>OX336337.1:9616691-10954025 GCA_946902875.1 Nematopogon swammerdamellus
ACGAATTGACTTGATTGGCCCTCCTTCAGATTTCATAATAGAAATTGTAATAATTCGGGTAGGACACGAAAGCCCAAGTAGCATAATTTAATGTAATTTACATTTTCAGAAAAATAATTAAAATTCCAGCCTAATTAGTAAGTTTGTAAATAAATAAATGCAATAAAATAAATAAATAAAATTCTAAACGTTGCCAATACCTACTACACCTAATGCCAAAACACTACTTCACTGCACACTTCCTCTATAATGTGATTAGGCCTCGCGGTTCTCTTTCTAGAGCTAGGTACCTAGTATATTTTCTTATTAATAAATTATTTTGATTTTTTTTATTTAATCTTCTGTAGCAATGGAAAAATCAATGTGAAAAAGTTAAATTACAAATTAAAAAACTCCGACACATCAACAACGCTTAAAAATAAAAATTTAGTTAATTAAACGCGTCGGGAGACCGAGTTAAACTTTTTGTTTTACTTACCGGTCCCCCGACGCCTATAATTTTTTTTTAGTCTAGTCAGTCCGTCCAGTTCACTGTAACCGGCACGACCAAAGGTAAGCACTGACGTGGCACCAAGTCCACCCGGTGTTATGGGCTGACATCACGGATGTTGTAGGTGATGCAGCCAACCGTGAAAGTTTCCATAAAAAAAAGTGTCTCCCGACTACATTTATTTACTCATTTGCCAACCAATTACGCAACTAAATGACTGAGTCGTGCATTATTAATTAAGCAAACAAAATATAAACGATTGAAACGTTTTTTTTTATTTGATACCAGTATGACGGACTGAAAGCCATTTCGTAAATGTTGATTTGGCACTTGTACCAATAAGTCAACAAGTGATAAATCAACATTTACGACACATTACATGTTTCTCTTCCTTAGCACTATACAATGTCACTTCACTCAACTAAACATACATGTCCATATACATTTTCCGGAATAAACTCTTTTTAGCCCCCGACGCAAAAAGAGGGGTGTTATAAGTTTAACGTGTGTGTATGTGTGTGTTATGGGTGTGTCTGTCTGTGGCATCGTAGCTCCCAAACGGATGGAACGATTTGGATGCGGTTTTTTTAAAAAGCTTAAAATAAAAAGTTAAATTACAAATTTAAAAACTGCGACCCTTCAAAATAATTTCCGTTTACTTACAAAGGAGTCGGGGGACCGCTAAGTAAGGGTTTTTCTTGCTATATCAATAAAAAGTGTGAACTATCGATCGGTCCATGACTCGCACGCGCTAGCTAGCCTCCTTCCGTCAAGGACTGCTTCAAGGTGAACCAAATAATTTTGTTCATTTTCATTATTTCCTGAAATTATTGCTGTGATTTACAGCCGGTCATGTATTATTTATTCGCATGCGTGAATAACGTTTTGGTTTGTGGCCGAGCGCGATGAAAGCTTTCCCTTTTAAAATAAAGATAAATCTTGCACCTGAACCGAAAGTTTCAAGAAAAACAAATTTATTTTATACTCTCTCTCCTCCTGTCGTGGCCAACTTTGTTCTTCGCTCTCGGAACTTTTAAAATGCTTCTGATGTTAGAAGGAGTCTCCACCGCTTCATTATCCATCCTTCCGTCTGGGCCGAGCTGACAGCTCTGAAGACTATATCAGCCGACAGCAACAATGAACATTTTTAATAGGCAGTCGTATTTTAATGGAATATCAGCTATATGAACCGTTCAATAAATTTTTCGTTCAATAGTATTTTTTTATTAGGTTATTTTAGGTATTTTATTATTTTAAAGCTACTTCCAAAAACACTTGGGTATCGTGGTTAATTTTACCGTAATATTTATTTATTATCTATAAATCGAGCTTGCATGTTTCTTTTTCAATTTAGTAGATTCGAAATATTTTTATTTATATTAAATGATTTCCCAGGTGTGATTTTCAAGAATGCTCAAACTCTATATTATGGGTAAGAACGGAATTTTAATGATTTCTATATACATCGAAATGTGTCGTATCAATCGATCTTTCCATGTGTGTGACAGACCGTAGATGTATAGTGAAGTTTCACAATTCATAAGTAATAACATTAAATGTATAATTTCTAGACAAACATAAAATATATTTCCTAATTTCACTTAATACTGAGATGAAAGCTTACCTATAAGCACTTACCTTTGTAATTCGGTAGAAGCCTTAGCGAAAATACATTAGTGGTGAATGAGGGGCCGGGGCGGCGCGGGGATAAGCCGGCCGAGCACGGGCCGAGTACCCGATCGCTTTAATTAAAAATTAATCCCGGCGAAATGAAAACTTGACGCTGAATTCATATAATCCTCGCCCATCGCTCAACCGACGCTCCGTATTTAATTACGGCAATTTAAAAAATTTAAATATGAAATGATGCAGATAGGGCGGCGCTGCAACAGGAAGTGGCGCCTCTGGGCGGGGGCGGCGCGGGGGGATTCCGCGCACCGGGGGGATGCTACTTCCGGCGGCTGCATCCGCTGGCTTCGCGCACTAATTCAATGAGGCTCGCTCTTCTATTGGCGAGAGAGGGATTTTATTCTAAAATTTAACTTGATTGCAAAAACGTATGCGAAATTCTATACTAAGTATATGCGTCGCGCGCCTGGGCTTCAGTGATGGCGTGCGGTATTATCTCTCGCGTTTACATACTCGATGAGCGCCGACCTAGATCGGCTAATAATAATATTCTCTTGAAATGCATTATGCTTTTCACATTCGTAGAGAAGCAGCGCTCAGTCTTACATTTTTGATTCTGGTTTATTAACATGAGGTATTTTAGGGTTCAGTATCCATACGGAACCCTATTACTAGGTCCACGTCGTCTGCCGGTATGTATGTCCGTCCGTCAGTCTGTTCGTCCGACCGTATCTTTTGATCCGTAATAGGTAGCCGGTGGAAATTTACACATAATATTTGTTATACTAATATACTAATAAATAATAAAAATTTAAAGTAAAAAACTAGGGGGCGTACCCATAATTTATTTGTTTTTGTTTTTTATTGCTCAATCGTAAAAACGGTAATACATATAACTCTAAAGTAAAACAAAAAAAAAATATTAAAAACCGGCCAATTTCGTGTTGGTACGCAATCCTCGGTGCTCGAGTCCGATTCGTACTTAGCCGGTTTTTTTATCATCATTAGCAAGAGCTGCTTTTGTTTTCGAAGTAAAGTGTAAAGTTTGATTACCCTCCCTCTTATGTTTGTGGATAGAAGCATTATCGGACCGCGGCGACGAGAGAGCTCCTCACATTTTTGTTGGGTTAATTATTATTTTTGCGCTGCTGTGGGTGGAGATGTTTGAGTTCGCATTTACCAGCGCAGCGGTCTCTCAGGGGTACCTAGTCAGAAGCCTGCGATGCTAATTGCAACTAGCCGCATTTGTACAATTTGGCTTGTACGCTGCAGCTGTTAACTTGTCTGCAGCAGCTGGTTATTATTTAATATTGTGCTTACAATTACTCCGGTACTTCTATGTAAATGTCACACGATTAGAAGTTATGCGTTATGATTATAATTTTAATTATATTTGTTTAGGGAGTGATTAGATAAATGTGCATAGTGCAGTGCATGCCTTGGGAGTGATTAGATAAATGTGCATAGTCGCTCTTCCACAAACAAATATATCGATAGTTGTACATGTTATAAAATTATATTTTCATACTACATAGCTCACTGCGAGCTGTTTAAAATGTAGGTAAAAAGAAACTGTAATAATGACAAACACAGTCACGTGTCGTATAACGGCCGAGGTACGAGTAGCAATCATCCTTCTAGACCTGGACACGCCTTTAGGCAATCATCTCTCAATATTTCCTTCCACGGCTACGATATTCAAAGTGGTCTAGAAAAGCAGGTGTGCCAAGGGGTGCTCGAACAACTCGATTTGCAGCCACGAAGCGGAGGCCCGGAGCGAGGCCTCCGCGGAGGGGCTTCAATTGTTGGTTCGCAATCAATTTCAATATCGGCTGGAGCTCGCTGCACCGTCTGCTAAGCTGGTGGAGTCCACACCGTCGGCAAATTGCTTGCACCCACCGCCGCATTGTGTTCGAATATGATGTACTCCACATTGATTAATGTGGAGTTTATTGCTCGGTTCTGATGTTGCAGCTATGAATTGGTGAATAAGTCAAACATTTTAGATTGGAGAAACATTTTTGCTTTAGCTAATCAATTAATGGAATTTTATTAAATTATTTCGCCGAACCGACTTTGAAAAACAATTTACAAAGTTTGTTACACAGCACTTCCCTATGAACAACAGTTTTTAATATTCTGAATTATTTCTTTGTCAAACTGTCATAACGACAATATCAGAAATATGAAGATAATGTTGTCTGTTCATTTTATCTTTTAAACAAATCTCACGTAACAAAGATACGCGTGTCAGAAACAGCAAAGAATAAGATCGTGACAGTTTTTCTCACGCCAGTGGCGCGTGCCAGTGGAGCAGTGCTCGTGTGAACGTCATAACAAATTATAGGTATCGATGGGGCGGAAGTAAAAGTTTAATACTCCCTAGCGTTATGTTCCGGCATTATTTCTTTTTTAATATCCCAGTGGTAGCGCGTATGAATGTTTACGATACCAATTCCACGCCGGAGAGTCCGTTAATAAAATGAAAACTGGCATTGCTGCTAATGGCTTTTTACAGTTGTTTTTATTGGTACAGAATGTGTAATGGAAATTATTATGGAAACAAAAGCAATGCAAACAACTTAACTCGTTATTATCTAAAGGTTGTTAAAAGTTAAATTGTTATTATCTCCTCTTGTTCAGTATGGCCAGCAATTCCAAAGGGAAGTCTCCGGTGTGGCACCTTCTCGGAGGTGATATTGGCTAGTCGGAGCATGTGCTCTGGCCCATCTGTCTCAGCCACTCATATTGGATTACATACATAAATAAAAATAAGTTGAATCGGAAATGGAGCGAAAAGAGGTGCAGATGGTTTTTTAGTTTTCGATTTGATTTGAAGCGTTGTGGCTTGTTTAATCGACCGACCATGCATGCTGGAGGTGCAATATGTGTGACCTACTTAATTTGTTCCACTTATGTATTGGGCGTTATGCAATTTGACATGAGATTTCGGAATAGGAATGCAAAGATATAAAAAGCTATGTAACGAAGTACAAACCAAATACATGAATGTTCAAACTGAACGAGTTTCTTTTGACTGAAAATGTTGTATTACTTAAAATAATTTTAAGTAATACAACATTTTCAGTCAAAAGAAACTCGTTCAGTTTGACTATATCAACGATAAATATTATCGTTGATATAGTATATACGATGGCATTAATAGTTACAAGAGGAGATAAAGCCTTCAGGAGTAAGGCGAAATCGGTAATATTGAATCGAACAAAATTTATGACCACTCGAGCGCAACTAAAAGCGCCAGATTTCTATGCAAAATGTTTAAGGCCGCCGTTTAAAACAGGCGATAACAAAATATGATATCCCGGTGACTAAGATATTGTTTCATAGCATTTCACACGTGCGCCCCATAGCAGTAAATTTATTGAATAATAAAGAATTCCAATGCTCCATAATGTCGCTTTTGATAAGCATTCACATAATTTGAACATAGTTTTGCTGTGTTTCGTTCGAGGGCATGGCTTTATTGTAATAGGGTTTTAGCAAAGAGTTTGTATTACGTCGCTGACGTTATACAAACTCTTTAGGTTTTAGTAAGTAAATCCAGTTTTATTGGTCGGTCGGAACGTTTCAATCATAGAGTAACTTATATGGTGGGGTTTCAATCGAGAATTTCTACTAATAAATATTGATATAATATTAAAATTTAATTCTTTTCTTATGGGGTCCCTACTCCTAATTAATATTAAGTATGTTCAGAAAGTTACAATAACCTGAACCTATGTATATAAGACAATTTTCAGGGCATATGGTGATATAAGACTAGGTTGTAAGTAAGCAGTAATATGCATGAGTCTGTAACAAAACAGTACCCCGTAAAGAGGTACACTTTCACAAGATCAACAACCTGGTTGTTAGTCCTTTCCAACACCCGACTACAGCGAAGCCAGTAGTAGCTTGCTTTATTGTATGTGTGTGTGCTGTATTGTATGAGTGCTAATTTGCAACATGCTGAGATGGGACCTATTGGCATGTTTACCATATGTTAAATTGTTAATTTGTAATGTGTTTTTATGTGCTAATAAATCAATTTTCTTTCTTTCTTTCTTTCTTTCTATGTACATAATTATTTATTTATTTTTACTAAAGAAGAGCTAAAGTTGTGTTTAATACGAGAGGGATAAATAGATAGGTATATACGTTTGCTATAGAACGAGCGAGGGTGTCGGATGGTGTAACCTCAATGTATTTGCATAACTTCGCGAGGTTAACTGGAGGCTCTAGCTAGATAATGATCACAGCTAAAGATAACCATACAATAATCTAGAAGTGTCAACAGTCAACCAGTAGGTATCATTTTCATACACATTTTTAGGGTTCCGTATCCGGTACGGGACCCTATTAATAAGCCTACGTCGTCTGTCTGTCTGTCTGTCCGTCCGTCCACCCGTCCGTCTGTCTGACCGAGGGCTGTATCTCTTGAACCGTAATAGGTAGCCCGTTGAAATTTTCATAGAATATGTGTTATTATGGCCGATATAACAACAAATAATAAAAAAAATTTGAAAAAGTAAAAAAAATCACGGGGGTTCCCATATAAGAAACCAAAAAGTTTATGCGCGCGTGCCATCTACCGAATAGAGTGTGAAGCATTATAACTAATCATGACATTTAACTAATATGAAGCATTTCATAACACGCCATAGATGGCGTGAGTGGCGCTAACCGTGACATGGCGATAAGAAACCCTCGGTACGCGAGTTCGACTCGCACTTGGCCGGTTTTATTCATTATATATTAATCATTAGGTCAAATATTTTGGAAGGTTTTTGTGTGTGTGTGAGGGTGTGAGAGGGTGTATGTATGTGTGTAAGCGTATGTGTGCGTTCAGTGCCAAGAGAACGGCGTTCACGCCAGCTCCTTCCTTCCAAAACACGTCGCTGAAATTTAGCGACCACCCCGGGGTCCTCGGTGTCGAACTGTCGCACGCACAATTGAGGGCAAGGCCAAAAAGGGCTGGCCGTAAAAAAAGCTGGGCGTACTGAACAAAGTGCGGCGGTACTTCTCGCCGGGCCAAAAACTGACGTTGTATGAAAACAGAGGTTAGGTCCTGCTTGGAGTACTGCTCGCACTTGTGGGATGGTTCAGCTAAATACCAGCTTGCGCCGCTAGACTCAATCCAACGTCGTGCCGTGCGACTGATGGGTGACCCTGTGGGTGGTGTCCCGCGACTTAGAAGCGTTGCATGCAACTCCGTAGGGACGTGGGCTCCCTATAGGTGTGTTCTATCGTCTATTTTTCGGAGGATCTGTTTAACGCGATTCAGCCGACCCCATTCCACCTCCGCACTACGCTTACTGGGCAGCGGATGCACCCGTATTCAATCGACCTACCACAGATTGTGTAGGGCGTTTATTCACAGAACAGGGACAATGTGAAACGCACTCCCTGCCCATCGATTTCCTCCCAAGTACAGCCTGTGGTTTTTCAAAAGGGACGTGAATAGGCTTCTGTCAGACCGGCATGGCATTCGCAATCCCCATGCATCAGGCCTTAAAATTAAGTGATGCCAAAAAAATATATTTTTATAATTTATGTAAAATTATATTAAAATTAAGTGATGTTAATATCTATCTACGACTGTAGTCAACTTACTTACGACATCAAGTACGTCGGCGGAAAGCAGTGGTTCCGTACCGCTGAAGTCCGGAAGGTCTGGAGGAGAATGGAGAGGCGTATGTCCAGCAGTAGACGCATACACGCAGACTGACTGACTGATACTAGAATTGAAATTTATCCCACATTTGACATTTGCGTACGAAGCTCAGCGCTCTACGGAGGAAGTGAATTCCCCCGTATGCGTTATTATCAGTTGGTAACTCGAGAGGAAGGCTCCTTTGAGCGGTAATTGTCTCAGCGTCACCATGCTCTCTCATTTGGGCCTCATTGTGAGGGGGCAGGTGAGGGGGGAGCGGGGCCAAAGGGCACGCCCCTGTCGATGACTCTATTGAGATTCCTTGTGGCTGCTGTGACTGCAGTGAGATTCAATTTAATAACTTTTGAATATTCGTTATATTATCAATGTGATTTCGCAGTTGAAAAGTTAATGCGTTTTCTATTGAACATCGCACGCGATGAGCGAGTATACGCCTGAGAACCGTCTACAGGTGCCCATGCACTGAGCTGATAAAAGTGTTCCAGTTTCCTTTAAAGTGTCTAAGTTTCAAATGTAATACTTTTTACACCAATATTTGGTTTGGCTACATTACCTACAACATCCGTAATGTCAGCTCAGAATACCGGGTGAAGCACCCGGTATTCTGCCGGCTTCCCTTCATTTTCATGTCTGCTACACTCTACTGGACGGAAAACGCAAATTTACATAGCCGTTTCGACCGACGTTTCATTCAGTGCGGTGGTACCAATTCGGGCGGGATAAACCCTACCACCTAGTAAGGTAAGAAGGGAATGGACCTACAGTTTTACGTGGAATCTGAACCAGGGTCAGCCTCCAACCGTCGAGCGGTCATCCATGCAAGTACTGACCGCGCTCAGGGTTGCTTAACAACAGTCGAACGACCGCACCACTGATCTACCGAGGCTGACAAATAATTATGCAAGTTTAATGTGTCAAATGATGAAAGAGTGTTTAATCATTTTAGACATTAAATTTGCATAATAAAAAAAAGTTATCGACGGCGAAATATCATGAAAAATGTGTGTTCTTTAATTTCTAATGTACAATATAAATATTATAAAAATAACTACCGTTTTTAAATTAAAGAAATTATCCATAATCTGAAAGCATAAAAATCTGGTCCAACTTTTTTTTCATTACGTCTGTTTCATAAACAACTCGACCTTAGAATTTGACAAAGTCTTAAAATGTTAGATTAAAGAAAATGCCTAATTAATTTACGGCTTGCGACAAAGTGCCCCAAGCGAATATTTCACAGGGCTCGGAGGGATGGGGCGGGGAGGGGCAGAGCGGGTCGTGTCGGCCTCTCGCTTACGAAACACCACCTTAAATGATATAATTTAATAGCTATAAATTTTGTCACTTTTTGCTCCGCGCAGCCCCCTTACTCCGCCACACCACCTCCGCCGCCGCCGCTGAGCCGAAATCGCTGACGTTGTTTCGCATTTGGAACGTAGATATTTAGTGGAATAGTTTCACAACTGCCCGCCCCGCCTCTGTTGCTGCCGTCGTTGTGCCTACAGCCAGCGGCGGCCCGTCGCTCCCCGGTCCAAAAGGAACACGCCCATCGTCAGATTGTCAGATTGTATCGTTGCATTCAATTAAACTCCCTCACTTTACAGGTGCGATTAACGATTTTGGAGTGCAATTACATCAATTTGCAATGCTTTATTTTATTTATATTAATTGTATCCACTGAACCCATGTTACGAGCTGTTCTTAGATACCACAGAATAATGCATTTAAAAATCACACTGAGAAAAGATTTAGTTCATATTTAATATGAACATTCTATGAAAGACAAATTTTGTCTTTCATAGAATGTTCAATACCCCTTGTAAATATAATTATATAAAACAAGATGATTGAATTATTCTAAATACGAAACATAGCTGCTGCTGCGATTATGTAACGTTCAAAATTTTTACATAGGTGTACAGTTCATTAAAATTTCAGCCATATATGGAGCACAATGCGAAATGTGCCCCAGCCACCCGGAAATTAAAATGGTCGCGTGACACCCGCGAGAGATATGAAAGTTACAGCGGGCGGAGCCGGCGGCGGCGGAGGCGCCCTTACACGTTACTCCATTTACAACATGTGCGTTTAAATAGATCAAACAAATATAACTGTACCAGAAAAAAAAACTGCTACCTACAAGAAAGCAAAGCTATAAACTTCCAAAAGGGCGGAGAAGAAACTTAAATAGTAAGCTAGCAGTAAACAAAACTGCGACGTTTCTATAAGACATTATATTTTTTCAGTATGCACGAGTATGTGTTTACAATCTTGGGTGAGTTCAAATCTTTAAAAAAATTAATACAAAAATGTTTTCCAATGTATAGGTATTAGTAAATCCTTGTGAATGATCGTTAATTTAATATCAAGATTTCTACGAATGCGAAATATTTTCACAGTAATCCCCCTCTGATCTAATTTAGGCAGGTGCGCACTACATAAGGTTTCGGCTTTCTACCTGGAGAACACATTAATTGCTTCTGTTTAATTAAAGCTAGTGCGCTTTTAGCGTGACTCAATTAATTTTTGAAAGAGTTTTTTATCGTTCATTAGATTCATCTCCCTAATCATCTTCTCTTTAGGAAACTTCACTCGGCTCTTCATAATTTGTTCTTTGGTAATTGTTTCGGAACTAAGACCTCCTCCTTCTTTTATATTAAACCTTTTCATTAATTTTAATTCAGCGCTTCTCCGGCGGCGAAAGCGTTGCTGAAATATAATGTGACATAACTACCACCTGCTCTTGTTTACAGAAAATGAAAAAAGTTCTTTTTTCGCTGAAATATTAAGATATAATCTAATTTTTATTTACGCCTGAAGTTAAGCGCGGCCTCGCGGGAGGCGCGCTCGACGAATAAAGAGTGACAGAAAGATAAATTAAAAAGTACTCCGTTTCAGTTTCGTCGATGTTGACTCGCCAGGCCTCAGAGTTTCATCGAACTTACTTTTGTCTAAGTATTTATTCAAGATTTGCTAATTAACCGAAATACGATGCGCGAGTCACGCTGAGGCGCGGCGGAGCGTCGGCAGCGGCCCGGCGGCGGGGCGGTAGGCACTGCGGGGGCGGCAGGCACTGCGGGGGCGGCGTCAAATAAGAACCTTAGACAAAGAGCGAGGAAGGAGTTCGGTTTCAGCGAAGGGGACTTTCATAAAGAATAGAACTTTCAAAGGAGTTGAAAGTAAACAGAGCACATGGTGACACGAAAAAGGTGGAACTTGCATTATAATAAATTTCAATTGGAAGTCGGCCGCTCGGCGGTAGCGGGCGGTGACGTGTGAGAGGCGCGGGGAGGGGCGGCAGGGAAATTTCTCTCCTCGCGCGCTCTTTAGCCATCTCTACATTCACTCGACTATTTTTCAAATAAGTTCAACTTATTAAACATATTAACTAAACTAGAACTTCACATTATTACCATTTCACCCACAGCTTGGTTGGCCGCAAACATTTTGTTATAAATATTGGGCTTTTTAGAACCCCTCCTTCAGACCCATAGTTTCTCAAAAGAATTCCTTTCTCGCACCGCCAGGGTGTGGAACATTGGCGAGTCCGTTTTGCGATCTTTACAACCTGAGAGTTTTCAAGTGTCGTTGGCTAGGATGCATTTAGTAGAGCATGATTTCGCGAATTTGACTGTGTCGAATGCGCCATTGGTTCCTCGGTACAGCAATCCATGTTGGTTTTCATTAAAAATACATATGTAGACACAGAGTGTGGATCCCCAACCGCCGCCACCACTACTCTGCGCGGTCACCCTTTCATTTAATTCTTGAGCCTTATTAATTCTCAACTGTTGAAGGTACCTTTTAATTGTTAAGAATTATTCAGGCGTGGGTCGAGCACCGCGCAGCTTACACAAATTGAAGACGACAGAATTAACTCAGCTTTGAAAGGATCTTAACGAAGTAAATTTAGGTAAAGTTGGAATTCTATTAAGGCTTTTAAGAAAATTTCATCGAAATTAGGTGGTGTATTTGACATGCCAATAGTACAAAAACAAATTATTATGTGTCGATGAGCGCGAACTTGGAGACATCTTACATTTCCTGGATTAACGGAATATTTAATATAATATGCTATTATTGCTCCTTACAAGTGGAAATGTCGAAGTCAACTGAAGGGGAACTATGAATACGGGATGGACACACTATGCCACAGTAGCCTCTACGCTTTCTTCATATTTTAAGCATATTATTATACAGCAAAATAGGCTTTACTGTACTAGTGGCAATAAGAGTGGCACTTATTATATACACCCAAGAGTGCGAGTTTAGGAAACGAAAATTAGGCAGCTATAGTTCCAAGAACCGTTCCAAGGAGTAGGTTCGGCGGTGCCGTTGCGATATTATATTATTGTCTGTGCTCGCAATTAGGAGACCGTATAGAAAATAACACGGCGACGTAAGTACAGTAGTTGCAGAATTTGTCCCCTTTTTAAATACCTACACATAATCCGGCCTTGCTGCGTAGGGATTAGATAGTAAATACTATATACTAGACTAATACTAAATACGATAGACTCTACGTATTCTTAGTCAAATTTGACGATTTTTCGTTTCTATCGTCTAGCTGGCTAGTCTATAGTCTCACATATTATACTCTAAGCCCAATTGCACTAAGCAGGATTATCCTCTGAACGTATATTATTGGTTCCACTAATCTTAGGATTATCTCACGGATACAGGAGGAGAGATTGTGAATTTCCGCGAGATAATCTTAAGATTAACAGAATCAGGATGATAATCCTCCTTCCCATCGTTGGGAATTTACTGTACTTCCATCTGCGGGTACACTGCAATCACAATACAATCATCATCATCATCAGCCTGTATCGGTCCACTGCTGGACATAGGCCTCTCCCAAGGCACGCCAGCACACGCGGTCTTCCGCTCTTCTCATCCATCCACTCCCGGCTACCTTTTTTAGGTCATCTGCCTACCTAGCCGGGGGGCGTCCCACGCTGCGTTTGCTTGTACGTGGCCTCCATTCGAGCACCCGTCTACCCCATCGGTTGTCGGGTCTGCGACAGATGTGCCCAGCCCACCGCCACTTCGGCTTGCTTATTTTCTTAGCAATGTCGACTACCTTAGTTCTTTGACGTATCACGTCGTTACGGATTTTATCGGTCAAAGAAATGCCGAGCATTGCTCTTTCCATAGCTCGCTGAGCGACTTTAAATTGGTGGACCAGGCCCATCGTCAGAGTCCACGTTTCCGCTCCGTACGATTACTGGCAGAACGCACTGATTGAAAACCTTCGTCTTCAATGACTGTGGGATGGAGGATGAAAAGATGTGGCGGAGTTTCCCAAATGCCGCCCAGCCTAGCTGAATCCTTCTGTTGGCCTCCTTGTCAAATACAATACAATACAATACAATACAATACAATACAATACAATACAATACAATACAATACAATACAATACAATACAATACAATACAATATAATACAATACAATACAATACAATACAATACAATACAATACAATACAATACAATACAATACAATACAATACAATACAATACAATACAATACAATACAATACAATACAATACAATACAATACAATACAATACAATACAATACAATACAATAACAATATTTAGTCGTGGCCTAAAGGCATTTTATACTGTAGGTTATCCTGAACCGGTTAAACTTTAGTCATTAAATAAATACACTAGTCTAATCAAGTAATTGCCCCTTATTTTCTTTCGACTTCATCAGTGGAAACTAGGTGGTAATAGCTTAAAGTTTAATAGCGACAGTTGCACCGTACCAGGTGCACTGGCATGCCAGTTAACAGCCTCGCTTTGCGTGCTCCCGTGCTAGCGCTCCCGCGGGTAGATTGTCAAAGTTTCACGCGCAAATTGTTCCGTTTAGTCTGAAGGCAAATGACACAGTTTCAGAACAAAGTGAGGGACAAAGAGTAATTTTTGTTTTATTTAAACAGTGCCCATTCAAAACGCTTTGAATAGGTTTTAACTGTAAAATGTCAAACATTTGTTTCAACAACAAAGATAATTCAAATAACAACTAACCCACAACAACTACGCACATAACATTCAAATATGCGATGAAAATAAGTATTATTTAAAATCTCAAATAAATTTAAAGTATGCAGTATGGGTGTGTATATGTGAATGTTCGCTTATAACTCCAGAACGGCTGAATCGATTGCAATCTGACATATCTCGGAATGGTTATAGGCCATCATGTTATAGATATGCTGGTTATAGACCATTTACATATTATGATATCAGCTGCAGCCGCGGACATAGCTTTTAGTAACTGAAGGGGAGTTCTGCCTTGGTGACCAAGCAGAACTCGGTAGCTGGAATTTTTACTAATGGACTGTATGAGGAAAGAAACGAGGTGAGTGAAAATGGATGTATGGTGCGACCGAACGAAAGAGGGCCACGTACCTGATTCTCTAAGGGCGGGCACAGGATGCGTGCGGCACAGCTCTTCATCGGGATCCTGGGCTTCACACTCACGAAGTACGACACGTACTTGATGCGGTAATAGCCGGCTCGACGGCGGTAACGGCAGCGAGAGCGCAAGCAAGTTTCCGAAATCGCCGAGCAACGAATGAGTGCTCGAAAATGACAATGCACTCGCTTCGAGCGCTTAGAAAAACCGCGCCAACGGATTGCGGGTAGTTACCACTCATTCGTCGGTTGCAGAAGGCAAGTTTAAAAATATTTAAAGATAAAGGCAATGCCCATTATGCATTTCGGAACAGTAACTAAAATGAAAACCAAAAAGTACATAGTTTGCAGTTTTTTTTTATTTTATATTTTTATGGAAACTGACACGGTTGGCCACACCACCTACAACATCCGTGATGTCAACCCTACCACCTAGTAAGGTAAGAAGGGAAGGGACCTACAGTTTTACGTGGGATCGGAACCACGGTCAGCCTCCAACGGTCGAGCGGTCATCCATTCAAGGACTGAACGGCCCAGCGTTGCTTAACAATCAATAGCGACAGTCGACTGTCTGCACCACTGAGCTATCGAGGCTAACAAAGTTCTTATTCATATGTAATAAATAAATAACTAATAATCAAACGGGTAAGCATTTCAATGTACCCTAAAGGGGCTTATCCATCTTCGGATGAATTAAATATACATTCAGATAGTTAAGTATTTGTTTTGTTTCAAGTGGGACTTCTTCCGTCTTGTTGTTTTAATATGACCGTAGTGTGCTATAAGTACATTTCGCAGCCAAATAAATAAATATTCAGAGCTCGTATTGTCATACAAATACAAGGCACACATTTTACCTTATTACTAACAATTGGTCACCATGTCCTTACTAACATCACGTGACAAGACACATGTGTTACAAGACGAATCGTCAGTACTTTAAATATCGATTTCTGGGCTTATCTGAAGTAAAAAAGTTATATGCAATTTTATTTTACATTGAAATTGGTTTCTATCTCAAACCTCCACAACCGGTGGTCCGTGGACCACTGGTGGTCCCTGAAAGCACCAGAAGTGGTCCGCGAAATCATCATACTCGAAATCGTTTGGATGCCAGTTCCGACATGCGTTTCGCTTTCAATAGCACTGAACCAATGATTCAGCAGTTGTTAAACAGTAAGTCACAAAAATTGTCCTAAAATAATATAATTAATGAAAAATGTTCGCTACCAATATAATACTCATGGCCTCTAATAAAAGACAAAAATTTAGCCAAATGGTCCCTCATCACTAAAAGGTTAAGAACCACTGCTCCACACCGTGCACAAGCACACATGCCCGCGACACTCGACCGCGTAGGTCGCAATCTAAAGGCTAATGACGCGGCCACTTCGTCGTGACGTTTCACTGACACACTTCCACATAAATACGGACGCCAGTGTAGAATTAATTTTATAATTTTCTCGAATCCTACACTGGCGTCGGTGGACAGGTAAACGGGGTGTGGGAAGACCACCCGCCACGTGGGACGACGACTTTAAATACATCGGAGTCAATCAGTAGTTCCGTACCGCTGAACGCCGGGAGGACTGAGGAAAATCGAGGAGGCGTATGGACAGCAGTGGACACAAGTACGCTGACTGACTGATTGAATAACTCAATAAATACTGGGCGTAGAAAAAAAAACGTACTTAAATGTTTTTGCTTCAAATAAACCCAGGAATCTAAGGTTAACTGTATGGATAAAAATATTACTAATAATTCGTCCTGTAACATGGTATGACATTGCAACACCCTGCATATTGTGATTTTGTCTTTGTGTGCCATTTCCTTTTACCTGTTCGACTTGATGTTTCTTCTACATATTTATTTCTTGTGTTAGAAGCAATATACGTAGCGTTCGCGTTGGCTTATGATATGACAGCATGCCACGCCAATACTTTGAGTGTGACTTCAGGTAATTTGTAAATAGAGGAGGGGAACAACGGTCGGTCGCGTGCCGACACAGCGCCCTAATTAGAATCGTTGCTCGTTACTGGAGTTTGCAAATTTGCATTGTGGGTTAAGTTAAATAGTCGAGCGACTTCGGCGAGTGCGTGGCGAGTTGCTAACAAAATAGGTGATTATTTCTTGATAGGTTGGCTCCAGTTTTAATACTTTTATAATACGCAGGAATCTTTAATTTAAAAATAGAAATTCAATTAATTTCAGTATACACTCACGAATCTATATCGTACAAAATTCTTTACCCGCTCTCGCACAATTAGCTTTTTAAATGAGGACTCGCAAACATTTGCAAATTTTTTATACCTATCATTTATACATAATTTTCCTACTTTTGTCCTTTGATATTGCATCATAATAATTACATTCATGTACAGATTCAAATTCAGATATTTATTGATTGAGATATTTATAACTATCAGTTCCTTTAGCCTATTTTTTTATAGATTAATTATCTGTTTTTTATCCATCATTTTTCGAAATCGTTCCTGTGCTGTACGGCGAAAATATGGAATGATCTTCGGTGAGTGTGTTTCCTAGCTCCTATAACCTGAGGATCTTCAAAAAACCTGTCAATAAAATCGACGACAATCTTTTTGTCGGCCTTGCTGACATGGTACCTCACTGAGCGTGAGTCTGATTGTCCGATTGACTTCTGGATATAGCCACCATGCCAGTTCCCCGATAAACACATTTATTTAAATTAAAAAAAGTAAATATTAGAACAATGCACTACTCACGAAAAGCAGTACAATGTCAATAACCAATTTTTTCATTCAAGGTAAACTTCAGTCCCGCTCTATTGCTTAACTTAGTTTTCTTTACTGTCTCTCCGTAGAAAACCCACGCTGCACATAATTGACTCGTTAGCTAGAAAACTCTACAAATAAACAAACTTTTCGTACCAAAGAAAACACAAAGAACAGCTATGCAGCCTTCCATTCGTACACGATTTACGAGCGAATGTATAAAATTTATGATACCGAGCACTCGCCCTCCTCTACTAGGTACAAAACATTGTTGTGCACTAATCACCGCATCAACGCGCGCCGCCCCTCCGCCTCACTGAGGAACTTGCTTTCAAATTACATTAAGTTTACCATATATTGTTGCGAGCTCTTATAGATATGGCCGTAAGTGAATAGTTCAATATAACGTCAGAGATTTTGTTTGCTTTAGCAATATATTGGCGTTAGGTTCTGGTAATCAGAGAAATAATTTTGAAATCCTCTTTAATTGTAATTTAGTGATCGGCCTGGTGTTACCCATTCCCCATTTACAATAGGATAAAGATGAGAGGCCCTCTGATTACGCCCTCAAAATTTGAAGTACACAGGTTATGGAAAACAAACGCCAGAATCATTCCTATAATAATTGGAACAACCGGAATTATTGCAAAAACTTTACAAGGGTATATAAATGTTTTGGATGCAGATATAAAAATACAAGTCTTACAACAACAAGCTGCAATACAGACTACGAAAATTTTAACAAAAGTGATGACTGGTTATTTGGAAGAACTCGAAAATTATGATGAAGCAATTAATTAAGAAGAGGCTTACAATATCACCACACATCTATCCGCTCTCCTAAATAACATATCCGTTGATCAATTATCTTTGTAAATCTAGTCCTTTCAAAGATTCAATCGTATGGGATTCGAAATGGCTGAAACTTTTATTTTCTCTAGTAAAATAAACTTCCTTCGTAAGCGGAGTTTTTCGAAGCTAATGCATCGCCACCGACCGCGGACTGAATCGAAATGAAACCTCAGTTGAATGTAATGTTTTGATTACAGTATCCGAATAAACGAGGTGCACCGTATTTACATTTTAAAAGCTACAGCTAATGCGCGGTCGTACCGGATAATGGAGGCTATCCATACGGCTGGATTATCCGGCTTCGCATATGGTGCAGTTGTGAAGCAGCCGGAATAATACGATGGGATTGGCGCGCGCCGGGCGATGAGATTTTATGCTGTTGTGGCGCTT
Source organism: Nematopogon swammerdamellus (assembly GCA_946902875.1). NCBI lineage: Eukaryota > Metazoa > Arthropoda > Insecta > Lepidoptera > Adelidae > Nematopogon > Nematopogon swammerdamellus. Next base: position 9,634,904 of record OX336337.1, read on the forward strand.
CTGCTAATAGTCCTTTCACGGGCTTAGTGCGAATGCTATTTCAGTTTGAGAGTGCGTAGTGAGGGCCGCTTACATCGAGCATTGTGCACAAAGTTCGCCGTTATTACAGTACAAGGCTGCTGTGTGTCTGCAACTCTGCACTACAGACTACAATATTTACATGTATGTACAACAAACTTGTGCCGTGTTGAATAAGCCGATTTAATATTAGAATGCTTATTTGCCTTTCCGGATCGGTCTACTTCAACAAGCCATTAACCTGTTCTTTGGAGTCATGGTGTTTATGTAAGAACTCTGATGATTCGTAAATATAGTAAATGTCTTTTTATATTGACGACACGGGAAAGAGGAAAACGGCAAGAAGTCGGGATTTGAACAGTGCCTTATTTTTTATTTCAAATTGCATACGATTAATTATGTATAACATCAAAGCAAACTCAAAACTGTGAGAAATTAATACCTACTTACATATTTTGCAATCGATTTGTTAACAACATGTTTGCCGATGCAGGGTCAAGTTATGCCAGCCTTAGCGTAATTAAAAGGATCAGAGTTAATTTTGTATCAACTGTCAATGATTACATTTCTAATTATAATTTCTTAAATAAATGCCCATGTGATGCCACATAACCAGACCCTTTAAATTAAAGTAAAAACATAGATACTAGGGTAATGTCAGAAAATCAGTAGATATTTCAAGGAGAGAAGGAAGAGCGATCTAACTAAACTCCGGAGTTGGATTTGATCCACGAGCGCACAGCAGCGACGTCGGTGTAGACGCCGGGGTATCCAGCGCGCGCGCACCCGTTCCCGAACGACACGACGCCGACCTGTCTACCCCCGTTGTCCACCGCGGCGGGACCGCCGGAGTCACCCTGAAAGGATATAGTGTTAAATAATAAGGTTTATAAGATGCATTTATTGTAGAGCATATTATCGCTATGTCAAGGACACTCATGTTTAATAGGGCGCGTGGTTTGCTAAAGGTTGACTGAACGAAAACTGCAATAAGTCCGCCTTTGCAGCGCATGTTATTATTTACACTGTAAGCTACCTTTATAACATGTTTGTGGAGCAATAAAAAATTATGTAAATATTATTATGTGAAATTATTATCTTTATATGTAGAGGCTGCTGCTGGTTACAACACAAATTGTAGTTATTAGATTAGATTTCGGTTAGATTTGATAACTTTTAAAAATTTGGATTTCTATAGCTTATACGCTGAAGCTAGGGTGTATCTTCACTCTCAGATATACGTATATCGACAATATAAACATAGAGCACATAGCGAAGAAAAATAAATAACCTGGCAGGAGTCCTTTCCGCCCGCCTCCAGTCCTGCACAGATCATCCTGGCGGTGATGGCGGAGGTGCCGTAAGACTGACGGCATTCTTCTCTGGACACCGCCGGCACTTGGACCGCCATTAAGTTCGAGCTTGTCTCACCACCCTCCTGTGGAGTAAAAGAGACGCTGTTTTAAACATTTCCATTGTCGTTACCGTATACTCTTTACTTCTTATAAAAGGGACCGTCAATCTGTATGTATGTATGTATATTTGAGGTAAACTCCGGAACCATTGAACAGATTTTAATGCGGTTATCACCAATGTAAAGATTAGTTCTTGAATACCATCGCTTTAAAAAGCCTTAGGGCTGAGCAGTATCAAATAAAGTATAGTATGAACGGAATTTAGTGTCGGATCATAGTAAAAGATGGCGTTAGCAGTTCTGGTGCTTTGCGTTGCTGTATTGGATTATTGCAGTATTTAGTTTACCGCGAGCGAAGCGGCGGGCAAAAGTTAATTAATAATATGTTTTTATATTATGATATCTCTATCTTTATATTATCTTCCTTACTTCTTATAAAAGGAAACTCCAAAACCACTGAACAGATTTAGATGCGGCACAAATGGAAAGAGTAGTTCTTGAGTGAGGCTCACTATAGGTTATATACCACCACGCTAAATAACCTTTGGGCTGAGCAGTATCAAAGAAAGTATAGTATGGACGGGAGAGAGAGATGGAATTTAAGAGAAGCGATAATTTATTGTCATATAATTTGCGTTTAAATCGGATTTGCTATTAAACCGAGTCCACCGCGAGCGAAGCCACGGGCAAAAGCCAGTTATATATAAAAGTGTCCATTCCTCACAGCTTACGTGGAGCATAAGGTTGATCATAGTTACGCAATTATATAAAAAAAAAAAACTCCAAAATACAATATGTTTATAAGCTTTGTCAAATTATCTAAATTTTCATTAGTTCCCTGAAGTAAAGCATAATTTTTCACCCTAATAAACCTATTTAACCTGCCTAGGTACTTAAACGACGAAGTGAAGCACTAAACTACTTTAGTGCTCATTAAATTTAGCGTTACAGTTAAGTTACAGTCTAGTAATACATCGCGCCAGTATAACCTTATCCTTAAAACCATGAACTTGGTTAACCATCTCGCAGAAAACACAAGTTAATTAATATCTAGTCCGTATTAAGTGCTTGATTCTCATTAAAGTGTCGACGATAGATATAGTAAATTAATAAATTAATTTAAAAAATAAAAAAACCCGACTGCGTAAAAAAATAACTTTAAATAAAAACTGAAAAGAAAAAAAACAAGTCCAGTAGTCTAGAACTCTGTTAAGTAATATTGAATAACTACACCATTGAAATAGTTTCATGATCGATACACACATATAATAAAACAAATAATAAACTCTAATGCGGAACATAGCGACTTTAACAGTCGGGACCCATTATTGGAATGTCAATGGGTCCCGACTGTTAAAGTCGCTATGTTCCGCATTAGAGTTTATTATTTGTTTTATTATATGTGTGTATCGATCATGAAACTATTTCAATGGTGTAGTTATTCAATATTACTTAACAGAGTTCTAGACTACTGGACTTGTTTTTTTTCTTTTCAGTTTTTATTTAAAGTTATTTTTTTACGCAGTCGGGTTTTTTTATTTTTTAAATTAATTTTTTTTATTTTACACTTTTTAGTTAGGATTATAAAACCGTAAATTTCGTAATCTTGTCATTTCACTGAGAAAGTTAATATCGTGGTGATTATTAAGTAGCTTTCGGTGGTCTAAACTACTGATAATTTTATTGATTATTATTAATGATTGTCACGTGGTATCGAGACTAGGCACGAGAAGTGTAGGCGCCTGCGGTTGCGCATATTCAGCGTCCTCAGTTTATTTAAAATGGGTGTAATGCGAGCACGTCTCTTAGGCCGTTCGCAATACCTCACACACGAGTTCTGGACACGCTGAATACGCTTGGCCGTCCTCTCGAGGATGCAAGGACCGAAAACCACGTCGCAGTAATTAAAGTTGGACAGAACGGGTGATTCAGCCAACTGTCTCCGAACCTCCACACTGACACAGTTCCGAAATTTGTACAGACTTTTAAGTTTGCCATATGACCTGCGAATTAGTTGCTCCACGTGGGCTTCAAATTTCAGCCCGCCGTCAATCAACACGCCGAGATCCCTCCGATGTCGCGATGCGTATGGGAACGTTGTTTAACTTGAAACATGGACTGAATTGCATCATCTTACTGATCGCGTGCTTTTGCGTTTTTATTCGGGTTCAGGCCCAAGCCGCACTGCTCTGCTCTGAATAGGACTTATGACCTCCGAAAGTCCAGAGAACGAGTAAAAATATGACAGAATCTTAGTTTCTTAATTCATTTAAAAAAAGACTGACAGCATTTTCTTTTAAAAAGTTCGCTAGTTTACGCCCTTTCCAACGGTATACCAAATGTCATACAAATAATTCACTATGTGGTCAAAATTAGGGACATAGACCAGAATAGAACGACAACACGGGCACTTTGTAACAGGACCACTTACTTATCGATGGTCGCTTCCCGTACTGAGAGCGTTTTCCGGAGCATTTCCAAATTTAGAACATGTACCGGTCGCGCGGGCACTTTGTTCAATTCTCCAATATTAATGTTTAGACTCTTGCAAATTATCTCTAATTTTGATCACATAGTGAATGATTTGTATAAAATGTGGTATACCTTTGGAAACGGCGTAAACTATCAAACTTTTTAAAGAAAACGACGCTCTCAATTGGTGTTGTTTTTTTTTAATGAATTAAGAAATTAAGATTCTGTCATCTTTTTACTCGTTCTCGGGACTTTGGGAAGTCATAAGTCCTTTTCATGGTATTAACTTCATCAAATAATTTTTTTACTTAAACAAGAATACATAGTAAAATTCAATAAATTTTATTTCGTGCTGATACAAACATGAACAAAAAAGTTACAAGGGTTTAAAGCTGGGATTTTGGTAATTTTCAAAAATAAAGAAAAAAAAATCGTATCTCGATACCACGTGACACCTGACAAAAGGTATGTTAGGTCAAAACGTTGAAAATGACCCCACTTACCTACAAAAAAAATTTGTCGGCCGATATGCCGAGCATCCTGTATAATAAGAACTTTATCACAGCTCAATTATTATAAGAGTGAGAATGGCTGCTAACCAACTTTAAATCGTTATAGATCCTAAATGGTCATTCGAAATGAAAAATGATAAGAGAAACCTAGAGATCATTTTCAAATACCTATTCAACGATACCCCACTTAACATAGTTAGTCAACTTAAATTTTTTTCTTTTTCACAATATGGCACCTAGTTGTCGCCATATTGAATTTTGATTACTGTCATGTCTTTAGTGACACTCGCAAGATTAAGATTAATCGGCCCACGCGTTTGGTCTCTAGTGTGCCACAAAGGAACAAACATACATACATACATAGGCTGATAAACACATTACCCTCCTTTGCGTCGCGCAGTCGGGTAATAAAATAATAGAAGTACTTCAAGCATGTCAGCCTCGGTAGCTCAGTGGTGCGGTCGGTCGACTGTTGTTAAGCAATCCTGAGCGCGGTCAGTACTTGGATGGTTGACCGCTCGACCGTTGGAGGATGACCGTGGTTCCGATTCCACGTAAAACTGTAGGTCCCTTCCCTTCTTACCTTACTAGGTGGTAGGGTTTATCCCGCCCGGGTTGATACCATCGCACTGAATGAAACCTCGGTCGAAACGGCTATGTAAATAGATCGTGTTTTCCGTGCAGTTCAGTGTAGCCGACATGAAATGAAGGGAAGCACTTACATGGCACCTAGTTCACCCGGTGTTATGAGCTGACATCACGGATGTTGCAGGTGATGTAGCCAACCATGTCAGCTTCCATTATAAGAAAATAAAAAATAAAAACAAAAAAAAAATCACACTTGCAGAGCACACAGACACAGCATATATATGGCTAAATATATATGCTTTAGCCATATATATGCTGTGACACAGATCAGGAATGGTGATGACTTATACTATTTTGAGCTTGACATTTCCCACCAAGTCTCTAAATAAGAGCCACATAATAATAGCTCCGCACAGAAAATAAATCCCGATACATAATAATAATTACAGTCTCCGAAGACACAAAAATCTGAAAGATCTCTGGCATCTAGTGCACGTCCCCTTTCTACTTTCCTAGTTATGTAGACCTGCTTCCATGATATTCTGATGATGAAAATTGTTCCTGCAGCTCCTTACGAATTACAATTGGCTTAGTAGACTGGCTGATTGGGAAGAACACATCTTTTTTTTATGTAATCCGGTATGGGTGGCTCATTCGGATGGGCCAAAGCACATTCTCCGACCAGCCAATATCACCTCCGAGAAGGTAGGGGTATCTTACCGAAGTCGTTCCCCAGCCGGACACAGTGATTTGAGTGCCAGGTGAGACACTGCTGTTTTGTTCCGCTAGAGGTATAACTTTAGTGTTGGTTCCATCGAGGTCAATGTTCCTCCTCAGATCGATGAGGGCGACGTCGTAATCGCTGGACCTGGCGTTGTACCGCGGATGCACTCGGTAGTAGGTGGTGTAGTAGAGTTTGCCGCCATTGTCGGAGTCAGTGCTCCCAGCGCGGACGTAGACCTGCGTTACTCTGGAAAGTAACGAACAAGGCAAAGATCAGCTGTAGTATCCAGCTAGGCGGGGATCACTTGATATTTCACAATACCTTATATTTTTTACTGAAATGTATTGTCGATTTGAAAAGCACTTTCTACGGAAGCGTAGGCCACAGAAAGAACATACATATTTTAAAATGTCTAGGCCCACGAATTAGTTATGGGCATTGATGAGTCAAGTAAGTTGAAATATTTTTAGATTACACATTACATACGGGTATTGATAACTCAATACTAATTGTACTGACGTCGGCGGTACACAGTATTTATGACGCTCAATTATTCATACTCTTTTTATTGAAAGCTCGACATGTGACGCCGAGCCACCCATAAGGTGTCTAACGACGCCCATGGACATTCGGTAGTATGCGGGGGCTCCGAATGCCATGCGGCCTGACAGGTGTCTATTCACGCCCCTGTTGAAGGATTTTCCAAAATTTGATTTATTTATTTGTATATTTAAATATGCTTTATTGCTTTATATAATAAATATTACAAATGGCGGACTTGAATTATTAAAAAAACAATGAATCTAAAACATTTTTCAATTGTTGAAAACAAATAACACAACATTAAATTGTCAACTAACTTACCCCACAAGACAATGCGCCGCAGTAAGTACATAGCGTGCACTGATGAGTGAACCTCCACATTGGTAGTACTGGCCACCCTTCTGCAGCAAAAGGTAGACTTGATAGGGATAATCCTGTATAGTGGCATTGTAACCACCCACTATCTTGTCCCCAAGGCCATTCGCGGATTTCCTGGTGTGCTTCCTGGCTGATGTGACTGGAAAATTTATTTTTATGTGATGTGAAGAAAATTATTTTTTCTCATTTCTGGTTTGGTCTATGGCAGTCAACGAGCACCAACGGCAGTGCTTCACCAAATATGAGTTTTTAATTGACGAGAAGAACCTCTCTGTTCTTTCTCCTTTCTTTCTATTGCCACAGAGCAACGAATTTCAATAAACTTCTATTTATTATCTTATTACTTTGAATTTTGGTAATCTTGAATACAAAAATTATGACCACTCACTGATAATAAAAAAAATATTTGATTTTTGTTTTTGATCTAAGCAGAAGCTGGGACATAATGTAGACTGAAATACTACAAAACTTGTCAAATCAGAAAGGTAAGTATTAAAAAACAAATTAAATAAATGTAGGTTTTGAGAGCCAAATCTAAACAACGATGGGAAATTATTTTTCTATGGATGGGAACCTTACCACAAAATAAGCTTATGCACACCAAAAGCTGAAGTAACACAGTTTTCACCATTTTGAGGAGGATTTCTGAACTAAGGCCGCTCAGGAAATTCCCAAGAATATATAACGTCTACTTTTGCGGTTCAAACCAGGAAATATATTAAAGGGGTGGGCAGAAAGATAAGCAATATCTCTGTATTTAAAATAATATTTACATTGACTTTCCGCCTTTAATTTTTCTCTATAATTATCTATAATGTAAAAGTAACGAGGAAATGAAAAATCCCCGTAGATATTTTCATTGGGACAGAAAAACTGGTCCTTCAATGTCCATTTATATGTATTAACACATGCGTGGCTTTTATTTAACTAGCATAAACTTATATGTATTGTTAATAAGTATTCTTATTATTATTTTATCTTCAATTCTCACGCTCAACTCTTGTGCTACTACCTACTTATTCCACTATATTATACGGATGTTGTAGATGATGTAGCCAACCGTGTCAGTTTCCATAAAAAAAATTATCGAATCTCAAACATCCAAAGGTTGACTGTAAGAAATCTCTGTAAGGGATACGCCCGCCTTTGCACCTTATGTAAATTTTCTAAGTACCTACTGTTACTGTTTAATGTTTACTGGAGCAATAAAGCATTTTCTATCTATCTATCTATTCTCCATGTCGGATATGTTCGTGTGTATTCGTATTTTGAAAAGCTTTCCAAATTAAGCTGCAGAGCGTTTTCTCCTTCATTATCGAGAAGAATTATTACCTGTTCTATAAAATGATTGTCTAAAATGTAAAATGTCTTACAGCCACCGTTCGTTCACCTCATAAAATATACTTGAATCTATATTGGGTGCGCAGTATGAAAAGGTTAGACAAGCACTTACATATTCCAATTTTAATGCCGACTTCACTTTATTGACAGGTGAAGTTATTATCTATGACGACGTAATTATTGACTAAATGTGTAATTTAACTCATTATTGCATTTTTTATTTCCTGCCCGTTTCACGCGCATAAGGTCACCGGGCAATCAGAATCGCACAAACGAAACACAATATACCCCCCGCGAGGTAAGTAAACTGCGAACTCATATGGAAATATGCTAATGCGAAGGTTGCTATCAATCAATTCCCTTTCGAAATCGAACGGTAACTATCGGACAATTGCATTTTTTTTTACTACGTCAGATGCAAATGAAACTCTATTGTTTCAATGTAACTGTTCTTGATTGCTTTACAGTTCGTGATTTAGGCTAATATGACATACGATTAATATTTAAATTATAAAGTACTGTGAAGTGTTTGTATTATTATTAGCCTATTATAAATATTTATCTTTACTAAAATTTCCTAAAACAACATGAACATTTATAAAAAAAAGCTTACAACTTTAAAAATAGAATAATGATTAAAATAAATGCTAACCTTAATACTAATAAACTAAGACACAGAAGATCCATAGGCACTTATAGTTATATTACAATATAACTATAAGCACTTATAGTTATATTGTAATATAACTATTCAAAATTTATGATATAACTATAAGCCAATATAACTATATATAACTATATAAGCCAATATAACTATAAGTGCCTATGGATCTTATCTGTATATTATACAGTTCAAAAAGAAAGATCTTCTTTAACTGTTAATTTTGAACATTTTCATTTTTCCGATTATTCTGCATACAAACATACCATCACGATGTATCCCGACAATGGGGGTAAGCAGAGTTATTGGTGTTGTGCTTCAAGAAATCTGTTAAATTACAGCACAACACCGATATCCCCGCTTAGAAAAATATTAGGACACGACAAATCATCAACAGCAAGAAGGCACGAGCATGACTGTGGAAGGGCCGTGTCAAAGTGAGAGGTGGCTAGACTGTCACCCTTTAGCTTGCCCTTATCGCTTAGTCGCTTCTTACGACATGCACATGGGGATGTGGCCTATTATTTCCATGTACCGGGCCACACATGGTTTTTAAACATATTTAAATTCTCTGTTTTGATTAATACTCGCACAGACTTTATAATTCCCTAACCTTGTTCATAATTGACATCAGAACCACCCCAGCAGATATAATTTATTCTCGTTTGGTTTTGTTTAAAATCGCTTTCCTACATTCCGCATTCATCTCGCGTAAACTGTCTGCGAAATAACTTTTTGATTTATATTTTCAATGGAATGATGCAACGCTCTGTCGAAACTTCCGACGCTGTTTTGAAAAGAAAACCTGTGAACAGTTCAGCTTAAAAGTTTAGCGTAAGCATTTTCATGGTTTGAAACTTGTAACTGGATATGCAAATTCCTGTTCTATCTTACCTGAACTTATTTTTGTGCCTGAAATGGACAAAATTAAAATTTTTAGGGTACCGTAGGTAGTGAACGCTATAAGGGACCCTTATAACATCGGTCAGTTTTTTTTTATTTATTTAAACCAGCTTGGGTGGCTGTGCCGAGAGACCAATGGTGCAGTCGACAGAGCCAAAATCACCTCTCCTCGCGAAACCACGCTCAGTTAGGTGCCATGCCAGCAGATTTGCGGACTGTTGCTAGGCTGCCTAGTCCGTTAATAGGACGCTTGAAGACACCCAGGTTAAAGGATTCAGGAAATACACTCGCCGGAAGACAGTTCCACACTCTAGCGGTGCGACAAAGAAACGATTTAGAGAACCGATGGGTTCTCAAAAGCCCAATGTCAACAACAAAAGGGTACTGAGTCTCTCTGCGACGAGTCATGCGGAGATAGGACGGGTGGCGGGAATAAGGGATGCTAGTTCCGCAGAGCAGCGTCCGTGATAGTATCTGTAAAACAGACTAAGCGAACCCACAAATCGTCTGTGACTCAGGGACTCCAGACCATCTGTAAGTTTCGTGTCACCAACAAGACGGATGGCTCGGCGCTGTATCGAGTCCAAGGATGCTAGCACATAATAGGGACTACCCTCCCAGATGTGACTGCAGTACTCCATGACCGGCCTAATCTGTGCTTTGTACAGCAGGAATAGTTGTGCCGGTGAGAAGAACCGCCGATTGCGGAAGAGTATTCCCAATTTTCTGGATGCAGTTTTGGCCTTAGACTCGATTAGTTGCCGGAAACCCACGTCTTTGGAAATAGTGGTGCCCAGGAGGTCCAGGTGTTCCGAGACAGGTACGACGCTGCCTTGGAAACTAGCTTGGAAAGGAAGGGGATCGACCTTAGCAGGTAATGCGCAGCACTGAGTCTTGCTAACGTTGAAGGCGACAAGGTTCTCCTGGCCCCATATAGCTACTTTTCCGAGAACGTCATCGACCTTATCAACAACTGAACGTTGAGCCTCCCTGTGCCGCGAATCTCTACTCTTCCAGTCCCTAACATAGCCCTCGTGCTCCGTGCTGTCGTCTGCATAGCTGTGTATCATGCCCAAGGACAGTAGATCGTTTATAAAGATTAAGAAAAGCGTAGGTGACAGCACAGAGCCCTGCGGAACACCAGCGTTGATAGGAAAGTCGTCCGATTTCGAGCCATCGATGGTAACGAAGATGGAACGACCCGCCAAAAAGCTGGCGACCCAGGTGCAGAGTTTGGGTGGAATGCCGAAGGACGGAAGCTTGCCTAGAAAGCCTCGGTGCCAAACGCGATCGAAAGCCTTGAAAATATTCAGGGCGACTGCCAGCGACTCTCCGAAATTGTCCAATCTTTCGGCCCATATATACGTAACGTACGTTAGAAGATCTCCTGTTGACCGCGCTTTCCGGAATCCGTACTGCTTGTCATCCAGGAGTTTATTTGCTTCTAAGTACGTTAGGAGCTGGGTGTTAATAAGGCGCTCCATAACTTTACATAATAGTGAAGTAATCGCAATGGGCCGATAGTTGGAGGGGCTCGCGGAGTCGGAGCGGAGCGGAGTTCTTTGGAATCGGTTGAACGGAGGCTCTTTTCCAGCAAGAGTGTACAATCCCACGGGCGAAGGAGATACGGAAAAGGCGGGAGATGATTGGTGTCAACTCAGGGGCACAAATCTTGAGCACTATGGCTGGAATGCCGTCAGGACCACTACTCTTCGAAGTGTCCAACGTCTTCAAGCACTTGTAGACCTGTCTAAGGTGCGTCCTTGGCTCCAAACTCGATACAACAACAGTGTGGTATCGAGGGAGAGGTATAGTGCTCCGAGGTGATTACTCCGAAACGTGTACCTCAATAAATAAAATAAAGTAAAGATGTTGTCACTTTTGTCCTTATGGCATAAAAATTATTTTCATTGTGGACTGGAGACGGGGCGGCGCGAACGGTGCGCGTGCTCCCTAGTGCAAGAAGAAAATGACTAGTCACTAAATTCTTGTAAAAATATGTTTAAAAAATACCCTGCGAAGTTTCTTGTCGGTTCTTCTTCGTGGGTGTAATCGAACCGGATAGAACAAATTGTGACAAGTTCGAGAGCAGTCTAACTGCCATATGAATGATCAATAAACAATACAACAATACAATACAATACTACAGAACCCTTTGTGTATGAACAACGTTCACCCTTAAGAGAGAGTGTACCTTAATCTTTAAAATATTAGAAATTTTAAAATGCCGTGAATGGTTACTTTTAGTAATAGTTCCGTGTGGGCCGGTACTTTAAAAGAATGACCCCACTGCATCTCTCCCCGTGTATGTCGTAAAAGGCGGCTAAGGGGTATGACTCCCTTATTATATTACTAGGTGGTAGAGTTTAACCCGCCCGGGTTGGTACCACCGCACTGAATGAAAGGTCGGTCGAAACGGCTATGTAAATTGTTTGTGTTTTCCGTCCAGTTCAGTGTAGCCGGCACGACTGAAGGGAAGCACTGACGTGGCACCAAGTTCACCCGGTGTTATGGGCTGACATTGGATGTTGTAGGTGATGTAGCCAACCGTGTCAGGTTCCATAAAAAAAATTGTTTTTTCATAAAAACTGTCTTACCCATGGTCGTCTAATAGAGTTATGGCCTCGAATGTCTTCCGGCCGAACCCATGATGACGGGCCAAACGTTTAGTCCAAAACTTTGAGCTATAGCTCTATATGTGAGCTCGCGAGTAAATCTGCTTTTGTGAAATGAATGATCGAAATATTTTTTCCAAAAAACAAAATTCATCATGTGAATTTTTAGTGAAATACCTACCGAGCTATTATTTACTCCTGAATACTTTCATTGAATTACTTCTAAAAGTTAACTACTGAATGTAAGTCTGAACCACCTCCGGTTAAGTTCCGGTTAAGATTTATCTATGACAGTTCTCATACAGTTAGCGGAAGGTGGTGAAATCGCTATCAGGTAATTTTGTTTAATTCTACAAGTTCGGGCAGGCCGACTGCTAAAGTTGTTCCAACATTTTGCTCAGTCTCAAATGAGCAGTGACAGCGCGAGTCGCCAGGAGTGACAGACGTATTTCAATACGAACTAATTACTTGTACGTGATAGAAAATATCGTCACGTAGCAGCGCGGTCGATTTACCGAAGGCCGGCGAGGAAAACGTTACGAATACCGTTCGCAGTCGATTTGCATAATTCTCGTTCTAGTGTGGAGTAACGAGACTCTATTGTGAGAGCGGTTCGAGGTGAGAGAGAAATTGGAGACACTCGAGTTTACACACAGCTGGTGTGGTTGTTGTTTGACAAACGATTTTTGAACTATATTTTCTTTTGTATGATTCAGATTCAAATTTATATACAGGGTGTTCGGCACATCGACCGACAAAATTTTTTTTGTAGGTAAGTGGAGTCATTTGCAACGTTTTGGCCCATGATACCTTTTGTCAGATGTCACGTGGTATCGAGATACGATTTTTTTTTCTTTATTTTTGAAAATTACCCAAATCCCAGCTTTAAGCCCTTGTAACTTTAGTCGGTCGATGTGCCGAACACGCTGTATAATGTAATATAATATATTTATTTCATATAATATAATATATATATTTTCATCCATAAAGAGCACACAACGTTTACAATATATCATTAAGCCATGAATATTCAGTATGGTTCATCATCGTTAAATAATTAATATCAATGTTTAATTTAGTAAGCAATCGTGAACTTGAAGTAACATAGTGTAAACCATATCGTACTCGTATTCTTTATATTTTCATCTCATTTCCTATGCGAAATTTAAGGTCCTAGCAGATTTTAGCGAGTTTATAGGTAAGTCATAGAACGGTTTTACCAAATGCATTTGGCAAAACATAATGAGAACTTTACGAACAGGTTTTTAGATAAGATTGTTTTGATTTTACACCATTGTAAAATCAAAACAGTCTTGTGTGTTTGAACACCCACTTTGAATTAAGTACCTAGTGTGGTAAACCAACAGAGTCACCACAAACAAACATTGCAAGCACTGTTGCATGAAAACACTTCGAACAAGGACCCTGCGATAAAAGTCACGGCTCCGATGGAGAGAGGTCAATATTATAACAGGGCGCACTCGTAAAGTTAAGCTGCCTACTACCCCAGGTCATAAACTGACAACAGGTAGGTCGTCTGTTTACATACATAAAATGCATTCAACATTATCGAATTACTATGTACCTCTATATACCTACTATATCGGTTTAATAGCAAATCAGATTTAAACGAAAATATGATAATTAACGATCGCTTCTCTTATATTCTCTCTCTGTCTCTCTCTCTCCCGTCCATACTATACTTTTTTCATAATACTCAAGGTGATCCTCAAAAACTACTCTTTCCATTGCTGTAAACCGCATCAAAATCTGTTCAGTGGTTACGAAGTTTACCTGAAACATACGTACAGACAGACGTTCCCTTTTAAGAGAAGTACAGAAGAGATTAGTAGACGCGCGATCTCATACAAAATCATTCACAAATTCTGTCACACATACTTGATACCAGCCACATACAAAACTGACCTATGGAGAATGACAATTGGTCATACTTTCGTGGGACTAATTTTCATACTTTAACCCTGCCTCTATTCATTTTTTCGGCGAAGTCTGTAAAATATAAGATGTTCTATGTAAGAATTATAATTATAATGAATTGCAGCTGTCAAAATGCTTCAAATCAAAACCGCCATTACATTATCTACACTTGCAAAACAGTTAATAAGTAGACACAAAATGTCGATTTAGTCAACATTATTATTATTGTGGTAACCAAATGAGCAATCGTATTAAATGAGCTTACATCTTACAACATATTATTGGTATACATTGAACACTTCGATTCGGTGCCAAACATAAATCTACAACATGTTGATAAAGGTACGAGAGTGCACAAGTTTAAGAAAATAGGCATGTTTGCTATTATGACAACATTACTTTTCTCGGAGTGTGGGAAGACCATCAGACAGGTGGAACGACGACATCAAGTACGTTGGCGGAAAGCAGTGGTTACGTACCGCTGAAGGCCGGAAGGACTGGAGGAAATTTGGAGAGGCGTATTCCAGCAACATGCTGACTGACTGACTGACTTTTACTTTCTTAGCGAGATAACGTCCCTTCCATTTAATTGAATTCTTTGCTTACATCAATATCGCGCCGCGCATCCCGCGAATTTTACGAGCGCCCAAGCACCCGCTTATGAAGTTATTAGAATGCTGTGACCCTTAACAAAATTGCACGCCTTTCATTGTAGGACAACTTGCTGATTAACCTGTATTTAGAATAACATTACTTTCAGGATAATTACGCGTTGATTTGCAGTCGACCGCATAATCACACGAATGTGTGTAGTTTCCGACTTCTTGAAATATCGATCATTCTGTTCTTCTACATTGTTCTACATACCTACTTCTGTTTGAAATGACAACTGTTTTAACCGAGACACTCAATGTCATTTATTTACAACATCTGTCATTTGCATGACTTAAAACATTATTTGTCATTCAATAACAAACATGTTTCTACTGCACCAGGTTTGACGTCATATTACATTTCTTTGCATTTTAATAAACTTATACTAATTTGTTATTGTCTTTAGTTATATATTATAAAGTATCAAAAGATGTATGTAAATAGGCAGACTAGTCAAATGTATGCTATACAAGCTGTGCCCGCGGCTCCGCCCGCTCTCATATTTCACTTCATTGCTAACCTCATAAGCCATGTAGCGTGATAGTAAGTAGCCTATAGTTGATGGGATATAAACGGGGGACTGAATTAATCTCCTGCTAATGCTGCCCCATCGCACGATGGTGAAGTAGTAGCGGAGTGAAATTCTTTCTCCAATTTCCGACTCACACCTCCTCGCGGTATATCCTGGAAACTTAGGTGCGTAATACCGTAGGTATTACAATCCTAAGGCTGACGAGAGCGGAAGACTCGCCAAGACGTTTGGCCAACGTGGCGATTTATGGCCAAAACCCTCCAACATGAAAAGCAACACAGTACCTCGGCCCCTAGTTCCCAGCGGCCCCGCTATTCCGGATCATCGTGGTGGCGGTCCTGGTTCCGGCGGGGTGAGGGGTGCTAAGAATCCCTGGGTTAGATCTGGCTGCCACACCCAACTACACTTGGCTACTCACAATATACGGACCTTGAGAACGCACGAGAAACTGGTCGAGCTAGAACAGGAGCTGGCTCATATAAAATGGGACATCCTAGGTCTTTGTGAGGTCAGAAGAAAGGGCGAAGAGACTGAAGTGCTACGTTCCGGCAATCTGTTTTACTTCAGAGGAAATCCCCAAAAATCGGAAGGTGGAGTGGGATTTATGGTGAGGCGCAGCCTCGTGAACAGCATCATCGAAATCGACAGTGTGTCGGACAGAGTGGCCTACATCATCATCAAGCTGAACAAGCGGTATCAGCTGAAGGTGGTGCAGGTATACGCTCCCACGAGTTCGCACGCTGACGACGAGGTGGAGCAGTTCTACGAGGATGTATCCAAAGCCTTGGAAACCAACAAATCTTACTTCCAGTACGTGATGGGAGACTTTAATGCCAAACTGGGCAAGCCTCTGAAGGGAGAGAGAGCAGTAGGTCCGTACGGTATCGGTGCCAGAAATCGACGCGGCCAGATGTTGGTCAACTATCTCGAAGCCAACCAGCTCCACGCCATGAATACATTTTTCCTAAAAAAGGAGAAAAGGAAATGGACGTGGGCCAGCCCTGACGGTTGTACGAGAAACGAGATAGACTACATACTGGCGGACAGTAAATCGTCATGTATAGACGTTACTGTCCTTAACCGCTTCGATACTGGCAGCGATCACCGACTAGTGCGAGGTACGCTGAAGTTAAACCTCAAGATGGAACGGCGCAAACTCATTCACAAACCGCTGGCCAAGCTGAACATACCGGACGAGACGCTCGAAAATTTCGAAGCGAAACTCGAGGATGCTTTTAGCTTGGTGCCACGAGATGAGGATGCCGACATCGACAAGGTGTATACAGACTTCGTATCCGCACTAACGGACACTGCAGAGCAGCACTTCAGCAAAAGTCGACAGGCACCCCGCAGCAAGTTATCCGCAGAGACGTTGAGGCTCCTGGAAACACGACGGAATATGAAACCGGAGACCCGGAGCAGTCTCGTGCACAGGAACCTCAACAAGACCATAGGCAAGTCCATTCGCCGTGATATTCGCCGAGAGAACACGAAATTGGTTGAGCGCATTATAGAGGAAAATCGAGGCAGCAAAGTGTTTGCCCGTGCCTTCTCTACCGGCGCTAACCAAATTTCCAAACTCGAGCGAGCGAATGGGGTTGTCACCGCAAGAAAGCCGGATATACTTAAGGCGGTGGAGGAATTTTATGGTGAATTGTATTCCGCAGCAATTCCTGCCCCGAGTCCAAGCAAACCAGTCGACTCTGATAGGCGTGCGCCGCTCACTAGACACTACACGGAGGATCTGCCCGAGATTAGTGTCTATGAGATAAAGGCTGCCTTGAAAGGACTCAAAAAACACAAGGCTCCAGGTGAAGACGGGATAACGACGGAGCTTCTAAATGCTGGCGGACGACCGATCTTGAAAGAACTGCAGAAACTGTTCAATGCAGTTCTTGAAAGTGGTGTAGTTCCGGCCGCATGGCGAAATAGTGTCGTTGTCTTGTTTCACAAGAAGGGGGATAGGGCGAAGTTGAAAAACTATCGACCTATCTCACTTCTCAGCCACGTGTATAAGGTCTTTTCGAGAGTCATCACGAGTCGGCTGACACAGAGGCTGGATCAGTACCAGCCTCGTGAGCAAGCTGGATTTAGGAAAGGATACGGCACCATGGACCACATATTTACTGTGCGACAAGTGGTGCAAAAGTGCGAGGAATACAACAAGCCGCTCTTCCTAGCCTTCGTCGACTATGAGAAGGCGTTCGACTCAGTTGAAAAATGGGCTGTCGAAAACTCCCTCCTGAGGTGCAGAATCGACCACCGCTACATCGAGGTACTCCGAAATCTGTATCGGTCCGCGACGATGACTGTGAGGCTCCACGAAAATACCCAACCCATCCCCCTTAGTAAGGGCGTAAGGCAGGGGGATGTGATCTCACCCAAGCTCTTCACGAACGCATTAGAAGATGTGTTCAAGACGCTTGAGTGGGACAACATGGGTATCAACGTGAATGGAGATTTTCTCAGTCATCTGCGCTTCGCCGATGACATTGTCCTTCTGTCAAATTCCCGAGATCAGCTTCAGACCATGCTGGAAGACCTCTATACAGCGTCGATGAAGGTGGGTCTGAAGATGAACCGGGACAAAACCAAGGTCATGGCGACCGAGGTTATGACGGGAGGACAAATCGTTATTGACGGAGAAGTGATCGAACAGGTTGAAGAGTACGTATATCTCGGTCAAATTCTGCGGCTTGGTAGACAAGGTCTGCTAAAGGAGGTCGAGAGACGAATTCAACTGGGTTGGGCTGCCTTCGGAAAGTTAAAATTCGCCCTGAGGTCTGATCTTCCGCAAAATTTAAAAACCCGTATATATGACCAGTGTGTCCTCCCGGTTATGACGTACGGGTGTGAAACGTGGACGCTGACGGTCGGTGTTGTCCAAAGGTTGAAAGTTGCCCAGCGAGCAATGGAGCGAGCCATGCTGGGTATAACGCTACGTGATATGGTGCGTAACGAGGCAATCCGCCGACGCACCAAAGTAGTCGATATTGGATACCGGGTGGCTAAGCTCAAGTGGCAATGGGCTGGGCACGTCAGCCGAAGAGACGACGACCGCTGGAGTAACCGTGTCCTACACTGGCGGCCG
Organism: Nematopogon swammerdamellus; assembly: GCA_946902875.1. Taxonomy (NCBI): domain Eukaryota; kingdom Metazoa; phylum Arthropoda; class Insecta; order Lepidoptera; family Adelidae; genus Nematopogon; species Nematopogon swammerdamellus. The sequence goes on from OX336337.1 coordinate 9,653,288, forward strand.
TGGACAGGAAAACGGAGTGTGGGAAGACCACCCGCCAGGTGGGACGACGACATCAAGTACGTCGGCGGAAAGCAGTGGTTCCGTACCGCTGAAGGCCGGGAGGACTGGAGGAAAATTGGAGAGGCGTATGTCCAGCAGTGGACGCTTACACGCTGACTGACTGACTGACTGACTGACTGACTATAGTTGATGGGAAGAATCAAGCTATCCGTAGAATTTTGTTTTATTAAAATCGGTTCAGTGGTTCTCGAGTTATAAGCGGACAGACAGACACTCAGACAGAAAGCAGACTTTGATTTTATTATAGGTATAAGGAAGTAAATGTTAATGCTCTTGTGAGCGGCAATAAATATGGGTTAATTATTTGTAAGTGAATATAATATTTTAAGGTACTAACAAAACATTTTGACTTTTGAAGTTTGTTCGTCCGTTCTTCTTCACATTGAAATAGAACTGGCAAAATTTTCGATGTATACAAGCGTAGGATACCTACCTATGGATGAAATTATTCTATAAACAATAAACAATATGAGAGCTTGCTTTATAGGAAAAATGCGAATTATTGATGTAAATTATTATATTCCTGAAACGATGACTAGATTGTTATGAAACGATTTAGGGATCTTGAATCGTATAACTTCTATAGGTGAACCTTGTAAAGGAAACCTATGAGTTCGTTTAAATACATAAATGTCAGGGTTTCGTTAAAATATACCTTAGTTTAGGTGTAGGTACATAGATAGAGTAATGCAAGTAAGCCCGATATAATCGACAAATAAACAAAAAATTACTGAGAAAACTATGTACCTACCTAAATGTATTTGCATGTACATAATGAAATTAATATCTCGTAGTTTGATTTATTTTAAACATTGTTTGTTTAATCTTTCTTTACATTTCGACACGTAATTGTATTCATTTGAAAAGTTCAAGAACATTCAAAGTCCCACGCTATTGACATAAATATATTATACTGTCGTCATAGCGGGAACATTCGTATGATACTCGTAGCTGTTAGTCTAATAAAGTGCATCTCTTCGTTCCATTGGTTTCCAAAACTAATAGAAAAATAATGCTATCTCCGTACTACATCTACACACATCTGCTCCTACCTCAGGAACTGTATAGATAAACTTTATAATCATTCATAATGGTCCACAAGACAAGACAGGTATAGATAATTTAATTTACCTAAATATTATAATAATTGATAAGTGCATACCTTTATTTATGTAAATTGTAACCTCTGACAACTTTAAGAAGAAATAGCAAATTACATAATATTAAAATGTAATCGAATAAGTGAGTAGGTACTGATACCGCTTACAAATATTTATTTGTAGTCGATCATTAAGTGTTTATCAAGTGAATAGAGCTATAGCGGAAACAGCGATAATAATTTTAGAAAAAAAAAATATGTTTCATATAAATAACTTTATAACTTTAACTGACAACATAATTGTCATATTCAAGGCAATATGTCGTGAGCCAGGGTCTTCCTTCTCTCTTGCCTCGCAACAATGATTAGCATGCTCTGACACTAGTAAACATTATCGACACACCATCACTTATTAAATAGGCGTATAATTTCAAATCAAGATAAGCGCAATCATATAGACAACTTTAATTACTAGTCTGCTATTGTTTCAATGCTAAGTAGCCATACCCGCTTCAGTTATGACAATCTTTCTACTATTGCCGGGCGTGTGTTTGTGAAGTTTGGAAGTTAATTGTATTTTTGCATTTCATGCTAAGTTATTAAAAATATATTATATATTATTTTATTTTCAAAGACGTCACAATAGCTATAATCCAAATTTGGTCAGATCTATTATCATTGTTATCTCTACATTTTGAAAATTGAATTTACTTCCTCCTTCTTTGAAGTTGAATGAAAAAAAAATACTTTTCTTCAATCGGGAAGTACAAAGGCGGTTTAACAATAATTAAATTTGTTTCCACTCAACCATTGGATCTTAAAAGTTATTAAAACAATGAATAAAGAAAGATTGCTTCCTCTATTAACCTGATTTTGTGATGTTTCTCTATACTGAAGGATCGCTTACATTAAAGCGAGTGAAGTTGAATGTTTGAACAACTAGCAGCTTAGATGGTTTTACATTTTCTTTATTCCTTTTCAGTTTTGTTTACTAATTTTTCTCTGTGAATTACATTTATAAATTTACATTTTAAAGTCAGAACATAATTGTAGAATATAGGATTAATTATCTATAAATTTACAAATAATAAAATACAACGATAAATAGTAGTCGTTGTTTGACTTATTCTTTACAAATATTTATTACAGAATACATTAAGGAACTCACAATTTTATTTTAGATCAATGACATAAAAGCTGGCGAAAGTAACTCTAATTATATATGGTCATTAACCGGATGGTTTATTTGGTGCAATCGCAGATGGAGATGTTTTGTGGTCAGTGAACATTTTGTTACAGTTCTGATTGAGTTGTATCTGCGTCTGATGGAGCCACAGCCTCTTAGATAACTCGACCGTTGCGTCAACGTGACTTTTGAAAAATGATAATGGCGGATGTAGGCGTCTTTATATTTTATTATGAAGGCATATTCGTAAGTCGAACTGGCGCAGTAGGCTCATTCTTTTCGCAGTTGTTACATTTATTGCCCTGATAGCAAAAGTTGCTTTAATGTAGTCGCTAAGGCGTTGTCTTTACAAATTATTAGTAGTACATGCCATATTTTTATGGTTTTGTCATGTACTACATGACAAAACCATAAAATTGTTGTAAGATATTTGTGTTACATTTTCTGCTGTGCGGAAGGCGGGCTTATTACTGCTGGAATTTATCTCAACTAATCTTGTACAAATGCACACATAATTTTATTAAAACTAAAACTTTTTTTAAATAAAACTTTTATTGAAACTAAAACTATACATAAAACTAAATAAAAGCCGGTCAAGTGCGAGTTAGACTCGCGCGCCAAGGGTTCCGTATCAGTCAATCATATCATACATTGTCAGCCTCGGTAGTTCAGCGGTTAGATCGGTCGACTGTCGTTCGTGGTCATAAGCACACCTGGGCGCGGTCAGAACTTGGACGGGTGACCGTTGTAGGCTGACCACCGCACTGAATGAAAAGTCGGTCGAAACTGAACTTTATGTGTTACAAAATATTATATTTCCGTACAATGTTTCAATTTTCTAGGACTAGCCGTTTAGAAGTCACGGGGCTGTGACATACAAACAGACGGACGACGAATGCTCGCTATAAGGGTTCCTTTTTTGCCTTTTCGGTACGGAACCCTAAAAAAATAAAACAAAACAAAAATTGTGTACAATCTTATACGTACTTAACAAGACGGTCGCATTTTCAGTGTAATTATTTTTTCACGGTTTTGCCCTTCATAGAAGTTACTGATATTTATCCGTTATCTGGGTCGCGGAGTGGGACTCGACACTTCAGATATATGGTACGGGCTGAAATGATTTTCTTTCACAATGTTTCATCTCTCATTTCCTACGCTTCATGGTGTGTATATAAAACAACATAAGTATTATACAAAGATATTTGTATTATATAAGGGTTTTTTAATTACCGTGGTTGTTAAACATTATTAAAGATTTGACGGCTTTACTCAGGGTCGCCTCCGAGCTAAGTGGCTCGACGTTTCGGGCCAAACGTATGGCCTCATGAGCACCCTGCCCGGTGCGACGTAATAATATAATATTAGGTATATAAATTAATAATAAAATTATGAACACAACACTTTTTATACAATTACTTTTTATATAAACTAAGTTATATGTACACTATCTGAAACACGCACAATATACTAGTTTAATGGACAGTTTGTAGTAATTCTAGCAATAAAGAGATAGTATCTACCTAAAATACCACTAGTAGGAAGAAATAGAGTTAGATCATAGTACCTACCTATGTATCTACTTTTCGTTCCGCATCCGTATTGGACGAACATTCTCCTCATGTTCGTAGTGCATTCGACGTAAATGTTTTTACTTATTTACAATATCTGTTGTGCCAAGTACTATACTTATATATAACATTATCTACATAATACACTTTGATTTAATTGATTGTTTATTGAGAATTCATGTCGTAATAGTAGGAGACGGTGGTGTATATGTATTTTGCATTCGATGCTATTACACCTACGAAGAAGATTCGGCAAGAACCTTCGCAGGGCTAGTCATAATATTTTACTAAAATTTCTTCTTGATATCCGAATTACAGCTACCGCCGCCGTACGTAATATTATATTGATAGATAATAATAGATAAATATAAAGTTTATTAATAAATAATTAGATTTTACTTATATTTCGTAAGTGCATACGTACAGGTGATAATCTTAAATCCTTGAAGAAAAACTAGTATCGTGATGATACATAGCCTAAAACACCCCGAGTTATGCCAAATTCTTTATAGTACCTAAATTAAAAAATAAAACCTATTTCAGACTGATGAAATATCCACCGTCAACGAACGCCGTAGGTACTCGTAAATACGGCTGCGTTTCCGGTACCTATATTTTTGTGGCGTTTACCGCCGAGACTTACCAGAATCAAAAGAGTTCGTCGACACTGGGCAATATGCTTCCGACAAGTCTGGGGAGCCACGTGCCAAGGCTCATCTCGTGCGGCGAATTAGCCTCGAAATTCAGAGGTGCAACTTAGCCAGCGTGCTGGGTATCTCTGGGGTGGTGAGCGACACGGTCGAATTGGACGACATTCCTAATTTAATATAAACTATTTTAGTTTTAAATTTAAATTAGTTTAATTCAGTTTTAGATTTAATGTAAAAATATTGTACAGAAAACTGCAGACGGTTCAGTAATTTTCGAGTTTACCCGTTACAGATAGATGCAGATAGGCCTAGCTTGCATCTAATGTAGAGAAAATAAGATTTAATTAACTGCACGTTAAACATGTTTTCGGTTTATTGTAAGGTTTCATCGATAGCTTAACTCCGCCCGTTAAAATTTAAACTAGCTTTTTTATTCCCCGCGTCTTTTCTTCGCGGAACTGTTTGCTCACAGCTCAGGCCGCCGATGGCGTAGCGTTATGATTTATAGCCTAAAACCATCTTCAGAAGTGACAGAATGTAACAGTGAAAACCGTATGTAAATCGACGTTCCTCGGTCGGTCGTCCGTAGAAACTTCACTTTATTTATTAGCATGCGAAGAAGAACCGTCAAACAAACTTCGCAAATGACAATGGTTATTAGGTACCTTGTAAGTATTATAAACTATAGTCACTTGCAAATAATTAACCTATGCTACCGCGCAAGTATACGCACATTCGCTTACAGGGATACATTAAAAGTCGAATGTTGAAGATTGGTTTCATCAAAAATGTTCACGTTTATCCGGTTCAAGCACAGCGTGTTTTGAGTGTTCAGCAATCAGTCTGCCGACACCCTGGCGACACCCTCCGTTTGTTTTGCTCCGAACTGTGCCGAGTGCTTCTCGAGTTACCGATAAGATAATGTCAACACGCAAAGTTGGGGCGCGAAGAGCGACGACATTACGCCGAGTCGAAAATTAATTGATTTGTCAAACTGTAAACATTGCCAGAAACGCGCCGGCTGTTGTGTGGAGCGACACTTTCGTTCGTTTTTAGGATTCAGTATCCGGTACGGGACCCTATTACTAAGCCTACGCCGTCTGTCTGTCTGTCTGTCTGTCCGTCCATCTGTCTATCCGAGGGCTGTATCTCTTGAACCGTAATAGGTAGCCCATTGAAATGTTCACAGAATATGTGTTATTTATTATATGTGTGTGCCGATACAACAACAAATAATAAAAAAAAAAGAAAAATTAAAAAATTCACGGGGGTTCTCATAGAAGAAACCAAAAAGTGTATGCGCGCGCGTCATCTACCGAATATATTGTGAAGCATTTTAACTAATCATGACATTTAACTAATATGAAGCATTTCATAACACGCCATCTAGATGGCGTGAGTGGCGCTACCAATGACATGGCGATATGGAACCCTCGGTGCGCGAATTCGACTCGCACTTGGCCCGTTTTTTTATGAAGAGAATTAAGTACCTAATTAAATAGAAAATGGGACAGTATCGGGTCCTGGAAGAAGTGAGTATAAGCACCGGTCAGGCAGGCATGACGTTTGCAACCCCCACAACCGCCTTAATGTCGATGGGCGTCGTCGGTCACCTTATGCACACTTGACACGCATGTCGCACTTTCTTTGTAAAACATTATTTAGGTACATACCGTGTGGGCCCGGTACTTAAAAGTACCGTGTGGGCCCGGTACTTAAAAAGAATAGCCCCACTGCATCTCTCCCCGTGCAGTACCGTGTGGGCCCGGTACTTAAAAAGAATAGCCCCACTGCATCTCTCCCCGTGCATGTCGTAAAAGGCGACTAAGGGATAAGGACAAGATGCCGTGCTAAAGGGCGACGGGCTCGCCACCTCTCACCTTGGCACGGTACTTCCACCGAGTCATGCAGCAGGTGGGTCTTCGTGCCTTACTTGCTGCTTGATCGATTGAATCTTGTTCGAATACTTTGCGAAACGTGGTGGCCGGTGTTGTGCTGTAATTTACCAGAGTGCTTGCAGCACAACACCGATTACTCTGCTTACCCCGATTGTCGGGATTCAGCGTGTGTGATATGTATGTATATGTATGTATACTGCGATGCAAAAAGCGGGTTTATTATGAACTGATTTCTTTCAATTATTATTTAAGCTGCAATTTTCTTACGAAGTTTACAATTTCAAAAGCACTAATGAAACAATTTTTATAAAGAAATTATTATATAATTAAATATATATATAATCATCTATATATAATTGTTATAAAATATATTGTTATTTAATTTAATTGAAAACATGCTGTGTATGAAATATGATACTGAATAAATAATTTGAATTTGAAATTTTTTAACTTTTTTTTTTATGTATAACGCGACATGTGACGTCGTTTCACATATGAGTGTCTAACGATGCCCATGAACGTTATGTGATGCAAGGGAATTGCGAATGCCATGCCGGCCTGACGGGAGCCTTTTCACGCCCCTTTTGAAAAGCCCCACCTAAATACGCGTACATACAGTCACAGCTAGAGATACATATAGTTATTGGCTGCGTTCAGTAAGTAATTCCGCATGAAACTACTTTTATTAGGTTTCCGTATCCCGTACGGAAGCCCATTACTAAGCCTCCGCCGTCCGTCTGTCCGTCCGTCCGTCCGAGGGCTGTATCTCTTGAACCGTAATATTAGGTAGCCCGTTGAAATTTTCACAGAATATGTGTTACTATGGCGGATATAACAACAAGAGATACAGCCCTCGGACAGACGGACGGACAGACGGACGGCGGAGTCTTAGTAATAGGCTTCCGTACGCGATACGGAAACCTAAAAAAAGAAAATGTTAAACATTAAGGGGGGCTCCCATACAACAAACGTGCGAAAAATTTATTAGTCACGCTACTGAATAATAGATGGCGCCACAGGCTTTTGTACACTGCATTGTTGAAAGACAAAAGATAGGCGGATATTATTGATAGCGGATAGATACGGAAACCTCCGTGCGCGAGTAAGACTCGCAATTGACAGATTTTTATGTCGCACAACTCTAAATGGTATCAATTTCAAATAGTTCATGTGTGCATGAATATTTCCTACAAGACTGCGGCCGCTCATGAATCATGATTCAGCAGGTATATTCTTGTAAATTCTGACAGCGGAATCAGCGCTGTTGTGGCGCTGAGAGCCACTTACCAAAGTGGCTCTCAGCGCCACGACAGCGCTGATTCCGCTGTCAGAATTTACAAGAATAGACCTGCAGTTCTTTGGCACGGCCGCGGGGCGGGGCGTGAGGCACGAGCACGAGGCACGCGGCGAGACGGCAACGCGGCACGCACAGCGCCGGTCACGGAAGCCCGTCAAAACTGTCAAAACTTCATAATTTATAATGAGACAGTAAAAGTTCGAGTAGCCCTGCACTGCATATAGCCACTTTCGACTCGAAGGGTTATTCAGTTAGTTCGCTCAAAAAAATCAAAGGATAGAGTGGGCATCAGCTTTTCAAGCAGGTAAAAAGTTATTAATTAATTGGTGTCCACAAAAAGTTAATCAGGGCTAAGGCTAAATTAAGCACTCAGCCTCGGTAGCTTAGTGGTGCGGTCGGTCGACTGTCGGTCGTGATCATAAGCACACCTGGTCGCGGTACTTGGATGGGTGACCGCTCGACCGTTGGAGGCTGACCGTGGTTCGGATTCCACGTAAAACTCTAGGTCCCTTCCCTTATTAGGTGGTAGGGATTAACCCGCCCGGGTTGATGCCTCCGCACTGAATGAAAGGTCTGTTGAAACAGCTATGTAATTAGTTCGAGTTTACGTGAGTTTTACGTTTACGTACGATAACGTCATAAAGTGGTAAGCATGAATCGATATTGTGATACATATTCGGACCCTTGTTTCATGAATATTCTAAATTTGAAATCTTTTCCGACCGGCCAGATGCGCTTAATATATTATGGTACGAGGTACCTTCTTTTCAATTTCTGCTGCCCTGGTACTTTAGACATGAATATTCTAAATTTTAAATCTTTTCCGACCGGCCAGATGCGCTTAATATATTATGGTACGAGTAACCTCCTTTCAATTTCTGCTGTCCTGTTACTTTAGAACTAGAGAGATAAATGTGTACAAGCCGACGCTTGGGCCGATTGTGCCTCTCTATCGCTTGTTACGCGCTCTCGCTTGCACACACAGGCTCAGATGGAACGTGACACTTTTTTGTGAGCGCAGCCGGTGTTCATCAATTTATAAGACGTTATCACGTCAAAATGATTGATAAAAGGGTGGTGCTCTCGCGTGAGTTTTTTCCGGCCGCGCTACAAGCAGCTCAGGTAGGAGGCAAAAAAGGGGGAAAAATGGGTAGGAAAATAATATACTTACAAAATGAATTTGTGTTACTACCTACAATTCTGCAGGCCTGCCATAACATTATGGATGCATTCCATACTGAACAAACACATTACGCTTAACGTTAAAAAATAACACGTTAAGCTTAACGTTAAAAAAATTACATTAAGCACGGTTAGGTGGTGGAGCAATACGGTAAATAATAATGTAATGCGCGGTTATGAAAATACACAGATTTGCTTGATGTATATCAAACAACGCTCTGACGTTTCTACGCGACTTATCCAAGGGTCGGTTATAGATATATGCAATATATATATCTCTCATATAGCGCTGCACACCTATACAACAAAATGGCACCGTTTACGAATGTTTGTAAAAATATTGTAACTTTTAGAATGAAACGATTCATTTGGGGATTCGCATATCTTTATCGTGGCGTTCACTTTGATTTGAATGATTTAACTTTGTACTTTTGAAATTTGCACTTATGCACTGTACCTATGACAATGACAATTCTATAATTTTAAATTCTTGGTTAGCTTCGAATTTGAGGATTGATAGATCCTTATAGCCCTTGAATATTCGGAATTACGTATTTATTGCGGGCAGGAGTTTGTTATTTCGGCTAGATGTGATTGTGATTGATGATCGGGCAAAGCTTTTTCATATATGTAACTATTGTTATAAGTAAAGCTAAAGATATATAATTTACTATTCTGTAAGTACAACGTGGAAGCCAAGGAGTAAGCAAAACGCACCGTAGGGCGGTGGCGCGGCGACAGCGGCCGGCGGAGCGGCGGCCAGCCGAGGAAGGGCGGCCGCCCATCGCTATTCTGTTTTGGATGCTCTGCTAGTAAAGAGGTCCTATAGTTGTGTGTGCGTAAAGTAAACCATATACGCCTTCATATTAATCTTCTCTTCTGAATGAGGTAGGTATAGCAAGCATCCATCACGCTTTTTGGTCGGTGCTAACAACGCATCGCCACGCGCCAAGATCCTGACACTGCGATTGTTTTTAAACATTTCAAACATGCTGCTCGTTTTAGAAGCCATAGAGTATACATGCTACACTCAGACATGTGAAATGAAATAAATTAATTTTACTTTATTTATTTTTTATTATTTTTTTTATGTAAACCAGCATGGGTGGCTGTGCCGAGAGACCAATGGTGCAGTCGACAGAGCCAAAATCACCTCTCCTCGCGAAACCACGCTCAGTTAGGTGCCATGCCAGCAGATTTGCGGACTATTGCTAGGCTGTCTAGCCCGTTAATACGACGCTTGAAGACACCCAGGTTAAAGGATTCAGGAAATACACTCGCCGGAAGACAGTTCCACACTCTAGCGGTGCGACAAAGAAACGATTTAGATAACCGATGGGTTCTCAAAAGCCCAATGTCAACAACAAAAGGGTGCTGAGTCTCTCTGCGACGAGTCATGCGGAGGTAGGACGGGTGGCAGGGAATAAGGGATGCTAGTTCCGCAGAGCAGCGTCCGTGATAGTATCTGTAAAACAGACTAAGCGAACCCACAAATCGTCTGTGACTCAGAGACTCCAGACCATCTGTAAGTTTCGGGTCACCAACAAGACGGATAGCTCGATACTTATGATATGATGCTTACGATGACTTATGTATGATATGATACGATACGTATGTTTAAGCGTTACAACGCTTATTACAATTAAGCGTTTTATGCAATTTGGGTCATATAGGGCTTCTTGTTGGCACTTGTATATTTTTTCCATGCTTGCATTCTATGCCTAGAAATAGGACCCGACTCCTACACGACTATCTGCCTGCACGCTGAGCTTGTGAATAGCGCGGACACGATTGGTAAAATAACAATATTGTTGGCGAGATATTTGTTTCCCAACTGTAATACATGCTCGCGCAACCAACTTTAGAGTAACTATACTCGCAGACTCTAATAACATAGAATATATTCCTAACAGAGAGTAAGGTTGAAAAAAAAATGTGTTTTGTTACATATTAAGAAATATAATATTGTTGGCGAGATATTTGTTTCCCAACTGTAATACATGCTCGCGCAACCAACCTTAGAGTAACTATACTCGCAGACTCTAATCACATAGAATATATTCCTAACAGAGAGTAAGGTTGAAAAAAAATTTGTTTTGTTACATATTAAGAAATATAACATTACATATAGCCCGGTTTTCTCAACCGTTCACTTCGAAAGAATGCGGCGCGCACCCTCCGCTCTCCGCCCCCACCGCAATTGCCCGTCAGTACGCTGGAGGCGGAGAGCGGAGGGTGCGCGCCGCATTCTTTCGAAGTGAACGGTTGAGAAAACCGGGCTATAGTACGGAAGAAATTCGGAATGTCCCTGTACGCTGCTTCAGGAGAATAACGTTCGCTCGAGTTCCCGAGGCAGCGTATCAGTGTGGCCATCCAGCGAGCCAAATCCTCTAGCGTCCTCGGAACAGTGCCCACATCGTCCCACCTGGAGTAGGCTTATTAAGTTTTTGTATAGGTTATAGGTTTAAGTTATATTTTGTAATTAGCTTTATGTGTTCTTTTTAAAAGCTTGAGAAATTCATAAGTAAATCACTTGCCAGAAAAAAATGATCGCTTAAAGAGTATTATTTCGATAGTTACATGGTAACTGCGAAACAATTTCAAATCAATAGTTTTACTAAGTAAGGTAAATGGAAACTCCTATTAAAATTCAAAATAAAAAGAATATTCTCAGAAAAACACATAAGTAATAAATAATAGATTAATATTACACGTTATGTCACTTATTGTGTGGCAAGAACGAAATTTTGTACAGGCAACACGGCGGACGCTTTTTTTAATGGAAAACGCCACATCGTGCCATCCTTCCACCCACATGACAACCGAGCCATCGAACAGCTGGTGAAGGTATGCACGAAATTTTTTCAAATGAAGCCGACGAGCGACGCGTCGCCCAGACCACTCGTCCAAGTAAATAATTTTCACATAAATAAAAACAATAAAAACAAAACGGGAATGCAACAAAGCATAGATGCAAAATGCATAAACTGATTTGCGGCCCAATTGCGGGTAGGATGATTATGCTTTGATTCAGCGAATCTTAAGATTATTTCACGAAAATGTGTAATCTCTTCTTCTGTATCTGTAAGAAAAACGTAAGATTAGTGAAACCATAGACAATTCATAAGACAATCCTCCTTCACATAATTGGACCTATAAACTTTTAAGCATAGTTTCACTTGAATTTTTACTGACGCAGCATCGACTCGTGAAGCTTCAGAATTGACATCCGCTAGCACGATCCAGTCGATTTGCGACTCTCGCACAGATCCGTCGTCGCCGCCTCCGCCGCCGCGCCGCCATCGCGCCAGTGAGAACGCAGCCACGCTTGCGCACTTTACCCTTCACTATCGCGACTAACAACAATAACGTTCTCGCAAACGCCAATAATAAATTAGAGCCGCTACATTAACCCGCTTTGCGCGGAACAAAATCGCTCATCCCGCATATCTGTCGAGAAATGCACGAGTTCGAAACATTGCAAAGAGTCACACAATAAAGTGTAACATTGAAGTGACTATTCGGATTGTGACATTGTGACATGTTCACTCCGCTCCTTCGATGCAATATTATTCTCGTCGCGTGGCGTGGTTACTTCGCGTGCGGAATCGCTTTTGAATGTTCGCTCGTGATAAATATTATTTTAAAACAATTGAACGTTTTTGTTACTTTCAGGTTTTTCAAAACATAAAAACAATAATGGAGACATGCCGATTGTAGATTTATTTATTTTAAAATTTTACTGAAACTTGATCGACTAAACGTCGTTGATACATAAAACGAATTCAACGAAAGTTCATCATTCTTTATTCCGCGGTTTCACTGAATGGGATAATTTAGTAATTATCGAACATTCCGTACTTCTGAAATTAAACAATCTTCAAAATATGTGAAACCGTTTAGAAAAGAATATCTACTGTATATTTTCTGAACGGTTTCACATATTTTGAAGATTGTTTAATATAAGAAATACGGAATGTTGGCTAATGGAATGATTTCTTTCTTCAAAAACTCTTTAATAAGAAAGTTTTCTAGGGCTTTGAGTTTGTGAAGAAAGGGCTGAATCAGTCACAATATAGACGTCAATTTCTAGTAATATGTGTGTGTGTGTATGTGTAAGTACGGTACTTCAAGGTACAGCGGACTTCCAAAAGCTGCACGACCTTCTGCGAGAAATTAGCAAAATATCCAACGAAATAGATCTGGCGGGCGGGACTGGTCGGGTGCGCGGGCGCAGCGAGCTCCGCGCCTCCGCTCGAGTGCGCGCCCGCTCGCGCTCAGTGCCGTAGCTACACTCACGCGACCGACACGCATAGCGGTACCACCGTCCGATATCAACAACCACGACCCACGATCGATGCTCCCGCGACAAGTGATTGTGATTTTTCGGATTTTTTGAGGTGACCTTGTGATTTTTTGGAGTTGTATTGTCGGTAAGTCATTTAGCAAATTTTTAGATATTATTGATACATATGTAATTTAGTTTTAGGTAGATTTTAATGTTACTAAATTGTATTTTATACTTTTGATTGTTTTCGTGTTTTCACACTTTTTATTTTTTAAATTTCAATTAGGTAAGTAGTAAGTACCTACCTATTGTTTGAGCCGCTAGTGCTTTTTACGCTAGGAATAAAGCAATAAAATGAAATTTTTAATGCATAACAATTTTCGTATTAAAAATACTTATTTGTAATGTCTAGACTTTTGTAAAGTTACATTCCGGATTTATAAAACCAATAAAACAATTATCTCAAAAAAAAAAAAAAAAACTCACCATGCACAAAATGTAGAAAACTAGCCAAACGGAATGCCAGCTCTCTAAAACCCCGAAATCTGTTAAAATATAGAACGAAACCATTCACATGTAAAATTAACAAGTTCCGAATTCAATTTGCAAGTCGAAGCAATTATTCCGTTTTTTCGTCCACATTTCATAACAACGGATTGGTTTCGGTTGGAAATGTGTAACATTGTTAGATCATAGTGGTGAAAGCACATTGGCGCTTCGTTGATAATCAATCGTGGTATTGGTATTGGAACTATCTGCATTGGGAGCGCCGCCAACAGTTGGATGTGCGAGTTAATATTTGGAGTATCCGAGTCGAGTGATTGCTGCTTCAATAAATTTTCAACCAAAATTTTCATGGTCACATTTTTTACGCAAAGCTGAAACGTTTATTAATTTATGCATATGTTATTTTTATTAGTACGTGCATAAATATTTTCACGTTATGCAAACTTTAAATACATATATTTATTTATACATCAAAGTCTATCAACCAGCAATCACTACATCAATTTCAGAAAATGTTAATTAAAAGCGGCCAAGTGCGTGTCGGGCCATGCGCAGTGTAGGGTTCATAAATAAAACAGTTAACTAAGCCTAATGTTTTTGAAATAATTATTCTATTACGTTAGTATGAGAAGCTGAGCATACTCTACATCAGTATGCTCATAAATCCAATTAACTTATAGATCAATAATATTTATTCCTCCAATTTAGAGAATATTTTCTTTATTCCACTGGCTCACTCGCTCACCGCCTCCACCGCGGCGCCGCCGCCCCCGCCGAGCCGCGAGACTAGCTAAATCACCGCAAAAAACTCGCACTCAATGAATTCGCCATAATATAGTAAATCCACTGGTGCTGCGTGTGAGAATTTCACTCGACTCTTGAATCTCTCCGGTTGCGACGGGGCGGGAGGGGCGGAGCGAGCGGGGGGCCGTGATAACGAAACGATCTTTATGACCCAGAAACTAGAGAAATACTCTCACTACGACCGACTCTGCGGACGGTGTGGACTGTGTTAAGCGGATAGGAGGCAGGTGAATGCAGTTCCACTAGTACCGTGTTGCTCGTAAGCCTTGCCATCCAGCGGGGTAATGCCGCAAGTATTCTGGGAACTTTTGAAAACGCCATTTTGATAGTTATTTTAATGTTTGCTAGGTAGGTTTTAATGCTTTAGTTATTTTTATAACTGTTTTAATATTTTATTTAATAAAGAATTCTATGATATTAATTTATATTTTATATTTTTTAAACATGCATATTTTTTTGACTAAATTGTTTGTTTTGTGCAGTGCAAAGACCAAGTGCCTGAAATATAAAATAATTTAACATTTATGTGACTAAAAAATTGTACCCCTTAGAAGTTTCATGTTCGGTCTTCAAACATCGCTTGACGATCCAAATGAAAAATGCTTCTTTTTATCTATACGAGAGAAACAAACGAATGAAAACAAACGTATGTAGTAATCGTCGGTGAGCTGAGGGACCAAAGTTGCAACAGTTTTTTATAGGCTGATATTTTAATATTAGGTCATAAATAGGTTGAATATCAATAGCCTACCATCAGTCAGCCGGTTTTTGGGACAACTGGCGCGGGGGTGGTTCCGAACTTGTTAAAAAAACACGTACGTCGCAACTGTTTTATAAAATCTGACAATTTAGTCTGTGGATAGTAAGACAACTAACAAACTATGCGGGCATACTTAGGCCGTCTGAAGAATATTGGAACAGTACGCGTCAGCAGCCCGCTAAACCCGTCAATATTATGGTTCCGAACTTGTTAAAAGAACACGTACGTCGCAACTGTTTTATAAAATCTAAAAATTAGTCCGTGGATAGTAAGACAACTAACAAACTATACGGACATAGTAAGGCTGCAGAATATTGGAAAAGTACGCGTCAGCAGCCCGCTAAACCCGTCAAAAAAATTGGTTTTTGAAAGTGTTTTATAAAATCTAAATAAAAAATTGTGCAAATAGTTCATAGTACCTAAAACAAGACTAACATAGTCAGCCCAAAGTTTTATGGAACATACGCCGTCAGCAGTCAATAGAAGGGCGCCCCGCGCGCTTAATTTATATAGCGCGCTCAACCGCAAAATGGTTTTATATTCAGAAATGCGTTCTCCTATTGACTGCTGACGGCGTATGTTTCATAAAACTTTGGGCTGACTATTTTAGTCTTGTTTTTGGTACTATGAACTACTTGCACAATTTTTTTTAATTTTATAAAACACTTTCACCAACCAAATTTTTTGACGGGTTTAGCGGGCTGCTGACGCGTACTGTTCCAATATTCTGCAGACTGACTATGTCCGCAATATTATTTCTCTATGGTCCGCATAGTTTGTTAGTTGTCTTACTATCCACAGACTAATTTTCAGATTTTATAAAACAGTTGCGACATACGAGTTTTTTTAACAAGTTCGGAACCACCCCCGCGCCAGTTGTCCCAAAAACTGGCTGACTGAGGGCAGGCTATTGATATTCAACCTATTTATGACCTAATATTAAAATATCAGCCTTTATAAAACTGTTGCATTTTTGGTCCCTCAGCTCTTGGACTATAATTGTGAGATTTCAAAAAAAACTTCATAAAAAAAATTATGTGATCGATCAGGGAGTACCTACCTGCTGATAGTGGAATTGTAAGTAATAGAAGAGCCACGCACAATGAGACTGCTAAAAGTCTCTCAGTGAGAAGAACGAGCCCCGCACAACAGAACAAAATGAACAGCCATTCATTCCGACACTGTGCGCGGGCGGCACATATTAAATATGTAATAGCGGGCGGGTCTCTCCTGCATGATCCGTCCCAGCTGACGACGCTCTCGTTACCGGAAGAACGGGTTTTTTCGCCTCCGACCGTATCACAACACAAACTGCCGTGAACTCTCTCGTTTATCTCCGCGCATCTCTGTCCGTGTCGCGCTGTCGTATCGTTTGATTTATCATCAGTCATCATCACACATCAGCTGTGTGTGATGGTAATTTCCGACACCACAACATCTGGTATACTTTACTTTACCGTTACAATACAACCGATGGCCATACATTTCTGTAAAATAGCCAAATGTTGTGACTGATCTGGTCAGGTCTGTCTCAGGTGCAAGGAGGTGCCACTCAGACTTTTAGTCTGCAATGCAAACTACCTGTGGCGCCATTTATTATTTAGTAGCGTGAATGTGTACCAATCGATTCTTAACACGTTTCTTGTATGGGGATCCTCCTTAATTTTTTTATTATTGCTTTCTTTTATTTGTTGGCATAACACATATTATGTGAAAATTTCAACTGGCTACCTATTAAGGTTCAAAAGATACAACCCTAGGACGGACCGACAGACGGACAGACAGACAGACAGACAGACAGACAGACAGACAGACAGACAGACAGACAGACAGACAGACAGACAGACAGACAGACAGACAAAGGTAAAACGTTTCCCTATGGATACGGAACCCTAAAAAACAGGTAATTTATAGTTTGAGTTTCATGTAAAGCTGTATAATATTTATATTTAACCATCGTGCAAGAAAATCGTTTGACAGGCTGCCATCATGAATGTTTTTCACCAAACACAATTATTATTTTTGTAATATAATACATATGTTTTTTTTAGTATTTCATTTAAACCACCCTTGGCTGCGCTGAATACCAATGGTACAGTCGACAGAGCCAAATTCACCTACTCGCGAAACTACGCTCAATGAGTGAGATGTTATGTCAGCAGATTTGAGGACTGGTGTTGGGCTGTCCAGCCTTTTAATACGACGTTTGAAGACCCCAGGTTACAAGCATTCGGGAGTCGGGATCGGGACACACTCGCTGGAAGACAGTTCTACTGTGCAAAAAAGGAACGATTTTGAGACACGAAGTGATCTCAAAAGCCCAATCTCAACAAAAAAGTGTGCTGGGCCTCTCTGTGACGATCGTTATTGTTGTGATTTATATAATATTTTATAGTTAATGGAAATTAAACATTATACATAGCTTTAAAAAATTTATAGCTGTTGACTATACATATAAATGGGTCTCATTAAATAAAATTCTGCAAACCGGCTAGATTGTTTTCATAGATCGCGCACGATTTAAGTACTTTAGTTTAGTATTAATTTAATTTTTTGATTGTGATAATATGTATACTTAGTTGTTTTGTTGATGGAATAAACGGACCACTTCATAAAAAAAAAAGTCAACGGAGTCAATTAGCTTGTTGTGGGAAGTAGATATTAACTAGGTTTCCTATTTATGCATTGTTTCCCAAAATAAAAATAACACACACATACCACACGCTGTATCCCGACAATCTTTGCTGGCCACCTCACACCGTGGCACGGTCCTTCCACCGAGTCGTGCAGCATGTGGGTCTTCGTGCCTTTTTTTTTATGAAATCCGGTATGGGTGACTGAGTCAGAGGGGCCAAAGCACATGCTCTGACTAGCCAATATCACCTCCGAGAAGGTAGGTGCCGTACCGGAGACTTCCCTGGATTGCTGGCTATACTGGACTAGAGGAGAACACAGCCTTACTTGCTACTTGATAGTTGTCTTGTCCGAAAACATTGCGAAGCATGGTGGTCGCTATTGTGATGTAATATATCATAGTCCTTGCAGCACAACATGGATTGCTCTGCTTACCCCGATTGTCGGGATACAGCGTGTGGTATTTATGGAATAAAGATAATGCACCTACAAATTTAAACGCGACTAAAATGAACTTCACAAACCCAACATTTTCTTAAATGTATCGTTAGCTGTCGTTAGTCAGTATTAATGAAAATAATATTGATCTTAAGGCGAGAATAAGGGTCAAAAGGTCAACTTTAAACGAAATTATTGAGCTATTGGTAAATATAAAAAATCTTTAAAAAATATATGTTATGTGTTGATCTTCAATTAACAAACATAGCGAAAAAAAAATTATTTTACTACTTTGAAAAGGTGTTAAATAAATCTCCAAAAAATAACGAAAAGTACGAAAATTGTACATTCAAATTAAATTATCTTGAGAAGCATAAATTGTTTCAATACCAGACCCTCATAGAAATATAGATAAAATTTTTCCCTACAATCGTAGCGAAATAAATATTTTGTTTCTTCTTTCCAACACGTGAAATTTAATAAATAGTGTGATTTTCGCGCAAACGTTCATCGTCGGCGCGACGTATCAGCCACCGCACGAGTAGAATGAATCTCGCACCTATTTACATCGGCATACGGTTCGTGTTTCAATCATCAGTGCTCGGGTAGCATGGTTTGAGTCTTATTTCCACCTTAAGCATATTGATGTAAGTAGTGACGGAACACAGCCGTGAGCGGTCATGATTTTTTTATTATCAGTGAGACTGACTGCAAAATATTAACCGTCTGCCCCTTACGTTTCTATGACATCCTTACCAAAGAATGCAGCCATACCGATTTTGTCGATGATATTTTTTTTGAAAATGCTTTAACTTTTTTAATAGGATTTATTTAATTCAAGTCAATAAGATGTCGTCTAACAAGGGAATCAATAAGTATCAAAAGTCGCGATAAAACTGGCGTAACTTATTCGGGACTCAAGTTAGCTTCATTTGATTGTTCTTGGAGCCGGCAATAAGACAAATTGGATAACTTCTCGAGTTCAGAATTTACGCAGCAGTAAAAATACAGAAGTTTTCATCGATCAATACTTTTTAGCGAAGGAGTATTCATTACTCAACAAAGTAAAGATACTATAGAAATAGAACATAATAGTATCGAGTTAGCACATTTCAGTTACGAGGTACTCACGGAACAACTTTTCTTCTACGGCTTTTGTGAAAATCAGAGAAGAAATTAACTTTCCTTGCTTACTGTCTTTAAAATTATTATTGTGTTCATGTTATTAAAGATGATATATTTTAGATACGTTATTGACACGTAAAACTGTAGATCCCTTCCCTTCTTTCCTTACTAGGTGGTAGGGTTTAACCCGCCCGGGTTGGGTTTAATCACCGCACTGAATGAAAGGTCAGTTGAAACGGCTATATTATAGGTTCGTGTTTTCCGTCCAGTTCAATGTAGCCAGCACGATCGAAGGGAAGCACTGACATGACACCTAGTTCACCAAGGTGTTATGGGCTGACATCACGGATGTAGTAGGTGATGGATTGAAGTAGCAGGAGTAGGTGTGCACGCACGTAAATTTTCCCTTCACAAAAAAAAAAAAACTCATTGGTCCATGTCGGCCGGATTCGAACATCGGAACCTGAGATCATCCCCGCTTGATTTAAGTATGGAACAAAAAAGGCTGTCACGAAATAACTTGTTTGAAATGGACCTTATGGCTACTTTTACTAAAATAAGAAATGTTGTCTTTTAGAGGAGCAACGCCAATACATAGGTACAGTACCCGACAGTAAATAATGCACATCGAGCATTAGAAAGAGACAATCCGGTTGTAGAGCGTCGACCCTGTCGCACGAACTCGCACGTCTCTGTGCGACAGGGACGACGCTCTACAACCTGATTGTCTCTTTCCAAATCTCGATGTTCATTATTTACTGCCGAGTATTGTACGGCACAAGTGTAAGTCCGCACTCATCCCACTTACGCATTGGCTCTCTTTTAAAAGCCGATGTATCTTATTATTTTAGTATACGTAATATTTGTAGTTCGTGACACTTATGTAAATAGAACTCTCGTCGCCATAAAAACATATTGCGACGAGAGCTCTATTTACGTCTCTCGAGCTATACCCAATTTAGCAACAACTTTCCATACCTACGGTAACTTAAAGTCAATGAACCATACATAGGTACTTCTCCAAGATCGAACGGAAACACAAAACAACCATCATATGAAATTCCACAATCAAGTGTCTTGTCACTTTGTCATCGACTCTGGCTTCAACTTTCCGGCTGTCCGTTGTCGCTTTGAGAAAGTGACTTCTATAATAATTAGTTATTCTAGGCACATACAGCCGATAGTCGATACTCAAGCCCGTACTTAGACTGTTCAAACGTTACGTAACCTTTGAATCTTTGGTCCAGTAAATATTTGCTGTGAACTAAATTCATGAATTAAAAACTCACTAACTGTAACACTGTTCTAAGCGAGGTTCTAAGAGAAAAATCTTTCCAAAATTTAAAGAAGAACTTTCTAGTTTTGCATAATTTAATTTAATTAAAATATTGAACTAAAACATTCTTCCAAAATATGAAAATTTCAAGACAAAGGTAATTTTTTTTTTTATTAATTTATTTTGCTATATTCATACGTACTACACGGTGTGGCAACACCATTCTTTTTTAATATCAATGTATCTTATTTATAAGCACAATTTGAATTTGTTTTTATGCCTCAGCGCCCCCTAGCGAACAGACGGGCTAGTTATTCCGATGTGTATCGTTTGACATCTGCTCAACGAAGCAACATGTCGCGCTTTCCATAAAAATTAAAATAAATATTATTTCAACTCACTTTGTCTGTTCGTTTTTTAACCGACGACGTCAAAAAAGGAGGAGGTTAACAATTCGACGCGGTTTCTATCACTCTTTTAGGAATAAGCCACTGAACTGCTATCTGGCGTTTCAGTGCCGAACCTTAACCCTGCAGGTATAAAGTAACTAGCTGTGCCCGCGGCTCCGCCCGCTCTCATATTTCACTTCACTGCTAACCTCATAAATCATAATATAATTAATAACTTGTATTTATATGACGAAGCAAACGCTTCGTCATATAAATAGTAATAAGACGTAATAAGAAGTTATATTTACATCTACAGACATTTACCATACTCGGTGCCCGCAGTATCAAAACCGACATTAGTCATTCAGTCAGTTCAGTCAGTCATTCAGTGTATGCGTCCACTGCTGGACATAGCCCCTCCTATTTTCCTCCAGTCCTCCCGGCCTTCAGCGGCACGGAACTACTGCTTTCCGCAGACGTATTTGATGTCATCATCTCATCTGGCGGGTGGTCTTCACACACTCCGCTTTCCAGCTGTCCACGGCCGCCAGTGTAGGAGCGACGTACCCAAGCGAATATGACAAGTGCGTTGCAGGCGTATCCATTCTAAGCAGATCGGTGAACTGTGTACATCGTACACAGTTCATCGCCGACAACGTTACGTAACACATGCACGGCCCCGAGCAGTACATCACGTACTCTAACTGTGACGCAATTAATTATACACAACAGCGAATTATAAAAGTACGGCTCGCGGAGCGACGCGAAAGAAAGAAGACAGCGAAAGTTTAGTCTATTGTACGGGAGGCGGGTCCATTTTGTAACTTTAGCGCAGATTAAGTACATGCAGGTCCAAACATGGCCGGCTACACCTGCTAAGTTTATACGATACATTAGGGCGACAACTGCGACAAAACCGTTGTTAGTCGCCATTTTTTAGCCTCCTCGGTAGCTCGGCGGTGCTATGGATCGACTTTACATCGTGAAATTAAGCACCCCCAAGCGCTGTCAGAACTCGAATGGATGACCGTTCGACCGTTGAAGCAGACTGTGGTTCGGATTCCACGTGAAACTGTAGCTCACTAACCTTACCTTAATATTATGTTCGTTTAGGCTTTTACCGCTATTACACATTATGACAATGTTTTCGATTACCCGGTATAGGTACTTAAAACGACTCACTTTGTTTGTCAACGTTTCGTCCCACCTCCGGGGACATCTTCAGGACTCACGGTCTGCGACGACCTGGAGGACACCTGACACGTCGTCGTCGTCCAGTCAGATGTCAACTGCCGGTCGCCGCTGACGTAGATTGTAGCGATGCGAGGGTACTTCGACCGATGCGGGCTCCCTTTTAACTTATAATATCATTGGATGCGGGTAGGTTCGACATCTCTTGCTGGAAAAGGTCGGTGCACACGTAGCTCAATGTGTCTATGGCTGCCAGAGCTTGATGCTGGTTACCACCCGAGCCATGCTTCGCCAGCAGAGGAGTCCACGACGAAGAGAGTACCATGCTGTCTTCTCTGTTAAAATTGGCATGTCTGGAAATTTCAATGGATTCCCGAACCAAACGTGGTACATACAAAGATATATTATGTACTAGCGTACTAGATCAATCACTCGGCCAACTAAAATGTTCCAACAAGTTGCGGTCCACGGTCCACACGTCTCTTAGTCGAGCACGAGCGGCCGCAGCGCGCAGTCGTCGTCGCCTGCCTGCTGCGATCGCGCCTCGCGCCGCGCGCAAGCGCCAGCAATAATGCCCACGTGTGTGTTAATGTGTGGTATAATGATATATAGGTACTAGCTAGTCGAAGGTGCGATGGCGAATCTGGAGATGAAGTGTTAGAATGAAAAGACAATATGCACACGCACACCGACGACGCACGAGTGCGACCGTTCTCCCTACCCCTTGCTTCTGTCCCGCAAGCTTCCCACCCCGCGCAAGCCCACAACACCGGCCGCCAGCCTGTCTCCCACACGCTTCCCGCCCCGCGCGCGCTCCCCTCTCCCGTTCTGCTCTGCGCTCCGCCTCCCCGCTACCTTACCCCATACCTCAGCCGCTCGAACATATTTAGCAGCTATATTTCTTCGGAGCGCTGGCTCTATATAATATTTCCTCAAAGGGTACATAGTGTTTTTCCACTGATATCGCACTGGTTTGGTCGAATCGAATCCAATGATTTGTGCCACTGTCCAGAGCATGCCCACAGATGGCTGAATGCATTTTACCTTATTATGTATATACCTAAGTACCACATAATGCACTTACCATATTATGTGGTACTTAGGCCTCGAGCAGAAGACCGATTCTTATCCAACTAAACTGTCGAGTTGTAATAAAAAAACTTCCAAAGTACGTGCAAAGTGACGAGGGTGGCGACGACACGACGCCAACTCAACTGTTTAGGTGGCACCGACTCTCCACGACTCAGTTAAAAAGTTGGTACAATTAAAAAGTTGTACAACGCCAACACAGCGGCCAACTCTTTAGTCAACCGGCAACCTACGTGCACTATGGTGCAACTAAAATGTTTGTTGGCGATAAGCATTTTAGTTTAGGTTGGTGTTGGTCTTGCAGCCGAGCCCTTAGGGTTTAACTTTAACCCGCCGGATTGATTCCGCCGCCACGCTGAATGAAAGGCCGTGCTTTCATTCCCATGCAGTTCAGTATAGCCGGCAAGACCAAATGGAAGCACTGTCATGGCACATAGCTCATCAAGGTGTTACGCGCTGACATAGTGTAGTCAACCATGTCAGATTCCGTAATCTTTTCGTCCGCCTTTTCGCTGACATAGCACCTCGCTCACTGTGCATGGTTTCGCCAGAAGTTGTGTTATTGGCTGTGTCTGATGTCGGGACTGCCCACCTCAAGTAACATAACGCCTTGCCATGTTTAAGCTCCAAAGGTCCGAAATAGGGTTTATTAAGTATTGGAAGTCTATTGGCGAGATTTATAGTAGGTTTAATAATGAAGCCTATTTCTGGCCTTTTTGGCTCAAATAGGCATTTGCTTGCAATATTATGTTAATTATTTAGATGAATATTGCCCAACTAAAAGTACAGGTGGAAACAGCGACAGAGGTTTATTTAGTTAACTATATTCGAGGATCCGCTCGCTTTAAATTCGAACTAACATCAAATCTGACTGAAATTGTTCTCAGAGTTCAAAACCTACTTTCTCGATCACTTCAGACCGTGGTGTGGTGCCTGTGCTACTGCTCAGTCCCTAAATACGATAGCGTGGTGTTATAGAGCTTTTAACAGTCAGAACGTCTACCTGTCAGGTTTTATATAATTTAAACACCGTATACAAACCGGCTCAGTCGTTCTCGAGTTATAAGCAAACATACGTTCAGACTGCAGAAAATGAATGCATTTTAAAAAGAAATAAAAAATTGCTCAACATAATCAAATCTCGGCAAATTGCACCGGCTAGGCGAATTAAGGCTTCCGGAAGGGAGGAATTTATCTGATCTAGCGCAAGGACAATGGCCGAGCGAACACAAATTACATTCTTACGTTTCGCGCGCTAGTACGTACGCACAAGTATATGAGACGTTTTGCATAAAGTATGCTATGTATAGTAAACAATTTAACTAAATATAATATATTTATTTGTGTCCGTAGGTAGTACACTCATATTTATTGATCACATTAATTTACACAAATGAACGGAGAAAAATTGTTCCGGTTTAAAAATTGTAGAAAAGGCCAGAGGCTTATTTGAAAATTGAAATATTCAACTCACTGAAAATTTGTTTGTATACTATGTAGGTTTAAATTGTGAATACATTTTATTTTTCATGGAGCAATATTTAAATGAACGCACGCACGGGGTGCGTTCCAACATAAAATATCAAAGTTATCAATGATTTTTGCCACGTTTCAGCTTCACACAAAAAATAAATAAAATAAAAAACGTTTGAATTTGCCATTCGTCTGTACGTGATGTAACGTACTCGCTTCGCCAGGACGAAGTCATTGTCCTTTCGATCGAGTTCAACGCTTCCTCCTTCGAGACTGCGGTAAGAAATTCGCCACCTACTCACCATAAAACGTTAGTTTAGCATTTTTATGTACCACAATGAAAGGATTTTGCTGTGGGAACGGTGTACGATATGCACCTTATAAGAGAAGTAAAACACGATAAACATATTGTTTTTTTTTTACCTATGTTAATTTTCGCAAATTACATAATAATTAATAACATTATGAATTCCTGCATATTAATTTTTACGATGCTTTCTGACACTTTTGGATAGTCAATTAAAATACGCCAAGACAAAATTGTATATATACTGAATGCTTGCATGCGGGCCAAATTGAGAGTCTTCTCCTTTTTTGAAATCTAAAATAAATAAAATGCAGTTCATAAGAAACTTTGAGCAAAAAATACAGTAGTGCCAGTGGCCTAGAAATATTCAGGTGAACAATGTCGATAGAATCTGATGTACAAATATTTTACTCTACTTGAGTCAGCATAATTGTTTGTGACTGGCCACTCATTTAAATTCTGATTGCAATCAAATATGGCGCGTCGTGATGCACTAAAAGCCTTATGCAGCTGAATTAGCATTGCTATGCACATCTAACGTGTATGTAGTATTTATAGTCAGTTCGAAATTTAGACGCGAAGTGCATTCTTGAATATGTTTGCAGAAATGTTTTAGAGTGGTCGTTTGGTTTTAGCGATCCATAGAAATATTCTGCTGAGATGGGAATGCAAATGGTGCCTTAAGAGCTTTTTTAAGCCTAAGCCTAAATAAAGTTTTACACTTCGACGTTTTTAGTTTTCCATGCCAAAATGGCAAAAAGGAACCCATAATGTTATACTGGACAGGAAAATTTTCAATAGAAAGTCATAAAATAAAATTTGGGGGAATTTGTTTTTTTTATGTAACCTGACACGTGCATCGCCTAATACTACACCCGTGATATCAACCAACACCTTGATGAAATGGGCGGGAAACACAAACTGTTTGCATCTGCTTCGACCGATCTTTCATTCAGTGCGGTGGTACTTACCCATCCGTTCGGATAAACGGAGGTAATGCGGTCGCACGATTTACCTACAGAATGCAAGTGAATACATGGTAGGCTAGCTACAAATAAGTAAAGTCGGTCAAGACGACGCTCGCTCGTCCGGTCGCACTGCGCCTCGTTCGCGGCGAGCCACGCGTCGCTGCAGCCATGCTCTTGACATTCCCGCGACTGCGCGCGCGCGCGTACTGGAGACCAATTCACTAGCGAGAAAATCGAGGATCAGCTATGCACAATATTTCGAGTAAAATATAATAAAAGATTGCGATTTCGCAGCGATATTTACATACATCGAAGGAAGCACGGTCGGGGAATAGAGCTTTTTCTCGATGTAAATGTCGCCGCAGTAGACAATACAGTGGCTGTAAACTCGTGTATCGTACACCTACGTGATTTCAAGTAAAATTTATAAATCGCGATTCCGTATTGTTAATTAAAAAGTATAGTTACAGAAATATGTATAACTTTGAGAATAATAATGTAAGGTAATTATACCTTTGTACAACGATTACGTACGCGCCGTAAATAAACCGTATAGTTCCCAGTATCAAATAATGAGTGTTGGGCTTTAGAAAGAGACAATCCGGTTGTAAAGCTTTGTCCCTGTCGCACATATACGTGTGAGTTACACAGGGACGGCGCTCTACAGCCGGATGGTCTCTTTCTAAAGCTAGACACGCATCATTTTCTGCTGGGAACTGTATAGCCGTTTAACCGGGTTTTATATTATCTATATTTCCTGCTAGTGAATCAGCCCTCGGCCGCGCTACGACACGGGCTTACAAGCGCAGGCCGCAGTGTGGTTTCTAGTCAATCAAAATACTGTCAGCCGACTTTCCATTATGCGGCCAGCAAGTTACGGCTTAACGAAACTTTTGCCTCAGCTCTCAAAGTTGTAGCAAAGATGCATGCAAGCAGAACTTTCCATTGTTAAAGTTTTGCAAGTCAACCATGGCTTTAGAGCGACATGCAAAATAGTTACCTGGATACAGGATACAGGTAGGTAACGTCAACTTCAGTATCTGGTATTTTCTGGCTTGGCTCATACATGATGCTGATATATTTATCGATGACGTTCATAGATAATAATAACCAATTCATAGACACAAATTTTATCTAAATAAATTCTATGGTTCTAAGTACACGGATAGGATAGGTTACGATTTTAGAGAAAAATTTAGTCTAACATATCGATGACGGTGTTTCAACAACAAATGGTTAAACCCTGAAGTGTCCCGCAATCTAGAACCACTGCAGCTCCGTACGGATGTCGGTTCCCTAAGTGCGTTCTCGCACTTATTCCATGGAGACTGCTCGGAGGAGCTGTTTAAGGCGATTCCGCCGCCCCCTTTCCACCTTCGCACCACGCGCACTGGGCATGGATTACATCCCTACACGCTGGACTTACCGCGGATGCGAACAAATAGGTTCTGCTGATCTTACCTCTACAGAACCGTTAAACTCGGAACGCTCTCCCTGCCCATATATTTCCCCACAAGTACAGTCTCGGGTCCTTCAAGAAAGGCATGAATAGGCACCTGTCAGACCGGCATGGCATTCGCAACCCCAGCATACGGCCGAATGTCCATGGGCGTCGTTAGACACCTTATGTGGCTATAAAAAGTTCTCAAGTTCCGACTTGTATCACACCATCACCAAGAGAGGCTAAGAGGAACCGATGATAGGACAGAAGAAAAAGCATAAAACATGACAAAGCGATGAGGCGTCAAGTGGCGTTTGAAAAATAAAAATGTTGTTCATTCGTAGAGGGTTCCGTAGCCATTTCCTTGTTGAAACCGTAGCGAGTGAGCGGAGCGATCACGCGTCGCAGCAGTCCACTAGAATGCGAATTTTTCAGTAGTTAACTGTTTCATACCGTAGTAGTTTTCATCCGGTAATGATAAAATGAACTACTTTATTAATTTTTTTTTTAGATTTATTGAGCTTAAAGTTCCGGAGTAATCACCTCGAACAGCGCGTGTGGCAGACAGACACGGACGAATGCATAGACGCCTGCCCGATATCATAAGGGTCCCTGTCGGCGTAGCTCGCTACGGAACCTTAAACATTTACCACAATAAAACTTAATAAACGAGAATGGAGGCCAACCACAGTAAACTGACAAAAAATATAATAAAGAGAAAGTAAGTAGGTACACTGAACAAAGATAAACAAAAGGCACATCAAAGCACAACGAAAAATGTATGTAATAAAGTTAAAAGCCAAAATTTTCTTAACAAACGTTAGACTCCGCGTTTGAACTTTGGTCAATTAAAACTTTTGCAATAAAGACTTAAAAAGTATTTAAAATATAACCGTTTATGCGAAGCAGTCTAGCTTAAATAAACATTAATTTAAATCTGGTGCCGACAGAAACTGATCCCCGCGGGCTTCTCGCTCGCCACAATATGAGTGATTAATGAACGTCTCTATGGGTGATGAATTAATTAATCATGTGAACGAATCTTTAAATACCTAAGATGACTGATGGATTAGGTGCATGTATTTTATTGAAAATCAGCATTTGAAGATGGCGTTTGAGGCCTTTATACGCTTAAATGAACATGCTATTTTTATTATTAGATTCCGTGTCATCAGTGCCAAAAAACGTAGACGAAGAAGTGTCAAAGTTTAAGATAAAACACGTTATAATCACGTTATTATTTGTCCAATTGGCATTCATAATATACAAAAATATAGTGTTACCTCTCTACCTTCGCATCATATTAAATATGTACGTAAGTATATATATTTCCTGCCCATATATATATTTCCCCTCAAGTACAGTCTCGGGTTCATCAAGAGTGGCGTGAATGCTGCGCCATGCTGGGTCACATGCTGCGTCTTCAATAAAAAAAAAGTTGATGCGAAGGTTCTTGCAATTGATATATTCGTCCGTCATACCTATTACTGTTCTCATCAATTTAATCTTAACATACGTAGTTGTCAGTACCTACACATATACCTAGTCTATTAACATAATGCTCACAAGTCACTTTACTTTATAAACTTTCTAGAAAACTTTCGATTTCCAAAAATACCAATATATTGTAATGAAATTCGCAAGCTCTTGTACGGGAGCTTTGTCCTCCCACACACTGGACACAGCGAGTGATAAACCTAGTTTATCAAAACTGGTTTGTTTGTATTGAGATTTAATCCACAATGCAACTGAGCCAAGATCAAGGTACTAGCGAACTTGTTTCGCGGTCGACAGGCATAATGTTTCACGTCATTTCAATGAAAATTTTACACATAATACGAAAAGTGCTTTGTTTCTTAGAAATTCTGATAATAATTACCGAATATTGCGGGAGTAGGTATTTTGAACAGTTTAATTGATATTGTGGAATCATTTGAAGCATACGAGTTTAGACTTAAAAGGATATTCTCGGAATATGTACAGACCTACATACGTCTTAGAATAATCTTCCCGAGATGGTATTAGGTACTTCACGTTGGTCTAATAAATTGATCCACTTCTAATAAGAAGTGATAAAATTGAATTATAACCTGAATACACTGAAATAATTAAAATAGACCATTTGGTTATTTCAATAATATTCTCATTATTTTTTTTTATGGAAATTGACACGGTTGGCTACAACATCCGTGATGTCTGCCCATAACACCGGGTGAACTTGGTGCCACGTCAGTGCTTCCCTTCGGTCGTAATGCATGTACAATTCTACGACACTAGGGCTCTTCTGTTGTCCTAATAATACGATCTGCTTCAAGAGCAAATTCACATTTTCTCATTTACTAAAACCAAGCCGAACAAATTTTCTTCCAGAAAAAGTTAAATTTCTTCTAACCTATCCGAGTCTTGTATTTAACAGAAGTTAAATTAGAAAAAAAAAGTTCTTTTAAGTTTGACTCCGTTCTGAAGCTGAGAGGAGTTGGGAACTCGAAATAATCGAGTATCGAACGGATACCGGCCGTTCGGTACTAATTCGCTGCGCTATATTGTCTTGTCTCGCTCTAACTAGTATTACTGCGCTTTAACTTTCTCTTTCGCGAGTTTCGAATTAATGTCGCTGCTAACAATGTATAGTCCTAGGTCGATACTTGTGCTTACTGCTAGAACTGACTTCTCTAATCTTAGTTGGGGATGAGTTGAATTTGTCAGGTCGATTGTTTGAATTGTTGGAGCCGAATAGTTTCGGGTAGCGGCAATTTGTGAATAGGTTTCTAATAAACGGTGACTAAGTTGGCGAGTCTCGTCAAATGGCGAACTTTCCGATCGACATACAGAGACGGTCGGGTGGAACGCCAAGTTCGTGAGACCCATTATTGTCGAACATTACATATACATATATACGTATACCTTAGATAGATGGATAGTGACATGTACAAAATAATGAAATGTAATCATCATCATCATCATCATCAGCCTGTATCGGTCCACTGCTGGACATAGGCCTCTCCCAAGGCACGCCACGCCATGTAATGTAATACTGTATACTAATTAAAATACAGGAAATGGGTATTCCGTAGGATAAGTTTGATACAACTATAGTAGGACACAACAGGATAATAAAATATTCCTTCGCTGTTGCCATCACTCCTGTTGTCATTCCTATCGCAATAATTCAGATAATCATAACTAAGATGCACACACGATCTATAAAATAATGTACGTACAATTTAGTAAAAGATCGTGTTTTCCGTTCAATTCAGTGTAGCCGGCACGACCGAAGGAAAGCCCTGACATGGCAGCTAGTTCACCAAAGTTTTATGGGCTGAAATCACGGATATAGTAGGTGATGCAACCAACCGTGTGTTTTCATTAAAAAAAATATTACTTATGAACTGGTGAAGCAGTTTAGGAAAACTGCTTATGGAGTCGTCCGGAGACCTCCGTGCCAGAGCGTTCCTAACTCAAAAGATAAGCGTGGACATTCAGCGGGGGAACGCTGCTTCGGTTCTTGGGACCGCTTTAACCTTCCCAATGGAGGAGTTATTTATTTTAATTTAGTTTTACTTTGATTTTAATCTGTTGTTTTTTTTCCTTTTTTTATTTTGTACTGTTCATTTATTAAATAGAAATCACTTATGTTTGTATCAAGCAAATTCCAACAAAAACTTGGTCATCGACGACCAGTCGCTTCCTATATTCGTCGACCGGTCGTGATCACAGATTGATCAATGAAGCGGGAAATACTCGTGTGCGGCTCAGATCGTGCACAAGGTAATGTGCTCCATGTGTTCGGACATAGGAACGAACTTGTCACGCGTGCGTGCTCGCCAACATACATAATCCGCATCTAGCTCGCCATCGTGTTTGGGAGAATAAACACAAATTCATTTTACCCTGAGAAGCTCTTTAAATGGATGAATGTTATAATTGAAGTTAAGTTATCTATCAGTTAGTTACTGATTGATCGATTGAATCTTGTTCGAATAATATGCGAAACGTGGTGGTCGGTGTTGTGCTGTAATTTACCAGAGTTCTTGCAGCACAACACCGATTACTCTGCTTACCCCGATTGTCGGGATTCAGCGTGTGTGATATGTATGTATGTATGTAAGTTATCAGTGGAGTCAAATAGAAAATAAAATCATGGCTGTAATAGGCGTGTGTAAATGACAGCCTCGGTAGCTCAGTGCTACGGTCGTCGGTCGACTGTTATTAAGCAACCCTGGGCGCGGTCAGTACGTGGATGTGTGACCCCTCGTCCGTTGGAGGCTGACCGTGGTTCGGATTCCACGTTAAACCGTAGTTAGGTCCCTTCCCTTCTTACCTTACTAGGTGGTAAGGTTTATCCCAGCCGGGTTGGTACCACCGCCCTGAACGAAACGTCGGTCGAAACGACTAATAGTTCGTGTTTTCCGTCCAGTTCAGTGTAGCCGACATGAAATGAAGGGATGCACTGACATGGCACCTAGTTCACCCGGTGTTATGGGCTGACATCACTGATGTTGTAGGTGATGTAGCCAACCGTGTCAGTTTCCATAAAAGTAGGTGATATAGCCAGACAAGTCAATTTTCATAAATAAAAAGGATTAGATACACACGTTTTTTTGACAGTTACTCGCGAGTGTTAATCGATTCCAATGCAAGCTGCAGTGATTATGTGAAAATGAGAGATAATAGCTTCTGTGTAGACGCAGTTATTTTCTTCGCATGTGAGCGAGAGAGATCTAGAACAAATTAAAGCATTTCCATTTTCTAAGAGACATGACAATAATATCTTCAACGGGAGGATGTTACCACTGCATTGAACACATAATTGGAATCATAAATTTTAACCCTCTGAATATGTGTGTGTACATATATTGATACCATAGTATAGAAAAAATGCATTCTTAATATTGAATACCTACAATAACAATAACTGAATTCCCCGTCTAAACTGGTTTCGAATGTTTGATGATGTTAGAGGATGGTTGTCGACGGCTGGATGTCAGGTGAGTTTTGTCTTTATACGGAGAAGTTCGTCATCGCTCACTTATTCAATAACAAGAAATATTTTACGATTACAACTCTGTTAAATCCGGCACAAGGTTTCACAATATTCTATGGTAGGTAAATAATAATAATATATATATGTATTAGACATAGAAGTGCCAATCAACAGATTCCAACTTGTGTTAACCCTAGACAGCTGACGTAAATAATACGACTTTCCACTCAAGGGAAAATTTCTAGTAAAGCTTTATTATACTGATGATTTTGAAATTAATAAAACATTACCCTTATACTTCTTAAAATTGTATTAATTAAAATATTATAACTACTTAATGTTTAATAATACAATAAAAAATTTAAAGTTATACAGCTCAGTTCACAACCGAATCCCTAATAAGTGTATCGTTTTTACATAATACAGTTTCTATTAAATAATATATATATATATGTGTTTTATTTCTTACATTATGAGCGCTCCCCGTGCATGTCATAAAAGGTGACTATCGGATAAGGACAAGGTGCCGTGCTAAAGGGCGACAGTTATACCAGTTCTCATTGATCACAAACAAAAAAGATTTCACATTTACATACCGTAGCCGCTAATCATAGCATTTTATTCGAAGCCGAGTTCGCTCCCGCCAAAAGTGCAGCAGCTAGAGTCTGCCCACGCACGTCCGCCAGCGCACTCGCCGCACGGGATAATGACAAGTCACAATCACAAAGGCGAGAGTTTTTAATTCCGCAGTGGTATTTTTACCATAGTTAGCTGTCTACGGTTAAGTCGTATTTAATTATTATGAGGAATAAGCATTATTTATTAATAATAAAAACCAACGATTTGGTTAATCTGAGTAGGAATAAAGAAATGAATAAAATGTATTCGATTGTTATCAAGCTCACGGTAGAAGAAAAACATATTGTTCAGTTTTTGTATTATAAACAGTGGAGACACAACCATCTGTGGGTAGAGATGTGGAAAATTTCTGGAATCAAAACTGAACAACTGATTTAATTGAAGACTCTAATACATATTTCAATGTTCAACACACATGTACACATGTGTTCAAATTATTTTACAGAAAAAAACTTTGGGTTCCTCATTGTCACTAAAGCTTTAGACTACAATTTACACAGTTTCCTGTATAAATAGTCTACTATGATAAAGGAGAATTAGTCTGCTATTATAAAGTAGAAGTCTGCTATTATAAAGAAGAAGTCTACCATTATAAAGGAGAAGTAGGCCATTATAAAAGAGAAGTATGTCATTATGAAGCATAAGTCTGCCATTATAAAGGAGAAGTCTGCTATTATGAAGTAGAAGTCTGCCATTATAAAAGAGAAGTCTGCCATTATAAAGAAGTCTCCCAATCACCGACCAGTAATGGACAATTTCAGAATAGGATTGAAATTCTTTATTGTACAACAATAATAAGACTGAATAATAAGACCGAAACTTACAGATGTTCTGGAGTCTCTGGCACAGTCACAGACGATTTGTAGGTTCGCTTAGTCTATTTATTTACAGATAATATCACGGGCGCTGCTCTGTGAAACTGGCATCCCTTATTCCCTGCCACCAGGACGGATCCGCATGACTCGTCGCAGGAGACTCAGCACCCTTTTGTTGTTTGGGGTTTTGATGACAGATGGGCTTTTGAGAACGCATCTGTTCTCTAAATCGTTTCTTTGTCGCACCGCTAGGATGTGGAACTGTCTTCCGGCGATTGTGTTTCCCGAATCCTTTAACCTGGGTGTCTTCAAACGTCGTATTAACAGGCTAGACAGCCTAGCAACAGTCCGCAAATCTGCTGACATGGCACCTAACTGAGCGTGGTCTCGCGAGGAGAGGTGTTTTTGGCTCTGTCGAATGCACCATCGGTCTCTCGGCACAGCCACCCATGTTGGTTTAAAAAAAAGACCAAACATATTATGAACTGCAAAACTTACAGATAGAACAGTAGCGTTTATTAATAAAGGCGGGTTTATTACTAGTAAGTGATTTCTTTCAACTTTTACCAACAAATATGAACCTTTACCAACACATATGAACCGCCGGCCTTAGGATACGGCAAATGGTTATACATAACGTGAGGTCCACCTTATTTTATTTTTATGTAATCCGGTATGGGTGGCTGAGTTGGAGCGGCTAAAGCGCACGCTCCGACTAGCCAATATCACCTCCGAGAAGATAGGTGCCATACTGGAGACTTTCCTGGATTGCTGGCTATACTGGACTAGAGGAGAACACAACCGCGGCTGCTATGCGGCCATCTTACATCCAGTACGGTGGCACCAACCCAGTCGGCTACCATTTGAGCCTACCACCTAGTAAGGGGCAAGGGAAGGGACCTACAGTTTTA
Organism: Nematopogon swammerdamellus; assembly: GCA_946902875.1. NCBI lineage: Eukaryota > Metazoa > Arthropoda > Insecta > Lepidoptera > Adelidae > Nematopogon > Nematopogon swammerdamellus. The sequence goes on from OX336337.1 coordinate 9,688,270, forward strand.
CAGCGGTTTCAAACGGTGAAGCAGCAGGTTTAGGTATGCACGTAAATTTTTCGTCAGAAAAAACTCATTGGTACACGCCGACGGGATTCGAACCGCGGACCTCTCGCACGAGAAGCCGATGCCCAAACCACTCGGCCACCCGCCGCATTGTGTACAGGCGTAGATTGAATAGTTACTTACTCGATCTTCGGTATCTGTACGTCTGGAAGAGAGCAGAGAGAGCTCGCGGGGTTATGCTCGTGGTTGTGTGTGGCTCTGCGCTCGAGGTGCCCGCTTCCGGTCTGACCCGAGCAGCTTTCTGTTCGACGAAAGTTAACAAGTTACACGGAAGAAAGCTTTCTGTACTGTATCACACTGTATGTGCGCACTTTGCAAGTGCACTAAACGTCGTCGACGAAAGTAATGTCGTATTTAGTATTCCGCGCAACCGAAAACTATCTATATGCACTGAATGCATGTACATTATTTATATAAAAATCTTGAATTTTGCACACAGAAACACGTTTGATGTTTATTATTAAGTTTTAATTAAATAGTACAGACGCAATTTTAAATTTATTTATTATTGAAACTCAATGTAACTAATTAAAGTAGACGTTTAACATAAAACTTTATCACTAAATTCTAGAATATTAAAAATGCCCGTTAAATTATTTTAATTCTTATTATAAGGTTGATGATGAAAAATATCAATTAATTAAAAATACTAATTAATTTTTAGGGTTCTTAGCGTAAGCTTTATTCGTTCCGCTCTTTCGTCCGACCGTGCATAACTTGAAATGCTTACTGGCTATAATGAGTCAACGACGCAATGACTGTAATTTTTTTTTTAATTTAAACCAGCATGGGTGTCTGTGCCGAGAGACCAATGGTGCAGTCGACATAGCAAAAATCACCTCCTCTCGCGAAACCACGCTCAGTTAGGTGCCATGCCAGCAGATTTGCGGACTGTTGCTAGGCTGTCTAGCCCGTTAATACGTTAAAGGATTCAGGAAATACACTCGCCGGAAGATAGTTCCACACTCTAGAGGTGCGACAAAGAAACGATTTAGAGAACCGATGGGTTCTCAAAAGCCTAATGTCAACAACAAAAGGGTGCTGAGTCTCTCTGCGACGAGTCATGCGGAGATAGGACGGGTGGCAGGGAATAAGGGATGCTAGTTCCGCAGATCAGTTTTGTATTTATTATAATTTAATTTTGTTAATTCTACGTACTTGTAGGTACATCCCTATCTTATATCAAAGTAATAATGGTTCCCTATTACCTATTCCCATTTTCCACAAAATTGATCAACCAGAAAACAATTTTCCCAAGCCGTAAATTATTCAGCAATGATAAACCGAATAATGACAAGATCTACAACAGATTTATAACAATCGGCTCACCAGGTTTACGCGCATTTGAAACGACTTGATGATGCAATCGAAAATTGAACGATCGTCGCGTGGAAAATTGTCGCTGCCAGAGTTATTGCGAAGGTTTATGCATCCAATATAAATGAAATTACCTGTTCGCACCTAGAGAGAGAAAGTTCGACCAATACTTCTGTTTTCTTTATAGTTTTCAATCTTGTTTATTATATACGAAGGTTCAAGGTTGTAATACATTGATTGTAATAGAAATTACTGTAAACAGTATAATTACGATGTACCTACTTAAATTTTTTAAGGAAACTGACACGTTTGGCTACATCACCTACAACATCCGCGTGATCTCGGCCCATAACACCTTGGTGAACTAGGTGCCATGTCTAGGTCAGGTGCTTTCCTTTGATAGAGCCAGCTACACCGAACTGAACGGAAAGCACGAACTATTTACATTACAGTTTCGGCCGACCTTTTATTCAGTGTGACCACCACATTAACCAAACCGGGCGGGTTAAACCCTACCCCGTAGTAAGGTAAGGAGGGAAGGCACCTACAGATTTACGTGGATTGCGAACCACGGTCAGCCTCCAACGGTCGAGCGTTCACCCATCCAAGATCTGACCGCGCCCAGGTGTGCTTATGATCGCGATCGACAGTCGACCGACCGCACCACTGAGCTAACGAGGCTGGATGTACTTTATTATGATTTTTTTTTATAAAACCTATCACGATGTCTGTCATTATACTTCTCACACGCTATCTGAAGAGTTGCTTTACTTTTTTGAGGAAACATTAAACCATTTTTGGTGTTATGGCCATGTCTGTTTCCTTAAAAAAAATTAATATTTGAAAGCTTTCATAGAGACGACAGTTAGAAAAATCTCGTAAATTCTTTATTATCTCCAGTTCAAAACCTGAAAAAAAAACATATTTGATATTTCATGTGTAAGCATTTTAACAATGTGGTGGTTGTAAGGCAGATGTGAGTGAAATTTGATTTACAAAATTTAATTTTGATTAATTTGGAAACATTTCGAACAATTCTTTTTCCGATGATCCGACATACACACTAAATATATCTTGCACAGTTCAAGAATCAAATAAGCAATTTTATAACAGCATGAGTTTGAACAACGTCTTTGCGAGGTTTTCTCCATGCTCGAGCGTTTCTCTCAATCTAGTTCAGTCGGCGAGTTACCTTACCGACGAACGTCGTCGGTCGGCGCTTGCGCCGCTGCTCCCCGCCCCCCGCGCCCCCTCCGCATTCCCCTGCACCGCTGATGATACTTTCTTCTTGTCTCCGGAGCTAATCGCTGTTGCCTCTGTCGTCATTACCACTTTTAGCACGATTCTCGTAAATTGCCTTTTTCTTGTTTTATCTCTCGTTTGGTTTTCTGTCTGACCATTTATACACGTATTGCATAGAAATCGTGTGTGTGTGATGAAAATAAGAGCCATTTTTTTAAGAACCAGATATGGTTGGGTACACCGCCCGCTACTCCGGCGCTTGTTGGAGCTACTGCATCAAGGCGCGTCAGTGCCTTTAGTGCCAAAACGGCTAATGTTTCTTCGAAATGATTTCAATTTCTTTCCCCACATCATCATAAATTGATTCTCGAAAGCGTATAATTTAAACCAATTTAGCAGCAATACACGTAAGTATATTGAAATTATGCTTAATTTTACTCGCTATTGTTACCTTTAGATATATTACCACAGATTCCCAAGAGATGGGTCAAATATTGGGCGCGTTCAATCGATTGCCAAACCAAAAGGTTGGATAACCGAGCCGCCACCGCAGCTTGGAATTACTTCCGAATTCTGAAACATTCCGAATCGGACCCATTTGGGATCAACATGATGCGACTACTTACTGAGGTATGCGCGTACCTACTGAGAAGTCGTGGCACCGAGTCGGAAAGAAACTGATGGCCGTGACGAGGTACAGCTCGGTAGATCTGTTGTTTTGTATAAAGTTTCCAAGATTTCTGAATTTAGTAAACGGTAAAATTTTGTACTCAGCAATCTTGGGTAGGTTTTGCACACAAAGCGACGTTGGAAAGTGGGAGAGACGCTAAATTTGATGCGCATGCATAGGTACTTATAATTATGAGAAAAAAAGCAATATTTTAGTGATTTATGTCCTCCTCGTATTTTTTATTCATAATCTGTGGAAATAATAGTTTAATGTTATTAAATTAGACTACAACAGATTACACCTACACAAATACCGGCTATAAATATTTACGCCACATTCAAACCATGTTCCTAAAAGAAATGCCACCAATGTCAGAAATACAAATAAGTTATATTTTCCTATTGACCTATTTCTAATCTACGTAGTCCAGCCCTTAGCGATAGTTAGCCAGAAAGATAAATTATTATAATATTACAAACAGATGCATTTACTTGACAACGGTTAACCCGTTGACACATTAGCCGTCGACCTATCATAGTGTCCAACAAGGTCCAAGTTGCGGAGGAGGTTGGATCAACGCTCTGTGCGTGTCGCGCTGATTGCAATGCACGAGTTTCGAACGTGACGGATTGATACATTTTTTATTCGACTAGGTTTGAGTGTTACTGAACGTAGGTATTGCTGTTATGAGGACGGCTAGGTAGTAGAAATGTATATAGAAATCTATCTTGTTATTCATAAAAACTTTTGTCTAACAAATTCATTGTCTTATTTACATCAGTCATCTTCAGATTATGTGGTTAAACAGATAAAACAAATTAAATTAAATTCACCTACATTTATAACTATTTAAAAAATAAAGTACGCCGTTGTGCGGAACAACAGCGCGAGTTCCACACAACTCGCGCTGCTCGGGGTCACATGTCGCGCAATTATTTATTATATACAGGGTGGCCAAAAAGTCATGGATCACACGAAGTGAGGGGAAAGCTGGGGTCAATTGCGGAAAATAATTGTTCTACAGGTGGCGTCTATGGTCAACGCCTGAGAAGTTATGATTTATTTGGTGTTTTTTAAAGAAAATGTAATTTTTCTACCAATAGTTTAAAAAAATTAAGAATTGTGAAGGCCTGTATAATTTTTTTTATTTTCATCTCATTGCTAACAAACAAACATTGCATTAAACATGCCTTTTGTGATTGTGAATGATGTGTGTTTAAAACAAAACACAAATTTAATAAATTTTCTTTTTCACCGTGGAAACATTTGTATTACATTGGACCGCACTGTGAAAAAAAAATGTTCTACCGAAAAATCGCCCTCTATTAGAGAAAGTAGCGCAATTAATAAGGATTCTAAAAAGGTATAACACATGACTACTTGCAACTCGCATAACTTCCTAGAGCGATCATTCGTAGTAGCGGTCGAATTTACCCAAACCAGTAATTATTATTGTATTGTGGCAATAAATATCTCAAATCGTTTGAAGCTCTTGAAAAATAACTAGAATCACAAAGAGACACTCACTACCTCTTCATTATCCCACTATTGGTAGAGAAATTATATTTTCTTTAAAAACACCAAATAAATCATAACTTCTCAGGCGTTGACCATAGACGCCACCTGTAGAACAATGTTTTTTCGCAATTGACCCCAGCTATCCCCTGACTTCCTTTGATCCATGACTTTTTGGCCACCCTACTAAATAATAGTAGGCAAAGTGATTATTTTCAGTCACGATTATTGCTTTGTGCAAATAATGTTTAAGTAGTTGTGAATAATCCTTGGGCCAAATGTATGTGTAGTCTTCATGAGCATTTTTGCAAAGTTTGGCCCGTAAATGTTAAGCCTACACTCCACTGATTAAAGACATTATTTAAAAGTTCATAATTATGAATGGAAAATCGCGGTAATTTAAAAGCTTTGTGTATATTCAAATTGTTTGATGTTTCCACATAACCTCTCTCTGTCTGCACCAAAAGTGATGCAGACAGTCAACTGTCGCTATTGAATGTTAAGCAACGCTGGGCGCGGTCAGTACTTGGATGGGTGACCGCTGACCGTTGGAGGGTGACCGAGGTTCGGAATCCTCGTAAAACTGTAGGTCCCTTCCCTCCTAATCTTACTTGGTGGTAGGGTTTAACCCGCCCAGGTTGGTACCACCGCACTGAATGAAACGTCGGTCTAAACGGCTATGTAAATAGTTTGTGTTTTCCGACCAGTTCAGTGTAGCCGGCACGATCAAAGGGGGAAGCACTGACATGGCACCTAGTTCACCCGGTGTTATGGGCTGACATCACGGACGTTGTAGGTGATGTAGCCAACTGTGTCAGATTCCATAAAAAAAAAAAAAACCTCAAGTATATGTTTAATTTAATAAGCACCAAGAACTGTGGAACTTCTGGAACTCTGGAACTTCTGGACAAGCTTGAGCGTCTGCAAAACATGTGTATACGCTTCATTTTCGGTCTACGTAAGTACGACCATGTTTCTGAATACCGCAGACGTCTCAAGTGGCTCCCAATCCGTCTCCGCAGAAATTCCCACATCCTTGGACTCCTTTATTCTTGTATCAACAACCCTTCTGCTCCCGAGTACCTATCTTCACGTTTTCAATACTTATCTTCCCACGGTGTCACGCTTCGTTCAAGTGATGACAATATCTTAGCCATTTCCACTCATAAAACAGGATTTTACACAAACTCATTTTCTGTGCACGCAGCTCGTCTGTGGAATCAACTACCTCACTGTATACGGCACTGCAAGTCGCTTCCGTTATTCAAAAAACACTTAAAGTTGTACTATCTCCGTCAGTGTGAAGTCAATAGCTAAAAAAATCCTTTAATTCTGAATGGACAAGTATGTTTGTATGTGTATATTTAGGTATTATGTATTTTATAATCTTTAATACATATGTATTTAATTTATAGTTTTATGTATTTAATTTAATTTATAATTTGCGATTTCTACGTTTAAACTGGTATGTACTTATATTATGTAGTGCAAGTATATTATAGTTTATCATAGTTATTTTCCATATTATTATATTTTACATTCCCACACTCAAGTCTTTTGCTACTACCTACTTATATCTCACAACATACGACTCTCAAACATCCAAAGGTTGACTGGGAGAAATCCCTGTAAGGGATAAGTCCGCCTTTGCCCCTCATGTAAATTACTTATCGTTTGTTACTGTTAAATGTCTTGGAGCAATAAAGTATTTCTATCTATCTATCAACTGTATATTAATTTACTTTATAATTGTTGGTTTGATAATAAGCACTAATAATTTTATTGGAATTTCCCAGTATTTCCCCATTTTCTTTTGAGTTGGTGCGCTATGGTACTATGTCTATGAAAGTAGTATTACTAAAATACATACATAGTGCAGTTCGAACATAATTTTCTATGGAGAAAGTAAAAATAAAAGTTTGATTTTCTACAATGATTTTATTTACCTAATTACATTTTCAAAATAATTAAATATACAAAAAATAAGAAAATATGTGGTCGTTCAGTCGGAATCTATAGGATTATAACAGATAGCAGTTGAGTAGGACGGTATAGCGGACGCAGAAAGTAAAATGTTGCGGTATGGAACTGACAAGCTCAACAGAAAAACTCGGTTCTAAAGTGATACTTTTGGTGTATTAGGCCTTTAAAATTCAGATTTCGTTTTGGTGCTCTATGGAACTGATAGTATATCGAATTCTGAGTAATTTCTCATATTTATCTCATTTTCGCCAAATTTTGAGTTAGTGCACTCTGGAACTAGTGTATCGAGTAGATTCGGAGAAAATAATATGTGACATACAGATGAACAGACAAGAGAGTGATCCTATAAGGGTTCATTTTTCACAAGGGTCCTCTTGAGGTACAGAACCCTAACTAGTGCTAAACAAAGGCTTTTAAGGACATTTCCTTTACCTACGTATTTCCTCTTTCTCAATGTGTGTTATATAGGTAGTAATTACATAAGATTAGTTTTAACACATAGGTGAAAATTGTGCCGTCACTGCTGAGTGATGCGTGCTTCAATGCAATTTTGAAAGGTGACACTGCATTGTGAAAATGTGATTTTCGTTTTATAACAATAGACGGCGCGAAGTGTTTACGACTTCAACTAATCTTGTACACAAATAAGGCGATAATGAATAATGCCACAAATATTGGCGTTTCTATATACATTTTAACATTCAATGTTGAAGGCGTTTTTTTTTTCGACGCTTAAATTATTGTCGTGTAATTGTGATTTTTTACACAGTCGCCGGAAGCATACTCATAAAAGTAGGTATAATGAATCCTTGTAGGGAAAGACACAATTTTTGAAGGATTTGATAGATAAATATGTTTAGAAAGCGCCATACATGACACGGTTGTACTTGAATGTGGGTGGCCAATGGTTCCAATCTTAGATGAAGATAAATAAGTAGGTTTGAGTCACAGAACAATGTACCTTTGACAGAAAAAAAAAACGATTACCCAATTAGACAAAATGTATCAATGTAATGTAATAAGCATCAAAATAATTTATTATATGAGATTATCTATCTCGATTAATCAGCACCGACGTCGTTGGTGGCGCACGGCACCGCTGCAATTCCGGCTCGTCTGTCCCTGGACGGCTTTTATTATTTATTTATTCTTTTTTAGGTTTAGATTAACATTTTTAAGGTAGTTTAAGATTGTTAATTTAATATAATAGGTTCATTTTTAGGTTTCCGTATCCCGTACGGAATATTTATTACTTTATTATTACTAAGCCTCCGCTGTCTGTCTGTCTGTCTGCCCGTCCGTCCGTCTGTCTGTCCGAGGGCTGTATCTCTTGTTTTATGTTACATATTATGTACAAGCTGTGCCCGCGGCTCCGCCCGCTATCATATTTCACTTCACTGCTAACCTCATAAGCTATTTAGTGTGATAGTAAGTAGCCTATAGTTGATGGGAAAAATCAAGCTATCCGTAGAATTTTGCTTTATTAAAATCGGTTCAGTGGTTCTCGAGTTATAAGCGGACAGACAGACACTCAGACACTCAGACAGAAAGCAGACGTTAGATTTTATTATAGGTAAGGAGTTATTTTAGTTGTAAATTTTTTTTTTTTTTTTTATGGATACTGACACGGTTGGCTACATCACCTTCAACGTCCGTGATGTCAACCCATAACACCGGGTGAACTAGGTGCCATGTCAGTGCTTCCCCCTTTGACCACTGAACTGGTCGGAAAACACAAACTATTTACATAGCCGTATTGACCGACGTTTCATTCAGTGCGGTGGTACCAACGCGGGCGGGTTAAACCCTACCACCAAGTAAGATTAGGAGGGAAGGGACCTACAGTTTTACGAGGAATCCGAACCTCGGTCAGCCTCCAACGGTCAGCGGTCACCCATCCAAGTACTGACCGCACCCAGCGTTGCTTAACATTCAATAGCGACAGTTGACTGTCTGCACCACTGAGCTATCGAGGCTGACAAAATTAGTAATATTAGTGGTAAGTAAATGAAAGCCCTTTTTTAGACTGACCGTACGTTACATACGTACGGTCAGACACGTGCGCGTGTAATCATTCTGGCGATCAAAGCTAATCAAGTTTACGGAATTCGAGTAGTCCAACCAAGTGTTGCAACAAACAACATATCGATTGAAACGCATTCACAATTTTCTAAATTAACCGCAAATTGGTCACAAAACACAATGCTACGGTAATGGCAACTCAACACGATACTAGACACAATTTTGTGTTTCGCTAGAGCCAACTTTTATTAGGTTAATTTCTTTAGAACTGTGATATTTTCTTTATGCAATACATGCAATTATATGTTTATTTCCAACTGGGGAGTGCTCGGAGGAGCTGTTTGACGCTATCCCGCCTTCGCGTCGCTTCTCCACATCCGCATATGACGCACTGGGCAGGCATTGTAGGTATCCCTATACGCTCCACTTGCCGCGGATACGTACTAATTGGTTCTGCAGATTTTTCTCCACTGGAACGCTCTCCCTGCCCACAAATTTCCCCCGAGGTACAGTCTCGGGTCCTTCAAGATGGGTGTGAATAAAAAAAAACAATATATGTGAATTTTGAAAAATATTTCATACTTTATTAAAATAAATTTTTCTGAGCCTTCAAACTACAATATTAATTTAGAAGAAGAAGAAGAATAAGAAACATTAGGAGTATGTTGTATGCATATTTTTTAAACGCTCCACATCTCGCCACCTCCTCTGTCCGTACCACTTTGAGGTTTGCCGTGGTTCAGATTCCTCGTATAACTAACTGTAAGTCTTTACACGTACCACCTTGTGCGTCACCTTACCTTACAAGGTAGGCGGTCTGTATTGGTACCACAACAATGAATGAATGTCGGTCGAAACTAAATACCTACTATGAAAATAATTCGTCTTTCCCGACCAGTTCAGTTTAGCCGGCACGACCAAAGGGCTGACATCACGGGTGCAGTACTAGCAGATGATGTGGCCAACCATGTCAAGTTCCATTAAAGTAACATGCATGCGTGCTTTTTTTTATGTAATCCGGTATGGTTGGCTGAGTTGGAGTGGCCAAAGCGCATGCTCCGTCCAGCCAATATCACCTCCGAGAAGGTAGGTGCCATACCGGAGACTTCCCTGGATTGCTGGCTATACTGGACTAGAGGAGAACACAGCCCAGGCTACTATGCGGCCATCTTACATCCAGTAGGGTGGTACCAACCCAGTAGGCTACAATTTGAGGGGCAAGGAAAGGGACCTACTGTTTTACACTTGCTGGGCTCCAGTGCGAGTATGTAACGCACATAGCGTTATCTAACCCTGGCTGCGTTACGTACGGCGGGCAAGGTAATTGTTGCCTCAGCGCGCTACAGTTTTCGTAGTTGATCAACCCACGCGGTGCAACCTGTTATTTGCAAGAGTTTCTTCACAATTTACGTAAAAAAGTGCTTATCAGTTTGTTTCGCGGTTCGTTTCACACCTAGCCGCATGCGCAATGAACGGACGGAATGTTGAGGGGATTGGAATAGACCTGGTGAAATAGGTCCCTGTATGGTGCGCCGTTTGAGGAGTTACAAGGCTCAAATCCAAGTACGAGGTGAGTGAATAGGAACCGGTCAGGCCGGTTTGTGGCATTCGCTACCCCCACATACGAACGAATGTCCATGGGCGTCGTTAGACACCTTATTGGCTCGAACCCACATGTGACGCTTTTTATAAAAACCTGCCATGGTACCTTATATCGACAGGACCCACGTAGTGTGTGCCTACCTAGCAGTCATTGTGTTATTCAGAATATTATTAGGTACCTATGTTAAATTTATATTTTAACATAATTGAAAAAATATATACATATATAATCAGCTCATACAATGACGGGAATATATCTTTGTTACTCTGCTATCTCGCTACGTGCAACACATTTCATAGTAGTAAACTTTTTTTTTATGGAAACTGGCACGGTTGGTTATCACCTCACCTACAACATCCGTGATGTCAGCCCATAACACCGGGTGAACTAGGTGCCATGTCAGTGCTTCCCTTCGCTCGTGCCGGCTACACTGAACTGGACGGAAAACACAAACTATAAACAACATAGTTACCACAAACTATGCATCTCACTCTCATGCTTACGTCATTTAATGCGGATGCACTGCACCGTAGATTGATTGCACTCAGCCTTCCACCCGGGGATTCGAAGAAAATGTGCGTCACGCAGCAACGTTGATCTCGCGGAAGATACGAGTTCAACGCACGCGCCGACCGGTCCAGTCGCGATACCGACGCACGCGCACGCTTCTCGTAGTCGTCGCAGTATGGCCACAGCATGTATGGCTGTACTCTTGTCGCGCTATCATCGTCGACTCTTCATTGTTGGTGTTTTGCTGATAAATAATTAATTGAAATTTAATTGAATAAAATGAATTTTAATTAACAGCGACGAACTCTCGTTTTGGCTTCTCATACTGACGTAATCCAACGATCACTTCAAATCCATTTGGCTTCGTGTAAACATTTTACTTTCTATCGACATTTCTACTTCAGATCTGTCTCTGTAGGAACAATTTTATCAAAATATGCTTGAAAATATTAATTTAAATTCGCTAATTATTGAGACACAGATGTTGAGTAGAAAAGGCGATAAAAAATCAAATATTTACCCCACGCCAAATGATTTTGAAGTGATACCTAGCATTCAACCTACAATGATAGTTCGATTACGTTGTTAGTACGGTTAGCCGAGGCATAGAGTATGTATGTACTCTTAGAGGTAATCTCGTCTAGAAACGGAACTAAATCGATTTAGAAGCGCGTATGTAAAACACAAAAATAATAAAAAAATTACAAAATAATGTTTAAAAACATTCAAAAAAATTTTTTTATAATAACTAGTATGTGTGTCTATACCGACCGAGGGAATAAATGTACAGTCAACACTGGCAAGTTCACCTCTCCTCGCGAAACTACGCTCAGCTAGATGCCATGCCTGGAGATTTACATACTGTCTCTGGGCCGTCAAGGCCATTAATACGACGTTTGAAGACACTCAGGTTAAAGGACTCGGGACACACTCGCCGAAAGATAATTTCACACCCTAACGGTAGGACAAAGGACCGATTTTGAGAAACGTTTTGTTCTAAAAATCCCAATAAGAACAAAAAATTACGGTTATACTCATTCTGACGGTCTATCCGAATTTTAAGGCGGCGACTAACAGTCTATGTCAGTTCATATTTATGTGTGCCCACTTTTTTTCCAACCGACTTCCAAAAAGGACGAGGTTCTCCATTCGTCTGTTTTTTTGTGTGTGTGTGTATGTTACTCGATTTCTCCGCCAATTCTCAACCGATTTTAATGATTATTTTTTCTTGAGTAGGGTATATCTCAGGGGTGGTCATTGTTAAATGTTATGATTGAATACTACCCCTAATGGTGGGAAATTAAGGGATGAACACTTTCATAGTAAGGAATTTTTGAATCACCTAGTTGCCGTTAACCTATTTTAATATTTATTTTTTATTTATTTATTATGGTATCCAAAACAAAATACAAAATTTCATAAGTACATTTCACATCACATAATATTAAAAGCAGCGTCTTATTTGTATTCCAAAAAAATGGACACACGACATGATTATATATAAATTAGAGAAAAGTCCTACACCACTCGGAAATCACTAGATAAACACAAAACATCAACATTAGAAGACTATACACAATTATAAATAAACAAATATTATGTGACCTACTAAAAATATTGGAATGAAACAAAATTTAACCGACTTCAATCCCTAAAAAGTATTAAATAATATTTTGATCTTGAGTAGAAGGCGGTGAAAAGGTACACCTGAAAATTTATAGATGGACCCTTTTGCGCTTTCGTACCGCCTTCTACCTAAGATCAAAATATGATTTAATACTTTTTAGGGTTTGGAGTCGGTTCAATATTTTTTTTAACAGTTTTTAGAGCAAACGCTATACGAGTTATACTATACAGAACCCAATAAAACCAACAGCATGACATCACCTCCAGGAGCCAGCACAGCCACAGGTAGTAAATAGTATGACGCACAGCTCACGCTTCCAAAACCTGTCTGGCGATCTTATGACGATGAAGGTGTGGTATTCTGGTACATACATACATACCACACGCTGTATCCCGACAATCGGGGTGAACAGAGTAATCGGCGTTGTGTTGCAAGAACTTTGGTAAATCACAGCACAACACTGACCATCACGTTTAGCAAAGCATTCGGACAAGATAACTATCAAGCAGCAAGTAAGCACGAAAACCCATGCATCTGCTGCATGACGCGATGGATGGACCGTACCAAGGTGAGAGGTAGCTAATCTGTCGACCTTTAGCACGGCTTCTTGTCCTTATCCCTTAGCCGTCTTTTCCGTCATGCACGGAGAGAGATACAGTGGGGCTATTCTTTTTAATTACCGGCCCCACACGGTATTATATGGTATTCTGCGCATACAAAATTCATAACAACAAAGGCAACGTTGTAGAATTTGCCGCCTGTTCTAATGCAATACTAAAGAAATATCATAAATTCCGAAATTAAGGGTTTTAGTCATGATTTAATAGCGTTTGTATTGTACTCGTAGCTTCGATTCCGTGATCTAAAGACTCGTAGCTTACGCTTAATTGATTTTCTCACCCACCGTGCCATTATCGACAATGAAGCAGTAGATAGCTATAATTTCCTTTTTTTAAAGCTATAATTGAATTTTTTTAATCACAACCTGGCTTGCTTACTCTGAAATCTGAATTCTGAAATGTACAATTGATAAGAAATAGAAAGAAATCTCTATATCTATCTCTTCTCTTCACTACTCTACTTCTTATAAAAGGGAACGTGTGTCTGTATGTATGTTTGAGGTAAACTCCGGAACCACTCAACATATTTTGATGCGGTTTTCACCAATGGAAAGAGTAGTTATTGAGGCACACCATAGGCTATATATAATCATGCTAAATAGCCTTAGGGCTGAGCAGTATCAAATAAAGTACAGTATGGACGGGAGAGAGAGAAATCGCATTTGCTATTAAACCGAGTCTACCGCGAGCAAAGCCGCGGGCAAAAGCTAGTATAAAATAAATAAGTAACCGAGGAGCGGGTCATTGCGTAAGAAAAATTAATATTATCAATTTCCGAGAAAAATAAGGTATTCCTAGGCATCGCTTACGTAAACACATTAGACATTTGCTGAATTAGTCATCATGATAATAAATCTTTTATTTGCCACCTTTACAATATCTCACCGCAGTTACATATCGTCATTTCCGATTCGAATTCCAAGTGAATTTGCAGTCAACTTCTTACTTGACCCCTGCGTACGTCCTAAATTTGTTGCACTTACTACCTATATAGTTGTTATTGAATAATAGCGTGTGGTGGCGTGCCTTGGGAGAGGCCTATGTCCAGCAGTGGACCGATACAGGCTGATGATGATGATGATGATGATGAATAGTTTTTCTTACCTAATAATAAGTATAACTGAAACTAGCTTTGCCCGCGGAATTATATGACCCACACCGCACAGCATAATCATCCAGAGATATATAAAAAAAAAACTGGAATACATTGAGTCATTCTTGAGTTATAGCCGAACATACGCACAGACAGACGGCTGACATAACCTATGGAAATAAATAAGCGCATGGACAGGGTCCTTCCGCATTAATTCTATATAGGATGTTCGGCACATGGACCGACAATACCGTTGGAAAGGGCGTAAACTAGCCAACTTTTTAAAGGAAAACGAAGCTCTCAATTGCTGGCAGTTTTTTTTTATGAATTAACAAATTAAAATTCTGTCATATTTTTACTCGTCCTCGGGACTTTGGGAGGTCATAAGTCGTGTTCGTGGTGATATTTTTCCTAGAACAAGGTTAAATCGTAAACTCAAATAAATTTTATTTCGTGCAGATATAATCATAAACAAAAAATTTACAACGGGTTAAAGCTGAGATTTTGGTAATTTTCAAAAATAAAGAAAAAAATCGTATCTCGATACCACGTGACAGCAGACAAAAGGTGTCATAGGTCAAAACCTTGCAAATGGCCCCACTTAACTACAAAAAAAATTTGTCGGTCCATGTGCCGAACACCCCGTATAGGGAGGTAATAAAAAATTGTCTTCGCGCCGCTTGATAGCTGTTGTCTTAATTAATCTAAACTTGGTTGTCGGTGTTGCGCTGCAATTTAACCAAGTACTGGCAGCACAACACTGATTACTCTGCTTACCCCGATTATCGGGACACAGCGTGATGGTATGTATGTACGGATAGGGATAGGGCATATAGCTACTGTTATCACCTTTCCTGTAAGACGGGCATGGCAACACACACTGGCATCCGGCGGCGGCGCCGCGGCGGCTCCGGGGCGGCCGGAGCGGCGGCCATCACGCTGTGCTGCTCTCTGCGCGCGCTGGTCCGCGTCCGCTTTCTTCTGAACGATCAGTCGAGTGTGCTCTCAGCATACCGCGACGCGAACAATTACAAACAGTAGAAGCGGCGGCATCAACTACTCAGCCAAGTTGTTGACATGCTAAATCACAGCCGAGGCAGCCGGTGTGCGTGCACATAACGACATTACACCATTATACATAATACCTTCCTATGATATGTAATAACTATGTACCGTGTGGGGCCGGTACTTTGTACCGTGTGGGGCCGGTACTTTGTACCGTGTGGGGCCGGTACTTTAAAAGAATAGCCCCACTGCATCTCTCCCCGTGTATGTCGTAAAAGGCGACTAAGCGATATGACTCCCTTCTTATAATATTACTTAGTAGGGTTTAACCCGCCCGGGTTGATACCACCGCACTGAATGAAAGGTCGGTCGAAACGGCTATGTAAATAGTTTGTGTTTTCCGTCCAGTTCAGTGTAGCCGGCACGACCGAAGGGAAGCACTGACGTGGCACCAAGTTCACCCGGTGTTATGGGCTGACATCACGGATGTTGTAAGTGATGTAGCCAATCGTGTCAGATTCCATAAAACAAACCCCCTGAGGATTCAAATTTGGTTTGTCACCGCGTACATGTAGCCGCGTTGCACGCTGGACACCTCAGTGTAACTAGTATCTCATCTGTGCCTCAGCCGAGTGCATCGGCCGCGCGATCGGAAACGCGACAACTGTGCACCGCTGCCGCCCCTCGTGCTACTTAATCGGAGACACCAACGTCGTCGATTTCACTAAAACGCCCAACGCACAAATAGGCTCACGCGGTTTTTGCTGACGTCCGGGCTTCGACCTGTTCTTCCAACCGAAGGTTCAATACGATATTTGGCTGCCATTCACCAACATTGACGTGGAAGGTGGTGTCGTGCAGACAGTTTTAGTCACCACAAACAGCAATGGCTTAGATATGGGTTCAAATAAAAACAAATATATCCCTCTATATGCTCATTAAATGTTATAGTCACGACCGATACGGAACCTCGGTGCGCAAGCCACCAAATTCGTATTAAAAAAGAATAAAGTAAGTAAGCCCGCTACGATACATACATACAGAAAATATTTCTAATAATCGTTAATTTAGTTTTGGAATCATACATAGAGTCTACAAACGCATTATCTCATAAAACGAAATAACTTACTCGATGACCATCCCTTACAGATTAATTTATTAGTATTGATGATTTTATCGTCCATATAATGGGGGAAGTATCGCCAACACATCATCCAAGAACCTTATAAATAAAAGGATGGAAGATATTCTAAAACTGTAATTATCATTTTAAAAGCATATTTTTAAAATGCCAGCCTTCTTGCTCCGCCGCGCCGCCATTCGGAAAGGCCAAAAGGATGATTGTATAAAAGCTAGGAATGAGTACAAGCACACTCATATAAATAGCTGCTTCAAAGAGGATTCTTGTGCATTTAGTTTGTTCACTAGACATTTTATTTTATTTACTTGCCGGTGGTGCAGCGAAATGGTAGACTTTGAATGCAAGATGACCGCTTATGTTTATTAGCTTGGTATTTGCGTGGAATATAAAATATCTCGTTGTGCTCCTCGCTGCGGTTCCACGAGGAATCGCATTTCATTTCCAGTTCGCCGACCCACAAAGACGGAGCCGCGCTCAGCGCTCATTCGGTCTGAGATTTAGCTGCATCTTTGGACGTTTATTGAGACAGATATGCCGATTGGGAGCTGTATTTATTGATTCAATGTACAATAGTCAGACTATAAACTGCATTCATATGGAAATTAACATACCTAATCTTTAATTCCTCGACCCTCTGAAATTGGTTCTCAATTTGTTCTTTAGTAAAACTTTCTAAGCGGTTAATTATTTAAACTAAAAGGATGAAGTGTCTTAAACATGCACATTTTGAACTGCGAATACATAAATACATATTATCTTAAATTGTTATCCAAAAATACCAGATATCTATCATTGGGTGAAACCATGTCGATTCACCCTTAAAGAGTTTATTATCATTACTATAAGTATAATTTTAGTTTCATGTGTCCTTTCTATCCTTCCTTCCTTATCCTTATCCCTACCTTTAATAAAATCCAACGTCTGCTTTCTGTTTGTATGTCTGTCTTAACTGTCTTATCAGCTTATAACTTGAGAACCACGAAACCAATTTTAATACAGTTTGCTTCTACTAATGGCCTGGTTCTTCCCATCAATTATAGGCTACTTTTCACCACGTTAATGGCTTATGAGGTTAGTAGAGAAGTATACATTTACAAACTTAAAGTAGGTATACACAATTAATAGAAACAATAAAATTAATTAGTATACACAATTAATGGAAAGTCATACATCGGGCAGACGAAGAGGAGTATAGCGACGCGGGTCTCGGAGCACATACGAGCGGCGAGACAACTGGACTCCAACAAATCGGCAGTGTGCGATCACATGGACTCCGGAACGAACCACTGGATTAGGTTCGATCAGGTCAAAATTCTTGCGACTGAAACACGACACGTCCCACGTCTCGTCCGAGAGTGCATCGAAATCAAGAAGCACGACAACTTCAACCGGGAGGACGCCTTCAAATTGTCGCCGATGTGGAACCCAGTCATAGCGCCGCTCAAGAGAAGAAGACACGACGGACACGACCAGCCGGAAGTGGACACCGTCAGCGCCTTCCGTCTCTCTGCCGAGATCCGGAACGCACCTGAACCCTCGTCTACGGAAACTACCCGCACTGGCCACAGCTACAATCTTCGTCAACGACGGACGGAGATCTGACAGTTCTCTGCCAACCGTCGCACCAGGCAGAGTGCTCATGATGATGGGCCATACGCTTGGCCCGAAACGTCGAGCCACATAGCTCGTGAAGAACCGTGAGTAAAGCTGTTGTGTTTAAAAAATAATGTCTAACAACCACGGTAATTTAAAAACCCATATAATAGAAACCAGTAACAGCAAGACGGTTTTAATCACGCCACCGCAGGTTTCCAAGCATGGTGTGCGGGTCGACGTCACGCAGCACTACTATCCTCCGTGGTCGTCGTGTGTGCATCGACGTCGCGCACTGTACCGCCCCGGTAGCGGCGGCTGCAGACGGAGCACGGGGTCCCGACACTGATTATAATGAGGATGGGTCCACGAACCCGAAATGTCAGTACGCAATGATTGCCCCGGGAATTCCAGTGCATCAACTACTATCTCGCAATTTGGTGTTCTGTGGAACCGATGATTGGGTATTTTTTTGTCGGGACCCCGTGCTCCGTCTACAGCCTCAAGCAGTCCGGCGGTGATGACGTCGTCGTCCCGTCGTCGTAGGTGGTGTGACGGGAGCGTGTTATATGCTTTATTATTATTGTTAAAAACACCCAATTATCAGTTCCACAGAACACCAAATCGTGAGATATTAGTTGATGCACTGGAATGCCCGGGGCAATTAATGCGTACTGACATTTCGGGTTCGTGGACCCATCATCATTATAATCAGCAATCTTTTTGATTATTTACTATTACTATTGAACTGTATCCTCTTCAACCAGTCGTGCCACTTGGTTCTGTCAACGGATTTAGACCTGCACTTGAATTCGTCCTCCATCCGACATTGCTACATTTTCGATTCAAAGGCGCTTTTACTTGTATTATATACTGCTAATTTGCATTACCTTTACGAAATGTAACAGCTTCGCTTCACCTAAATACACCGAGTGACATTCAGTGAGAACTCGCGCATGGTCGCTAGGTTACGTGAATTGATACCTTGCTTCAATTCCGTAAATATATGAATGGAATGAGCTGTTTTATCATGGGGGTATGTATAAGATGGAGTCATTCGAAAAAGCATGAACATTACCTCAATGTAGTGTTTCTTGTTGTAAATTTCACAAGGGGAATCACTGTTCTAAATGTTCTCATACTGCTCTTCAATATTAATTTGGATTATTTCACCTATTTAATTTTAATCATCAGTTTTAACTAAAGTATTTTTGAGATGATAAGCATATTTATCATTTAATTACCCAAATGTTACATAATAATATGTATACTATGTGTATGACAAAATAGATAACTCAATTTGATTAGAAGCCATGGAGAGTATGGCTCCATCTATGTCAGCGAATTGCATGATACCATCGACTGAAATAAGACAAATGTATTTTACTTTATTTATATACTTGATACGAACAAAGCCCTTACTCAAATTACAGCCATAATATATTTAATTACTAATCTACGATAGTGGAATTTGACACATGAGTCCCTAACGGCGCGCGGCGTCGTCGTGAGAACACCAGTAGACCAGGGACGAGTAAACCACGCGCCAGTTAGTGTAGAAGCAATAAATAGTATGTCATTTTATTATTTATATAAATATTAAGTATTTTGTACCGAGTACGTAGTAGAGGATTCGATAGTACGAAGGTTAACGATTTAACATTAAATGATCTAATAGGTGCTCATCGGGTGAACTATGAGCTACTTTACAAATCATGGTGGTTTTAATTTAACATCGTGATGGTTTTGTTGGGGTGTGGCCTGTGTGGCATTCTAGAATACGGTTGGCTTTCTAATTGCGTAGATGTTATTACATACTCACAAAACTAATTTGTTGAGTTTAGTCTTACTGCCTAATTAATGATCAATAAACAATTAAAAGAAACGTTGTAAAAAAACGGTTTCTTGTATGGGGACACCCCTTAACTTTGCACTTTTCAAATGTTTTATTATTTCTTGTTATATCCGCCAAAATAGCAGATGTTCTGTGGTAATTTCAACCGCTATTTTCTATTACGGTTCCCAAGATACAGCCACCGGACCTACTACGGACAGACAGACAACAGACAGACGTATGCTCAGTAATAGGCTTCCGTACGGAGTACGGAAACCTAAAAAAGGCGTTTCTCTGTTTACGGGTGTATATAGATGTATCGTGGCGTTCCATCAGCAT
The DNA here is from genome assembly GCA_946902875.1 of Nematopogon swammerdamellus. Lineage (NCBI taxonomy): Eukaryota > Metazoa > Arthropoda > Insecta > Lepidoptera > Adelidae > Nematopogon > Nematopogon swammerdamellus. Next base: position 9,708,441 of record OX336337.1, read on the forward strand.
ATTTAAAATTATTTATTTTGTATGAAAATATGAATTTAGTCTTGATTTTAATTTAAAAGAAAAAACATTTTAGTCAAGTTTTGAGCTCCAAATGGCATTTAGATGAAAGTTTTATGGGGAATGCATGACTTGTTACAGTAATGTAATGTGCTCATCAAATAATAAATTGAATAGAGGCATACTTATTATAATTTAAGTACCTATTACTGTGTTCCAACTAGTTATATAAGCAAATTGTATATTGAAATTTTTTTCGTCTGTATATTATCATGTTTTCGGTTTAATAAAATCATTTTGAATTTGAAATGAAATTGTATTTGACCATTATTACGTCGTAATTTATTTAACATGGCGATTATTGCGTAATCAATGTCGGGAACTTACAACTACCTACAGATAATGCAGATATAGTATAGTTGTCTCGCTTGAATCTTGAATTGCGCGTAGTTATACCGAAGTTATGACGACAAGATCTTCTTAATTGTCAGTGCTTAAGCCCTTTTAAAGATGTGGCTATAAACAATAATACTTTATTCTGTACTGCTTAAAATGCAAGATAGTCCTTGAAATAATACTTACCCGTACCGATTGATTTAAAAATAAAGAAACGTGTATAGCGTACCTTCATGGTTTAATAATGATAATACAAATTGCACCTTATCTTCAAATTATCTATTAGCTTTTAAATTTCTTTAATGAGATGCATATTTACAAATTATTGGTATAAGTTGGCTCTCAGAGTAAGAGCGTATATACGTATATTACATTGAAGATATGAACATGATGTTTATCCGGTTCTACGCCGCTCCACCTGGCGGCTAAAATAAATCAGATACTTTAGAAGTTATTGTTAGTTCCCAAAGTCCGGCACCTGAGCTTTACGCGATAAAAGCTGGTCATTATTTCAATCTGCGAGGCGAATGGAAACTTTGAAATGGCTGAAGTTCAGACATTATCTTTTAATTTCACCCCCTACCTTACCTGCCGACGCGACGCGCGGTAAACAGTCGGCCCCCGCCAGTTTAATTCCGAATGTACAAACTTATTTCCTCTGACACGTTCTAATATCTACCGAGGACAATGTGGGCCGGGGCGTCGTCCGCGGCGGCGGGCGGTGCGGGGCGACGCTCCTATTCAATTTCCCTCAAGTCCAATTCCGGTGAGAATCCATTCAATTCGCTGCGAAAACAGTATCAAAAGTTATAACGGAATACTTCATTCAAAAAGTCAGTTGCCAAATTCAATTTAAATTGTAGAAGGAGAGAGGTTCACTGCGCCGACAGGACGCCAGCGTCGGACGGAGACGAAGACGAGCGTCGCGACGCGGCGTCGTCGTCGCGTCGCGACGCTCGTTCTCCTGAAGTGCGTGCGGAGCGGAGAAGTTTGGCGGATGAGAATCGGTTGGATCCAGAGACTTTCGGAACAATTACGTTTTCGGGAACTTTGAAAACAAGAATCGAGTAGAAAGTAATAGAACTCTAAAAGTGTTTCTTTAATTACATTCAGAAAACAAAGAACGTTTCGCATCTGCGGAAAATATTAAATGTAAATCGTCAGGTGTGAACTTCGCCTAAGTTTCTCCCAAATAATTTATAAGTAGGTGTTATTGAAGCTAGCTAAATGCTTCTACCGTTGTTCTGACTACATCCGATTGTTTTAAAGGTTATTTGAAAAGTTTCTGAAAAGAAAAGAAAATATTTTGAGTGAGGCCATATTATTTACATAGTTAAAACCACACGTACACTGTAGATTTCACCATTCGTATCTCGGTACAGCCACCAATGTTGGTTTACATAAAACAATACAATCTGAAAGAATATTTTTTTTTGAATTGGGATGTTATTAGAATTAACGACAAAAACTTACACAAAGATGAAAACAGGAAACTTATCTCTTACCAGTCCAGTTGGCAATATGAAATAACGATGCCTTATTGAAACGGTTATTCCATTCCAGTTGCTATTTTGTCAACGTCTCTGTGGGTTTCCTTTGTTATTTTCCGAGTGTTTAGCATTCAGATGTTTAGACATTATTAAGATTGTGATCGAGTGAAGCATCGTTACCTACATTTCACAGGTTTGAATAAGATGGTAGAACGTGGTTGAACAGACAACGGCTTGTATTACTGATACGATATTATATGATATTAAGTAATGGTATGTTTATATACAAATCGCAATACCTCCAGTTGAATGTCAGGCCGACATAACAAAAATATGATCCTGAACTGGGAATAAAATGTTATTTGTAGCCTACTTTTACCTATAGGCAAATTTAATACATTTTTTCAAAATTTTCCGGCATTACTGACCGTCGTCTCCGAGCTATGCTACTCGACGTTTCGGGCCAAACGTATGGCCCTTCCATAGTAGCTGTGGAAAGTCGTACATCGGGCAGATGAAGAGGAGCGTAGCGACACGGGTCTCGGACTACATACGAGCGGCGATGCAACTGAACTCCAACAAGCCGGCGGCAGTGTGCGAACAGTTCGTATCACATTCGGAATGAACCACAGAATTTGATTTGATGTGAGTGGGCCTCGTCCGAGAGTCTATCGAAATCAAGAAGCTCGACCACTTCAACGGAGAGGACTCCTTGAAGTTGTCGCCGATGCGGAATTTAGTCATAGTGCCGCTCAAGAGAAGAAGACACGACGGACACGACCGATCGAAAGTGGACACCGTCAGCGCCTTCTGCGTCGACGCGTCGGCGGAACCTTCGTCTATCGAGACTAAGTAGGTCCCCTCACTGGCCAGTGCCGCTGCAATCTTCGTCATCCGCGCCTAACGCAGAACGCAGAACATTTTTTAACATGTTTAACTTATGTTTAATATGTTGAACTATAGGAAATGCTAGCCTTAGTTCCATCATTCATGAAATGAAATGAAGGGAAGCACTGACATGGCACCAAGTTCACCCGGTGCTATGGGCTGACATCACGGATGTTGCAGGTGATGTAGCAAACAGTGTCAGTTTCCATAATAAAAAAAAAAATGAACCGTATTATATAAAGAACCCTATGTTTAGCAAATCATTTTATTTTCTTACTAGCTTTTGCCCGCGGCTTCGCTCGCGTGAAATTCGGCGCGCGGAATATTACTCGTATGAGAGCCACATCTTAGCGTAACCAGAACTGAATTTTATTTATCCTATCCTGTGACACTTATAGTTAAATTTGCTTGTACTAAGTGTCATCGAATTCGGATGATCGGTTTAAGAGTTATGGAGGAGCATACATACATACAGAAAACATTAAAAAAAACGTCAATTTAGTTTTAGTATCATACACAGTGTTACGAATCTCAGGAGGCAACAGGCTTCAAAATATCTCGAGCATTACTGACCAGCAGGAGCCCTTGGATAGCCGGCGGTTAGAAAGTTGCCGTCCTCACTCTGATATGGCACTTAACATCCACTGGTAAAAATAGGTTCATGCACATGCGACATTTGAGTATAAATTGCACTTAAAACTCAATGCAGTTTATTCCGATCGGAAAGGGTTCAATGTCAATTATTGCACGAGAGATTGGTTTCGATGCTCAACGAACGATAGCTGATAACGACTAACAAGTCCGGCCGCGGCGCGGGCGTGACGCTGGGCGGTGTGCGCGGGGGAGGGGCTCCAAGCAGGCAGTAGCCATTTCTCCGCCGGAGCGCCGTGGTATACTCCTGCTGTAAAACAATGCATCAAGACTCCTTCCACCCATGAGACCTGAGATTTCCTTGTCGATGAACGGAAACAAACTAAATAGAGAATAATTTATGGTGGCTAGTAACAAACAAACAATGATACATCTAACAAGTAAAACTAAACATGCGAAGACTAAACACACAGAGTCTACAAACGCAGTATCTAATAAAACAAAGTAACTTACTCCATGACCATCCCTTACAGATTCATACTTGATACAGAATGGTGCAAACTATTTTTTTAAATAATAAACCAAAATGTTCTGTTTGGGATAAAATCCATACATTCTCCCTCTACAAGTTTATAGAAATTGAATGTATATGTGTGAAATAAACTCACACAATTCTGACTCTTTAAAGTAGGTTATTCTATTATGATAAAATTACACAAAAACATGCACACAATTAGAACATTTTCGCTAACTACCAAGTATGTTAATAACGCATGAGAAAATATTTTATGCGGCAAATAAATGCGGTTCTCACAAAGTTATTCATTATGTGGAGTAATTAGACAAAATGCCGGGCTTAGTCTTTCTATTTATAACTTGACATCCTCATACATTAATCAGCGAGTAAAATTGGGGCAAATATTAATGAATTAATTGTTGTATACATGTCTACATACATTCTTTGAAAATTTTATTATATAAAGTTCTACAATTTCCGCAGCTTACTTTATGAAATCGATGATTTTAGTGCATTGACCGATTTTTACCCGACGTCGACAAATTACCGTGTGTCGCCGCATTATTACGCAACTCTTGGCTATTACACGAGAAAATAAATGTATCCATAAAATTATATTATTTTTTTATTAACATTAAAGTCAAACACATATACAAATAGTCAATTACACTATTAATCGAATAGTAAAATTAAATTTGATGTTCATACTCGTAGGTGAGTGTGCCACGCGCCTTTGACATTCAGTCGTGCTTAGTAATTACATGTGCCATGTTGAATCATATAAAAACATTCATAGCCAGATTTTGTTAAATATCATCGGAATAAAACAAAAGCATGTTAGCGGAAATTGACTGGGACAGGGTTGATTTGGGATTTGGTCAAAGTATTATGCAAAAAAAAATTACTTACTTAGTGGTTTTTTTTTATATATATTTTTAGGTTTATATTTTAACTTATATAATAATAGAAAGATATTTAGAAAATTCTTTATTGCTCCAATAAACATTCAACCGTAATAAGTACATTAGAAAATTTACATAAAGTGCAAAGGCGGACTTATCCCTTACATATATTTCTTACAGTCAACCTTTGGATGTTTAATAATAAAAAAATCAAGACATCCAATCAAATGTTACATAGGTATTATTTTAATAAACACTCAATCTTTTCCACACATAATCGCATAACAATATTAATAAACAGCTCTCTCCTGACCTCTGACATTGTGACGCTTCACTTCTCGACTGCGTCAGTTTCCGTATAAAATTCATTGATCGTTAGCTTGCGTAATACTCTATAACGAGCTGGTATGATGGCACGACGACGACGCAGCCTCCGACGCTGCGGAACATTATGAGGAACTCCGTTGAGCAAAACATAATGCAGCGTATCAAATTTAAAAACACAAGGCAAGATTAGACACATACTGAATTATTAGGATTTGGCTGGTTTATTCGATTACAGCGAAGCCAAAAGGGCCATTCGATTGATTTAATTTAAATTGCGGACACCATCATGCCCAATTATAAATATACACAAAACGTACCATGTTGGATAGGGCTTGAAAGTGAGATTCGAAAAATATGCATGTATCACTAAAACGATTTAATTAGTATCATAAACCAACACATTTACGAGGCAATTAAATACAATTATTTACAAAAATAAAAGCAAACTTACTCAATTTATCGAACAACAAAATATCGTATTGTGGGAAACAAGTCGACCGGAATCGGTCTGCGCATTGTAAAGGATTGTCTAATGTTTGGTATAATAATTAGTTATATAATTTCGAAATTTATAATTTCATTTGATATAATTTTCAATTCACATAATCTCCATTTGTCAATAAATCATAATATTCTAGTACCTGATCAAAGTATTCAAATTCTAGCATAATATTAATTTGGCATAATATCCATTTGACATAATATTCATTTTACATAATACTCAGTTGAGATAATAATAATTTGGATTAATTTAATTTGGTTTAAAGCTTAAGTGACATGAAATTGTATTTCTTTAATGATACAATGATTAACATATTTATATTGTTACAAAAATATTTTACTATTGTCCTAAAGAAGTATAATTACAAACCAATAGTTTGGGTGGCCATAACACATACCCAAACTTGTTTACTATCGTCCTAAACAAGAATTTGTGTACAAACAAGAAAACCCCTGTAGTGGGCTTAAACCCAGTAGTAGTGGCCATAAAAAAACCTAGGTCTATTTTACTACTGACCTAAAATATGTAGTTTCTAAATCTAGTAGCTTGGGTAGTCACAGGAACAAAATACCTAAACCTATTTTTATTTTACTACAAAGGCAGCTGTTGACTCTAAAAATTATAACATGTAATCAGAAATGAATGATCGAATGAAAAATTACTTAATAAACACACAACTTTTTTTACAAATTATGGTGCAAAGTATACTTACTCTATCAGTATTATTATAAAAGGTAGACTCGTAAAGCGCATTAGTTAAATTCGGTATTACGTAAAGTTAGTGTGAATGTTAGAATACTGTGTTAAATTAATATTAAGTAATTATTATGAAAACTGAAATTGGTAACTTATGACATTATGACATGTAAAATAAGTAATTATGAATATTCGAGCAAATGTAACATTGTATTAAATTAAATTATATGATTTCATATTATAACAAATACATTTTGCAGTTTTATATTATTCCATTATATCAAGCAATGTTACATCAAAATATTTTGTAGGAACTGATAGAACATCTTTGTAAAGAGCGGTTGATTTAGACTTTATATAAATAGGTAGAATCCTAAAGTGTTTGTATATTTATTTTTAGGGCTTTTAACAATAATTTGTTAATATCAGCCTATAGTACTCATATTCTTTATCTTTTAGGGCGCACAGCCCCTAAGAGATAGAGTTGTTCTCTTTATAACGGCCATCAAGTGATAAAACTTTGCCCGGACCTAACTAACTACCACATCGAACCAGCTACCCATTCACTTATACTTACCTATATACTTTACTTTACTTGAGGCAGCCAGAGAATATTTCTCTACCACTGCTCTTCCGACGTGTTTATACAAAGAAGTACGTTGAAAGTTTGGAATCCAGAAATGTTCAGAAAGCTTCAACTTCGGTAGCGGGCTTGAAGAAATACGTTCTCGTTGTTATTTTGGGTTCGCGAGTAAACATTGGAAATACGTAATATGCCGCAATAAAGTTTTAAAACAATTTTCCTGAATTTGCAAGGAATGTCTATTTAGTTTTGGTATTGCGTGTTCATTCTGTAGATTTATAATTCGAACCAAATAGAATTCATGCTGAAAGACTGTTTCTGTTTTCAGCTTTAAAACAACCATTCTTTAATCACACAATTCTACGTATATTTCCATAACTTGTAGAAATTTTCATATGATGTATCAATATTTATTTAATTTTAAAGAAGAATAAAACAAAACTGGACAGTTTATACTAAGAATAAAGGTTGTATGTCCAAATACGTACCGTGGACCTTGCACCAGCATGTTGCCCAGCCTATTTGGTATCTTTTTGGAGACGAAAATGTACCTATAGCCATATTCTTAAACCCAATACTTATGAAGATATTTATTGTTTTGTTTATCGTGATGTTTTCGGTTACGCGGTATTTTACAAAGCGACTTAAATTTGTCGACGTTTCGTCCCCTCGCTCTGGGGACATCCTCAAGATTCGCGGAACTTCAGGATACCCGACACATCGTCCAGTGAGATGTAACTGCCGGTCGCCGCCGCTGACGTAGATTGTAGCGATGAGAGGATACTAAGATTACCATGCTGTCTTCTCTGTTGAAATTGCAATTTCAATGTGTAACAGCGGAAAAAAGCCTAAACGAACATAATATTATTGTCATACGAACTGATTTAGATTTTTTATGAAAGATCCCCAATTATGTAGGCATTATTGAATTTTGCATAAAAAAACCGGTCAAGTGCAAGTCGAACTCGCGCACCGAGAATTCCGTATCGCCATGTCATGGTCAACGCCACTCACGCCTTCTATGGCGTGTTTTATTAAATGCTTCATCAAGATGTATCATTGTGCCTAATTTCAAGTTTTAAAAACCTCTGTGACAGATGGACGGACGCGGGAGTGATCTTTATAAGATTTCCGGTTTTAGCTTTCATGCTCCGGAACCTTAAAAATTACGGAAAATATTTGCATAGCAAATTTTTACTCTGTATTTATTCCTTATTTTATTTTTTATTATTTATTTTTTATTCCGATGACGGAAAAAAATATGCTATGTAAATTTTTTACTCCAAATGACCAGGCGAATGCCCCGGTGAAAAGGTCCACGATACGTCTTTATACACCCGGTATGTACTTATTTTTTTTAAATACTTAGGTAATTGATAATAATTTCAAAAATACACATGAATATTATCTAGATTTCCTGGTGCCGGACGATAATTAAAGTATTACAGATGAATTCAGATAGGTACTGTTTGTTTTTGTCGACATAATGTTTGAAAAAACTATTTAATTAATTGCTCAAGGCCTGATGTGTATAAAATTTGATTTGTAGGTAGACAGGACTTCTGAAACGGATTATTTTGAAAACTAAAATGTAATTAATCTGGTAAGAAGATCGTTAATTACTCGACCAACATCCGGGCGTCTGATGTGCTAATCAATTTATCCGTGACTCGAACAATAGCTAAATGCAAATCGCCATGACCTCCGACTTTAAATTTATCAATGTGAAGATGGTGCAAAAAACTGGCGCTGGGCACTGAGGTGGAAAACGGTGGAACTAAAACGACATTTTAACTTGACGTCGAAACGGCTATGTAAATAGTTTGTGTTTTCCGTCCAGTTCAGTGTAGCCGGCACGACCGAAGGGAAGCATTGACATGGCACCTAGCTCACCCGGTGTTATGGGCTGACATCACGGATGTTGTAGATGATGTCGCCAACCAAGTCAGGTTCCATAAAAAAAAAGTTCCTACAAAATCGTTTGATGTAACATCGCTTGATATAATGGAATACTATAAAACTGTAAAATTTATTTGTTGTAATATGAAAAAAAAAACGTTTCTGAACCTGAAACGTTAAACATCGGTGACAAGTAACTTGCGCCCTTCTTAATTGCAAAGGATGTTGATATATTAACGAAACTTGGTTTTTACATAAATGCATGCATGACACCCAGCCCCGACGATATTGAATTAGATAGATTGACATCTTACAGATGGTGTAACCAATTACGTCATCTGGCAAAAAGCCTCGTTTTAATCATATTTCAGCGGTGGAAGCATCCACCGCTGGACATATGCCTCTCCAAATTTTCCTCCAGTTTTCTCGGCCTTTAGTGGTACGGAAGCACTTCATTCCGTCGGCGTACTTTATGCGGTCGTTCCACCTGGGGTGGTCTTCCCACACTCCGTTCTTCTGTTTACGGTCGCCATTGTAGCACACGGCTACTCCAACGATAACCTCTGAATCAGAATATAAATATAATTTTCCCCATATGAACTGTATTCACGCTTGACCGGTTTTAAAATCTAGGCTAGAACACAAATACCTGAATGATCGACCTTCCACATCATGTTTGACACTATTAGTAACAGTCAGCGCAGCGGAGCCAGTGTTGTTCAAGAGTCATATGTCGTCGATTGCATATCACTTTCATGTCGCATTCTAATGTAATGATAATGCAATCTGATTGTCATGCAGACCGGTGTCTTGTAAGCTATTGTGCCGGCGATGCCTACGAGAGCCGCATTCTTAGGGCTTCTATCCTACCTATCCTTTCGCAGTCAAATATTGTGTACCTACATTTGGCAAATGTATACCAGTAATAAGGATATACATGGATATCTGTGTACCAGGACACCAAGAGCATATGAAATAAAACTATATGCATTTTACTTTCACATCGTGGTAGCCTTATGTAATAATAATAAGTAATAATCATCATCAATCATCATAAACAATGTTAGAATCGACAATTAATTTTATGGATGGTACGATCTATCTTCTGGTGTTCCACAAGGTGGCGTGTTGTCTCCTCTAATCTTCGCAATTTTTTTAAATTTTGTGTCCAAACTCTTCATTTCTCTCTACCACTTGTAGCCGATGACTTACATCTATTTATGGCAGGTAGTATTGACGAAATTTCTGGAGTCATTGGTGTGACGCTTATGGTCATTCGGTCGTATGCGGGGGTTGCGATTGCCATGTCGGCCTGACAGGTGCTTATTTACGCCCCTCTTGAAGGACCCGAGACTGTACTTGTGGGGAAATATAATGTTTTTAATATATTATGTTATTTCGGGATATCACAGTCACTATACAAAGTTTCGTCAAAATTCGTTCAGTGATCTTTGTGTGATACGCGTACAAACAGATAAACAAATATTTTAAAATTTTCCGCTTTATTTATTAGGAATTTATTTACTTACGAAACATAACACAAACAACTTAATTTACTAAACCATTTTATTCTCATGAAAAAAAAATCTCGCTCATCTAATATCCTGGATATTTAATCTTGGAAAGATATAAAAATAGAAGATAAATATTACATCCAGATGGTACTTCGTCCACTCTGAAATACGTTTTAGCGGGCTAACCTATTTGCAAACTTGGGGAAGACCAATTTCCGGAAGTGATTTTTTCTACGTTTTGTAAAAAAGTTTCGCGCGTTTATTTTTATATTACTCGTAAAATGGATCAAACTGAGCAGGGGAATGAAATTTCGTAAAAAATTTGGGCGCTTTTCAAATAAAAATATTTAAAGCTAAAAACAATTTCCGCCAGTCGAGGGAAGATGAATTACACTGAAGCTGGGTGCGAGACGTGACCCGCCACGCCAGCAGTTCTGTTGGCTGTACTCTACGGAGCTTTGAGAGTTATCTTGACGTGTCACTTCTATTTTCTGCCATTTCACTACCACGTAAAACAGTGTGATGCGAATAATGTTATTATTTTTCGGTAAAACCGTAATCGAATGTTTCGTTTCAAAAGTGGAATGAATGAACGAATGATATTATTGGCTGCATTGATTTATGTATTACTAATGTAACTTACATGCTCAAGCCCATACGACAGTAATACGAACTCAATAATTTCCTGACTAAAGTGGTGAAAAAAATCTTTTTTCTATCTTTTATGTTTTTTTTAATAATTATTTATGCATAATTAATAATCATGCATAAATAATTATTCATTCAAACTAGTATCAAATTAACTTATTTACCAAATAACAATAATCGAATATAATAAAACATAATGTAATAATAGTACGCGATAATCAATATTTTCAGGTTATTCCAAATTTGTTTTTTAGTAATTTTAGGCGTTCTTACTATGGTTGATCCACCATTTAGACCATTAAGTATTCTGTGACTTTAATGAGCATTTATTGAGTTCATATGGGCCCGTATTTACGCTAGTAATATATAGGTACTCGTAAGTACAGTAACCGGCAGAAAATAATCAACATCGAGCTTTGGAAAGAGACAATCAGATGGTAGAGCGTTGTCCCTGTTGCGACAGGGACGACGCTCCACAACCGGATTGTATATTTCTAAGGCTCGATGTTCCTTATTTACTTTTTTTTTTTTAGAAACTGACATGGTTGGCCACAGTTTACTGCCGGGAAATGTAAATGGTTTGCTGTAAAAATATAAGAAGGCCAAAAGTACCCTGAGTTGCTTCGAGAAAAGGATGGTACGGCCGTTCTTGCTCGACTTGGCGGGGGCACTGCTGTGTCTCCAGTTTACCTACCTCAACCCCAGTATTGTTTGTTTACGTCTTCGTGTATTTTGGCTGACTGCCACGATATAGATGTGCAGTCAATCGATGTTTGTCTTTACACTAGTTAACAATTTGTTTTTGTTTGAAGTTAGATGCTATGCAGTCACTATTCGCGGTTCCGTCGCACGCTTCTTTACGTAATAGACCTGCCGAAATAAGCGTCGGAGGTGTCGATGTAGCTTTAATGAACTCTACTTGTATTTAGCTCTCGAGATGAAATAAAGTGGAGCTTAAGCCGGTGGGCATTTCGCGAAGATGAACACAAAACTAAGCGAGAGTAAATCTCGGGAAGGACATAGGCGGTAATTATTGCAGCTCCCACTCTCGAGTGTCGCCGCTTGCTCTCGCGAGCACTCGACTAGGCCGAGATTAACTTATTTGTCTCACTGTATACTTTAACATTAATTTTGCTAAGCCTCGGTTTATCTTCTTCTTTGGCTGTTGGAGCGAGGCGATGAGATCTTCGTCAGTTCTTAGTTGACGGTAAATTAGAGAGAATTTTCTGGATCCCCAGGCGCTCGTATTAATGCGGTTTGCTCACGATTTCTATAAACGAAATAATTATATGAGACTAGGTTTTCCGAGTAAAAATTATTTTTAACTAGATTATGGCTGAGGCTCCGTTTGCTTGAGAAATTGAAAGAATATTTGATATAGCTTTTGCCCGCGGCTTCGCTCGCTGTAGACTCGATTTAACAGCAAATCCGATTTAAACGCAATATGATAATACACGATCGTTTCTCTTATATTATTCACTCTCTCCCTCCCTTCCTTCCCCCACCCCTCCTCCCCACCGCCCGTTTTCCCTCCCTCCCCTCCCTTCCTACCCACTCCTTCCCCAACCAATGATATCCAGGGAAAATGAAAAAATCTGCAAATAGCTTTACATCAAATTCTTGTAGGTATTGTATTTGTAAACGTTAACACATGGTTAACACAATTTCGGACACGTGAGATTGCTTTGATTTTGCAAAAACACTATCCTAACATCTAAACTACTCGTTCAAACAATATTATGTAAAAGACATTTTTTTTTATCAACATAACATTTTCCTGACAATAAACATACTCCCTCCCCGTCCACCATTCCTCCCCCTTGCCCCCACCCATCCCCCGACTCGCACTTGGCCAGTTTTTTTATTTCTGTTCGGCTGTGCAATCCATAGAACAAAAATTTATAAGTGTGATATATGTAGTAGCTTTGAGGTAGTAACTTTGTTACATTCTAAATTATAATAACATCTAGAAATGTGTTTACTCGTAGCACTACTTATATCGTTAACAGTCATACTCGTATCAAGTGTGGTTACCTTAATGAGACAGCGCGGCAGCGTATAGTATCTATCTATAAACATCACCTCAGGGCATCACTTGAAACGTTTTTCTCAGCTACTTAGAAATAATATTCAAACTACTTATTGAATATGACATGTCTTCCTTGTATTGAGTAATGCCGAGAAAGACTTGTTTGTTACCCTTTGTTACCTTTTCACGTCTAAACCGCTCAACAGATTTTGATAAAATTTCGCAAGGAGTTAGATTACATCCTGAATATAGTTTTGTCACAAAAAAAAAACGGAAGGTCAATAATGAATATCCTATAAGGATATTCTCGAGATTTCACTGTTACATTATGATGTCACTTCTCAAGATGGTCCAAGATGGGTCCGAATATGTATCACAATATTATCGATTCATGTATTTCAATACAATGACAGAGAAAATTTCAAAATATTAGGTATTAATACTTTTTAGTTCTACTTTTTTTTTTTTTTGAAGTCGGTTTTATATTTTTTAAAACAGTTTTTATTTCATTATTTTTAGTAATATTACATATAAAAGAATAATCGAAATCGAATAATCGAAATAGGTTGAAGTGGTAGATACAGAATTATTCGCCAAGTGTCAAACTGCAAATTGCTGAAAAAGTCCATATCACAAAAGTTTTGCTGAAGGTAACCACACACCATAAGTAATTATCAAACTGAACATTGCTGAAAAGGACCACATCACAAATTTTGCTGAAGGTAACCACACACCATAGTATTTTGTTGATTTTTCAAAAACCGCTGAGTCATTTTCGATTCGAATTTAAATGGGACCACCTCTGAAGTATGACCTACAAAACAAAAAAAGAATTTTCAAAATCAGCCCACAATTGACGGAGTAATTGCGTAACAAATATACAAAAAAAAGAATACACTCGAATTTAGAACCTCCTCCTTTTGGGAAGTCGGTTAAAAATGACCACAGGAGATTCGACAGGCGTTATTTAAAAAGATATATAATAGGCATACCTAATTGAAAATAGGTAACGTTATATATTTTCGTATAGCAGTATTTATGTACTCGTAAATCGTCTAAGATTTAGTTTTTATCATACATAGTCGTGCTGAACTCGCGAAGAAGCAAGTTAAGGAATAATATATAATAATAAATTGCTAGGAAAAATTATTATCTTAATAAATTCAAGGTTATCTTGGCAGGTCAATGATGTCAGTCGAAAAGTATATGCTATACGTTATATAATCCGTCAGGCGGCTGTAGAAATATCTTCCGACCACAATTCTAGCACAATCACTGCTTCTCATCTTTGATTATGCGGTTGAATGTATGTTACCTGGAAGTTACTGAGGAACTCCTGGACAAGCTTGAGCGTCTGCCAAAACATGGTGTCATAATAATGTACGCATATCGACCGTACATATCCTCGATTTTAATTAATTATGTTATTCTTCTGTTTCAGGCAGCTGCTGTCTCTTCAAAGCGGTATGTATTTTATTTTATTTGCTCTTTGATCTCGCTTTATCCGCTTTTTCCGTATCCCGTACGGGACCCTATTAATAAACCTACGCCGTCTGTCTGTCTGTCCGTCCATCCGTCCGTCTGTCCGAGGGTTGTATCTCTTGAACCGTAATAGGTAACCCGTTGTAATTTTCACAGAATAAGTGTTATTATGGCCGATATAACAACAAATAATAAAAATAAGAAAAAGTGAAAAATTCACGGGGGTTCCCATAGAAGAAATCAAAAAGTTTATGCGCGCGCGCCATCTAACGAATAGAGTGTGAAGCATTTTAACTAATCATGACATTTAACTAATATGAAGCATTTCATAACACGCCATAGATGGCGTGAGTGGCGCTAACCATGACATAGTGCTACGGAACCCTCGGTGCGCGAGTTCGACTCGCACTTGGCCGGTTTTTGTTTAGAAGTAAATATATTATGGTTGCTGCCGACCACGACGGTAACCACGGTATAGAGTTGAACAGGTGCATCCACAAAACATTCAAAAAGAAAGAACGATTAGTCATGTCAGTCAGTCAACATTCGTGTGTCCACTGCTGGACATACGCGTCTCCAATTTACCTTCAGTCCTCCCGGCCTTCACCGACACTGAGCCGCTGGTTGCCTCCGACGTACTTAATGTCGTCGTCCCACCTTGGCGTATTGGTCTTCCCACCCTGGCGTATTGGTCTTCCCAGATTCAGATTCAGATATTTATTTCGCCATAAAGAACACACAACAATAACAATATTTCATTGAGACATGCATATTCAGTATGGTTCGTCATTATCATTATAATTATTATTATTTTTTTTTGTCTTGTCCCGTTCAGCAGTGCAATCTGAAGAACCGGGTAAGAAACCTTACAGAGCTTTTTTTAAATATAACTTACATCTAAGTTTCATTATGTTAAATACACAGAGCATCAAATACCTACCGCGCGCGCCCCCTACTAGAGACGCCCTAAGCGATAATATTTGAAACCCAAAAACTACACGCAGTGCTGCTAGCGCTTCGTATGTGTGTGTGTGTGCTAGTATCGACACTACACACAAAGAGGAGCAAGTTAGGCACACGCACAAAACAAATGCACACGCACAACACACATAATGTAAGTCATAGGCCACGCCCACAGGCTTCAACGGCGTTGTAGAGAAATCGCGCTCAGGGCGCCTCTAGGAGGGGCGCGCGCATTTGATGCTCTGTGGTTAAATATAACATACTATATCTAAGCAAAAAATTTAAAATATTAAGTCAAGATAATAAAAAATACAACAACATAAAACATAGGGTTCAGTCAAGTTATTAATAAAATTTGAGTTTATGCATATAAACAATTAGAATTATCAGAGTCAGCAGAATTTTTATTTACAGTAAGAAAAAAATTCACTTAACTTATAAAATGGATTGTCTAAGAGAAATATTTTCAGCTGACTCTGGAACACATTGTCACTATTTATTGATTTTATGGTATCAGGAATATTTTCGTACAATTTGGGTCCAATCACGTCAGGCGTATCAACCCACCCTGGCGTATTGGTCTTCCCACCCGTGTTGAAGATTAAGATTCGATTATGTAATAATCATATGTACTACTTAACCGTCGGAAAAATTTTGGCGCCTCGGCGCCGTTAGAACTCAATGCTTTCGAGGTGCCTAGATATTTTTGACAAGTTATTTCAATAATTTTGTCTTCAATATAATTTACATTAGCGATTTTTTAACATTGTAATCTAAACACACTATATTATGTGATATATTTAATCTCGTAGCTGGACCAGATCGGGCAGGTGCTCAAAAAGGATCAAGTGCGTAGTACCGGTAACCGACGAGCATGCATGAAGATAATTATGGGAGTAGAAGAGGCGGCAGAGGTGTGTCAGGCAGGATCGTAGCACCTGGAGATTCGTTGTCTCTGTCTACCCCACAGGGAAATAGGCGTAGGTATGTATGTATGTACAATCTAAAAGTGCACGACGCGACGGCTTGTAACATTATGTAATGCTCAGTGATGGAAAGGTGAGGGACGTACAGAACTGTTCGCACTTGAAGAGTCAAGCATGAGAGCATGCGACAAACACAGCGACTCCGTGTGTGTGGTTAGTCAATAGAAAGCACAGGAGAGTACAACTCGCAACGTGCGACCACCACTACCCATACCCAACACCACCCACTAGCGGTGGCCGGTACATATTTTGCCGGTATTACCGGCAAAATACGATATAGTGTTTCCAAAACGGTCGTCTTAATCCATGCTAATGACATGTTCCAGTCATATCAATAAAACCGACCGGCCAAGTGCGAGTGGGACTCGCGCACGGATGTTTCCGTACCATAACGTAAATGGTCGGTTTTTATTATTTGTTATTTTACTTTATCTTAGTATCACGCTATCTATTGGAGAAAGTTCATCCTTTTGTTCTTGAAATGTTTGGACAATTCGGTAGAGGGCGTTCTTCTGAAAATTAAGATATTTATATGGAGCCCCCCTTACCATTTTACTTTTCTATTTGTTGTTATTTCAGTCATAATAACAAATATTCTGTGAAAATTTCAATCGGCTAGCTATTATGGTTCAAAAGGCAGCAGTAGGACAGACAGACGGCATAGGCAATAGGCAAACAACTACAAATACCCTAGAACTTACCCCATACACCTCTCCTACATCCCAAAGGATAGTTTGTAAATAATGCCGTAAGGTCAGGCATCAAAGTAGTCTTTTGGGACTTTTTATGCTGGGGTACGGTTAAGTATATTTTGACATTGAAGGACAAGCAGGGAAGCATTGCCGACACCCAAATGCAACAGGAAAAATGATGTAATTGGCTGACATCATAAGTGCCCGTGTCTATATTTACCATTTCTGTTTTATAAAAAATATATTTATAAAATCATGATGCCCGTGATAACAAAAGATGCTTCGGCATTCTGAATAAGTGTTCCGACTTTGCTTGCAGTGATTCTTAATCCTTCCGTTGTCGCGCCCCGCCCCCGCCCCGGCAGCGCTTCGACCACATCTTCAAAGAGCGAGCATGGCGTGGCGTGGCGGAGCGTGGCGTCCCGTTTGTCACCGCATTCCTTCACCACCCACTTCCATTACCGGGTTCTCTTATTAAATTTGGACACCGAGGAAACTAGACTCGATCGACGGAGGAAATGAAACTAATCGATATCGTCGACAGGAAATTAAATCCTTTGAGAGACGATCCGGTGGCGGCGTCGGAGGCGGCCGGGCGGCGAGGCGCGACGCGGGGCGGTGCGGGGCGGTGGAACCGTTAAGTAACACGTGTTAGATCGACAATGAGATTGACGGCTTTATTAAATTTGCACCACGCCGCCGCCGCGCCGTCTGTTATATTAAATTCCAAGATACGATTGCCCGTTCCAGTAATTGCGAGATCGCATCGATGCTGCTTGATCGAAATACTGCACCCTTCAGAAATAATTTAATAAGTGGAATTTCGATATCATGGGGAGTGAGAGAGCCACATTTTACATCGGACCCTTTCCTATTTCGTTCCGTAATCGAGGTGCATTCAGTCGATGTAAAATTATAGATACGTACTGCCTGTAAATTATCCTCACTTATAGATTTCTGAAAATTTCTGAAAACTATTCAGTAATCGGTCTAACATAGGTTGGGCGGCTTCACGCGTGAATGCGAAATTTCGGTTTTGCTTACTGAAAGATAATAGACAAACATTTACCACAATACATTGTTAGAGCTACATATTATTGCATTATATATAACGCTGTATTATATATAATATGATATTACAACCGTATTATTTACAAATCCCAGTGTAAACAGGAAGTGCAATTTTGCTCTTCAAAGAAATGGTAATTCGAGAATATCTTATACGACAAGCTGATATTACGAGCTTGGATTTATTTCTATTTACCCTGACGTTATCCTAATTATGGAATAGGCGATCGAATACTGTACTAGTTCGCATGGTTTTCTTCGCATTAATACTTACCTAGAAATGGTACAAAAATACTATAAAACGATGTAAAGATACTAAAATGATGATTGCTATATGTTAACATCTCCAACAAGCTTTTGCATGTAATAAAGAAAAAAATTGGAGTTCCGGGGACTCAAGGTTAAAAGATGTGAAAACTTCACTCACAAGCGTCACTGTTTTTTTTGTTTTTATTTTATTTTATGGAAACTGACACGGTTGGCTACATCACCTATAGCATCCGTGATGTCAGCCCATAACACCGGGTGCACATGGTGCCACGTCAGTGCTTCCCTTCGGTCGTGCCGGCTACACTGAACTGGACGGAAAACACAAAATATTTACATAGCCGTTTCGACTGACCTTTCATTCAGTGCGGTGGTACGAACCCGGGCGAGTTAAACCCTACCACCTAGTAATATAAGAAGGGAGTCATATCCATTAGTCGCCTTTTACGATATACACATTACTCTTACTATTACCAAATCGCAATTAAATCCAGCCCAAAAAACATTTACCATTACCAAACTAAAGGTAATGGTCTAGTTGTACATATACTCGTACAATGACAGTCCAATCGTCCAGTTCAGTGTAGCCGGCACGACCGAAGGGAAGCACTGACATGGCACCTAGTTCATCCGGTGTTATGGGCTGACATCACGGATGTTGTAGGTGATATAGCTAACCGTGTCAGTTTCCATAAAAACAAAATCACGATATTACCGAGCGTTAAGTAGTACTAGGACGGGAACAACTTTTCCATTTTCCACACCCATATCATTCTTTCGTCTGGCGAAGTGAATGAACGTCGCGGGCCCTCGCCTCGATTCGATTCGTGCGCCGCGGTCGCCGGGGTCTCAAAGCCCGTCCCGCGGGAAATTAGGAAAGAAACTGACCACTGAACTCGCACCGTATTATCCTTACAACGCTTCCACGCAACTTTCGTCTCTATATGCTCAATGACAAAGATTGAATTGCCGTGAATGAGTCGTGTCGCACGCCAGGAGGACGTGTGGTACTGTGTGGTTACTGGAAAGATGAGTATCGAGATCAAATGCAGGATACTTTTGTATCGCACTTCATCTATATAATACGCACGTGAAGAGATTAGCTACTACAATAATACGATACTTTAAATGTTTAATTAAGAACGAATTCATAAGTAGAAATTGATTCGTAATGATTAATACAACATTATGTATCAAACTGCAAATGTGTGGAACGGGCTTCCGGGGAATATCTTTTCCTACTCCTACAATCCACGGATCTTCAAATAGCGGGTTAATATAACCTTTCTACAGCAACATTAGTCCGCCTCCAAGCCGGACTGGCACCTCCTCGGGGGTGAAATTGGCTGCGCCTGAGGCTTCGACCTCGGACACAGCCACCCAGTTCAGAAGCAATAAATTGTTTTTATATAAAAACTGTTTTTTCATTCAAGATGCAACCAACCTAATTAAATAGATTAGAGAATTAGATGTAATAAAATAAACTAAACATGAAATCGAATAAAAACTCATATTTAAATTATCATGTAGGATTGAGAAGGAGAGGGCAGTGGAGTGGCAGACAAGCAATGCAAGACCGCTCACACAAGGTAGAAGAACTCTTCCAGCCCGACCGCCTCAGTATACGCTGGTGAAGTACAACGCAAGTGCTGTAAATACAATTTTTGAATTTATTATAATTTTGTTGTAAATTACATCACTGGCTTTTGTCCGGGGCCGGCGTATTTCGCTTTCCAATGAAAATACAATTATTGAATACAGTCCGGACGTTATAAAAAATAATATGTCTATCAAATTAGCATTGACAGAATACCGTTTTCGCTCGTCCAACAGCTACGAGACAAAAGCTAAACAATTAATTATACAAACATACGGCGAGGGTGATCCATAATTCATTAATCGGAAACATTGGTGGTGTGTGCGCTCCGCTCATATCCTGCGCGTAGGTTTATGCGTACACACCTACACTACACACCGGTGTGTGTTGATTGATTTATCCATTTAGTGCAGGATTTTAATAATAATACATGATATGCTTACAACCTAAGCTTACAATAATTTTATTTAATAAAGAAGTCTGAAAGGGATTAAATGTGATAATAATTCTAATTAGAGACAATGATATTAGCGTTTCTTTATATTTCAATTAAGTGAGATTGATGAAATTGTACATATTAATTCAATTCATAAAAGACTTATTTTAAACTAGCTGAGCCCGCGGCTCCGCTCGCGTGAAATTCGTATTCCAAAGAAGAATGTAAGTAACTAAGGGCGAGGCCGAAGGCCGAGCTGCGTTCAGGTAATCGATAAACCTTCTTAAAGAAAGTAACTAACTAAGGGCGAGGCCGAAGGCCGAGCTGCTTTCAGGTAAACGATAAACCTTTCTCAAATAAAGGAAGTAAGTAAGGGCGAGGCCGAAGGCCGAGCTGCGTTCAGGAAGACGATAAACCTTCTGGAAGAAAGGAAGGAACTAAGTGCGAGGCCGAAGGCCGAGCTGCGTTCAGGTAAACCAAAAACCCTCTTCCGCCTTCGGGCCTCGCCCTTAAAGACTTCCTTTCTTCGATAGAATACGATATCGTTTACTCAATCTATTTATTTCATAAAAAAAAAGTAATATTAATAACTAAAGAATTAAACCTACCTAACAAACATTAAAATAACTATCAAAAAGGGCATTTTCAAATGTTCTTAGAGCACTTGCGGCATTTACCCGCTGGATGGCAAGGCTTACCCTTTGAATGAAGTACATAAGCCCTTGATGGCGGGACACCAGTTGCGTCAACCAGCAGAGGCTCAAGCCTCTTTTGGCTTCACTGCTCCACGGACCGAGGGTTTCAACCGCAAACGCAACAAATTCGAAATCTTGAATTATATTTCTATATTTGCTGCGTTTGAGGCTCTCCGCCCCAACCTCGGCGGCGCCAGCCGCTCTTGAAGATGTCCTAACGTGACTTGGAGCCAATGTGAGAACAAAAGTGGCGTCCCACATCAAAGAACTACCCTTAGTCCATGGCACTAACACTAAGGTGATAGCATCGGGCCTCTTGCCATCCAGCCGGGAATAACCGCGACGTTCTAGGATGCACGGTATATTTGCCTTTAGAAGCGTGGACTTTATAATAAAATTTAAATTAAATTAACTCAATCTTAATATTAACTAACTTTATTCGAGATGGTTTAGCTTCTTCCTGAACGCAGCTCGGCCTTCGGCCTCGCCTTAGTTGCTTACTTTCTTCAAGATGGTTTAGCTTCTTCCTGAACGCAGCTCGGCCTTCGGCCTCGCCCTTAGTTACTTGCTTTCTTCGAGATGGGTTTTCAATTATCCGAACGTAGCTCGGCCTTCGGCCTCACCTTAGTTACTTACTTTCTTCAAGATGGTTTAGCTTCTTCCTGAACGCAGCTCGGCCTGCGGCCTCGCCCATAGTTACTTACTTTCTTCGAGAAGGTTTATGGTCTTCCAGAATAGAGCTCGGCCTTCGGCCTCGCCCTTAGTTACTTACTTTCTTCAAGAATGTTTTTCTTCTTCCTGAACTCAGCTCCGCCTTCCGCCTCGCCCTTAGTTACTTTCATCGAGAAAGAATATCGTTTACGTGAGCGCAGATCCGCCTTAAGGCCCCGCCTTTAGTTACTTACTTTCTTTTTTTTAAATACGAATTTCACGCGAGCGAAGCCGCGGGCAACAGATATATAAATTTTATTGCACCAATGACAGCGACATAACTTCGACTTTCAATTATTATTTTTATTTATCAAACAATTTGTCACCGGCCAGCTCACGTCGAGATGACAGTTCTCCGTTGTCAAGATGACATTTAAAATTGTTTTTTACCTTTCCTTTGGATTACGTGATTTTTATTATATTTTTTAATTATTATGTTCATCCGGGATATACACTGTCACTATAAAAAGTTTCGTCAAATTCCGTTCAGTGGTTTTTGCGAGATGCGCGTACAAATAGACATTTTTGCATTTACGATTTTATGATATGTATAGAAAGAATAGATATGTATAGACTATTGTGTTCAAGTTATAAAAAACCGTTTAAAAAGAAGAACTGTCATTTTCGTTGTATCTACTTATTTTTAAATTTCGAATGAATGTTTTATTCAAATTGTATTTGCTGCCAGTTCTCAAGATATAATTATGTACTTTGGACTACGTGATTTTAAACGCGCAATAATGTTTATAATTGTAAATTTTTTTTTTATTTTTGTTATTTTTTTTTACGTATTATGTTAACCCGGCATATAAACTGCCACTATACAAAGTTTCGTCTAATTCCGTTCAGTGGTTTTTGCGTGATGCGCGTACAGACAAACAAACAAACAAACAAAAATTTTAAAAACTGTTTTAACATGTTCAGTATCTCATTTTAAGCCACCCTGGTTAGTTTTTTTCCGAATACATTCAATGTACAGACTTTCTTACCTCTACGATTTTATTATATGTATAGATTCAAAATAGAAATAGCCGTGTTCCGTACCAAAAGTTTATCATGATGATGAACCTAGATTTGATTCTGCTATTCATGTATTTATCATATTAGATTTGTAAGAAACCTGTATAGGAGCACTGCTGGCCACAACTGGCTGGACATCGGCATTTATCGCTCCAGAACGAGAGATAAAGAAATCAGGACAGATGAAAAAAGGAGATGTCAGCTTCCGACGACGGCGGCATCGCACGGGCGATATCCAAATGACTAACCAATTGCATATGCTTGGTCTAGTTCGGTGACCTGTGCCTACTAAAATACTATAATATCTGTGCCAAATACCAAGAACAGCTTCCAGCCAAATCCAGACCAGTCAGGCAGGACGCAGCTGCAGAAGGTGGGGAAGGGTACGTAAGTCGAACCTCCATAAACCCTTTGCAAAATAATATACAGTTCGCTAGCTTTCTGAGTCCTCAACATGGTCCTTCGAGCCGAACTTACCAGACTTTTCTATATTGTCATGTAATTCATTCTTCGGAAGTAGGACCGCAACTCCGCACCAAAGGCGGAGCTGACGCCATCTACCTATCTACCTACATGGCAAACGTTCCCTAATAGCCACATACCTACCTGAACGAGACGGTTGTTGCATTGCAAAATCCTCCTTTACATTCTGTATTGCAGAATTCTCAACAAGCCAAATGTTTCTAGCATTCCATTTCCACATCAGCTTACAAGCTGTGATCAGCTGAATAGTAAGAACGATTGTGCAGGCACCTATGTTAACAATAAATAATATCACACACAAAAGACACGAATATAGGTCAATAACGCGGAACGTTTAAATTAACATTTTAACAAACAAATCTATAATAATATATCATCATGGCAATAAATATTATTGATGAAGTCTGCGTCAGTTTAATTCCATCTGATTATTAAATCTGCGATAGATAAGTTTCGCCTTTACGATAGCCGTCTAACGTCCAAATCGGCGAAACAAGTTGCCATCGTCACCGGTACGTAACTGTCCCAAACATGTTTTAAAGCTGAAAAATCTATCCAGTTTTCTTGCCGGGGACGCGCGACGGGTGCCGGCGCGACGTCTCTGCTGCCACTGAGATTAAAAGATTAAGCCGGCTTGAGAAAATAACAAGAATGTCAGCTTTGAAACGACAGTGGCGGAGGCGGGAGAGGGAAAAAGATGTAGTTAAAAATGTTAAAAGAAGCTAACAAGGAAAATCTGACACTGACTCCTTTCTTTGTGGCTTTGTGTAAGTTGACAGGAGTGAAGAGTGGGACGCCGAGGTGTTCCGTGTTATTCAGTACGTAAATACATACTACTTACTATTTAAGTACCCATGTCTGTCAGTCTGTCAGTCAGTCAGTCAGCGTGTAAGCGTCCACTGCTGGACACCATGTTTACTACCATGGTACTTGACCCATGGTTTATAATAATATATCACTACTTATGTTATTTTACATACCATTTGGAAAATATATCAGATTGAATACGAGAAATCCGCATGTAAATCAGTTTAGCCGTTTCGAGTTATAAAAAATATACATACACATTCAGATTCAGACACCAAACGATGTTGTATTTATAATATTTATGTGGGCATACATATTGTATTTAACACGTATTACATGGCGTTTTAAACCTACTGTATGCTGCATAAGTTAGGCGTTTACAAAGTTATTTACTTGAACAGAACATTTTCGCCTGTAAAATGGCATGCTCTTTATATTTCGGCAGCCACTTAATCTGTAGAGTTCTAGAAGGAGAGAAAAGTCTTGAAATTAATGTCCTTTTTTTATATGGAAATCACGACGTCTAGGTGAACCTTAACATTAAGGTAAACATTATTCTTGTGGATTAAACCATTAGATTTTTAATTGCACCTTTTCTGACTGGATCTTTCCATGTATTTCGTTCCATACACATCGAAATATGAATTCCGTCTTCGAGCTTAGCGAAGAAGACTGAATCTGAATTGAACATTTGGCGATGCCGTTTCCCAGTTCGAAATTGCCTCTTACGCGAGATACTTCGCAGATACGAGAAGCATAAACCTTCGGCTGTAATGGAATACGCACTCACAGGTCGCATTACACCCGGGTCCTTCATCCGAGCGGAATGCCATTTGCAAATGAAATGTGACGTTTGTGGGCGCAGAGAGAGCGACTCCCCGTGCAGGGAACGTGTTGGTCCTGCTAACTTTGGGCGTTAATCATTTTTACTGCCTCGTAGTGCGCACGCGGGCTGAGCAGAAGAATTTTCGTATTTAAAAGTTGGGAAACAAGTTGCCTCGTTCAATACGTCATTGTTGTATGGTAATAGCGGAGCGCCTATAGAGCTCATCGCGAGCAAATTCTTGAGCAGCGTCAAACATTCTTGCCTTCTCACGGACTCGAAAGGTTGATTTAACAGCGATCGCTCTTGAATGGGGTTGTAAAGAGTTCGGTCTGTTTAGTAACATTGGTAAAAAGTATCTGATAACATGTTAAAAACACTGTCCGCATCAAGAACCTTTCATCACGAAGAACCTATGTATATCATATTCTAAATACTAACATTGAAGGAAATTCCAAGACACTTTTAATAAGGTAAACTAAATACTATTAAAAGAAAATCAAAGCATAAACTTTCACTGTATTTTCTTATTGATGAAACGAACTTGTGACTCTATTCTACGGAAAAAAATTTTTTTTTCTTATGTCATTGATTATGTACGCTCGAATGTATGCCCTAATCGGGAATGTCAGTTATCTCTAGGCAAAATATCAGGCTCATAGGTGGCTTCAGTTAATAACGAATGAATGTTTGAATCTGATATTGATGTTCACATCTGTATACAAAGAAAATTTGCTATGTATAGAGGAATCATTACGTAATGTCTAGAGAAATTTCAACAGTAATTCTGACTGTTTTGACACGCGGCGTGACGAGGCATGTAATGCGGATTTTAGACGTAAAATCGAAAGTGAACCATAAAAAAAAATATCATGAATCTAGAATTCTGCAGTAAGGTTACCCGATTACACTAGTCGATTTCAAGGTGCATACTTCTGTTTTAAATAAATTATACATTTTTATTTTTTTCCGGATTAACAGTGGTATGTAGGTACTGAAAACTTACGTCAAATAAATTATGTGACAAAAAAATGTATATTTATATCCGTATGTATATTTTTGTCAAGAAGGTAGGAGAAAATTATACTAACTTCTTTCAGTAGAACATCACCCTACTTATTAGATAGTACAATGATTAGGTAAACGTTATAATTATGTTGGAAAGCCTTCATAACGTCTCTCCCTCCAAAGAAGTTGCTAAAGATTACTAGAACGCCAAGACATGTTCACACTGCGATACTATCTCAAGGCAACGTTCGCTCTGTACTTACCTTTAGCACCTCCTAGGCCGAAAAACGAACCGTGATATTGGAGACGGAACCAGCGAAGTAGACAAAATGCGAAATATAGATATTGCGTTTTAAATTTTTTGTCGGTTTGACCTTTATCGCAGTGATAATATTTACGATTTAGAAATAAGAAAAAAATATCTCTAGAGATAACAAAACCCTTTATATTATTCTTATGTAGAATGTACCTATTGTTATGATTGATTGGTTATAGATAGGGGATATGTTTAGAATACATAAAATATATACACTAATAAAAATATTAGATTTGATCTTCATTAGAACACAATATTTTGTAAAACTACACAACGTATATTTTACTAGTTAAAACAAAATGCAAATTTCTAAAACATAATATTTTATTTGCATAATTTGAGTGGCGCTCTTCGGAGCGAAAAGTTCAATACGATTTTTCGGCCGAGGTGCGATCGAATCGGTTCAATTTATCATAGCAGCAGCAGCGAGTAAGTAGTAAGTATAGTGCACAGTTCAGTAGGCTGGTTTTATTTTAAGCCATCCATCTTAAACCATCAAATTCAAAAACATTCAATTTTCTATATTTTACTCTAGCAATTGGGCAAAATGTGTTCGTCTCGCTCGATAAACTTTCTCGGCTTACCCGCACCGTGTTGCCACGACCGTGTTCCCGGCGCCTCGCACCGCGCCCCGCGACCTCACTGACCGCGGCGCGGCGTGCGTCGGAGGGGCACGCTTGCTCCACCTTGTCCTACCTGTTACTTTTATTTTGTTTCCTCTAACCTGAACGTTTCGTCACTTCATATTATTTCTAACAGTGTTGCGCACGAGCCTGGAATTTCATGCTCGCTTAATTTGAGAGATTTATTTAATTGCCGACATAAAATAAGAACTCTCGAGCACTGTTTTGAAGTATTTAGCGTTACGGGTGCTGGTTCAGCCATGGTCAAGGTTACGCTTCAAAGAACGGTTTGTAACTGCAAATCTGTTGAAATGCTTCTAATGGTATTGTAACTTACATGAATGAAATAAAAAAATAACAACTTAGTTGGATTTTATAATAATTAGAGTTTCTCTGCTACTTTTTTGCCATCGAGCAAGCAAAAATTACTCAATGATTATTAGTAAGTCGTGCCTGATTTCCGAAAATGGTCGAAAAAGTGCACTTCACAATATTATATTTTTTTAACGAAATGCAATATTATAACTATTTATTTGATTCTGGTTACTTATCTATCATATTACATCTAGAATAGTAATATTAAATTCGCAATATTTCGGGCTATTTATCCAAGTGAGTTCCTATCCATGTGTGTTCCTTCCATTTATGTTTATTCCATGTGCGTGTGTCTCTTTGATCACAGATGACTGAAAAACATTGAGTAATTGAAGAAAAATATGAGCGACCTCTCGCAAAGTGGGTATGATTTTAAGAAGGGATGAATCTCTCTGTGTTTTCTGTAAGTGATTTAAAAACTTCGGAGATATTTCAATTTCAAAACACGCAAACGAAGAAAGAACGTGCTTTATGTTTAAGTTACTCATCAACGACAGTTATCGTTCGTATCTATCTATACTAAATTGAATCGATAATGAAGAACTAGAAGAAATAACACGCCATAAAGATCGTCCATGTAAACACATTTCTTTATGTCCTTATAAAATCGGGCTGTCTGTCCGTCCTTCCGTACGCCGGCCTGTCACAAGTCACAACATCTACCTCCTAAACCATTTGAGCAATCTCCTTAAAACTTGGAATATATTTAAGGTCCTGGGAGAAGTGTATAATTGGGCTGTTTGATTCACCTCGTCAGAAACATCGAGCTGCTCAATCATAATCGCATTCGCTTCGCTCATACTCATGATTCAAACAGCTCGATCTGTCTGTCGAGGTGAAATCAAACAGCCCAATTATAAACTACGTCTGCGATGCAGGTGCAGATCGTTTGCATTGCAGAGCTCTTTGAGCGTTAAAATCGCTTTTTGATCGGTAAACTGAATGCCGGTTAAAATCGCTTTTTGATCGGTAAACTGAATGCCGATGGCAGAATGGTAATGTTTAGGTGCTAAATAGATTACAGTTTTCACAGCAATCAATATGAAGATACGATGCGATGGTTTCCCGTTTATAAATCGCTTTTTGATCGGTAAACTGAATGCCGGTTAAAATCGCTTTTTGATCGGTAAACTGAATGCCGATGGCAGAATGGTAATGTTTAGGTGCTAAATAGATTACAGTTTTCACAGCAATCGATATGAAGATACGATGCGATGGTTTCCCGTTTATAAATCGCTTTTTGATCGGTAAACTGAATGCCGGTTAAAATCGCTTTTTGATCGGTAAACTGAATGCCGATGGCAGAATGGTAATGTTTAGGTGCTAAATAGATTACAGTTTTCACAGCAATCAATATGAAGATACGATGCGATGGTTTCCCGTTTATAAATCGCTTTTTGATCGGTAAACTGAATGCCGGTTAAAATCGCTTTTTGATCGGCAAACTGAATGCCGATGGCAGAATGGTAATGTTTAGGTGCTAAATAGATTACAGTTTTCACAGCAACCGATATGAAGATACGATGCGATGGTTTCCCGTTTATAAATCGCTTTTTGATCGGTAAACTGAATGCCGGTTAAAATCGCTTTTTGATCGGTAAACTGAATGCCGATGGCAGAATGGTAATGTTTAGGTGCTAAATAGATTACAGTTTTCACAGCAAATCAATATGAAGATACGATGCGATGGTTTCCCGTTTATAAATCGCTTTTTGATCGGTAAACTGAATGCCGGTTAAAATCGCTTTTTGATCGGTAAACTGAATGCCGATGGCAGAATGGTAATGTTTAGGTGCTAAATAGATTACAGTTTTCACAGCAATCGATATGAAGATACGATGCGATGGTTTCCCGTTTATAAAAGAGCCATTCACAATATCGCATTCGATTCTTATGACTGCTGTAGGTAGAATGGCGATCGTTTGAGTCCAGCTCCATTTTTATAATGTTTGAGATATAAACCATGTCCTATAGCGATGGATTCCATGGCGCTATTATGACGATGTGCTTCTTTCAAATCTTCTCTAGCTATTTTGTAATCATTCACGGCTTTAGCGATTCCAGCAGCCCCTCCAGCCAAGCTGCCTAAAGCAGATAGGCCTGCAAAAATTGGTATAAGCGGTAATATACCACCTGTTTTTGGAATTGGTATTACTCTAGGCAATGGAATGCATGCATTCCTCGGTATAATCTTTTTTGCAAAAGCAAGCGCCCGACGAATAACAGTTTTATTGCTTTTGGATTTAATTTTTCCTAATTTAGTCTTAATTTTTTTTATCGCTGTCTTAAACGTTTTTATTTTTTTCTTTACACCGGCCCCCGCTTTCACTTTCGCCTTCATAATATTTTTCACCAGCCATGAAGCGATTTTTTCTCCTCTCCCTGCATCAGCACACTTTGAACGTTTCCCCGCTCTATCCATCAATTTTAAATCAGCTATACGTCTAACGCCCAAATTTTTTGATTTCATATATTCTATATCGTGTTCTCGACAGTAATCGTCCAATTGATTAACCCCAGTATCACCTCGCTGCAGTCTTTGATTTAAACGTGTCCCCGGGCCGCAATAATTATAGCCAGGCAGATGAATTTCAAAAGGTAAATTATTTATCAATGTATCGACTATTCCCTCCCCTTTCATCACTTAACATCAAATGAAGGTTTTAGCAAGCGTTTCAAGTTTTTTATAACTAATTATACCTTGTTATCAGCATCTATCCAGCTATTTTCAGACGCGGGAAGACCCAGCCATTTTACAAACACTTTTCCCCCATTTCTTTTTAAAACTTTTTCAACCAGGTAAATATCTGGATATCTTGTTTTCATCAGTTCTTGCTCATAAAAACATCCTGATATAATTTGGCCGTGCATATCGCTTAATATATACGAGGCAGGCCTCATTGTTTTTATTTTAGCTATTTTAAACAGTTCAGTTGACCAATTCGGATTATATCCCTTGGCAAAAGCTCCTTTGTATTTGCTTATACGGACATGATCACCTATTTTAAATTTCGGGGGTAGCAGCGCGTTTGCATATATTTTTCTACTTTTTTCAATATTTGCATGAACAGCAGCCGTGTTATAATTACTCACATTTGCAGGTTTAAAACGCGTGGTGCTGTGCACTGTATTATTGTAATTAGTCATTATATTTGCAAGTGGTTTTCCAACCCATTTATAGTTACCATGATTTTATAATTTCCTCTTTGATGGATTTATTTTTATTAATATTTATCATGATAATTGTTATAAAAATTAAAAGACAACCTATTACCATTAAAATTTAAGTATTAATGAGCTTTGACTCTTCCCTCGAGACATTTTTTAAAGATTTTATTCGCTGGAAAGATATTCATCAAAATTTTTTCTATACCGCCCATTACTCTTTTCACAATCCTTATTAATTACCAAGAAATTATAGGGCTCACTCCAAATTCTCGCCGCAATATGACGGAAATCATTAAACGACATATCGCTATTAACATGCTCATCGTAAACATGTTTCAGATTTACATCATCCTGCCGAAAAAGTATAATCAAATTAGCATTATCCCTCACAAGCTGCTTCGGTATCTTCGAGTATGTTTGAGTCAAGTAAAAACAGTCGATAAATGCATGTCTTCCCATCGAAAAGAAATCGCGAATATTATCCTGCTTTTCACACGCAATATCGTCAAAAATAAAAATGGAATCCGGCAATGTTTCCAGGAGTGATATAACTTTTTCATTATCATTAAATTTTTCAAATCTTACTTCAGGTATATTTTCGAAAACTTTGCTAAGGAAAAGGTATTTCGGTTGGAATATTGTTTTTGAGTAAAGATAAATGTTTCTATATTTTAACCCATTCTCGTGTAATAAGAGTGCTAAAATCAGGTTTGTTTTCCCGGAATTACTGGCTCCGCATACTAAAGATCTTATACTATTCGGTAGAAGACTGCAATGCCTCGGCGCTGAATTTTCACTTTCACCGCAGCGATAAGCGAAATTTAAATCTAATAATATAGGTTGTTTTACAAATTTCATGACCGCTATACTCCTAATATAATTCCTTACTCAGCTGCTGAATGCGCATATATGATTATCTTCAGCAAAGCCACCCCCTTTTATAAATTCCGGCTGTATGAAAAAAAAACGTTTTACATGCAATATAATCTAAAAAAGGGATGTATGCCTAATTAACGCTTTACTATGCGCGAATTTGACATCCGCAATGCTTTCAGCGATGCGTGTCTAGCAAGCTCGTGCACACCACTGTAGGTACTAATCGATGAAAAATAAAAAAAATTCATGTTGCGACAGGCTTAACTTGAAATATTTTTCGATAGCACGAATTTGACATCTGCAATGATTTCAGCGAAACGTGTCTAGCAAGCTCGCCCATGTATCTGCAGGTGCTACTCGATGAAAAAAAAACATGTTAGAACAGGTTTTACTTGAAATATTGATGAAATTATCATGGCTGCAGCGATGCGAACTCCTCCGCTCTCGCGGCACTTCAGCTTTACATTTCGAATACTTCACACGCCTGCATCATGTCGGTAAGCCTTATATTATAATAATAACAACTATTTCCATGTTTCACTATGGTGATAAAGGAAGAATAAATAAATAAATAAATAATAACTATTTTCATGTTTTCCAGCATTACATCAAATCAGCATTACATAAAATAATGTTTAATTGTTTTTTTCAGATTCGCGATCAGGAAGCCACGACATATCGCGATGCAAGTTCAAAACCTCTCATACTTCAAACTTATAATGATATTTTAAAAAACGAGCGGAGCGCCGGATGTCTCAAGAGTTATGGGATAGACGAAACAGGCGTTTTCAAAAATGCGAGCCAGTCCACTAGTCAAGGACGGGGAAAAAAGAAGATGCAAGCTGCCGTTAAACAACAGCCGTCATCATACATAATAACACCGCAGCAGGCTCGGGGACACCATCTAATAAAAATTCAGATGTATGATTTAGTAGGGAGCGAAGCTTCTGAAGTTCTAACAGTGCAGTCTCAGTACGTGGTTGTTGAAAGCGGTTATAATGAAATTATGGATTTAACTCAAAATATTTTAAGAAAGATATCCCGAGAATGTACATTTTCCACGCTGTAGTGTTAGCATAATATCGTAAGGTTTATTGTTTATTTTTATTTTTATAAATAAATTAAACATGAAATTTAAAGAATAAATAAATGTATATGTAAGCTACTTCTTGAGTTTTAATTTCCCAGCAAATTTACGATTTAAATTCAAGTAAAAAAAAAAACATTATGCATAAATCTATTCTCATTTGAAAGTAGTCATATTACGAGAATAATTTTGTATTTACATAATATTAATAATATAATAATACGCTTTACACCGCTTAATATGCGGCGAGGATGGGTTTACCGCCTTAGTAAATTTTTCCCAGCCAACATACATTATGCTCAATAAATATATGTGCAATAACATGCATATATGCACATACCGCATGCAGTATCTCTACAGGCTTTTTTTTATTGACAGACAGGCATACAGGCAGGCAGGCAGTGAGGTGTTTTTTGTAAGCACTCCTTTATTCCTTTTAATGTGCGGAACCCTAAAATTTCATATAGAGCGGTCGCATAGATGTATTTAGTTTCGAATTTCACTCGCCGCGCCGCAGCGCCTTGCTTTGTACAAAGCCGCCTGCGAAGCAATATTATTTCAATTCCCGTGAAAATGCTGATTCGCCTGACTGCATTGTTCTGTAAAGACATGCTCACACACGGTTTTGATGATGAAATATGGAAGACGGGCGGATCGTTGCATACAAACATTGTATTTACTGTAAGATTTCAGTCCCTATGTGAATCTGGCTTTATGCGTTGGTTTTTGTATAAATTTGACGTCGCGCTAGTACCGGGCATCATTCAGTTGAGCAGTAAGCAGTAAGTACAAGTGCCTAGTGAAAAGTGGAAAGTGAACAAGTAAGTGCCTGCCCCGCCTTCGCCGAGACTCAAGGAACTCGACTGGTAAGTTTTATCTCTTCATAACTAGGGCAATTTTTACTTGTTATTCTCAGACTCTTTGCACTGTTTTTAATTGAAAAAATACTTTGAAATTTCAAATAAAACACTTGATCAATTCCCGTCTGATTTCCAATTTTTAAGCATCACAATTTCAAATACTTGTAAAAATTTCATGCATGTTTAAACTCTGCTCTGTCTCATGTTTTTAAGCGATGTAATGATTGATTGACTCTTGCGCTCGTTCAAATACTTGCAAATTTTCTTTTCTTTGAAACTTTGTAAATAATTATGCTATAAAACTTGTCCTCCCCGCTTGTTTCAGATCGGAGCGTCGGAGAGAAATCAAACGGTCTCGAGAAATCCTTCAGCACGGCGCTGTGCACAGCAGATACAGTCATGTAAGTAAGTAGAAGTATTTTACAATATCTAGAAAACATTATCTTTTTCTTCAACGCCGCGCATGTTTTGAAGTGAACTCACGTAACTGTCACGCTCAGCATTTCCGCCGCGCAGTCCTACGGACAGCTTTTTTTATTCTAAACCACTGCAGCTATTATTTCTTCTTTACAGGAGCAAGAAAGCCAGCCTGCCTAGCCTCTTATCTTCCGATGAGGACGTTGCAGCACCGTCGTCTCTGATATCTGACCTGAAGAAAAAGAGAACTCCAGCTGCCCGGCCGTCAGCGTCTAGCAAGAAATCGCGATCCAATCCTCTCCCAAGTTCTACACACTCGTCCGGCGAGGAAGACATCGTGCGGCCCTCGAAGAAGCGCTCCCCATCGCATGGTGAGGTTGCTAATAACAAGCTTGCGTATCAGCTATTCGGTACCGATAGCGAGGATGGCGGTGAGAAACAGGAGCGACCAAAAATATTGCTCGCTAATTCTTTAAGCCGTCGGTCATCGTGCGGATACTCGAAGCATGAGCTGACTGTTAAGGACGGCGAATACTATGTAGAATTAAAAATTTACAACTCGAAAGACATTGCTATGGTGAGGCCTGCCGACCGCTGGAGGCATGCCCTCATAACGCTGCGCGAGAATTTAGCCGAAAATTCCACTGGGTGGTCCCACCTGCAGTCGTTTGTAAAAGAAGAGAAAAAAATTTATGATAAGAAGCAGTAATTAAGAAATTTATAATATTGAGGAAGCAGTTTAGGGATTACTTTTAATAATGTACTGTGAAAAATGTAATGTTAGCGTTCACAAATCCTATTTTCATGCTCATAAGAGAAGCAATTTACATAAAACGAATAGTCTATTGAGCACCGAATTTGGTAATGTGAGACTGATCGCGTCAGCTTTTAAAAAAAGAGTATGCAGTTACCGTATACAACCATCGCAAAAACTTATCACGCCTGAGGCATTCTTGAAGCAAGTAAAATCAGAAGTAAAAACTCTTATAGAAATACACTTAGAGAAGCATACATCGCTTAAAGTAAATTTGGAATTCTTTGCTCATTTTACTCTACCTCAAAACGATGAAACCGAGTTGAAATCATTTAATACGCGGTATGAGGCTATACTGAGAGGTACTAACATCGCGATATTTTACAAGCATGCTGTAGAACGTTTAATTCACAAAAGTTCTGAATTTGAACATCGAGATAGCGGATGGACACTTAAAAATGTTGCGTACCTTGAGCTAAACATTAATAGATATAATCCTTTGAGGGCTGGATCGTACATTCCCTTGCCGCCAGCTCTTCGACGCAATAAAAGTTGTTTAAATATTCAAAATAGCGATAAATACTGCTTTGCGTGGTGTATCACAGCGCATTTACATCCTGCTTCCAGAAACCCACACAGAGTTAATTCATATCCGCACTTTTCCACAGTGCTTAACACATATAATCTAAATTTCCCGCCCAGTTTTGAAGATATAACATTTTTTGAAAATAGCAATCCATGCATTAGCGTGAATGTGTACGGGTTAGCCTCAAATTCTAATGTAAACGGGCCTCTATACAGGACTCAAAACAGAAAATACAATCATATAAATTTATTGTTCATACAGAAGGGCGGGAAGTCGCATTACTGCCTGATCACAAATCTCGGTCTTTTGGTTCAAAAACAAATATCAAAGCATCATGGGAAATCCTTTCTTTGTGAAGATTGCTTGCTTACTTTTACCAGTGAAAATAAATTTAATGGGCATGACTGCTCTCGAGTGCGAACCATATTGCCCGCAAAAGACACTTTCTTAGAATTTCATAATTGGGAAAAAATGCAGAGAGTTCCATTCGTTATTTACGCTGACTTTGAAAGTATACTGAAGCCGTGTTTAGACGAGAGTCGGGATACAGAAAATACATGTTATGCTACAATACACGAGCCTAGTTGTTTTGCATTTTATATATGCTCAGCTTTAAAACCTGAATTAAATAAACTAGTCCAGTATCGAGGGCGCGATTGCGTGAAAAAATTCGTGAAAATGCTTACAAAAGAAGTTCTTCAACTTGACGGTATATTACATACAGCCACGCCTATGAAGACCTTGAACTCAGAGCAGGAAAAGCTTTTAGCGGAAGCAGAAAAATGTCATATATGCGGGGATTATTTATTCGGTGACATAGTAGCGGATCATGATCATATGACTGGGGAGCTAAGAGGCCCAGCTCATTCGAGCTGCAATTTATCATTTAAAAAATGCTCGTTTGTACCTGTATTCTTCCATAATTTGACTGGTTACGACAGCCATTTATTTATCAAAGAGTTAGGCAGCACGCCAGGTGTTATAAAAATTATACCTAAAAATAAAGAAAATTATATATCATTTACTAAATACATCCCTCTAAGCAAAGATCATTTCGCGCAGATAAAATTTGTTGATTCGTTCAAATTTTTAAATTCTAGTCTTGAAAAACTCGCTCAGAGTCTTAACGATACAGATTTTACACATTTGAAGTCGTTCTTTCCCGAGCGCGAACTTTTCAACTTGATACGCCGTAAAGGAGTGTTCCCATACGACTATGTTGATTCCTGGGGTAAATATGATGAAATCGAGTTACCGTTAAAAGATAGTTTTTACAACGCGCTCACTTCGGCTGATATATCGCAAAGCGATTATGAGCATGCTGTAAATGTTTGGAGACAATTTAGAGTTAAAAGTTTGGGTCAATATACAGAACTTTACTTAAAAAGCGATGTTCTGTTATTGTGCGATATATTTGAAAACTTTAGGAATATGAGCTTAAAACATTACAAGCTCGATCCGGCTTATTATGTAACCTCGCCGGGGCTGAGCTGGGATGCGATGCTACTTCACACTAAAGTCAAACTTGAATTGATCTCTGATATAGAGATTTATCAATTTTTCGAGAAAGGTGTTCGAGGAGGATTGGCTCAGGTCTCTTTGCGATATTGTAAACCTAATAACAAGTATCTGCCTGATCATGACGAGTCATTACCCTCAAGTTTTTGCATATATCTCGATTCAAATAACTTATATGGCTTTTCCATGATGAGGAAAATGCCGGTGTCCCAATTTTCATTTTTAACCGCTAATGAAATCGCGAGCTTGGACATTCGCTCGGTCCCCGATAACAGCGACATTGGCTATGTTTTGGAGGTTGATTTGAAATACCCGTCATATTTGCACGACGATCATTCGGATTTACCTTTCGCGCCTGAAAAACTTACACCGCCTGGCGGCGCTAACTCGAAACTCATAGCAAGTTTATATCACAAACATAACTATGTTATTCATTACATCCACTTAAAGACATGTCTGAATAATGGTTTGATATTGAAAAAAGTGCATAGAGCACTCGTTTTCAAGCAGGATGACTTTCTGAAAAAGTATATTGAACTTAACACTTCTTTGCGCAGGGTTGCCAAGTCAGAATTTGAAAAGGATAATTTTAAAAAAATGAATAACGCTATCTTCGGAAAAACAATCGAAAACAAACGTAAGCAAGCTAATGTGAAATTAGTGAACTCGTGGAGAGACGATCGTAATATAACGAACAAGATTTTAAGCGCTGAAAAACTCGTATGCATGCCTAACTTCAAAAGCATTTCGATATTTTCAGAAAATCTAGCAGCGGTTCAATTGCATCCTGAAGAAATTGTTTTGGACAGGCCAATTTACATCGGTTTTACCGTATTAGAACTTTCGAAAGCCCATCTATACAATTTTCATTACTCTGTAATGAAGCGAAAGTTCAGTAAAAATATAAAATTATGTTATACTGATACGGACAGTTTACTTTACCATGTGTTTACTGATGACATATACAGAGATATAAAAGACGATATTTCAAATTTTGATACAAGCAACTTTGCCTGCAATAATATTTACGGTATACCTAGAGTAAATATGAAAGTTCCCGGTCTCTTCAAAGACGAAATGGGAGGTGTGGTTATATCAGAGTTCATAGGACTTCGCGCTAAACTGTACTGCATAAAAACATCGGATTCATCTATAAAGAAAGCAAAAGGTATATCCGGATCTGTTACCAAGCAATTACGCAGCGATGAATACAAACACGCTCTTGACAGCGGCGCGATAGTTCGGCGTAAAATGCATACTATTCGATCGGTTAATCACAATGTATTCACACAGGAAATCTTTAAATCGGTGCTCGATAGATCTGATGATAAGCGGCGATTGTTGAAAAGAAGCTATAATACTTTGCCATGGGGGCATTATAAATTGTAATTGCGTCTTAAAAATAATTAATTTACGTGTTTGCGTGTTTGATCTACTTTTTATAAGCTAAGTACTTGCCCTATGAAGGCATTATAATTGTAACCGTATCTTATAATTAATCCAAGTGTTTTTATGATGCTGTTCATGTAATAGAATAAATAAAATATTCTTGTTTGCTAATAAACATGTTTTATTTTAATTAGACCTCCATTACTATACGTGTTCATGATATAAAACTTGGCAAAAATATAGCCTCCTACGAGAATTTCAGGGAAATAGGAAAGATTTCATAATATAGTCTGGTTGTGGAGGGCTTGATGAATTTCCTGCTTGATGGGGTATTTGAGTATGTATGTACAATAGCTCGCATGCAAACGATAAAGAGATTCATTACATGAAATTTAATAGTGCTCCACGGGCGGGTGGGCTTTAGACAAAGCGAGAATTGCTTGAAATACTTAGAATATAAAAAAATATTGCATACAATATTTTATAAAGCATGCATGCCTTACTTACAGCGTCTCTAAAAAAAAAAAAATTGCAAACATTTATAATCGCTATATGCAGCTCATCGGCATTCAGTCTTATCAATACATGAATATCAGCAGGTAAATTGAGTTTTATCGATTTGAAGTTAACAGAATTTAACCTCGACTTTATTCAAATAATCAGCATAGTTGCCCGCAGCGATACAGTAGAATTGGGTTATCTAATTCACCTCGGCAGAAACATCTTGGTGTTCAGGATAATGAGCATGAGCGAAGCGATGCGAGTTAGACTGAACGGCATGAGGTTTGTCGAGGTGAATTAGATAGCCCAATTCTACACTACTCCTGGGGATGGTAAAATATTTCAGGTATAATAAATGTCAAGGATCGTCAAATAGAATAATAACTAAGAAAATATAAATATATTTAATGATGAAAACGTCTTGCAAAACCTGATTTACTAAATATTTCTAATGTATTTTATTTTATAGATCGTTATAAGTTTAAAATATGTAAATTGCGCTCAAACGGAATCGTCTCCAACGAATTACTTATTGTTAACTCGCTCCCTGGATCCGCGTTGTGGTGTGACTGTTCCTGTTGGTAACTACCCACAGGTACAGTCACTCATAAGTATAGATGTGAAGGCGGTTGTTATAATTATTTGCGGGCCGATAACAACGGCTTTTTTCGCGAATTATCGTTGTCAACCAAAAACGACGGCTGGCTACGGATAAAAACGTGTAATTGTTGCATTCATTACAAAAAGGTGCATATACGTTAAATATAGGTACATGTTCATGTATTACCTATGGAATGGCATTGCACAATAAATTATATTGAATAATTTTAATTTTTACACCATGCCAGAGTTAGTAAAGTAAACTACTTATCAGATTGTAAATAAAAACAATTTCGCCTTAGAAACTGTTAAAAATGATACGCACTTTTGGCATTAAGTCGGATAAATGACCGGTTGTCAACCGCTGCCTAAACGTTTTTAGCGGCTGCTTTGGATAATTATCCAATAACAACTGCTGTTTTACAACTGTGCTCATAAGCTCATTTGGCCGAAGACATGTTTTTTCGGGAGTGCTGTATGTTAAAGGCTCATCTAGAACAGACAATAGATCAGTGTATGAAACGTGTGTGCGGCAACAGTGTAAGTAGTAGGCAAGGGAGACTGGGACAGACGACGCAATAGTGTTGGGGGCACTCGCCAGGCTCATTGTAAAACAAGTCAGCTAGCGGGCAATTCGCCAAAACAGTGTCGCCCGATTTCCTACACGGACTCACCTCGTTCTATTTTTGTTTGCGTAGCCTTCGTAAACAGAAAACGAAGTCTGAAGCAGCTCAGGTGGAAAATGCCTGAATATTCTGAAACTGTGTTTACAGTGAATGAGAGCGGCGCACGGCGCACGTTCCATCCTAAGGACGGACCTGCAACGGAGGCAGGAACGTTGGGTGGTCATCAATTACGGTTAGATATTTGCAGAACCCTTAGACGAAGACAGATACGTACAGTCAGCTGTATAAGTGAGTAGCTTAGGCGAAGGCGTACATGCTACGCATATACGGTATATAACAGCATGACGTGTTGCAGGTAGCTATATTACTATATGTACTTATAGTGAACTCTACATTCAATACCAACACTAAATGTATTTTTTTTATTGAAACTGACACGATTGGTTACATCACCCACTACATCCTTAATGTCAGCCCGTGGTGAACTAGGTGCCATGTCAGTGCTTCCCTTCGGTCGTGCCGGGTAAACTGAACTAGACGGAAAACACGAACTATTTAAATAGCCGTTTTAAGCGACCATTCATTCAGTGCTATGGTACCAATCAGGACGGGTTAAACCCTACCACCTAATAAGGTCAGAAGGAAAGAAAGCTACAGTTTTACGTGGAATCCGAACCACCGTCAGCACGAGACCGTCAGCCTCCAAAACTGTCGAGCGATCACCCATCCATCCACTGACCGCGCCCATGTGTGCTTATGATCCGACCGACAGTCGACCGACCACGCCACTGAGCTACCGAGGCTGACAATCTAAAACAATGAAAGTCGTAAGGAAACGTAGATAGCATACATTTATATATATATTTATATATAGATAGCATAAATTTATACATTTATATTTATAAACTGAAATAAATCTACGTATTAAAAGTGTAAATCGAACAAAATAAACTACGAAATCTATCTACTTATTGAGAATATATATCTATAAATCTTAAATACCTATAGAAATCTATATTATTACAATATTATATTTTTGTATGTTGCAGAATTAGCCAAGTTGACAACTGGTGAGAATTATTTGGATTTTCTACCAGTTTACAGATTTAAGTGTGGGTTACATACATATTCGCCACGATGTTTTGCGTGTTATTGCGCCTGTCACTGCAACCTTTTCAGATCCATTATTACATTCCCGGCTTAGTGTTCGCCCTAAACTGCTACCTTCTGTAAGAAATGTTTGCTACTAACGAACCTTTCTTTAGAATTTGTAAAATATATTACTCGTAGGTGCATAAAGGAAGAATTTTTAGTGACAAACCATTGTTGGAGTCGTTACCAGGTTGTAATTCGCATTTTAAGAAATTTGTTCGATGATTTGATAATTCGGTTAGCTATGAAAAATTTAAATAAAGTCAGTAAACTTTTTCACAGTCAAGTGAAATCCTAAATTAATCTTATTTTTGAAAAAAAAAAACTAAGTTGGCAAGTAACTTCTTAGTTCACTCCAATTACGATTAAAATTGGATTTTTTAATACGTCTGGACATGTTTTATTGGCGTTTGCCTCTCTTTGTCCCGCGGCACCTTCCTCATCGTATACCGTCCCCGGTCCCCGTCTACCGGTCGGGGTGAACGAAACTATCTTCGCTTAATATTCATCACGCGATCCAGGCTCTCACCGACTCACTTTAACTTCCTAATCCTCCACTCTTTGAGGACTTTTTCATCTTCTCTTTTGCCTCTCATTTCACCTTTACACTTCGCCCTGCTTTTTAATCTTTTCTGTTTGCAATAGCGCATATTGAATCTCTAAATACTCCTTTGAAACCTTTTATAGTGAAAATGTGGATAAAGCATACGCTCACATTGATGACTAAACCTACCGAGCAAAGTTATTTATTAGTTGGCTATAAATAGTTGATAAAAAGTGATCTTTTCACAGAATACCAGCAGATGACAAAGATTTACATTGACGATTCACGCGGTCAAATGCGCAACGCTATCACTCTACCGACCATAAACTATACAACAGCGGCAGAGTAAGTGACGTCGCACTGTTTATTCGCACGCATACCCCAAGGGTGCACTTACGTTCTTCACTCAAGTCATTCCCTTGCAACAGTTGCACGCGTTTTAGTTCCTAAAACGATTCATTCGACGGCGATAAACTCTCCAGTGTGCTGAAACTCTCCGGAGAGGGTCATTCCAGCTCTTTAAAGGAGTCCGATGAAATTGTGTATTGGGTCCAAGGCACCGGTCGTCGTTAGCGCACTTGTCGGGACTACGTGTCCCTAGAAGAACACGTACGAATATATCAGTGAGGGAGGACCACTCAATACGGTGTAGTGTATGTTTATAACAAAAACATAAAACCGACTTCCAAAAAAAAGTAGAACTAAAAAACTATTTAAAATAAAAATATAAAAACCGCCTTCAAAAATGTATGAAATAAAAAAAACGAACCCTAGAGTTGAAGGCGGTGCTAAAAAGGCTACACAAATCACAAAGGATATCATCCACTCATGTTTTCTTTCATGCATCATTTTTGCTTGCTTTAGCACCGCCTTCAACTCTAGGGTTCGTTTTTTTTTATTTCATACATTTTTGAAGGCGGTTTTTATATTTTTATTTTAAATAGTTTTTTAGTTCTACTTTTTTTTGGAAGTCGGTTTTATCTATTGAATGTTAAGCAACGCTGGGTGCGGTCAGTACTTGGATGGGTGACCGCTGACCGTTGGAGGCTGACCGAGGTTCGGATTCCTCGTAAAACTGTAGGTCCCTTCCCTCCTAATCTTACTTGGTGGTAGGGTTTAACCCGCCCGGGTTGGTACCACCGCACTGAATGAAACGTCGGTCAAAACGGCTATGTAAAATAGTTTGTGTTTTCCGACCAGTTCAGTGTAGCCGGCACGATCAAAGGGGGGAAGCACTGACATGGCACCTAGTTCACCCGGTGTTATGGGCTGGCATCACGGACGTTGTAGGTGATGTAGTCAACCGTGTCAGTTTCCATAAAAAAAAAAAAAAATCTTTTTAAAACAGTTTTTTTATTTCACAGTTTTTTTTAGTAATTTTTTTCTATTAATGTACTCGGCGGAATCTCTCGGCCTTCGGCCTCGCGATTCCGCCACGCTTTCCAATCCGATCTCGACCAAATTAAAATGGGACCACCTCAGGGTTATCCCCTTTCAAACAAAAAAAAGAATTTTCAAAATCGGCCCACAATTTACGGAGTACCTAATCGCGTAACAAACATCCAAAAAAAGAAAACGTATCGTCGAATTGAGAATCTCTTAGGTCTAAAGTAAATTGCTCGTGAAGACAAATGCAACGAGCCCAAACACGATGGGTTTATCATGTGTAGTTTAGGAGTTCCTATCGCCACCTTCCGTCTCCATCATCAGACCAGCTTGATGGTACTCGTACCATAATATATTAAGCGCATCTAGCCGGTCGGAAAAGAAAAATTTCAAATTTAGCATATTTAGTATATCGATTCATGTATTTCAATAGGACAGAGAACATTTCAAAATATTAGGTATTTAATACTTTTTAGTTCTCGTTTTATTTATTTTTTTTGGACGTCGGTTTCATTTTTTTTAAAACAGTTTTTATTTCATTCTTTTTAGTAATTTACATAAAAAAGAATAATCGAAATCGGTTGAAGTGGTACAGAATTATTCGCCATATTTTTCAAACTGCAAATTGCTGAATAAGTCCACATCACAAAAGTTTTGCTGAAGGTAACCACACACCATAGTAATTTATCAAACTGAAAATTGCTGAAA
Organism: Nematopogon swammerdamellus; assembly: GCA_946902875.1. Taxonomy (NCBI): domain Eukaryota; kingdom Metazoa; phylum Arthropoda; class Insecta; order Lepidoptera; family Adelidae; genus Nematopogon; species Nematopogon swammerdamellus. Next base: position 9,751,944 of record OX336337.1, read on the forward strand.
ATTACCATATCACAAGTTTTGCTGAAATTTGCTGACACACCATAGTATTATGTTGATTTTTTATAAACCGCTCAATCAATTTCGATAAAATTGAAATGGGACCACCTCTGAAGTATGTCCTACGAAACAAAAAAAAGAATTTTCTAAATCGGCTCAATTGACGGAGAAATCTCGTAACAAACATACAAAAAAAAAACATACACTCGAATTTGATAACCTCCTCCTTTTGGGAAGTCGGTTAAAAATCGATTTTCATCAAGTGGTTTACGTTGTTGATTATCATATTTTTTCCTGGTCTGCATCGATTGAGAGCCAATTTTTTTAGCTTTTTGAAAATTTTAGACGGTGACATGCCACTTAGTGGCATTAACCCGCCGGATAGCAAGGCTTACCCTTTGAATAAAGTAGACCCTTGATTTCGGGACACCCGAGTTGTGTCCACCAGCAGAGGCCAAGACTCTTCAAGAAGATTTTTGGCCTCACTGCTCCACGGAACGAGGGTTTTGCCGTAAACACGTTTGTATCTTTATATTATTTTCATTCTAATGCCATTGAAACAAACCTATGGAGGAGTCATACGGAGGTTTTCTGTGTAAATAGGTAGGTATACATAGTTACAAGCTACCTACTTTTTAGAGCCTTGCTTATTTGCAGTGCTCTATAAAAATCAACCGTAGCGACGGCGGCGTCCGTTATTATGACAATATGTGTAATCAAATCCCAGAAGAATTACGAGCGAACGGGCGTGCATTGCATTGCGCAGGAAACGAACCTGCTTACTTCGGCTATCCGCCATGAGATCTGGCACGTAGCGAGCATAATACTCAACGACTATATGAAATGTTAGAGCATAAATCACCGAAACAGACGTAACTCTGAGAAAATGTCAACAGTTTTATATCTTTGCACTTTCTAGGCAAGTGCGAGTAAATTGTAATTTTAAATGTGTTTTGTTTCGTCTAAAAGAAACACTGGTAGGTGAATTAATCTATATATTTATGTACTTATTTCCAAAATTATAACTAACAACACACAAGATCAACCGCCCATTCGGAGACGCTCCCCTTAACTAAAATTCTCTCAGTATATCGCGTAATAGGGCTGCACCCGCCGCGTAGTGTTGTAGATGGATGCTCGATGACCGATGTATCGAGTCGATGATCTTCACTCTATCAGTTCGGTTTACATTACTCAGAAAATTATTGCTAGTAAATAATTAAGCATTAAGGCAATAAGGTGGAATTAAATATCAAGAACTACGGCAAGTTTTTGCTCGCTGAAGTCTGGTATTCAACTTCCTTCGCTCGCATGAAGTCTGGTATGAAAAAATAAGCCTTTTAGAAAAATTATATTTTTAGAACCAACGGGTGGCTGTGCCCAAAGACCAATGCAGTCGACAAAGCAAAATCATCTCTCCTCACGAAACCAGGCTCAGCGAGTTGTCAGGACCATATTGCCATGTCAGCCCATAACACCGGGTGAATTTGGTGCCACGTCAGCCTTCCCTTCGGTCGTGCCGGCTACACTGAACTGGACGGAAAACACAAACTATTTACATAGCCGTTTCGACCGACCTTTCATTCAGTACATACATTGGTAGCAGACATTTTCTGAATAATACCAATCGATCGAGAAATGTCCAAGTTCATCTCATCGAGAAACTTTTTTTTATTTAGGGTCCCGTCGCCAAATGCAAAAAAGGAACCCATATGAGATCGCTCTGGTGTCTGTCTGTCTGTCTGTCGGTCATAGGCAGATATCTCCGGACCTACTGAAACCATTTCGATGAAACTGACGCCAAATTATGTATATTTTTTGCCGCTAGTTTTTTTATGGAAACTGACACGGTTGGCTACATCACCTACAACATTCCCTGATGTCACATAACACTGGGTGAACTAGGTGCCATGTCAATGCTTTCCTTAATTTCATTTCGGCTACACTGAACTGGACGGAAAACACGAACTATTCACATAGCCGTTTCGACCGACGTTGCGTTCAGTGCGGTGGTATCAACGCGGCCGGGATAAACCCTACCACCTAGTAAGGTAAGAAGGGAAGGGACGTGCAGTTTAAAGTGAAATCCGAACCACGGTCAGCCTCCAACGGTCGAGCTGTCACCCATCCAACCATCCAAGTACTGACCGCGCTCAGGGTTGCTTAATAAGAGTCGATCGACTGCACCACTGAGCTACCGAGACCGTAAAGTGAGTTTTCATTAACATAATTCAGTCATTTATTTTGCAGTAAATTTTCGTACAGGAAATAATCTCTCCTACACAATGTACATTCATATTACTTGAAATTGTGATTGAGAATTGTCCGCCCGGTTCCTGTGCGGATTAAAGAGCATTGGTAATAAATTCACGGTACGCGGAAAATATTTGCGGTTTGGTGCGGCGCACGACAAGGCGTTTCGCAAACCACCCGACCGTTATTTTCTCGCAGAAAGGCATCTGATAGCGTTGCTCAAGCGCTATTGTGAAATGCTTGTTTCATAAACTATCGATTTCTGGAGTACAGTTCAAAGTTCAAAGAGTGTTGCCACTTCATTGTTAGCGATAAATAATAGCTACCAAAAATTTATAAGATCTAGTTATTTATCTTACCGATTGACGTTAGGACCTTTGAGGAAATATTATATAGAGTTATCGCTCCGAAGAAATATACAGAGAAGCGGTGTTCCAGCAGCTGAGGTATGGGGTAAGGTAGCGGAGAGGCGGAGCGCAGAGTCAAGCGGAAGAGGGGAGCGCGCGCGGGGCGGGAAGCGTGCGGGAGACGGTCTGGCGGCCGGTCGGTGTGGGGCCTCGCGCTGGGCGGGAAGCGTGCGGGAGAGAGGTAGGGAGAACGATCACACTCGTGCGTCGGTGTCCCTATATATTATAAGGTCCAACGTCTGCCGCCATGTGGTTTTTTGCCTATGTATTTACTTGAAAATTAATCTACCGATTCACATAGAGATTTTACCAGTGTATATCTGTGATGTTTTCGTATTATTGACATGTGTGTAACATCACGCCATGTCTAATATGAGAATATGCGGAATCACAAAAGTATTTTAAATGTAGCAATAAAGGTCCCCGACTGCTACGGCTTACAGTAGAGGGGTGTCATAAAATAATTATTATGCTCCCTTGTTTTCTTATTTTTAGTAGGTTTAAAAAAATATTGACCAAAAGAACACGCAGAGAAGAAAATTACCTATACTAAAATATGGAGATGAAATTACAGAAACAAATTAATGTTCGTACCAATGAACTTTAAATATTAAAAAAAAAAATTCCGTAAAGAGGACCTTTCTTCAAACAATATTTTATCAAGGAAACAATATATTTACCTAACCGCAGCATTCCATCAAGATTGTGGTCGAGTGAATGTGAAAAATTGCGTAAGTACACTTGGGTTTCTCCGTCATAAGCGTGCTTGGAAGCCCCGTATAGTGCTTAGAGTGGCGAAGTAATCATATGAGAGCGACAAGGTTCTATTTATATACATTCACTTTTCAACCTGGTTGTACGATCAACTTAATCAGTTTTAAAATTATTTCCTGAAGTTTAGTAAATTGGTTCCGATGTTTGTTAATTTCAGACACTTCCTCGTAATATTTCACTTTAATTGAAGACATGTGTACTTATGTACATAATTATTAATCCTGCAAATCCAATTAATTTTTTTTAGCACCTCCCTCATTGTATGATGGAAAATACTATCCAACCCATTTGACTATCTACAAATGGATTCACATCGATGCAGTAGCTCTTGGTTTGTCTGTGTCTATATTTTGTCTTTCTGAACATCTGTCTGTTTGTCACGGTCCCAATCTTGTAAACCATAACACTACTTCTGCACTTTCTAGTTGTAGCTATCAGCTGAAAAGAGTGTACCTATAACTATTAGATTCGATTCGCTTTTATTTCGGTCCATTTAATCTCGGTTCGAAGTTCACCGATGTTCTGACGCCCATTCAGTCAGTCAGCGTTTATGTGGCCACGGCTGGACATACGCCTCTAAATTTTTTCTCTAGCCCTCCCGACCATTACGGTACGCAACCACTGACTGCCTCCGACGTACTTAATTTCGTCGTCCCATCTGGCGGGTGGTCTTCCCACACTCCGTTTCCCTGTACACAGCTGCTGGTCTGTAGGACCCGTTTACTCCAGTCTCCAACGGTCGTCGCAACAGTCGAATGCAGACATTTACTTATCTCTCGTTTTTACTCGCGCTACATTAACGTATGCGCATATAAAGCTAGCCTCGAAGAGATGCTGCGAAGAGATTACGTTATTTATTTTCGTCTCGTCAGTGCTAGCCGGTGTACTTTCACGGAGACGGACTTCACTTCACTTCCTATTGTCGCTTGGATACTGGCGGCTTATGAAGTATCGTTTTGATTGCTAGGATCGTGAAGTTGAGAAGTTCGTGAATCAAATATGTGACCCAAATGAGTCTTCATATCCCGAAGACTTCCGGGGCGTACAACTCATACGAATTCATAGGAGTGTGACTATTTTTTGTTTTTCATTGACGGGATCGCATCAAACAGCTCCTCCGAGTACTCCCCATTGAATAAGCGGTATCACAGACTTAGAAAACACATATCCCTACGGAGTTGAAGTGGTTCTATATCACTGGTTGCCCACAAGTCGTCCGGCTCACTGCTGGATTGCATCTGGATCTGGATTGAGCCCAGCGGCTCAAACTGGTATTTAACTGAGTAAACTTATACTATAGCTTACTTCACCAACCAGACTCAATGCAACGTCGTGCCGTGCAACTTTTGGCTGACCCTGTGGTGTTCCGCGACTTAGAAACACTGCAACTCCGTAGGGACGTCCTCATCGGCTCCTTATCGTCTATTTCACGGGGAGTGTTCGAAGGAGCTGTTTAACGCGATTCCGTCGTCCCCATTCCACCTCCGCACTACACGTACTGGGCGTACAGGGGATGCACCCCTATACAATCGACCTACCGAGGATGCGCACCAACCGGTTCTGTAGGTCTTTTATTCACAGAACCGGGAAAATGTGGAACGCACTCCCTGCTCATCTATTTCCTCCCAAGTACAGCCTGGGGTTTTTCAAAAGGGGCGTGAAAAGGCTCCTGTCAGGCCGGCATGGCATTCGCAATCGCCTTGCGTTACAGAATATCCATGGGCATCGTAAGTCACCTACTCGTAAGTGAAACGATGCCACATATCGCGCTTTCCATGAAAAAAAAAATGCAAACAGTAGGTACTCCAACCAGGATATATCTGCGTTTCTGAAAATACAGCTGTGTTTTAGAAATCGAATTGATTTCTATATTTATGATCAATAGAGTTAATTAATTAACGTCTAATTGAATTAGAGTTTTCAATTATCGTGGTAACCATTAACAATAAAACATTTTTCAATTAAGTCATTGGCCACTAATTAAATTAAGTTTCAAAGAGCACGTTTTCATATAAAAACGTTCTTATATACTTCCTCTCAATTACTGAAATCGTGCAAATATTTGATCGCATTATGCAGTCACGACCAATGTTGGGTTCGATATCGTACTTGGAGCGCGGAATGTAGGCTGCGCTCTCGGTCAGTCGCCCGCCACCGCCCGCACCAACCCGCAGCCGCCGCACATACAAAACTGGTTCTCATAATCAAAAGTGAATAACTTTCCAACGCATTCCGATACAGCATGTTTCTGTAAATATTTTACGGAACAAAAGATCTTCGTCCAATTTATTAACACGCCTTTTGAATATGTACAGGTTTCAGATATTAGGGAACACACTCACCGGAAGATCGTTCCATATTTTCGCCGTACGGCACAGACTTAAAACACAACCCACTTTTATAGCATCATTACATCAGCAAAAACACCACCTTTAATCCCTTTTTAACCATTTTATGTACAGTAAAATAGCAATCCTGGACAGGCCGAACAAAATTCCAGAACTTGCTTTATGTATTTCAAACGAAGCAAACAGCAGGGGCGTTAATTACCCCATATCGTATGCACAAGTGACTGCCTAACTACGAAACTACGTGCTAGAGAAAGGAGGAAAAGGTTAAGATCAGATTGCGAAGAGACGGTGGACGATGTAATCTTTCACAAATCTGCTAAGAAAAGAGAGCGGCGGCATTACTCTTTCGTTGCATCCGCAGTGTTCTCACATCTTAGTGGCGACTTCTAATTCTTTATGGGACCGCTTACCGCTTACCGCAGTACAATAGCATTTTCGGATTAATTTATACTTGAAGTTCTCAGAATTTTTCCAAAATTGCATGTTTGTACATGGGATCTAACATCAGCATGTATGCGCGTGCGACGAGAGTACGCTACTCGCGCTGTGAGCGCCGCGCTACACCGCACCGGCCCTGACCATCGTGCGGTCAAGATCGATGCGGACTTACGTCACTCCTCTTGGCTGAGGACGCGACACGAGCTTTACCGTTCGCTTATCTTGTGCGATAGCTTTTGTTTTGGAGTGGTTTGTTGATTATACTGGGCGTATAATGATGACGTACCGTAGACCTTTTACCGGGGCATTCCTCAGCTCATTTGAAGTAAAAATCTACATGTATCTTTTTCTCAGAGGCTTTTCCATCGGCGCTGGCAGGAACCCCTATAAAATCGGTTAGGTGTCTGTCGGTACGTCTGTCTGTCTGTCATACGAGGTCTTAAGCGAGATCATTACTGCGGAACGTAAAGAATAATAACTTAAAAAAAAATAGTGTGTGTACAACTTGTTACAAAATACGTCTGCCCGTTCGTTCAATCAATAACTCTATCCTTTCACTCATAACTTTTAATAGCATTTGAATCGATTTAGATCTGGTTTCCATTTATGTACTCCCACTTATTACAGAGTATGTTCGATTAGGCTAAATAACACAGGTGGAGTGATAATAGTGAGGTCAAACTTAAAATAATTCGGCCAAAAATGGTACTCTGTAATTAAATCTGTCTTTGACGCGCGGACAAAGCCGCGGGCATCGCTTAATGTGCGAGTAGCTCTTGTATTGTATTGCATAAATATTTATTGCATACATAACACATGTTGCAGCTCAATAAATTTCAAATAACCGAGTGCGTAGTGACAACCTGCCTACCAATGTGGGCAGCTAGTCCTCAAAATGAGTAAATACATTATATATAATACCCATGTTGAAGAAATTTTACTATTTTGTTTTTTTTTTTTTATGGAAACTGACACGGTTGGCTACATCACCTACAACATCCGTGATGTCAGCCCATAACACCGGGTGAACTTTTCTAAGTTTCCGTACTCGACACTTGGCCGGTTTTTCTATGTAATCCGGTCAGAGTGGTCAGGGCCGCATGCTCCGACCAGCCAATATCACCTCCAAGAAGGTGCCATACCGATATACTTCCCTCGGGATTGATTGCTATACTGGAGAACACGGCCGAGGCGTCTATGCGGCCATCTTACTTCCAGTATGGAGGTATCAACCCGGTCGGCTACAATTTGAGCCTATCGCCTAGTGAGGGACAAAGGAAGGGACCTACAGTTTGTTAGTACCGTTTAAAAGTGAATAAATAATTAATAAATTCAAAGTATTTTATTTTACCGAAAAAGCTCCTCCTTATGTTAACTGTATGTACATACGTACATTATTGGTCATCGGATGTTAAGATGGTGAAGAATGAAGAAATTATTTGTTAGTACCGTTTAAAAGTGAATAAATTATTAATAAATTCTAAGTATGTTTTTTGTACCGAAAAAGCTCCTCCTTATGTTAACTGTATGTACGTACATTATTGGTCAACGTATGTTAATATGGTGAAGAATGAAGGAATTATTTCCCAAAGTCACCTTCATAAGGTAGCCTCTACTAAGCTGAAGTTTATGGAAATATTTGTTACGACTTGTTCTTGCTCAAAAGCTCTCAGCTTCCAGAATTAAACACTATATTTCCTTTCCGTCAAGCTCTGGATTAATAAAGGCGAAACTTGTTAGTCTCTTCCAAATATTTTATAACTGTAAACATTTAATTAAATAAGCGAAATCTTTCTTTACTCTCGGACAAGATTTGTCCACGAATTTCTGAGCTGAAGTTACTTTAATCGTGGACAAATAGGTAGAAATACTTTATTGCGCCAAAACATTTTACAGAAACAAGCTGAATATTATTATAGATGAAGTGCAAAGGCGGAGTCATCTCTTGCAGACATTTCTTCCAGACAACCATTAAATATTTGAGAGTGTAACAGAATGTAAGTAGATAGTAGCAAAATAAATTAGTCAAAAAGTTCCAACGAAATATAATAAATCATGTGGTATAATTTTTAGACTATTTTAAGACTTCACACTCAGTTGTCTAATATTATAACATAGACGAGACTAGCTTATCCAGTTCATAAAAACTAATGAGACTTGTAATTGATAGTTGCAATGAATGTTTTCGAAGTATATAGTAAAGCACTAGTAATGTATGTATTTACAACATACTTACACCTTTAATTTTGTGTAAGGCCGAAGGTCTTTCCGGACCTTTCTTGCCTCCTACGTAACACTACACGCATGACTACAATTTATTTGTCTGGTGAATTATCACTTTGACAAATGCAATAATCTTAATATTTTATGATGTACTGTTAATTTTTAACATACATACATACATATCACACACGCTGAATCCCGACTATCGGGGTAAGCAGAGTAATCAGTGTTGTGCTGCAAGAACTCTAGTAAATTACAGCACAACACCGACCACCACGTTTCGCGAAGTATTCGAACAAGATTCAGTCGATCAAGCAGCAAGTAAGGCACGAAGACCCACCTGCTGCATGACTCGGTGGAAGTACCGTGCCAAGGTGAGAGGTGGCGACCCTGTCGCCCTTTAGCACGGCATCTTGTCCTTATCCCTTAGTCGCCTTTTACGACATGCACGGGGAGAGATGCAGTGAGGCTATTCTTTTTAAGTACCGGCCCCACACGGTACAGTACCGGCAATTTTTAATATTTTTAATATTTTTACTTTTCACTTTTGACAATTTTTATTTAATTTGACAAATGATACTATAAATTTTTTGTATAATTGACATTAGTAATGTAATGAATGTATAATTATTGTTTACACATCTTTATTGTAAGTTTAGTTTTAAGTAGGCTATAAGATATCGCTAATAAGATATCGTAGTGTAAGTTTACTGTTCGCTTCAAGCCACAGTATTATTAAACTTTTTTATCCATATCTGTATTGGACGAAGGCAATTTTTTGCTCAATGCACTGCACATACCACATCATAACAATATTTGGAAATACACTATGACTTGTCCGAGCGTGCACAGACTCTAATGGGTGCATTATAAATAAATAAATAAATAAATAAATAAATAAATTGGTAAACTGTCTATGTAGTTGTCAATTTAGGAATTAATAGTAACATCATTAGGATAAATAGAAATTAGTTACTTATGCTAATTAAATCTAATTCCGTAAAGTTTTGATGGAGTCCTGTACGACGGCACGTTCATTGGATTTTAAGTTTTATAATAATTTATTATATTTCGTTAACAGTTTAATTTCTAGTAGGAGCCTGGAAGACTCATTAATTTTTCACGAAGTCAAAGCCTTAATCTTGGTAATCAGTAAGTACTAATCACTTAAACAAATCTATTCATAGTTGATAGGGATATTTTTGAGGATTAAAAAGATATTTTACAAATCGGCAAGATTCCTAGTCAGCGGTGGTGAGTAACAGTGTTGGTGACAGGCGAAATTTCTCAAGAAAATACGTAACTTAGTCATTATTATTATGTCATAAGCAGTAACTTGCTCGGGGACCTGCTGTGATGCTGCGGTCAAAAGTTTTCTGATGAGGATGGAGGGGGGACGAATGGGAGAGGGAGGGGGAGCAGCAGCTAATTGCCTTGATACAATTTGACTTTATTATTTATTTGTGTCACTCAAAGAAACCGCCACTGGCATAATTAACAGGCAACGAGTTGGCCAACCAAATACTGAAAATGCAAAGCATTTAGCTTCACGTGATGACAAATTTAATTTGGAAAATATTTAATAATAAATACACAAACATAACATTTTTTTGTAGGTAGTTTTAATTATGGTAAATAATTATCGTATTTTTAATCATGAGTCATATAACATATTAATATGGTAAATGTACATTTTAAAAATATGAGTCGCCATTCCTTTAAAAAAAGATGAGTGGCATTAACGTACCAGTGTTTCGAAATAGTCAAGTATGTGGTATCAGAGACTGGAAACCACTTATGAAAGACATTATGTCTGTGGAAGAGGCGTCAGAGAGTTGTGATCACGATCGTGGGGCGTTGAGATTCATGTTGTCTGTCTGTTCCATTACCATTTTTATATATGTATATGGCGTAGGTAATACAGACGAAAGTATTTTTAATTTAGCACTAAAATTATGCAAAACTATCCACTACCAACTCTAGTTTTGCGCTCCTGCCGAGAAGTTTTGTTTATGCCCATACATTAGCTTATTACTTCCAAACTTTTTGGCGGACGGTAGGTAAAATATTGCCGGTCATTCTGTGAGGCGTGTCCGAAAACCATTAGCCACTCCGGCTCTAACTCATAATTATTTCCACGTCACGTCCAAGTTAGCTCAAAGTTAATCAGATATTATACCTGTAATTACAGTTAAAATATTTCCTGTACTCACTTCGGGTCAGATTAATGCACTACCATTAACATAATAAGTTCAAGGCGGGTCGACCGATCAAATAACAGAACATTTAGCAGCTTCAATTCGATGTAAGATGTTCAGGATAAAGCAACATTGGATAATGCATTATTTTTCGGAATGGGCCATTTCCCCGTCGTCGTTTCGGCTCCTATTCAACTTTGGCCCAACTTACTATACGGACACTTCGCGCGACGGACAACTCGACGCCAGGAATCGCGGAGGGCTAGCTCAACCCCGTACAATTGAACGCGGAGCTGGGCGGGCTGAAGTTACAGCTGGTTGCACAGCACGGGCTTTAGTTTTTCAAATATTTTTGTATCGGCCCAAATAAAATTTATGAATTTGGGCGTATTATTTTTTCGCGACTAGTCGGGCGATGGTGAATCGGTGATGGCGACTTGGGCGCCGCGGCAGATAATACGTCAAGCCGAATATGTTCCAGTGAATCGACGGGACAGGGAATTGACCCCGTAGTGAATCGCTGAAAGCGGCTTGGCTGAAGATATAACGTTGGTGCGGAATTATCCTAGACCGATTATTTTTAACGGCGTTTGATATATGCTCATGACGTGATTTTCTATATATGAAAGGGGAGAACTCATTGCATAAAATTGCACACTATAAAATAATCTTGTTATATTGATTTATTAAGAGAATTGTATTTATGTATAAAGACTGTAATCTATTTTATTCACAAAATTTTATCGATGTGGAATTTTAATATTCAAATTAATTAAATCGTAAAGTAATATGCATTGCAAATTCGAAGAATAAAATTGTATATTATTTGAAATAAATTTAAGGTTAATTTCCGAAGCTGTAATTCACGTTATTCGCCCAAACTTTACGTTACGTCACAGACCATTTATCTGATTTATCTCTTTGCTTAACTACAAAATAACACAACCTTTTGTCTCTTTCTATACATATAATATAAGTTCATTATCAAGGACAATTAATTACTGAGTACAAGATATGAACTAATTTGTTCATGCGCGGTCCACTGACTCACGTCTCCTCGCACCTTATTTAATTAAAACGTGAAGACAAGCCGCGGCGATCACTGAGCGAATTGCGTAAAGGAAGCCATGTCTTTGTTTGTTATACTTGAGGTATTACGAGTATCTAGCTCAAGGCTATGTTTGCATTGAGTTTACGAGTCTATAAGCCAAATCTTACTTAATTAATATGTTGGAGTTGCGAGGAAGTTTGTGGTTGGGCGCAGCAAAGTCAAGTCTGCGGTTTTGTTAGCGCTTAGCCTAGCAAAATGCTCGGCACAGCGAGGGTGGCGGCGGAGGTTGGGGCTTCTGTAGCGTGAGTGAAGTAAGCAATCATAATGAAATAATTTACAAGATTTTTTTTCAACGTTTTAAGTTATTTAGAAACAATTGAGACTAATAAGTTTAGAAAAAAAAAACACAACAATTGTCAAACTATTTAACTAAATTAAAATAAAGATTTCCTCAATTGGAGCTTATATTGTTGTTTGTTACCAGAATCCTAGGGAAAGGAAATAGGGGCTCGCTTCAAAATAAAAAAAATAAAAAATAAAAATCTTTATTGTTTTTTTACAGTTTTTTTACAGTGTCTTCCATTACGGGTTTTTTTAATATGCAAAATGCCTGAATGGGCGTACAATACAGCCTTCACATGCCTTCCTGTTTATAGTGTCAATTTAGTTATATATGTTCATGCCGAAAGTTCTCGACCGAAAATAATGTAATCGTGTTTATAATTGTGTTCATAAAATAAACTATTCTGGTGCTCTCCGTTCGTGTTAATCTTACATCTTGGGGCAGACCCTCAAGGGCAAAATTGGTCAGCCAGATGGCACAGGATAGGAGTCAAGAACCATTAGGTTAAGTGAAGAAAATCTGTCTCCAAGCAGCAATGGTGCAATGCTCCTAGTTAATTCCGTAAATTCAAATAATAATATGCGGCAACACATTTTAGTTTCAGTCTCAAAATGACAGCGATGGCGCCACCACTGCCAGTGAAAATTAAATATTGAAATTCTGGTCTAGACTTGTAAATTCAAAGTTAGATGTTGATCGGTTTTCTATTATCTCATCGCATCCCCTTCCCGGGGCTAGAGAATAACGATTGCGAGCAAAACGAAATGACGGGTACTTTTACCTAAAGATAGAAGAAAGAAATAAAGAAAAAAATAGTATTTTCTTTTAATTAACCTTTAGTATCAGGAACAACGTTCCGTGCTACTAGGTGCCTACTCTACCTTCCAGCAACTATGCACTCGTTGGAAGGTAATCAGTACACGATTGAACGTAGTGCGCTTCCTATTGGACCAAAGCACTGAAAAGGACAGAAGAGACATCGAATCGCCGAGCATGTGAATGTGATTATTGTCACAATTGTGGACTCATATACCTTTTTAATCAACACACCTGTTTTAACTGTGTTACTGTGGTAGCTACTCTGAGGAACTCGCTATCGTCATGCTTCCTCCTCCTGTTCGCATTGCCCAAACCGACATACTCTCGCGGAATACCGGTGTGGAATGGGCTTTCGGGGAATATCTTTCCCTACCAATCTTTAAGTCGCGGGTTAGTCTCAAATAGCCTTCCCCGTCTACAAGCAGGGCTGGTACCTCATCGAAGGAGAAATTGGCTGCACTGTGCCTAATACTCCGATCTCGAGCACAACACCCAGCTCGGATGAAATACCGACCAAAGGGAAGCACAGAAGGGAAGACCGAAGCACGACCGAAGAGAAGCACTGACATGGCACCTAGTTCACCAAGATTGTAAGGCCTGACATCACGGATGTTATAGGTGATGAAGCCCACCGTGTCAGTTTCCATAAAAAAATATAATATGTGTGCACATATTATATTGTGTTGCGAGAGAACTGTACATAGAACTGTATATAGCATACAATTTACATGCTATATACAGTTCTATCGTTTTTAAATCTTTGTCCTGGACGTATTACAACTAGACTTCACTTAAGTACTTAGTTACTTAATCAGAATGTTGTTGGAGCTTGGACTGAGTCTAAACTCGTTTGATCCGCTCTAACAGTGGGGGTGAAGGAAAAAGTGCTAATATTGTATGTTTCGATGGAAAGGCACGTCATTATAGAGTGCACTTTATTGGATAAGCGTATTTCCTTCGAAAGAAAGAAGAGAGAAAGTTGTTATTTGTCTATGTGATTAGTACCTACATTTCTGATTACCGTTAGACACTGTTATACCGGATTTAAAATGACCAAGAACTGCAAGATCCTGTTGGTACGAGTTTTTATCGATTCTTGGACACTAGGTGTTATGTATGTGTTTGAAGAGAGGAATTTGTGTTAATTTGTGTATTTCTTTGTGTGCTTTGTGTGTATGGAGAATTATTTTGTCGCCTCGCGTGTACAGATTCAGTCATGGCTGACATCCCCACATTGCAGTAAGTTGGGCAAAGGGCGAGAAGGCCACACGACGCGTCGGCGAGGGTCAGTCGGCGGGGCCGAATCGACGGGGGTCGAAACAGCGGGGGTCGAATCGGCTCTTCCCTGTGAATGTGGCAGTTCCCTTCAGCCTCCATGTTTGTTAAAAAGTTTCGTGTTTTGTATGTCCTCATACATACTTGCTACATATGTACATGCATGATACATAACACACGCTGTATACCGACAATCGGGGCAAGCAGAGTAATCGGTGTTGTTCTGCTAAAATCTGGTAAATACAGTACAACACTGACCACCACGTAAAGCGTTTGGACAAGATAACTATTAGGCTGCAATGCAAGTAAGGCACGAAGGCCCATCTGCTTTATGACTCGGTGGAAGGACCGTGCCGCGGTGATCTATCGCCCTTTAGCGCGGCATCTCGTCCTGATTCCTTAGTCGCCTTTTACGACATGCACGGGAACACGGGAAGAGATGCAGTGTGGCTATTTTCTTTTTAATTACCGGTCCCACACGGTCTTTTTAAATACCGGCCTCTATATGCAATCTATATTATGTATGCTACAGAACCCTAGTTCACATGACATGAGCGTCCGTTCAAGCCCGCGTGACCACACAACGATGTTCGCCGCACAGTTCGTGCGTTCATAACTCGGTGGCATGTCCAGTTGATAAGCCCCGATCACGAATAGGGTCACAATCAAGGTCCCTATTACTTAATCCCGTAGCTATTCCGATTCTAATTGATACGTTGCGCCTCCGATTCCATTGTTTATGTGCAGCTGTTTTATGGGTCTATGACTCGGTCAGATCATTTACCGCTCGCCCAGAAGCAATTAAACCAATTTATTGAAAGCTTAACGCTCGACGGAACCAAATAATAAGATTCACTTCGCCGGTTCGCTTTAGCTTAAGTAATACTTGGAAATAATTTGTTGCTGTACTTACTTGGCAGGAATTAGTTGTTTTGAAGATGTATCAATTAAATCGCTTGTAAAAATTACGATATTGTTTTATTTATTAAGATCTCGTCTCAAAATTGCGAAAATTAACCACTGTGGAATCACTCCGGTGTCTGTTTGTCTTTCCGTCTGTCGATCACACGCAGATATCTCCGGATCTACTGAACGATTACGATTTTGATGAAACTGATGCAAAAAAAAAATAGGCACAATTTTTGCCTGCAGATAGAACAATTTAAAGATAACAATTAAAAAGATAAATGTGTCTATTAGTCCAGTGGAAAGTACAGGGTACCCCAAAATGTAAACAAACAAAAAAATCGTCTATAATAAATTGCGTATTATGTCATTCAATAGGTAATGCAATTTTAAAAATATATAACATGGCTATATAATAATCACTAAGTTAGGGAGAGCTTTCCAGAGTTTACCGCTTCCATAGAGGGAAGATCTGCAGTGTCGATTAGTACGCATCCGCGTATTCAGCGTCTAGGGATGCAATCCCTGCCCAGTGCGCGTGGTGCGGAGGTGGAAAGGGGACGGCGGAATCACCCCAAACAACTCCTTGATATTGTGTATACAATCAATTAATGAAGAGGGAAGCAAGGCAAGGGTAAGGCCGCCCCTTGGCGCGTGTATATACCTACTTTATACTCTCTCTGTGGTGGGATAATGATATAACGGATAATTCTTACTAATAGGCGATGTAGTTGCGATCTTACTGTGTTAACGAGAATGATGGACTACACTGTTGCAGGTTCAGAGCTATAAAAGTTCCGACAGCCTATAGAGCATTTCAGGCATTTGATTCTAAACAATCTATTGCGTGATGCAAGGTAATAAACTCCGCGGTCACGGTGCTCAATCTAGCTCATTAGAGCTTTTCTGCATAAACACTTCAACAATAAAAGATTAATCGTGAGCGATGAACGGACAGCGGGCCGGTGGTGGTGCGGCGACCGTTTTGCCAGCGTTATTGATTTGTAACATAGCGTTGATAGTGATCTGTAGTTGACACCCGCAGCTGAGATTGATGCCCTGGCGTGACAGTAAGCCGCGGTGATTAGCCCCTTTGTAATAGATGACTCATATCACGCACGAGTTGGCTGCCGGCTGGCGCCCACCACTCCCTCAGTCGCCGCCATTCCGCAACCCTGCGGCTGTTGTACTTTGTTTTCTTGTGTTGTGTTACTTGGTGAAATCAAATCCAATCTAATTTAATAAAAAAACGTACCACTTCTTTTCCCTTTTTCGTCTTTATGTGTGTTTTAAATTTTATTATGTTGTTATGTGACCTATCTATGTATTTTATAATGAAATAAATAAATCATTTCTTTCTTTCTTATTTATATGTAAATAATATTATGTATACACCCTGAGCGAGCCTTAGAGAATTCGCTCAACAATCTTAAATTGAAAGCTCACGCCGGTGCTGGATTATGAAGCTCTTCCTTTACAAAGCCGAATTTGATTGTGAATAAATACACATTTCCAGCACTTCATTAGTGGAAGTTCACGAGGCGTCATCAGGCTCTGATTGTTCGGCATTGACGTCGAAATATCAGACTAAACTAATCAGAGGAAACAATATTCATATCGCATACAATCAAAAGTCAAAACATGACTCGATGAGGTCTGACTGGCCCCCGTCGCTCCGAGCCGAATGTTGCAAGCTTTCAAATTGAAAATGTAACATTTCTTATAACAACACGACCTATTTGACAGGGTGCTCTATTGATTTGAAATTGAATTTAATCTTCTCGAGGCGGTCAAGGTCGTCCGACACAATGGCAATATTTACCCACGTCAGTCACTTCGCCTACGTTGATTGGCAATCCGATATCAGATGCTCGAGTAATTCAGCCATTAATAGTAAATATGATCGATGAATTAGCGTATGAAATGTGTCTAAGTGTCAACTTAGACAATAGAATTTTTTGGTCTCGGGCACTGGAGCTGTCCGGAGTTATTTAGGGCACGCGCGGCTATCGATCTCGATAGTGGTGTGGAGGCTGTACGTACGTGCGCGCCGCGCCGCGCACTGCGTCCGAACTGGATCAATGCTAAAGAATTAACAAATAACATGTCACAAAAACAATTGATACGATAATAACAAATTCCGTTGCACAACGCGACCCGGTCGCTGCCATTAATTTCATATTGTTGTAGAACGTGTGCGATATTGTGTGCAGATGCGGATCTAGTGCTAATGATGATTTATTATTATCGATAGCATTGACATTTTGACATTTAACCTAACGGTGCTAACAGAAATCAATGGCATCGGAAACGCAGAGTGCATGCCGGCTGACTCATATGAAATTATTATTAAAATATACGCAGCCATGAAACCGGACAACACAACTATAAGTGTTAAGTTAAGATCAAAGAGTTTGTATTAAGTCGCTGGGCTCCTATAAATATTATTATTGTTTTATAAATTTTTTCTTTATTTCACATATTGAAAATTTTACATTAATTTTATATATATTATACAAAAAAGTAATAAAAATACACAAAATTAATATAAAAATTAAATACGGTAATACCGCCGGCGGCGGGAGACAAGCCTCCAAGCACGCCGGCGGGTGCAGGCCGTGGCTACGGAGCTCTCCGGGACGACGCGAGGCAAGCTACGAGCGATAGGTGGTGGTACTAGACACGTAGGCCCCCACCACCCCCATCTCGGAGAGCTCCGTATCCGCCGGACTGCACGGCGTCGTCGTCGCGCAGGTCTGTTAAACGTCGTCATCTTCGCGCGCGCGTCGCCTCATGGGTGCACTACACCACCGGTAGCGGGGGCACTAGACGGGACGCGAGGTCCCGATGGCCCCAAGCTGGCCGGTGGTGGACGCCGCCCTCACCGTAGTTTGGACGCCGCCCGCACCGTAGTTTATATAAATATTATTATTGTTTTATAATAATATAAGGGAGCGCAGCGACGTAATACAAACTCTTTGGTTAAGATGTTGCTCTTAATCTGTTGAAACTAGATGGAACTTATTCGCGTAAGTCCACATTTTCCCGGCAAGAAACGCCAACTAATTCAGTTGGCGCGCAGCCGACTAGGCGCTCCCTCCCCGCCCCGCGCCGCAGCCGCCGAAGCACCCCGCTGCGCAGCGACACGTGACGTGGAGTCGTGACATTTGACACAGCCTTGACAGCGAGCGGTACGTCGGCAAACAATAATGCACCCTGTACCGGCTCTACGGACAAAGGTTAAATATTTGAACTAGATACGTAAACAATATTCCGATTAGATTCATTAAAGGAAGTTGCCACAAAGTTCAAGGAAATGTGTAGTTTGTAAAGGGATATTTGCGAGGTCCTTACTCGAAGGAAATGACTTAGTTTAATGGTTAATGTCCAATATAAAAATTCCAGGCGCTATGCCGACTATACGAGTAGGTATACTTGTGTTGTTTGGTCTGAACATTCATCTTATTTTAAACTGAAACATTTCGTATGCGCCGCCGGCAAGACCAATCGTGTTGATTCAATGTTGATTCTGTCGTTTCTTAATAGACCTGCGTGCTTACCATCAAGTCCTAAATTTTTTTTAGAGAGCGCGACATGTGACGCCGACCCGCCTACAAGGTGCATAATGACGCCCATGGACATTCGGTCGCACTCGTGCTTGCGAATTCCGTGCCGGCCTGACAGGTGCCTATTCACGTCCCTCTTGAAGGACCCGAGACTATGTGGGCAGGGAGAGCATTCTGGAGTTTGTCAGTTCTATGGAGAAAAGGTCTGCAGAACCGATTGGTACGCATTCGCGGTAAGTACAGCGTGAAGGGATTCAATTCCTGTCCAGTGCGCATTGTACGGAAGTGGAAAGGTGACGGCGGGATCGCGTCCAAAAAGCTCGTACAAGCACCATGGGATAAACGATAGAACGCAGCGGGCTCGAAAATCTCTCATTTTTAATAGTAGTAGCGTGAAAATCTGCGCAACGACGAGCGCTCTCAAAAGATAGGAATAACCGAGGTCCAATGAAACTGTCTGTCTGCCGGCGGATTAATACGAAAAGGTACAAAATTCCTTTCGAAACTAGTCGGCGATACGACCCCGGTAGTGTACCGGTCCACACGTCCGGAGCCGCGTGAGGTGGCAAACGACGCGCCCGTGCCGCCGCCGCCGCCGCCGCCGCCGGCGCCGCTCGGGTGGTTAGTGTCCACAGAATGTCTAATCACGCGCCGCTACTGGAAGTGCCGAATGATCTATTAAAGTGTGCCACTTTTGTCACACTTCAACCTCGATAGAACGAAGTCGGCAACTTTCAAAATGGGGTTGCTTTGGTTTGGACATTGGTGGTTACAGTGGCATGTTTCATACAATTGACAGAAGATAACGACAGCAACATTGTAACTGGAGATGGTGAAAGATGATAGGTCGTAAAACTTGTAAAAAAAATTAAATTGATTATTGTTTTCAACCATGTGAAGACGGCCACCTATCCCTGTTCTATTCTCCTTTTGTCATTTTGTTTTCGAGTTAGAAGGTCGAAACAACAATGGGTAATTTACAATATCAATACTGAGGCCAATAGGTGCCTGCCCATAGGGATAATAAGTATGTGCCTTTCCACATGTACTTATAATTTGTTTATTCTACGGCATCGTCAGGTCGGCGTCGTTAGTTCAATGCGCCGGAGGCGCGGGCGGGCGAGCGCTCGGAGGCCTGGGGCGGGCGAGCACGGTTGGGCGGCTCGCGAGCCGTGACGCGTTTCACGTGTCACGTGTCCACTGCGCCCGTCATTTTTGGATTGAAAATGTACTCCACCGCAAGGAAGGGGGCAGGGTTATATATAATCTTTATTAATATATTTGTCCCAACTATTTTATTCGTGTAAAACGGTTCACGGTTATTATTATATAGACCAAGAAAAATATGTTTTGCCCCACTGTTCTAAGTCCTATCCGATTCCAATTCAACGATGTCTACGATAAGAACAGACCAAAGTACCTAGTTTTATCCCCTAAATGAATGTGTATTTTTGGAGCATTATGTAAGTTGATAAAGATCTGGCGTAGTTGGTATCAATTTCCACCACATCCATTGCAGTGAAAAACAATCTTATAATTACTATTACAAATTCATAAAATCGTATTTTTCCCCTAATTTAGATGAATATTTAAATGTAAGTTTTGCCAGAGGAAAAATTTAAATATTTTTGACACCTTTCTGGATGTGACGAAATTTGATTCTATATGCCGCAGTACAAAGCGCAATGACATGGCGACGACGAAAAAGTTCCTCCAAATAAACACATGTATAAATGACTACCAAATAATTATATGTCCTTATTGCAATAGAAAAATAAATTTACACCCAGCTTGCCAGGTCCAAGCCCGGTTTCGCCCTAGTTGTAGCCCCGCGTCCTCACGGATGATCTCATCCATCAATCTGCATCAACCGCTCGTTTTCCGCTACCTCCCGCTTTCCCTTCCCCACTCCGACTTCCACACCCCCCCCCCCCCCCCCCCCCTCTCCCCGACCCAGTGCCCCCCATCCCGAAGGGCATACGGCCGAGACCTTTGGTCATTCGCCGTGACGAATCTTGTCGCGCTGTTTTCGTCCGGTAATTGTCGCGAAAGATGGCGACGCTACCTTTAGTGTGAACTAACCTAGAGGTTGGCTAAATTGTTTATGATAGATAAAATGTGGAATTCTACTGAGCAAACAAAAAAATTGTTCTTATACATATGGTAGAAATCTCTGATTCGATCGGTACAAAAGATAATAACCTATTTTATTATAGGAGTTTATTGTTTATTGTTTATTGTATAATTTCATCCATAGGTAGGTAACCTACGCTTGGACATGTCGAAAATTCCGCCAGTATTATTATTAATTCCAGTGTTATTTCTCAATGTTATTTAGTTTAGTTACCTCATAGTTAATAACATTTCGTCTAAATATAATTATTTTAAGGAGAGAATAACATTTCCGAAAAAAAAAAGAAAACAGATTTATAAAAGGTCTTGGCAACGTTAGTATTTTTGCTCATTCGACAATTTTTTTCTCCTTTTTAATCGTACCAAGCGTGCACGCATATTGCACACGCGTGTTCGTTATCTAAATTTGAAAATACACTAACGAATATGAATTTTGTCAGTTCACGTTGTAACTAGGGCGCGTCCAGCCAGGCTTGAAGCGAAGGCTGTAAACCGTTCACATATACCTACGTATATTAATAGTATTAAACTCGTTTATGCACTATAAACCACCGGTGTCATAATTTTCCAAAACAGCAGGAGCATATTATCAGATGATAACATTAACAGACTTAGATTTTTATAGATATCATGCCTAATGCGTTATTTTGCAGTGGTGAAGTTTTTGCAACGGCGGTTCAGCAATGTTCTATGGTGCACATTTGTGGAAAATGACTTACCCACAGTTTGTTTCACGTAACCTGTCCCTCGCGGCAATACATGCTTTCGGCAATAGAAATTAAAATTGCTGACTTCAAGGGATAAGTTACGGTGAACACTCTGTACATATTTACTTCAAAATCAAGAAAGAGAGCACATAAATGTATTCATACTTAGAAAAAAAATATTGATGAGTAATTCAAATATGTTTAAAATTTGATAAAATGTATTTACCCTTTTAGAAAAATTCCGTATTGGTACGAATAAAAAATCATACATTCATTATGTAATAACTATCGCAGCATCTTATACCTATTCCGAGTAATTTGCAAATATAATATCCAAGGCGTGATAAAAAGTTAAAATAATTTATTTAAATTGAATGTCATTGCTTATTGAGATCAGATACCGAGATAGAGATATAAATAATGCTTTATATTTATTTAGTAGGGTTTATTTTCCAAGCAGTTCTATTTTAAACGTGATTGAAGTTCAATAAGATAAAAGTTTAGCTAATATCTCGTATTGTCTACGTGGTCTACTAGAATGCAAACGCAGCGAGCGACGTTTTATTAATACCGGTAACAGAGAACGTTTCATTGTGTAGCATTATTATGTGTTAATATGCTTTATGATTTATTGATAATATTTGTACTTGTAATTAGGTTTGTTGTGACAGGTGATTAGTCATTCTAACTGTATGCTAGTGCTTATAAATTAATCCGTATTCGTGCTCATTCATATTGTTTCAGCTCATTTTGTATTCAAACTCGAAGGTAAGACCATGAATGTGTGTCAAATTGCCTTCTCATATGAAAATTTACACTAGTCTAAAACACGCTAGCGCGTAAACTGGCGGTTAAGGATCGGATAGGAGTGAGCCCATATTAATTCCAGAAGCGCGTGTATACGTAAATAATTTAAAAAAAGGAAACATGCAGCATATAAAAAATAGCTCTTTAAGATTGTAGTCCGGTGGCCCAGTGTTTTAATGTAATCACTTTATGCCTATGACATTATAGAATGCAAATATTTCCAAAATGCTTCGATTCAGACATAAGTGCACTGCGGAATAATATTGGTTGACAACTACCATTTATTTAAAGTAAGCTTTCCGGCCCACAAGAGAACGGCGCGTTAGGCGAGAGGTCGGAGGTTCACAACCCTGATGCGTACCGAATACCTTTTTATAAAGAATTTATATACTTATTTAACTAACTACTACAATGTTAGACATTCCGGCCGGGTTCGTACCACCGCACTGAGCGAAACGTCGGTCGAAACGGCTATGCAAATAGTTCGTCTTTTCCGCCCAGTTCAGTGTAGCCGACATGAAATGAAGGGAAGCACTGACATGGCACCTAGCTCACCCGGTGGTATGGGCTGACATCACGGATGTTGTAGGTGATGTAGCTAACCGTATCAGTTACCATAAAAAAAATCACTCTGATGAAAGATAACATTATTAGCAAAAAAATACTTACAGTAACAATACTCAAGTTGTAATTAGTACAAAGTTGACGTTAAGAAGTTTCATTCTCGAATACATTAATTGTCTTCTGAACTGTATAAAAGTATTCTTATAAACTATTATGTAGTACAGTTAGGAACGAATTCCAATGACGTGCGCAGGCGCAGGCTCAGGCGCTGCTCGTCGACCAATTTTACATAATAACAGCACAATAGATGATATTTGTATGTCGACTCTCACCGCGCGTTACAAAATAGACGAATTTGTAACACCTCCTTGCAAGATCCGTCCTGCCCTCCAGGGGACCAATACATAATGTTGAAAACAGAAAGGTTGACGTCGACAGAGCACAATCAATTCTTATAAAATAAGACTTTACATTATATACTTTAACAATTAAATTGTAAGAGATAACTAGTAGAGCTCAAACAGTAGAATTTTACATGTTGTATACATATATAATATAGTGTGCCCTTTTTAGGTACCTACATTTCAAGTTAATTGAATATGGTCGACTAGCAAAATGGGGATAAATATTTTACACTACGCGTCGGGATTTGCTGTGTACTACTTTCCTTCTCACGCAAGCAAACATTATTAAAATAATATTTCTGAACGAAACGAAGGAAGATAAAATGTAAGTGTATGAAAGCATAGTTATGCACGGGTGAGTACTTAAGTTAGACATTTCTACATCTATAAATGCATTGAATGAATGCACTATGCAGTCGATCTTTCGCCAAGTTAGCGTTGGCTGTTGGAGTGATATTTTGTTGTTGTTCATGAATAATGCATACTGTTGTGACACCGAACTCGTCCGCCCCGCCCCGCCCCGCCCCGCGGCCCCACCGACCGAGCGGCTCCCGACGACACGAGCGGGCTTCAAACTTACTGAAACTGAATGCGCAAGGACGGCTGCGAGAATGAATTCACTCACAGAGATGCAACGCTTGACCGGAAAATGTGAACTTTTTTGTTTGCAGAATTTCTCAATCCTGTTATACAGTGAGCAGTTGTGTGAAATGTTTCGTCACTGCTCGCTCGTTGAATAAACGAATTTAGGAGTTTGTAACTTTTGAAATTAAACATAGGAGTAATAGTTTCGTGAAGATTTGTATTGGTGTTAGTAGTATAGGTATTTTAGAAGTTTATATTTTTACGGTACACGTCGGATTGCTGAACGATGTAATTCCTCATAAATGTGTGTGTGCATGAAGACTTGTAAATATAGTTTTTCCTAACGCACGGCATAAATATAATATGCAGTATTTGTTTTGTTACAGAGGTTGACTGCCACAACATCAGTACATGGTTCCTAAACGGTAAGCCTTCTTATTTGCATTACCAATTTAAATCTTTAGAATACAATGTCTAATGGAATTAATCTCACTTATTGAGCGTTGTAAATAAATGTGTGATCATAAAAGGATATTAAAACATTTTGGCACTAATAATTCATAATATATTTCAAACCTATCGGCCAGAAAGCGGTGCATACCCAAGAATATAATATGTAGTTACATTGTTTTACTTCGAATACTCCTATTCCATAAACTCTATTGGTTTATGTAGGTCCCAACCCCCGTGGGTAAACGACTTAAAGCGAAATAATAACGGCTATTTTCCATAGTATCGACAATTTCAGGAAAATACAAACTTTCGTTTTAAAGGAGAACATTTATAACATAAAATTGTGCTAACGCCTGTTACTACGACGACGCCTACACATAATAGTGATTGTGAATGCGCTGGCTTTTAATAAAATACCCCATAGTGGCGAATAAAATCACACTCGAAAAAGCGAGCGCATGTATTACCTACCTGTGCGAAACTTCTGCACAAAGGGATCACTGAATGTGCAATACATTTGTTTTGACGGAAGCTGTGCGGAGCAAGCGGCCACACCGCGCCGCCCGCGTGTCGCCGCGCGCGCCGCCACCCCCACCGCCTCCGCCGCGCTCGTGCCGTCAGCAAAAAGCAATTTTCCATTTCGGAAACTTGGTCAAGAACAAAGCGGCAGAGCTCAGCAGCGGCGGGGCGGGGGAAGGAATGCGGGAAGCGGCCCGAGGGCATCACGGTCGCAGTCGGCGTTGGATGCAGCTTGTAATTCAGTTTTTGAAATAATTTGCGATGGCACTGCTCGCGAATAATATTCGCGAGTGTCACCCTGATGAATGCGGGCCGCGCGAGCAGGGCTAACACATATGCTGCTTCCTTCGGTCAAAACTTTGACTAAATCCTCGCGGATTATGCAATTAATGCAAGTTTTCTTGACAAAAGACTTCAACGCTTGACGCAATACTACGTGCACATAGTTTTCTTCGGTTATGATAATATGTGATATGTCTTTCGGTTATATGTATATGTTGAGAAATGAATCGTTCTACGATTATGAATTGTTTTCCGATTCTTTTGTCAAGACGACAGTATCGCTAATAAACAATTTTAAATGCATTTGAGTTGTCCACTCGTATAAAAACTCTGTCATCGCTCAGTTACCAATAGTGACAGAAATTAATAAAAAATATCGTCCCTCAGCCGCCCCATGCACACAATATGCGTCCTCTTCTATACGTAAGCGATCAATCCACCTTCATTATTCATTGTCACGGATCGTATCGAGACGCGTCGCAAATCAGACGAAGGCTCGGCGGGCGGCGGCGCGGGGCGGCGCGGGGCGGCGGGGACAGGCGTCGGCGCGCGTCACGAGCCAGGCTTATCGCGATCTCTCCCGCTGAATGAAGCGCGCCTGTCACCGATCTGCCGACTCTATTTATCATTACAATCGCTGTGTACTCCTTGTGCCGCTGCCACTCCCGTGCTTACGCCCGGATGGACGGCCGTACTTGTTAACTGTTTTGAAATAAAACTCATTCCAGATAAACACGTTAAAGATTCGCTTGTCGGCGAAAGGAAACAGTCGAAACAATGAGTAATGTGTAAGCTATATTGGGTGCAAAATTTAACGAAAGCTGACGAAAACAACTTTTATACGGAGCTAATGTTCCGTTTGCAAAATCATTGCAAGTTTACTATATCAAGTTGCACGCAGCTAAGTTAAGTGTACGTATGAAGGGCGTTAGCATAGATACCCGGTGCCGATATAATGTGATACAAGTTGTGACAGCGACAACGCCCGCACAAACTTACTGAAAGACCCTGTATAAACTTACAGAGTTAGTGGCAGCCCTAACGAGATCCCAACTAGTATTCGGTTCCGTGTTAGAGAAGCCGGCATTGCTTTAGAGTTGTGTTCACGTCAGAGGCAGCCGGCGTTCACTAAAATAATCGGGATGTCTGCTCGTTCCTCTCCCTCCCTCCCTCCCTCCGCGCCCGCAGAGGGAGTTTAGCACGGAGCCCTGGCGACACGGGGGGTACATTTACTCTAAACAGCACTCAACAATCAACATGTGAGTGCTCTGCGAGTGCTCTGTATCATTTACATGAAATTAGTTGTGTTTCGAAAATGCGAGAGTTTGGTAACAAGTTTGAGTTTGTGGCAAATGCGCAAATGTAAGCTACCTACAAGAAATGTGAAAATTATGTACTCACATAGCAGGGAGCGCAGCAAGGATCGAAGTTAAATGTGTAAACATTAATGTAAGAGCTTCAAGTATAATTCGGTCAAACTTGAAATGAAATTAAACGAAGTACGAAGTATTACCTCCAAGGATCCCCAATTGCAATTCATTTTAAAATGAGTCATGAACGGCATGTCCTTAGAACCCTATTTGTGAAATCAAATTAACGTCAATAATTTGGAAATAATTTAGATTTTACATTATATTAAATTAACTCTGCATTTCGTACACATTATTTAGTAGCTATTCTTTGAAAAGTTTCTGCTGGACTCCATAAAAATTTAAAGAAAACTCTCAGAAAGAAAATTCAGGTTCACGGCATTTTCTGAAACTTACTTTAGTTCCACCAAATATTGCACCTTCGTTTCTGAGAAAGTCCTATTGAAACGTATAATATGTTCGTGTTCGCGCTGTCTTCATGCAAAAATAATATCCTATGATCACCTTAAATTGTTAGCGTGGTTTCCATGGTAACGGATAGGTTGTTTCGTTGTGCAATGCATCCATTGTTTATTGCGGTGAGGCTGCGGCGGAGGCGAAGGCTCTGCAGGCACGGGGAATGCTGCCTACACTCTGACATTATACCACAGTTCCTTACAAGAGTTCAATAGGTAACATACCTTGGTATGTAATTACGCTGCATTATCCATGTTCTAGGTACGTTTTGTTATTAACCAATGATTCTTTGCGCATTCCTTTATGGTCTTATGTAATTTACATAGCTTGAACGTGTGGCCAATAGCGATTTTACCTGTTGTTCAAAATACTCGTGGTTTAATAGTCTGCCTCCCTAATGAGGATGCTGATGCTGAGGGTACCGTTAGTATAATACTACTAAAAATAATAATGTAAAAGTAATACCAATTCAGGAGCAACGTCTACTAACCAATGCGATCTTTACTAACTTCTACCTTACTCTAGAACAAGAACTTTATTCTATTGATGAAGTAATTCCAAAGTCTATATAATTTATTTAATTGTTTTTTTTAATGAGGTTTTTTACATAAATAGAAGTAAGCAATTTTCCATAAAACATATAAATTTCCCCCCTAAGATCTCAGAGAAACATATATTCAGCACGCCTCACTCACTACGTTATTCATTCATTACACACTACTTACACATTATAATTTTGCATAAGAATTTGGTGATTGGAAGATTGTTTTGTGTAGTTAGACGACCACAGTTTACTTGTGTATTAGGAACGCTTGAAACCGCGTGATCTTCGCAGCACACGAGCAATGCGAAAACCTGCTGAGTATCTCAATGAGTTCATACATACATACAGTATGCAGTCATAAGTACAAGTTATAATTTTTGTTATAAGACGTATGTTTTTAAATTCCGAAATAAATAAAACACTGAAAATATTATGAGTTCATTCACGTATAAATTTAATAAACAAGGCGAAGACGATTCATTAAAGCTTTGTCTTACCGAGTTGCTCGAGTGTTCGTTTGTTAGCGGCACAGAGACGAGCAACCTACATCACACTGAAACGTTATTGTCATATGTTCCATACATAGTACTATGTGACCAACGTGTGGTCTGCATGTGCCTCATTTGTATCAGACCGAAGATAATAAGATGTATGTAAGGGAACAACTTGTTTTATATTTTACTTAGTTAATGTCATTAATTATATTTTTTTATCTTTTAATGTTTGTATTGTTTTTAGGGTTCCGTATCCGTTGTATGGGACCCTATTACTAAGCCTACGCCGTCTGTCTGTCTGTCTGTCTGTCTGTTCGTCTGTCTGTCCGAGGGATGTATCTCTTGTACCGTAATAGTTAGCCCGGTGAAATTTTCACAGAATATGTTTTATTATGGCCGATATAACAACAAATCATAAAATTAAGAAAAAGTAAAAAATTCACGGGGTCCCCATACAAGAAACTAAAAAGTGTATGCGCGCCATCTGCCGAAAACAGTATGAAGCAGCGCTGACCGTGACATGGCGACCCGGAACCCTCGGTGCGCGAGTCCGACTCGCACTTGGCCGGTTTTTTTATTGTGTTAACTTCTATGCCGGGCTCTGGGCTGGATTGAATTGCGATTTCACCTAACGCGTAACACACGTGAGGCTCGCGAACTATGTTTACACATCCACCGTGGGTCTCAGCACTCCGACTTTTTTTTCCCAAATTTTACTGTGTAGGTGCAGGTCGGTTAACCAAAGCTGGCGCGTGCACAGTACTCACACCAATGCAATTGTGCAAGTGCGAGTGAGACAGATCGGGGTTTCGTGATGCGTATGCCCCGTATGCGTATACATCTTTTGTTAGCCTGTAAGTGAGGAGTGCAATAAAATGCCATGTATATCTTGTTGTTGTAAACTTTTATTTGTGGTTTTAGTCGCCCGAAATAAATAAAAAATATATATTTGTAGGTAATTTCGTTGCGCACTTTCCGTCTAATGTTTTTGACCTCCTCACCGTTGATGCCACATCTACCATTTTTTATTCCTCTTCGACGAGTATGTACTGAGCGCGCTTGCAATATGACTCGCTGGGAATTCTCACACGAGCCGTGGGATAATTCTTTTATTTTGTTCTAAGTGCTTTCAAGAAAGCAATAATTAATTTTTGCAATCTGTGTCGCCGGGTCGCCATTGTTAATTGCGTCTCGTAATTATTTGCTAATGCGCCAGAGTTTGGCGGCTGCGGGGGCGGTTCATGACGCTCTATCGAGTATGCCTGCTCGTGTAGTCGGTTAATAGCCTATGTATACCGAAATTCTATCGTACAAGGGCCCGTCCTTAGCACCCGCAACCGATGAATGAAAAATATCATGACTGTGATAGAGGGGTCAGTGGTGTCAGAATCGTGGCACGCGGAAAGCTGTTGTTTTTGTCTACCCCATTGGTAAACAGGCGTGAAGTTATGTACCTATGTATGTATGTATATATATAATATGTATATATGTATGTATGTATGAATGTATGTATATATGTAAAAAAGGTAGTCGGGAGTGGATGGATGAGAATAGCGGAAGACCGCGTGTGGTGGCGTGCCTTGGGAGAGGCCTATGTCCATCAGTGGACCAATACAAGCTGATGATGATGCTGTATGTATGTATGTATGTATGTATGTATGTATGTATGTATGTATGTGTGTATGTATGTATGTATGTATGTATGTATGTATGTATGTATGTATGTATCTGTACGATACGGAACCCTAAAAAGTAGCTTGGTATGACTGATGCAGCACTGGCACGAACGTCTTATAAGATTCAATGTGCTAAGTCAATGACTTGAGGTAAATGAGTTTTGCAGCAAAATAACGTACCTACTACTTACTTACGCATATCAACATAAACATAATTTACAACTCAGATCATTCATAATATGACGTATTCAAATGAGTTAATTTGCAAAGCTTACACGCAAAGCTGTTGTTCATTTTGCTATTAATTATTCACGACGGTCATTAATTCAGCAAGGTGTAGCCAGAGAGCGGTGAACTGGCCATTGTTATACTGCAACAATCATTCATTTGATTCTGTCTCCATTCCTTGTAGCTTTCTTAGTGCGAACAGTGTATAGTAACGTTAGGGTATTATCAACAGAACAAAAAATCGACAATTCGCTGCTCATACACTCATACGAGCACTTAATGCGCATTTTTATGACCACGTAAAGTAAATGGTATTAAAATCATATTCTACTTAACAGCTGCCCAAACTAAACTAATGGAGCAATTCGCTTCAAAACCATTTGGCATAGGGTAAACATTTTACTTGTAAATAGAGACAAGTAAAATTTTTCTACTTAAGATCTCCTTGCAGGACTATTTGCTTCTTATAGTCCGCAAATCTACTGGTGTGGTGTCTCACTGAACGTGGTTACGAGAGGTGAGGTGTAATTGAAGTGAAGGGAAGCACTGACATGGCACCTAGCGTTGTGGGTGATGCAGCCAACCGTTTCCACAAAGAAAAATTGGCTGTATCGCATGCCTCTGGTCCTCTGGTCGGCACAGCCACCCATACTGGTTTTCATAAAAACCTATTTAATTTAATTAAAAATTACCAAAATGTGCTTACTTACATACGAATATTTTATTAAATTACTATTAGCATTTCTTCCTACAAATATATTGAGTAGAAAAATCGAAACAAAATAATTTTTTTACCCTACGAAAATGGTTTTAGGTGATCGTTAATTAGTATGAGAGGAGAAATTTAAAAGGCCTAGAGTATGTTCTTAACCGTTTCAGCCCTTGTCAGAAGCTTCAGTTTGTTACGCACACAAGAACAGAGTCATACAGGGAGCTCGACTACACCATTTTCTGCTGCTGTTGAATATCGATAAGTGTGTGTAGTTTCCTACATTTTAATACACAGTTCGCTTTGTCAAAAGTCTCATGTCGGTGATGCAAATTCGGTCGCTCAGTCGTGCTCACAAAGAGGTACAACTGAGTTTTCGCAAAGTTGTAAACCTTACAGATACATTTATAAAAATTAAATTGTATTGAAAGCACTAATCATAATTATGTTTTAATATTTTGTACGAAATAAAATCGATACACACATGCTTCTCTCTTTAGTAAGTGTATCCTATTTTATCTACATTGTATTTTACAGACTTATTTATCTGAATGCAAGACCTATATCAGTTTTTTTTTCAGACGTGCATAGAACAATATGTGGATACATGTTTGAAACGAGGACGATGACCCGCAATGGTCGACGTCGATCAAAGTAGTGGATCGTCAATCAGTTGCAGGTCTTACGACAATTTACAACCAACTACCTGTCAGCGACTGAGTCGTAGACGAAACTGACGACTCACTGTAAGATCTCTCTGGCAGACAGATGTGAGAAATCTCAGCGAAGAATACATTAGAAAGATGAGCTGTGGATGTAATAAAAGAAGACATTTAGATGTAGTGATATGCAGTTTATTGCAGAATTTATTCTAATGGTTAGATGCTGACAATAACGTTCACTTTGGCGCCTGCAAGCGGTATTTCGTTGTAGGAATAAATATTGTTCCTATTATCATAATGGTATGTTGGAAAAAATATAGAAACGCCCGATAGAACATTGTTTATAAACTGTAACCGAGAACAAAATAAAAGGAACTTTTTAAATATGGAATAGCTTGGTGCATTACTGATCTCTGGTATGTTCCTACTGATTATTTTTAGTTTTCCAAGCCCTACCCCGTCTGTCTGCCAGTCCGTCTGTTTGTCCGTTCGTTGGCTGTTGGTAGCCGCCGCCGGTTGAAATATTCTCAGATTTTATTGCGGCGAATATCCTAACAAATAAAAAAAAGTAAAAAATTAAGGGTCCCCATACCAGTATCATATTGTCGTTTATTTTTAATTGTTTATTTGTCATCCATAGGCTGCACTGCGCTCAAATTTGTCATACTTTACACTTATTCGGCCAGTTCGATTATCACTGCGAAGAACTGGCAAGATCTTCATTGATTAATGCTCTCTTAGTCTACTTTACAAAAATGTTTGCCACTACCTAAACAAGCATTTTATATCACCAACCGTCTCTACATTACTTTTTTACTCATCATATCATCCAAAGACGGAACACTGCACAATTTAATGACAGATGCAATATTCGTGACAATATGACAAAGTGATATAAAACAATTTTTTTATGTGAAATCATATGCCCAACACGTTGCCAACTTGAAGCAGGTCAGTCTCCACAAACAGCACCCGACCACGAACATCACACCGGGGCCAGTCATCGCCTCCCTCACAATGTGCAGATGAGCGCCGTCTACCGATTTATGCAAACATTTTAACAACAACAGTATGAACGGTCACCAATAGACGGCGTAATTCGCGAAATACGTGCGAGTGTTGCTATAAAGCAATAATAATAATAAACTTAAAAAGCTGTCAAACCGAAATGTCGGAAAAATTTTCTCTTGAAAAAAAATTGTGAAAGTTTTTGCCTGGGACGAACCAGCCGAGCTGCCGCCCACGCGCGGACCCTTCTTCAGCGGCGCAGCGGCCCGCACGGTTGGAGGCACCGTGCCGGCATCACCACTGCCGCCGCTCGGCGTCCCCGGTACACTCCACCAACCCGACATGCCAGGCAACAGAAGCGGCTGCAGACCACCCGGGACGGGACGCGCGTGATGGAGAGCAGGCTCTGCAGCGACGGCCGGCCGCCGCCGCGCTCGACTTCGACGCCGCCGCCGCCACCGCTCGCCCGCAGCAGCACTCTCCGCCCACCGCGTCGCCTTGCCTACCATCGCCCGGGTCGTCCGACACGAGAGCCGCCGTGCTTCTTCACATCCCACACGCACACCCCACCACCCAGCTCCACGCCGCGCCGCCGGTGCATTCTATCGACGACGAAGGTGGAGCGTTGACGTCGGCCGAGCCACAAGAACTACGGCGAGGACGGCGTCCACCATCGGTCAGCTTGGGGTCATCGGGACCTCGCGTCCCGTCTAGTGCCCCCGCTACCGGTGGTGCAGTGCACCGATGAGGCGACGCGCGCGCGAAGATGAAGACTATTAAAAGAGCTGCGCGACGACGTCGCCGTGCAGTCCGGCGGATACGGAGCTCTCCGAGATGGGGGTGGTGGTGGCCTACGTGTCTAGTACCACCACCTATCGCTCGTAGCTTGCCTCGCGTCGTCCCGGAGAGCTCCGTAGCCACGGCCTGCACCCGCCGGCGTGCTTGGAGGCTTGTCTCCCGCCGCCGGCGGTATTACCGTATTTAATTTTTATATTAATTTTGTGTATTTTTATTACTTTTTTGTATAATATATATAAAATTAATGTAAAATTTTCAATATGTGAAATAAAGGATATAAACTTAATAATCTCGGTGCGCGAGCCCAACTCGCACTTGACAGGTTTTTTGATTATACCAGACATGTTTGCATAGTACCCACACACACCCCCGCGATGTGAGCCCATAACACCGCAGTGAACTGGTTGTCACGTCAGTGCTTCCCTTTCGTCGTGCCGGTTACACTAAACTGGACGAAAAACACAAACTACATATTAGGAATTATTTACACCAACATTTACATTACATTAAGTGAATCATTTTATCGATTCTATGCATATTTTACAAAGCTGCTTGTAACATAAGTACCATGAGGTATGTATCTACCGACCCTACTTTTCACTGTACGCACACCTAATCTAACACTACACACCTTTTACACCGCGCTCGCATGTCACCGCGAAAAATACCCGCGAAGAGTCCTACGAATAACGCTAGACGTAACGAAGTGAAACTTCTGTATGGAACGACGGCAACAGGATAATTACCCAAAACTCACCGACCAACAGTTTCCCCAGTGACTGCGGTAGGAAACGGCGAATTACTTCAACTGCTAATTGCGTTTTTAGCGCGTTCTTCTGTATGTGTGTATATATTCTTTATTGAACGCCCATTCCACTGAAATTCAGTGGAATGGGCAATTTCAATTTCATACAAATTAGATACAATAGGCCAGTTTGATGCAATAAGGCATTCTACTGCCTGCGTTGGCTCTGAAATGAAAATAAAAATTATGGAAAGAGCAACATGTACTGCCGCCTGCCGAGCCACCCATAAGGAGTCTAACGACGATATTCGGTCGTGTGGGGATGTGGGGTTGTGAATGCCAAGCCGGTCTGAAAGGTGCCTATTCACGGCTCTCTTGAAGGACCCGAGACTGTACTTGTACGAAAATATGCGTTAATGTTCACCTATGTGTAAAACGGTCATAAAATTCATCAAAGTCAATGCATTGCGGCATTCTTTACAAAGTAACCTTTTGGATGTGGAAAGCGAACAATGCAGTACTAAAGTACTAAAGAAAGAAACAACAAGATTCTGCTATAACATTCTGCATTCACGTCTTCGTACTATTGAAGCTAAACGTAAAGACAACTCGATAAAAAAAAAAGATGTGGGTTAACGCGCTGATGGCTTTTACCAGAGACCTAGGTTCAAATCCTAACGGAGAATAATTTTCTCTTTTTTAGTATCGGCTTTACATATGGCTAAAAAAATTACTAGGCGGTATTTTCTGACTTCTTATTTGATTTATCCTCTGATATTGACGCATAATCTATGGTATACCTATACTGTGCCACAACTAATGAAAATCGCTCTTGAGCCGCCAAAGAATCAAATCAAAATCAACTATTGAAGGTAACAGATACATTGGATGCAACATTTTTTTTAGTACTTTTAACAATGATTTGTTCATATCAGCCCCATAGTACTCATCCACCCTATCACTTAGGGCCCAGATTACGTAAGGGATAGAGAACGCTCAAAGAAATCCAACACAATTAATAAATCCTTCTCACGGATGGAAGGTTACATACCTAAGAATAGTTCAGTTTGTGCATCTTTTATTTTAATAATTTTTGAATACTGATCCTGTTTTACTCATAACTAGCATGGTCATAACCTCCAATTACGAAAACCAACATTTATTAGAGCATCTCCATATTCGCTGCATTGTTTAAGCTTTTTGTTGAAACGCCGTGTAGAGTGGAGGAGCTGGCAATAATTAAAGCAACACACAATGTTCCCTTACGACCGACACTGCGGCCAGTTCTCACAGAGCGCGCTGTCGAGATGAGCATGCCGATATTGGAGAGCATTAACTGATTAAAATCTGATGAGATGTTGCGGTTGCAGTCCGTATGGTTCGTCAGTGCAATGTTTTTTTTTATTAAATACATAGTCTGGCAGTTTCGTAGTTTTCGAAGTTAGCGAAACGGATCAATAATGTAACAACTGTTGATAGATCTGATAAGAATGTTAGCCATATTATGTCGATGACTAAGCCGAAAACACTTAACTAAATATTAGAAGAGGCAAAGCGCGATGAAACATTTCCGACCTTACCTTACCTTTCCGACGTTACCTTTCCTTTCGCTAAACAAGCGTGAGGGTCTTTACGTGCGATTGTCATCACTCATTCATTCAAATGGTCGCATTAAAAACCATCTCATGCTATGAATGCGCAAACGCTGCTCACTTGCGTATTTACGGACATACGACAATAATGTGAGCCATACAACACAAGCATCAGTCATTTTGAACTCGGCTTATAAGCTGATTTGGTCGGTGACAAGTTTTGTCGGGAGTGATGTATGAGAAAAGTACATCTGGTACAATAGAAAATAGACCTAGTATTAGTCAATAATAAACTCATTTTACATTTAAATTTTTGTAATACGAATACCTTCGCTAGCTCAAGGAATTAGAACTTTGTATTGAGAGAAATAAATCTTTAATTTAATTTCAAAGTATACATTTTGTTTCACCGGTCGGGATATTGTTATGTACGCACCTCATGTCAACATTCTGCCACATCAACACTTCGTGTGAATCCCTAAAGAGACTCTCGATATAGTAGTGACCCCACAAGTATCCCTTTTAATTGTTAATTTTCCTCATAGATAAAGACCAGTCACCAGAGCTTTATTTTTAATTTATTTTATTTAATTTTTTTTATGGAAACTGACACGGTTGGCTACATCACCTACAACATCCGTGCTGTCAGCCCATAACACCGGGTGAACTTGGTGCCACGTCAGTTCTTCCCTTCGGTCGTGCCGGCTACACTGAACTGGACGGAAAACACAAACTATTTACATAGACGTTTCGACCGACCTTTCATTCAGTATCCCATTCAGTATCATTCCCTACCACCTGCACCTAGTAATATAAGAAGGGAGTCATATCCTTTAGTCGCCTTTTACCACATACACGGGGAGAGATGCAGTGGGGCTATTCTTTTAAAGTATCGGCCCCACACGGTACTATTCATTAGGATGTCTTTGTTTCATTAGATGTAAGAATGTATTGGTAATTCAAAGTTCATAATAACCTACATGTATTCAACCAAAATGTAATAGTATTATAAGAAAGCTAATGATATAAATTACTAGATGATAAGAAGAATGGACCACTTGATCTCGACACTTCAACTATCGTAACTTAGACATACGCGTATTATTTTCATTCTATTGTAAATTTGTATTAAATAAAGTAATAATTAATTATCAAATCACTCGCTTCTAATTTGTTCACGTAACAATTGAACTCACCCCTTTGCAGATTCGTGCAGTGAGACAAGGGTTTGTGTAGGAGGTTGACGAATCCCATAATAATTGTGCATCCAACTTAATTTGTTGAATAGACATGCATCTCAATACACACTTGCAAACCAATCTATTAATTATACAATACTAGCTGTGCCCGCGGCTCCGCCCGCTCTCATATTTCACTTCACTGCTAACCTCATAAGCCATTTAGCGTAATAGTAAGTAACATATCGTTGATGGGAACAATCAAGCTATCCGCGGAATTTTGTTTTATTAAAATCTGTTCAGTGGTTCTCGAGTTATAAGCGGACAGACAGACATACATACAGACAGACAGACAGAAAGCAGACGTTGGATTTATTAAAGGTAAGGAAGGATATAAATAACAATTCTATTAAGAGCGCGCATTAGGATATCGTGGAGGCGCTCTACCGAACACGAACGTATCAGCTAATTAGCACCGATAGATGGCGTAACTAAATTAATGTGAGAGTGAACGCAAGGCTCCGTGGACCCTGATTTATAGGACGTTTTTCGATCGAATTGCGAGATATATTTATTTTCTGAAATAGACAAAATGTGGAGTAAAGCTCGCACAGTATTGCTAAGTACTATCTGACTAAATCTGTAAGGAATGTCACTTATTGCCTAAGTGTTTAAACTATACCGAAAAACACGAATTAAGAGTTAGATCTTTAATATTAAACGTAATATATGATTAATAGATTATTATTGACTTTAATTTTATTGTAATGTTATAATTTGGATTATTGATTTCCTTAATATGGAATAATGAGTATTAATTATAGATTGATGAGATAGCGATTTAATAAGAAATATTTCATACTAAAAATTTTTACAATCTCAAAAGCCTAGCCTTTTAAATCCTGAAGACATATACATTTCAATAACAGCTACTTCTAGAGAAGGTTTATCTCAACGCAATACAAAATATATTATCAGTTATCATATCACACATAGGTAGGTACTCGTATTATCCTAGCCTAGAGTATTATGTAGAGTTTAATCTATCATAATATTATTTCCACGTATCACCGACCGCGTACGCATCTGAGGGAAGTAATTAAATCTGGGATCAGTTTCGGCGCCGCCCGGCATCACGTTATGTGAATAGGTTAATAGCGTACTACACCACGCTCATTTTACTTATTTAATGCAAATGCTATACACGCCTAGATTTAGATTTTAACTTTATAATTAAAGAGTTATTGCAGAAAATTGCCTGCATTGGTGTTGAAAAAGTGTGCACCCGAGCTGGCTCCAGTACTGACGCGCCTCTTTCACCTCTCGTACACAACTGGCCGCGTGCCGGCAGCTTGGAAATCAGCTTTCGTTCAGCCTGTCCCAAAAAAGGGCGATCGCTCTGACCCGTCAAACTACCGACCCATAGCAATCACCTCCCTCCTCTGCAAGGTGATGGAGCGCGTAGTCAATACGCAGCTCATGACGTACCTAGAGACAAATAATCTCATCAGCGATCGGCAATACGGCTTCCGGCCAAACCGATCAGCTGGTGATCTCCTAGCGTACGTCACTCACCTTTGGGGGAAAGCGCTTGAAGGGTACGGTGAATCCTTGGCAATTGGACTCGATATTGCCAAGGCATTTGACCGGGTCTGGCACAAAGCACTTCTGGGCAAGCTGCCGGCGTACGGAATCCCCTCTGGCCTTTGTGACTGGGTAACCGACTTCCTACATGGGCGTAGCATTCAGGTCCTCGTGGACGGCTGCTCGTCGGACGCCATGTCAGTGAATGCCGGTGTACCACAGGGTTCTGTGTTGTCTCCCACGCTGTTTCTTCTCCATATCAATGATATGCTGCCACTCGGCAACATACATTGTTATGCAGACGACAGTACGGCTCACGGATCCTACACCAGTCACCCTTCAGCCGGACGGAAAGTTGTGGATGAGAAGAGGCTAGCACTTGTGTCTGAACTCGAGCAAACACTCCAGTCTATTGCCGAATGGGGCCGGAGCAACTTGGTCGTGTTCAACGCATCGAAGACACAAGTGTGTGCGTTCAGTGCGAAGAGAACGGCGTTCACGCCAGCTCCTTCCTTCCAAAACACGTCGCTGAAATTAAGCGACCACCTCGGGGTCCTCGGTGTCGAACTGTCGCACGACTTGAACTTCCGGCGCCACATTGAGGGCAAGGCCAAGCTGGCCTCAAAAAAGCTGGGCGTACTAAACAAGGTGCGGCGGTACTTTACGTCGGGCCAAAAACTGACGCTGTATTAAACACAGGTTAGGTCCTGCTTGGAGTACTGCTCGCACTTGTGGGACGGCTCAGCTAAATACCAGCTTGCGCCGCTAGACTCAATCCAGCGTCGTGCCGTGCGACTGGTGGGTGACCCTGCGGTGTCCCGCGACTTAGAACCACTGCAACTCCGTAGGGACGTCGGCTCCCTAAGTGTGTTCTATCGTCTATTTCATGGGGAGTGTTCGGAGGAGCTGTTTAACGCGAT
The DNA here is from genome assembly GCA_946902875.1 of Nematopogon swammerdamellus. NCBI lineage: Eukaryota > Metazoa > Arthropoda > Insecta > Lepidoptera > Adelidae > Nematopogon > Nematopogon swammerdamellus. The sequence continues at coordinate 9,790,963 of OX336337.1, forward strand.
TCCGCCGTCTCCATTCCACCTCCGCACCACGCGTACTGGGCAGGGGATGCACCCCTACTCAATCGACCTACCACGGATGCGCACCAATCGGTTCTGTAGATCTTTTATTCACAGAACCGGGAAAATGTGGAACGCACTCCCTGCCCATCTATTTCCTCCCAAGTACAACCTGGGGTTCTTCAAAAGGGGCGTGAAAAGGCTCCTGTCAGGCCGGCATGGCATTCGCAATCCCCGTGCATCACAGAATGTCCATGGGCATCGTTAGACACCTACTTGTAGGTGAAACGATGCCACATGTCGCGCTACCAATAAAAAAAAAAAAAAAAAAATTCCTGTTTATATCTGGACTTTTAATTTAAAATTTAAGGACTACTTCAATAACTAAAACCATCAAAATATTTTACTAGAGGATGCGCTACGTAGAAAACAAAATAAGTTGGTGATGCAGCGTGGAGAGCCGAGCGGTAGAGTAGGTGCTGGCTCGGAGAGGCGAGCGGTAGAGTAGGTGCTGGCTCGGAGAGGCGAGCGGTAGAGTAGGTGCTGGCTCGGAGAGCCGAGCGGTAGAGTAGGTGCTGGCTCGGAGAGACGAGCGGTAGAGTAGGTGCTAGCTCGGAGAGCCGAGCGGTAGAGTAGGTGCTGGCTCGGAGAGACGAGCGGTAGAGTAGGAGCTGGCTCGGAGAGCCGAGCGGTAGAGTAGGCGCTGGCTCGGAGAGCCGAGCGGTAGAGTAGGTGCTGGCTCGGAGAGCCGAGCGGTAGAGTAGGTGCTGGCTCGGAGAGCCGAGCGGTAGAGTAGGCGCTGGCTCGGAGAGCCGAGCGGTAGAGTAGGTGCTGGCTCGGAGAGCCGTGCGGGAGTGTAGGCGCTGGCTCGGAGAGCCGAGCGGTAGAGTAGGCGCTGGCTCGGAGAGCCGAGCGGTAGAGTAGGTGCTGGCTCGGAGAGCCGAGCGGTAGAGTAGGTGCTGGTTCGGAGAGACGAGCGGTAGAGTAGGAGCTGGCTCGGAGAGCCGAGCGGTAGAGTAGGCGCTGGCTCGGAGAGCCGAGCGGTAGAGTAGGTGCTGGCTCGGAGAGCCGAGCGGTAGAGTAGGTGCTGGCTCGGAGAGCCGAGCGGTAGAGTAGGTGCTAGCTCGGAGAGCCGAGCGGTAGAGTAGGTGCTGGCTCGGAGAGCCGAGCGGTAGAGTAGGCGCTGGCTCGGAGAGCCGAGCGGTAGAGTAGGTGTTGGCTCGGAGAGCCGAGCGGTAGAGTAGGTGCTGGCTCGGAGAGCCGAGCGGTAGAGTAGGTGCTAGCTCGGAGAGCCGAGCGGTAGAGTAGGTGCTGGCTCGGAGAAGCGAGCGGTAGAGTAGGTGCTGGCTCGGAGAGCCGAGCGGTAGAGTAGGTGCTGGCTCGGAGAGCCGAGCGGTAGAGTAGGTGCTGGCTCGGAGAGCCGAGCGGTAGAGTAGGTGCTGGCTTGGAGAACCGAGCGGTAGAGTAGGTGCTGGCTCGGAGAGCCGAGCGGTAGAGTAGGTGCTGGCTCGGAGAGCCGAGCGGTAGAGTAGGTGCTGGTTCGGAGAGACGAGCGGTAGAGTCGGTGCTGGCTCGGAGAACCGAGCGGTAGAGTAGGTGCTGGCTCGGAAAGCCGAGCGGTAGAGTAGGTGCTGGCTCGGAGAGCCGAGCGGTAGAGTAGGTGCTGGTTCGGAGAGACGAGCGGTAGAGTCGGTGCTGGCTCGGAGAGACGAGCGGTAGAGTAGGTGCTGGCTCGGAGAGACGAGCGGTAGAGTAGGTGCTGGCTCGTAGAGCCGAGCGGTAGAGCAGGTGCTGACGCGGAGAGCGAGCGGGGTAGGGGGAGCGGAGGGTTGAGCGAGCGAGGCGGTGCGCGCGGAATGTGCATGTAACGACATGACGTTTCGGCGGCGGATCGCGATTGACTAACTCACATGCGGCTGGATGGCTTCAACTCCATGGAATAAGGTGCGCTGTCCGTGCACACTCTCTAGTAAGAAGTGCACACTGCACATACATCTTGTCGATTCTAAAATTATTATTATAATATAATAAACAACTACAACAATATAGAACGCTATTCACACTCATTTTAGAGGAGATTAATTTTCATGTGTTTTCTAGAGAATCAAGGCATTTGTCTCGCGGAATAGGTGCTATAAAAGTTTAGTTTTTGGCTTTATAGACCACATTCTAGCGGACAGCTCTTTACGAGGGCGTATAGCCTAGCTAGGACTAGGAGGTAACTTGATCGCGTTCCTGGTGTCTGGTTACACGTAGGTGCTTTGGCGTTTTAGGCAAGCGCATAAAATGTTTCTTTACCACACGGTACTTTTACTATTTAGTACGAATAGTATTCCAGTAAAACATAGCCCTCTTGCAAAGGTACAACATATTAATCTATGAACAATCATTTTATGTTTTAATTTAAAAGCACACAAACATTACTCGACTGAAAAATATGAATTTCCGAGATTTCCAAGGAAGAGCGTGGCTTCAAATTTAATTAATAAATGCGCAGAATCAAAACAAAGCGGCTATTGAGTTTTAAGGTCATGCATATGAAGCGGCCACGTGGAATAAGCGCCTTAAGCTTTTCATTTGCATTTTGAGCGCTCGCTAAATGAAATGGCAGCTCTCTTGGTTTTAGAAACGAAACCTTTATAGATACTTCTCTATTTCTCTATGAATTAGGGTGACTTTTTAATAGGGAATTGACGACAAACGCCGTTCCAAAATACACACATGCCATTACTTACATAAAATAATGAAATCAAAATGAAATTTTGCTCAGGGGGAGTTGACATTTCGGTGTATACCGAATAGGCTCCCATTTCACGCAAGCAAAGCTACGGGCAAGCGGTAGTAACTAACGACAAACATTTATAAAAAGATAAATATTTTCCTGTATTAAGTCTTATTCTAGCACTGACAGGTTCTTTAGTCGCAGTTAAGGCGAATATTACACCATAAACGATTTACCGCGTTACATAACGTGAAACATCTCTGCGTGTCTCTGTCCAATTAACCGACAAATTAAGTTAATTTACACGCATTTAACCCGAGATAAGCTCACGTGCCAGCGACGACAGGTTCGCTTAAAATATGACCCACATTCCGAATGGCATTCTCCTATGACCCGGAAGCGAGCATCAAGTGTTACCTTATGTTAAGTCCAAACCAGAATAAGACAATATACCTTGTAGAACTAGGTCGTTCGTAATCTTTTATATTTTTCTAATGGTGAGGCTCGACGACAAATTTTGTATGCGATGCTTTTAAAAACACCTTTCTTTTGATCTAGCCGGCTATTCTGAACGGAGGGTCTATTCGCGGAAATATTTTGGAGAGTTTCACTCCGTTGACAGGATTTCCGCGACTGGCCCTGGAAAAATCACGAACTATTTTTAATAGTCATTTCGCCATTTATTTCAAAACGGTGGTGTCAACCTTTCCCTATGGAAAAGGCAGTTTTAAATGGAATCCGTAGATAAAGCGACTAGGTAGTATGAAAGAAATACATTTCAGCCAATACAGAAAGAGTCGTTCAGGAACTAGGCAAGGCAACAACTCCCTGCAATTTGGAGCTGATAACATAAAACTCTCCGGACATGCACAATCATACATTTCACCTACATTTGCATATCTGGCAGTAACGAGACAAGTGCGACTCGGGCCACTTGCAGTTCCAGTAACGTACGCCCACTTAACTTATGTATGTGCCACTTCTTAATGGCCACACTCGCGAGTTTGCGGTAGTCATAAATTTATCAGGAATTGCTCTTTTCCAGTAAGTTCACGTACTGTGTTTCATGTATAAGTACGTACACTTTTTCAATTATATAATGTTTTATTAATTAGTTAATATTTTATGGTAACATTTTACGAGTAATTTTAATTAGGTATAAGAAGTAGGATATATTGCAAATTTAACAACTTGTCTGAAGCCTTTCAACGAGCGTCTTCCTTGTTCTGATGAAATTTGACACCGTTACACCTCATCAGGAACAAAACGTCGCAATAGTTGTACATATGATGTCCATAAACAGTTACTTTCATCATTAGGTACCTATAAATATTATGTACAAATGTGAACACCTACATATTTTAATACTAAAGGCAATAGGAAATCAATCACACAATGCACGTCGGTGTACATACATTTCTTTGTGTTTCTGAGTTTTATAAATGAATTTTATTCATGAACACGAGTTGTGCATATTTGAATTCAATGTTAAATGCATAATATAATAAAATAATTCTTATAAACTTATTATGCCTAAATTAAAAATTCAATACCTACTGTAGGTGCCGTCCCTTATCTTTATGGTGAGTTGCCTTTATTTAATTAATTTTAAAGAAACACAATAATTATAAATATCTTTAATTAATAAATATATATAGTAAACATATAAACCAGTAAAGTTTCTACAATTAGGCTAAACTATAAAACATTTTGTCAACTCTAGCACTTAAATAAAAATAGTGATTTTGTTTTAATGGAATCTCTGGATGGTCACTCTGCTACCACCACGTCATTTGCGCCACTTTTGGATCTGAATTTTCAAAAGGGTTAGCTGACGTTTTATGTACTTACTTAATTTACCGTAAGTATACACAAATAAATTCAAGAGATATGGAACACCTGCTATGTATATATGTAACTTATCTTTTTCCACTTCTTGGTTTTGAGATTCATTAACTATGCTATGAATCATGTGTACGTTTGTAACATTGTCAGACGTCGTCATCGCGTCGCGCCAAAACCCAAACTCTGCAAGATCAGCCACCCGAAAACCAGAGTGACGGCCGACAAACGAAATGCACACAAAGATAAAACCAGCAACGCCCTCTGCGGAGAGAGAGAAAGAGAGAGAGAGAAAGAGCGCTATCGACCAAAGAGTTCAATAGTATAAAACTAACATTTTGGCTTACATTTACATACAAAAGCATTTTTTTTTTGTGGAAACTGACACGGTTGGCTACATCACTTACAACATCCGTGATGTCAGCCCATAACACCAGGTGAACTAGGTGCCATGTCAGTGCTAACTTTCATTTCAAGCATAATAATTAAGTACATTACGCGGCAGTAAATAATGCACGTCGGGCTTTTGAGAAAGACAATCCGTTTGTAGAGCGTCGTCTCTGTCGCACTAACACGCAGGGCTCTGTAGGACAGGGACGACGCTCTACAACCGGATTGTCTCTTTCTAAAGCTCGAGACTCATTATTTTGTTGCCGGGCACTGTGCCTACATTTAATTTTATTTATAATAGATAGATTGATACCACGTATGTGCCTATTTTTCAGTACATACATATCTAAAACATACAATGGTTGGCTGTAAAAAATATCTGTAATACTGAAACTTTACGAACTGCGTTTCTCTGTAAAAAGTGTTCTTGAAGCAAGAAAATATTCCATCAACTATACTATAATCCATATATTATGCACATATTTTTAAGAAACAGTAGCGCTGATACGCGAATTCACTGATTGCGGCAGATGTTTTTGTGTAAATTTTGCATTTCATTTCAACTTCTCAACGAGTCAACGCCGCCGCTGTTCTCTCGACTTCTTTGGCTGTTGATTTGTCCGCACTTCCTCGCGGGCAAAGTTAGATAAATCTCGAAGCGGAGACGCGACGGAAAGCGATCGCGCGAGCAGATAGCCGCGGCTCTGTAACGCCTTTGTCTCCTTTGACAGGTGCAAAATTAACTTCGTCGTAGGTACCTCTTGCTGCATTCAATTCCGGTTGCATAAATGTGTAGCGGCAATATTACACGGAACTGAATTCAGAGTAAAGTTCAACAAAGGAGAGCTTTGACGTGTGCGAATCACAATGTGAGGCTCACGTATATATTGTAAGTACAAAAGAGTTCGAAAAATTGAAAAGTTCGTGCAGAGATTTTTTTTTCTAAAGCACTCGCAGAAATATTTGGTATTTGTACCATTTATATTTGCAACGCGTAACGCGGAGCACCGCCGTGGTTTTACCTATAGAGGTATCTATAGGTAAAACCGAGCTAACATTTAGTTTGCCTATAAAGTAACGGTAGTACTCACGTGATTTTTCATGCATATTTCTCTACAGAGTAAGGAAGACGCGCCGCGCGATCTAGGGGTAGCCGGCTGGTGGAAGACGGCCGCCGATCGCTGTTCTGTGCACATGTCTAATACATCCGTACTATATATGTATATGGAAGATAAGATATTATATGCCTATACTTGTCTAAAAAAATTAAACAAAAAATCCCTTCGACTCTGCCGAACTTTCATAATTTTGATTTCAGTGCAATTAAAAAAAAGTTTTCGTAGTCTGTCTTTTATAATATTACTTTACCTTGGAAGCTAGAAGGACGAGGACAACCTTATATTCATATAAAATATATTAAATATATATCTATTGTATCCTCATTCACCTCTGACCTCAGACATCCAAACACAAGGATTCGTTTAAATATTTTAACTACACAATGACGTCTCATTGATGATTGATGCATTTTAGCACAAACTCTTCAATTACCGCGTTTTAAAAGGCATATAAGGAGTGGGCCCAGGCCCTGAGGTATTGTGATTCTCGAAAGCAAGGTCGCGTTTAATGGCGTTCATCAATAATCATAGCCTATTGTTTTCTTCAGTATTATTTTTTATAATTTCACCCACACACTTCATTTACACGCGTAATGAACTCATTAGCACAGAAGATGCTCGCTTGTTTGGGCGGTCCGACCTCGCTCGGGGCTGTTCAATGAAACCAAATAGTTGCGTTGCGTAGTGTAGTATGTAGTTTGGCGGGGCGGGTTTAAATATGTGTTCTTGTGCTTGGTCCATTCAAAAGTCCGATGGATCAGGGTTGAGTAAAATATCTAAGTTTTATAATTATACTTCAGGCTAAATTATGACTGAGATTATCCTTAGATAGAAGCACGAAAACGAAAAATATTTAAACATAATATTAAAAACAAGTTTTTTTTATTTCCACCTCTTCAAGATTTATAAAAGGAATGGGAACCCAAGGAAAGTTGTAATCCAGTTTCATTAGGAATGTCAGAAGAGACAGTCGAGACAAGTCATCGAAATTTTAAAACGTTTTCAGGAAAGCTGCTTTGAAGGAAGTTTAACTAAGGCGACTTTCTACATCTAGGAAAATATTTTATTTGCTCGGAACACAAGCCAATTAAGTATGTAGTAAGTATCTACATATACACTTGCTTTTCAATTTGTACTGACTAAATAATAAATAATTCTGACGACCATCAATAAAGAAGTGAAAGTAGATATTTAAATCAATCAGGCCTTTGGCACTTTAAAATTAATAGCATTTATGATTCTGACTGAAACAATTGTAGCAAAATTACCTCTAGCTTAGAAAATTTGAAGTCAGATAATATTCGTGTATCCTCATAATTACATATTATTATACTTTGACGAGACAAGAAGCGTACCGCTGTCCGTCAAACTTCATCGTATTGGCCACGAAGTGGAGCGATGAAGCGATGTGGAGATGCCCTGTTTATTGTGGTTTTGAACAAACTAGATTTAAAATAAATTAAACTTTTTACAAATTACAAACTGTTTGGAAACATAGGGATGCGATCATAATATTCGTTGATCAAATTTCTGCTTCCGTACTCGTAGGGTACAGAAGGATTTCGCCTCTTATATTTTTTTTTTCTAATTTCGCCACCGTGTTTTTAGGTAATCAACTTTGTTTCCGATAGTGATCTCGGTATTTTTCGGTATCCCTGCTGTCAGTATTTTTAAATACAATCGGTAAACACGGAAGGAAAAATCGGAAAGGGAGTAATATTATAACTGAAACTAAAAGCGTTTGTTGAACTTTTTATTTTGAAGACTTTTTTTTTATTTTCCACATACAAAGTGCCACAATTTTAACATAACAAAATTACATGTCCAAAATTTTTCAGATTCACATACAGAGTGTGGTTTCAGTGAAATGAAAAGTACCACCTAAAATGTAACACCGTGTATTTCTTGTTCGTGTCATGTCAGTGCTTCCCATTGCTTGTGTCGGTTAAACTATGTAGCATGTTAAACGGATCACAATTGTGATGGTGTATAAGCTGGGCGTGGGTCAAATGAAACGGCTGAGTAGGATCACACAATTTAATGAACACAATATGACGATGTCAAACACGGACCTCAAATTACACCTTAACCTACCGACCTTACATCTAAACACGAAATCAAATCAAATAATCTTATCCTAAACACCTTAATACTAAACACCAATCAATCTTACTCACTAACAATCTTACCCTATATACCTAATCTAATGGGCGCCAGACGCTCTTCGATGTCGGGTGAGCGCCTACCCGTAGTTTCCAAGCTAGCTCGTTACTATTCGTACTTTGGATCGGATTAGTACATTAAAGTTTTTATAACTCTTCCGATATGACGGACTGGCGGGGCACGGCGGGCGGATCCGACGTCGCTACTAATCGCGCCCGCTCCTCCTCACTACACAGCACGCAATACCCACTTTAGACCAACTTGTCTCACATTAGTACAAAGAATAAATTTATCAAATTTTCAACACCCGGACTTGCCGCGCTCTGCGCGTGGGTCCTACGATTTACTCTCACGTTACTATTACACAATACACACAAATTATCAGTAATCTCGTTATGCCTAACATGGATCACTTTAGTACAAAAAATAAATTTATCAAATTTTCAACACCCGGACTTGCCGCGCTCTGCGCGTGGGTCCTACGATTTACTTTCACGTTACTATTACACAATACACACAAATTACCCGAAATCTTGTTATGCCCAACAGGGTTCACAGTAGTACAAATTGCTTTCGATAATATACAGTGGGACGGACTTGCTGCGCGCTGCGCCCGAATCCCGCAAGGTATTTGTACACAACTATTACATGACTATCACAAGAAATTTCTCAATGTCCAATATATCACTCTTGATATACCTACGCCGTTCGCGGGCAAGGTCGGTACCGGCTCACGTTTATATTTCACTAACTACTACGCTATTACGCTGGAATAATTTCGGGAGAACTGGTCTTATCGCACCCTAAACAATTCGTCTTTAGGACGAGGTGTGGCACTATTATCACCTACACTTCAAATCGACACGGCTATCTACTCATTTCGAAAGTTCTAGAACCACGTGGCACGCGGGTTCCCGCGCTTCTTCGTCGGCTCGCGTGGCCGCGCGACGGCGGGTCCGACGCGCGAGGGTGGTACCGCACGTCTATCCGGGCCCGTCCGCCCGGCCACAGGACGTCGCTTGTGGGTTGCCGTACCGTACTCGAAGAGAGACTCGTATTACTCAGTTTCACTTAGCTGTGATGAAGTCTCGTCCGACGGACCGCTAGGCAGTGCACCCGGAGTCTTTGTTCGCTGGCCGTCAGCAGAGAGGGCGTTCCGGAAGGCCTGTAATCACATCGGTGTTCCGTTATAACCTTCCGTCGCCCCTTTCGTGGGAGTGGGTTCGCTCCCGGCGACCGCGGCGAAATAAATAGTTCTGCCATTCGGCCACTCACCCTCTCTATTGCTCTCTGGATCTCTGGTAGTCCTGCGCGACGTTCGACTCAGCTTCACCACGTTCGCTCGATGGTACAGTGGCTTATCACACTCGATTCAATATTTCTCGACCTCGTTCGTTAATGGCGGTAAGATGTCTGCTGGTCGAACACGTTTCTTTCTCTAACCTACGCTCGCGGCGCTCTGCGACGCCTGTCGGTGGGCCGGAACACTACGTCGCTTACGTTCCTTGCTGCGTGTGCGCGGTTCGTAGTTGTCTGCGCTCTCTTCCGTCAGATAGCGCAGCGCTATTATTTCGGATGTGCTCATATGCCCGTTACAATATCCCCCCTCCTCTCCTGGAATCCGACCCGGATTCCTTGGGTTATTGCGCTGCCGGTTTCAGGTCCGAAGCGTGCCATTTGCCGATTTCCTTGCCTTTCATGTTTCTGAGTAGGAAGACGTATTTTGACAATGTTTTGTCGATTACTGCTTTCTCGAATTTCGGTGCCAGTTTTGCGCAGAAGTTATTGCCGGCGTTCGATAGGAATTTAGTTTTTCGCCAGACGATCTGCCCTTCTCTGAAGTTGTGTACTCTTCGTCTCAGATTGTAATGTTTCTCATTCCTATCGTGTGCTGCCTTCATTTTCTTTCTGACGTCGTCGTATATCTTTCGCATTTCTTCCAATTTCTCCGATGTTTGTGTACGATCGAATGTGATCGGCTCATTTTCCGATATTCCGCTTATGTTGTGACCCAGCACAGATGTCTCTCTACCGAAGACTAGGAATGCTGGTGTTTTCCCCGTGACCTCGTGTACGGCGGTTCTTATGGCGTGACCTATTTGAGGAATGTTTCTGTCCCAATCCTTGTGATCTTTTTCTATATAGGACCCTATTGCCGTGACTAGCACCCTGTTCACGCGTTCCGTAGGGTTCGCTTGCGGGTGGTAGTGAGGGGTGAACCATAGCTGTGTTTTGTATTCTTCGCACAGTTCTTTTGTCTTTTTTGCTGTGAATTGTGTTCCGTTGTCACATATAATTGCTTTTGGTGTCCCGTATATTAGAAATATTTGTTCCTCTATGATCTTATTTATCGTGTCCGCCGTCGCATTTCTTATTGGGAATAACAGGGTGTATTTACTGAACCAGTCAGATATTACCAATAACATGGTGTTCCCCTTCTTCGACCTTGGGTATGGTCCTAATAGGTCCAGCGATATCACTTCGAATGGGTTCGCTACGTCCCTGTGTTTGCCCATTAACCCGATTGGTCTTTCCTGGCTAGATTTTTGTTGGGCGCATACCTCGCATTTCCGTATTTATTTATTCAGTCTTTTTAGCACCGTTAGGTATACAGACAGTAGGTACAAATCAAATAATACAATCAACAATACAAATAATAAAATCAGTCAAATAATACAATAATACAATCAAAAAACAACATAAATCACTAATAAAAACTCACAAACAATCCAATTAAAATTAATAATACATGTCAAAATTTCAAATTCACACTACAAAAAAAGTAAACACAACAAAATAGAGATATCCTAGTAAAATAATATTTAAAATTAATAATTAATAATTTATTGGCTTAAAAAATTGCTATAAAGATAAAAAATGTTTTATTTCATACAGAAGTATTCGTCTATCGAGTAAAAGGAATTATTTAATAAAAAAAATTTTATATCATTTTCGAATTTATATATGGTGTCAACGTTCTTAATATAGTCAGGTAAATGGTTAAAAAATTTTATCGATAAATACTCAAAACTTCTATCAGCAAGATTTGACTTAGTTGGTGGCATTGCCAACTTATTTCTATCTCTTAATGTGTGCTTATTTTGTAGATCACCTTGTTTTTTTATAATATTTTTATTTTTATATGTATCGACACACAAAATATATATATATAATCCAATTACTGTTAGTATTTTTAATTTTTTAAATAATGGTCTACATGTTGCATCCCACTTAGAGAAAGTAATAATTCTTATGGCTTTCTTTTGTATTTTTAATATTTTATTTATTCCAGTATTTGCTCCCCATACTTCTAAGCCATATCGTATAATTGATTCAAAATATGCAAAGTAGACTGATTTTAAAGTATCGATATTAGCAAACTGTCTTATGGTTTTCAAAGCATAGCATGCGTTGGCAAGTTTCTTGCAGACTTTTTCAGTTTGTAATTTCCAGTTTAGGTTATCGTCCACTATCACCCCCAGAAATGTCACATTACCTGTCTTGTCTAACGGAAAATTCTCAATATTTATGCAATATGATGAAGATTTGATTTTTTGGTATATCATGTATTGACTTTTATTCTTATTTAATTTCAAGTTATTATAATGGAACCAATGGGACAATTCATCTAATGTAATTTTCAGATTATTCTTCAATTCAAAGGCTGTATCTCCAACCACTGTACAACTTGTGTCGTCAGCAAACAAATATACTAAGCACTTCGTTAGATTATCCGTACATATTCCTTTGTGTCCTTTATTAATGTCGGCCAGTAGAAGTGTTGTTTCACTCTGTTGATGGTCTTTTTCATGCCTAAATGGCCTGCTGTTGGTTCGTCATGGCATTTCTTTAGCACCTCAATCCTTTTGTCTGAAGGTATAGCTTGTTTCCATGAGTCGTCTTCGTTTGGGAATTGTCGGAGTTTCATGTATCTCCACACGCTTCCGTGGTGCAATTGCCATAAGTTGCCTGCTTTTTTGTTGACTATTTTGTTTTCTACGTTTGTGTACCACTCATCTTTGTCGGCTTCTTGTATGTCTATGGCATTCACTTCTGGTTGTGGTATGGCTCTTGACAACGCGTCAGGCACGATGTTCTCCTTTCCTTTTTTATGTTTTATTATGAACGAGAATTGTTGCAGGCGTAGTGACCATCTTGCTAGTCTTCCGTGTGGATCTTTCGCGTTGTTGAGCCATTGCAGTGCACTGTGGTCCGTAATGACTGTGAATTGTGTCCCTTCGATGTACGGTCTAAATTTCTCTATTGCGTGAATGACGCTTAAAAGTTCTCTTTCTGACGCCGAGTACTTTGTCTCGCGTTCTGATAGTTTTTTACTCGTGTACGCCACCGGTTTTTCTTTTCCTTCGATCTCCTGTATTAGTACCGCCCCGGTTCCGTGATTTGACGCGTCGCATTCGATGGTGAAAGGTTTCGCGAAATCCGGGCAGGTGAGGACCGGCGTCGACGTGAGTACCGTTTTCAATTCCCTAAATGATTTCTCGGCTGACTCGGACCATGTCAGTTTTTTGTTATTGCCCTTCGTCAACTCGTGTAGTGGCCCAGCTATCATTGAGAAGTTTGGGACGAATCTCCGATACCAGCTTGCCAACCCGATGAACCTCTTCAGTTCTGTATAAGTTGACGGCCTCGGGTAATTGACTATGCTCTCGACTTTTTCGGTATCTGTTCGGAGACCGTCCTTGTCTACTACGTATCCTAGGTACCTTAGTGACTCTCTTCCAAATTGACACTTCTCTATGTTAACTGTAAGTTTGGCTTCTTGCAATCGTCTCATTACGTCTTTTAATGTTTCTAAATGGTCTTCAAAATTTTGATTGCAAATTACGATGTCATCTAGGTATGTAAACACCTTTCCTTCTAGTTCCGGGGGAAATATCTTGTCCATTAATCGTTGTTGTGTTTGTGCAGCGTTGACTAGTCCGAATGGCATAACCTTGAACTGGTATAACCCTTTACCTTGTATTGCAAATGCTGTTTTTTCTTTACTGCTCTCTTCCAGAGGTATTTGCCAAAATGCCGATTTCAGGTCTAGAGTCGAGAGGTATTTTGCGTTTCTCAAGTTATCCAGTATGGATGTCACGCGTGGTAGGGGTTATGAATCCGTTTTGGTGACTTTGTTCAATTGTCTGCTGTTTAGGCATAGGCGATTTTTTCCCGGTTTTTGTACAAGCAGGATTGGTGAGCTCCATGAGCTGTAAGATGGCTCTATTACGTCTTTGTCTATCATGTCCTTTAATTCTGTTTCCATCAACTTGATTATATTTGGTGAGAAGGGGTACTGCCTTTGTTTCACGGGCTTGTTGTCACTCGTGTCGATTTCGTGTGTCATCATGTTCGTTCGGCCTAACCCTTTGCCGATGTTTGACGCCATTTTATCTATTACGTCATCTAGTTGTCGTTCTTGTTCTGGTGACATTTCGCTCCTCGCTATTACTGCATGTTTCTGTTCCAGTGTCTCTATCCCTTCTCCGTTCGTACGGTGTAATTTCCACATGTCTAGTTGTATTTTACTTGTATTTCTCGTCAAACGTATGCAGTATGCGTCGAGGAAGTCCATGCCTAATATGATGTCGTGGTTCATTTCTTCCAAAACGTGGACTGGTATAATTTTGTATTGCTCGAAGCATTCGAATGGCACATCTATAACTCCCTGTGAATATTTCACACTCGTGTCGGCTAGCGAAAGTTTTTCCGGCCTTCTGTTCTGAACTTTTAGTCCTTTTGCGACTAGTCGTTCACTGAACTTTTTTGTTACCGCGGTTACCGTCGCTCCGCAGTCTAATAGACCTACGTGTTGTGTGCCTAAAATATCTACCTTGCAGTAGTACCTGTTGTCTTCTCGTTTGTCAATGCTGCATATCTTTGGAATTTTTTTGAAGAAGTTCGAGACCGTTTTCACCCAATCCTGCCATTCTTTTTTTGTTGTTGTTTGTGTCCGAGTGGCTACATGGCAGGTTTTGTGGTCACTCTTTTCTCGTTTCCCGACTGATTACACTTACAATCATTGAACGTGATGCCGAACTTACCGCATTTGAAGCAGAATAGTCTCTGTCTAGGGGTGTTGCATTGTCTAAACATGTGGCCTTCTTTGCGGCAGTTCCAACACTTCGATCGTGTCGTTTCGCTCGGCAGTCTGGGTGGTTGGATCTCGCACATTTCGTGTCTGTTTGGTCGTTGGTATGCTAAGTCTGGTTCCATAGATGACTCGGTCTTTGTTGGTTCCTTGAATGTCTCGCAGTTTATTTTGGTTCTTTCCAATACTCTTGCTACCGTTGTAAGCTCATAAATTGTGTCGAAATGGTCCCTACATATGGCTTGTTGATAGTATGGCTGTAGGTTTTTCCGTATTATGTTTAGCTTCTGGTGTTCTGGTAACTTTTCTGGCAGTCTGTTGAAGAGGTTTTCCATGATGGCTATGTATAATATGACTTTCTCTTCTTTGCCTTGAGTCCGCTTTCGTATTACTTCTAGTAGCTCCTCTTGGTAGTATGGGCGTTGGAAATTTATTTTGAGCATTGCTTGTAGTTCTTCCCATGAGTCGCAGTATTTCCTGTTCGCTCTGAACCACACTAGTGCGTCTTTGTCGAATAAGTCGATTGCGTATGTCCATAGGTCTTCCTCTGTTGCGTTTCTTGCATCTTTTAGCTCATTTATCCTTTCGATAAATGCGTTTATGCTCTGACATTCTGTTCCTGTGAACCTAATTCCCCAGTCCTTCAGTGGTACGAGTTTGTTTCTTCTAAAGTTCTGTTTATTTGTCGGTTCCTCTATGTCCACTGTCGATGTCCTCGGTAGTATTTTTCCGTGTCTGGGAATTGATACTGATATTTCTTGCTGGGCTTGGCCCTGCTCGTTTTGCGGCTGTCGAGTTGGGTGTATATTGCTTTTTATTGTGCTCACTATCTGTTCTGCTTCCTGTCCCAGCGACTTTTGTATTGCTTCGATATCTTCTTGTGTCAGGTCTTGGTCCTGCTCTTCTTCGATTTCGCTGAGTCTTGCCAACTCTGCCATGCATTTCTTTATTTTTGTTTGGATTTCTTTCTTCCGGTTCGTCTGCTCCTCACTCTCCGTGACAATTACGTGTGTCCGCCTTTGCAGATGTAATAACCTCGCGGATGTACGCCTGAATCCTACTGAGTCTGGGTTTGACTCCATTTCCGCGATTGTTGCCGCTAATGCCTCTGCCTTGCGTTCGCATAAGCTCATCTGTGCGAGTGGGTTGGTGGTGCATACTTCCGGTGTTACTTGTTTTGATTCTATTTGACCTTGACTTTCCTGATCTAGTAACTGTTGAAGTAAACTTTTCATCGCTGATACTGTCGAGATGTGGCCGATTCCTCGACATGCTAGTTCGAATTCTAGCTCGTCCTTCAATAAATATTTGCTATCCATGATTACCTATGCCTATTTTCAGTTTTCCCGAATGCGTGGCTTAATGACTCTGTGTCGTGATGACCTTACTGTTACTTATTTAATCCTAAATGTTCTATTACCTTATATTACTCTTATGACTAAACCGTGTTTGACTTTATATCCCTGGGAGAGATATTAAAAAAAAAATTAAAAAAATTATGAAAACCCCCCCTCCGGTCGCTGAAGTATTGCCAGAATGTCTCTAAATTACTAAATGACTCGAATTACTGTTTCCCAAAATTTTAAGTTCAGCGGTGGTCCAATGCCGGTTCGATTCTGATGGAATCTCCCACTAGACTACCCAGCCGTTCATTCCTTTATAAGGCGCCATTGTGATTAAATTGTGATGGTGTATAAGCTGGGCGTGGGTCAAATGAAACGGCTGAGTAGGATCACACAATTTAATGAACACAACATGACGATGTCAAACACGGACCTCAAATTACACCTTAACCTACCGACCTTACATCTAAACACGAAATCAAATCAAATAATCTTATCCTAAACACCTTAATACTAAACACCAATCAATCTTACTCACTAACAATCTTACCCTATATACCTAATCTAATGGGCGCCAGACGCTCTTCGATGTCGGGTGAGCGCCTACCCGTAGTTTCCAAGCTAGCTCGTTACTATTCGTACTTTGGATCGGATTAGTACATTAAAGTTTTTATAACTCTTCCGATATGACGGACTGGCGGGGCACGGCGGGCGGATCCGACGTCGCTACTAATCGCGCCCGCTCCTCCTCACTACACAGCACGCAATACCCACTTTAGACCAACTTGTCTCACATTAGTACAAAGAATAAATTTATCAAATTTTCAACACCCGGACTTGCCGCGCTCTGCGCGTGGGTCCTACGATTTACTCTCACGTTACTATTACACAATACACACAAATTATCAGTAATCTCGTTATGCCTAACATGGATCACTTTAGTACAAAAAATAAATTTATCAAATTTTCAACACCCGGACTTGCCGCGCTCTGCGCGTGGGTCCTACGATTTACTTTCACGTTACTATTACACAATACACACAAATTACCCGAAATCTTGTTATGCCCAACAGGGTTCACAGTAGTACAAATTGCTTTCGATAATATACAGTGGGACGGACTTGCTGCGCGCTGCGCCCGAATCCCGCAAGGTATTTGTACACAACTATTACATGACTATCACAAGAAATTTCTCAATGTCCAATATATCACTCTTGATATACCTACGCCGTTCGCGGGCAAGGTCGGTACCGGCTCACGTTTATATTTCACTAACTACTACGCTATTACGCTGGAATAATTTCGGGAGAACTGGTCTTATCGCACCCTAAACAATTCGTCTTTAGGACGAGGTGTGGCACTATTATCACCTACACTTCAAATCGACACGGCTATCTACTCATTTCGAAAGTTCTAGAACCACGTGGCACGCGGGTTCCCGCGCTTCTTCGTCGGCTCGCGTGGCCGCGCGACGGCGGGTCCGACGCGCGAGGGTGGTACCGCACGTCTATCCGGGCCCGTCCGCCCGGCCACAGGACGTCGCTTGTGGGTTGCCGTACCGTACTCGAAGAGAGACTCGTATTACTCAGTTTCACTTAGCTGTGATGAAGTCTCGCCCGCCGGACCGCTAGGCAGTGCACCCGGAGTCTTTGTTCGCTGGCCGTCAGCAGAGAGGGCGTTCCGGAAGGCCTGTAATCACATCGGTGTTCCGTTATAACCTTCCGTCGCCCCTTTCGTGGGAGTGGGTTCGCTCCCGGCGACCGCGGCGAAATAAATAGTTCTGCCATTCGGCCACTCACCCTCTCTATTGCTCTCTGGATCTCTGGTAGTCCTGCGCGACGTTCGACTCAGCTTCACCACGTTCGCTCGATGGTACAGTGGCTTATCACACTCGATTCAATATTTCTCGACCTCGTTCGTTAATGGCGGTAAGATGTCTGCTGGTCGAACACGTTTCTTTCTCTAACCTACGCTCGCGGCGCTCTGCGACGCCTGTCGGTGGGCCGGAACACTACGTCGCTTACGTTCCTTGCTGCGTGTGCGCGGTTCGTAGTTGTCTGCGCTCTCTTCCGTCAGATAGCGCAGCGCTATTATTTCGGATGTGCTCATATGCCCGTTACACAATGTTTACTACAACAAAGATTCTATACTAAATATTACAATACAGTATTAGTACTCACTTTTAATGATTATATTACAAAGATTTATAACCATTTGTACACTTGTGTAACTGCCGAGTCCACAATTCCTCGCTCCATGACCGGCGCGTCTTGCCTCGCTCGTCTTCTCGCGCGCACGTGTGAACTCAGACTATATAACAATACAGCTGAACCGTGACTAGTTGTCCGAGGTCGGGTTTATTTTGACTGTCGATACAAGTAACTCATTGTGGTTGTGGAGTTATTCGCAATTGCGACATACAAAACATTAAGCAGGCCGGTACTTCGGAGTTGGTAATGATATTGAACTCGGTGCTGACTGCTGATTCAGTTCGAGAATTCGGTGAACTGCAGCTTCTTTTGTTGATCTAAAGTCGCTGATAATTATTGGATCTAGATTATACCTATTTGCTTTACGAGAAGTATCCGGATTTTCCTCATTTCTCTTAATGGTCAGTCAGAGAGTATTATGCTAAATGCGGAATTGGATAAACTGAGGATCGTTTATACAACATCCTATTTTTTTCAATTATTTATTGCCCAATTTTACGATCTAACTCTATTACTATAAGTAGGTACTAGCTTTTGCCCGCGGCTTCTCTCGTGTTAGACTCGGTTTAATAGTAAATCCGATTTAAACGAAAATATATTACAATAAACGATCTCTTCTCTTTTAATCTCTCTCTCTCTCCCGTCCATCCACACTATACTTTCTTTGATACTGCTCAGCCCTAAGCCTATTTATCGTGATGGTATATAAAATATAACCTATAGTGAGCCTCAAGAACTACTCTTTTCATTGATGTAAACCGCATCAAAATCTTTTCAGAGGTTCCGGAGTTTACTTCAAAGATACATTCATATAGACAGACGTTCCTTTTATAAGAAGTAGAGATAGTATTCCCTTCACTATAGGACTCATGTCTCCAAGACATTAACTATAGGCGGCAGGGCAGGTAGGCACACTTTCAATAGTTGGGGTAAAGGTTACTACAACAAATACATTACTAGCTGTACAGTAAAATCAATTGTGTAACTCGTATTTTATTTACATACATACAGAAAAAAACAAAAGCTCTTCTTCGGAAAAAAAACTCGACGAGCTATGAAAAGCCAGATACGTGCTAAGGCTTCAACGGAATACTTACGGAGAAGCGCCTCGTAGCCAAGAATGCACAATATTTTCATTTAAGAGAGAAAAAAAGAGAAAATTGTACAACCGTGAACTAATTAATCCAAACCGTTCTCTCTGCAAAACTTTACGCGCGGACGTGACTAGAAAAATAATATATTTTTCCCCTCACCTTAGCTTCGTTTCGAATTTTTCACTGACAGATCGTCTCATCTCCTGCGGCCTCGCCCCCCGCCCCGCCCGCCCGCCCGCCGCCGCTCCCGCCCGCGCGCCGCCGCGCCCGCCTGCCGCCGCGCCCCGCCGCGCCGCCGCCGGTCGCCAAGTTTAATTGAATTTTGAGGCGAGATAAAGACAACATTTTCTTTATTTTCGGGCCGGTTTCGGAAGTTTTCAATTTTCCCGGAGGTAACTTTCTCTTATTTGTTATTGTACTCTCATGAATACTAATCATATTCAAATTAACGATTTCAAAAACAAGCCGCGTACTCGGAGGCTTCGCCGCGCCTGTTCTCCGCTAGATCTTACATCAATAAATATAATACACTCGCCTGATCCTTATTTACTTTATGTACATAGCGAGTCTTTACAAACCATTTAATATTAGTAAAATTAAAATCTAACATAATATTATGATTTATGATATAGTCACGAAGAGTAGGTAGGTACGTACCTAAATTGAGTAGTGAGTTTTTAAGTAGTCCGATATGGGTGGCTAAATCAGAGGCGACAGAACACATGTTCAGACCAGCCAATATCACATCAGAGAATGTAGGTGCCATACCGGAAACTTCCCTTTTTGCATTGCTGGCTATAGTGAATTAGAGGAGAACACAGCGGAGGCTGCTATGCGGTCATCAATCACTCAGTCGGCTACATTTTGAGCCTACCACATAGTAAGGGGCAAATACATTTGTTACTTTGGAAGGAATATTTCTAATGCAAAAGCTTAATTTTTTTTTCATTCCTTAAATTTATTTCATAAATTTAATTACTATCAAAACATAAATTGCAACTGACCCTCTACTTCAATACGTTAAATTCGAACTTGACAAGTCCAGCCATCACATAGCGTACAGATTTTAATGTGTCACGTCACGATACAATGAACATTGTGTACATCTCCTCACGTAGGTTGAAGTGACAAGGTCGTGACCGACCGGAGACTGGCGGGTTGATACACACGAGCGCCTCAAATTATTATCCTTCATTGCGTCATGTATGAATGATACGCAGTTCAAGAAACTATTCACAAATAGAACTACGACCAAATTATAACGGTCGAAGAATCGTAATAGTAAAATATCTTGTGGATTGTTTGCCTTAAAGCGTACTTGGAGAAGAAGATATAAGTGGCTCTCAATCGCAAAAATAGGCTTCTCATGTAATACTCTAGCAAGTCTAGCACATGACCACAATATGGTCTTACACGTATTTATAACACCTATACATACTAAATGAATACGAGTAAGTCTTTGTAGTCAAAACTCTCAGTGAAATGGCTAATTTAGCTTATTAAGTGCAAAATTATTATGTAGTCACTAAAATGCTCGATTTTTCAGCGAAGTTTCTCAGCGGCTCTTCATGAGTACAGTCGAACCGGATAGAAACATTGTGACAAGTTGGAGTGCAGTCGTACTGCCTTATGAATGCTCAATAAACAATAAACAATTTACATATCTTAGACTCTGTTAAAACACTTGCACAATGCAAATTCATGGAATGACCAATTAGTAAAATGTAAAACTAGAAACATAAATTACTTTGTACAACTTGTAACTTGTGGTGATTTTAATTTGGCCTATTACTACAGCTGTTATAATACGGTTTATGGTCAATTATTGTCGTTGTATGAGTGTTTTCTTGTTCTGATCTCTTTTATATTTTCAACATTAGTATAGCTTACTTTCTTAGAGAAAGTTGGTATATCCTTTACATGATAGAAGATCGGCCTTCGGCCTCGCCCATGGAGATATTTTATCGAATTTACACGAGCGAGGTCGCTGGCAATAGGTTTTTTTAGGTAGTATAATTTGTATATAACTGTAATAAGATGTATGAGTGAAGGTCTAAATGTACTTATTTAATAAGTAAAACTCTATTTAAGATAAAAAAAATTTATTACGAACAAATTTAAATTCAAATTCAAATAATTTATTAAATAAAGAAACATGGTAAAAAATAGATATCTATGGGTAAAAAAGATATAAATAACAATTTGCGAAACATAAAATAAAGTGATAGCATGTTCACTTCACAGGATTGTTTAAATTTTAGTTGCTCAGGTCGAGACACTAGACTTTCGTCTGTGACGTCTCGTACCTGTTTTCTCGGTCGGTTCTCCAAAAAGAGAAAAAATAAATATATGTATAAACAAATATAGAAATTATTTTTACGAGTATGTATGCATGTGTATGTAGATGGGTAAGTATATGTATGTAGTAACTAATTTGTTGAACAACACGTCGTTAATTAAATTTTGTGTATTTCCCATTAATAATCGGAATTTCTAAGAACACTCATTAAATTTGATTTCTATAGTTGTGTTCTACAACTTTTAAGCAAATTTAGCCTGCCGTTTAGAATTCAGCAATATTAAAAAAATTATAAAATCAGCGCACTCCGCATTCGTAACATCATGCCCTATAACTCGTATACAATGGGGTGTCAAAGGTTAAACGCTCTCGTTGCCTTGCGACATTGAGATGATGCTGTGAGAATTTGCATTCGTGACTCGGCACTACGTTGATAAACCGAAGTGTTGCCTGGATGGATGCACATTGGGTGGAATTAATGAATTGTCACGATTTTATGATATTAAACAGGGTTACAACTTTCTTGCTTCATGTAAGTATGCTGAAGTGTGTATACATATGTATCTGCTAGGCGGTTTTGTATCTACACATCCCATACTATCCTCTTACTTCGTACGTAGGTGAGTGAATGAATGGATTGATGAAAACGCAGAAGGAACGTATCGGAAAAAAATATAGCTATTTATTAAATAAATGAGCTTTTTACTACTACTTGAAACTAAAATACTTTAGCCGGTAAGTATATTTTTATTTGCCAATGTTTATGGAATTTGTGGTACAATTTTTATTTAAAATGGGAACAGTAGAATTGAAATCTCTATCGAATACATTATAAAATCGTTTCGTTTTGCAAGCAAATATTTAATCTCCTTGTGTTGTTACACCTTTTTTCGGTTTACTACTTTAAGTCACTGTCCTCCTGACACCAAATATCCCCGATACCGGGTGCCCAGCACCCTCCGCCCGCCGCCTGTTTCGGCGCCTCGTGAGGGGAGCAGAAATTGCATAAAAAGAAAACGAATGTTTAATAACATTTCCGGAAAAAATGCCTTCGCTTCTAGCCAATAGCGTTAGCGTTGAGCGCGTCAGTCTCCTCATTGTACTCGCATCAGTCAACCTGCCTTCACTTGAAACAGTTTTCATTTAATATAAACTATTAGAAAATTGATGCAGTGTCGAATCGCTGGGACAAGTGGACCAACACAGTGAGAAAATTTGCACACTAGCTGTCAGAGCAATGATTCGAGTGATGATTCGAGATTGCAGTTCTGGATTAAACACAATAACACCTTCACAAAGCCTTCTGCACAAACATGCCTTACATTTAGTAATATGTTTGTTTGACCATAATTGCAACGGTTTTCTTAATCATAAAGCCGAATAAAATATCAGCAAGTAGGTAGTTAAATATAAATACAGCTAATAAAACTAAACGTAAGTATCTTGTTAACCCTAACACGGGCCTTAGAAAATTCATTATTAATACTTAAGTTACATAATACTATGTACGCCTTCAGGGCACAGCAGAGTGCGGATTCCTCATCACTTATATGTCCCACGTTACAGAACATCTGTTGGAACTCCTCGTATTACACTTGTTAAAAATAGTTTTTTCCACTATACAAATGTATTTTCTTCTTCATCTTCTTTTGATTAGTGGCAACTGTCTCGACTGAGACACTCCTGCCAGTGTTGTGTACAGTGGAGATTCATGCTGTAGGACATACATACATACATAGCGTCACGCCTGTTTCCCGGTGGGGTAGGCAGAGGGTATGCTGTAGTGTGGTCTATTTATACTGAACGATAGATACAGAGCCTGGTAAAACACAGCATGTACAACAAATGTATTTATCGTCCAGGCAATAATTACTTTGAAGGTATAACACATCAATAGAAAGATAATTTCATAGGCTTTTCATACTTGCGAACGGTTTCATGGGCCGCCTTGTATAATATAGTACAAACTCTTGAAAGCCGAAAGAAAAGATGATGTCGCGCCATTTGACGTCAGAGGGTATAAAAATAGTTATCTAGGCGCGCGCAAGGGTGTAAAACAATAGTTTTTATTGTTTCATGTTTTAAGGGAAATAATTAAGATTATCAGTCGTTTTCGTTCGTTCAATGATCATCCGAACACAATTAATTATTTATGATTGGTCTTAATGCCGAAATCACTAGTCGCCTTTGCCCACACAATATATTTTAAATTCCTTCAGACAGGTACCTACTTTATACAGTGCGAGGTGTGCGTTTCATCCGTTTCAATTATACATAATTACTTCAAATAAACGTTTTTCACTTGATTTACATTACTACGCATTTTAGAATAAATCAAAAATTTCTTCTATAAATTTCTAAAACTGCGTAAACTATTTGGTTCGTGAAAATTAATAAATAAAAACTTTAGTACCGACGAAAAAAGGAACTAAAAAGCGAAAAATGAAATAAACCTTTTTAGTCTTAATTGGATGGATGAGAAGAGAAAGACTGCGTGTGGCGGCGTGCCTTGCGAGAGGCCTATGTCCAGCAGTGGACCGACACAGGATGATGATGATGATGAGTCTTAATAACTAAGCTCCTAAACTAATAAGTAACTAATTTTGAGTCGGCGCCAAACAAACAAACAAGCAAATTAAAATCGTGCGCGGCATGTGCCAAGTTTCAACAGAATCGGTTCAATGGTCTAAAATCAATCGGTTCACAGATGAACAATCAATAATTCCCTATTTTTTCCTGCCCTTAGGGGCTGTCTTTTTTTCCAATTCAAATGGGACCAACTTCGAGGTATACCCTATCCAATAAAAAAAGAAACATCAAAATCGGACTACTCTGTAAAAAGTTATGCGTGGTCATACATTAAAAAAATAAAAATAAAATATACTTTCGTCGACTTTAGATCGTCTTTGCTTTCGTCGGTTAATAATTAGAACTTTGGAAGCGACGTCTATACTTTTATATTTCCCTCTCTTCGGATTGGCTATCCGTCTCCTTTTCCCGAGGGCGATGTGTCAATGTCACATTCGACGTATTCGTTCGTTTCCGGCTTTATTATTTTCTACAGTTTCCTATAGCTACACATTCCTCGAAGGCGCTATTTCAGGGGTTGTTATTTGCCTATACCGCAAATTGGGTTGTCAATTTGTCATACACGTTTCCCAGGAAATAATTGTCACCACCAAAATACAGAAAATATTTTAGTGAATACTTTCATATTGACATGTTTAAATCTGGTATTACATAAATTTTTATAATAAGAAAATTGTTATTTGTAGCTGGGGTGTATTTGTTACATTATTTATTTATTTTTATGTGTCCGATTAATACAATTAATTACAATTAATGCAACAACAATCCAAGGCAACATTTTCATTACCACTAAAAATATGATTATTAACTTTTTTGACAATAAGAGAAATTGAGTCGCTCCACCCGAAACGAATTATTTGTCCAAACAACCAATTACCAAAAGCAATAAATGTTCAGATCAAAATAACAAATCATTCAAAATGCGTTCGGTGCAAACGCGGGTTGCACCGAGCGCAATCATCACCTGCCGATGGCTAACCGATGGCTAGAGAAGGCAATTATAATATTGAAAGATTTCCGAAAATCTTACAGGACTTCTGATGACATTGTGTTCAACATCTAGTCTACATTCTGAACAACATAATACTTATTTTGTTGTTAGTTTATTTAATAGAGTTTGCTATGTATTTTTTTTATGGAAAGCGCGACATGGTGACATTGTTACACCTACAAGTAGGTGTCTAACGATGCCCATGGTCATTCTGTGATACACGGGGAATGCGAGTGTCACACCGGCCTGACAGGAGCCTTTCCACGCCACTTTTGAAAAACCTCAGGCTGTAATTGGGAGGAAGTAGCTGGGCAGGGAGGGCGTTCCACAATTTCCCGGTTGTATTAATAAGGTTACTATAAAAAAGGTACCACCTACCTTAAATTAAATTCAAATCAAAATGTTTATTAGCAATCTAAAGGTCATATAGGTAGGGATCCGTAGAATACTCAAAACTTTGACAGCAAGCTCAAAACACTGGTGCATTGCCACCCAAAAAGGTTTAGGACCCGTTCTAGGGTTAATAATATTCATTGTAAATTATTATTATTATCTGTTTCATCTGTTTTATCATAACTGCACATAATAAAAATATTATCTTCTATGTAATATGATCGATGTAAATGTATAACACGTATAAGGTATTGTGCATTGATACATCTATAAACTTGACGTAGTCATATTTTATGTCGATTTTATTTTCTGATTCCTTTGAAAGACAACTTAAACTGTAAAACGTAACTGTAAATGCAGTGCAGCGAATGCATTGCCCATACAATCTGCAATAAAAGTTTCATTGTCCAATTGCAGTGGCAGAGTGAGCGATTCGCGCATTGAAACCTAGTAGTCGATAGCCATGGAAACATTGTATACATATTATCTTGTTACCAACATTTGGGTCTGCATGCACCTCATTTGAAACAGAAAGAAGGTTTTTATTTATTCCGATATTGGTGGCCGAGTCAAACGGACCAGAGCACATGCTTCGGCTATACCCTGAGAAGGTGTCATCCGGGAGACAATAGGAATTTCCTTTGAATTGTTGACTATACTGGACTAAAGGAGAACACAGCCAAGGTAATGGTGATGCGACCATCTTACGTCCGTTACAGCGAAACCAACCCATTTGTCTAAGAGCCAAGGGAAGAAACGTAAGTGAATATGTTTTTAGTCTATAATGGATAGATTCAGATGATAAATTAAATACTGGGTAAATTGGGCTTGCGATGATTAGTGATTGTGGTCTATAGGACCGACGTTTCGGACTGGCGCATGCTGTCCATCTTCGATCAGGCTATTCTTTAGGATTTCATCGCTACTTGCAATTTGTCATGATCCGTCTCACTCGCTCCATAATTATAGATATGTAGGTTTTTTGTTTGTTAACCAAAATGGGTGGCTGTGCTGAGGGACCAATGGTGCAGTCGACAGAGCCAAAATCACCTCTCCTCGCGAAACCACGCTCAGCTAAGCACCATGTCAGCAGATTTACGGACGGTTGCTAGGCATGTTAATAGGGCGTTTGCAGACACCCAGGTTAAACGACTCAGGAAACACACTCCCCGGAAGACGAGCCAGTTCCACACCCTAGAGATGCGACAAAGAAACGATCTTGAGAACCGATGGGTCCTCAAAAGCTCAATGTCAACAACAAAATGGTGCTGAGTCTCTCTAAGACGAGTGCTGCTGAGATAAAACGGGTGGCAGAGAATAAGGCATGCTAGATTTATGTATATGTATACCGTATGGGGCCGCCGGTACTTAAAAACAATAGCCCTACTGCTTATCTCCCCGTGCATGGTGACTAAGGCATAAGGACGAGATTCCGTGCTAAAGGGTGACAGGTGGCTATCCTGTCGCCCGCTTCGCACGGTCCATCCACCGAGTCATGCAGCAGGTGGGTTTTCGTGCTTACTGCTGCTTTGCTGCTTGATACTTTGATAAACGTGGTGATCGGTTCTGTGCTGTGCTGTGATGTAGTATTTGCAGCACAACACCGATTACTCTGGTTAACCCGATTGTGGGGATATAGCGTGTGTTATGTATGTGATTTAGATATATTTGTAATTTTGTTTTTGTTCACATTTTTTCACCTCCTCGACAGGAATGTGCTCTTCTACATAAGTATTTGTTTGATCGGTAGTAGCCGACTGTCGCCGATCGCTAGGTCTGCTCCGCTCTGGAACTTTACGAGCGCGTCCATTGGCAAATTGCAGCAGTAAAGCCTTCGCCCCCGGCGCGCAACCTTCAATTCTGCCGTGATAAATGTAACAAGGGCGCAACGAGCATTTGAAAACGACTCACGTAGATGCGGGCGAATTTCCAATTTCAATATATTCCGAAACTTCCAGCCAGCTTAAAACTCCAAAAAATATTCCTTGCATATTTGTTGCTGAGCTAAGCCAGGCTCTCAATGATTTTCATTGTCCAATCTAGGTTGCGGAATGCACACAGTAGCTATACCATGGAGTTGGAACGCCATGGAGGTGGACGTACTCTTATACGAGAATGTAGTCGCAATGGTACTAATTCTAGTTCGTACCAGACACGAGCGTGTCCAGGATTTCGGTTCGGGGGGTTTTTAGATTTGATCAAACGAAATCCAATACTGTCACGAGGCTAGACAAAATGCCTAGATGGTCGAACTATTTAATCCTTAGTTAATGTGCAAACAATCCATAGTTGGGAGGGAAGGGGGGTTTTAACCCCCAAACCACCCCCCCCCCCCCCTCAGCATGTCAGATGATATCCACCATAAAGTACTTATTCAGAAAATTACGTTCACTGTATGTATTTAGCTCTATTTCCTTTAAAAACATATATATTTCGTAGGTTTAAAACTATCGGTAGTTGAAATGTAAATTTTTTTATTATTATAATTTTTTTTTATGGAAACTGACACGGTTGGCTACATCACCTACAACATCCGTGATGTCAGCCGATAACACCGGGTGAACTTGGTGCCACGTCAGAGCTTCCCTTTGGTCGTGCCGGCTACACTGAACTGGACGGAAAACACAAACTATTTACATAGCCGTTTCGACCGACCTTTCATTCAGTGCGGTAGTACCAACACGGGCGGGTTAAACCCTACCACCTAGTAATATGAGAAGGGAGTCATATCCCTTAGTCGCCTTTAACGACATACACGGGGAGAGATGCAGTGGGGCTATTATTTTAAAGTACCGGCCCCACACATATTTTAATAGTGGTAAACATGTAGCTAGGTAGGCTATTAATAAATAAAGTACAATAAGTGTGCAACGCAAGTCTGAAAGTAATTACAAATAACCCAATGCGTACGGTACAAGCTTACAGGTAGGTGTTCCAAATTATGTCGGCGTAGCAGTGTACTAAATAATAAATAAATTAATATCTATTGTCCCGGCGGCGTATAAACGGCAATTTACAGGCACGCCTTAAATTTCATCGACCAAAATGAGTCATGGGCGCTCGTGTTAATCAAAAGCTCCGCGTGGGAGCGCCTTACGAAATTGACGTCAAATGATATTGAATATCGCCGGGGGCCGACCTGTGAAATTAGTTACGACAAGATTAAAATTATTTTAGTTGCCAGGTCGTGGCAAGTGTAATCCTGCTTGTCTGTTTACCTTGACTACAAAGACGGGATAGACTTCATACCTGCAGGTAATACTTGTTGTATGTAGTAATTATGATGGTGACATAATTACAACTTTAAGTTTATCGCCAATAGTAATAGGCGAAGTGGATGACTTGGTCACAGGAGCAATGGATGCAATAAAATGTAGGTTGACAAGCGAATATTGGCAAGTAATGGGGTATTTACACGGGTCGATTTGCGCCGTGCGGCTGGTCGCTCCACAAAATCGCCTCACAAAGCCGCATCGCCACCCTATTTACACAGGTGACTGAAATCGCAAGCGACTAGGTCATTATCTTCGAAAGTATTGAGCAGAACAGGTGTTTTACGTGCCGTTATCGAAATGATTAGTAAATTCATTATTCAATATTTGCTTGGAGAACAAAGAAAGACGAAGAAAAACAAAAAGAAAAGAAGAAAAACACCTCCACACACGTTCGCGCGGCGGGCGATCGCCTGCGACTGACCGTTTATACGGTCGATTTTAGTCACCAGCCGCATGCGGCCGGTCGCCGCGCGGCCAAAAGTCGGATGCTAGTCTACTTTGGGGCTTGCGACTTTAGTCACCTGCGGCCTCATCATCATCGAATTGCCATTTAGACGGTCGATTTTCGCCGTGCGGCGGTAATCGTGCGGCTTTAGTCACCCGTGTAAACCCCGCATAACAACCCCAATTCTGTTTATTCGTGTTGAAGATACTCAGATAGCGGGAAGCGCTATGTCGAGTTAGATTTTCGACATGTCACGAGTATTTTCACCATTACCTAGAAATCTTTACGACTGCCCAAAGCGTAGCTAAGTCGTCAAAAATCGTATGATGGGAGCGAATGTCTATATAATAAAATGGAAATATTTTGTAAAAGCAAGCGACTGCTGCTTGCGAGCGCGCAGTCGCGTTGTCGTCTTTACTGAATTGGGCAGAGCGGTGGCACGGACTCCGTGTCAACTCAAAATTAAACGTTTGGCCCTCGGCACACTCAATTTGCATTCAAACGAGATGCGGTCAAATAAACAAAATGTAAATCTGTTTTTCGACGTCATCACTCTCACTGTTTAAAATTCTTTTGCCTTGCGTCGGTGGCGGCGCCGCCGCGGCAGGGCGGGACGGCACGTTGCGCGTTGGGGGCGGCGCGGGGGCGCGACGGCGGCCGGCGTTGCGCGGCGCGTGGCGTGCGGCGAAGCGCGGCTCGCATTTAAATTGGCCACGCAATACATTTCCACGGTCAATTCGTTGAAATGCTTCAAAAACACGAAATGAATGCAAATTGAAAACGAGTACGTTAGCTTGTCTAGCTGACGACCGCAATGTTGTAAGCGCTTCAGCGCAGCTGCGTCGATATCCGTCTGGTCTGTATGTGACAATCTGCAGAAACATTATGTGAAATTTATCCACGTGCAAAAGCTTCACTGCACTAGAGAGGTATAAGATTAGAATTTAAACAAAGAACCCTTTTCTCTCTCTTTGAACAACAGGAGGGAGTATATATTATTAAAAGACTAACTGCTCAACGTTAGAATCATATTTACATAGTCACTCCTAAACATCATTCAATCAGATCAGATGCACTAAAGAAATAAAATAAAATCCCACCCAAATCGTACTCCATATGTCGCCAAGTCAACATTTCATTTTATAACAATTCAGGGTGCATTTTCTTCACAATGTAAATAAAATAATAAAACAATAAATGTAGTCGTAAGTCGCGTTTCTCTGCAGTAGGGTCACGTAGCGTCCAGTCCAGTTACTCTCAGCCCGGCTTCTTGCATCCATCCAGTGCAACCGCCGGGTGCACACTGCCTGCGGTCACGAGACGACCAAGAGGCATTGGTTCAGAATCAACACGTTCTATTTAAACCCTCCAATAAAAACAATTATATAGTGTCTGCTTTTGTTTGGATGTTTGTTTAGTTACTCATAAGTAAACGGCTCATCCGGTTTAAAATGATTGACATAACAATGATAATAATGTGCTGTCTCGGGATATTCATAGTTCATGATCATGAATGTATTCATTCATAGTAGCGCATGCAGCTAATGATGAGGTTAAACTACATAAAACGCCTTGGCCTTACTCTTGCACTCTTGCCTTGTAGCCCTACGTAACCAATGGCAATAGAAAATACAATAAAATGCCATTAAGTGACGGTGGCACACACACTTCGAATACTATCAGTAACGAGTAATGTGCACTAATGAAACCTTATGGTACTTTATCATTATCACACAATCTCTGATCTCGCCATATTTCACTAAGTTTATTTAATTTTGTTTAGAATCTTAAACCGGAACGTTTTCATAGATTGGAACTTTAATTTTAAAATCTACTGAAATAATTTATGGAAAATTTGAAATTCTTAAATGTTACTGTTGCGGTTAGTCTTAGTCACGCGATTTGTACGCGGTCACCGTGTGCGGGAAACTTTGATTCGGTACCGCGGCCCCTACGACCGCGTCGCTCGCTCAGTCCATCTCTGGCACGTGTTTATTTTATATCCGTCGCAGACAAATGCAGTCTGAGTAAACTGCACACCGTGATATTAAAAACTCTCTAACCATGTGTAATATCATACAGATATTATACAGGATGTTTCGGGATATGGTTTCGTAACTTCAGGGTTTGAAAGAGGTCCTTCTTTGAAGACTAAAAGCTCTGAAACTTTTTCCCAGATTCAGTACTTTTTGGTGAAAATAGTTTCATCGAGATTTGGTGGACGGTTAACACCCGCTTTTATTAAATAAAAATAAAATGACTAACTTTCATGCTTAACTAGAAGAATTAAATTACACGTAGGTAAATTTCAAATACTTAAATTTGAATGACATCAAAAGAAAAAGGGGACTTGAATAGGTCATTGCACTCCCCAGACCTAGTCAGCACTATTGCCAAATCTCTCCATGCTCACTGTCCATCGAGTTTTTATTACAATTTTCTATTTTTGTATAAAAAAAAAATACGGAATTTCGATTTGAGTGACAAGGATTTTTTTCTTCTTATAATGAGTACTTTCTATTCCTGAAGTTTCTCAAGCCTATCCTGAAACATACTGTATAGATATAACTAGCTTTTTTCTCCAGCTCTAACAGCATTGCGAAGGCGGACTTAACAGCAATGACAAGCGCGAGTCGGATTCGCGCACCGAGGGTTCCGTACACAATATATTTGTCTTATATATATAAAAAAAAAATGGTTTTTTTTTTTCATTCAGTTCGGGATGCTTAGCGCGAGCCGTACTCGCATTTGGCCGGTTTTTATTATTTGTTGTTTTAGTTTAGAGTTTGCACTACAATCAGACCAAGTTTGATGCTTGTACGTATTACCATTTTTACGATAGACCAAGAAAAACATGAAAAAAAAGTCCAATTACAAATTTTAAAAATCCCCGGCCCTTAAAATGTCAAAAATAATTTCCGTTTACTTACTTAAAGGAGTCGGTGGACCGCTAAGTAAATTCCCGCGCAGCTCTGAGTTTTTATATTTTATTTACTTAGCAGTCCTCCGACTCCTATAAGTATACGGAAATTATTTTTGAGTTTTTAAGGGTCGGGGATTTTTAAATTTCTAATTTAACTTTTATTTCAAGCTTTTAAAAAAAACCGTATGCATATCGGTTCACTTCTTAAGATAATTAAATTTTTATTACTTAATTACTTGATTACATGATTACAAACATAGCTAACAACCATCACGATTAAAACCAGCTTTCTAATAAAAAAACCGCATCCAAATCGGTCCATCCGTTTGGGAGCTACGATGGCACAGACAGACACACCCATACAGCATTCACACATGCACACACCCTCGCATACACCCTTACACACACACGTTAAACTTATAACACTCCTCTTTTTTCGTCGGGGGTTAAAAAACACGGGGGTTTAAACACCTCTTTTTATTTTATTATTATTTGTTTGGATATTCGCCATAAAACACGGGCATAAAAATGGGCAGACGGACGGACAGACGGGGCGTGGGCTTGTAATAGGGTGCCGTACGGAACCCTGAAATGTAATACGATTTGACGACTATGAACACATTCGTCATTTGCGCGAATACTGTTGATGATAGCGAGATAATAACCTATAAAAAAATAGCCTAAAATCATCCAGAGATCCGTTGTGACATATCTCTGGATGTCCATTATTTTTATCACGAGTTCATCGTGAAATCGCAAATATACAGGCAGACAGACATAAATTCAGTCGGAAAATGTTACATTTTACTAGGTAAGAACTGATAGAGACAACACAACTTGAGTAAAACATCTCGCCCGCAGCGCTGCTGCTTCTCTGAAAACGCCCCGAACTCCCGAGCTGCGTCCCGAGGTACGATACTCACACTTTTGTTTGCTGAAGACTTTCCGGATAAAAGTGGAGTCGCTGCGGCGGCATGATCCCGAAACAAATATCCGCAAACCCGAATAAAATATATTTGTCGTGTTTTATTTACTTTTTTATTTACAAAGTTGTGTATCCTTTGAGGCACGTACCGAGTTGTAGCTACAATGGAAGACCAGCCGCCTCGCTCCGCGTCGACGTAGCCGCCAACTTGGAACATAAATTACTCTCTCGTCCCGTTTGGTCAGCGTTGAATGCGGAGCAGTCGCCGAGCAGTGTCGCTGAGGAATGCAAAAGGGAGAGTTGAGGGTCGCCACTGGCTTTGAGTAATTTGTGGTTTCGACTTTTACATTGCGATCCGATATTAAATAATAAAAATATTTACATATACAGTACTTCCTGTGCCCGCGGCTCCGCTCGCGGTAAAGTCAACGTAATATCAAATCAGATTCAGATTCAGAATCATTGTTTATTGTTTATTGTTGTTTATTGTTTATTAAGCATTCATTAGACAGTATGACTGTACTCGAATTTGTTACAATTTGTTCTATCCGGTTCGATTACACCCACGAAGAAGAACCGGCAAGAAACTTCGCAGGGCTTTTTTTTAATAATTTTTACAAGCATTTATTGACTATCCACATAATGACACCGCCTACAGTCGATTGAAAATACAACTTGAGAGCAAGATCAAAAACAGATTTTTGTATTTTTTTGTACATACATATCACACACGCTGAATCCCGACAATCGGGGTAAGCAGAGTAATCGGTGTTGTGCTTCAAGAACTCTGGTAAATTTTTTTGTTAATATCATTTATTTAATAAATAACAAAAAAGTAATACTAATAACTAAAGAAATAAACCTACCTAACAAACATTAAAATAACTATCAAAAGGGGCATTTTCAATTTTTTTGTTTGTTTTTTTTTTTTTAAGTTCTGACAGATATTTATTTCGCCATAAAGACACACAACAATAACAATATTTCATTGAGACATATGCATATTCAGTATGGTTCGTCATTCGTTTTTTTTAATGTCACCTTCAGCAGTGCAATCTATAAGGAAGAACCGGGTAAGAAACCTTACAGAGCTTTTTTTAAATGTAACTTTTAGTAGATAAGTCTGGTGACCGCGCCGTGCCAAAGCTTTCTTTGTTCGCCGAATCGCCATTGAGATTCAGAGGTGTAATGCGGCGTGCGTACTTGGCACTTGCACCGGTGCAGCGACTCAGGCAAATTTAAATGAAATATATTATTTATACGTAGTTTTTTTTTTTTAGGTTTAGTTTATAAATTATTTTAGTTTAGTTTTTCATATTTCTTAATTTTAGAGTAATTTTATTTTTATATTGTATGATTGATTCCTTTATGGTTATTTTATCTTATTATTTACCACTTACATGATGAAACTTAGTAGTTTCATTATGTTAAATATAACATACTATATCCAAGCAATCGGATTCTAATCGGAAATCATCGATTTTTCTCCGATTGTATTCGCTTTGTGCCTCACTTCTCAGCTCATATGAATAATGGCGGAGATATTCTATATTACATAGGTAAAAACCGCAAGTGAATAGGTTGAGCTGTTCTTGGCTTATAAGCGAACATACATACATGCAGACGTCAGACGTTACATTTTATATTATGCAGGGATACAGTAACTTCTATTTAAAAAAAATGCATACTGGTCGAATCGAGGGTCGAGTTGTATTTTTAAGCGAAGGTTTTTTGGGGTGGAGCCCTAACTCAGAAAAAAGTGAAACGTCACGAAAATACGAACGGAAGTTGCAACGCTCCTCATTGGCTGGGCAGCTCGTAGCCTATCCAATAAGAGCGTTAGCTGGGCTGCCCAGCGCCATCTATGAGAAGTTTTTGGAGAGAACAATTTCTGAAAAGAATATCACATAGATGGCGCTGAATCAAGCACGTCGTCACAGATTACTTAATAGTTACTTCGTAACAGATAAATCACTCTATAGAAAATGTTCCTACCTTCGGGCTTTAATAGCCTACTGTTTCACCTCGCCAATCGCTGCGTGCAAAAATGTACCTTAACGATCGAGTATAAAGTGGTTATTGCTTTGCAGCTGCGCGCAGTTGCGTGGGCGAGCGTCTATGTATACTTCGCGCGGCTGACGAATTTTCACTGAAATAGACCGCTGCCCGGCGGCCCGTTGGGCGGTAGGTAGTTACGCGCGCAAGTACATAGAGTGCGTGAGGCCTGACATCGTGGTGGTCAATGCAATGGGTAATGGGTATGCAATAATTTTTAATGCATTCTGAGTAGGTAAACTCTATGGCTTAGATTAGAACCTATGTAAAACCATGTAATTATTTATTTTCCTAACTGACTAGAACGTAGGATTTATTAGCCAAAAGCAAAGCATTAAACCGTTAAAAATGACGCATGCGGAGTGAGTGAAAGAAATACGAGTATATTGGTATTTCCACCCTCCATCCAGCTATGCGAAGGAAGTGATTTTCCGCACATGTAAACTGAGCATTGTCGCGAATAGTTGCGTGAGAACGACATCCGGAGGCGTCTCCGTTTCATTTCTAGAAATGAAAATCTAAACCGAAGAATCCTAATACTTTAGGTGAAAAATCTGTTACGACGCGCTACTTTTGCGATTCTATGTTCGTTTAAAAGTCGAGAACTAGTCAATCAATTCACAGAGTATTTTCAATTATGGTTTTCTGGCACGTCTGAGGATGGTTATAGAATGTACCATGTACCGTGTGGGACCGGTACTTTAAAAGAATAGCCCCACTGCATCTCTCCCCGTGTATGTCGTAAAAGGCGACTAAGGGATATGACTCCCCCTTCTTATACTAGGTGGTAGGGTTTAACCCGCCCGGGTTGGTACCACCGCACTGAATGAAAGGTCGGTCGAAACGGCTATGTAAATAGTTTGTGTTTTCCGTCCAGTTCAGTGCAGCCGGCACGATCGAAGGGAAGCACTGACGTGGCGCCAAGTTCACCCGGTGTTATGGGATGACATCACGGATGTTGCAGGTGATGTAGCCAACCGTGTCAGTTTCCATAAAAAAAAATATAAAGGCCCACAAGTTTTTTTTAAACGCGACAAATAGCACGCAGGTCCCATAAGTATATCTAACGGCGCCCATGGACATTCAGTCGTATGCTGGGGTTGCGAATGCCATGCCGCCCTGACAGCTGCCCATTCACACACCTCTTGAAGGATCCGAGACTGTACTTGGGGGAAAATATATAGAGCGTTCCAGAGTTTACCGGTTCTGTAGAGGAAATATATGCAGATCGGATTGGTATGCATCCGCGGTAGGTCCAGCCTGTAGGGATGCAATCCCTGCCCAGTGCGCGCAGTGCGGAGGTGGAAAGAGTGACTATAAAACTCAATCTTTGTCTTCCTTCCTTAGTTACACTTCATATCAAATCAATTATTTCAACAGAAATATTTAATATTTCTTGTTTTAGTTGCCATTCTGTGGTTTGCTATTTAGGTTAAGTGTCTTTAAGGCGCATTTTAATATAAGTTTAGTTTTTTTTTTCAATCACTGCGGTGCGGGGACGTTGGTTGGAATCCGGACTTCTATTATGTACATTCAAACAATCAACACACAAAGACCTTTCAAATCACACATTTACCGTTATAATGCAACGCCTAAGTGCTATTATTCCTTATGTGAAATAATTTCTTTGCACGACAATGCAAATCAGATTATTTCAATTACGACAATAATTAAAATTTTAATAGAGTTCAATTGATAACGCTGTAATCAAATTCACTCTCAATAGACGATAAACATTCGGATCGTTCCGTGGAAATAAGAATATCAAGAAATTGCATTGTCATAGGTTTCTTGTTACCAGCGTTTGGTCGGCACACACTTTATTTCACGCTGACAGAAAATACGTCAGTAAACTTAAAAATTCAGTAAAAATTTAATATAAAGGTGTTTAATATTGCACTGCAGTTAGCCAGCGCGAGATTTTATACTTTTGAACTGGTAGTCTTTAATATCTTTGTGTTCTTGACGTAAATAAAAGAACTTCTTGACGATTCGAGGAAAAATCATTTAATCAATGATCAACATTTTAGTACATCTGGTGATTTTGGTGTCTAGGCCTGAACTGAAAACAATATTTTCAAAAACAAACTAAGACAAGATAAAGCGACACATTCGAAACATTAGAAAATCCTTCTTTATATTTTGAAAAGTATAAATTGACTCTATGGCAAAAGTATAAAATCTCGCGCTGGCTAACTGCCAGTGCAATATTTTGTAATTTCGTCACGTTTCTTACATCTCATCGACGAACTATCTAGGTACTTCTACAAAAGTATTTTCAAGGCTCATTCTATGAAGAATGTTATTTCAATCGAAGTGGATCGCATGATTACAATAAACTTACTGCCATATTGAACTATCGCACGCGAGACGAATGTGATTTCACAGCTCCAATAAATTGTTCTTAAGCGAACTAAATTAAAATAATTAATAGATATTCCGATATCGTTCTATAGTAATTCGCGATGTTATTTGATAACAAGCCACGATTGGCATAACAAATGCGTTTTATTTTGTGTAAAGTTTTTTAGCGCATATTTCCCAAGCCGTTGATCAAAATACAATATTTTCTGATTTTGCCAATCACACGTTACGACGACGTACATATTATATAAATGTTTCTAACTATCTATATAAATAACAATTAGATGGTGTTCTTTGGTAAGCGCTTCACTTACTAAAGGCGGGAAGGATTTGGCAATTTTTTTTTCGTAATAGTTCAAACAAGGTTTTTAGGGAGTTTGAGCTGTGAGCAAAAAGTCACACGAAGCGAAGCCGCGGGAAAAAGCTAGTTTCAAATAAAAATAAAGTCCAGATTCTGTAATTAATACCTTGTTTTGGTGGGTGTTCTCCACACATTGTTTTTCTACAAAATAAAGATGAAGCTGAGTATTCAACAGTATTTACGAATAGTAGAATGGCGTCCTGAAATATTCAACTAGAAGAAGTAAGTTTGGTTCTTATAATGTTGCTAAGGCACCCCACGAAAGCAGGTCATACCTAATCGCAGACAACCACTGTGTCTCTTAAGGCGAGTCTCCTGCGCGTGATTTTTCGAAACATTACACAAAAACATTAATGTTTCTGGTCGAAACAAAACATTTTGTGAAGACGTCAAAATGAGTTCCTACGAGGAAGACGTGCTTTCAGTTTTAACGATTGCAGATGCCATATCAGGGTGAAAACACAGATTTCGAGTTAGACCATATTATATTTACAGCTTCAAAATTTTAATATTTATCAGGAGTTATGAATAGAACACAGATTGGGATTGCACATGTCTTCCATGTTTTTGAAGAATTGGTTTTACTTTTATATTTCGAATTTATACACAATTTTAGTTATAAAGCGATATTATTTATATTTTTTTTTAGTGTTACATTAAAGTGTTACGACTCATTCGCAAAATCGGTCCAGTATATCCGGAGATATCTGCGTGTGACCGACGGACAGATAGACACTAGAGCGATCCTATAAGGGTTCCTTTTTTTTGCAATTTTGCGATGGGACCGTAAAAACTCAACTCAACCTCTCGCTCAACCTACCTATATCAAAATACCTGAGATATTAGATGACATAAGGGCATATCGGGACGCCAGCGGGCAGTTGTTTACCTTCTCAGATGAATGTCCTCATATCGGGGAGTTTATCGCGCAGGGCTGGGTTGGCACCACCGCACTGGCACGAGGTACTTCCGGGAACGCTGTGATGGAATGCTGGCGGCTGTGAGTTTGAACAAGCGGTACGGCGACGGCGTTGCGTCGCATCGCTTCTCCCACACTATTCATCGTGTCTCGGTTGTAGCGTCGACATCACAATAATGTACTTTATTTTTATTATTTCAGTAATCTTATAACCCCTCACCCGTCGGTCTATAATTCCCCAATATGGCTGGACTGTAGGGGCAATATGGCGGCGGCGCGCGCCTTATTCTACCTAGCGATGTTCGATGCTGCATTTCTCGAAAG
This sequence comes from Nematopogon swammerdamellus, assembly GCA_946902875.1. NCBI lineage: Eukaryota > Metazoa > Arthropoda > Insecta > Lepidoptera > Adelidae > Nematopogon > Nematopogon swammerdamellus. The sequence continues at coordinate 9,829,799 of OX336337.1, forward strand.
TTTTTTATGAAACATTCAATAAAGCCTAATATTTTTGAAATTTACATAAAATTTCCTAAGCGCCTACATTATTAAATGTGTATCTACCTTAATTTAGATGACTTATTCTAGGTTAAAGGCAGAGAATGAGAAAATTCCCCGTTTTTGTAAAAAAAAAATAATATCTCATTATGAAATAAATATATGTGCATAAATTTGAGTTGTATTATATTCGCATTAGGCACTTCACTATATCCAATTAAAAATACACATGCTACAATATAATATTTTTTCATTATCACAGCTACAAATATGGCCATTGATTTAAGCGGTCATAAAATATGAACTCAACTTACCATTGTTTATCTTCTTACTTAGGCACTCAAGTGCCCTAATTTATATGTGTAAACATTCGTTCTTTTAGTTTCTTAGAACCAATGTCACGTAAGTGTCGGGATGTTTGGTTTCTAAATAACAATATTTTAATTGAGACCCAGCCAAAAATATATACTTTGAAAACTATGTAACTACAGTAATATTCACTACGTTTATGTGGAATAGAATCACATATAAAAATAGTACATTAAATTTCCTATTACATTGCCTAGAAAACTAATAAAAATCATATTGCTAAAAAAAATTCAAAACAATTGAAAAAATTCGCTATTTCCAGCAGCTAGGTGGCTAATGTTATTATGGAGAAATATGACTGGAGGTGTCCGTTAACGGACAGCTCCAGTTGACGGCATAGAAAAATTGTCTTTTAACGGACAGCTCCAGGTGAGGGAATAACTCCGATTTTCTCCTACTTCGACCACTTCTGACCTTCTTTTAAGATAATATAAAACCTGTAATTCTGAGGATATTTATACCATTGCAATAGTGAAAATGGCATGCAATTGGGTTGAGCCATTCACGAGTTACAAGAGGACATACATATATACATACAAATGGGAGACGTTGCATTTTATAATAAGCCGAGTTACCCATTAAGGTGGAAAAAAAAATCACCAGTAATCCCTGGGAGGGATAGGGAAGATAGATTTTCGGGGTAATTGATAGTGATTGCATTTTCTTTTCTTTTATGAAAAAAATCGTGTTTCGTGACCTAGGATTGTTTTTTCTTCAATTTCAAACTTCAAATTTCAACACAGTCATATATGATGAGTATTTCTATAATTACATACTTTAACTATGTGGCAACTTGAATAAGTTAGTCCTTTTACACATAGAAGTAGATACAGGGGAAAAATTTCCGTATACATAGTTGAGGTGCCGACGCTACAAGTCGGTCGTGACCAGATACTCCCGAGTCTCATCCCTCTATTCATACAACATTTAATGAGGCGTGTTTCTATACAAAACTGGCGTTCGCCGTTATTGCGCTCCCTTTAACTAGCCTCCCTTTTTTGCGCCAACGGACTTTTCACAAAAACACGAGCTGTGGGGAATCCTTCCGCAAAATTAAAGTTTCATCCACTATACAAACCGATACGGATGCACGCGGCTTTGTGAAAGTATAGCCCTCTTTACGCTGGTTTTGAAGCTCTTTGATAGTGTACTGCGGTTTCTGCGCTTAAAATAAGCCTTTTTGCAGCTCGCGATGAATATAAAGCACCTGGCTAGGCACTAAGCATAATATACTCTGGAGGCCTGTTCTGCATATAATGCTTTTCTGAACGATAAAAATTTTCCTTCATTATTTTTCAGTTTATAATTACAAATTATTGAATAAATGACGAATTTTATATGTTATCCGGTACGGATGGCTGAGTCAGAAGGGCTAGAGTAAATGCTCCGACCAGCCGATATCACCTCCGAGAAGGACCATACCGCAGGACCTCCCTTTTGAATTGCTGGCTATACTGAACTAGAGGGGAACACACATCCGAGCGGGTAGTATGCGGCCATCTTACGTCCTCCAGTACGGTTAATAATATATATGTACTCTAGATTCTAGAGTAAGACTAGATATTATTTAGTATTTAGCTGAATGTATCCGTTAGGATTCGCTCTCTCACTATGACAGGTATCCTAAGTTGATCACAGCCCAAAGACATTCAAACTAGTAGCAGTACACCGGACAAAGCGAACAAAATCATAATCCATTAAATCGTTACCTAACTATTTACATAGCCGTTTCGACCGACCTTTCATTCAGTGCGGTGGTACCAATCCGGGTAGATTAAACTCTACCACCTAGTAATATAAGAAGGGAGTCATATCCCTTAGTGGCATTTTACTATATACACGGGGAGAGATGCAGTGGGGCTATTCTTTTAAAGTACCAGCCCCACACGGTACATGAATCGTTCATATCTTAAATTTCTACCATTCTGTCATTCTCCTCGCTTCATTCGTTATTGTAAGGGATTAGAATGCTTATTTTTATTTATTGAGCTTTCATAAAAGAACTGCAATGTCACAAATGCTTTGCCACAAATCGAAGTCTTGCTCTGTCTACGCCAACAAATAAGGAACAATAATAAAGAGAGACAGAAAATATCTTCGTTGCAAGCTGAAATAAATCAAGGACGACGACGAAGTGCGGGGATGACCAGCCTGCCTATTAATTAGTGATTATCGCAAAATTAACGGTAGCCCCAGCTATGTCTCACTAGATGCATTGAGAAACCAGTTGGGGTGAGTGAGACGAAATTGCTAGTAGCAATGAATTTCTGATAGATAATTTTGGCTGGAATTTTACCGTTCTCAAATCTCAAATCGTCGTTCTCAAATCTCCACGAACAAAGTCGAAGTCGACTTTGTTCGTGGAGATTTAAATAAGTTGCGTGGGTCGGTTCTATCGTTAACCTGGTTAAATGCGATTTTAAAGCGGAAAGATATATTTTATACTTACGGTGTAAGGGCTTTGAACGGGCGAATATTATTAGAAATACAATCCACAGAACAATATATTTTGACTTTCACGGCCCAACAAAGAATTTGAAGTACCTAACACCAAGCTCCCTAGCAGAATTTAATAGTTAATCATATTGTGGAACGAATAGTTATAAATAAGTTTTAACTGCATATTCATAACCGCCATCACTTCCTTAAATTTAAGTTATGAGTTTTATAACTTCTTATTTTACTTACAATATTTTCGTAGATGTTTTAATTATCATGGTAAGTATTATTGGCTATATTTTCCAATCAAATTAGAATTTTGTCTTAATGAAAGCATTATCCCATATCTCATAATTCCTACATTTTTGTACATGTTACTTCAAAGAAATTCTTCAAAGTTTGAGCATTGTTTGTGTAGTTATTTAACGCGCATCTGATTGGACGTGCTATGCGGCGCCGCCGCACCACCGGGCGCGCTCTTCGAGGGCACGTTTTGTTGGGCTGACATTTACCTCGCCACGGTGCTGTGGCAATCCGTGGATGATATTTAGTGCTACCTACGTGCGGATGCACTGCGTTCATACCGGAGGAGCGGCGGGGCTCAGACGTGGCTAGAACTAGATGCTCGGCTAGATGAAGCTTGAGAAGAAGCGACACTGTGTTCCCTTTGCAAAAACTTGATGCTGACGATTTGAAAACTATTTTTATTATACTATGAATAGCCCAAACTAACAAGCTTGACAAGCTTTACACGGACAGAATTCACGTGAAATTTTAATTTCGTAAAGCGTGTCACAGACGATGAAGATATTATAATATTTTATCATAAGATGCACTAAGATGAAATGTTATAGTATAATATACTATATATTATACTAGTATCTATACTATAGATACTAGTATAAATACTACTATATATATTATACTAGCATCTATAGTATAATTTATACTATACAGGGTGTAAAAACGGCGAGTACATTAAATTTAGGAAATGATTATTGGGATCAAGAGTAACAAAAAAGTCAAATAACTTTTTTCTGAATTCCCTTAAAATAAAAAGTTACAGTTTTCATACAAACTAATTGATTATTTTAGTGTAAAAATGATCTAATGACAAAAGGGCGGCGCGGAGGGGGGAAAGAACGGGTGAGACGTGAGCGCCTCGGACGGAAGTATTGGCGGGAGGGGCGGGGGTTAGCATTGTGAGTGGAGGACTAGAGGTCGGCAGGCGGAGGGTGCGGAGCGGCAACAACGCGTTAAATTACACTAGACGAAAACATACATTTCAAAAATTGATATCTCGAAAACTAGACACTTTAGAGAAAAACTTTACTTGCTTTTTTGTCTAGGAAAAACATGAGGATTGCGCTGGCGAAATTAATGTACTCGCCATTTTAACACCCTGTATATTATACTAAGATACTAGTATATTATACTAGTATCTTCATGCGTAAGATTGATAAGATACGATAATATTTTATGAAACCTATACATTCTCATAGACGCTTCCGACCGGGTGATCAGTACCGCGGGTTTGATTTAGACCTATGAAAACCTACTATGTCATATTAATCAAAATAAAACTATTTAGTCGAAATTCGCGTCTCCTTCATTCTTATGCCATTATGCGTCTTGAGGCGATTCCATCCAGCTTCACTAAAAAGGAAACTGCATCGCGCTCTCTTTGTCTCCTGGCTCACCTGTTCCCGCTGAATGAGGAATGAGGATTCCGCTGAGCCCATGACGTCATTGTGGACGATACCTACCGCCTTGAGACCTAGGTGCCATACGTATATTACGATATAGTTACATATCGCTCGTTATATTTCGATATCGCTTGATACTGTAATATCAAATATAATAATATTATCTTCATTGATGTGATGAGATGATGGATGATTCAAAGAATAATTAAAATCGAACAAGTCGCTTAGGAGTTTCAGTGTTCCTAACAAACAAACATACGTACGATTTTTAAGATCACTGATCACTTGTCAGCCTCAGTAGTTGAGTGGTGCGGTGCGGCCACTGTTGTTATGCATACATGGGCGCGGTCAGTACTTGGATGGGTGACCGCTCGACCGTTGGAGGCTGACCGTGGTTCAGATTACACGTAAAACTCTAGGTTCCTTCCCTTCTTAATTTACTAGGTGGTAGGGTATATCCTGCCCGGGTTGGTACCACCGCACTAAATGAAACGTCGGTCGAAACGGCCGACGACATTTAATGTTTGTGTTTATATAGTTTGTGTTTTCCGTCCAGTTTAGTATCTATAGCCGACATGAAATTAAGAGAACCACAGACCAGACATGACCCTAGTTCACCCGGTGTTATGGGTGACATCGCGTATGTTGTAGTGTAGGTAATGTAGCCAACTGTCAGTTTCCATAAAAAAATACAAACGTTCAGGCTAAATAATATGTTATATATAAGAAAATAGTAACAGTTAACAATTTAAATCTCGAAAGAAATAAAATTACCTTGTTATAATATACATCAAAATACGTCACTATCATGACGTCCGCAGGTTGGAATAGTGTCGCCTCTTGTTAACCATTCGCTTCCTTGGCAAACCAACGTCTATAGGGAAAATGCCAGGCGCGTCCGCCCCCCACTAACAATAGATGCCGATCGTACCTCCCACCCCGCTCGCCCCGCACCTCCAGCAGAGCCTCCGTCGGTGAAATAAAGCCTTAGGATTGTTAAGCCTTTGTGGAACTCAGAATGGGATTGTATGAATAGCCCAGCCGGAGTGCACACTTCAGTTTCTATCGTTGAACGTTTGTTTTGGTCTAAGGTTTTCTTTTGTACTCCGATCTGTCGAGATCATTTTGATCGCACTCCTTGTTTACTTAACAAACTACTACTGTTGTTCGTTTGGATGTATAACATTAAATGAGACTAGATATATGTATCTTGTTTCACTAGAGTGGAGCTGGTAAAGTCAGGAGCGCTCTCCCTGTCCACATATTTCCCTCCAAGTACAGTGTCAGGTCCTTTAAGTGATCAAGAGAGGTGTGAATAGGTAACTGTCAGGCCGACATGGCAACCTCCCATGAATGTCCATGGGGGTCGTTGAATACCTTATGGGTGGCTCGGAGCCACATTTGTCGTCTTTTCTATAAAAAGACAATTTATTCTACCTAGGGAAACGTGGCTACCATTCTATGAAAGTTTATTATAGATAGAACATTAAATGTTCTATCTATGATAAATCTAAATAGTAGATGCTTGTTTAAAGTAGCAATTATACAACGCCGACATCACGAGGGTAATAGACGATGTAGCCAACTATGTCAGGTTGCATAAAAAAACAAAGCCATAAATTTAATAAAATTTTATACATACATACATACATAGCGTCTCGCCTGTTTTCCAGTGGGGTAGGCAGAGAGAACGGATCTCCACGTGCCACGATATCTGCTGACGACCCTCTGCCGCGTCTTCCACTCTCATTATGTTTTTCATACATGCTCTAAATTTAATAAACAACATTTTATAAATTTCATTTTATACATACTCTTTATCTATACATATAATAAAATCGTAAAGGTAAGAAAGTCTGTACATTGAATGTATTCGGAAAAAAACTAACCAGGGTGGCTTAAAATGAGATACTGAACATATTAGAAGTTTTTAAAATTTTTGTTTGTTTGTTTGTTTGTCTGTACGCGCATCACGCAAAAACCACTGAACGGAATTAGACGAAACTTTGTATAGTGGCAGTTTATATGCCGGGTTAACATAATAAGTAAAAAAAAATAACAAAAATAAAAAAAAATTAACAATTATAAACATTATTGCGCGTTTAAAATCACGTAGTCCAAAGTACATAATTATATCTTGAGAACTGGCAGCAAATACAATTTGAATAAAATATTCATTCGAAATTTAAAAACAAGTAGATACAACGAAAATGACAGTTCTTCTTTTTTATAACTTGAATATAATAGTCTATACATATCTATTCTTTCTATACATATAATAAAATCGTAAATGCAAAAATGTCTATTTGTACGCTCATCTCGCAAAAACCACTGAACGGAATTTGACGAAACTTTTTATAGTGACAGTGTATATCAAATCACGTAATCCAAAGTAAAGGTAAAAAACAATTTTAAATGTCATGTTGACACCGGAGAACTGTCATCCCGACGTGAGCTGGCCGGTGACAAATTGTTTGATAAATAAAAAAATATAATTGAAAGTCGAAGTTATGTCGCTGTCATCGGTGCAATAAAATTTATATATCTGTTGCCCGCGGCTTCGCTCGCGTGAAATTCGTATTTCAAAAAAAGAAAGTAAGTAACTAAAGGCGGGCCCGAAGGCGGATCTGCGCTCACGTAAACGATTTTCTTTCTCGATGAAAGTAACTAAGGGCGAGGCGGAAGGCGGAGCTGAGTTCAGAAAGAAGAAAACATTCTTGAAGAAAGTAAGTAACTAAGGGCGAGGCCGAAGGCCGAGCTCTGTTCTGGAAGACCATAAACCTTCTCGAAGAAAGTAAGTAACTATGGGCGAGGCCGCAGGCCGAGCTGCGTTCAGGAAGAAGCTAAACCATCTTGAAGAAAGTAAGTAACTAAGGCGAGGCCGAAGGCCGAGCTACGTTCGAATAATTGAAAAACCATCTCGAAGAAACAAGTAACTAAGGGCGAAGCCGAGGGCCGAGCTGCGTCCAGCAAGAAGCTACGATCTTGAAGAAAGTAAGTAACTAAGGCGAGGCCGAAGGCCGAGCTACGTTCTGATAATTGAAAAACCATCTCGAAGAAAGCAAGTAACTAAGAGCGAGGCCGAAGGCCGAGCTGCGTTCAGGAAGAAGCTAAACGATCTTGAAGAAAGTAAGTTATTAAGGGCGAGGCCGAAGGCCTTGCTCTATTCGGGAAGACCATAAACCATCTCGAAGAAAGCAAGTAACTAAGGGCGAGGCCGTAGGCCGAGCTGCGTTCAGGAAGAAGGTAAACATTTTTTAAGAAAGTAAGTAACTAAGGCGAGGCCGAAGGCCGAGCTACGTTCTAACTAATGATAAACCATCTCGAAGAAAGCAAGTAACTAAGGGCGAGGCCGAAGGCCGAGCTGCGTTCAGGAAGAAGCTAAACCATTTCGAATAAAGTTAATTAATATTAAGATTGAGTTAATTTAATTTAAATTTTATTATAAAGTCCACGCTTCTGACGGCAAATATCCTAGAACCTCGCGATTATTCCCGGCTGGATGGCAAGAGGCCCGATGCTATCACCTTAGTGCCATGGACTAAGGGTAGTTCTTGGATGTGGGACGCCACTTGTGTTCTCACATTGGCTTCAAGTCACGTTAGGACATCTTCAAGAGCAGCTGGCGCGGCCGAGGCTGGGGCGGAGAGCCTCAAACGCAACAAATATAGAAATATAATTCAAGATTTCGAATTTGTTGTGTTTGCGGTTGAAACCCTCGGTCCGAGGAGCAGTGAAGCCAAAAGAGGCTTGGGCCTCTACTGGTTGACGCAACTGGTGTCCCGCCATCAAGAGCTTATGTACTGCATTCAAAGGGTAAGCCTTACCATCCAGCGGGGTAATGCCGTAAGTGCTCTAAGAACATTTGAAAATGCCCGTTTTGATAGTTATTTTAATGTTTGTTAGGTAGGTTTTAATTCTTTAGTTATTAATATTACTTTTTTATTTTTATGAAATAAATAGACTGAGTAAACGATATTATATTCTATCGAAGAAAGGAAGTCTTTAAGGGCGAGGCCAGAAGGCGGAAGAGGGTTTTTGGTTTACCTGAACGCAGGTCGGCCTTCGGCCTCGCACTTAGTTCCTTCCTTTCTTCCAGAAGATTTATCGTCTTCCTGAACGCAGCTCGGCCTTCGACCTCGCCCTTACTTACTTCCTTTATTTGAGAAAGGTTTATCGTTTACCTGAAAGCAGCTCGGCCTTCGGCCTCGCCCTTAGTTAGTTACTTTCTTTGAGAAGGTTTATCGATTACCTGAACGCAGCTCGGCCTTCGGCCTCGCCCTTAGTTAATTACATTCTTCTTTGGAATACGAATTTCACGCGAGCGAAGCCGCGGGCAACAGCTAGTCTCAATATAAGTGCACGGGCCGGGCACCCTCCTCGGTCGGCGCGGTGGGCACTCCAAACTGTAGAGGGCACTCGTCCTGGTGTTTCGAGTTTCACCCGGCATATCCTCTGACTGCGGCCACTTAATCCGGACATACTCGTAACTTGAGCGAATGTTGTGTAATGGCACTCTCGGACGTCCCGTTCACATTCAGATATAATAAGAAGATTCCTATACACACATATAGGTACATTTTATTTTGTGTGCTAGAGCACAGATGAGATACTAGGCTAGAGTAGGAAACATTTGAAATGTTTTCATGGTTTTCTATATCAAAATGTTTATAACTATAACAAGTATGTTTTAGACAAGATTTACTGCGTAATGCAATTTCTGCGAGTTGTTAACCTTAAATAAAACAACAGTTCCCATGTTGTACGTACAGGTTTTCTCACGAGGCTCTATGAAAGGTTAGCTGAAAGAATTTTGGCTTGGTTTGTTTTGGTTGCACTCCTCTATTAAATATAAGATAATTTCAATAACAATATTAAAATCGAATCATACAATACATTTCAAAAGACTAAAAACATAAATAGAATACAAAAATGAAAACAAAATTAACATTAATAAACAAATCATCTCCAATCCAATGCCTATGTTTACATACATACATATCACGCACGCTGAATCCCGACAATCGGGGTAAGCAGAGTAATATTGCCTAGGTATATTTGTTTATATTTACCAATTTTTGTTTATTATATTATTTAAATTCATATGTATGTAGGTAACAATACTCTTGGATTTGTCGAACATTCTGCCAGTTCTATTTCCACGCGAAGAAGAACTGACAAAAACTATGCGTGTATTTGTAAGTCGAACAAAGGTAAGCACTGACATGGCACCTAGCTCACCGTAGTGTAGTGGGCTGACATCACGGTTGTTGTAGGTCATATTATAGGCAACCGTGTCAGATTCCATAAAAAAGTATTTCTTATGTCATTTGCGCGCCCGTAAGCCACATTACTCGTCATGCGATATTGCACAATGTGCATAGTTCTACTGGCTTCTGCAGTATCGAAATACATGGTTTAATTATTCAGTCTCCTATTCGTATTCCACAATATATTAGCAATCCTCGATGAGTCCTAATGTGGGCGCGATAATCAGCGACTGTTCATTATTTAGTGTCCGCGGGCACACAGCGGATCGCTACAGGAACATAACATTATGTTATCCTCCGATGACACGCCAGATCTATTTTGATCGCATTGTAGCCCCGTAATACATATTTAATTTATTTCCTAACAATGATCCGCGGTAGAAGACCGCAAGCCTGCGTATCTACAATATTACATGCATTATTCATTTTGGCATCAGGCCGCCCTATGCTCACAGTACTAGTAAATTCAACACTAGAAATACACATTAAATCCTTGTCATAATCACTAGCTTGATGAAAGTCCTACTGAATGCTTTGCTCGGTAGGAAAGCACGCGTATAACACTGTTCTACCGGTGTATCAGTACTTTTCGTGGGGGCCGTGCATGTTTAGTGGCGCGGCATACGCCACCGCCCGCGACTGCCCGCCTGTATCGTGTATGGATGTCGAAACAGTCGCTACGATTAATACCTCCATTCTTTCATTAATAAGTATGTACATTGAATTTTTATTTTTACAAAATGTGCACACTCATACACTTCTTCTGCATTCAAAATATTAATTTGTATAAAGAATGCCGTCCGTCAGTCATTTCGCTGACAACCTTCATAAGACACCAAAAAGCTTCCCAAAATTTTCTTCGCCACAGAAGCTTGAATCTTCAACCAAGAATATAAAACTTGTGGAGCAGCTGAATATTTATTACAATAAATATTGTCTTACCTTCGAAATAAATACGAGTATATTCTCAGAAATGTTTTTATATTTATTTCAACAGTAAATAACACCTACTTTTTTCATATTTTCTTCTTTCGTATAATCTTTCAGTTCTGTTATTTTTAGATATTATCTAGGATTATTTTTTTTTAGTTTCAAAGTGCGCATGGTTCTAATCTAGATCGTTTAATTTTGCTGTAATTTGTGTAAACGATGCATACGGCCGTTAGAATAAGTGATCGCTGCATTGTATGCTGTGTGTGTGCTGTGCTTGTATGCTGAACGCTGTTCTACGATAAAGTCCTCATACCGTAGCGAGCCGGCACCCACACAGCTCGGCACATATGTACAAACACATCACTACAAAATTCCACACGATTGAATGTTCCCCCTGCTGGCCCGCTACAGTGTGAAGTTGAACTGTAGACGCTTTACTCTTACACCATTTGACCAAATCGTTTTCTCGGTTTCAGATAAGAGCATTCAAGCTGAAACAATCAAGGCTACGAGAATGGCAAGCGGCGGGAATCCGAGCTAGCGACCTCGAGGTGCGATCCCATAGTTCGGCCACTGCACCGTGGACCGGCCAATCGATATTGGACAAAATGTATTTGCGGTGGACGCTCCTGTTCGTCGCTGCCCTGCAGCTATGTGAGTGTTATCTGTAGATTAAACTGTTCACCATAATTAAATATTAAACAGATGAGGGCCAATACATATTGTGGATGGAATACGATGAGCATTGTGAGAATAATAACAATGTGTTATTTTTGGCTATCGAAAATCAATAGTCTCAAAGCATTGCGATTAGACAAACAAAATTTGTTAAAAATACTTTCAAACGCAACTGTGAAATTATAATTGTTCCTAGCAACTTCCCAACGTAGTCCTAAAAAGTTACAATTTTATAAGAGTGTTCTCTTCGCACCATCTTCGTCGATATACGTAAAGGACAAGGAGTGTAAGGTGGACTATCGCAGCTCATTTGGCGTCAAATGGCCTGGAAATAACTAGAATATACTGTGGATGGAACATGAGGGCGCCGGGAGCGCTATAGTGTAGCTTAACTACACACATTCGGATTCGCGTCGAGTGGCGGCAGGATTAAAGTTCCAGGAGAATTCCCGCCGGTTCGAGTCGAATCGAACCCGATTGCGGGACGGAGCCGATCGCTCTAGCTAGAACGAATCGAACTTCGATCGAGCGAGCTTAGGAGATTATGTCCAGATTATGCAGGTAATCTAGAGCTTACGCGAAACTAATGTTTGAAGTAGACAACCTATATTACTGTTTCGACTAATACGAAATTATGTTCTCGGTTATTTATTATTTCTCCCCAAAGCTCTATCTCTAACTTCGTAAATAATCTACGTCTATAGTAATCTTGTGTTTTGACAGCTGTTTCACATAGACCTAGTATTCCATACATTATTCTGTTAAACACCAGTCAGCTGTCAAATTATCTGCTTAGTTCGGGCTTGTGTAATCGGGGCCTTCGATATCTCAAGCAGTGTAGTAGAGCGCTAAGGGCTAGCACGTTCGTACTGCGATTGCAAATATTAGCCGAGCGGATTTTGTTTTCGGCGGTTGGGTGTACTTTCATATAATTTCCATATGCTACAAAATGCCGGAAAAAACCGCGCGGATAACATTCAAAGTACCATTGGTACACGCCAATGAGTTTTTTTTCTGACGAAAAAATTAACGTGCATACACCTGCTGCCTCACCGTTCGGAACCGGAGTAAAAATTTATGTGCCTTCCCCTGCCCCTTACTAGGTGGTAGGCTCAAATTGTAGCCGACTGGGTTGGTACCACCGTACTGGATGTAAAATGGCCGCATAGCAGCCTCGGTTGTGTTCTCCTCTAGTCCAGTATAGCCAGCAATCCAGGGAACTATCCGGTATGGCACCTACACTCTCGGAGGTGATATTGGCTGGTCGGAGCATGTGCTTTGCCCCCTCCGACTCAACCACCCTTACCGGATTACATAAAAAAATCTAGGCCTAAAAGTGTAGATGTCGAGAATTAATCTTCAATATGACAACATTCTGAGTATTACGATTGTGGACATTTAACAAATTACATATATCTTTGATATCTATTTCTTACGTTCAGTTTCCATGAAAAGTTTACATAAGTATTGAATTATTTAATATTTTGGACAGGTTCCTGATAAGGTATACAGCTCCCAAATCTGACTTATAATGAAGGTTGTCTTAGCAGCTACCTTGTCTTGTCTTACTGCATAGTAAACTTTCGTGAAACTGCGGATCTCAAAATGAGTGTCTGCAGTACGCAGCGCTGGTTGGTTGAACGCAATTCGGCTTATGTAGCTAAGTGCCGGATGTTAAAATAACGAGGTGGTTAGCGGAGCGGCGTATGTAATTAGCTGACAAATTGGTCGTGAAATGGGATGAACGACGCGTCACCCCAGCGAACCCTAGCCCGCTTCTGCCCCCTTCCTCCCGAAGTGGTCCGTGTCTCCGCGACCCCCTGCCGCCGCCCCGTCGCTGAATGCTCGTGGCGGGAGATTTGTGACGCCATCTTGAAGTTTAAGCTGGCTCGAGGCGTTGTTCGTGTGCTCTTCTAAGTTTTTGAAGATTGTGCCGAGAACTTTCGCTGCGATTAGGTATTACACAGAGTTGTATATTGGAGTAGGTTCGCGGAGATGTTTCTCAAGTTTAGCGATCCTGTCACTGACGAACGAGTGTCACGAGGATGTTCTGCAGCGAAAGGTGGAACTCTTGAGAGATACGTGACGCACTAGCCGCACAGACATGGCGCAAGTTAGTTTATGCAAATTGACTTCACCGATAAGTTAGTAGAAGCAGCGATCGCTGACGGCAAAGTTTTGAAACTGAGCCAAATTCCGCGTTCACTGTTCTGGTGCCTGTGACAGAAGAACAGATCGACTGCTTCATACTCTCTCACCACTATTCAATAGTTATAATAGTTGGGGGGTATATCGCAGTCCATAGTCTAACTAAAGTTTCGATAGAGCCCGGGTCCTGCGAAAGCGATCATTGCAGCAAAATAAACCTACTCGTATATAAGCGTTTAGATTATGAACGGTTTAGTGGTAATAATCTGCTTGAATACATTATTTATTCAAGCCGCAGCTGAAACCTGTGCTTCGGGAATACAATGAAAATTTCCCAAGGGCGCGATGTCTAAACATTAATTACTCGTATCACGTAACACGCTTTGAGAATAGAAATAAATTCACATTGCCTGAATTGACGAAAAAACTAAAATTTTGCATTACCTTGTTCTGTAAACGTTTCATAAAATTTTGGTATTCAAACTGGTAAGACTATCTAATTTAATTCTGTCAACCTTATATACAATACGATATACAGAACCACAGAACAGCGAGCGGCGGCTGTCTTCCCCAGCTGGATGTAACGATATGTTTTGGGAAATGCTACTTTACCAACCTCACTATTTATATTGTATACTTACCCAAAATTGTTGTTCTATCGGCTCTCCTCGCGTTAACTCTAGTATGAGCCGATAAACTTTCGTTCGGAGATAGTCAGCTTGAATTAGTCGATTTATAAGCCAACATACACACACACGGCAGATGTTGCATTTTATATTTAGGAGGATAGGTAAACATATCTAGTTATGTTTCAAAATCAACACAACCCAAACAAACAGCATGAAAGGTCGCTAGATTGCTGTGAACGCATATCAAAACTCTTCAAATGTTGTGTTAAAGTAAAATTAAACTTCACATTTCACATACAAATGTGCTCACATATTATGTTCACAATGAGGCCGGTCGGTGACACACCTTCGAACAATGCCGAAGGATAATCACGGACGCTCGGCCGCTAGTCACCAGGGCCCGAAAATGAAGAGTTACAGCGAAGTAAATAGTCAGTCTCCGTCCGAATGACGTTGAACAATCGCCGTTCTCGAGCTTTAGACCGGCGTTTCATTATCGTGCTCCCGGGCCCCGCGCTCTTAATTGTCTAGAATTTGTGCTTCGCCCTGCTAATTATTTAATGCTGCAGACGTACCTTTATTAAAAGGATTTAAGCGAGAGTGCCGCCCTAAGATAAATGTGTAATTTTTAGGGCTTCCCAGAAATTATACCAAGAATGCTTATGGTGAAACGTTTGAAGTTTGTCATAGACTCCTTAATGTTACACTAAGGTTTAACGTGGCATTCATTCGCGCAGGTAGAATGTCAGTCAGTAAGTGTGTATGCGTCCACTGCTGGACATACGCCTCTCCAATGTTTCTCCAGTCCTCCCGGTATTCAGGGCGTACGGAACCACTGATTGCCTCCGAAATACTTTATGTCCTCCTCTTTTTTTTTATTGAGTCCGAAAAAATTACTGAGATAATCTCCATTTAGATGGATGATTTATCCATGTCCATTACCGCTTGTTCAGCCTGATGATGATGTAGGCCAATCACTCCGACACGCTGTCGATATCGAGGACACTGCTAACGAGGCTTCGAATCACAATGAATCCCACTCTTACACCACTTTATGATGCTGATTGTGGGTATTTCCTCTGAAGTAAAACAGGTTACCGGAGCGTAGCAATTCAGTCTCTTCACCCTTTCTTCTGACCCCGCAAAGATAGTAAAATTATGTATATTTTTATTTTTTATGTAATCCGGTATGGGTGGCTGATTCAGAGGGGTCAAATGATCCGACCAGCCAATATCACCTCCGAGAAAGTAGGTGCCATACCGGAGACTTCCCTGATTTGCTGGCTATACTGGACTAGAGGAGAACACAACCGACGCTGCTATGCGGTCATCTAACATCCAGTACGGTGGTACCAACCCAGTCACTACCACTTGACCCTACCACATAGTAAGCGTCAAGGGAGAGAGAAGCAATATGAGCCAGCTTAAGCTGGATTCTCTTGCTGTCTTAGAGTTCGTATATTGCAGATAGCCAAATATAATTTCGTTTAGCAGAGCAGCCAGATCTAACCCAGGGATTCTTAGTACCCCTCACCCCGCAGGAACTTGGTTGGTTGCAATGTTAATAAAAATAGCAAATAAAGTGAGTAAAAATAAATAAAAAATGCGAATATTAATAAATAAAATATGAAATAGTATAGCATGATTAACTGAATAAATTCGGTAAATTATTATTTTCTTTATTTCTTTTAGGGGGATAAGATTTAAATTTATTTTTTACTTGAAATTAGTTTTTAATTATTTTCTTATTTGTTTGATTTCGAGGGACTTTACCTCGGTATCGCTACTCTCTGACACGTAAATGCAAATAATACTGTACCTATCTACGGACTCGTTAATATAGGCTAGGCATAGAACGCATTCCGCAAGTAAACATGACTACTTAGCAGTGGGTTCAAAGAAACACTATTACTGTAGTGCCTGGGTGACCGAGCTGCGCTCGGCCTCTAACAGATGGCACTACATTATTAACATGACAGCAGATATTGTACTAACTGCTGAATGTGAAAACGGATTTTCTCAGGCATGACACCTATTAGATAAAGTTGGAAAATAAAAAATGTTTTACAAAATTTCACCCAAATCGTTAGAGCCGTTTCCGAGAAACCAATTATTTATACATACAAGAATAGCTTACTTAAAGTAATAGGATATCTTCCAGATTTTCTAATAGAACAATTGTATCAACCTGACATTACCAACACCCCTAAAGGTGGAAAAAATCGCTTCAATTTACAAAATATTATGTAATCAAAATGAATGTTGCTTTATGAATCTCTGCGTTGCAAAATGTCTCGTTAGAACCGTCTTAGAAGGATATTAGAGATGTTATAAAAATATGAAAAGGGAAGCCGAATTAAAAATGGAAATGGTAAGTCGCCTTAGGGACTGCTGCTGAATGTTGTTACATGTTTGTCTACATCAACATTGTATGCACGGTACACGCGTTGGGAAATTACATTCGAAGAATTTATATTTTTTTATGAAAAATAAGTAAAATGTAAAATCTAGGTAGCAGAACGATGTTTAAATATTTGTATTAAATATTAAATACACGTTGAGTCTTTCTTACAAATGTTTGTACTTATGAGGGCTAAGTATACGTTTAAATAATAAGGAAGAAAACGCCCTATAAATTTTTTAAGATCCGATTTTTTTTAATAATCGATAAAATCAGTATTATGTACAATCAATCAAATATTTACAGAAATTTACAATTTTATAGGAGTTAAAATGATACTTTTGAAAATTTTAATTAAAATTTAACCTTAATCGTAGATTCAAAGAAATCCAACGGAAAGTTCCCGGTATGGCACCTACCATCTCGTCGGTGATATTGGTTGGTCGGAGCATGTGATCTGGATCCTCTGAGTCTGCCGCTCATACCGGCTTACATAAAAAAAAAGATTGAATAAGTAACACGCCTAAACATATTAACGATAGGATTAATTGCATATGTATTAATTAAAAAGTAATATTATTTTGCATGTAAATGTAATTATAAATATATGCTTTTTAACTGCTAAGGTGCATTGTCTTAATGTTTCTCATGCAAGCGCACGTTATTTTGAGTAATAGAATAATCTTAAAACTGAAAATAATCTCAATAATTTTATGGACTGGTGCAGTTCAACGCGAAGCCGTCCTCTAGGCACTAGATGACTCACAATTAGGTAAGTAGAATGAAGCCTACGCAACAAGCGTTTTGCCTTATTTATCAAAGTTTTTTTATCTTAATAAATGACTGTGATTAATTAGAGTTTCTTCATTTTAAAGGCGGTGTGAAGATGGAGCCCTTTTTACTGCATTATTTAGTTCAGATAATAATTCGAATAGACTGGTTGTAAGAATATTCATATTTAAATTTGCATGTCGACTGAAATGTTATATTTTGTTATTTGAATGTACATAAGCACGTAATTTATTATTTCATAAAGGTCATTGAAGAAAATACATAAAGATCTTTTAAATTAAAACACACAAATAAATGAAATATTTACAAACTATGTGATTGAAAATTCTTAACGCTCACAATTTTCACAAAATCGCTCCGGGAGTTTTAGTACAGTTTGTAGGTGCTGAACTGAACTGAATACGCTGAACCAATTTTTTTAATTTTTGATGGAAACTGACACGGTTGGCTACATCACCTACAAGTGACAACATCCGTGATGTCAGCCCATAAGACCGGGTGAACTAAAAAAAAAAAAAAAATTATATTTAAAAACACTTTAAAACTGTTTGAATTATTATAATTAAAATATTCGTTCACTAAACCTTTCAAAAAATCTATGGAAATACCTGTGGAAAACTCACAAATAAAATAAAGCCTTCTTTGTTTGGCATATGCAGAGCTCATTCATAAAGACATTGTCGTAACATTTATATCTGCTTCTCACATTTCCTGGCGTGATATCTCCACCTTGGGACGCCGCCGGGTAGATGTATCTACACAATATTAGCACATCTTCTGAGAAAAATATCACCCGTGGCTACAGCGCCACCTCCGCCGCCGCCGCGCCGCCACCGCTCCGCAAACCAATAAGCCACCTCAAAAAATAAGCCCCAAAAGCCAACCCCAATAACTTCATAAGTGCGCGAGGATGAGAGCGCAATGTATTCGGGCCCAAATATAGGATCATTTGAATGAAAATTGTGTAGTGACGATCTCGGAGGGGGGCCAAATTGTTTTATTATGTATATTCACGTGATGTGCGCGTGCGCGGCTCGGCGCGCGTAGGGAAATTGGAAACGGCGAAGGGACCATTGAGAGTAGGGTTGTCAGCGAAAAAAAAATGTTTACTCACACACTGAGGCGAATATCTTGTGTTGTCGGAGTAAACGGTAGGGCGCAATTTTTCCCTCATTCTAGTAAAGAATAAATAAATTGTAGTAGTACCTACACATTTTTGTATTAGCGAATATTAGACAAACGGCATACTTCAAGCACATGACGTAGTCAAGGACGTTTCGTTCATCATCAGGGCAACAAAAAGTCGACTTTCTCGTTAGTTGTTTCAACACTATGGCAAAATCTCACCCCTTTATTAATGGTATTAATACTGCGTTGCCTATACACATTTATTTAATTCGAAATACGAATAATTTTATGAACTTGGTAAATTTAATGTCTAGGATTTCATTATGAGGATCTCATGGATCACTGAAACTCTAAAATTAATTTGAGTATTGTACTCGCATTAATGATTTTTTGGTTATTTTTTTGAGGGTTTATTCACTTTATGAATATAATATCAACACCTTCATTTAACAACACATTTCCTTACAAAGTGATACAAATAACACAAAACATCTATATCTCGGCAGCATGAATTGATGAAATAATGAAAATAACCCATTTCTGTTCGTGCAATTAAGCAAATATCGAATTGTACAGGCAATTAGGTGTTCGTACTAAACCTAAACTAATACATAATTCCAATGCTGATGTCTGTAACATACTAGTATTTAGGAAGTGTTGTTAAATACAGATATTGATTTACTTTGATTGGAAACAGCGACATGCACCGGTATCTCCACAAGCTTAGGCCGACCGACTACCTCTGCTCGCAGCTTCGCTTGAGTTGAAGTGTGAAATTAACGTCAAATTATACTCAGATTTTCTCCGGCCGCGATGACTTCTGACCTCACTTCTCGAGTCTTTAGTAACGATAACCTTATCTGGTAATCCAACTGGAGATACTCGTATGTTAGATTATATTAGTAAATGAAAATCGTTTGAGACGTTCTCGACATATTATATAAATGACAAGCTGTGCCCGCGGCTCCGCCCGCTCTCATATTTCACTTCACTGCTAACCTCATAAGCCATTTAGCGTGATAGTAAGTAGCCTATAGTTGATGGGAAGAATCAAGCTATCCGTAGATTTTTTTTTTATTAAAATCGGTTCATTGGTTCTCGAGTTATAAGCGGACAGACAGACACACAGACAGACAGAAAGCAGACGTTGGATTTTATTATAGGTAAGGAAAGGATAGAGACAGAAGACAAATTAAAATTCAAATCTTTTTTTAATTATTTTTTTTTCGTACGGTTTCACGTTTTATTCGAAAACACAATAATAAACAATACACTGCAGCAAAAACGTTATAATGTATAAGCTACAAAATAATAAAAGTATTAATTAACCCATTTGCTCCTACTGTGTCATAAACGACACACCAACATTTAAAAAATACATAAATTTATGAGGGTAGTCTATAATTTTTTTATGTGTCGTGATTAGCTCTCGAGACCTTAGTCAGTCATTACAAAGTGATAACCGTGTGCTACGAATAATTTCAATATTTCTAAATAAGGTTGAATTTCCGGAATAATTCAATGAGTTATTGAAGGTAAGTTTACATAATATTTCACGCTGCTGTTTATTATGTGTAATATAATAAATCAATACTCCGTCCCTCCAGAATTCAACAATATAAAATAATATGTTATTTCCTCACATTTTCTATGGCTGTTTTCCCTTTATATTGTCTGTTCCGTAAAAGACACAGTAGGAAAATGTACTACCATCTACAATGCTTATTTATTTGTTGCAAAAATTTACGAAAACCACTCCATCTGAATGAGATAGTTGAGGAATTGGAGCAAAATGATGATGTGGAAGTTCCAGACTGCATAACTATTATGCCATCGGAAAATTGTAATGCTGAAGTTACTGACGAAGACTCTGGAGACGAAGACTTCGTATTACTCCAACATCTCCCTGGCACCCAGCTCAGAGCACCTGCTGAAGTTCCACATGAAAACTCCTCCGATGATAGTGAAGAAGACTTTTTATCTTTAGCACAACTTTTCAAAAGGCGCCGCATCGACTTTGATGATGAAAACGTTTCCAGGGGATCTCTTCTACAACCTGAAGTAAATGTTTCTGCCCCTACCCAGACGAACCAATACCATCTACTTCAAGAAGCATTCCAAATCTGACAACTTATAAAACTAAAACCTATACATGGAGTTCCAGGGATATTCAGCCAACGCACAAAATGTGGCAAAACGTACAAGGTCCAGTGAACAACATGAAACCTATTGATTACTTCGAATGTATAAATGTAGACCTTTCAGATCAGAACATCGGTCTTTATAGGACTAGTATTCGTGGGAAAAATTGTACTTTCCACTAATCAATCAGCCATTGCCTTGATATGGCCACACATAACGCCTGGCAACTTTAGAAGCAAAATGGAGGACAATTGGACCACCTGAAATTCCGGAGAAATATCCCTGTAAGTCTTCTTGAGACGAACAAAAAAGCTAGCAGTCACAGGGGTGGACGGCCATCACAAAGCATGATTGGAGCCATACAGTATAGTCACAATGGTCATTTAGTTAAATATAGGGAGGATCGGTTGCGGTGTGGTTTCGCCATAAAAGTGCAAATTTTTATTGTATGAAATGTAATGTAATATTACATCCAAAAATATTTTTCGAAGGATATCATACTCCTAGTAAGTAGTCTTTTGAAAGAAAGGTTAAATTAAAATATTTTGTAAACTTTTGTATGAATTTTATTTAACTATTTCCTAATTTATAACGAAGCCTACACGAATCAACATAGTCAAAAATCATAGTAGCAGAATCTCCTACTGTGTCGTTTACGACACGGCATTTTCCCGCTTTTCTTGAAGTGAATTTTTTTTATTATTATTTTTTGTCTGTTTCTTATCACTTATTTGTTATATATACGAAATTTCAAATAAATAGTGCAAGAAAAGTTAATTCAGGAACAAGTGGGTTAAAGAAGAAGAAGGAAGAAACACTTGAAGTGATAAGTCCGCCTTCGCACGCTATTGTTCTTTTGTTTCTGTGTGTATTATTGTATATTTCTATTGTTCTTCTGTATATTCTGTCAACTGTCTGTTAATGTTTTGGTATACAATCAAGAATAATTGATATTCTATTCTAATTAATCTTATAAGATTAGTGGTGCGTGTACGTGTGTGTATGTCTTAATTATATTTTGAAGATAGTGTTTGTGTGCGAGTGAGAGGATGAGGGTGAAAGGGATGTGAGAGCGTGACCAGACAGATTCTATACCATACGTAGAGAAGAGACCGAATATGTTTTCAGAGAGCGATGTGTAATATCACATTAGTTCCTGTCAACCTTCGCAGTGTCAATTGATGTTTGCTATACCCGCCTCACTGTGAAGAGCCGAAGGGGTGGCGGGTCCTCGAGCATCGTTCACTCTGCAAGTAACGCTCCAGGACAACATTCCATAACTTTTCCTTTTCGGGGTGACGATTATGCGGGACCCTGGGACGTAATCTGTACGACCTTTTTTCAAAAAGCCCTCAAAGTATGCACACAAATATTGGGTTCAGAAGTTAGGTTCTGAAAGTGTCAGCTATGATTTAGTACTACGAGTAACAGCGGTTTTGGTATGCTAACATTTATAAAGTAAACATTTTTGGAATTTTCATAATCATGATTTTTTCACTGGACAAGGGAAAAGTCTATATGAAAAATAATATGCCACTGAGAAAAACTAACCGAGATAGGGAATGGGCTTTGAAAAAATCTGTAGCTGACGTGCAAGAAATAATACCAGAAAAGAAAAAAAAAGGAGACATCCTAGAAAAAGAAATGAGATCACATCAAAAACATATAGGTAATGTAAATAATCTTTAAAAAAAAGTATTTTTTCTACCGTAAAAGTTGTAAGATCCCATGCTGAGCCAAGTCTTTTCATATCATTGAAGCCCCACTTCAACAATGTTGCAATTATGGACGGTTATTTAAGAATAACACAATATTTAAAATTAAGCAATTAATTCAAATAAATAAGAAGTGAAAATAAAATTGATTCTTTAATAATAATCACTACCTATTTAGTTACTCTATCCAAAAACACCTTAAATTTTTATAAAAAAATATTTTATCTTAGCAATCGGTCAGCTAAAATATTATAACAATAATATGAACATACCTAATAACAGTTTGCTAGTAAACTGAAAAGAAATCTTTACGAAGCGATTTGTTTGTGCTGTGTGATTGTAAGATATTGTAGTTGGATAGAGTAGTGTATATTAATAAGTATTAATAAACATGAAATAAAATAATAGCATGGTAAGTAAATTATGTAAGATTGCATAATATAAGAGTACTTATCATGCTGAACGACAGTTCAGAATATAATTCTCGGATTTTCGAGAGCACAGTTAGCAATTTTTTCTATCGAGCTAAATAAAATCGAATATACATATTGCATTGTGTGTAGTTTACTTATAATCTAAAAAGCCATGATTTGCGAGTAAAATCAGCCTACAGGAAACCGTTTTTTTTTTATTGCTATAATTTGTTTAAATATTACAGTTTAGTTTTTTGATGTTTGTGAGGTTTCCTGCTCGTTTGAACTTTGTCTGAAATGACATGCAGATAGAGTTATATTTGCTACAGAGTAAATCTAGGAGTTTCCTGGAAAGTGGAAAAAAATAATGTGTCAAAAGCGTAAAGCATTTAGTAAAGACTCTCCGGTAATAACACTTCGGCAACAGATAGACTGTGTAGATATTTGTTTGCGTGACCTAATCGCTCAGGCGCTTTGTCTGGTACTCCTTTAAAACTTTTCTGAGTTCTTGAATTCAGTGCAATGCATTTGTATATTTAAATTTGAATTTCTACATCTGTTACCGTTGTTATTAGGGTCATTCGTCTATTCAATGACGTTATAAGGATCTTTTGAAGATGTCACGTTATCACGGCATTATTTATATGAGCTGAACAGTGGAGTCGGAACTGAAGGCAGTCGGAGAAAAATGTTAACTTCCGTATACATTTATGAAATTTACTCAAAAAATACTAAACTGATTTACATAGGGTTTCAGGGAACATGATCTGTGATGTTTCCAATTATTGACATTGTTTGGAACATCACGCCATCTCTTACAGGGGATGAGTAGTTAGGTCGAAAGTCATCGAGATTTGAAAAAAAAGTGCACTACCGCAGGTAAATTAAATCATAATTTAGCCCTTTTATTAACCCACTGTTAGACGTATGCCTCCTACTTCACATCCTTATTCATATGAGCTGAGCAGTAGGGTCGAATGGAAGTGAACACAGTTTCTCAGTTTGAGAAAAAATAATGGCATTCTCAAAAAGAAAACCGGGGCGAGCGGAGCCGCGGGCTCAGCTAGTTTAGAGTAACCAACTAACCACCAATAAACCAGGCCGGATTGGAACCACCGCACTATTTATAATAGTCACACACATTTCTTATTTATAACACAAATTACTATCTATGCAGGTTATTCCGTCACGAATGCGTTTTCTGAAAGTCGTAAAAGAAAATTATCGCACGCAAATCGGAAACACAGACCTCGACACAGACACAAGTATTTATGAAAGCAAGGAAATCTGTTCTTTTTTTTATTAATGGAAATATCAGTTTTGTCTAGTAAAGTTTTTGGAGCATTGCCAGATAACATGATGAGATTTTTTGCTGGAAATTAAAAAATACTGAACATTTTACTCCGAACTTGTATAAAAATGGCATAAATAAGCAGATATTCTTATAATTTATTTATTTTTTTATATTTTCTCCCACGAGAGGAAGAAATTATTAATAACGACCACCTACGTTTGATACTCTTACATATTCGAGGTAAATATTTGTATTTATCTCTGAAGAAAATTGCTCATTAGCTACGACCTAATTGGGCTATACATTCTCATAAAATAAATATTACTGCCCTAAATGATGTCGCCACAGGCAAATTATTGCTCGACCTAAGGATCGCATATCGTGCTGTTGGGGTTCTTCGAAGTAGAGGTTTCTAAACGTCTATCATTATATTAAAAACTCCTAAAATTATCACCTATTTAACTTTTCCTCTATTAAAAGGATAAAAAAAGGCCGAAAATGCACAACCAAGACTTGTCAATTTACCAAGAGATCTGATCAGAGCTGTCACTTAGCAGGAGTTTTATCTATAAGTTTCTCTAAGCGGAAGTTTTGCAACGTCGAGAGTGTCGACTGTGGGGTATGCGCGATAGATCTACATTAAATTCGTTTCACTTCGCTCATTTTGGAATGAAAACTCTCCAAAATTTTATTATTAATTTATTCCGGCTTTTAATATAATATCGACTTTTTCGCAGAAAAATGCACATTTTTTTTATTTCGAAATATATTCTGTTGATAAAATATTTTGTTTTGATCTCACTAATCACATTATTGTCTCCAAATATATTCTGGAGTACTCTGCATATATTGCTATTTCTTAGGAAAGTGTCTGCAATAAGATATTATGTAAAACCAGTTAGGGGTAGCTACGAAGTTACGGGTCCAAAAATGTGTTTACAAGTCTACACGGTCGGATACAATGTTATTTCTCTGACCGACCCGAGTCCACTCGTGGCGATCCCGCGCCGCCGACGCCGACGTCTGCGGCTAATTATGTCTCGAGAGAGCTGAGCGGAGTGGAGCTTGCTTACGAAGAATAATGACGATGCCTGTTTACTTTTGATCCCCACCGAAGTCTTATTGGCTCCACGGGAGCCGCTCGCGGGAGTTCGATCGCTACGCGCGAGCACCTGGCGTAAGCAAATGGAAAAATACGTTAATTACGTTACAGCATTCCCGTTGCCTTTTAATTCGTGGGAAAATATACAATATTTCTAAAATTCAAGATGCAAACATCATCAATCGTAATTTAAATGTTTTTAAAATTGGAATGCAAGTTGCTCAATTCTGACTAATTTCACTGAATCGCTGTAACCCGTGCTTATAACAATCGTAGCTTTAACATGAAACGGATGTGTTAGCTAATTCTATTTTCATCT
The DNA here is from genome assembly GCA_946902875.1 of Nematopogon swammerdamellus. Classification (NCBI taxonomy): domain Eukaryota; kingdom Metazoa; phylum Arthropoda; class Insecta; order Lepidoptera; family Adelidae; genus Nematopogon; species Nematopogon swammerdamellus. The sequence goes on from OX336337.1 coordinate 9,855,298, forward strand.
AATCATGACATCCAACTTGGGCGAGACGGAATGGCGGCGATCGGTGGCTGGTCCGGCGCCGGCTTAGCATTGCCGGTGGAGAACAATACGTCCAAATCACAACAATAGCTTCGACACGATTCGGAATTCGTTGTCGGTCGGTAGGTAGGAGCTATTTGCATAGCAAAACCGGCGACCCGGATGAAAGCCGGGGCGGGCGGGGCAGCGCGAAGTGGCTGGGCGGCTGCCGTGGGCGGGAGACGGCGCCGCGCCGCCGGCGCGGCGTCAGACTGACGGATAGGGCGGAAGGCTGACGGTCGGGTCGGTACAGATGTGGGCCACTCTACGAAACAAATTATTAAAGCGAAACTATATTAATAAACCTGAAGTGAACGATCTCCTTCTTGATATCAAAGAAACGAAATTAATAAACGTTTATTTTATTTCTTGTAGGTACTCGTGCAACTACATTCTGAAATTCGTAACAAATATCTAATTACCTGACAAAAGTAGTCAGTGAGCTGCGGCGCCCTCTATACGCTGCTACTCAACAACATGTGTCTGCGAATTAACGAGTTCTCACCTCCCGCCGGTCGATGGCTGCAGAATTGAAAACCGCTTCAGTATGGTGCTTGGATCTCGCTGATAAAATTACATATGAGATAATGCTACGTAGGAAGTAGACAACACAATACTTCAAATCAAATCAAATATACTTTATTGTACACTATGTTTTACATGTAACACGAAAGACAAGTTTAAAACAATGTAACATTCTTAACAAACTAACCTTTGGCATGTGGAGAAGCGCATGTGACGGACAATGCACTGTAAAAGGTAAGTGTGAAGCTTAAAAACTAATAAATAAATGGGCGCAAACATATACATAGATACACAAATAATATAAATACTATAATGTACATACATATCAAATCTCTTCGTACGTACTTCATCCCAACTCATCAACAGTCGACCAATTTTCCACCTCCGCTGCAGACCCTCTGCTGCATTTGAGCCTTATTCAATGCGGGCACCGGTACTTGCCTTTGCCAGCCGCCTATCAATACTGCATTAGAATCAGAATAGAAGATATCCTACTGACGACGAAGCGGCTTCGCTCTTGGAACACCACCGCCGCGCGCCTGCCCGTCTCTCGCCTCTTCACACTACCAATTTCCAAAATTCAATAGCGTAATGTGACGAATTTTAATTGCTACCACCGCACCGTGGCAAATATCTATTTTCATTAACCCAGTTGTATCGCGTGCAAAATCGTACAATATAAATACAACTAGCTATGGCTACATATAAACTCTAAGTAAGTGCACATCCAATCCAATTCAAGTGACTTCCTCGCAGTCTCACCTTTTAACATTCCCCTAACGAAACGTTAACCTGAAAAACACATCAACGTCAGAATTGAAACGTAGCCTCATTTTGTAAGAGATGGAATATTTCAAGAGGGCGAAGCCCCCGGCTCACGGACGAAGACAAAATTGGTGCCCGGAACAATCCAATTACTGTTAAATTATTTTGTATGACACTCTCCTTCGCTTGCGCGGATCCCCTGCCCCCTCCCCCGCGCTCGTCCTCTCTAAGCCCCTCCCGCTTCCCCTTCAGCCCCACCCTCTCCAGGGTTGCTGCAAGTAAGTATTAGGTTTAGCTCTGAGAGTTCGGATGGTTCTATTTTACGAATGACATTTTACAGGGTGTGGAACAAGGAATATTTTCGCTACCGCGAAGTCCAAACTAACACTCGTTAACTATTAATATCCCTTCTATGTAGCTATCTCAAATTAACCAAAATACACTAGGAACCGCGCTATGAGCTTTAAAGAACGAATAGCGTGTCTATGTAAATGTTAAAAATATAAGCCAGTGTGAATGTGCAATATTGTATCAATATAACATTGTTATCAATATATAGATTTTTTTTATTCAAAATGAACAGCGGAAACTGGTACTATGTCACGAAGGAACTTGGTTTTTACTACCATAACATTCAGCTCAAGAATAGTCGTAAAAATAAAAGTTAAAGCTATATTCGGAGGGCAGTAGTCACCTTGCACGTTAAGCCGAGCTGGCGCGGCGCGCAGCCGCGCAATACGATCATAACCGGCGTCGCAGACTGGATGCAATCTGCACCGGAGACAATAACATTACAGATTTTACGCTCGCTGCAGCTCAACTAAGCTAAATGTGCCCCGCTATAGCGCAGTTCCGCTTCCGCGTGTCGCTGTACTGTAGCAACCACAACGCTTGGTTAATTTTAATCTTGGTGACGTGAGGCGTCTGAATCGAATTTCAAGAAGTGTACCGCCAATAAACTCACGTGACAAATTCAGTTTAAATATTAGTAATACTACATCTATTAGCGCAGATCGATAGCTTTTTAAAAACACCATTTGATTAACTTCGCTCGATAAAAAAAAATCATGAACATGCCTCTGAATTTAGTCATAAAAACGTATTTAAGGCAACGTGACCAAATCAAGCCTTTGGAAAAAATATATTTTATTTGTTGAATATATGTATATCTAAATCCGTAGCTTTTTACTTTTTTGTTTTGATTCGTAGTTTTGGAATAAAAAAATAAAAACCTATTTTTTGATTGATTGATTGTATTGCATCCTACTCCAACCAGCGAAATCCTTGAAAGAGGAGTACGGGTGAATACGGGTTTACAGGGCCTTAAGAAAAAAATGCAATATGTGAAAGCAAAATCCTTTCAGCCTATTTTACAAATACGAAGGTAAGTTGCAAAATAGTCACAAGATTATGCCGCCCAACCAATCACGCCCCTAAATCAGCGGCGATATCGGGGCAGTGCTGGGGACGGCCCTAAATCGCTTCCTAGATCGCGGCGTGTGAGGCAAATCGATGCAGTCATTCTTGTTATAGAAATTGGGCCGGGCGAACGCGAATCGCTACGTGTGTAGAGTAATCGGGGGGATTTCGTCGAGCATGTAGCGACGTAGACGTACACGAGCGAGTGCAGCATTCAGTTTTACCCCCTCGTCTTTCTTACAAAAGATTCACAATGACTATAATTTTTCCGTTAGGTACCTAATTGACTATGCATGGCACGAAAATAATTACAAAAATTACTTCGTGACGACACTTTTCAGATGAATTTTCGTAAATTTATAATCGGGAATTTTCATAAATGTATATATTCCGCTATATCAGCCTTTTAGCCAATTATAATGCCTAAATTTAGAATACCATTAAACATGCACTAGAAACCTGCATTTTCTTAACCTGCTTGAGAACGAAATATGAAGTAAATTGGTAGTCAACCTCGGTGTGCGGTCGGTCGACTGTCGATCGATTCATAAGCGCACCTGCTGCGGGAGCACAAATGCGTCGATAAGCCTATATCGATCGATAAACATCTATTCGTCTTCTTCTATTCTACTTCGTCGAACGAAGCAGATATATGTTTATCGATCGATATAGGCTTATCGACGCATTTGTGCTCCCGCTGCAGGACGCGGTCAGTACTTGGATGGGTGACCGCTCGGCGCTCGACCGTTCCAACGGTCTGACCGTGGTTCAGATTCCACGTAAAACTGTAGATTCCTTCCCTTCTTACCTTACTAGGTGGTAGGGCTTAACCCGCCCGGGTTGGTAACACCGCACTGAATGAAAAGTCGGTCAAAACGGCTATGTAAATAAGTTCATGTTTTCCGTCCAGTTCAATGTAGCCGGCACGACCGAAGGGAAGCACTGACATGACACCTAATTCACCAAGGTGTTATGGGCTGACATCGCGTATGTTGTAGGTGATGTAACCAACCGTGTCGTTTCCATAAAAAAAAAAAACTAAATAAAAGTTAGCTTTTTCCGGGGCATAATATAACGTGTCCCAAAACACAACGTCAAACGCGGAACCAGGGAGTAGGCCAGTTTTAACCAGGGAAAATTTTGTGTTTTTGGTGTAAATTTAACTCTATGTACCTTGTAACTTCTAAAATCAACACAATGTTTCTCATGCAAGTACATGCTTGTTCTTTTCAGAAAGAAATTAATTTAACTGAAACAGGACCTTTTATAACTTTTAGAGCATATTACCCAAGTAAGTACGTATAAGAATAGCAATTCCACTTAGAAGGGCTGCCGGGCCTTCAATTAAAATAGAACCGGACTTTAATAAAACGAAAATAAAACTCAACTCCAGCTTTTAACCTCTCTTGTCGGCTCTATTTTAGAACTAGAGGTGGGAAGTACGATTTGATATCTTAAAAATTCAGTACTTACGGCTTAGTTGTAGTCTATACCTACGCTATGTCGACTTACTCATTTGAAACTTATCTTTCGTTTTCTAACAATTACACATCACAAATTTCGGTTAGAATATCTTACCTAATAACCATATTTTAGAATTTCATACATAGGAAATTATTAATGTTCCACCAATACCGCTCTAATCGCGTTCTCTATAATTTGGACCCAAATTAATTGATTAAACGAACGCCAATCAACATTTAAAACATTAAAAGTACATACATGCGTTGAGGAGTATGTGTAGAGTTTCAATAAAAGATAGATTCAGAAATAGTGTAGTTCGAGAGCGCTGTCATCTGAAAGAAGATATAGTGACAAGGATTGAGAAAAGATGCTTCGGTAGTTCGGTCATGTTGGAAGAATAGATGATAGGAGACTAACGAAAGAAATTTATGGAGCGAATGTTCGTGAAAGAGTCGAGAGTAGGTCCCCTAGTACGTACCTGGACCAGATCGGCCATGTGCTCAAAAAGGGTCAAGTGTGTAGTACCCGTAACCGACGAGCATGCATGAAAAACATTATAGAGTGGAAGAGGCGGCAGAGGTGTGTCAGGATCGTGGCACGTGGAGATCCGTTGTCTCTGTCTACCCCATCGGGAAACAGGCGTGACGCTATAATATATGAATGTATTTATGCTTTTTAGGTTTCCGTATCCGGTACGGAAGCCTATTACCCGTTGAAATTTTCACAGGATATGTGTTACTATGGCGGATATAACAACAAATAATCAAAAAAAGAAAATGTTAAAAATTAAGGGGGGCTCCCATACAACAAACATGCGAAAAATCGATTAATCACGCTACTGAATAATAGATGGCGCCACAGGCTTTTATACATTGCATTGTTGAAAGACCAAAGATAGGCGGATATTATTGATAGCGGATAGATACGGAAACCTCCGTGCGCGAGTAAAACTCGCACTTGACAGATTTTTTTTCAATATTTGCAGTACTAATGACTCCGTAATTTGTAACGGCCATTTTTCCTACCACGGTTATTTCAGTAAATTTCAAACGATCTGACGGAAGGAATAGTACCGCTGGCTCCAGCTCCAGTTGCCTCTCAATTTTTCAAGAGAAAAAGCAACGAGTGCAGGCATCTACAGATCGTCTCACCTGCGGAGCCAGCTTTAATCCAATTAGCTGCAGACCTCGTCCGGACTGCAGACCACCACCGCCGTGCGCCACACTCCGTAATACAACGTTATCCACTCCGCGCGGGCGCTCATCAAATTTTTTACCCGAGTGGAAACGACGGTGCTGTAGGTGTGCGCTCAAAGTTTTCTTGGAAATAAAGATGCTATTTTCGCAACACTTACTCGGGAATATAATGTGAGGCACCTACGTCTTTACGATTGCTTAAACTTCTTGATGAATGTGCTATGTTGAGTTTTGTATACGGTTTTATTTTACTTTTGAGGAAATAATATTACTCATTGGGTAATGGGGCTCGTCTCTCTGTCGTGAACGCAAGACGCGGCAACAAGCAGTAGTTATAACAATATGTTTCAGTTTTGTTTTTTATGGTAACTGACACGGTTGTCTACATCACCTACAACATCAGTGATGTCAGCCCGTAACACCTTGGTAAACTAGGTGCCATGTTAGTTTCCTTCGGTCGTGCCGACTACACTGGACTGGATGGAAAACACGAACTATTTACATAGCCGTTTCAAACGACCTTTCATTCAGTGCGTGGTACCAACGCGGGCGAGTTAAACCCTATAACCTAGTAAAATAAGTTACAACCTTGATTTTCGGTGACTCTATATTTTTCAAGCAAATACTGTATTTGTATAAAAAGTGATGAACAACAGAAAACAATAGAGACAAATAGCTCCAAAGAATGTTGCGCCAAGCGTGAGATCTCTATCTGAACGCGAGCTCAAACCTCGGCACAAACTATTCAAATGCTACACAAACACAAGGAGTTCGAATAGTTTTCTCATTACATTCTTATCACCGTTCAGGAATCTATTGAAGAGGACATCCGGGAAAACGTTTATCGCGACGAGCCCGTAGAGGGCGCGAACCGAGAGCTTGTCGCCTGTCCGCCCCGCCCACGCTCCGCCCCGCCGCGACGACGCCTCCGTGCCGCCACTATGTCTTTATTGTCTCGTCTGTTCGGAGTAAACACCAACGAAATCTCGGAGCGAGTCAAATCCCAGTGAAGTTAGCTCATAAAGCACCGAATTTACATCGTCTCGAAAAAATAAACCTACGCCCGCCCGCCCGGCAACTCGCAGCCTGTCCGCGATGAAACCTTACACTTTTCAAAGAAGCGACTTTTCAAAGTCACCCGCACTCGGATGAAATGTGAGTAGAGGTCTTCCTCTCCGCCGCGGTTCTTACGTAGTAATGGGCGCTGGCGGGCCCCACCTCTCCCAGTTTGCTTCGATATCGAGTTACAAAGTGACTCCAAACGACTTTTCAAGTTTTGAGACATCGTTATAATATACAACTCTATAAACGTACGTATAAATATTGATATCGATACGGAAGCCTACACGTGTACAATACATTTAAATATATTTGCCAGCAGAGTTGAACGCGAGCCTGCTCAAAGGCGTATTGCAAAAGCAAGCCGCGTTCGATACGTCCTGCTTATGCTGCTTATGCTGATAAACGACGTATTCCGCGCGTCCCGCTCGCATAAACATGTCAGGGTGATATTTTTCATTTTTGCCGTCTGTTAACATTTGTCTTACGCGAAGACAAATCGTACTTTGAACTCGTTCGGCGCGCCCCTCGCCTTGGAGATAAGACGGGGACCCGCGGTCGCAGGGATTTGTATTTTGTAGCTCCTGGGAGCGATTCACCTTTGAGGATCGCTGCTCTCCACTTGGACGTCGTCGCGTCGTGGAATGTAGCAAGTGGAATAATACAGAGGAAGAAGCGTAAGGAGAACAATGACAGATTGATAGCATTGGAAAGGGCAATATAAATTAGTAGTGTATGTGGAAAGGTCAGACTGAGGAATCTTTAATTATAGGTTTTTTTTGCATTTCTAACCGAGCTCCGCTGTAAATTCTATAATAAATGAGATATGTCGGCCCGGCACGGCCCGCCACTAAACCTTTTGCTTTTAGCTGCGAGCGCGGTCGGCACGTAGCGCCGCCGCCGCGGCCTCCGCTCCTAACACGAGAATTCACTTCAGCGTCGCGCGGCGGACGCAGGCGTCGCGACGGATCCGCGCTCTCGTAAATCACGGACTTTGTAACGAAAATAAAATTAATCCGCACATTGTTCATCGGTGGGAACGGTGAGGTGGATGGCATTTGCGTGTTTTATTTCAAATGATTGCCAAATGGCTAAAGTTATAACACGATACTTATTTCTGGTCAGGGGCCGTTAGATATATGTTGCTGTGAGTATTGTTTCATTTATTGTTGTCAACTTTTTTTTTTATTTTCATTAATGATCTATACTATTAAATAAAATACCAATTAATGTTTCGTCGGTAGAAATGTTTGTTATAAATCTGAATAGTATTTAGATTTAATTTATTTGAATATTCCATTTCAGGTACACCTGAAATGGAAATGTTAATAGGTATTTCAAATTACCTAAATACTAAAACAATCAAAAAAAAATCCAATGTCCAAATCTAATTTCTTGATCGGGTATATTAGTAACACGAGAGATACATACAGATAGACAAATAAAAGCGTGTGTGCGAAAACCTAACTCCTTAGACGTGAAGCGTTATCTAGAAATTATTTTAACTTATGCAAGTACCACAGAGCCAAGAACCGCGTCGCGCGCTTTTTGGGGGAAGACGTCCACCGATCGCTGTTCTATGATAAGTACCCATATAATGATATGAGCTTCGAAGTAACGCCATATTTTTGTCAAAAAATCACGTTGAACTTGTGCAAAATAAATCGTCTGAACATTAAAAATTCAAGTCGCGATATTCAAATCTGCTAAGGTGGATAGAAGAGGAGTTCTCGCGACAAGAGATAGCTCTCGCCGGAGCGCTGAGCGCGTGAATAGTCGCCGCGGGAGCGATAGCGGCGTTTACCTCAAGGCAATTGTGAAAATGTTCTGGAATATGTTGTAACGACGCGTCGCGTCGGCCGAGGCGGCGCGTGTGATTTGCGAGCGCCTTCGGTTCGCGTACCAATTGAAACATTATCAGTGCAATGCGGCACTGACAATGCGATTACATTTTGCTCATAACTCCATGAAAATGCATAGGTACTCTAAAATGAAAATTTTAATTTAATTTATAATGTGTCTTCTTGAAATTTTAATTTGGTTATTTCACTGTACTTTCATAAATTAGGTAGATAATTTTGACAGATTTAAGATTTCTTCAACAACAACCACTCAACATTTCAAAAGAGCCGCAACTTCTAAATTTCAAATCTTAATTTTTATGATTGAAACTGTCATTAAAATTTTTGGTTTTATTTTAATGTCTTAAATAATAAATTTTGATAAAGAAAAATTTACCATGCTTTACTGTGTGGCCAAAAAGTGAATAAAGAATTTGACTTCGAATTCATTTCGATCATTTACTAGCACAAACTTGTACTTTATGTTATGTATGACCATATGAATCTTCATAACATGTGCAAAACTTGTAATCCGTGACAAAAGCACACAAAATATTCCAAAGACGATAAGAATGTATCAAGCAAGTCAAAGCACAGGGACGAGTTTCAGAAAAACACGCTGTAATTTAATTAACAAGTGCATCCGGTGAGCGGGGGCAGAGGGCGGGTAGCCGTCGCCACGTTTCATTATCCCCGACTACGGTGGACTCTCCTGAAATATTTGTTGAGGCATTTCAAATTTAATATTACTGTGCGGAGAGTGGTCGAGAGGTCGCCCTCAAATGCCACAACTGATTAAAAGTAGAAAAGCAACTAGTCTGGCGAGGCGAAGCGCTCCCGAGTATGCAGGCGCCACTGTTTGCGCGGAAGCAACGTTTTGTTAGAGACAATGAATCATTGTGTATAAAATTAAAATTAAATCTCAATCGATGTGGGAGCTGCTGTTACAATTGCGAGCAGTCCAATTTCGTGATTGATTTTACACAATAATGACCGTCGAAAAAAAAGAACACATTGACATGCGATAATATTGTTTGAATAATTTCATTGTCGTAAAAATTATTACATATTTTGTAAAGCACGACGGGCCGCCTGCCTGTCGTGACGTCAAACCGTCAGATAGAAAAATTGGTAAACTGTTAACCCGCCAACAGTTTGTATTGCGGATTGATATTTCACTGTTGCATTACCGATGAGATGAATGGCCGGAATTTCGAGTGGCGAATTGCTGAATCTTGATTTTTGCAGCACTTTGGCGCGCGCACGCGACGAATGGCGTCGAAATAGAGCCATTAGTTTCGAATAAAATCAACAAACTTTTTAACATCAGACATAAAAAATTAAAAATGTTATTGTCATATTTAGAAACGGGACTGTATGTATAGAAATTTAGAATATTATTTACCTTCTTACCTTACTAGGTGGTAGGGTATAACCCGCCAGGGTTGGTACCACCGCACTAAATGAAAAGTCGACCGAACCACTGACATGGTACCTAGTTCACCGATGTGTTATGGGCTGAGATCGCGGATGTTGCAGGTGATGTAACCAACCGTGTCAGTTTCTATAAAAAAAAATTGCTACTTGTGAACGACGTATGGGACAACATTTCCAAGTTGCACCCGAAGGTTTGTTGAGTTGTAAAATTCAAGTTAAAATTAAAGCCGGCATGGCATTCTCAATTGCCACATACGACACAATGTCCATGGGCGTTATCTTAAGGATAGTGGGGCGCCACATGTTGCGTTTTATATTTAAAAAAGTTCACAATATTAATTCAAACAATTTAACGTAATTTTTCATGAAAATCTCAATTTCAAATGCATCCCGCATGAGTGAAATTCTGTAGACCACTGTATAATGCTTAACGCGTTGTATTTATGTTTCATCAGTTGTCATTGTTGGCACATTAATTTTTCAGTGAAATATGAAATTTACTTTTCCAGGGGAAAAAACGCTTACATTTAACAGAGGTCGGCTTGATTGATCATTGTTGACTGGGTTCTCTTCGTTTTTTGTCAACGGACTGAACGAAGTGACCATCAAAATTTTTTTTAAAATACACATTGGAGCAGCCGCTCTCTTTTTTTTAAATGTTCCTTACCTCAAATGAGGAAAAAAACAGACCCTTATAGGATCTTGTGTCTGTCTGTCTGTTGTGTCACAGCTTATTTTCTCCGAATCTACTGGACAACAAGAGTTGAAATTTGGTACGTTCATGAGTTTGATGACCCGGAGTTTAATGCCGGGCGTGTAGTGTAAATGAACGAATTTCGATTTTGGGTGACGAAAGAGTAAAATTTTTTTTTCTAGTGCATTATGTGACTTATCAAGGAAAAGAGCTCGTTATAAGGAATAGAAATAGATTTATAATTTAAAATTCATAGTTTAAAATATATTAAAGGAAATACACAATAATCCACTGCGTCTAAAATAAAATAAAATTGGAAATTTAGAGCCTCCCTTATAGTTTACAGAAAAACTTAAAGTCTAAAAGTTCTCACAACGGTACGGAACCCTCTCCACGCGAGCTCGACTCGCTCTTAACAGTTTTTTAAACTTGGCACGCGAAAGAGATAACAAATTAATTACCTTTACTAAATAACTATTCAAATCCAAAGCTAAAAACAATTAAAACATTTTATAATTCAAATAAAAAAAATGCTGTCTATTTTGTTAGGTAATTTTCCACATAATGTCTAAAGCTCAATTGCGGAAAGAAAGAATATCTTCTGATTTCGCTAATCTTAAGATTATCTCGTGAATATGTACAATCTTATCTTCTGTATCCGTGAGATCATCCTAAAATTAGTGGAACCTCTGAAATGAACATCTGGATTTAAGAAGCACATACGGCTTGAAATCTTAAACCCGACGGACGACCAGAAGGGAAGTGGCCGAGACATAAAATAAATAACACCCTCACATACTCTCACGCTCCCTCAGACTCACACACACGCCTTCCCACACAAACACACACACACACATAGTTACGTACAGTGAAAACAACATTTGTCTTTATTCTTAGTTTCTTCCTTTATTGTACGTTTATCTTGTGTTATTTTTTGTTTTTGCTTTGTTCTTTGTTTATGAAATATTAGTAATTGTGTTTTGTAATGCTGTTGATTTCTTTAAAATCAAATAGATAAATAAATAAATAGTAAATCCGAGGATAATCCTTCTCGCAATTAGGCCTCGATGTCTTCTTTAACCTGAAGGTGCACATAGAAAAGGTTTCTATTTTCCAATTATTGCTGAAAATAAAATAAAAAAGTTGGTACACAAACAAAATTTAAAAATAATACCTTTATTCCAACAAATCTGAAACAACGTGGTTTTTTTTGTGCTAGTAGATAATGAAGAAATCTAATTTCAAATAATTCATCCAACAACTAGCTAACTAGCTACATCAGTCGTATTCAACCTACGCGTCAGCACATGACCACGTTAGCCCTATATCTCTCTTCTGTGACATGACGGAACCAGGCGATATGCACATTACATTAGCCTTAAAGTAATAAAAAAACTCGGCAATTTTTTTTTAACTAAATAAAAACTAACTAAACTTTGTTTACACTAACTTTAAAGCTAACTAAAATGGGTGGCTGTGCCGAGAGACTAATGGTGCAGTCGACAGAGCCAAAATCACCTCTCCTCGCGAAACCACGGTTCTAGAACGATAAAAAAGGTATGGACCCCGAACCCTATCCTCGCCAGCGTAACATGATTTATGTAAAAGCATACTTGTTTCATTGGACGGTCGCGCGCTGGCCCGTCAGTCTATAATCGCCTGCGTTCGCAGAACCTGTTTAAAATGCCCGCATGCTCTATGTTTACGTGTAAAAACACTACAGACAGTTCGGCGTCCATGCCTCTATCCATCCATGCCATCGTTCTAGCCACGGTTTTACGACGTTCAAACGTCGTATTAACCATACCTCGGTTAATGCGACGACGTTTGAAGACACCTAGGTTAAAGGTTCGAGATTCCACACCCTAGCAGTGCGACAAAGAAACGATTTAAAGAACCGATGGGTTCTCAAAAGCCCAATGTCAAGAAATAAAGGGTGCAGAGTCTCTCTGCGCCGAGTCATGCGGAGATAGGACGGATAGCCGGGAATAAGGGATGCTAGCTAGCAGAGCAGCGTCCGTGATAGTACCTGTAAAACAGACAAAGACAAAGCGAACCTACAAATCGTCACTCAGAGACTCCAGACCATCTGCAAGTCTCTGGTCACCAATAAGACGGCTGGCTCGGCGTTGCATCGAGTGTAAGGACGCAAGCAGATATTGGGGACTACCCAGCCATATATGACTGCAGTACTCCATCACCGGCCAAATCTGTGTTTTGTACAGCATGAATAGTTGTGCCGGTGAGAAGAATAAAATGCGGCGAAATTCCCAGGCGATTTTCCATTCTGAAAGGTCGCAATCTGAACGTTCAAGTGTAATTCGCAGTCGCCGGTGCAGATTCCCGACCGCGCGGCGAGAAGACGACTCTCTCTTCCCTCGCTCGACACCCAATAAACCGTTTAGTGGACCGCCAGCGAACGTGGCTTCGGCACACCGCCGCCGCCGCGCCGCCTTCTCTCCCGCCGACCTCAGTAGCCGACGCAGATGGGAAATCGAGCCCCTGCTTGGAATAAATAGCAAAATCCACCCCGCCATCTGCTGATTTGAACTCGAAATTTATGCATGCTGTAGTATATAATTTTTATAGGTTATTTTCGTATACCTACATATTATTTTACGTAGGTAGGTACTACTTACGTAAATTACAATCACAATCATTTGTCAACCCGGTAGCTCAGTGGTGCGGTCGGTCGATAAGCACATCTGAGCGCGGTCAGAACTTGGATGAGTGACCGTTCGTCCATTTGAGGCGGACCGTTGTTCGAATTCCACGTAAAACTGTAGCTCCTTTCCCTTCTTACCTTATTAGGTGGTAGGGTTTAACCCTCCCGGGTTACTACCGCACTGAATGAAAGGTCAGTCGAAACGGCTATGTTAGTGTTTTCCGTCCAGTTCAGTGTAGTCGACACGACTAAAGGGAAGCACTGACATGACACCTAGTTCACCATGGTGCTATGGGCTGACATCACGGATGGTGTAGTGTAGGTGATGTAGCCAACCGTGTCAGTTTACATAAAAAAAAAATTACAAATATTTTCTAGAATAGCTTCAATGCATGCCGCTGATTGATCGATGGATTCTAGGGGCGAGCCACCTAGGCCAGTACTGTTCCCAGTTCAAGATCCCACATAAAATTTCATTAGAAATGCTATCAATAATTTATGAGTCTGAGAAGAGCTGTCGAAAAATAGAGACCCATTTTTTACTTCAGAAACTTTTATCTTACGGGCTTTTTAGGATTACGCGATTAACAAGAGAATTAACGTTTTTTTTTTAGATTGTCTTATAAACTCTTCAAAAGGCTAACGTTTTTCTACTAAAGTAATATTGAGTTTCTTGCTTCTACTTTTGAGAAGAGTATTTTCTTGAAAGTAAAAGACTACTATAAAAATTAATTCGTATCTAACTATATCCTACTGTATGAAGTTACTTGTGTCGAGTCCAACCCAATCTATATGTATATTAGGCAACCCTCACTAATTCAGAAATGTGCAGTATCTACTGATATTTTATGTCCGTGTATAAAAATTTTATTATGCGGTCCATCGCACCAGCACTCGATACGTCACGAAACTGCACATCCCTAACGTACGGTCTGCTTAAATTTTATTTATATATTTTCATTTCAGAATCGTACGAGTATTACACCACATCTTATTCAAACGTTTATTGTTTATTGTATAATTTCATCCATAGGTAGGTATAACCTACGCTTGGATATGTCGAAAATTCCGCCAGTTCTAAATTCAATGCGAAGAAGAACTGACAAACAAACTTCGCAAGTCACAATGTTTTGTTAGTAGCTTATAAGTATTATATTAAAGTAATTTCCAATAATTAACCTATACTACCGCTCACAAGAACATTAATATTTACAGCATAAACATGAATACTCAAGAGTCTGACCACACTGCCTATTTAAATTACCTATATCTGGTGTATAGTGCCATCGTCAATTTTGATACTTCATGTATCAAGTCAAATAAAAAACATATAATAAGTCTATACATATAATAAGCTTGATAGCGCTTTTACTATAGTCCGCAAATCTGCTGGTATGGTTTCTCGCTGTGCGTGGTTTCGCGAGGTGAGATGAATTTGGCTGTTTCGTGTACCTCTGTTCGCTCGGCACAGTCACCCATACCGGCTTTTATAAAAATAATAAAAACATTAATAAAGAAAAAACTATGGCACAGGGGCTGAGTTATGAGAGATTATATTCCTAACTTTTAGGATGTGGTTGTGGCGCATGTAGGCAAACATGACAGGTGTGGTAAAGTAAACATTAAAAATCAATTATGTTTTTATTCCAAAATAATTCAAACACTGTCTGAAATGTATGAGGAGAGAGCACACGATGTTTAAAAAAGTTCCAGCTAAAGGTTACTTTTTTATTCTGTCTCTACGTACGACCAGATGAAGACTGGGAGCAAGCACCTCTCTGTGCACCCGGAGCCTGAGAATTCCCGGCGTCTGTCGTCATCCTAGAATCCGATTTCAATAAACTAGTCATGTGAGGGTTCGCAGCACCCCTGTCTAAATAACAAGAGATAGCGAGTTGAAATAGGCTTTTATCAGCGTTGAATAGAGAACTGCTCATCGAACACGTTTGAAGTTTTATTTTATTGACATACAATCGGTGAAAATACCGAAATAATAAAAAAAACTGAATTATTACACCTGTCAGGAAATTTAAAGGAAGGTGATATTTTCGTACTAGGTGTATGTAGACTACTACGTACTAGGTCTATTAGAATAAATAAATAGTATGCTATACTGAAAACTGTATTATACTAGTAGTTCCAATCCTACGCATAGTTACACAATACTCTCACATAACGTTATTCCTAGTCCTAAGCTGGAGCGTCAGAAGGAACGTCATGTGACAGGTTCCCCATACGATACCTGTCACACACTTTATTCGTAGAATAATCAGCCTAAATGAATCACCAACTTCATCCGAATACCTGCCTACAGCGCACAGTATGAAATTTGACCTGATTTTCGGACATGGTATTTTTATTCCCAAACTAGTTAGTCTTTACTATTTTAAAAGCTAGAGTAGAACTCCCGTGTGTCAGTTACGTATAGTTGCAAAGTTATGAATTTTTGAAAAAGGTAAGTTTTTTTTGGCCGAAAAATAAAAAAAAAATATTACTCCGAGATTATGGAAAATATTAATAATAATATTTTTTTATATACAAGAATGACTATAGCCCCATTTTTTGAAGCAATTTCGAACCTTCTACAGTTAGTACAAAACGAGCAATAATTTTTTTTTTATTTTTCATTTTTATTTTTTTTCTCCTAAACCAAGTCGCATTAGCACAAAATTCTTACATTACAAATAACCCCAGACCTTGTTTAATAAGTGCTAAAAAAACTAAAAGATAATCCCGCTTGGTATAGGAGTTTTAACTAAATAATGTTTAGGCCGACAATTTTACAGTCAGGGTTGGCACTTTTCGAATCGTAGTTTAATTTTATTTTTTGGCCGAAAGTGAATTTTTTATTAAATTATGATTAATTATCATGATCGGATACGGTAAAGCGATTTTTTATAATTGCGTTATGCAGTCATTATATTGATATGGTCCCTTTTGAAAATAATGAAAAATTCCCGGGATTAAAAAAAATATTTCTAGTAGTGATATACCTAGTTAGTAACTTTCGATTGTTTTAACGTGCTCTGATGCACGTAGGTATACGTTAGCTATTGTAAACATTCCAAATTATATCAATAAAAACATTGGTAAGAAATTAGCTGTCATACCCCAAAGCTTTTCTGTTAGAAAATGCCTAGAGATCCTCTCATCTCCAACATTAGGTTGCGCCACAGACAGAAAAAGTTGCGAAAGTTACCACTTCCAGCTCAGGCATTAGCATTGCTAAAACCGGCAGATGCCAACACTTTCGCCGAAGAATCTGCACCGAAGGATGCTGAGGAAATCAAAATCGATGCGGAAAATCAGGCGCTTGATGAGTGTCTAGGTCTGGGAGAAGGTGGCCTATTTCTCAATGCTGAGGATTAACATCATCATCATCATCATCATCATCATCAGCCCGTATCGGTCCACTGCTGGACATAGGCCTCTCCCAAGGCACGCCACCACACGCGGTCTTCCGCTCTTCTCATCCATCCACTTCAATTGGATTAAGAGGATTAACAATTGTTTTCATTTCGGAAATATTCGTAGCCTATACTCCGTTCATCCTAGCAACTAATGCCGAGCGGTTTCTCGCTCTCGCAACGGTTATTACCCTTCTTTACACAGGACACAACGTTGTATGTGTGAGTCATAGGTGTATGCGTAAGCCATCTCAAAACCATAACGGCGCGTGCGCCGCTGCGCCTGGGAGTTAGTATTGCGTTTTTATTCTGAGTCAACGCATTACAATCAGTAGCCTTTCATAGGCGTCATAGTCATAATAATAAAATTGTTTTGCATATTTTTCACATGTTGTTTTTCACAAAAACTGAATGGCACTATGCAATGCATGCATGCAACAATCATAAGAAAATTACGTTACTCACTTTATAATAAATGCGAAAGTAAATTGTTTGTTTGTTTGTTTGTTTGGTCATACATAACTCGAGAACCACTGGTGCTAGACCCATCGTGTTGGCACTCAAACTTCAGGTCTCGGTGAGATCTATCCATCTGTCACATGAACTTTTGTGTTGGTCATAACTCGAGAACCACTGGTGCTAGACCCATCGTGTTGGTACTCAAACTTCAGGTCTCGGTGAAATCTATCCAACTGTCACATGAACTTTGGTTTTGGTCATAACTCGAGAACCACTGGTGCTAGACCCAACGTGTTGGTTCTCAAACTTCAGGTCTCGGTGAGATCTATCCATCTGTCACGTGAACTTTTGTATTAGTCATAACTCGAGAACCACTGGTGCTAGACCCATCATGTTGGTACTCAAACTTCAGGTCTCGGTGAGATCTATCCATCTGTCACGTGAACCTTTGTTTTGGTCATAACTCGAGAACCACTGGTGCTACACCCATCGTGTTGGTACTGAAACTTCAGGTCTCGGTGAGATCTATCCATCTGTCACGTGAACTTTTGTTTTGGTTATAACTCGAGAACCACTGGTGCTAGACCCATCGTGTTGGTACTCATACTTCAGGTCTCGGTGAGATCTATCCATCTGTCTAATGAACTTTTGTTTTGGTCATAACTCGAGAACCACTGAAGCTAGACCCATTGTGTTGGTACTCAAACTTCAGGTCTCGGTGAGATCTATCCATCTGTCACATGAACTTTTGTTTTGGTCCTGAAGAGACCTGAAGTTTGAGTACCAAAACGATGGGCCTAGCACCAGTGGTTCTTGAGTTATGACCAAAACAAAGGTTCACGTGACAGATGGATAGATCTCACCGAGGCCTGAAGTTTGAGTACCAACACGATGGGTCTAGCACCAGTGGTTCTCGAGTTATATAGTTATACCAAAACAAAATTTTGTGTGACAGATGGATAGATCTCACCAAGACCTGAAGTTTGAGTACCAACACGATGGGTCTAGCACCAGTGGTTCTCGAGTTATGACCAAAACAAAAATTCATGTGACAGATGGATAGATCTCACCGAGACCTGAAGTTTGAGTACCAACACGATGGGTCTAGCACCAGTGGTTCTCGAGTTATGACCAAAACAAAAGTTTATGTGACAGATGGATAGATCTCACCGAGACCTGAAGTTTGAGTACCAACACGATGGGTCTAGCACCAGTGGTTCTCGAGTTATGACCAACACAAAAGTTCATGTGACAGATGGATAGATCTCACCGAGACCTGAAGTTTGAGTGCCAACACGATGGGTCTAGCACCAGTGGTTCTCGAGTTATGACCAAAACAAAAGCTCATGTGACAGATGGATAGATCTCACCAAGACCTGAAGTTTGAGTACCAACACAATGGGTCTAGCACCAGTGGTTCTCGAGATATGACCAAAACAAAATTTCACGTGACAGATGGATAGATCTCACCGAGACCTGAAGTTTGAGTACCAACACGATGGGTCTAGCACGAGTGGTTCTCGAGTTATGACCAAAACAAAAGTTCACGTGACAGATGGATAGATCTCACCGAGACCTGAAGTTTGAGTACCAACACGATGGGTCTAGCACCAGTGGTTCTCGAGTTATGACCAAAACAAAAGTTTATGTGACAGATGGATAGATCTCACCGAGACCTGAAGTTTGAGTACCAACACGATGGGTCTAGCACCAGTGGTTCTCGAGTTATGACCAACACAAAAGTTCATGTGACAGATGGATAGATCTCACCGAGACCTGAAGTTTGAGTGGCAACACGATGGGTCTAGCACCAGTGGTTCTCGAGTTATGACCAAAACAAAAGCTCATGTGACAGATGGATAGATCTCACCAAGACCTGAAGTTTGAGTACCAACACAATGGGTCTAGCACCAGTGGTTCTCGAGATATGACCAAAACAAAATTTCACGTGACAGATGGATAGATCTCACCGAGACCTGAAGTTTGAGTACCAACACGATGGGTCTAGCACGAGTGGTTCTCGAGTTATGACCAAAACAAAAGTTCACGTGACAGATGGATAGATCTCACCGAGACCTGAAGTTTGAGTACCAACACGATGAGTCTAGCACCAGTGGTTCTTGAGTTATGACCAAAACAAAAGTTCACGTGACAGATGGATGGATATCATAAATCTACGTGAGGATAGCAGCGGCAGTGACGAGGACCTCTGTGACGTGGGGGAATCATCAGACAGTGATGAATATGGAATTACCCGGTATTACGGCACTGCGTTAACTTAGCCACCTACAATACAATAGAACGAACAGCTGAAACGGTGGCTGAAGTAAGTACATTAGGCACAAAATTTAAATAATATATAATTTTAATATTTAATAATTTACCGTGAAAATATAAATATTTAACATGATTCCAAGCAAAAAATAAACAGGTTTATTGCAAAATTTCATTCATCAAATAAATAAACAATAATAAAATACATTTTTTAAATTAAACTATATTCATAACCTCAGTTCACAGTCACTTCAATCACTCTTTGCGAGAGCGAGAAGTATAGAGAAAGAGAAACCGCTCGGCAATAGTTGCTAGGTTGAATGGAGTGTAAGTATTCTTCAATACTGTTATTATTGAAATTATTATTAATAAATTGGCATCATTATTTTTGTTCATCCCCTGCCTAACCCTAAAATAATAAATGTAAAGAAATATGCAAATAAATATTATATTCCATAAAACGTATCTTGTTTTTTATTTATTATTTTAATTACTCTGTACTTATCTGTAGGTATATTTTAAGAATTTTTTTTACTACATACATACATACATAACGTCACGCCTGTTTCCCAGTGGGGTAGGCAGAGACAACGGATTTTCACGTTAAAATTTAAAATTTCTCACAATTTTTTTTACTGTTGGTCTATTTCAAGTCTTGGTTAATTTATTCATAGATATATTTGGACAAACTATTATTTAGTTGTTTAAAATTTTCGGCCAAACTTGGGCCGAAATTTTATGGCAACCCTAACGAAAAAACTTGAGTAGCTATAACTCCTATACCAAGCGGGATTATCTTTTGTTTTTTCTGGTACTTATTAAACATGGTCTAGGGTTAATTGTAATGTAAGAATTTTGTGCTAATGCGACTTGGTTTAGGAGAAAAAAAATAAAAACGTAAAATAAAAAATAAATTTTTACTCGTTTTGTACTAACTGTAGGAGGTTTGAAATAGCTTCAAGTAAGGGGGGTAAAGTCATTCTTGTATATTGAAAAATATAATTATTAATATATTCCATAATCTCGGAGCAATAATTTTTTTTAATTTTTCGGCCAAAAAAAAGTTTGTTTTTCAAAAATTTATAACTTTGGAAGTATACATAACTGACCCACGGGAGTTCTACTCTACCTTTTAAAATACTAAAGACTGACTAGTTCTGGAGTAAAAAAACCATGTCCGAAAATCAGGCCAAATTTCATACTGTGCAGCGGTCTGAAAAATCCTAAAATTCAATTTCCATTACGTTCAGTCGGGATTCGGTTTAGCATTTCCGCCGTCAAACCTCAAGTAATTGGATCATTTCTCAGCGACGAAAGAGAACGTATAACTAGGGGGAAATTTAAAATTTACTTACACATTTCACGAGCTACTCTAGCAGCTGCGAGTGTAGATAAACACAAAATAATAACAACAAAAATACCACGAAATTGTGTACTTCGGAGAAAGATGAATTGAATTTAATGTTTTTAGCGCTGGTTTGTGTCACCCGCGTCGCTGCCGCACGTCAGCTAGCTTGCTCATGTTCCTAACCATTATTTCTACTAGTACCTATTGTTTGGAGTGTAAATTTTCAAAATCCATTGGTCTCAGGATGTTTACTTAGAATTTCTCTTCAGTTATTCAATTCTTATAAAATATCTACTAACGAGTTATTTTATGATTTTATGATAAAAAATTTGGCCCGTAAAATTTTTATTAATTTCTTGGAAATTTTATAAGCTCAGAAACACAAGAACCCGGATCTAAAATGTCAACATAAAATAAAGCGGAAAGCGACCAGCTCCAGCGAACGAAAAATAAATAATAGCACATAATTACATTAAAATGCCTGATGTAAAGTAGGGGCGGGAGGATTGGTGGTGACTGGGGGCGGGGCTCGTCGTCGTTCGCTCTCGCCGCGCCGCCGCCGCCGCTGCGGGCGCGACGACGCGACGCGACTTTCATGACCGTGGCAAATTGCTTGCGTTTCGAACATAATATAGGTAACCAAGCGCGTTGGAAACTCGGTGCGACGGGCGACCGGAAAACTAGAGCTCAAAGCGAACGCTTCTGTAACCGATGCCTTTTCATTTTATTTCGCTTTGGAGGTAGAGCAAATTGTATCAGGGTGGTTCTATGTTTCGTTACATACGAAACTGGCTGCCAATTTGAAAATAATTTGTCACTTGCATGTGCGCCTTTTGGCTTTGATTGTTTGCATCACGGTTTACTCAGAGGTTGTTTTCCATATTCAGGAAAATCTCAATAAACATTTCACTTGTACGCTAACCAGTGGCGGCATTGTAATGCATTACGACAAACTGGCAACACAGTAAAACTTTTAAAACATTTAATAAAATATTTAATGGTTTTAAAATACCACAACGTAATCGGATATCGTAATCGAAAGTACCCTAGAGTGGGCGATCCACTTATGGATGAATAAACACAATAAACAAATTGAACGATTGCCATCCTGTAACGCTTGAAAAGGTTTAAAAAAATATACTCACCCTTTTACAGCGAGCGACACAAGCATTCCCCGGGGACAGGCTGATTGTGAATTGAATAGTTTTAGCCCGGCTCAGCGGAGCCGAAGTAATTTCACACGTCAGCAGAGCAGCGGCGGGCGGCGACGGGCGGCTCGCTGGCCGGCGACAAATTCCCACCGCGCCTACCGAACCCTCATTACAAATTCGTTTAAATCGGTCAACATAATTTGAAATTTTTCACAAATTCTCGATTCCCGTACCTGTGATAAATGTTAATATAATTAAAATAATAATTCACTCTGCCGCGGTTTATTCATTTTCGGGCGCTTAAAATGCCGAACGTAAATGAATTTAACCACTACTTACCTATGAATTATTATGTGTTAAGGAAACTACATTGTATTTCGCTATGACCCGCCTACACTGCAACGTGTGGCGTCCGCATATGGGAATAAGAGTGAATATACAATTTTTGAACAGGCCGGCGAGGAAACGACGAGAAGCAACGTTCTTCGGTAATGTATTCATGCGCGAGTTAACAATTCCAATATTTGGGCATAAGCTGTGCGAGGCGGCACGTGCTCGATGCTACAATTATTGACTGCCTTCAAATATCGTTCACCTGCGACGAATCTAAACAACACACGAATGTCTACACGAATTTTTAAACTAATCGTGTAGTTTTCTAAATATCATAAAAACATCTGTATGAATGACTTGCGTGCGGTGAGGCACGCGGGAAATTTCAAAAATTCTCCTACGAATACATACTGTTATTCACACTTCAAGTTCTCAATCATAATTGTACCAAAATTTAATATATTTCTCTTAAATCTCAATTTTATAATACTGGAATAAATATGCAATTTTTTCTTCTTTCCTCTTGCCTAAATTGGTTTCTAAATGTTTTTGTTAAATTTCGTTGCTAGGATTCTCTGTGAGTTTCGATTCTGTTATATTTAATCTGTGGGATACGGTGCTAGGTAACACAATACCTAATGTTTCATTAAGTTTAAGTTTTCTAAACCCTGTTCTATGTGTTACTCGTTGGTGTTTCTAAATAAATAAATAAATAAAAAACAAAAAAATACATACTTGTATTTTCTATGTGCATAAATCATAGTTGTTCTTAATAGACTTCATTAAGTGTACTATTCTTGAAAGTTGAAAGACATAAATAAATTGAATTATACAATTTTTTTTATTTATTGAACTCTACACATAATTAAAACTTTAAAATAAATATCTTTACTTATATCTAATTTTAAATCTAAACTTCAAAGATAAAGATTTGTAATGTTTTAACATTCAAAATAATTGTATATTATGTGTACAAATGTTAAAGAAACGTCAGGTTATTTTCAGCTAATAACACGGTTCGCGTTCGTCGCAGCAAGCCCGCAGCCCGGGCACGCGCGCGGACACACATTGCAATCTCGGCTCTCGCTGTAAACACCCGAGCCGTTGTTATTAAATGCGGATTATATTCCGAAGAGATCACGTCTCAATCCTACATGACCCTTGTGAGGGTCAAATGTAACTTATTCAGAGGCGAAATGAACTGCTATTGTATCAATGACATAATATATGAAAAACGTTTACAGTTGCGCTAACGTTTTGCAAAAATATATACTTTTTTGAATTATTGACGTATAATACAATAAAATTATTGTGGAACAAAAAGTTGCAATTATGACGGAGTTTTTTTAGTCCAGACATGTTTGGCTACATGCGTTATATCTGCATTATTATACCTTCTTCCTGTCGTAACTATAGACACAGTGACAGTGCATCCTTTTGATCATGCCGGCTACACTTAATGCGTACCATTATTCATAACCGTTTCACCTAATATTCATTTATATTGCACTGGAACCAATTCGATATTGTAACATTGTTTATTTAGTCTTTTAGTTGTTTTACCATATCAGTTTAGAACTAATTAGTTTCGGTATGATTACCCACAAAAATTCATCTTTATTGCCCAGACCTATCCAGTGTAATATACCTTTAACCCAAATACAGAAAAGAATATTCTTATGAATAAAATATGCTGTTTTTAAATAAATAGAAGAGTAACGTAAATCTGATACATGCGCAAATCGGCTTAGCACCCAAAGGCGCCCCTCCTGAGCTAGAAATATTTATTTTTTAGCGTCGAAATTGAAGTAGTCGCACCGCGGGAAAAGAGACGCTCGTATAATTTCACACAAATACTGTTTCTTCATTTCCGAGCCCGTCGCGGCAAAAAAATAAGTATTGACGCGTTCGCTCTGATCTACAAATTTCCATAGAATTTATTCAAAACCGAGTAATAACAAAAAAAAACTACTGCCTAGGCCATAACATACATACTTACGTCACGTCACACCTGCTTCCGAATTGGGTAGGCAGAGACAACGGATCTCAACTTGCCACTACTCTGGCAGACCTCTGACGGTTCTTCCACACTCATAATGTTCTTCATACTCGTGCATGCTGTTAAATTAGGCCTTTATACAGGTAGGAATAAGGTTTCAAAAGTTACACAGACTTTGACTACCTAATAAATTTGCTTATATCTTTTGTATAAATATCTACAGTATCCGGCGGTAAATAATGAACATCGAGCTTTCGAAAGAGACAATCAGGTTGTAGAGCGTCGTCCCTGTCGCATAGAGACGTGCCAGTTCATGAGACAGGGACGACGCTCTACAACCGGATTGTCTCTTTCTAAATCTCGATGTTCATTATTTATTGCTGGTTACTGCACACAGTTAGTAACACTTCAGTCGGCTTGTTAAGCAACAAACGACAAGCTATGACGACGATAGCAAAGAGCCTTTAAAATGCATCTAGAACAATAAAATATTTATTTATTTATTTATTAGCAGGCACCCTGGTATGCGCCCAGGGTCCGGTATACGACGGGGTGCAGAGCAAGTTGGACAGCCCGGCTGCCGTCGTCGCCGGCGCCGCCCCCGCTGCCGGTGGCTCCCACCTCCTCACGCAGACTGTTTATGGATTCCTCGACTTCACCACGACCATCGGCAACACCGTGATGGTGTTCTCCCCGCAGTCTGCGCCTCCACCAGGTCATTCTGTTCACTTTATAATTAATTTACTTGCTCTACTTTTCTGTCACGCAGACCTACATTAAAATGTTTGATGCTGTATCACTTGCACGGCCTAAATGTAAATATTCTGGCCTCCAAGCAAACCAATACCAATACTAAGACGGCATACTCCTCCGTACTACTCGGCGGGTTTCACCTGCCCGGGTTAATACCACAACACTGAATGAAAGGTCGGTCGAAACGCAATGTAAATGGTTCGTGTTTTCCGTCCAGTTTAGTGTAGCCGGCACGAACAAAGGGAAGCACTGACATCGCACCAAGATGATCGCTTCCACACTTATTTATATTGCGGATTTTGTAGGCGATGATGTAGCCAACCGTGTCAGTTTCTATAAATAAAACTATTTTGGTAGCAAATCCAATGATAACAACCTCATGATAGCTATCTATCTCTAGAATATCCTGACTCACAATCCCAACTTAATACAAAGATTCAATAGAAATATTTATAATAATATTGAGAATATGATTTTAGGCCGTTTTCAATATTTTATAGAGAAAAAGTTGTACGTGACATATACAAGTTTTTGCTCCATACCATATTCAAAACGACCTGTATATTGTACAGTACATATTATCTTAAATGTATTTATTTGACTTTCCAGAATCGCCTACGACTGAGAAACTAGTAATAAAGGAAAATATTATCGACACGAAACCACCGAAGCCGCAAGCGGCCAACGACAAGCAGATACCAGAAATAATCCAACCGAGCAAAACTAAAACCACAATCGACTCCAACTCTGGCAAATC
This sequence comes from Nematopogon swammerdamellus, assembly GCA_946902875.1. Lineage (NCBI taxonomy): Eukaryota > Metazoa > Arthropoda > Insecta > Lepidoptera > Adelidae > Nematopogon > Nematopogon swammerdamellus. Next base: position 9,880,901 of record OX336337.1, read on the forward strand.
GAAACCACAAGTAGTGCTATCGAGTGCTGTAAGTGTAAAGAGTTCTGAACCCGAAAAAAAGAAGAACGTGGAAAAACCTCCGGCACCACTAAAACCAAAAGAAACTAAACAAGTCGTAACAAAAGTGGAAGTAGTTGCAGGATCATCTAAATTAATTGAAAAACAAGTATCTCCAAAACCAAAAGTTGATATCCAAAAGCCCGTAAAACCTTCTCCCCCTATAGTGAGCAGTAAAGTTGAAGTGAAACAAGCTGGAAAGTTTTCTATTCCGGCGCCAAAATTTAGTAGCATTGTAGAAGTAGTGTCTTCGTCTGATAATAATGAGGATGAACCAGCGATTCTTGTTCCCAATAACAATATCGGAGAGCCCGAATATGACTTCCTATCGAGACAACCTTCAGAGTTCGTCGAAGAAACCTACAAAGTTGTAAACATTCGTCCTTCAAAAGCACACGCACAGAAACCGAAACATGCACCCAAGCACCGGGCCCAAGCTCCGACACATCCCCCATTAGATGACGATGAGGACAAACCGGTGGGCGTCGTGACGACTTTAGGAGGAACCATAGTCAAAGATGGGTTTACAACTATACACGAAACCACTGTTTTAGGAACCTATATAAATGGAAAGTACGCACAGGTTCTGCAAAGCCATTCCAAGATTCTGCAACATTCAGGGCACAAACAAAAAATCGTACCAAGTCCGACTCTCAGAATATTGAAAACGGCTGCACCGGTGATTGCGAAAAATATCAGATATAACTTGGAGCCCACACCGGCCGCGTCCATAAGCGAGGAGACCGTTGTGCCTTACGAAAACTCTCTTGGAAAATCAAACCGAAGACAATCGGGCCATGGCGTCAGTTTCAAGAACAGGTTCAGATCTCACAGTAATGCGGACGAGGATATCGATAACACGTCTCCTCCTCAAGTCAAGAAAAACAAAGGCAACAGGAATCCGCCTTCTCAACAAAGAAATCATAGGTAAAATGTTTAAATTCAAAACTTGTAATTTCTTCTTTCACTATATATTTTCAGGCACTGTATATTTTAGAATTATTGTCGAATTTCTTGTCCTAATTGCACACTATCAAACTTATTTATATATATCTTTCACTTCTTATTTCAGTAATCGGTTTGGGCGGGCATCAAACACTCCTGAATTGGCTACCGTGTCTGTTTTCAGTGAACCTTCGTCGCAGTCATATTCTAATCGTCGTAAAAGTAACCGCAATTCAGGAACAAAATTGCCTGTAGTGGCTCCAAATAATAACGATAACCATTCTCCGCGTCGAGGTTTCAAGCCAAGGGTACAACCAGCACCCGTAGAGCAAGTCAGCAGTACTACGTCGACAAGTCTGTACAAATTCAAACTAAATCGTCAGCCCGGTCGTTGGCAATATAAAACTACTCCGAAACCTCGCGTGACGATCCGAAAGATGGGCGAAGACGACTCGCAAACTACTCCTGTGTCTCCGATTTCCCAGGACGATCTACAAGCTAATGATGTGCAATCCAGATCTGATTCTGATTTGGAACTTTCTGGTTCACATAGCGGACCCGGCTCACTCTTGGATAACGACACCGACGATAATTCAATTGAGAAATCACCCCCAGTGGAAACATTGAGAGTTCAGATTTCTACTCCAGCTGACTTCAAGGACGTTTACTATGAAATTGCAACCATCAAATCTCCTTATACTTTCCAGGTATGTATGTACGTGTAGTGTGTCATAATGCATATGTAACTATTATTAGTAATAAACACGCTTTAATTATTGTTTTCAACATTTTAATTATTAGTAACGATGTGGGATTAACAACGGCAATTTGATTTTCAGGTTGGAAGAGTAAAGAACACAAGAATCATTACAGTGACATCCACCATCGAGAAAAGAATTGAAACGAATGTGGTTTCTAACATCCCAAGTCCTCCAAACGAGCCACTAACGGAAAATATTTTGGGGAACGTCGCTCCATATGATAAAGAACACAACTTGTTGGAACCTAGTATTATAACTCTGCCAGCAATCACGCTGGCAGGAAACATTGAAACTCCTCCTTTGGAAACCGTAGTCGACACATTTAGCACAACTCAACTCATGTTGAAAACTCACATATTGCCGGTAGTGAAGGGTAATTTCACAGATAGTTTGACGTTCACTCAGACCTACCACGTCACAAGGCTAGTGACTGCCACCAAAACTCTACCCCCAATGGAATATTTCCAATTCATTCCGAGCAAAACTCTCAAAGAGTTCAACAGTCGATTGGACGAGGCCGGATCGGAACTGCATCTGGAGCTCGACTTCGGTGATAGCAACGAAGACGAAGACGGTGCGCCGGCGCGCGCCATGCTGACCGACTTGGACCTGGCTAATATAGGGTCTGACTTTGATCTTTCGGAAATCGACAAGTACAGATTGCCCGACAACCATCTCAGACTCAAGAAGGCACACGGTCCCAACAACCCGAAGGCCCAGCAGGTGACCGAGGCGCCCACTCCGTCGACGCCGGCGCTGACGCCGGAGCAGGCGCAGCAGCTGGCCCTGCTGAGACTTCTCAACCCGGCGGCCGCCGCTCAGATCCCCAACGTAATCACTACGTCTAAACCTATTTTCACGGTGGAGACGGTGTATGAGTCCCATGTTATACCGGTCTTCGACGGCAAGAACACGATCCAGAGCACAATATCGAGACCGATCACAACCATCACGAAGACCGAGTACGAAATCGGAACAAGCGTCCTTCCCGCGCTGCCGTTGCCGCCTATCAACCCACTCTTCCCTCAGCAGCAGTTCCAACTGACCTCGACTCCGGTGGTGCAGCACACGGAAGTGACTACCACAGAAAGTCAAATTTTGAAGTTGACCTTCGGCGCCAAGACGGTGTTCACGACGCTGTACTCGACGAAAGTAATCCCCACGATATTGACGACGTACGTCACACAATCTGTGCCCATTCAGCAAAGCGCTGCATTCCCAGGCTACTTCCCATCTCCATTTGCACCGTTTCCCTACGTAGGGTGAAAAATAAGAAAAGTATGCCCATTTAACTTGTAAATATGATTAGCACATAAGGTCAAACTCCATAAAAGCTGCGGACGTGTCATAATGTTGTGAAAGTGTATTCCTAGTTGGATTTTGGTGAAATTATTTATGAACTAGGTAATTGAAAATGACAGATGTGGTGCTAACCAGAGACAGAGTGATTTAAAAGTGCAACCGGTGCTAATAGAGACGACATTAATATTAATAAAACGTCCTAATTAGAAACTTATAACAGTTAGGAAGGTACATATTTTATATGTTTGAGTCTTAAAGATGAGAACGTTAATATGTGTATGAAAAAATAAAGTTTTTAATATTTCGCTTGTAACTGTATGTTGAACTTGAGTATTACTTACAATAAGCGCGGACCATTAATAAAATTATATTTAATTACTTGATTGCAACATGTAAATCTTGCAACAGCATGTGAAACTTATCAGTTATCATGATAAATATAAATATGTGTACACCAGTTTTGGGGGCCATTTTCAGAATGTAAAACAAACAATAATTTTAAGTAGTATAAAACTAATAGTAATTGTGCTTGTCCTGTGAATATAATAGACGATGCGGTGAACAGTGCTCAAAAATTTATGTAAGTTTCCCAGTGGATTTTCTGGTTACCTTTTATATAAAACACGCTTTTTTACTTACGCAATAAGCATGTACATAGCTCGGTAGGTACAATAATTAATATATCGATCTAGTAGTAGTTAAAATAAATTTCTACATAGAAAACTATACAATCTGCCTTATTGTATTATTCACAAGCGATGTAATGTAAATAAATGCCTTAATTATGTTTTTTTTACAATAAATTGCAATTTTTGTAATCTAGTTTTAATTATCACGGAATAGTACCAGTTCCAAACACATTTGAAGCACTTTTCGTAGTGAAATAGCAACATAAATAATGATTTCAGGTAGTTTACCAATCAGAACTAAATACATATAAAAGAGAACAAAATAATATTTCTCTTATTTTTACAAGTAACTTAAGTAATTACATTAACATCGAAAACACACACTTGAATATATTTAACGCGAAAATAAAAACACTGCTGTCTCTTATAATATGTTTCATAAAATATAAAATGTTAGGGTTTACACTTTCTGACATGTAGGTACTCAAAAACTATAATATTCGAGGAAGAAAATGTTGAAATATAAGACTTCAAAATTATCGTTATTTGAATAAAATTCAACCCCTTGAGTAGCGAGCAATTTCACAGTCCTTATTCGGAGCACGTTCAATAGTTTCAAAAGCCGAAGTCATAAATTGAAGAAGTTCGGAACTGTTTTGGCAGCTTTATCTCAATATCGGAGGTAGAAGTGAAAGGTTACGGATTCCATATCACGGAGTTTCAGCCATTCTTTCCTTTGTTATTGAATTTTGGGCGTTCACGTTGAAAGTTTTGGAATAAAGTCAGATCAATTGTCGTTCGAAACCGAGAGGAGAGACTTTCGCGGAGTTAATGAGAAACTCTGTTTGCTTTGAGATTTGGATTAAAATGAAAATGTTACAGGGTAAGGCCGCTAAAACATTGAGGACGATTAGAATCTTGGTCAAAACTAATCGATTTCTCACCGACGACTGAACGTCGTAATTTTGATTTTATTCAGGAAAAAAATAGAAATTAGAAAATCATGAAATCATTAAAAACTCAATAAGATCCCATAAAAAGGTTTCAAAGACGATTGACAATAAAATTCTTTGGATGTAAAATTCACAATATTTTTTTTCATGTCAATGAATCTGTTGGAAATATTATGCAAACCTTTAAAACCTTTAACCTATTCGATAGAACTAGAATACTGAATTACAGTTAGCGCGTTAAAAATGATACTTATTTGCCGCCACATTTTCGTTGATTTCCTGCTTCTCCTGCAAAGCGGGAAGACAAAAAGAAAGAGAGAGCTCAGACGGGAGAAGAGCGAGGGAGAGATAGAAAGAGAGACGTTTCGCAATGAAAACCGAGACGACGACGCCAGGTAATCAGGGAAATTATTTACTCATGACAACTAAGTACACGCGATGCCTAGTCAGACGTTAGGGCCTGCACTTGCCCTCCACGCAAGTTCAATCTATGTGACACTTTTTCATGGCAACTGACACGGTCGCCTACATCACCTGATAATATTACCCATAACACATTGGAGAATTACTACTTGCATCGTAGTACGGATTGAAATGACGTAAGTAAAATGGTTCCAGTTTGAATAATATCGTTGTTCCAGCTACTCCTTATTCCATGGCGACCACCTAGAAGGGAAGTGACCTTCAGTTCTACTTGGAATCCGAATCTTGTAATAATACGAGACATTTTAGCAGTAAAATAATACATACATACATACATGAATAGCGTCACGCCTATTTCCCAATGGGATAGGCAGCGACAACGGATCTACACGTGCCACGATCCTGACACACACAGTAAAATAATGTACCTATTCGTTTTCCCTGTTTTCCCCAACAAAACTGACAACTAATACAAAACATCAAACCTATACTTTTTATAAATAGCTTAATGACCAAACACAACAACGAACCACGGCCAGCCTGAAGGGTGAACTGTCACCCAGCCACGTATTCCATCAACTATAGATGAAAATTTTAAAATACCAACTCTATACGTACGTAGTATATTAATAAAACCGCTCCATTCGTGGATATCACATGGATTTATTATATACTAATTATATCATGGAATCTCATGCAATGTACAGCTAGCTACCAATCAATACATTTAAATTAGATTTCGCTAATGGAAGGACGACGGACGTGACTAGTCACGTCAGCGGTTGGGAGTGATCCGGGAATCTAAAATTACTATTTAATATATAATTTAGCATGATTAGCTTCATTGCTATTATATAATTACCCGACTGCGTGAAGTAAATACGAGGGTTGTGTTTTTCGAGTGTATGTATTTATGTATTCATGTATGTATGTATGTGTGGCTGCGCGCCCTGTTGCCTATAATGCTTGATGGATTTTAATATATGAGGTGTCGTTGGGTTCGTCTCACTCGCACGAGTGTCGTGCTTATGTTATCGCATGTTATTTATTGAATGTAAAGAAATCTAATGTCCTACCGGCACCATTTGTTTATTATTAGATATTGAATTCGAAACTAAATACCATAATATTTTAATTAAAATTATAATATTAGTCCCGACCCCCTCAAATAAATATACGACAGCCCTAGCAACCTGAAGAAGGAATGAAAAGCCAAGGGGAGCTCGGTCGGCTGACAGACGATGCTGCTTTGTAAATAGTCACCGCGGCGGCGGTGGCGGTGGAGGGGGCGGTGGCGGGGGCGGTGCGGGGGGCGGCGGCTTCTCGCAGATTAATTTCAAGCGCGCCTCAAGCTGGCGGCGGGAGCCAGACCGACTCCACATCCATGTCGTCGATAATACACACCTGCTCATTACTCCTGTACGCTACTCTCACCCGCGACGACGACGACGGCAATGAACATATTATATAGCTATGCACACCTTATGAACGTTGTGTAAGTATCTTCAGAACACTTCAGAAGAGTAAAGGCCGGTGTTTCAACTCTCACTTAGGACTTAGTATGGTATGAGGAATCTGTTACATTACGTTCAATCTGATACTAAGTGGAAAATATCTCCTATTGTTTTAATTGAGCAATTCTTGTATATAATTGGTTTCTCGAAAACGGCTGTAACAATTTGGATAAAATTTTGTATTTATAAAATAAGTGTCATCCCTGACAAAATCCGTTTTCACACACAAAAAGCCAATCGAAGCTCGGTCGCCCCCCAGATACTCTTTCTGTCCGTTCGAGGGTATATATATTTTGAACCGTAAATAGCCCGTTGAAATTTTCACAGAATATGCGTTGTTATTGCAGATAGGTATGCCAACAAATAATAAAACAAGGGGACCAGACAACAAGCCAGAGACCCAGGTTCAAATCCTGGTCGGCATGTATTTTTTACAATGATTTTCAATTTGCATTTTTCTAATTAAAAAAAATTATAAAACAACCAAAAAGTTAAAAATTAAGGAGGTCCCCTTATAGTTATCATAATATGTGAAAGAGCGCCATCTACCGAATTATCAATCAACCAATCGTGCGCCAGATGGCCAAGATCGGCCCAAAATAGCACAACTAACTCATATTTTCCTTACGACGCATACATGTTGGAAAAAAATCATACGATATCTCTCACATATAGTTATTTCTAGCCCTACGTGGGAGTTCATATACTGACCCTATTAGGTGCTGTGATTCACACTTCACAGCCTTCCCATTCTATCTACCGAAGTTTCGGGTTCCTTGGATGTTCTCTACCTACAAAAACATACACGGTGGAGCTCGCTGCTGCTGTTCGAAGCTTATCGTCTACACCAAAAGTACGACCACTGGCATGGCACCAAGTTCTAACTCTCTATGATGTAATGTACTGACACCACGTGTAATTGAACCTTGTACCTATTTCATGTAACCGACATAGGTTACATGAAAAAACTGTGTACTGCACCTAGTATAAGTTCTATTGAAACTGAAATATTCAAAACTGAAGGAATTCGTAGGCCAGTTATTGGCGACATCAAGATCGTCGACGGAAACCGATGGTGCCGTACCGATGAAGGACTGGAGAAAATTGGAAAGGCGATGTCCAGCAGTGGACGCATACACGCTGGCTGGCTGACTTTTATTGAAATTGAATTTCGTGCTATTACATCAATGAATACAAAATGAGTTGATGGTATTGGAAACAAAGTTATTTGTACCTGTAATGTGAAACAGGAACGACCCATCGTCGGGACATTCATTTTGTAAACTTGAATGATAAGATTATGGCATTTGGGTGCGGCCCATTAGATAGTGCTGATGTATGCATGTATGTGTGTGAGTGTAACTCAATACTACATATAGGTATATATATTTTGCTGATAATGCTCACGATAAGCTAAGCTAGTCTTTTGAAACATCTATTTATGTACATTACGGTCATAATTATATCAATAAAATCATCACTCAAGTTAAAATAATAAAAAAAAATACTTCATAGAATTGTTCATATGATCTCCTGGTTTAATAAAATTATGTGTGCATGGCCTCAATAACATTCCGTATGTATGCGTCGTAAGGCAAATATTGCCGATAAGAGGTGGTGTGTAACGCTTATCTTTTTTTCATACTTTACTGAGATAAGCCATTTACTATCAGTTAGTCACAACCGGGCAACCGCGAGGAGTTGGTCTCTCTAGTGAAGTCCAATAACAAAATTGAAACGTTTTTGTGCAACTTAGTGCTTCTAGAGAAATTTGTGTGCAAGTGTAGTGATCTGATAGTGAGATGGCTGGAAAAGGAAAAGGCGACGGCCAGGGCGCAGGCGCTGGGAAATTGGAGTCCCAGATCTATTGTATCAAGTACACGCTGTTCTGTTTCAACGTTGTTTTGTGGGTAAGTGTTATCGATTAATAAATGTATGAAAATAACAGACTACTTAGATCGTCAGTCAGTCGGTCAGCATTTATACGTCCACTTCAGGACATACGCCTCTCCAATTTTCTCCAGTCCTCCCGGCCTTCAGCGGTACGGAACCACTGATTCCTCCTCCGTGTACGTTCAAAGTTGGCGACATGCTCTTACTTTATGCGAGAACTCTCCGCATAATGCAGCCGTAACGCAGACGTTCATTGTCGATTCATCGTAGATCGTTCATCCACAAATAATTTTAGGGGCATATCTTCACAAATTAATTTACCTCTCAGTTGCGATTTGCTTAGTAAAATTTTTTTTAATGTAAACTGACACGGTTGGCTACATCACCTACAACATCCGTGATGTCAGCCCATAACACCGGGTGAACTAGGTGCCATGTCAGTGCTTCCCTTCATTTCATTTCGTGAAACTTCAAACCACTATCTTCAATGACGACATTACAAAATGCTAATACATCCACCGTTTATGTGTATGCATGGTAACACAATATTCTCTGTCGATTTCCACCACAGAGCATCGAATACCGCGCGCGCCCCCTCCTAGAGACGCCCTAAACGATATTATTTGAAACTCAATAATCGTACGCTGAGCTGCTAGCGCTTCGTATGTGTGTGTGTGTGTTAGTATCGACACTACACACAAAGAGGAGCAAGTTAGGCACACGCACAAAACAAATGCACACGCACAACACACATATGTAAGTCATAGGCCACGCCCACAGGTTACAACGGCGTTGTAGGGAAATCGCGCTCAGGGCGTCTCTAGGAGGCGCGGCGCGCGGTATTCCATGCTCTGTGATTTCCACACTGACTACGCCATTGAGACTCACATATCTCCGGTTGATATGTTTTATATCATATTCACGCTACCGTAATTAATTAGGAACGGAGCAGTTGGACCTGAAGTTATTCAGAGTCAGATATGCTGTGAAGACTGACTCTCAGGCGAGCGAAGCCACGGCCACGGGAAACATTTAAATGGAGACATTTCAATATTCTATACATGTTTATACATATACTTCTAATTTTGCTAAACTATTATCTACCCAGAGAGTAGTACCGACCAACATTTCTGATGATAAGCGGTGATAAGGCAGCACCTACCTGTGTTGTTTGCCAGGTGACTTCATCGCTTGAATCACGCAGGCAGGATACTAGTCTGTTTCGCGGAATATTGTATAGTGCGTCACATTTCACTTGACATTACTGGTGAAATCTAAGCTGTTCTTAGGAATTACTCAGATTAATAAGAACTAAAAAATGTTATACCTAAAATTATTTAAAAAAAAAAGCATCTTAACATAGGACAAATTCTTTATGAAAAAGATGTTTTACAGTGGTTCCATAAAATGAGCGTTTTTTTTTTATAATTGTTTTTTGTTTTGGTACGGAACACAGTAATGGTTAGAATTGATATCCCACTTTATAACCTCTTGGCCTCGCAAATATTTAATATGCTTACAGTAGCTTAAAAGTGATTAAGGCGTAATCATCATAACATCTGAAATGTGAAGAACAGTCCAAAACAACATCGCTTGAATGAAAGATAAAATATTCGCGCTCTATAATAAAAGAAACCGGCCGTTCATTTTTTATGTCTGAGTGCTTTGTAATAAACTGAAGCCTCGTCAATATTGTCAATTAGTTAGTAAATTTGCGCAGACTCTCCGTAAGTACTCCACTCCGCCGATTAAACATTTTCCCCTCTCAATTATTTCAACCCCATTTCAAATTAATAGCGAAGCTCGCCCGAATTTCGTCTGCAAATTGAAGGCGCTCGCGAACTAGCACACAAGTCTCAAGGTAAGGTCTCAAACTAGGCATTCAGGTGCGGAGCCGGAGCGGGCCCATACGTTTTTGGCAGAGCTGACTCCGTGCTTGAGCACGCCTGGAGTTGGAGGAGTTTGGTCTTTCCAATTATGTAGAGTAATATTCTGGCATGGATGCATTCAGTGAGTGCTGGCTGCTCGGTTTAAATTGGTGCTCGGCTGAAATTTCAACAAGTGTTGCAAATGACCTCTTATTATTAGAATACGTTGTTAAATTTTGTCTCAGGTTTATATCTCCTTATAGTCTACGTCAGTTTCCATATACTCATTCTCGTCTGTTCATCCATTTATAGGCCCTACGCAATAGAAGTGTCTTTTAAAAAGGACATTTATGTTTGAATGCCAAAAAAACATTGAGATATCTATCTTTGTCCCATAGATAAAACAGGTAACCCTGTGTTTCTCAAAGCTCGACAGTCTTCTCTTATGACTAGGTAACTAGTCAAAGTATTTCCTCGAATGTTTCAACAGTGTGAATGAAGATTTGTAGTGCTTTACCCACAATTTTACATTTAAGTTTTGTATTTTCATTTCTACAATATGACCATCTAATCGATGTCTTGTCGATGTCAATATGATTCATCCAATCGGGTCCCTCTATCAGGGCAAGAATGTATCCTCACCCCATGCCTCGGACATACATCATAGTTAGGCGTATGGTTGTCCGAACTCCATAAGCTTAGCACTAGGGGACAACAACGCGCGGTGACTATGACTCGGAATAATTTAGCTTGATATATCGCGCACTGAACTCGAAATTGTAGTCTAAATTTCTGCGCCATAATCTGTACCTCCAGTGAAAAGGTGCCGCAAGTCCAAAAATAGGTATTACAGTCAATATTACCACTTAATAAATTGTTTTAGGAAAACACTTGTATAAGAAGTTGTCCTATGTATAATTATAGCTTTATTAAGAAAAAAATATGTTTTATAATTGATATTAATTATATTTCAAACGTTTTACTCTTACCTCAAACAACATTGTATGACGTAAAAATGTATTATATAAATTTGTAGGTACCTATAATAATTGTGACTGGTATGTTAACGGTACAATTTAAAATGTTGGGTTTGTAAGGGACAGAGGGGAAGTTAAATGTTGCAGCCAGGCCGCGAGGGCCTGTCAAGTCAAGTGTCAATAAAATTGTTAATTTATCACAAGTTGAGGTGTGAGATCTCCATGCCGGAATCTCCAGGTCGGATAACGAACTGTACGAGCGGAGATTCTCTCAAACCAATTGTAACAGAGGTTTATTAATTTTATGCGTAATGTGTGGCAATGGGGGACTTATTGCCTTTGGCAAATTCTTCCAGTGAATTCAATGGAGCTACAGTTTTTACGTGGAATCCGAATCATAGAGCAGCTGGTGGAAGTATGCACGTAAATGTTTTTCAAATCCAAAACCACTCATTGTTAAACGCCGACCGAACTTGAACCTCAGACCTCTCGCAAGAGAAGCCGAACGCCCACAGCATTCGGTCGGGGGCCGTGCCATACGTACGTACGTGAGTTCTTCCGAAATTGTATTGATGAAGCAATGTTCTGATACATCGTCCAGCTTTATTTCATCAATATTCAGTAACTGTATCCCAGTTTTTTTTTTATTTTTGAAGTGAAAACTTCTTTAGCGGCGCTGGGCACTTTTTTTAGATGAGTAAAAAATGTTAAACTCGCGTCAGATCTCGCGGATCTGATCCGTAGCCTGATCGAAAAAGCGTAAGATTCGAAACTCCTTTAGCGGCGCTTGGCACTTTTTTTAGGTGGGTAAAAAATGTTAAACTCGCGTCAGATCCGTAGCCTGATCGAAAAAGCGTAAGATTCGTTGAAATTATGGATGAAAGTTGATTTTTCTGAGAAATAAACTTTTTGATGTAAAATAATTATAATAGTTCTGCAGTGTTAAATTTTTTATGTAATATAAATTGTCATGTTTGCCTATGATAGCGCAATAAATGAATATTGTATTTTACCACATAAATGATAGTACTTTTATACTGATAAATAAAACAATTCGTGCGAAATTATTCCCTAACCATTCCAAAATATTCAAAAATGCACAACGTTGATGTTTAAGTTTTCACTTCTGCCGGCACTCCCGGAGTGCAATGTTAGGCTTTTTTTTATGGAAACTGACACAATTGGCTACATCACCTACAACATCCGTGATGGATGTCAGCCCATAACACCGGGGAAGTAGATGCTATGTCAGTGCTTCCCTTCATTTCATGTCGGCTACACCGAACTGGACGGCAAACACAAAATAATATGTACATAGCCGTTTCAACCGACGTTTAGCTCAGTGCGGTGGTGGTACCACCGCACTGAGCCGGCCGGAATAAACCCTACCACCTAGTAAGGTAAGAAGGGAAGGGACCTGTCAGCCTCCAACGGTCGAGCGGTCACCAATCCAAGTACCAACCGCGCTCAGCGTTGCTTAACCACAGTCGACCGACCGCACCACTGAGCTATCGAGGCTGACAAGTGTAGGTACTAGTACAAGCTGTGTCGGTTCCTAGGAGACTTCATCTACCGCGAGCACCCGACGACCCCCGGCGAACCCCGGCGAATGTCCGGGGACTTTGCCGACACCAACTTGGCGATTTACTGTCCTCAGCACATGCCGTTAATGTTTAGTCTCCGAACTGGCGAACTTCGCCACAACTTGCTAATATTGAGGTGTCGGGATCTACACAGAGTGTCCACTTTCATTTTCACTTTTATGACCGCGTATAGTTTTTAACGGGGCGGTAAATTTTCCAGCTGGAAGGCGGGTTTCTGCGTTTTATCTGAGGCAATAGAGAGGAAAACTAACAGGCGGGTTTTGGTAGTATGAAAGCAGTAGAGAGATTAATTTTAACAACAAAATTAATATTATCAATATTTATTTGAAAATTATGTTTCATCATCATCATCATCAGCCTGTATCGGTCCACTGCTGGACATAGGCCTCTCCCAAGGCAATAAATTATGTTTAATTTGTAAAAAATTATTGTCTAAGCGCCGTTGGAGTTTTATTGCTCTATACATACATACCATACGCTGTATCCCGACAATCGGGGTAAGCAGACTAGTCGGTGTTGTGCTGCAAGTAGTCTTGTAAATTACAGCACAACACCTACCTCCACATTTAGCAAAGTTAGGTCAAGACAACATCAAGCAACAAGTAAGACACGAAGACCTGCTACATGACTCGGTGGAAAGACCGTGCTAAGATGCGAGGTGGCTAACCTGCCGCACTTATGCACGGAATCTTGTCCTTATCCCTTAGTCGCCTTTTACGATATGCACGGGGAGAGATGCAGTGGGGCTATTATTTTTAAGTACCGACCACACATGGTACGTTGTACACGGTTTTACTGCTGGGTCTTTCAGAATATACATTACATTATATATATTGTACATACCTAACCCATAAGTAAGTAGATATACTTAACTACTCATAACATCTGAATTGGTTATTAGCTCATACTTCAGACGCCGAATATATCATTGGTCATTCGGCTTACTCGGGATTTTGAAATAAGCCGCTCTCTTTGTTAAGTGCCACCAAAGATAAGTACTGTAAATGTTTACAAACGTTGCCAAGCAGTACAGTTGCTGTTGAAACAGGCCACGGTGGGGAGATGGGTGATGTGAGGGGGAGGAGGTCAAAGTTTGATTCCAAAGTCTCCTCGACGGAGCGGCAGCCGAGCGACCCGCTAAGCAGATTCCTGGCGCGGTATCGAGCCAAATATTAATAAACTTGAGAGCGGCGGCGACTCCACGTTTTGACTGAATGTTAGAGGCTTAGTGAAAACTATTCCTTGATGCCCGACAAAGCACACTCCAAGTATTAGTACCTACCTACTAGAACTGTAATCTCTATCACTATTGCCTTCAGGAACATTTGTTTATGAAACAACTTTGTACCTACTCGTGTTTAATTTGTAGTACCTAACTATAACGCGAATAAATTATTTCAAACATTTCCATCGAGAAGCAAACTGGAATGATTTAATTTATATAACGAAAACTTGTTGAGAATATCAAACTCTCTGTAATTAGCGTTAGTGGCCTCGCAAAATGTCGGCGTGCCCACGCGCCAAATGCGAAACATCGAAATCTCACAACGTGAGCAAACGGAGTCGAAGTTCCGAAGAGAAAACACTAGGCTTCATTTAACTACGTTAAACATTTACAGCTTCCAATTCGTGAGCAGAAGAAGTTTTTATTACGTCACCTCTCGACGCGAGGCGAGCTCGCTCGCGGAGTTGGCAATTAGAGAAGCGCTGAAGGTAGTGCTGCTGGCTGCTGACTCGCGCGTCGACGTCGCGTCAGCACACTTTCAACGATCTCGGATTACAGCTATCATCCTCCTCCAAATTAAAGATTACCTTCCAAAAATAGCTTATTCTAATTGAGGCTATTCTCGACAGTTCGAATTTTGTTCAATTATACTCTTCAGGTCTTCTCGTAACATAAATTTATTAAAACAGGGATCGTTTTTTGTTGACTTTGAGTCTATTTTGGAGTGATTTTAATTGTACTGTATGTATAGAGTGCGGTGCGGCAGCGGCAGCGCGGCTGGGCGCAGTGGCGGCACTGAATATTGTGGCGGTAAAGAATCGTTATTTTATGCAGCAGATACGGCAACAAATCTACGCAGCCTCAGATACCCCAGAGGCCGTTCTAAATTTTAAATGTAATAAAAAGTATATACTCGCAGTGTGACTGTTGAGAAGGGCTCGCCTGATTTCTTTTTATTTCAGTACAGGAAAATTATTTTTACTGCCCTTTCCTTGGAATTATACAAGTAGGTAGCGATAGAAATAATGATTGGTATAACAACTTTCTCAGTCGCCACCGTACAGAAATGGAGAGCGCCGGTAATGAGTTTGTATCCGTATTGATCCATAATGCTTACGTACACACGCTTCTCTGCCGCCGCTACCGCAACCGCGCCGCCGTTCCGTTCTCCTCATCCACAACAAACGAATCTGCTCCCACTTTTTGCGAGCGAAAACAGACCCAAGGTCACGGGGAAACGATCTCAAATCGCCTGCTTAATCCCGAGTTTTAATGCTGTCTAAGATCAGGACGTCGGAAGGCTCTGACAAAAACTAATGGCGGAGCAACCGAAGTCGAGTTTCACTTCCTTTTTGCCATTCATTTCCTTGCCATAACAAGGCGACCGCACCGGCTCGGACGAGAGCTTACGAATGATTTATACATGTTTTTGGTTCCGTACCTCAAAGAAGTGAAAACGGAACCTATAATGATGTGACTCATGCGTCCGTCCGTCCGTCTGTCTGTCCGTCTGTCATAGGATCATTACTTCTAAACGCTTGACTGTACAAAGTTAAAATTTTGTACGGAATTATATTAATAATATTTTACATCAACTAATATTATTTAGCACGTCCGGGCCCTAAAGTTCCTTCAACGCAATATTTGGCTGTCATTGATGGCATAAATTTTCTCCAACATAGAAGTCGAAGGTGGCGTCACGGAGACAACCAAGCTATTACAAACTATGGCTTTGATATAGTTTCAAATGGAAACAAACATATGGCTATATGTGCTCATAATACTCATAAGCTAGTCACTCGTTAATGATATTTAATTAAACGACAGGTACGGAATCTGGGTGAGCGAGTTCAACTCGCACTTAACCGCTTTTTTTTCTCGATGGCATTCCCGCCTGAAAGTCGGTTTTCTGGCTCATTTACTCGGGGGTGTGGCAGACGTAACTTTTTGTGGTGTTTCACTGCTGCAATTTCTGCGTCTGTTTGCGTACTGCTTTCATCCGTATGATTTTGTACATGTAATTTTTTCTGAATGCATTACAGTACAATGTATATAAGATCGATACGTTCGCCTAAAATATAGCTTCCGGTCCCTTAATTTCAACTCAATGAGAAATGTCTCTTTAACCGTCGTATAACTGACTTAACCGGATGTCGTGAAATCTGACCATAGTATGTAAGTAGTTCATTTTATTTTACTTTCAGTACTCAGATTTGATGAGATTCTTCCCTTCTTGTTAGATTATTCAAATTAGTTTATAAGAGGAAACATCTTTCATAGTGAAAATATAATGATTGCTTGAACATCCGTCCTTTATATTTTCATTGATAATATTTTATTCAGAACAAGTTGTTTACACAATATAATAACTTCGCAGCACGGAACCGGGTATAATCTCTAAAATGTGGAGACAACAAATTGAGCGCCCTCGCAGGAAAAGCTAAGTCCTTACTGCACTCTAGGAAGTGATTAAAGCCCAATTTCAAGTTTCCACCGCCGTAAAGTGTTTTAGAGGGATTTTAAAAGAGGCCATAGAAACGTGCGATGGACAAGCAAGTGTTGTGCGCTCCCTGAAGCAACGAATATCACGACGCGATTCAGGTCGGATTAAATTTTTTTTTCCTACCTACGATTAATGAGACATCAACTCAGTTCACTGTTCTACATACATCATAATCTTAAGGACTGGAAGAGTAGCGATTCGCGGCATAGTGAAGCTCAATATAGTAGTAATAATTATAGAAGCAATATAGAAGCTCAGTATAAAATGTTTTTATAGGATGCGCGGGGGTACGAATGCCATGCCGGCCTGACGAGTGCCTATTCACGCCTCTCGTGAAAAACCCGAGACTGTACTTGGGTGGAAATATGTGTGCAGGCAGACCGTTCCAGAGTTTACCAGTTCTGTGAAGGAAAGATCTGCAGACCCGATTACGCATCTGCGGTAAGTCCAGCGTGTAAAGATGCAACCCCTGCCCAGTGCACGTTGTGCTAAGGCAGAAAGGGGACAGCGGGCTCGCGTCAAACAAGTCGACAACGTTTGCGGAAAAGTAGCAATATGCGGCCAGAGGAACCTTATCACCTTTAACGTTAGCAAGACAGAGTGCTGCACGCAATCTGCTATGGTAGATCCCTTTCCTTTCCAAGGTAGTTTCCAAGGCAGCGTCGTGCCGCCTCGGAGCACCTGGATCCACTGCGAACCAAATTCTAAAGTCTTAGGTTTCTGGCAATTAATGGAGGCCAATACTGAAACTGCATTAAAAAAATTGGGAATACTTTTCCGTAATAGGCCGTAATAATTCCGTATAATCTTCTCGTCGGTACAACTATTCCTGTTGTACGAATACAGATTAGACCAGTGATGGAGTACTGCAGTCACATGTGGGAAGGTGGCCCCCAATATCTGCTTGCGTCCTTGGAATCGTCAATAAGCGCCGAGCCATACGTCTTGTTGGTGACCTGAAACTTACAGATGATCTGGAAGTTTCTTAGTTACGGACGATTTGTGGGTTCGCTTAGTCTGTTTTACAGGTACTCTAACGGGCGCTGCTCTAAGAAAATAGCATCTCCTATTCTCTCTATTTCCACAACACTCGTCGCAGAGAGATTCAACACCCTTTTTTTGTTGACATTTGGCTTTTGAGAATGCATATGTTCTCAAAATCGCTTCTTTGTCGCACCGCTAGGGTTATGGGAACGTCTTCCGGCGAATTTGTTTCCCGAACCATTTAACCTGGTGTCCTCAAACGTCAAATCAATATGCTAAAAAGCCCAGTAAAAGTCCGCAAATCTGGTGGTATGGCGCCTCACTGAGCGTGGTTTCGCGAGGAGATGTGAATTAGGCTGTGTAGACGGAATCATTCCAGTGATTCGCATATTTTAATATAGTATGCATTAATTGCCATTGTGTTATGCTCGCCTTACACCTCGTGTGACTGTGGGTTTTTCCTGCTTTTCTGTTCTGAGTTTTTTGTAATTATTTTCAAAATTTCTCAATATTTACCTAAGTTTTCTCACTTTCCGTCAAAGCAGTACAGGTACATTCCATGTTTTTGGCTCCACACCCCAGCAGCGGACGCACGCTCGTGCAATTTAGATAAAACGATCTGGCACTATAAAACTTTAATGTTTATGCCTCCTTCGCGACTACCTACAGGCAACTGCTCGTTCCTCGTTGATAAGGGCTCGATTAAACCCTAACGCTTACATGGACGTCTAGGTAGTTGCTTGCGCTAGTTTCAAACTGCACGGTCCCGGCTTCCAGTTTCTAATCACTATTACCTACTTACTGTGGCTGGTATTAGACAGCTTCTTCTTTGCTTGGTGGCGTCTCTATTGAATTACTTGCAATGTTTACTTACATATTAGATAAATTTGCGTTTATAGTATGTATTTATTGGATTAGATTACAATTTCATCTTATTTACAGCCACACTTCTTCACCGGAGTGACGAACGTTCTTCTAAAATCAGAAAACACATTGCTGCTCGCTTTACATAATTTTTATCCATTGTTCAGTTCATAAGTAGGTATGTAGAAGTAATACATACATAAGAGTCCCGTAACAAAAAGAATATTCAGTGATATAAGAGATATCAGAGAAGAGAATTGTATTGTCAGAGAGTACAATGAAGTCATATCCGTGTTTGACCTCTCATTCCGTTTGAAGTTTCCATCTAAGAACTGAATTTTGGATTGAATGCTTGGCTTCGTAAATATTAAATCATTGTTCATGTTGCGATGAGAGGGATGGATGAGATCTAGGTTCTCGGGGATTTGACATGGCCGCTCGATTCTATTAGTTTTAAGATAGCTGAATATAAAATGTATAATAATATATGTCGGAGAAGGCAGGTGAAGACCCGACGATGAAGTAAACGCACCATCAATTTTGAGAACACAGTTTAATCAACAAAATCACTAACAAACTCAGATCGTAGCTGAAGATCAATACACTCAGGTTAACAGGTAGATACGCCGCACTACGACAGCAGATTGTTCACTTTCAAGCACTAGAGTCTTCTTCTAGACACCTCAGAGCGCGACCTATATTCCAGGTAGGTATCTGCGCAGATCCAGAGAGATGCGCATATCTCCTGCGCAGGAGCAACGTACAGCCAGCGCGCCCGTCCGCGAGGCCGCGTTGATCGCTTCTGACGTGTGGAAGAGTGGTGTACGGGAGCCACCCGATTCACCAGCTTACAGGCCGCTCAAGGATACCGTCGCGCCCATATATATAATTTTTCTTAATTTTAGTTATATGCTTGTTATTGTTAAAATTGTACATGTATAAAATATATATATATATAGCTAAATATGTAATATTTGAGTCATATCCAATGTTAGGTAGGCGATGCTCGGCGGCTCATAACTTGTAACTTATTAAAATTTACTCCTATCGTTTGGGCTTATCATTCACGAATCCTCGGATCCATCGTCAGTAGCAGTTTATACGGATCGCCAGAATACACAGGCATTTCCACGCGAAGACGGACGAAAACTCATTGGCATAATAATCGGATAACTGAGACTTTGAAATGTTGATTGAATATTTGTGGTAACTTAGAACGTGGAAAACACTTTAATATAAGAAATTATTTTGTTAATGGGACTAACACTGTCAAACACAAATACTCGTAATTTATTGCAATTTTGTAGAGTATTTGAACATTGATCACCTGCCTGGGTTATACACGAGTGCGACTACAAAATGCCTGGGCAGGCATGCAACATAGTACTAACACTACTCTCTCGTGAGGGTTGCGCAATGCTGAATAAATGTCGTATGTAGGGAACCGCTTGAAATTTCTTCACATAATATGACCATCACGTGCCACTAACTTAAATATCTAGACTTTAATCAAAGGACCTTCTTCCCTTACCGATTACTATCTCAAATTTCACGAAGATGAAAATACTCACTATCAAATTCGTAGAATTTCATAAATCGTGTCGAAATTTTTATTTTACTAGTATAGTATGCGTTTCATTGTTGTACATTTTCCTGAAAATTACGCCTCAGTTTTGCGAGCAGCGAGCGAGTGAGGCCGAGAGGTCATTGTTAGTCCCGTTTCGCGCTGGCTTCGGATCTTTTGTTCTAGGAAAAAATTTAAAACATTAATTATGAATTTGTTCCGGCTTTTTCCGGCAAGCCTTCACTACGAATGCAAAAATCAGACAGACCTATTTACTGAAGCTGAAGCCGGTGGTGGTGCAATAGTTTCAGTGAGTCGAATGCTCGTAATAGGTCACCTAAATTCACAGAAATGCGCGAAATCCTAATCCTGAATCCCAAAACATATTACTTTTGTATACACTTACGGATTAATCTCACTAATGACAACTTGTGTCTGACTGAATAGAAGGAGTCTCTTCAGTATACCGATGTTTACGCATGTAAGCACATGTATGGGAAGTTTATTCTCAGTTTAGGCGACTAAACTCCACGCCATTCAACGTGTATTCTAACTTTTACTCTCTAGATTTAATAACCGCAAAACGGCTTCAATTATTTTACAAAAATAAACCACCCACGCAACTTGAGCAACAAGAGCACGTACACGCTCGACCCAGATCCATAAAGAGGCCCAACAACCTTACTTTAAAATCTACCAACGACTTGACAAATAGGAAGTACCTAAGATAAGATAAAATATGCAGTTTGGTCCCGCGGGCGCCGCCGCCTCCGCGCTCCAGCGGCGTCGCGGCCATCTCGTCCCGGCAACCCGCTCTTCCTCCGACCGAAGCGCGGCCGTCACGATAATGCCCGATTTTGAAGTGCCATAAAACGCTTTACGATTCAAGTTGCGTCGGTTGTCCCAGAGAGCGCGACACGGCAGCCAGATGCGGTATTCCCATCGCACCACAACACCGACTGCCATCATGCCACCAGCCCTTACGCGTTCTTTTCCCTGCCACTATTTCAGTAAGGGTGTGTGTCCTTTCGATAATAAGTAGAGATAAAATACGACGTAAATACGAAGGATGACCGCGCGATTAATGTGGTTAGTAACTATAGGTGTGCTGGAATTTCATTATTAAATAATGAATAAAATGTTTTTAATTACTACCAATATTTGGTTTTGGTATTTTTATATGTCTTTTATATACAGGGTGTATCAGGATAGGCTTGAGAAACTTTAGGAATAGAAAGTACTCATTATTAGAAGAAAAAAATCCTTGTCACTCCAATCGAAATTCCGTAATATTTTTTTTTCTTACAAAAATTGTCTAAGTCTACTTGGAGTGCAATGACCTAGTCCATTCCCCTTTTTCTTTTCATATCATTCAATTTAAGTGTTTGGAACTTACCTACATGCAGTACAATTCCAGTAGTTAAGCATGTAAGTTAGTCACTTTATTTTTATTTAATAAAAAGGCGGATGTTATAAGCCCACCAAGGCTCGATGAAACGATTTTCACCAAGAAGTACTATAAAATGACCAAATCTGGGAAAAAGTTACAGAGCTTTTCGTCTTCAAATATGAGCCCTTTTCGAACCCTGAAGTTACGAAACCCTATCCTGAAACACCCTGTATATTATCTTTCGACTTCAGTCGTCATCAGTTACGAATTTAAAATATAGATAAAAAATAACAATATTTACAAGTTTGAGGTGTCAATGGCAACGCCATAATATATCATCCGTCATCATCATTTGATACCTCACACTTATCTGTATTTTAAATTTATAACTAATGACGACTGAACTCGAAAATTATATAATATACAAGTGCCATACGACATATTTCCACAAACTAGCCTTTGGGATGAGGAGAAGCTCAAGTAGGCGGAAAAAAATTAACTCATAATACCTATGAACATGTTGTATTTTAAAAAGTAAATGTATTCTTCCAATCCCCGGTGCAAATCCCGTGTGTAGAGTTTTCAGAACTGCTATAAAAAGTAACTCTTCAAGTTTACGTAGAATTTTTACCGAAGGATTCTTAATTCTTAATGCCGCAACCCTCTTACACATGTCCCGTTCTTTGTGGCGTTGTGAACCTAAGACAGTGGAGGCCTTAATGGACCCGCGAGGCTTTACGAGGCGAGGACGCACGCATGTATCACGCAGGTATAGATTGAGCTCTGAATATTGTATTAAGCCGCCGTAAATCAGCGATGGCTATTAAATCACCTGATATTTGATTCATTGCCGCTCTAGGCAACGAGCTGTGTGTTCTTGACACCTGACGTGTGTGTGCTGGTTTCCCCTATTTGTGAATAGGCTCGAGTGTTGAGGAAAATATACTACGTAATATACGCAATCTATTCAATCGTAGTCACTATAGTTAAACCAGTAAAAGCACCCAAAGAGGCTCGTATACTTTTCTGATTACCCTAGAGATGAAAGGTGAGTGGCCTATTGGTGAAGGCGACCTGTAATGCGAGAGATCACTTTTGAGTCCCGGGTGTGTTTTTCAACTAATGAGTTCTGAAAATGTAAAATGTACTCGTAAACTCCGAAAATATGACCACAGCTCCGCTGTGATATAACCATGACTGAACGTGTGGATAAACCTGTCCACTGATTGTATTATATATTTTATTTCATCAATAGATAGACGAGCTACACTGAGACATATAAAATAAAATATGTTTTTTTATTATGAACTTAGGAACTGTACAGATAATTACACCATAAAGTTAAAAAACAACCATATATTATAATAACATGTTTTTGCTAATGCCCTGTTGTGTGTTGACTATTTGTAGCAGTGATTTGTATATTTAATGCAGGTTGACTAGAAGAAACTGGATTCAGTGATAAGTTCGCAAAACGTATAATTCATAAGATTGGTACAACAAACTGGCACAGGAGTTGTTCGAAGGTGACTTAAGCTGAGTTCACATCTTGAACCAAACTCGCTACAGGCGACTGCGAGCACATGTCGAAAAACTTTTAACGAGGTCTTACCTACATGCTCAAGCAGTTTACGGTTGCCTAAGTCGTTATTTTGTGTCCATTTTTAGTCACGGCGTTAGAGCGTTAGACGACCGTTTCTTTAGCAATACCAAGGGTCCCCCCTTTGGTAGTTATGTATTTTTAATTATGCCGCGCACCGATGTGTTTTCCAACTGAAGGTTTTATGTATGTTTGTATACGTTCTGAATCTGTGTGAAGCGGCCAGCACCATATTGAAGAAAAATCCAAAATAGCAACATCAAGGCAGACGAACTAGAGCTAACTAAATTAACAATAAACTTATCTACGACTCCTTGGTGGACCTATCAAAAATCAAAAGTTTCTTCATATTTTTGTGATGCCCTTTTATATCTTCTTGCTTCTGTCATATTAATTTACTGACCGAGGTGATTTCCTGACAATTAATACGGAGCCTTAGCTAGAAGTTTACCTGCAGAAGTCAGTTTCAATCATGAAAAGTTGCGGGAAAGTTGCGGAGCTTTAGAACGTGTTCGCGTCCAAACTTGAGATATCCTATGCAGGTCCAACATTGTTTTTGGCTAGATTATTCCTAAGAGAGCTACGATTTTGGAGGTAATATTATCTTCGATCATAAAAATTGTATCGTCAAATTTATTTTCAAAGAATAAACTTTTTTTTCTATTTATTAAATTTGTTTTATTATCTAAAATATAGAAACAATATTATATTCAGTGGAAATTAAAATAAAATAAAAGTAAATTTGAATTTAAAGAAGGTAGTGGGTACATTCGGTCTTGCTATACTACGAATTTCTTCTAGGCTATAGGCTACAACTCAGCTGTAGAGATCTTCCGGGACTATAAGACTGGATGAGAATTCTTTTGTAAGATATGAAAGACTTTTCGTACACGAAGACGGTTCCTTGTTAAATCAATATATACACATAAGAGGCCTCAATAGCACTCTAGACACGCTAGCTTTGTGTACTCTTTGGAAAGTTACTTCCATTAGATAATATCTACAAGTAAATAAGTGTTCTTCACCCACTAAGAAGCATAAACCTAGTTTAATAGCTCTCAGTGATAATTTATTTTCATCATGTTCGAGGTAGGATCTTCCAATAATTTTTCACGCCATTGGAACGACGCCGTTCGTTCAGATATTTTGTCGAAATCATAATGCTTAATGGTTTGGACTTTATTGCTTCAGAAAGCAGAAAAAGTATTCTCTCAAACTAGAACTTTTACGACGTGCTTACCATTTGTAGGATTCTGATAGAATTTTTATAGGTTTATTTTGTTTGCCATTATATCCGAACTGTTCTGGGTTAACTATCGAAGGTAAGAACCTAATACGCTAATTTAACACAGGTTTTATAACCTAGCCTCTCAGTTCTACTTTTCTATTCGCTTAATAATTATTCATTTTAACAGGTAGATCTGTTTTACGTAACAACCTTTCTCGAAAGGTGGAGTTTCGTTCGATGTGCACTGGGCATAAAACTTCCTGAAATAGGGAAGACGGACGTAAGAAACAGACACATTTTTAAAACTAAATTAATTTAGGTTGACCAAAAGCAAGTGCAGTTCGGTAACGGCTGCTAGAGCCACCGATATGACTGTTTGCTAATCACTTTGCTCCCTTGTTCTGCCGCGTCCGCGTTCCCGACTAGCCCACTCCAACTTCTGCGATGCCGTCTTGCGCTGAAGCTGTTGTGAGTTCGCCTTTATTCTTATCCTTGCGCTCCTGCAAGTTATGTTTTAAAGTTCAATTGCGTTTTTCCGTCTTTTACGACTTTTAAACTCGCTCCGCCTGGCAATTGAATAAACAGAATGGAAGTAGCAAAGAAACGTGTATAAAAAACTTGTATTATTGGTGAAGGGTTTACATTTAATTTTCTAATATTTGTGAAACCATAGGGTGTTTATATTATTTTACTAAACTTTACAAAACATTTCACGGAAAACTGTCGTCGTTTAGTAAAATTAATGCTTTGAACATGTTTGAGAACCCGAACAATTTCACAGCCAATAAAAAGACATGGTGGTCATTGTGTGTGTCGGCAAACTTCAGAAACTCTCTAATAAAGGAAGTTTGATATTCTCCTACAATTCTTACGTCGTGGCAAGAAATGTAATTTTCAGCGCGAGGAATATGAAAAATATTTCCTCGCTTCAGCTAACGGTTTTGTTGACGAACATTTCCAAAATTCCGTTTCACCAACTATGACAAGCTCACTAAACATTCAAGATTACTTTTCTTCAACAGCGATGTTACAAACAGAATAACTTAATTTTATTAAAAATATTTATATACTTACGTTATAGGTGGAGTGCTTACGGTTTATTAAATATTATTTAATAAACCATAAGCGTTCGTTATAGGTTATTTGCGTACTCGTATTTATTCTCAATGATTTATTGAGTTTTGTTTGCATAAACTGTTACCTAAAAAATCAATTAATCTAAAAATTCAATTCATCCACTTTTACACGCAATGTGCTCGCATGAATAGCAGCGGCACAATATTATTCTTCGTTTATCAGTGAACGTATCACACGCAAACAAGAAATTAATAATTAGAAATAGAGTAAATATTTTGTTTCGCAGCGAGAACTTCTAATAAGAGCAATATCCGCTGGAAGCTCATCACATCCGCTCATACTATTCCGAGTGCACATGAGTTCTGATAGTGTGACATAAAGAAAGATTCGTTCTCTTTAAATTTTCGTATATATTTTTCTGTAATTTTGACCAATAGAAGAAGTGAAATGAAATCTTGTACGGCCAAAACGAGATGTAATGGTTGGAATGGTTGATGTGGATGGTGTAATGGCCCTCCCCTCCTCATACTTCAGATAATGGGCTGAAAACAATGGGGTGTAGGTGTAGCAGATGATAATGTAGCCATCCATGTCACGTTCCATAAAATATATTTTCTTACATTGAATCCATTTACATGTCTTACGAAAGCTTCCAGTACTAGGGGGTGTTCTATCGGGGTATCCATATTACAATTGACTGAGATGTAAACATGTTCCACGGGAACGCTTCCTGTTCAGTCAACGTTCGGCCGTACAGCAAAACATACCGCTGTTAATCCATAACTCTTAAATCGATCATTCGAATTCGATGAAACTTTGTACAAGCAAATTGACCTATGTGTGACACAGGATAGGCTAAATAAAATTCAGTTTCGGTTACACTAAGATGTGGCTCTCATACAAACCGAATTGTTCCGTGCGTCGAAATAAAGGTACAGTAGCGGGCTTACTTACTTTCTCCTTTTTAAATACGAATCTCACGCGAGTGAAGCCGCGGGCAAAGCAAAGACTAGTCTTATATAAACATGATGTGCAAGTATTGCACGTGTATAAAATTAAAGTATTTTTATAGTTTAAGATGTGATGAGTCATCAAAGTTTCGAATTGTTTTCGCATTTCGGCAGTGAGTTGGTTTTGAAAAGTTGAAAATTCCCGGAGATTATAACACATATTGAATAAAGTTTTTTTTTTTTAATAAAGATCTAAACGATACGACACAACTAGTAACTTGTTGAAATACCTATTTTGTCTATTCCACTATTTTAACTTTTATGTGACAAATACTAACTTATCGTTTCATGTACAATTTTTTTTTTTATGGAAACTGACACGGTTGGCTACATCACCTTCAACATCCGTGATGTCAGCCCATAACACCGGGTGAACTAGGTGCCATGACAGTGCTTCCATTCGATTGTCACGGCTCAGCTCATTACTGCTGCGCAGTATTCGTTTGCGATGGATGTGGAACAAATGGCGGAAGCGGATGTTCGATGCCTGCTAATAAAGCTTCTACGATTGCTTCCTTGCTTCAGATAAATAGATTACGCCTATGTGAAGGCAACTTTCCACCCCGCACCCCGACCGCAATTTATGACGTAAGCTTATAACTCTGTTGTGGTGTCTTGGAAAGTTTTAGAAGAGCGATAATCGCGTGGTTTGGTTAGGTAGTGAGCGCCAAATTTAATTACCGTATTTAACACAATCGGCTGTGTATATCTGTAGTATGAAATTAATTTTATGTCTTTATTGGCACGTTTTAGGGTTCCGTAGAAAGCGACGATGGCATATATCGCTTATAAATCCAGTCTTGTATCGGTTTGTCCGTCAGTCCGCCCGTCCGTTTGTTACAGACTTTACGTAGCTCCTAAACGGTTCGAGCTATTTTCTTGAAATGTTTATAGATTCCCGGACGTTAACTAAATTGTATGTATAAATAATGTCAGCGGTGCTCAACTTTAATTAAGAGGGGCCGCAAAAACTAAGTTGAAAATAAAAATTTTAGCACTTTCAGTCATCTTATTCTTAGTGCGCGCGTCCCCTGAGTGTTAAACTGAAATTTCCCGCATTTCCAGAAAAGACTACAAGAAGCTCGAACGAAAACTATCACAAACTATAAAAGCAGAGTCCATTAAACCCATGCGCACAGCATTACTACCGCCACCTAAGCGTTAAGAGGGTTTCCGACAATTCCTACCTAAATGTAGCAATTACGTCCCTCACCTTCCGCGGACGAGAGCCCTATCGCTCCACATACTATGATAAATAACACATTCCCCGCGTCAAGTTCTTCCCTCCCCCCTCACCCTCGCCCCCGCCCTTCGCTGAGTATACACCCCGCGCCGCCCCCTGCCCCCGCCCCTCCACTCACGCACGATCCGCCCCACGCAATTCACATAAATTCATTTTGACACCATAAATACTAATGTTTCCGGTTGTAACTTTAGGGCTTACATACGCTGTGCTGAAGTAGATGAGCTGCTTTAAGCGGCTTTTGTTTGAAGCATTCGAAGGCTTTTTGTGACATTGTAAAAAGGAGATAGTAGTTTAAGCATTAGTGAGGTATTAAGTAATATTTCTGGAAGATAAAAATAAAATAAACGGTGAATATCTATAATTGACGTAATCGTTTCACGAACATGGAAATAATGTCATTTAATATAAGCTTTTAATTTTCCAAATAAACTAAAATAAAGATAACACATGCTTGGCTGATAGTCGAACTGAAATTATGTATATTGAACACACAACATTAACAAAAATAATTAAATCAAGACCTAAAAATAACTAAATTAACTATAAAAATAAATCTAACTAAATAAAAATAGTCGTCCATAGGGACATAAGCATGGTCCCCATGACGGAAGCGGCGTTCCCCTTCTGGATCGCCAGGCTGATCCGCTGGTTGAAATACGCCCGAGCACGGCGGTCACCAGACGCGTCAATGAGTAGTTTTCCCAATTTCTTGGAAAAATGTATAGTTGATTTGTTAAACTGGTCATTCAACGGAAACTTACAGGTTACAGGTTACAACTTACTCCTCACCTAAATTGAAGGAGTAAACTTCCTAATATACCAACTGAATAAATACTTTTACAACTGAATAAGAACTTTCAATTTGTAGTGAAAAAAAAATCATCTACGAATAGAAATCCCGCGAATAAGGCTTTCAGATTCAGTTTCAACAGTTTCAGATAGAGTTTCTGATTTAACGGATATTTGAGATACCCCGTGTACACAATCATGTAATCTCAGGTTAAATGAGGGAAAGTTCTCTACGGCGCGGCCATAAAGATAGAACGGCCTGATATTTGCCTGAAATGAGAGTGAATACTGAGATAGGGATAAATTAACATGGAGTTTTCTGAGCTTCTTCTCTTCGTTATTTGTGCTGGAGTTGAACGTCGGATTATTTTGGTGAAAAAATAGCCCCCTTTTGATCCTGGCGATATCTCCTGGGCCTTTTATTGCGGCGAGAGTAATTACGTTATATGAAACGAGACAGCTCCAAGTTCCCGCTAGCCGCAACGTATGCTCTTGGAGCGTAATAACATTACCCAAAGATGGTAAAACTTTTTACTCGGCCCCGAAAGGACCAAAAATGTTGGGTCTGGAAACTCAGCTACATTAGCGCGGAGTCGTAAAAAATACATATAGGGCCCTGCACATTATTCGAGGTCATAAATAAGAGCAACCCTGAATAAATATAAATCCGCCCCAGCCATTAAACTGCCCCTCGGCGAGGGAGTAAAGGACGCCAACAATTTTGTGACAATATCCGTGAAAATTGTATCTAAATAATAATTCTTAATTTCCAATTTCGTTCAGGTTAATATTTTCCCCAAAACATTATTTTAACTGAATATTAAATATAAAGTAAATGTTATAATATACGGGTGTCTAAGAGAACCCTGAACTTGTTTAACAAATACATTTTACAGACTGTAAGATTTTAATAACAGCTACCTACCTATAGTAAATTTGTAATACAGTAATTATGAAGATTATGTAGGAGACCATAAATAAATGTTTATTGTAGATATTTCATCATAATTAGCTTCTATATTTCAATATATAAACTGTCAGTGAACTGTTATTGAATTATATTAAAATTCATTATCCTTTCCTAAAGTTACGACAAAATATTATTTTCAAATTATATTATTTAAATATTCTTTAGAAACGAATCATATTTTTGGATTACAGTACGATACTGTACGTACGTAACGCACCCATTGCCGCTGCGCCGCTACTGCAAGTACAACCTACCCGACTACCAGACGACAGAACTTGTGGAGTCTTAGCTAAAGTTATTGCCAAGAAAGTCAAACAAATTTGATCAAGTTCACGCATCGAGTAACGTGACGGAAGAGAAGTGTATCTCCCGCGAGCGGCTCCAACTTAATGCTATTTCCAAGAAACAAAACAGGAAAATTATATACGGAAAAGTTGAGTCGGTTGGAAATGGGCAAATTTCCAATTTTGTCCGTCGTCGTTCGCTCCCCGGTCTCGGCCGCCGCCGCCTCCGCCCCTCTACCGCCAATCCTTTGGGAATCAGAAGCAAAAAAAAATTGAAAGACGAAAAAATTGAATAACATTGCTTTTCATGACGTCGCGTCGCTAAGAAATTGTTGAGCTACAATCGCATGTCCTACCTTGCAATCTTATTACATCGCGCTTACATAGGAAAAGATAAAACACGTCTTCTCATATGCAGATTTATTAAAATATATGCGATGTTACATGGGCGAGTTTGTTTGAGTGCTTTATTTGGAATTCCGAGCGTATCGTATAGCGAGATATTCATTCATCGAACGTGCCGCGCTCTTCGAGTAGCCTCGTAATTTCTATAATAACTTCTCGCAATAATTATCTAAGCATCGCGTTGTGAGAGCCGGATTTCTCCTCTCCTTTGTAGTTTTAATTGAAGCAATTAAAATTTTCCAGTGGCGTAAACAAAATTTGCTTGCGGGCGCCTCCGCATCTGCGGCGCCGCACCGCCCGCCCTCGCCGCTATGAGGGTGGGCGGAGGCTGCGGCTCACGGCGCGGCGGCGGCGGCAGTTCACCTTTTCTCGAGAACGACGACTGTGAAACTAACAGCGACACCTCTTTATGAACTGGTTTCTTCTGCGATGACCACTTCAATCGATTGCTGCTTTCTTTATCCTGCTCCGTTGACGAGATTTAAAAAAATAAAATATGTTGAGCATTTTTTTTTCACACATGCATTTTCCAAATCTCACGAAGTGACAAAAGAAAAGGCAAGTAAAACATTGAAACAATTTTACACCATACGTACTAACATGATTTCAGAACTATGGAATTTTAACAACAAGACTTACTAGTAAAAACATCATACAGTCGATTTTTAAATATGTATGCATGCATTTCATGTATTTAAGATTTGGTGTCCTGCCCTTATAGAAAAGATCACATACTATTAAAATCTATACTTATAAAATTGTTTGTCCTGACTGATCTATCAACGCACAGCCAAAACTACTAAGTCTAGAAAGCTGAAATTTGGAACATAGGTTTATTTTATAACGTAAGCATCCGCTAAGAAAGGATTTTTGGAAATTTCAAGTTTAAGGGGGAGAAATGGGGGGTGACAGTTTGTATGGGAGTATCGGTTTTATTAAAGGTAGGAACTTGAAAATTGTAATTATAGCTATTCATCATAAATCAATAATGACGTGTTTCAGGGTTTTTGGATTTTTACATTTTAAGGGCGGGAAATGGGGGGTGAAATGTTGTAAGGGAGTATCGGTTTTTTTAAAGGTAGGAACTTGAAAATCATAATTATAGCTAATCATCATAAATAAATAATGACGTGTTTCAGGGTTTTTGGATTTTTACATTTTAAGGGGAGGAAATGGGGGCGAAATGTTGTAAGGGAGTATCGGCTTTTTTAAAGGTAGGAACGTGAAAATCATAATTATTGGATTTTTACATTTTAAGGTCGGGAAATGGGGGGCGAAATGTTGTAAGGGAGTATCGGTTTTTTTAAAGGTAGGAACTTGAAAATCATAATTATAGATATTCATCATAAATAAATAATGATGTGTTTCAGGGTTTTTGAATTTTCACATTTTAAGGCGGGGGAAATGGGGGGCGAAATGTTGTAATGGAGTATCGGTTTTTTTAAAGGTAGGAACTTGAAAATCATAATTATAGCTAATCATCGTAAATAAATAATGACGTGTTTCAGGGTTTTTGGATTTTCACATTTTAAGGGGGGGAAATGGGGGGCGAAATGTTGTAATGGAGTATCGGTTCTTTTAAAGGTAGGAACTTGAAAATCATAATTATAGCTATTCATGATAAATAAATAATGACGTGTTTCAGGGTTTTTGGATTTTTACATTTTAAGGGGAAGAAATGGGGCGCGAAATGTTGTAAGGGAGTATCGGTTTTTTTAAATGTAGGAACATGAAAATCATAATTATAGCTATTCATCATAAATAAATAATGACGTGTTTCAGGGTTTTTGGATTTTCACATTTTAGGGGGGGAAATGGGGGGTGACAGTTCGTATGGGAGTAGCGGTTTTTTTAAAGGTAGGAACTTGAAAATCATAATTATAGCTATTCATCATAAATAAACAATGAGAGGTTTCAGGGTGTTCATACCTCGAATACCTTTAATACCGTCAGAATACCCAATTGAGTTAAAAATACTGCAGTTCCCCCTTAAAGTATGTTAAGCTATGACTATAAATAAAACTCAGGTGCAAACGCTGCAGATGGCCAGATTGGACTTAAGATACGACTGCTTTTCTCACGGACAGTTTTATGTGGCCTGTTCGAGAGTCAGTTCCGCAAGCAATCTGGTGATATTCGCAGATGAGAGCCGTACCAGAAATGTAGTATACAAAGAGGTTCTTAATTAGTTTACTATACTTAAATTAAATATTACTTACTTTCTTCGAAAAGGTTTATCCTCTTCTTGAACGCAGCTTGGCCTTCTGCCTCGCCTATAGTTACTTACTGTGTTTGAAAATGTTTATTCTCTTCCTGAACGCAGGTTGGCCTTCGGCCTCGCCCTTAATTACTTACTTTCTTAAAGATGGTTTATCGTTTTCCTGAACGCGGCTCGGCCTTCGGCCTCGCCCTTAATTACATGCTTTCTTAGAGATGGTTTGTCGTCTTCCTGAACGCAGCTCGGCCTTCGGCCTCGCCCTCAGTTACTTACTTTCTTCGAGAAGGTTTATGGTCTTCCTGAACGCAGCTCGGCCTTCGGCCTCGCCCTTAATTACTTACTTTTTTAGAGATGGTTTATCGTCTTCCTGAACGCAGCTCGGCCTTCGGCCTCGCCCTCAGTTACTTACGATCTTCGAGAAGGTTTATAGTCTTCCTGAACGCAACTCGGCTTTCGGCCTCGCCCTCAGTTACTTACTATCTTCGAGAAGGTTTATGGTCTTCCCGAACGCAGCTCGGCCTTCGGCCTCGCCCTTTGTTACTTATTTTCTTCGAAA
Organism: Nematopogon swammerdamellus; assembly: GCA_946902875.1. Lineage (NCBI taxonomy): Eukaryota > Metazoa > Arthropoda > Insecta > Lepidoptera > Adelidae > Nematopogon > Nematopogon swammerdamellus. Next base: position 9,913,740 of record OX336337.1, read on the forward strand.
AGGTTTATCCTTTTCTTGAACGCAGCTCGGCCTTCGGCCTCGCCCTTAATTACTTACTTTCTTAGAGATGGTTTATGGTCTTCCCGCACGCAGCACGGCCTTCGGCCTCGCCCTTTGTTACTTATTTTCTTCGAAAAGGTTTATCCTTTTCTTGAACGCAGCTCGGCCTTCGGCCTCGCCCTCAGTTACTTACTTTCTTCGAGAAGGTTTATGGTCTTCCCGAACGCAGCTCGGCCTTCGGCCTCGCCCTTTGTTACTTATTTTCTTCGAAAAGGTTTATCCTCTTCTTGAACGCAGCTCGGCCTTCGGCCTCGCCCTCAGTTACTTACTTTCTTCGAGACGGTTTATGGTCTTCCCGAACGCAGCTCGGCCATCGGCCTCGCCCTTAATTACATACTTTCTTAGTGATGGTTTGTCGTCTTCCTGAACGCAGCTCGGCCTTCGGCCTCGCCCTCAGTTACTTACTTTATTTGAGAAGGTTTATGGTCTTCTTGAACGCAGCTCGGCCTTCGACCTAGCCCTCGGTTACTTACTTTCTTCGAGATGGTTTATGGTCTTCCTGAACGCAGCTCGGCCTTCGGTCTCGCCCTTTGTTACTTACTTTCTTCGAAAAGGTTTATTCCTGAACGCAGCTCGGCCTTCGGCCTCCCCCTCAGTTACGTACTTTCTTCGAGAATGTTTATCGTTTACATGAACGCAACTCCGCCTTCGGCCTCGCTTTTAGTTACTTTCTTCGAGAAGGTTTATCACTTACTTGAACCCAGCTCGGCCGTCCCGCCCTTAGTTACTCTTCTTTGAAAAACGAATTTAACGCGAGCGAAGCCGCGGGCAACAGCTAGTTGTTTATAAAACTGTTTTTGGTAAGGTATAAGGTATTATATAGATTTAAAAGTAATTACTTTCAACGTTCGTAAGCCTAAATGATTTGAATAAATAAATGGGTATTTATTCATAAGCACCGCGATAACAAAGTAAAATTTGCTTAATTGGTGAAAAAAAACGCAACGCAATAAAACATTACTTTTGATTGTTTTACTTTACTGGCGCAGAAGCCATCAGAAAGCGAAAAGAACTCTCGTTCCCGAGAGAGATAACTCGGTAGCATTTTTAGAATTTATCACTGTCATAACAATAACCAAATAACCGTATTACCAGACAGCAAGCGAAATAATGTGGACGGGGCGATGTTCTACTTGGTATTACTCGAGGAAACATCATAAAACTTTCGGGCGGGGGAACAAACAACCTGAAGAAATTTCTTCGTAAATTGATGCGACGAAATGTATCACTGGGATGAAACATCGCATCGCATCGCAGACTGGGAGACTGACAGACTCGACTTCTTAGAAGAATAAATGGACCCGTCTACTATAATCATGATGTATTTTTATCAGGAGGTCCTCTAATGAAACTTAAAACCACTTCTCACCGGCACAACTACTTCAGTTGTACAAATCGCAGATTAGGCCGGTGATGGAATACTGTAGCCACATTGGGAAGGCAGTCCCCAGTATCTGTTGGCTTCCTTGGAGAGAATACAGTGCCGAGCCGTCCGTCTGATGGGAGACCCGAAACGGACTGTTGGTCTGAAGTCTCTGAGCCACAGACGATTTATAGGGTCACTCGGTCTATTCTACAGGCACTATGGTGGACACTGCTTGGAGGAACTTGTATCCTTACCATTAAACCTATCATCGCAGCACTCGTCGCAGAGAAACTGAACACCCTTTTGGTGTTGACATTGGGCTTTTGAAAAGCAATCGGTTCTCAAATTATTGTCTTTGTCGCACCGCTAGGGTGTAGTTCCACACCCTTCGTCGTCTTCCAGCGAGTGTGTTTCCCATCCTTTAACCTGTGTCTTCAAACATCATATTAACAGGCTAGACAGCCTAGCAACAGTCAACAAATCTCCTGGCTTGGCGTGGTTTCGCGAGGAGAGTTGTTTTTGGCTCTGTTGACTACACCATTGGTTTTAGGAGCCACTCGTGTTGGTTTACATAAAAAAATACCGACTAATACGAACTACATTAATTGCACTACCGGAACATTAATGCAACCTAATACAAATAAAACAAATATTTTAAATAGTTGTACTCTTAAGATACCTGAATACGCGTTTCTTTTTTAAACCGTTTACATAGTACAAACAAAGTTGATATAACTGTCTTGTGGTCTATGGCTGAGCAGTATAAGTCTTTCGATGTAGGCAAACGCGACTAGACTACTACGCGGATGGTGAAGCGCCATGCATCTACACGCAAGTTCGGTTGGTTTCAAGCTGAAGTTGAGTCTAGGTTAGAATCCCACCCGGTACTAAGCATGTTATGTCGAATAGTGATTTTTTTAAACCGTATGTACATATTTAGAAATATAAAAATACTATGATCAAAATCATGATCAAAGTTTCAAACACAGTGGCCGATGGAAGCCCTAATTATTTTAGGAAATAAAAATAAAAACAATTTAAAACCACTTTGGTTTTTATACATTGGAATAATTATTTAGTACGTTACGGTTAGTTGTGTTGTATTACATCAATTAAGATGAAATTCCACGTAAATCATTTTTAACATAAAGGGTTTTTTAGGGGAGGATTTTTAATCGTCAGTGAAGGCTCAATTAACATTAACCGATCGGTTAAAGTCACATTTCTCATATAGTTGGTAGGATTTAACGGACCGTTAAATTTTAACCGAAGCTGGCAAACTCAGCCCTAAACGGCGTAACTGCATTGTCGATACACAATTGCGGAACTATTAAAATATCACAAGATATTTCGAAGTTTCGTAGCGACGCGGTTAAAGCCCGCTAAAGTTGAACGGCTTAGTCTTGCATGAACATATAAATTCATCTACGTGGCACACCTTTGGACAGCAGTGTAGAGTTTTGTCACTTTCAAGAGAAAAGTAACTTTATTCACCGCAATATAGAGTTGTTTTTGCTAGGTTTTTGATAAGCAGACTCGATTCACTCGAATAACATTCGAGTCAAACCCTACTTTTATATAAAGTACATTAAATTTCGTATGTCTTTGTAAGGTTTTCAAAATGTCTTCACAATGGTTTACTAACATTTTTATCGTCCTGTCACTCAAGAGATAATCGCGAGTCCACATGCATTTTAGAAAGGAATATGGAAGGCTGCATATTTTACGGAATTCGTATTCGAAGATTAGTTTAGGTTTAGCATATTAGAAAAATTTCGAGTACCATTCGATGTTAATTTTAACTTTTAATTTTAACTTAATACCAAAACTGAAACTAATAATTCGAAGTTTATCCAAAAAAGTCTACTTACATGAATTTGTATTTTGAAAGCAGTCAGGTCGTTGGTTATATCGACAACTTCAACATTTTAACAGTTTATTCCAGTTTTTTATAAAACATTTTACTCGAATCTACGAGTATATAATATTTACACACGGGAAATGTTTTATGAATTTTTTTATATTATCTACAGTCTGCAGTTGTGAAAGTTATGTATGTACCTAAACTGTATTAGTAATTTTAGTAATGACTTTGAGAATTTATATATTCAAATATATTTATGAACAACCGCAGAGAGAAAGATGTTTAATTTTATTGCAAATGCTAAGATTTCCCCGACGGCGGCGCGGCGGCACTTCAGCGTCAGTAGAGACTGCAGCAACAGTGCAGTCCGCTGACCAAGCAAAACGTTGTGGGATACCGAGAGAGTCTCATTAAAATGGATTTGATGCAAAACTTGACAGCTTTCTCAGACGGTACGACGGACTCATGGCAGCGTAGGTAGAGGACAATGGATTTGAGCACGGCCAAGGAGACAGTCAGAAAGACTCGGGAAAATAATTAATGCGCAGGCATGTACTCCATTTTTAGGGTTCCCTACCTCAAAAGGAAAAACAACGGTACCCTTATAGGATCACTTTGTTGTCTGTTCGTCTGTCACGACCCGTTTTCTCAGGAACACGACATGGTATCAAGTTGAAATTCTTAAATTAGAAAAATTATAAAGAGTAAGGTCAACGGTTCCTTGGAGGTGTAAAAAAATCGACCTTCTATACGATAACACCATCAAAATATACGATCATTTATGGACATATTTTGATACTCGCAAACTCAATCAAATCAAATCAAAACCTATAGAGTACTTTCCGTTGACCCAGAACCATGAAATTTGCCAAGAGTTAAGGTCAGGATTTAAGCACAAGTAAGGGAATAAGTCTAAAATCGTTAATTTACAAACAAAGTTATATCACAAACATTATTTGTTTTGTCTGTCAAGTCAAGACCCTTTTTCCAGGACCCTTGGAGAAGTAAAAAATTCAAGCTTCTAAGTCGACGCATCAAAAGATACGGCCATTTTTACTTGGTCGTACGGAACCCTATGTGCAGGAGTCTGACTCGCACTGCTCGGTTTTAGATAACAAATTAGAAACTGTAGACAGCTACAATTTAATTGCAAAACATTTTATTTGTACATACTAATAATACGAGTGACGAAATAAGGAAAATTTATGACAGAGCACACACAGAAGGCCTACTGTGTAGTCTGAACAAATTGATGATTTAAAGAAATATATAGGAGTAAAGACCCTCAAATAGTTAAATGTGCAAAATATATATATTCAAAATTGTTCTGTTTCAAAATAAGTTGGTTATCGGTGATATAAATTTCAATATCCAACCGATTGATTTTCAAAACATTGATCCATTTATTTTCGCCATACTATGAAATCAATTGGAACTAACTGCTATTATCACAACTTCGCTATTATTACGGCTTCTTTTTAAAACTTTAGCATCGAAGAATTCTGAGAAGAATTATTATTTCCTTTTCGTAGGAAAACTTCTATCGATCTATGTTCACTTAGTACTAAATTAAAAAGATATACAGGGTGACCCAGTTATAGTAGTCCAAAAATTTTTTTTAGATGGAGGCCATAATGTTGACTCATTTAAAAACAACATTAGTTCCGCGAAAATCAATAGTTTAGAAGTTATGATTTTTTTTAACTTTTTTTTAAATTTCTCTATTTTAGTCACATTAACCGCTCTAGTTGGATATCTATTCCACAAAATCGAATGAAAATTGGTATGGAAGTAGAGGAGACATGTAGCTAGTACGTAATGAATAGTTTTAAGGTTATTCCTAGACTGTACTGTTTCTATAGCCCTTTCAGTGAATTTTTGTTCAGATTACATTAAAACTGATGAATTTTTTAAAAATCACTGTGAAAAAAAAGTACTACCGGAGATTTGCCCATGCCCTTAAAAACTACCTATACATATCACAATTATCCAGACCAAAAATTGTAGTGGTGTAATAATTGTAACATATTCAAAATTAACATCTTTTGTACAAAGTCACTGGAATAAAAAGTGACGATTACCTTAATTTTTAAAATCTTATTTTTTTCACAACGTTAGTTCAACTACAATTTCACATTATTCACAAACCTGTCTCTAACAGCGCTAGTCTACACATAAAAACTATTTATTAATGTTAAAAAAAATTTTTTTTTTTTTTATTAAGGTAATCGTCACTTTTTATTGTAGTGACTTTGTACACATTATGTTAATTTTGAATATGTTACAATTATTACACCACTACAATTTTTGGTCTGGAGAATTGTGATATGTATAGGTAGTTTTTAAAGGCATGGGCAAATCTCCGGTAGTACTTTTTTTTTCACAGTGATTTTTCAAAAATTCATCAGTTTTAATGTAATCTGAACAAAAATTCACTGAAAGGGCTATAGAAACAGTACAGTCTAGGAGTAAACCTTAAAACTATTCATTACGTACTAGCTACATGTCTCCTCTACTTCCATACCAATTTTCATTCGATTTTGTGGAATAGATATCCAACTAGAGCGGTTAATGTGACTAAAATAGAGAAATTTCAAAAAAAGTTTAAAAAAATCATAACTTCTAAACTATTGATTTTCGCGGAACTAATGTTGTTTTTAAATGAGTCAACATGATGTCCTCCATCTAAAAAAAATTTTTGGACTACTATAACTGGGCCACCCTGTATAATACTCGCTGCTCCCGGAAACTAACACCTCGTAAAAAAATCAAATAGCAATAAGTAAACATACATAATATTATCGACGATGTGGCCGACAGTGATCTAGGCAACTGAAGAGATTTTAAATATCTTTGACATTATAAATTTTCCTTGGCCCCGTCGCTTACACATAATAATTCAGCGTAAGTAATGGAAAACTAATTTAGGTACATGTAATTAGTACTCATCCCATCAACGTTAGATCATCTACGATTAGGGGTTTTGCTGCTTCAAATTCAAAATTCATATTCATCTTACACTATTTAATCGACTTCTCTAACTTACAATTCTTGCAATTTTAAATAAGTTATATACAATTATTTTTGAATTGATAAAATACTTCCTGCCTGCCTGCCTACCAGCTAGCTCTTTAAAAAAGACATATATAAATTCACCAAAGCCCGTCGATTTTCCCATTGCAAATGTGTAAAGCGGACGTGAAATACTTCAATATACTAAATATAGCCGATGAAATTTCATTAATATTTATGCACCGAAGACAAGACCCACCAAAATCGTATTCAATTCTGACCCAGAAGAGCGTAGTCAGGCGCCCGGGAGCCAGCTACGGTTTCAATGGAAACGAATATAAAGTTAGGTGAGGTTTAAGAAAATTATCCCCACTTAAAATTCTCTTATAAGCTTTTTGTTTAATGAGAGCTCAAACTTTTGGCCGATGAATGGAAAATGAAGAGAGCCCTAACGAATGGAATTAATTAAAAGTTCAAATCGGACACGTTCCTTCACTTCATTTTTCGCTCTTCTCTTCAAACTATGAGCCATTTTAAGCTTTTAATTTTTATCATATTCGATTTGTTTTAGTTTGATTCGTAGTTTGAGTCTCCTTTCCCCTATTTCATGTGTGCTTGCAAAATTTGTGTATCCGTTTCGTATTTGGTCTGCGTAAATACGACCACGTCTCTCAGTTCCGTGCAAAGCTTGAGTGGCTACCGATTCGTCTCCGTAGAAACTGTCACATCCTCGGTCTTTTATATGGTGTATTAAACAATCCTGATGCTCCTGAATACCTTTGTTCTCAATTCCTTCCCCTCTCTTCTCACGGCCTTCCTCTTCGCTCTAGTGGCGATAATGTTCTAGTGATACCTCGCCATTCTTCTGGTTTCTATACCGACTCTTTCACTGTCCACTCTGCACGTCTATGGAACTCATTGCCGTACCGCATTCGTCACTGTCAGACTCTTGGCACATTCAAAATCTTGTTGAAGAAACATTATCTCAGCAGTTGCTCTGTTGTGGAATAAGGTATTATGTATTTATTTATCTTATTATATACTTGTATCTATGTATGGACATGTATATTTATATAAGTATGTTTTTATTTGTTTATGTATATATTTGATAAGTAGTTATAGTTTATTTAATAAGTTTATTAATGCAATATATTACAAAATAACAATGAAAAAAAAAACCTAAAACTAAAATTAACACCTATTATATGTATATATTTGTATAAGTATGTAGTATATATATATATATTACTTTCCTGTCCAAATGTCTGCACTACCCTTGTCATATTTCTTTCTCATTTACTCTCATCACCCAAAGGTTGACTGGAAGAAATCACTTAAAGTGATAAGTCCGCCTTTGCACGCTACTGTTCTCTTGTTTCTGTGTGAATTATTGTTAGCTTCCATTCTTCTTCTGTATGTTATCTTCTGTCTTGTATATCTCTGTGTTTTTGTGTGCAATAAAGGATTTCTATTCTATTCTAAAAAAAAATTCATTAAATGTTATAGATTTTTTCGTCATTATAAATTTTCTTTTTAGGTTTCCGTACCGTATGGGTACGGTACCTACGCCGTCTAGTCTGTCCGTCCGATTTGTATATTTTGAACTCTGATAGGTGGCCAGTTGAAATTTTCACAGAATATATGTCATTATGACAGATATACTAATCAATAATGAAAATAAACAAAAAGTAAAAAATGAAGGGGTTCCCCAAACAAGAAACGTGTTTTTTTCAATGTTTCTTGTTTTTGCTCTATCGTAAAAATGGTAATACATAAGCGTCAAACTTGTCAAAGTGCGATTATAGAGTAAACTCTAAAGTATAATAACAAATAATAAAAACCGGCGAATTGCCTAGTGGTGCGGAAACCTTGGTGCGCGAGTCCGACTCGCACTTGGCCGGTTTTATAATAGTTGCATCACCCAATACGCAATGTTCTATAATTGGAACTTGGCTGATTGGCTGTACTTTCCATTAATATACATTATTACATTATTAGCAAATTTGATAAAAAAATGTAATATTGTATATTTTACTATGGCAGTGTTTGGAAAAGCTTTTTATCTTGTACATCATTCATTTTTTGGCCGCTCTAAACTGTAATCATTGAATTTGACATCGCGCTTTCCTGCAACATAACATTCCAACAAGTGAAAACCTGACTTGCCGTTTGTTCACGTACAAGAAAATAATATCACAACATGTGATAAATATCTATTTAGTAAAAGAAGCAAAGCAAGAGCACAAATACGCTAACGTCTGCAGATTCTTATAATTCGTTCACCGCAATCCCATTTCTTCTAAATAAAATGTACGCTCGACTTTAATCCTTATGCTTTCTTAAATTGAGTAAAATTTCTTGCGCGCCAATCTACTGTCAGATGTCAAATGAAAGTATCAAACAATAATGAACTCTGTTGTGTCATTAAAGTAGGAGTTCTTTCGAAATTACTTTAACCGATCTCCAGATTATGTCGAGATGAAAGAGCTGGAATTCACAGTAAGTTGAACTTTTGAAAAACAATACTTAATGAAACTACATAGGAAGGTACTTAAAATGAACAAAGTACATGCATAATGAAATCAAATTTAGTGTAAATAAGAGCTAAATTGTATTATTATAGTATATTCGGACACACTTATTCCGCTTCCCTCAGTGAGACCGACAAAATGGCTAAAACGGACTCTTCTGCATCTAAAACAATCTCAAATCTCAAAAACAGATATCTATGAGGTTATGAATTTTATTTTCTTCGTCTCCATTGAGCCTTGATAAGAGTTGAGATTTTGATAAGATTCAAAGATCGTCACAACTAAATTCTACAATGTATTTGTCCCACAGAACTATGATCGGCGGCCGCCTTCCTTGCTCTGTGCCTTGTCCATAGGTTTGTGACAATAAATCAAGCCGAGTCTTAATGTCATCGAATACAGACAATGTTCCTCGAACGATAATGGATCGAGGCATTACTAGAATAGAGTTTCATTAGGTACAGAGCTCGCTCTGAATTTGAGAGATAATGAAATTGAACCTGTGGAGGGTTCAATTGTAACTAATGGGTTACCGCCATTTGCGGAGTACGTTGAAACCGAAGACTTTGACGTAGCAGAGATCTTGAGAACAGCGACTTTGATACCTACACCTGGCCAGCCGCTTCTTGTCAACATGCCAGCTCACAACATTCTTTCTCCACACTCATCATCAATGGACAGTTCACTGCACTCGGATTCGTCATATTTTAACATTTAGCATTTTGCCAGTTAGATTATCACAGCGAAGAAGAACTGACAAGAAACTTCGCTGGAAACTTTTTTTTTACGTCCACTTAGTCTACATTTACAAAAATGTTCGCATTGTTTACATTGTTAAAAGCCCTATTTTTTAGTGAAATTTCATACGAAGAACAGTTCCACATTTAAATATGTTGTTTAATGAATACCTATTAATTAATTTATTAAAATAGCTCTTTTTATCGTGTTATTCCAATTAATATGCAGGTGAAAGTATGCTAACCATTAATAACCATTAATAAAGAAACAGTTACTCATGTCTGTCACAAAATACATTTCTGTTTCAACTTTCACATAAACTATAACCATTAAATTATGCACTAATACGTGATCCCAAGCACACATTTTTTTTATTTTATTCGATCTAAAGAAAATTAATATAAATAATTTAGCAGTATAGCCGTGTCACACGAATCATTAAATGTCAGTATATTAAATAACAATAACTATTATTCGATAAATTACAGACGGTTTACAGAAGGAACCGCGTTCCCCCAGCCAGTCATCCCCTTTGATGACCGGCTGGAGGAAATAATCAGGAATTTAAAACATTATTGAAAAATATCTTGGTCGGTGTCACAACCACATCACCTAGATTATCATATAAAAACAGCTAACTAAATAGGTTAGTACTAACACTAATTCTTGCCAAACACTGCTGGCATTTGAAATCATATCATTTATTCTACCGTACATAATAAAATATTAGACCAATTGCGTATGCGACTGTCTAACAAACTGTAATAATTCCCCATCAGTAATTCCACCAATTTCCTCATCACGTGAATAAGAAAGGTAGAAAATACTTCAGGCTGCAGTTCTAGTACCTGGCCTGTAATCAAGCGAGGCGGAATATTTCCTTTCAGAGTGTCACGTCAGTGTTCGAAGTCGCTACCTACACAAAGATTCTTCAGAACCTACTGTAATTACTTCTATTGATCGGCCGGTTCGTGTGGAGCTTACCACGATCAAATTACTGTGTTATTACTTACGACATAACCTATTTGAGGGTTAAAGGCGCTACACATTATAGGGGATTGAGAGATATATACGGTGACGTTGAATTTATTTTCTAATTAAAAACACACAGTTTAAAAGGTACTTATATTCAAATCGCAATTGGCCTCTTTTTAAGACCTTTTCAATGTATCAGTAAGTATCTAGCATGGAATTCAAATTCTGTAAAGTTTTTATCTTTAAAAACTTGTAACTTTTAACAAATAGGTATTTCCCCCAAAGAACAGTCTCGGGTCCTTCGAGAGGGGTGTGAATAGGCCCCCGTCAGACCGGCATGGCATTAGCCACCCCCGCATACGACCGAATGTTCATGGGCGCCGTTAGACACCTTATGGGTGGCTCAGTGCACACACAATCACGACCAAAGATTTAAGAAAATTTAACAAAATATTTGCTTAACTGTAATTTTTTTATAAAAAAAACAGCCTAGCAATTTTTTCAATGTAGTCTTAAATACAACTCGCAACATAAACCCAATTCGTGAATATTTATAATGTAACTTGTATCCGAAACTCATCCCCTTACCTCGATGTATCAGATTCCGTGAACACAAGACAATGAACACTGAACGTTGAAAACTCACCTGCCGGAACTTAGCGTGGTCGGCGTAAAACCAACTCGTGAACATTTATTGTGTTACCTACATATTCGCAATTCACCCCTTACCATGATGCGTCGGATTCCTTGAACACAAAACACTGAACACTGAACGTTGAAATCTCACCTGCCGGAACTTACTAGGCGTTGTCCTCCTATCGTGATGCTGTCAAGGTCGATCGGTATAGATCGACTCCCTTCAATGTCGAAACTCTATATACTCAATTGACATAGTTTTGAATTTGGAACGAACTATGCGCTAAGCGACATATTGCAGACAATAATTAATTGCCGATTAAAGAGTAAGTCATTTACGGTGGTACTAACCCAGTCAGCTACAGTTTGAAACTACCACTTCGTAAGGGTCAAGGAAAGGACCTACAGTTTTGACATGAATTTGATGAAACGTCTTTGGGCTCGGTCGGGTAAGGGGGTGCGACTAAAAAAAACAAGACTTTTTTTGTACTTTGCGACGCTTATTACTCATCAACTAGACTACGCACAACAATTCTAAATATGTCGGAAGAAAGATCCATCTGACGACTTCACATACCTAATGCATTTTTTATTTGTCATTCCATCCCTCTGGCCCAAATCAGCCCTTCAAGTTGGCATGTTTTGAAAAAACCTCAAACACCTCTCGCGCTTTAGTCGTTAATGCTGCATAATCGAGACAAACTCTAACGAACAGACAAAGGTTTTAACTTTATTCAATACTTCAAACAAAACCTTGTGTGAAGCCTAGGTGGGGCAATATGGGCTAACAAAGTTGAAGTTTTTTCTTACGAAAAAATTGTCTCAAACTGCGCAAACATCAAAACGTACTAAGTTTGACGGCTGCATGTGTACATGCAGACTCCCTCGATTTTTTTTTCAATGGTTCCGAACGGCGAAGCATCAGCTGCAGGTATGCATGCCATTTTTTCCGTCAAGAAAAATTCATTGGCGCATGCCGGCCGTTCATGCAAATGCTAGTTATTGGCTCACATTAACCTGAACTTCGCTAAGGAGCATACTTTAAATCGTTTAAACTTCCTTTGTTAACCCTATTAATAGGACGACTGCTTTAGCATTGGAGCAAAAATGTGATATATCGTGTGAAAGGCGAGACTTCACGGAAGCGGAGGAGGCGCGGCGCGGACCGGGCTGTACTTTCGGTAAGATTGCAATTAAGCGCGCCAGACACTGTAATTTTGCAGACGCGCACTTTGTTAGCTCGCTATTCGCCATTAATGAACAATCAGCAGACTCGGGTGTTACAATGCTGGACCGCCGCGCCGCCGCCCCCGCCGGTCCTAATGCGCTGAGTACTTTTTCATTTTGATGTAGGTACGGAGGAAGAACAGAAGGCTATGGTTTGTGACTTTGGTAGAATTTATGCTTCTTGCATATTTTCGAGTGCCCTTAGCGAGCGTTGTTTTATAAACACTCATCAGAATGAAATATGAATTGCATTTCTCTGTACAAGAGAACATAAACTATAGTTTGTGTCCACATCATACGGAAAAAAGGGCATCAACCTTTGAGCGTTAGCTCTCTTGCACAAACGCTAGCTCGTAGAGCGGCATCTCTCTCTCTTGCAGTAGGTATGGCGCAAGAGAGATGGCGCTATACACGCCACGTTTGTGCAAGAGAGCCAACGCTCTAAGATCAATGCCCTTTTTTCCGTGTGGTTTTGAAACAGACAAATTTTCAAGATTCATAAACTTTCTAGCACCACACAATATTATGCAATATGGTTAATTGCGACTGAAATATTGAAAATTTTAAAGGTAGAAAATTTATACACATTGTAAGTAACATTGATTACGCAACAGAAACCCTTTTACACATACTCACCTAATACCCACCTATCTATATGTATATTATAGTGTACCACTTGTTATGTAGGTACTTACCTTAAAACACCTCAAAATTAGATAAAGTTAGTTATTAGTTATTAGTATTAGTTAGTTAAAATGTTTCGTTCACTGTATAAATAAACAATTAAATATTAAAAAATAACAAATAAAACATAGCGTACTCCTCCCACATCCCAAAGGTTAGTTAGAATAGAATACCTTATGGTATTAAGCTCGCCTATTGTGCCTAATTTGTATAAATTGGTGTTCAAAAAAGAATATATACATATTCAAATTCTTTATTTAACTTTTTGGCCACACAAAGATAGCATAGTAAACATGTGAATAAAAATTACAATAAAAATTATTTTAAATACAGCATTAGGCATAAAAACTAAAAATTAATTTAAAAATTAAGGGGACAAGTCAGAGTTATAAAATCAGACGTTATATAAAATCAGAAATTAAGAATAAAAACAAAATATTTTATTTTTCTCAATACATTTTTAACCCTAGAGAGCCAATTTTTGTTGTGCTTCCGAAAAGACAATCAGAGATTCGTTGAGAGACCACATTTATAAATTACAAATCTAATTAGTTACTAATAAGTAAGAAACCATTGTAGGTAATCGTTGTAGCTGTTATAATTTTTTATCCAATAAAATTATTCTTTTTCAAAAACAAACAACCTTTCAAGTTACACGTTGGCATCAGTATGAAGAAAATTATTTCACTCAGCCTTTTGATTCATATAAAATTGTTCACCGAGTGAAATAGGTATCTGCCCTATCTTCTACATGGTCTGGTTGTAAATCTAATCGAAAAATAATACCTAATGATGAAGGTCATCTTATCAGCTTTCGCACATTGAGATATTGTTGTGCGTATTCTAGAACTACCCCATTTTTTATGCCAGTATATTTATACACGTAGATGTATATATTCAAACCCTAGGTAAGTGCTTGTCGATGAGCGATAATAAATTACCCACATTTCCCATTTCGGACAATATCTCCCCACATTAATAAATATAAGAAAATCCATTAGTTTAATGTGTGGCCTGCAATAATTAATTACTAGCAGCCGCTGCCGGGGTTGCCTTCGCGAAAAACCGCCGCTGCCGCAGAGCAGGAGCCTCATAACTCAAAGGCAAAGAGCCGTGTAGCGAGCGGATAGACAAACCTTCATACTAATCAACTAGTGTAGGGTTTAACATAGTAACGTGCTATTTACTAGCGTTATCGCTTCATGGATGTTGATTTTAGGTCAAAAATGTGAGCAGTTTCACAATAAAATAAAGCATTCAAAGTTACACACCGAAAAGTTAACAATGTTACTTCCTTTCTTTGGGAAGGTTTAACCTCATCCTGAACGCAGTTCGGCCTTCGGCCTCGCAATTAGTTACTTGATTTCTCTGAGAAGGTTTATCGTCTTCCTGAACGCAGCTTAGCCCTCGGCCTCGCCCATAGTTACTGACTTTCTTTGAGAACGTTTATCGTCTTACAGTATACAGCTCGGCCTTCGGCCTCGTCCTTAGTTACTTACTTCTTCAAGAAGTTTTATCTTCTTCCTGAACGCAGCTCGGCATTCGGCTTCGCCCTTAGTTACTTACTTTCTTCGAGAAAGTTTATTGTCTTCCAGGATGCAGCTGGGCCTTCGGCCTCGCCCTTTATTACTTACTTTATTTGAGAAAGTTTGTCGGTTACCTGATCGCAGCTCGGTCTTCGGCCTCGCCCTTGGTAACCTACATTCTTCTTTGAAATACGAATTTCACGCGAGCGAAGTCGCCGCCAACAGTCCTATATAAAGTGATGATTAAGTAATTAATTATCTACTTGCTACATGCATTGCTCACTTTTAGGCATCACATACAGGTACACCGTATAAATACCTCATAGGATTTACTTCAGGCGTGCGACTTTCCGCGCTGGCGATCACATTCAAAATCCGGTGGCAGTTCTATATAAATTTTTACCAAATTTAAAGGGAAACGTTTCAAATAAGATACACCACATTTCCATCGCTGAAGCTGCAAAAAGTTTGACGTGATGTCTAAGTGAGAACCGCATCCATGCCGCATGTACGTTGGCTTAGCGGTTCGAAAAATACCATTGATTTTTAGCTTCTTTATTTTGTTAATAAATCTTGCTATAGAATATTATAAAAGCCATTTTCAATTGAAAGATTTTCTAATTAATTCTTTTGCAAAAAAATTATTCGCATGGAGTTATACTTATAACGTAGTATAGTAGTAGAATTAAGAAAACATATTTTGGGACCCCGTGTGCCTAAAGTAATGAATTAATTTTTGTTCCTTCTCATATTTACACATAAAACAAGTGTGTACAAATTATTTTTACGGACCCTATTACTACGCCTGCACCGTCTGTCCGGCGGTGGTCCGTCTATCCGTCTGTCCGTCCGTCTGTCCTACCTTTAAAGTGTTGTATTTTTAAAGAATAATATTTTATTTTTTTATTTATTTATTTATCTCTTTATTTCAGCCAACTAGGGCCATATTGAAAATACAAATGTCTTAACCTAAGAACTAAAATTACTTTTTCTCCACTTGTGTCTGTACGGGTCCCAATAGAGACCCGTATGCGTCATATTAGTCTGCTGACGCGGTGGATCAGGTGCGCGTAGAGTGGGCGCAGATTGCGTCCGCGGCACGGGCGTCGGCAGCGGCGCGGGCGTCGTCGGCGGCGGCGCGGGTTGCGTATCCTGAATGTGCAGGACGGCAGTTGTAGACAGCTCCGGCGCGGGCTCAGCATACTTATGGCGCGCGACCTCACGATGAAGGTCGCGATTGTAGCGCCGGAACACCACACCGGAGGGCCAAAACTCACTGCGAAGGAATGTTAGTTAATTAATAATTATTCCCAGCTACAATTAAGAATATCATGATATCAAATAGTTTTTTTTATGTAATCCGGTGTGGGTGGCTGAGTCGGAGAGGCAAACACCAGCATTGGTGAAAACCACAACAGAATTGCTTAAGCCGATCTCGAGTTATAAACAACATACATATAAACGGCAGAGGTTGCTTGTTATTACATTACAGGTATAAAAAAGCGTCAGTACTGCAAGATTATTGCATCATATCGGATGCATTATGACCGTACCATAATGCAAGCAAAGCTGCGGTCGCAACACTTGCTCGACGTGCGACGGAGGCGGCGCACGGCGGCGGCGGAGCGTCGTCGTCCCCCGAGAGGACACGGGGCCTCGCAATTTTCCGCAGCGCTGAAGTTTTGTTCCGCGCCATAAAGCAGCCGATATTTGAGAGGCATTGACGTGCGAGAAACACTATAGAAGCTATGCAGGTCGTGCAACTGCAGAGTAAAGCGAACGAAGCTATAGCAATAGTTTTCTTTAAACAATATTAAAAGAAAATTAAAATAATTGCATACCACTCGTACCGTGTGGGGCCGGTACTTTAAAAGAATAGCCCCACTGCATCTCTCCCCGTGTATGTCGTAAAAGGCGACTAAGGGATATGACTCCCTTCTTATATTACTAGGTGGTAGGGTTTAACCCGCCCGGGTTGGTACCACCGCACCGAATGAAAGGTCGGTCGAAACGGCTACGTAAATAGTTTGTGTTTTCCGTCCAGTTCAGTGTAGTCGACACGACCGAAGGGAAGGCTGACGTGGCACCAAGTTCACCCGGTGTTATGGGCTGACATCACGGATGATGTAGGTGATGTAGCTAACCGTGTCAGTTTCCATAAAAAAAAACCACCTGTATAGAGTTCGGAACTCCTAAATAATGTACTCGTATTATTTAGGTATTACATATTGCGAAATTTTACTGGGACACATGGTTCATATTACGCATATCGTTCGGATAGTTTTTAATTTAGTGGTAGGACTAACTAACTGGACATTGGAAATACCCGAATGAGATATGAAAAACCGGCCAAGTGCGAGTCGGACTCCGCACCGAGGTTTCCTACCGCCACGTAATTGGCCGGTTTTTATCATTTGTTGTTATACTTTAGAGTTTGCACTATAATGACACCAAGTTATATATACATATATTCGTATTATGCTTGCTGTGCTCACCTGTCTTTGGGGTGCATGTCTCCTATTTGTCTCATAAATCCTTTATGTTTTAATGCCGTGTGTACTCTGTTGGTGTTTGATAAAAAAAAAGTTTGACACTTGTATTTTTTGCGTTTGGCGTTTTTGCTATGTGTTAGTATATCCGCACTAATAACACATATTCTGTGAAAATTTCAAACGGCTACCTATTACGATTCAAAATACACAGTCCTTTAAAGGTAGGAAACCTGAAAACGACGGAATCTAATTTTTTTTTCTCTCGTTCTATAGCCCTCGTTGATACGCGTCATTTGACACCTTAAATATTTCCGTAACTTTAAACTCACGCACCAGGGCGAATTCGCACTCTCGCTGGAAATCTGGGACTATACTGAAGCGATCGAAAAAAGATTTTTCAATGTCAAAAACAAAGTGATCAGAGATAGGACAGCTCAGCTTTTGCCGTTTCAGATGTTTCACTAGGGATGAAGCGCGGGGCGGCGCGCGGCGGGGGC
Source organism: Nematopogon swammerdamellus (assembly GCA_946902875.1). NCBI lineage: Eukaryota > Metazoa > Arthropoda > Insecta > Lepidoptera > Adelidae > Nematopogon > Nematopogon swammerdamellus. The sequence continues at coordinate 9,931,348 of OX336337.1, forward strand.
GGGCCGCCCCGGCCCGCACGAGGACAGTCCAATTTCCCGACTGCATAACGAGCAGCCTCTGCCGCATCTTCCGTCTCGTACCGAACGAGACGGCCTTTGACGATATTTACCTGTTCGGAGATTTTTATCGGTTACTGTGAACGTTGTGAAATAAAAATGGCCGAGCAATATTCCAAAATGGTAGTGACGAAAGTAATATATCGTGAAGTATCGACTTTACTAAACTACTTTATAGATCTATTTTATAACGTAAAGAGCTAATAACTAAATAACTAATAACTACCTAAAATATGAAAATAACTATCAAAGGGATTATTTCGGAAGTTCGAAACAACTAACTTACAAAATACATATAAACTTAAGAAAATCAAGCTCCTAACTTAAAAAATAAAATAAATATTCTATATCACAACATTTTATGTATTAATTTTACATGTATGTATTTATATGAATTCCTTTATACTTGCTCTACTTACTACATACAAATAATTTAAATTGGAATCACTGTCAAACAATCGGGAATTGTGAAACAACAGCTGAAATACAATATCGCCACCAGAACGTTCTCTAATTACGATTGAATGGAACTCCGAATGTATCTTTCAGGTGTCGTTTTATCCCTCACGTAGCGAGTCGTAACTCCTCCATCACCGGCGACAGGTGATGAAGTTCCTTCTCGAATCGAATTGCAGAAGTCGTTCGATTAATCCACGTCGACAGCGTTCAAACATTACCGGGATTGAATTAAGCCGAGAGATCTTTATGTACATGGAAACAGCCATTACATTTGCCGGGTCACACGGTAGGGGAGCACTCGGTCCGACAGCGCAGTGACGAAATACACATTGGCTCTATTCATGCGCATGGTTGTATTGAAGTAGAGAATGATGAATAAGTTCTCGTGAAAATTTCATATCGGTGTTATCCCACGCTCCCACGATGACTTCAATTACTACATAGTTTCTGAACTGAAGTCCTTGAAATAAGTAATATATAAGATTTTAATAATTCCCATCTCCACTTAGGCCCACTTGCACCAACACGAGTTTAAAGTTAAGTAGCGAGTTATGGATTTAAACGCGGTTCCCACAGTCAACGGGTGCTAGCTTAACGAGTTAAACTGGTTTATATATTAAATTTGTGTTGGTGCAAGTGGGCCTTAGGCCCACTTGCACCAACACGAGTTTAGAGTTAAGTAGCGAGTTATGGATTTAAACGCGGTTTAAACGCGGTTCCCACAGTCAACGGGAGCTAGCTTAACGAGTTAAACTGGTTTATAGTTAAATTCGTGTTGGTGCAAGTGGGCCTTAGGCCCACTTGCACCAACACAAATTTAATATATAAACCAGTTTAACTCGTTAAGCTAGCACCCGTTGTATGTGTGAACCGCGTTTAAATCCATAACTCGCTACTTAACTTTAAACTCGTGTTGGTGCAAGTGGGCCTTAGCCACGCAAATGTTAAATGATACATGTTTCGAGTTTCTATACTCTGAGATTTCATGTCTGTTCTGTTCATATATGACTGTGCAATAATTTTATGAAACAATATCTTTTGTGCATTAAACATTTGATACGAATATAAAAGTGCTATTAATCAAAGGTGCGCTGACTGAATGAATATTTCGTGAGCGCGCCGCCCACTGGGACACAGTACTCGTAATTCAGTTACGTTTCGGTTATATTGGACTTTTGCTCCAGGTCGCGTCCAAACCACGCCTCGACCTTTTGTACTAACACCTGTGGAAGTGGCCTTTGAGACTCAATCAATGTATTTATTTAATTAGCAAATTAACACTTGGAGCTTAGTACGTTAGGAGTTAATAATGAACTAAAAAGCACGCGTTGTGGTCAGATAAGTAAGACACAGCTTTAGTGTAATGCAAAGTTAAAGCTGTTTAGACACGTCTAAATGCTAACGTGTTTAGATATTTGTTATAACTTAGAATATATTCTGGCAGAATTATTTTTAGGGTTCCGTACCTTAAAAAGTAAACACGGAACTCTCATAAGATCACTCCCGTGTCCGACCGTCTGTAAAATGTATACTCCCCATACATTTCTGTTGCGGTGAATTCGAAAAATATAATTTTTAGGCTTCCGAATCCATACGGAAGCCTATTACTAAACCTAATGTATTTTTGTCTTTTTGTCTATCTGTCCGAGGGCTACACCTTTTGAACCTTAATAGGTAGCCGGTTAAAATTTTCGCAGAATATGTGTTATATAATAAAAAAGCAAAAAGTCAAAAATCAAGGGGGTCCCCATACAAGTATGATAATATGCGGCAGAGCGCCATCTATCGAATGATCGAACTTTTAAGTACAAAGTGTGAACACATGTTGCAATTTTTTTGCGTGATACGAAGGACTCAATATATCAATACATAATAAGTTGTGCCGAACGCGAGATACGTGCAATAAGGAACACAATGCCTACGGAACCCTCTATGTGTGAACAACTTCTCACTTAACAGATTTTTCTTATTTTCCGCAAAAAAATGTATCCATTATTTATTTTTTAAATTTTAATAAAAAATGACGAAAGGCCAAAGTTGTTCATATAGATAAGAAGTATAGGTGCGAGTGTGTCCGCGGCCGCCTCTACCACACCGAGCCGCGCTCCCGACCGAGTTCGCTCCAACGTAAGTCGGATGAGTATTTATCGGTTAGATTAACCGGGCGTGGAAATACAATCGAAGTGCATTAGCTCCCGCGAGGAGTTGCGATAAATCTCTATCAGCGCGGCAGCGGCGGCGGCGGCGGCGCGGCGCGGAGGAAGCGGGGCGGCGCGGCGCGGAGCCTGATGGAATCCGTAGTGACGCGTCATCATTAGGTAGCTGAGTTTCGGAGAGAGTAAGAAACAAGCGTTGTGGGGTTCTAAAAATATTACTTTATGCCAATGCGTGATACATTTTACTTTAGCTGTTCATAATAAACGTACCAGGTACCTGGTATAGAGAAAGAAGAATAATGATATGATCCGAAGACTGACTTACTCAAATTAACTGGTAACGTTCAAAAGGACCCGCGTGGGCCCCGATTCTTTTCACACCCCCTCACTTCCATAGGGCCCGCGCGGGCAAAAAAAAAGTGTTTTATTCCTGTACTTCTAAACAAGTAAACTCTCACATGTTTCAATGTTTTAAGTACATAATTTAATTGCCTATAAGGTGCAAAAGAGTTCATTATTTTACGAAATATTTGAGTTTATATCAAGGTCGGCGTGGCGCTCCGAAAACACATGAAATTCAGCGGGTAAGCATTATTATATAGCCTTGAAGGTTAACGAAGAGGAAACTAAATAAAACAAATTAAGAACTCAATACAAAAGTAAAATAAATGGATTGAGGAAATAATCAGTCTTGCTCCGATCGCACTGAGTTTTTTTTTCATCAAGTATTCGTAAAATTCGTTTCTATTATCGTATATATTCGTATTGCAAGAGCGGACAGTATTTTCCAAAAATCCTCAGAGAATCCTTTATTATTGGATAGCAATGAACTAGAGTTCGACTGCAATCTTCATTATTGCTGAAGCTAATCTTGTAATGACGACATCTGAACGAAACTGACACAGTACACACTACACCCGCACTGACAAAGACACCACTGACAGCTCGTATCTGTAAGCCCTCCTACGTCGAACCGAGCGGTGTGGGATTGATATGATATCCAGATTAACACGCGTATCATATAATATGAAGTCATTAACAAAATACCAAACTGGAAATATTTTGAACATTCTTTTATGAAGGAAATTAAGGCGAAAACAATTACACAACATTACAGCACCAATATTGTATTCTATATATTTATTACACTCAATATTACAATATGGGCAAAAGGTAACACTTAATGCCTGTAGGCATTTTCTTCTTCATTTCCACTTTCCAGAATAACTCAAGATAAGATAACTAATTAATTACTAATATGAAAATGTTATTCTGTTCACCGTGGAATAAGTCTAAATCTACATTTCGAGAAAGGTCATCGATGCTCAGAAATGTATAAAAGTTTAAGTAGAATTTCAAAAGTTTTAATTTTATTTTGTTTTTCTACTTTTTATCAGTTGAATGATTTCATTATTTGACCGGAAAGTGAAAGATAACTATTTCAACTGTACAACTTTTACTGTACAACTAAGTTCTAAAGTCTAAAAGTCGATTTAAGCAAGAGATTAAGCACATTAGTATACGCAAAACTAAGGACACGGTTCCAGACGAGAGCAGATCCAGCATCGATAGCGATCCTGCCCCCTTCATCCATTACATTAAGCAAACATGTCCCTACGTGCAGACGACGGAGATGCTATCTGTTTTAATATGTACGCAACTGTCCGAGGCAGAACCAATTTCATTAGTGCTTTATCTTTCGAGGGGATATTACTGAGTTCAGGGCGAATTCTGCTGAGGCTCGGCCGTCGACTTTTTATCTCTAGATAAGGAAGAACGCGACCAGCTTCGAGGTCGGAGGAGGCACAAATGGGGATCGGCTTAGCTTTATGCTTATTGTGCAATTACATGCTAATCCATCCAGCCTTAGTGAAACCAATGATTTATTTAGTTACATTCGGTTATAGCAGTCGATAAATACAGACATTTCGATAGATCTGGTGGATTTGAGGAGACTATATGAATATCTGTGAAGTGCGACACTTTATCATGGGTAGATAAAATAAAAATTAAATGTTTTCGTGGCAATTAAAGAATGTATGCATAATCAAATTGTTAAAATTACACAAGCAGCAGAATAAATTAGATTGATGCAGAAAACATGAATCGAAAATGTTATTTTTAACTTCCACTAACTTTCAACGAACAAAATTGAACAAGGTAAACAATAGCAAATTTGATGGTTATTTTTGGAAATTTAAGAATCAACAAACACCAGTAAACTGATAAAAATATTTACCTCACTAATGTATACGCAAATCGATCGGCACACAATCCGCCTCCAAATAATGCAAGCCGAACCTGCCCTGTCGGAAGGAGCAAAATACATTCTGACTACATCAATCATTTGTCGTGTCAATCGCTGTAGAGGGGACTTAGCCTTGGAGATTTTGTTCTTCATATCTATCGGTATTTCTATAGCTACTAAGCATTGAACGTGTTTGTATGTTAAATCATTGGCACTATTTCTTAGAAGTTCAAATTTATTAATTTTGATTATACGAAATCTTATCACTGCTAAATTTACAAAGTTACAGTGTCTAAAATGCTATTCGTTATACAATTCATTAAAAGGAATATATATACTACATAATTATGACTATTTGGAACCTTTGGACTTTAGAACTGGTCTTTACAGTAATTGTTGGATGATACTCGTATGTAGAAGATTGATATAAGATTTATGTTCGCCTTAGAGCGAAACCAACTAAGATAAATTAACCAAATATAATCAAATATTTTGTTAATTTATTTCTAATAATTAAAAGAACAAAATAAAAAAATACTAAATAAAAATAAATAAAGATGGGGACAAAAAAAATATACCTCGGATCCGGCGCAGTCTCACGAAGAGGCGTTTCTTGTTATGCCGGCCCATAAATATGTACACTCACAATAACTCGGACCGATTATATTCCTAATATGTTATTTGCTAGAATATGATATTGCCACAGTTGATACCCAATAATATTTTGTTTTCCTGGGTTAGTCGTAGGTGATTGTGTTTCATTGAATAGATCATTCGTATAGAATTCGAAGGTAAACAATCGCAAACAAGTTTAGCTGTGTGAAGGGAGCATTCAAATTTAGAAATGCAGGAATAAATGCGTCCTGAAAATGTCACCTACGCAAATGATTTAATATCAGCTTTGCTCTCCGCATTAATAACTAATCACATCAGCCGCATGTGCGGTGAGGGATGCTGGGGGGGGGGGCGGTCGCGGTGTGGACACCGCGCGCCGGTATGCGGAGGTGGCGCGAGGCGGCAAGCGACACAACGGATGCGTTCACTAATAAACCGATTGTTATGCAAATAAGTTTATGCGGAAAATGCAAAATGCATCGATCATTCAACCACGACGCGCTTCAACCGCTCCGCCATCGTCGACACTGAACAAATATGGCTAGGTACAGTTCGCCCTCAAAGTGGAAGCTCCCTGGAAACCTTGAGCGACGTGCGCGTCCTCGCTTGTTGGACTGTTTATTAGGCTAAAAGCAAGCTAGGCACATCAAAATAATGCGTGTGACAATGGTCATGAATTGCTACTCTTTTATAAACAGTTTCATAATAAATATTCGTAAATTTATAAGTATTATCGTCTTATTAAACTATCGTATCGGCCGCAGCGCACGAGCCAGCAGGATCTCGTCTTAATAACTTCTTCTAGATTTTGAGGTCACTTATTTTTTGATAGTGAAAATATTTTCTCGATATAAAAATATTCATAAAGTAAACAATTCACTTTACTTTCAGAAAATACAATATATCACACAGAGACAGCAAAGTCAGTTTCGTGAGAGCTTGCACGACAAAAGAATTTCGCGCAGGTACGAGTAGAGTTTGCTGCAGAAATATCCCATAATCCGCAAAATTTAGCAAAAACAAAGTCATAATTTATTATTCGACACGCGATCTGGCGAAGCGTGGTGGGCGGAGCACGGAGCGCGGCGGGGGCGGGGGGCGGGGGGAGGTGTAGAGAGGAAGAACAAACGACTTTGATAAATATTGTTCCTTGTTAGTTCCGAGCAGTGGAGCCAGTCGTGTCGTGTACTGTCGGCTAACAGCTACGTGCGAACAACTTCTCTATCAGTCGGCGGTCCCCGAACTAGCGGAAATAAATCCAATAACCCGGTGCAAGTCAAGACAACTCGCACGTGCAGCAATGGAACAACACACACAGCTAAGCTGTGGACAGCTCTCTGTTTTGGAACTAATCTGTTCCTGTCCATCTACTACCATTACACGTTCATTTCTTACTGCGGGGAAGACCGCTGACCCGTTTGTCTACAAGCTTGTGAGCGCGAACAATGTCTCGCGACGTTGTAAAGTCTGGCTATAACGAGAGCGCTCGCAATCTGTTTGAAATATTTCCCCAGGTTACAGGCGACAGGGTGCAATAAATTGCTCATGAAAATATAAAAATATTAGTGAACAAGCGGAAACAGGGACGTTTAAGTTTCGGTATCAAAGTGTCCTCGATATTACTTACGACGAGCTAGCTATGCGAGAAAGTTAGTATCTGTCGATTTAATTGTACCTATAAGGGTTTGTGATGTTTCTGAAAGTAGTGTTAAGGAATGACATTATATTTTCTGATAAATTTAAAAATATTAAAAATAAAAAAAAATTATGTTTAGAATGTTTAGTATTATTTATAATGTTTATACTATATTTTCATACTTGGCGATAGAAATAAAAAGTTAATTTGAATAAGGATTTAAGAAATTCTAAGCGTTTCGCTCTTCATAATTTTTTTAAGTTATATGTACTTCTTTATGGGCGTTGTGCAAATATCTATGGAAGTGAAAATATATTATGAAAATGAGGAGTAAACTCAGAAATTTCGTCACCGGTAATCTGTATGCTGTGCCTGTGACCGTCACCGTCACCGATACAGCATAAAAATTATCTGAATGTAGGTATTCGGCAGGTCCACAGATTGGCAGGTCGAAAGTTCGACAGGTCGACCGGGTTCCTGAAGGGACCTAAGGAGTCCGGAGGGGGCAGAGGGGCCCTGAGGGGTCCCTTAGGACCCTTAGGATAGATAAATGGAGAGAAAGAGGTAGAGCTAGAGATAAAGAAGTTATACTTCTTCGTCTCTTTTATAAGAGAGAGAAGTACACGTACGTCGTACACGCAACTTTGTTTTCTAAATATTAGGGTCATTATCTATAAATGTAATAAAAAGATAATAATTTGGTCAAAGAAAATAAGCAGCTCGATTCAGCTCTATACCATAGTTTGTATACTATATTCGATCCATTTCACCAAAACAAAACATCGTAAATTGTCTGTGAGCGTGCTCTAAATGAAATGTTTATAAAAAGTGTCATAAAATCCCGTATATACCGACGTACGAGGCGGTGGGGAGCGGGTACCGCCATTGTCATTTCTCCAAGAGATTTACACTAACAAGACAAATAGTGTTGCCAGCAGAAGGGCGGGTAGCTGTGATCGTATTTTACTAGCATCACAGCAGTAGCGGAGGCGCGCGGCGCGGAGACGCGGAGAGTGCGCGGTGCGACGGCAATGTGGCAACACTAGACCTTTACTTTAAAATGGCGCAATAGCAACAAACGTTTTAATAACAGAAGAGCAACAAAGGAGATTGCTCATAGCCCGCGACGCGAGCCATAACTTTCACTCACGTACATTGACTTATTAAACTAGATTTTGCCCGCCGCGGAGCAAAAACTCTCTAAAAACCTATTCGGACTATTAGGAGCATGTAAAAGAAATAGCCAAAACTGTCCAACCGTTCTCAAGTGGTGCGCTTACCAACGAACAGTTTTTAATTTTTATTTAGAAATATATATAAATAAATGCGCACAGAACGAAGTTATCATTTTACATATACTGGCACTGCTATTGTCCTTCCGCCGTGAATACTGATCAATACTCAACCATTCTACAGAGGAGAAATTAATAATCCAGAAATTTGAATATTGTTTTTTCGAAACTCAGTTATGAACGTATAAAAGCTATTAAACTTTCCAGACGACACGTTTTCACACGCCATTGTAATTCAAAACTCGTCGATACATTTATTTAGACAAAGTAATATTGGAAAATATTCGTTCCGAATTAGCATTTTATTGACATCGAAATATACTGAAATGTTAACAATCCATCTGCCTATTTGGATGGTACTGAGGATTTTGTAACCTACTATAAGTATCAAACATTATTAAAAATTATATTTTACTTTTTGCTAATTATTATATAATAATGGAAAAAATATTCTAACGTTTGACCATTTCACATCATTTCACTACATACGAATCTCAAAAACTCAAAAAGGTTAACTGAAAAAAACAATTAAGAGATGATAATTATATTACATCGTGCTTGTTTTTGTAATTTTTTTCTGGGTATTAAAGTATTTCTATCTATCTATCTGTAGAATGTTGTGTAGCCTCTACTTAGGACGTTTGAACAGCAGACCTGGCGTCTAGAAGACTGGTGGCAAGGACTTAAGGGCGCAGGGTGGTTCGAGCAGTACCCATTCCCTTCGCTCTCCATAGATCGATCGGTAACGTGAGATTAATCTGTGCTTCGGCACATGTTTTTAGGTAAGCCGACATTGGAAGACTTCCAACATTAGGCCAAGGACAGATTCGCAACATATTTTTTTTTTTACAAATATTTTAAAATTGGCTGTATGATCAGAAATACATACTGTAATATTTAGCAAAGAATAACAGCTAAGCCGGTTGGTAAAATTATTCGCTTTATTGGCCTTAACAAAACTGGTTATTAGTTAGTGCTGGTAGCTTGTAATTAAACGAATTCTGAATACCTAAGTGATTTCAACTCGTTTATTGGTAGATTCTTTATTTAACCCAAATTACACAATTAAAATTCATAAATAAAAATAAATGATTATTAAAAAATTCTTTAGCTAGAAAACAAATAGAAAACTAAGGCGATAAAATAAAATGTTTTTTTATAAATGTTGATTTATTTATACCTATACTTTTTTTAAATATATACCGGGAACCTGACATTTCTTCGAGGCTGGAGTGAATTGCGATTTGGTAACGGTAACAGTAGTTGTAGTGCCACTCGCGAGTGATGTTTACACATTTTGACCGCAAGTGCTGGCACTCACACTAAATTTTCCTTCACCTATGTTTTAGTATCGGCCTCCATGCACTCCTACCACATCTCACACTTGTAAAGTAAACTCGCCTTTTGTGTCCCGTGTTTATGGTGAGCGAATGAAGTGCGTGCGAATAGTGGGATATTGTAATAAGAATAGTTTTATTTCATTTAAGTCAGGGTGACCGAGACCTAAACGCCCCGCCCGCCCTAGTAGCGACGTCGCCGTCGGTGGTCGGAGCGCGACGCGGACGCCGCCGGGCGGGCGGGCCGGGCGGGAGGCTGTCTCTAACTCCGCTCAGCAAATAGTTCAATCGTTTCCGTGTGTATCTACCGGTGCCGAGAAACTGCGCCGCGATGCGAACGTTGGCAGAGGAAGCATTCCTTGAGGGCACCCTCGTCATTTAATTTGTTAAATAAATAGCTTGTTTGGTTGTGGATTCGTGTTGATTCTAGATTTGTTAACATTTACCATTCTTCCTATCTACGTTGTTTTTGGTCATACGTTTCGTAAGTAGGATTGTTTTAAATATAAATATGGTTTTAGATCTTGTAAAATAAAAAAAAAAACATATAATTGACGTGCGATGAATTTATCACAAAATGCGCTGTATATATTAGGATATTACTAGTACGAATAAGTAGATAATATTTTACAAGTGTAAAATACAAACTCGACTAGTATATTGGATGAGTGCGTAGGTAGTGCGGCGCGCTAGGTTCCATGAATAGAACCTTCGCCGCTTTTTTTTCACTTTGTTGTAAAACTATGACTGCCTGCCTATGGACAATTAATAATAAAGTAGATTTTCAAATACTAAAACTTTTAAAGTTTTATTCGCTAATAATTGTATATCAAATATTTTTTACCTACTTTAACTCAGCCGATTTTGAGAAAATGCATATTGATTAGATGGACGTATTAATAAAGTATCAATCCGACCGGACGCCGGATTACAATCGCTAGTGCCAACTTTTTCCAATACGATTTAGCGGAAAGCTGCTTCTGTGTCGGCCACAGGCTTCCTCTTTTGACAAACTTAGCGTATCGGTTGCTATTGAAATCGTTAATCTTGTTAGCGATACTCGTTTCAGTCGACTCCAACCCTCCCTCGCCCGCCGCCGTCGCGCCCGCTGCATCCAGATATTATATCATTGAGCTTTCAGAAACACTTGGAAAGTTAATAATTAAATGCCGCTTCTGGCAGTACATTTTCTTTGTAAAGTTATTTTCGAGTAGATTGAATCTGCGCTCGACGTCGTGGGAACGAAATCGGCGGATCCTTTTGTTCCAGCGATCGATTATAATAACTAACATTGCTCCGGACGACGCGACATCTGGTCGCCCTGAAGTCTGCGCTGTGCAGGAAATTATTACTCTTGATATATGAGTCAGTAAACGTTTTGCCTACCACGACACTATACAACCTGACGCTGTGAGCGCTACCGACAGACAGAAGTTGACTCTAATACAAATACGTTAATTCTTATAAATAATAACTAAAAATAAACATGTAACAACTTGAGGTGATTTTATTGTTATTTCGAAATAATTACATAATACTAAATTTTTTTTTAATCATTACTTTATTATCTAGTCTCTGATGATAGTTTATCTTCATCACGAACGTGAAGGATGGTATTTACAGTTACCTACGCTAAAATAAAGTAACGAAATAAGAAAAATAAAATTATATTTCTGTTTAATTGTGTGTCGGCCATTGTTAAAGCATTCATGCTTGCTCGCTGTGCTCACTTGACCGATTTTTCCAATACAAACACGGCTTGGCGGCGCAACATCCTCCTCCGCCCCCCTTCCGCCCCCTCCTGCAATCTGCCAAACGAAAATATCAATTATGTTCCCGCCAATCTCAGCGATCGCTAGCACATGTGCCCGCATTATTTCTTATTCGGATATTCGCTGTCTGTCAAAAACAGTATTTATTACACGCGTCGCTACACACGCCGACAAAACGCCGCGATTGTACCGAGCGTATTACAAATTTGTATTCAGTGGCGTCCGGAATACCGATCGCTTTGTACGTAAGCGCGGGCTTATCTCCACTTGTGTCATTTCGGTTTCCGCTCGCGCCGTTCGATTAGCAAACATGTACGAGCTTTATTGTGACTCCGTCGCGTCGGCTTCTGCGTACTAAGTTATGCTCGCCGCGAACCTGCACACTTTGCACTAGTACGCGAGCGCCGTCGCCAATACACACTCGCAGGCAAAGTGCACATCGTAGCATCGACATCTATCTATAGATAAGCCTTTCCCATACATCATTCCCGAAAAAGCATGCTGTCGACCAATGTAACTTATGCGCTGCATGCTTCTCACACGCGTGTTGATCGCACGCGTCTATTTTTATAATTAGTGTGGAGAGAGAACGAGAAAGAATAAAGGTGTTATTTGTGCAAAGAGTGACAGCGACAAACAGTGTTGCTTATGTCGCCTTTGCATCTTGTCGCGTGTTCAGCCAAATACTGTCGACCGTCCGTGACCGAATGCCGAGCCGAGAGCGGCTTGTATGGTGTAATCTGTGTGCTTGTATGTGTGAGGGTGTGTATGTGTGTGTAACTCATCTATCGCCTCGTGTCCGTAAATACGCGAGTGAGGAGCGTTATCGCATTCATAGAATGAGATGTATTCGTGATAACAATATTGCATGTGTAGGTACGGACAGTTAAGCCTGTTCCACCCATTCCACAGAATGTCTAGTTTTATGCGCTCAAAATAGAGACGGCTATGGCTCAGCGGGTGGGGAGCGTCGCGAGACAAAGCGGGCGCGAGGCAGTTTTCTCTTTACTAGAGCGGGATGGAATTCGCCACAAGGCGCTTACGATAAAACAAAGCGAAGGCGAATAACGCGCAAATCTTTTTTATTTTAATAAGTATGAACAATTTTAGCGTTGTGACTTTTTTAAATTGCGGTTCACTAAAGAATATAAAATTGTATTTGGAAAAAAATTATAAAAAATGTACATTAATTATTTATATTTTTACAATAGAAATTGCTGTAAAAATAGAGGAATATTCGGATTTTTTTATCTATCGAGCGAAGTTAAAAAACTTGCTGTTTCAACCTCATGCTTCACTAAAGATAATCCTGTAGATTGAAAACCTAGAACATCCCTATACTTATTTATAACTTTTCACAGGTGTGCATCAAATCTAAAGTACAGATGTTTCGGGTTGGTGTTCTGTGTCCCGGGGAGTAGCCTCTTAATCGGTTTCATCGCGCTATGACGCTTCTATACGTCTAGTTCAGTGCATCGTAGTCGTTTAATCCCACCCTCACTCGAAGCGATACGGCCTCGCATTCTAGCCCTCCACGAGCCATATCAATAACATATTTATGACTTCATAAACTTCGGTCAGAAATACATTCGTTAATAAAAAGCGCCTTTCGTATAAAAGAAATTTATCGACACGCTTTATTATGCTCCTTTTTACGGCAAACGGAGCAAGTTGTCGCGAACTTTCTTAGGAGGTCAGGCTTATCCTCTATTCACTGATCCCGGCTGTTGGAAAATAATAATGTATCATAATACTTTATAGGACAATCCACTGGGGCCCTAACGTTTGCGTACGCGCCGAATACGACGACTGTTTATGTCCGGAGAGAGCAGCGTCCTTCCGCGATATCGAGTCAGTCGATAAATATAACCTTCATGCCAATATACTTGACATTATGCGCTTAAACTTTCAAAACTTTCTGTGACAAGCGAGGAACATGAAAGTCTCTTTGCGATCACTATCTGCTACTAAAAGTCATACTTGCTGAAAAGTTCGACTGAAAAAGAAGCGGCAAGTTCGAGTCGAACTTGCGTGGAGGGGGTTCCGTGCCATTATGTTTTCCGTGACAACTTTAAGACTTAGGATTTTCGTTTAGGTTTTCCTATAAACTATAAGAGAAACCTATATTCCCTATTTGTTTCAGAATTTTAGACTCTAGTTTCAGAGATAATGGGGGGGGGGAGGGGGCGGAGGGATTGTTTGTTTATTGTTTAATGATCATTCATACGGCAGTAAGACTGCACACGAACTGTCACAATTTGTTCTATCCGGTTCGATTACACTCACGAACCAAGAACCAGCCAGAAACTTCGCAGGGTATGCTCGATTTTCGTATAATTTCTTTAATATATTTTGAAAATGATAAATTTCATTTGAGAATGAAAACTAAAAAAATATATATACGAGTATTTGTATTTCTTGTAACGAGTCCTTCCTTATATTTAATACATAAAATGATGCATTTGAAAAACAAACTTTCTAAGAAGGATAGGCACTGCCGATTAGGCATTTTAATAACTATAATATGGCCAATAACGTAAGCGAAGTGTAAGTAAGTGTTCTACAACTTTTACTGTAGCGGGAGGTCTCAAATCGCTGTATGAAAAATGTTATCGCTACGTAAAGGCAGCGCGAGTTGAAACACAACTAAGTACATATGTAGGTTTCCGCTAATCCTCCAGCTGCACACTTAATGCACCTCATCATTATTCATGAACCTGAGGTTTGCAAAGTAGGTAGTTATCGCGATTTGGTTTTTTCTCTTCCTCAGCCCCTTTTTAAGTCCCACTGCTAGGCATGGGCTTCTCCCATTGACATGGAAGGGACTTGTAAATGTAAATGTAAATATTCTTTATTTGTACACCAATATAATGTACAAAATAAAGGTACAAAAAGGCGAGTTTATTGCCAAATATTGGCAATATCTTACTACTAACCTTTGGGGTGAGATAATGAGCATGTAGACATACGAGATAGTTCGAAAGAGGAATTTGCTCTGTCCTTCCTTACATATATAATATTATTAATATACATACCTATTACACAAAATAAATAAAATATAAATAAATAAATAAATATAAAATATACTTATACTTACTTACTTACATATATACACAAGTATATACACATAAATATAATATATACAATACATTTTGTCCAAATAGCAGACTTGGACTTGGACTTGTCATATACTTCCACGGTGACAGGCTGGATTGGACGCGGTATGCACAACAATATCTTTTAAATGTACTGCTGTTCACAGGATTCCTCACGGTATTTTCCATCATCCTGAAAAATTGGCAATCTCCACTCCTCTCATCACGATTCTTCAGAATTTGTCTTGTGTTTTTATCGTGTTCAATAAATATAGTAATTATCTCTATTATTTCGATAATTAATACTGGGCGTACCTGCAATGTTAAAGCTAGATACTGAAAGTATATGTATGTATGTTAAGTAATGTACAGGCTAAAATCGTTCAAACTATAACACCATATCCGTATAACCTAATAATCATCTATCTCTGACTCTCCTTAAGCTAATTTGTGAAAACGTTCATTGAGATCAATATTCTTTAAGTCGAACCTGTTCTATCTATATAAACCAAACCGCCTTAATTAAGAAATTAATCTGCCATATATTAATAATACAATTTTATAAAGTAACTTCACTAACCGAAAAGCTTAGGCTAAAAGTTTCTTCACAAGAAAATACGATAACTCGTGCTTTGCGGGCCGCTCTATTCAAGTCAGAATTTATCGGCGGGGAAGGAGCATTGAAACTTCAATTCGGGGCCATGGCGATTGAGCTCGTCCGTCTTTGTGTATTGTCAGGGGAAGATTAATGAATGAGTTTGTTGGAAATTGGATCGCAGTTGTCATAATCGGCCGAAGGGGCTATCTACGCGGCTCGAGTTAGTTTCGGACGAGCCTTTTGTGGCACTTTTTCATTGTGACATCGTATGATAACTAATTCGGAAGGCGTTGAAAAAAAGTTGGTATTAGTTGGTACTAAGTTATGTCACATGTAATTCGAATGGTGCATTTATTACTTCGAATTAATTTTATACTAATTTAAAGGCTAGAGCGAGTCAAGTAATGGTTAAAAATACGTTCTTTTGAATTAGCACTTTGAAAAGTGTATACGTGCTGTCAATAGACATAACGAATTGCTATATTTTGCTTTACAAACTTTATAAAATTGTAATATTAAATTTCAAATTTCCATTTGGTCAGAATAATTCCGAATAACTTTAAACATTCTGCACATTTGTGCTTTGTGATATCTTTCAATATGTTGTATTGGCTCACCATTTATTTATATGCCCCGAAGCCTATAGCTCTTGAAAATGGATTTAAAATATTCAGCATTTCATACAACAAATACTCAGAACAAATATTGTGAAAGAACTTCATACGTGCGCCGAAGCACTCGAATGCTTCGCTTTATTGAATTCTGATATGAGAAATAGGTACGAGTAGGTATTCATACATACATACAGAAAACATTTCCTAAAAATCGTCAATTTAGTTTTAATATCATACATAGAGTCTACGAACGCAATATCTCATAAAGCAAAGTAACTTACTCCATGACTATCCCTAACAGAATTATTATTAGTATTGATTGATACGAAGTGTGTATGTACTTTAGATACCTAATGCAAGTGCGTATCCTACACAATTCGATTAAAATATAATAATGGCAATCCCTGCATTGTTGCAGTTGTTCGGCGTGTCGATATTCGCGCTGTGCCTCTGGATCTGCGTGGAGCCCGGCTTCAACAACTGGATGCGCGTGCTGGAGCTGCAGAAGTACTTCATCGGGATATATCTGCTCATCATCGCCTCTGTCGTCATCATGGTTGTGTGCTTCCTCGGTTGCGGAGCAGCGCTTATGGAACAAGTGCAGTTACTATGGATTGTGAGTACATTTTTGGCCTTTGAATGAGTTTCAGTGTGTTTAACTATCTACAGACCGGTGCCGGATTATTGCCGTCGTCCCGGAGTACCTTCTTTCCGGAGTAACTT
Source organism: Nematopogon swammerdamellus (assembly GCA_946902875.1). Lineage (NCBI taxonomy): Eukaryota > Metazoa > Arthropoda > Insecta > Lepidoptera > Adelidae > Nematopogon > Nematopogon swammerdamellus. The sequence goes on from OX336337.1 coordinate 9,947,950, forward strand.
TTTTTAATGATTTAATTGTTGGTAGGTTACAAGTACGTACATACATTAGTTTTCTAATAATTTTCGTTTATTTAGGCGACGAGTGAAAGTGTAATAAATTTGCTTTTTATCCGAGACCCCTTCACAAATTAAAATCATGGGAAAAGTGTCGTTGATCTTCGAACCGGCTCACCTGATCTTCATCAAACATACGTAGCTAAGAACCATCCCGGTTAAACCAACTTTTTATTAAAAAACCGCCTGCAAATCGGTCCATTCGTTTGGGAGCTACTATACCACAGACGACACACAGACCGACAGATACAGGCGTCAAACATATAACCTCCCTCTTTTTGCGTAGGGGGTTAACAAAATAATGGTCGTATTCGTTTCTGTGTAGGTATTTGGTTACCTTTAACATCGCCCTTCATCGAAGATATAACGTATAAAAGAAAATTGGTAGCAATACCTTCGTGTGTACAAATTGAATCCGCAATTCAATCGAAGAAAAGGCACCGATCAGCACAACATCAACCCGACTAGTACAATGGAACATACTCGATACAGCGACTCAATCAAAAGCATTACCCACGTCTTCCGCTCCTAATACGCTTTTGTCAAATTCGCGTCGTCATTTTACCTGCCTCGCTGAATTTCAAAATAAATAAAGGGCCAGGGCAATCCTCTTACGTCGGATGCCGACGTGGCACTCTCTGTAAAGGGATTGTAACAACTGACTTACGCCGCTTTGAAAACAGAAGTGTTTTTCTAGACCCCCTAATACCGCCGTCACTCAATGCGCCGCACAACACCCGCGGAGATCTCGTAGGAATTATGCGGGCGTTACCCAGTGTTGCTCTGCGGCTTTTTATTCAGATTTACGGCGCCGTTCAATTCATACGGGCTAATCTCTGCAATTGCCATTATTTTACTGACAAAGAGTGAATTATATGTTGGATTCCGTATATTATAAAGAAATATATTTCTAGCTTGAAGTCTAGCTCTGAATAAAATTACATGAGATAAAATACATGGGTTACCTATACAAAGTATGTTAGAATTTTATCCATTTATTTATTTGAATTTTATCCATTGATTATATAATGTTTATATGGAAGTTCCGTACCTCGAAGACGTGAAAACGGACCCTATTATAAGCCTACGCCGCCCTCCGTCTGTCCTACCGTTATAGGGCTGTATCTTTTGAAGCGTAATAGATAAAATATGTGTTATTATGGCGTATTATAGGTGGGTCTTCGTACCTTACTTGCTGCTTAATAGTTATCTTGTCCTAATACTTTGCTAAACGTGGCGGTCGGTGTTTTGCTGTAATTTGCGAGAGTTCTTACAGCACAACAGGCGATTACTCTGCTTACCCCGATTGCCGGGATACAGCGTGTGCTATGTATGTATGGCGGATATCCCAACAAATAATAAAAAAACCCTGTTAAGACGAGACGGAAGTTAACTTTCTCCATACAAAATCGTCTTTCGGAATTTATGTTTTTACCCCCCTAAACCTTATCCGATTTTTATAATTCTTATTTGGTGGAAAGTGTACGTTACTGTGTTTTTGTTTTTTGAATATCTAAAGTGATGTGATGACTCATTCATTATAGCTTAATGGACTTCATGACATCAAAATATAAAAAAAAAAACATTTTTTTCGGTCGAAATACAAATTTTTAACTCCGGTGTTGTAGGTATATTTCATCTAAACAAAAAACCGGCCAAGTGCGAGTCGAACTCGCGCACCGAGGGTTCCGTATCGCCATGCCATGGTTAGCGCCACTCACGCCATCTATGGCGTGTTATGAAATGCTTCATATTCGGACGGCAGACAGGCGTAGGCTTAGTAATAGGGCCCCGTACCGAAAACGGAGCCCTGAAAATGACAAGAACGAAGATTGGACTGTCCTTAAGACAAGAACTTTTTTTATAAAAATCGGATAAGGTCTAGAAAACATAAATGCCGAACGTATGGGTACTTTCTACCGTGTGGGGCCGGTACTTTAAAAGAATAGCCCCACTGCATCCCTCCCCGTGTATGTCGTAAAAGGCTACTAAGGGATATGACTCCCTTCTTATATTACTAGGTGGTAGGGTTTAACCCGCCCGGGTTGGTACCACCACACTGAATAAAAGGTCGTTCGAAACGGCTATGTAAATAGTTTTTGTTTTCCGTCCGTCCAAAGGGAAGCACTGACGTGGCACCAAGTTCACCCGGTGTTATGGGCTGACATCACTGATGTTGTAGGTGATGTAGCTAACCGTGTCAGTTTCCATAAAAAAGATCGACGATATTGTATGGAGAAAGATAACTTCTGTCTCGTCTTGTGAGAACGTTGTCACACACAGAGAGGGCTCCGTAGCCATATGTTCCTTTGTGCACGTTTATAGCGAGTGTGCGCAGCAATCACTCGCATGTATTTCTCTATATAGTTCTCTGCCAACCGTCGTCGCACCGGGCAGAGCGCTCATGATGATGGACCACACGTTTGGCCCGAAACGCCGAGTCACATAGCTCGCAGACGACCCTGAGAGTTAAAGATTTAACGGTTTTACCGTTAAATCTTTAATAATATTTAACAACCATCGGCAATTTGAAAACCCATATAATATTTTACAATTCTGTGCGAACGGATCATAGAACGTCTATGTAATAGGTTAAGTAGATACTTTTTCAATTTAATTCATAGATATATATGAAACAGACGCGGCCGGTACATGCGTGTTATGATATTTCCAAGTGACTGCTGACAAAATGTCCGAAAGTTCTCTTAGAAACTTTGTTCATATATTTTTATTGCAGTCCTCTATCTATTCAGAAGAAGGCAACAACAAAACATATCTGCATACAAGGCGGTGGTCTCAGGCGGCTCGGGGGGGGGGGGGGGGGGGGGGGGGGGCGCTATGTGGGACGAAACAAAAAGTTTCGATAAAGAAGTCTTACGAGCGGCAACAGAGAGATGGGGCATCCCTCCCTACCGACCCCGCACGCCCGGGGTATACCTATGTTATTACTATGAACTTTTATTTTACATAGCTTTTGCCCGCGGCTACGCTCGCTTGAAATTCCTATTTAAAAGAATAAAGTCAGTAAGCCCGCGACATGCCGCTACCGTACCATTATTTCGGCGCGCGGAAGACACATACAGAAAAGATTTCTAAAAATTTTAAATTTAGTTTTGGTATCATACATAGGGTCTTATAAAATATAAAACAAAGTAACTTACGCCATGGCCATCCCATAAAGATTTATTATTTGTATTGATATCAAGTAAAGTATTGTCAATTGGTTGGAATTTGTGTTTATTGTTTATATTTACTTTCATCCATACGTAGGGTAACCTACGCTTGGACATGCGGTTGCTCACAATGTAAATGTGCGTGCTGTAAATAGTTCGTGTTTTCTGTCCAGTTCAGTGTAGCATGAAACGAAGGGAGCAACTGACATGCCACCTAGTTCACCAATGTGTTATGGGCTAACATCACGGATGTTGTAGGTGATGTAGCCAACGGTGTCAGTTTCCATGAAAAAAAAAAACCAGTTGCACTCCGGGTGTACCGGCAGAAGTGAAAACTTTTTGTATTTCCGAAAATAATTCTTAGGTGGTTATAAAAAAAACTAAACACCCTAAAAAAATTTAAACACCGTAACATTGCAAAAGAAAACAAAAGAAAAAAAAACAAAAAAAAATTTTAGGGATTCGAACCCATGGTCAAAAAATACAAATCCTACACTCTTACCATTGAGCCACGAAATCACATAAGCGACCAAACGAATATCGGATTCCCTTGATTCGCTTTCGGTTTTACTGTCACTCAGAGACGAACAGAATTGATCCCGAGCCACTCGTAACTTAACCCTTAATGCAGTGACTTATGGTTACATTTTAAATAACAAAAATAAATCTGTCGCTTTCCGAGATCTGACGCGAGTTTAAAATTTTTTGCCCACCTAAAAAAGTGCCAAGCGCCGCTAAAGAAGTTTTCACTTCAAAAAGAACATTAATATTTACAGGATAAACATGCATATTTTAAGAATCTGACCACTCCCTATATTTATATATATATAACGAAAACGAAAATAAAAAAAAAATTATAAATAAAATAGTCCAATTATTTTGTTCAAACTCTGCGGTGGGTCGGCTAATGGTTAGTTGCGTCAATTAGACCATTGATCTTTCGGCACAACCATCAAGGCCGGTTTTCATGAACAGCTACTGGCCCAGATAATAGACGCCGGTATACAAACGTAGAAAATAATTGAGTCTTCCAATTATGATTAAGAATGCTTTCATAATTTCATATCATAAATGTAAACAAAACAGAATACCGAGAGACGACCACAACGCTTTAGAGACGAGCTCGACATAAGGGAGGAAACAAGCAACCCCAAAGAGCGTGGTTTACGAAACAATAACCACTATTTATGTATTCCTTTAATTAAACCGTTCGTTACGTAGTTCTCGTACTCCACTACCAATTAACTTTGTCTACCCAAATTGTACGTACATTGTAAATGGTCCCTCTGGATTGCTCAGAGACTATCCAAATTACTTATGTTCAGCGGACAACTCCTGTGCCAGCCAGCCCCTACCTCCAGTCTTTAATTATCGATTTTATTTTTCAATTTGAATATAAAGACATTTCAAAATAAAATTTAACATAATCGTCAGTGCAACTGAACTCGCAGGAAATAGGAAATACTAATTTATAGAATGAAATGACAAAGTTAGCTGTTCTCACGCTGACTTTGTAAACTTTGGAAGTTTAGATTGTCATCTTTTCATTTTAATCTCGTTTACATTTCCTTGAAACGTTTCTAAATTATCATTTGCGTGTTGTTAAAAATCTGGCATCTAGAAATGTTGAAACTAACCAATATTCTTCTTTTTTTATTCGCTGTACTGATAAAAATCATAAACCGTCTTCGTGTCGCAATAAAATTAGAACTACAAACAATTTATTTAACTGGTTTGTAATTATTTTTATTGTGGAATTTTTCTTAAGGTTTTGAAGTAAAACTTTAGTAACGTGCAATCTCTAAGAGTAATTAAGTAATGAATCTCCACCAGTTTTCCCAAATTCGCAACGTGGCTGGGATGAACCCGTTATTAATTCAACTTGTAGAGTTCTCTCTCTGGACGGCAGCGATGCTGATAAGGCACGCATCCTGGCATCGTCGCAGACTGAATCCGGTGCGTGGCTTAATGCATTTCCGTCACCACATCTTGGAACTCTGCTTGACAGAGATACGCTACGCATCGCTTTCTGTCTGCGGTTTGGTGTCAGGATCTGCCAGCAGCATACATGTGTTTGCGGTGAATTGGTGAGGACGTTAGGGCATCATGGTCTTTCTTGCTCCAGGAGTGCTGGCAGGATATCTCGCCACGCTGACATCAACCGTATTCTAAAGCGCTCCCTTGCATCTGCGAATATGCCTAGTATGTTGGAACCTCTTGGCCTGTCTAGAGACGACGGAAAACGGCCAGACGGTCTCACACTCTTGCCGTGGAAGCAGGGGAGGGCTTTGGTTTGGGATGTCACGTGTGCCGATACCTTAGCTCCTAGTCATGTAGTGGGCTCTAGTCAGGTTGCTGGCTATGCCGCAGCAAAGGCAGAAAAAGCGAAACATCTGAAATACAATACTATTAAGCAGCACTACGAGTTCGTTGCCTTTGCTGTGGAGACTTTTGGGGTGTGGAGTCCGGACGCTAAAGACCTCGTGAAGCAGCTAGGTCAGCTGCTTATTGAAGCGTCCGGGGACCGTCGTGCCAAAGCATTCCTCACACAAAACATCAGCCTCGCCATCCAGCGCGGGAACGCGGCGGCTGTCCTCGGGACAATGAATGATGTCCCGAGGATGCAGGAATATTTTTATTTAATTTTAGTTGTTACATTTCTGTTTAATTTAATTTTTCTTTTTGTCTAATAAAGATTTTCAACACATTTCAGTAAGTAAGTAAGAATTTATTTAAATGTCAAAATCACTTACCAAAAAGCTTCCTTAAATTTACAAAACCTTCCTAAAGATATCTCAAAAGCCCTTGATTTAAGTGATGGCTGTTATTATTCGGAACAAAGCTTCTCGCTGTAACGTTGTTCTTTCAAAATATTTTCAAGAAAGCAAGATCACGTCTTAATGCTAAGATCAAGGTGAATTATTTATCCTAAGAAGAAAAACTAATATAGGGTGTTTCAGGATAGGGTTTCGTAACTTCAGGGTTCGAAAGGGGTCCATATTTGAAGACGAAAAGCACTGAAACATTTTCCCAGATTCGGTCATTTTATAATACTTTTTGGAGAAAATCGTTTCATCGAGATTTGGTGGACGGTTAACATCCGCCTCTATTAAATAAAAATAAAATTACTAAATTGCAATTTTTAACTAGTAGAATTGAACTGCATGTAGGTAAATTCCAAACACTTAAATTTGAATGACATCAAAAGAAAAAGGGTACTGGACTAGATCATTGCACTACCTAGACCTAGACAGTAACTCCCCATACTCACTGTACATCGAGTTTTTATAACAATTTCCAATTTTTGTATGAAAAAAAAGTACTGAATTTCGATTTAAATGATAAGGATTTTTTTCTTCTAATAATGAGTACTTTCTATTCCTGAAGTTTCTCAAGCCTATCCTGAAACACCCTATATTCATTTAAACACTAGACCAAACAAAATAGGTAACTAATCCTCCAAGTGCACTTTAACGCCTAGGTAATTAAGTGTGATAAAGTAAACCGCGACCCTTGCTCCTCGCTTTCGCACCTAATGGCAACATCTTGATTTTTCTCACCGAAGTACCTATCATCATCGCTATCATCACCTTATCGTCCCGAAATAGCTCAGGGAGTCATAATTAAAACAACGCTCCCGCCAGCAAACAAAACGGAGGAACAAATTCGTAAACAACAAAATTAATCTCTCATTACAGCATCCGCCATCAGATTGTTATCGACGAATACCATAAATTCGTTCCGCCCTTATCTCGGTCCCCCTCCCCCCGGCAGCCCCTCGCGGCCGCCCCGCCGCGCCCCGCCGCGCCCCCGCAGACCCAACTCTGATATATTATTATTATTTTGGCGACTTCACGGTCTTGCGCCTTTGTTACGTTTTCGTTTTAACGAGGCGAATTGTTCTTGCAGATCGTGTTTTCTCTTTTTCGGCGACTCATAAAGAAAAGCAGCAATTGCCTTTGCGGATGAGGGAAACGAAAAAAAGATTTGATAACAAGCCCGGCAAAACAAAGGGTCAGGACCGAAATGTAAATAATGGTAGCAATTTTGCCCGGGTAACGTTTTCTTTGCCGTTAGAAAGTGAAGCTCTGCGGCGCGGCGGCGGCGGGGGACGGCGGAGGAGGCGGGCTCCACTGTGGCGTATCACCCCCATACATCAGTGCGCGTATGCGTAATTCAGATAGAGCGAATAAATCTTTAAGCCTCATGCATAAAAGATGGTAGCCATCTCTTAAATTAAAAGTATTCGGCTGTCAGATCTCGCCGAGCCACTATTGTTTCTTTGCCTCATCCACTTACGTAATCCAGAGGCCCAGAAGAGACACGCAACCTGCGGCGGCGGTGGTGGCGCGGCGGGACTTCGTGCCGGGCACAATTCGCATGTTTGTTCGGGATGATTTGGGATAATGCTGCCTCGGCTTTAGTCTTGAAAAATGTCGTAGAAGTACTTCAGGCACTTTTATTGCTTCCTCTCTGCATACCGGGCGTATAAAGACGTATAACGTGGACCTTTCACCAAGGCTCTCCCCTGTTCATTTGGTACAGTAAAACTCATTTTTTGTGGAAACTGACACGGTTGGCTACATCACCTACTACATCCGTGATGTTAGCCCATAACACCTTCGTGAACTAGGTGCCATGTCAATGCTTCACTCCGGTCGTGCCGGGTACACTGAACTAGACGGAAACTAACCCTACCACCTAGTAAGGTAAAAAGGGAAGGCACCTATAGTTTAAAGTGGAATCCGAACCACGGTCCATCATCTACGTTCTGACCGAACCCAGTAATCTTATCACGAGATTTAACCTACACCGCGTACTACGCTACGCCGCCCGTGTTCTCCGCATAATTTTGTATGGAGAAACGAAGTTCGCAAACACGTAATTTTCAATTTATAATGTGCAATAATTTCACAAAAAAAAACAAAGATTCAATTCAGATGAAGAATAAAGGGTTCGGTTTCTGTAACAAAACAACACATGGACTAACGGCTTAAAACATAACTAAGTTTTTTTATTTCACCCCACAGTATGTGCGCCGGGCAGACTCCATATTTTTTCGCGACACGTTAGAGAATTTACTACGACAGGGTGTCGATAAAGATGTTCGTTGGAACATAAACAAAAATTGGAAAGCGCCGCGACCGGGGCGTTGCGTGTCGGTCGCTCTGATCAGTTTCGGTTTCTATATAGCTACAAAATGGCGTGATAGTTTCAATTAGAGTTTTTTTTAGTTCGCCTCGGCTCGTATATCAAGTTGACAGCAGCGATATATTAAATAGCGTGTGAACTTTCTAATCTAGCGACTTGGCAGCGCTACTACCGCGTTGCTTTCCTTCAACAGTTGTGCTATCGAGAATATTAGTTTTCAGAAGTTTTTGCGTTCAAACTTGTTTTTTATACTATAAATCAGCCGTCACTTATATGTACCACTAGCCTGCGCCTTCCACTAACACAACGGTGGCGCTAATAATAATTTCTTCATAGTTTATTTTTAGGTTCGAGAGAAAGAGAGCACGACAAATAACATAAATTTATTGAACGCCAAAGCAGGCCTCACGCACTCTATGTACTTGCGCGCGCTAACTACCTACCGCCCGGTGGACCGGCGGCGATCTAATTCACTGGAAATTCGTCGGCCGCGCGAAGCATACCTACACGCTCGCCCACGCAACTGCGCGCAGCTGCAAAGCAATAATCACTTTACACTCGATCGTTTAGGTACATTTCCGCACGCAGCGATTGGCGACGTAAAACAGTAGGCTATTAAAGCCGAAGGTATGGAACTTTTTCTATGGAGTGATTTATCTCTTACGAAGTAACTATTAAGTAATCTGTGCCCAAAGTTTAAATATCCCGCACAAAATGTCACCCATAAAATGTTTTCCACAAATCTTCCACTTACTAGATTTTCAACTTCAATAGCTCATAGCAGCTATCGATGTCCGAATCATTTCGTGGAAAAACTAATTAATTTACAAAATTAATATCTCGTGGCTTGAACAGAGTTTACATAGCAGGCACTTAGTACCTTTTATATCTAAGCAGGTTTAGTTTCACGCTCTGGCAAGTTTTGATAGTCAAAACTAATTAGTTTACCTAGTTCATAAATTGTAATTGGATTGTCAAAAGTTTAATTGCAGCCTCTGCGAAAATTTGTCTTAACAGAGGTAGATTACAATGCATTGCCTCCGTATATATGGTAATTAAAATACTATTTGAATATAAAATATGTTGAACATAAAAAGATAAATTGCTGTGAAATAAAATAAGTACTATCTAATTAAGTTTATTAAATATAATGAAACGGCAATCGCTGTAGGTTAATTACGAGTATTTTAGTGTCTGCGTCCACTGTGCATTCTTATAGTGGACGCCTAAGTAAGAATGAGGCAAATACAACTCTCAATATCTTCAATAACACAATTTACTAGAGCGCACCTACGAGTGTATACAAAGTATGAAACCTAAATGACACCGCATTACTCAAGTGCTCCTGCGGGTACACTTCCAGTACACACTGACATCATGGAGGAAATAAGTTTTTTAATATTAACTTTCTGCCTATTTTTTTCTCGAGGATTCTAGGCTAGCGTTATTTTATCTTAGATTAATTGTATAAGATTTTAACATGGGTTGACTGGAAGAAATCACTTCCAGTGATAGGTCTGCCTTCGCCTAACCTAAACAAAATTTTCATATCCATTTCCATTCAAAACTTACGAGTTTCAATACAAAACTTAATCCCCTATTTAAGAATTTTCAAAAATCCTTGCTCAGTCCTTACCTACGTTATAAGGAACTCTTCGTGCTTCTGAATCCACCGGTTTAGGCTATGCGTTGTCTGGCAGTGAGTCAGTCAGTGCTGAGAATTTTGGCGACCGAGCTTCGCTCGGCGTCTAATGACGGCGCTACATTGTTAACATGACAGCAGATACTGTTACCTACTGCCTACTGGTACCTCAAAATTTCATCCAAATCGTTAGAGCTGTTTCCGAGAAACCAATTATATATGCACCATACATACATATATACTAGAATTACTCATTTAATTAAAGTAACAGGATATGTTTTATATTGTTCTTATGAATGTTTATTATTGATTCATGTGCAATAAAGAATTTCTGTCTATCTACTAAACTAAAACCGGTAGCAATAATATTGTGTTCGTCAACAAAAGTAGGTAGAGGTGTGGCGCCGCCGCCACCCGCCCGCCCCCGCCCGCCCCCGCCCGCCCCCGACCGCCCCCGACCGAGCCCGTCGCGCCCGCGCGCGCCGGGGCCCTCCGGGAGGCGCACGTGAGGCCCGCAGTAAATATTTGATCCGGTTTAATGCTTACATACTGATCGCTTCCTTCATAAATCGGAGGCTGGCGCGAGCCCCGCGTGTGAGATTCACAATATTCTCACGGTATTTGAGGATTTAGGGATTTCTGACGATGCCTTTATTTTATAAGGCCTTAAAGCGTACACTCGGTTAGAAGAAGGGAGATTTTTGAACCTCTAATTTAATAGGATCGGTCGCTCTGAGTACGGCGACGAGTGTTACAAAAGAAAGACGAATTACAAAGAAGTACAACAACGAAAAAAAATTAAATCTGAAAGCAATTTCACAAATTGTTGAGGATAATGAATCAAGTAAGTGCCCAATTTGGAACACTTACTTTCTCATTTGCGTAATGCATAAAGAAATAAACAATCCATCACTCCCTGCGGCGGCGGCGGCAGAGGCGGCGCGGCAGCGGTGGCGCTCAGCTCATAAAGAAGACCGAATAAAAAGTACATGAAGCGACTAGACTGGTGTCATTATTCGCGCGTTACTCGCGCGACCGTACGTGTCTCCGAGCTTCTCGAAATAGGAAAGAAATCACTTTTATTTTTCATCTCGACCACATGTTACGTTATGATAAATCACTTGGGAGGCAGTGTATCAGGCGGCTGCAGGCAAGACGTCGCCCCCGCCCCGCCCCGCCCCACCCCGCCCCCGCAGCACTCGCACTATATTACCATACACACACAAATACTTAAACACCGAATCAACACGAAACTGTGACCATTGCATCTTGTTACATTTATATCATTTATGAAAAAAATTCTAAGAACAGCTGTAGATCGATTTAATTCAATTATTAGAATCTTCACCTTCATCCGCCGAACTAATGTTCTCATAATGAACCTGACTCGGTTAGATACATCACTGCTGCACTACTTACACCCTTGATGTCATGAGGTCAGCTCATACAAAACACCTTGGTGAGCTAGGTGCCATGTCTGTGCTTCTATTTAATCGTGCCGGCTACACTGGACTGAACTGAAAACACCAACTGTTTTCGTGCCGTTTCGACCGGCCTTCATTCAGTGTGGTGGTAGCAATCCGGACCGATTAAACACTACCACCTAGTGAGATAATGGAAGAGAGCTTCAGTATACTTACAGTACGGTATAGTTAGTTCTCACCATTTATGTAAATATAGTTTCAACCAACTTAAATTAATTTGAAAAGAGCCTGAAATCTTCAACGTACTAGTCTTATTTCAAGTAGGTACAGCGTAGCTCTCTAATAAGCTCGACGAGACAAAATCAAAACAACGAGTATAAATTTAACAGAAAATCTTTCGCCGGCTAAGGGTGTTTATCTCAGCGAAAAATCCAACTCGTCGGAGATGGGCAAAGGGAGAGGAATTACAAAGTATCCCTCGTATCTCATACCTTGGGAAAGTTCCGATTTATAAATTAACATATAAATCGAAAAGCTTACGGCGAAAACAAGTATCAAAGGCATTTGTCCGAGGCTTTCGGAGGGCAAGCTTCATCTTGCTGATGACATTTTTATAGAGACGATATCGGTCGGGGCGACAATGCGCAGCGGCGAGACGCTCGGGGGCAGACTCACTCCTCCGCCGCCGTTTCGCCGCCACCGGATCTCCGCCGCCGTTCGCTCGTACGCAGATAGCCACATACATTTTGCTTGTGTGACGTAACGATATTTCATTAGAAGAACGGTCCATATGAAGGAGGTTTTATGAAAGTTAACTTAACTTACTTAATTGGAAGAAATCACTTGCAGTGATTTTGCGTTTGCGCACTCCTGTATTTCTTGTTTATGTGATGAATTGTGTGCAATAAAAAGTTTATATTCCAATCTATACCAATTAAATTGATATGCACGATTAAAATATAGCTATAGCTCGGAGAACGAACGTGAGTAAAGCCTTGTAAATTATTGTTTAATTATCTTAGATCCAGCGGAATTTTGTTGTTTACTTAGAATGTATAACTATCTCATTAAAATTACTGATTATGCAGAACTAGAGGATAAATAGTTCCAAATATATGTGGTGAACTCCTAAGTATATTGTATTATTGCTACATCACTGAAGCAGCTAGCATCTGTGAATTAAGTTGTGTCCAAATAACCCGCGGTGAAAGGGCGGCGTAAGGTCGAAAGTTTGTGGGAGTGAGGTAATCTTGAATATGATCTATTATTACATATAATAAAATCGTAGAGGTAAGAAAGTCTGTACATTGAATGTATTCGAAAAAAAACTAACCAGGGTGGCTTAAAATGAGATACTGAACATGTTAGAACAGTTTTTAAAATTTTTGTTTGTTTGTTTGTTTGTTTGTCTGTACGCGCATCACGCAAAAACCACTGAACGGAATTAGACGAAACTTTGTATAGTGGCAGTTTATATGCCGGGTTAACATAATACGTAAAAAAAAATAACAAAAATAAAAAAAAATTAAACAATTATAAACATTATTGCGCGTTTAAAATCACGTAGTCCAAAGAACATAATTATATCTTGAGAACTGTCATCTCGACGTGAGCTGGCCGGTGACAAATTGTTTGATAAATAAAAAAAATATTTGAAAGTCGAAGTTATGTCGCTGTCATTGGTGCAATAAAATTTATATATCTGTTGCCCGCGGCTTCGCTCGCGTGAAATTCATATTTCAAAAAAAGAAAGTAAGTAACTAAAGGCGGGCCCGAAGGCGGATCTGCGCTCACGTAAACGATATTCTTTCTCGATGAAAGTAACTAAGGGCGAGGCGGAAGGCGGAGCTGAGATCAGGAAGAAGAAAAACATTCTTGAAGAAAGTATGTAACTAAGGGCGAGGTCGAAGGCCTAGCTCTATTCTGGAAGACCATAAACCTTCTTGAAGAAAGTAAGTAACTATGGGCGAGGCCGCAGGCCGAGCTGCGTTCAGGAAGAAGCTAAACCATCTTGAAGAAAGTAAGTAACTAAGGCGAGGCCGAAGGCCGAGCTACGTTCGAATAATTGAAAAACCATCTCGAAGAAAGCAAGTAACTAACGGCGAGGCCGAAGGCCGACCTGCGTTCAGCAAGAAGCTAAACAATCTTGAAGAAAGTAAGTAACTAAGGCGAGGCCGAAGGCCGAGCTATGTTCTGATAATTGAAAAACCATCTCGAAGAAAGCAAGTAACTAAGGGCGAAGCCGAAGGCCGAGCTGCGTTCAGGAAGAAGCTAAACCATCTTGAAGAAAGTAAGTAACTAAAGGCGAGGCCGAAGGCCGTGCTCTGTTCGGGAAGACCATAAACCATCTCGAAGAAAGCAAGTAACTAAGGGCGAGGCCGTAGGCCGAGCTGCGTTCAGGAAGAAGGTAAACATTTTTGAAGAAAGTTAATTAATATTAAGATTGAGTTAATTTAATTTAAATTTTATTATAAAGTCCACGCTTCTGACGGCAAATATACCGTGCATCCTAGAACTTCGCGGTTATTCCCGGCTGGATGGCAAGAGGCCCGATGCTATCACCTTAGTGCCATGGACTAAGGGTAGTTCTTTGATGTGGGACGCCACTTATGTTCTCACATTGGCTCCAAGTCACGTTAGGACATCTTGAAGAGCGGCTGGCGCGGCCGAGGCTGGGGCGGAGAGCCTCAAACGCAACAAATATAGAAATATAATTCAAGATTTCGAATTTGTTGCGTTTGCGGTTGAAACCCTCGGTCCGTGAAGCAGTGAAGCCAAAAGAGGCTTGGGCCTCTGCTGGTTGACGCAACTGGTGTCCCGCCATCAAGGGCTTATGTACTTCATTCAAAGAGTAAGCCTTGCCATCCAGCGGGGTAATGCCGCAAGTGCTCTAAGAACATTTGAAAATGCCCGTTTTGATAGTTATTTTAATGTTTGTTAGGTAGGTTTTAATTCTTTAGTTATTAATATTACTTTTTTATTTTTATGAAATAAATAGATTGAGTAAACGATATTAATATTCTATCGAAGAAAGGAAGTCTTTAAGGGCGAGGCCCGAAGGCGGAAGAGTTTTTGGTTTACCTGAACGCAGCTCGGCCTTCGGCCTCGCACTTAGTTCCTTCCTTTCTTTCAGAAGGTTTATCGTCTTCCTGAACGCAGCTCGGCCTTCGGCCTCGCCCTTACTTACTTCCTTTATTTGAGAAAGGTTTATCGTTTACCTGAAAGCAGTTCGGCCTTCGGCCTCGCCCTTAGTTACTTTCTTTGAGAAGGTTTATCGATTACCTGAACGCAGCTCGGCCTTCGGCTTCGCCCTTAGTTACTTACATTCTTCTTTGGAATACGAATTTCACGCGAGCGAAGCCGCGGGCAACAGCTAGTTATAAATAAATCATCAGAAAATAAACTAATAAATAAATAAACAATCAGAGCAGCCCCGATAGAGACATTTGGCAATTTCGCGGTTGAAATATTAAAACGTCGGAAATAAATATAATTTTAAGAGCGAATGGAGTAGTTAATTGGTTAAGTTATCCTAATCAACTACGTACATAATCAATCTACCATGCCGAATATGTAATTTTTTAACACCCGATCGATCGACAAGAAACCGATGAACCAGTATAATAAGTAGTAGGAAGATCACTTTCAAAATTAATACTTGTTCAAAGTATTTGCTTCCCAAATCGTCTCCAAAACGAATTGGGGGTAATTGATTTGTCTCAGCCTTTGATCCGAGTCCGCGTGAAGCGCGAAGCGCGCCTCATCCATCCACATGTGAGAATTCATTTCTCTCACGCAACTCGCTCTCCTTACAGATTCTTTCAGATCCTCTTTCCACTGTTGATTCTTGATTAAGCTTTTCATTTGGAGCAAATTGATTACTTAGGAATAAATATTTGAGCAGACGGCACGATGAGACGACTCCGCTCCGCGCCGACGCCGCGCGATTCCGCTATGCGAGGAATCAAAAATTTGTACTCTACTTCAAAGGGGAAATATAATCTCGGCAGCGGGCCGCACGAAATTCTTTTTCACTTTGAGATATCTGTACGTGTGCGAATTTGAAATGTATGCGTATCGTTTGAGAGGCTACGATTATGTGATGTTACTACGAGGACAGGACAGGTCAGACAGACTTATTCAATTCACTTTCTGCGCGCCCTTCGTGACAGTGGTGCAGCGAGTGTGCGCGCTTGTGGCAAGGACTGAGGTGGTTCTTGTCTAGGGGCCTATTTCCACATTTAAATCCGTCTGCACCAAAGAGCTGCGAAGCTTAATCTGAGTACAAGTCGCAAACTATAAGTCTGGTCAGTTTTCATGGAAACTGATTAGGTTGGCTACATCACCTACTACATCCGTGATGTCAGTCCATAACACTTCGGTGAACTAGGTGCCATGTCAGTGCTTCCCTTCGGTCGTGCCGGCTACACTCATTTTTAAATGAACTTTCATTTAGTGCGGTGGTATCAACCCGGGCGGGTTAAACGCTACCACCCAATGAAGTAAAAAGCGAAGGTACCTAAAGTTTTACTTGGAATCCGAATCACGGTCAACCTCCAACGGTCGAGCGGTCACCCATCCAAGTACTAACCGCGCCCAGGTGTTCTTATGATCTCGACCGTCAGTCAGTCGATCGTACCACTGAGACACCGAGGCTGACAAAAAATGTACCTACGTTCAATTAGCACAGACATATCTTATAGAAAATGTAAAATAAAATCATTTTTTCCTTGAATGTTATTATGCACTTACTTTAAAAACAGTTACCTGTAATATAACAAAATATACAACTTGGTAAAAAACTTACTAAAAATGTTTACCTTTCAAAAATAGTCCCTGAATGAGTGAAGATAATATGAAACTCCGACGTCACCACCCCGCCCACGTCGAAGTCGAAACACCCCACACACCGGTTTGGCGAGGTTGCCTGGTAAATGTCAGATAATGAGGAAAATAAGTGTGTCAGAACACAAAGGAGACGTTATCTGTCTCTCGCTGGAGCCTGCGCTCGAGGGAAACCTGTGCAATAATAAAGGAGACGATTTCAATCAATTTTCTACACGTAAATAAATGTCCTCAAAAGAGGTATTGTGTAAATGAATGTAGTCCCTATACGAATGCGGTGGCAAGAATTTTGAAAATAAAGAAAAAAAATTCAAACTTATTTTCAGACCGCTAGAATCTGTAATGGAATGCAGGCAAGGAGTCGATGAAAATTTCAGAATTCATGCCGATGAACCACTGAGCAAAAAAAAACGCACCGCAGTTCACTGTTCTGTGCGATGAACAAAATTTGTTTAGTTTTATGTCAAAAAAACAACCGCAATACCTACAATGTTTTCAAGTTTACACGGTTATTCATTACTAGTGTTGCCCGCGGCTTCGCTCGCGTGAAATTCGTATTTCAAAAGATGAAAGTAAGTACCTAACTAAAGGCGGGGCCGGAGTCCGAGCTGGGTTCAACTAAACGATAAACATTAACGAAGAAATGCTCATTTTATAATTTTATGGATTAACAGTGTATGTGACTTACGTACATCGACGGCTACGTCACGGGCTTCATCAGGAACCACGGGAATTCCTGGAGCCGACGTCTGCTGTTTGTGCTGCTGGCTGCGTGTTTGTACCAAACGCCAAACTGTCGACGTGGACTGTTTGACGTTTGGTACAACCATAGATGGTACAACGGACACCAGACGTCGCCGACTGCAGGAATTCCCGTGATTCTTTCCTAATAAAGCCCGTGAAGTAGCGGGTAAAACGTCGACTCATGTAACTCAAAACCGCTTAAAATCCATAAAATTTTTAAATGAGTATACCTACACTATTTTCGCGAAGTTTAAAAAACCGGCCAAGTGCGAGTCGAACTCGCGCACCGAGGGTTCCTTATCGCCATCAGTCATGGTTAGCGCCACTCACGCCATCTATGGCGTGTTATGTAATGCTTCATATTAGTCGTGTTTAGTTAAAATATGTCGTGCATATGTCGTGATTAGTTAAAATGATTCACGCTCTATTCGGTAGATGGCGCGCGCGCATACATTTTTTTGGTTTCTTCTTTGGGAACCCCCGTGATTTTTTTAGTTTTTCTTATTGTTATTATCGGCCATAATAACACATATTATTCTGTGAAAATTTTAACGGGCTACCTATTACGGTTCCAGAGATACAGCCCTCGGACAGACGGACAGACGGACGGACGGATAGACAGACAGACGGCGTAGGCTTAGTAATAGGGTCCCGTACCGGATACAGAACCCTAAAAAGATGAAAAATAATATATTTGCTGATTTTCAATATTAACTATAAATTTCATAACTATTAACAAACCATATCATACATTTACACGATTAATTAGAAAGTCATTCACCTCATTCAGTTATTAAGTCACGAAAGCTCCACCAAGTGATACCTACTCTGAATAAAGAAACGCGTTTCCACCCACACCACGATGGGCTCCCGCCGCCACCGCCGCCGCCGTGCCCTCTAAATACATTTTATGGAGATCGAACGACGCCTTAATGTTCTTCCGATAGAGCTTCGACCTCCTCCGTGCAAATTAATGTCGCAATAACGCACAACATTAAAAGACAGACAGATAAATCTTGGCGAAGGTTTGTTTTAGTGTCAGTAAACATTAAGGGTTTGCCATTGAGTTAGTATTGCGATGCTTCCTCCCACTTCTAGCTAGTTCTAAGGCAAAGGTAGAGCGTGTTAGACTATAGGTCACCGTCAAGTGTTTTTAATGTGAATTTTCGAAGCGTAACTTTTACGGTCATTGCACGCTCGGTAGCCGGGGAGTAAAATGAGAAAAAATTTAACCGTCACCGTCACCATGTTTGAACCCGTCACCGTTATTCGAATGCAAATCGGCGCTGCCATAGGTAGCGGTAGCCCTTGTAGTTTGGAATTTGTGTTCTTCATAGTACAAGTTTCGCATAGGTGGACACGATTTCGAATCACGAGCTCTACGGATTATTTCTTTTTTTTTTCTTTTAGGTTTCCGTAACGTACGGGTACGGAAGCCTATTACTAAGCCTACGCCGCCCGTCCGTCTGTCCGTCCGTCTGTCCTACCTTTAACGGGCTTTATCTTTTGAAGCGTAATAGGTAGACGGTTGAATTTTTCACAGAATAACATATTCTGTGAAAAATTCAACCGTGAAAAATTATGGCGGATATACTACCAAATAAAAAAACAGAAGGTAAAAAATTAAGGGAGTCCCCATATAACCTTTTTAAAACGTTTTCCTGTTTTGGCTCTTTCGTAAAAACGGTAATACATACAAGCGTCAAACTTGGTATGATTATAGTGCAAACTCCAAACTAAAATAACAAATAATAAAAACTGGCCATTTAAATGATGGTACGAAACCTTCGGTGCGCGAGTCGGACTCACACTTGGGCAGTTTTTTTTTTATACATTCTTCACATAGCTTTTCATATAAAATCAATATATGCTTCCACCGAAAATTACTTTTACCGAAAAATACGTAGAAACTTCACTTCCCCGACGCCACCCTTTTTTTTAATATTAAGAGGTACGATTACTTAATAGGTTACAATAAAATATAGGTAGAAAGTATTTTTGAAATGTAGAAAAAAATATTACTTGTACCGAAATGAATAGAGTTCTCGCCGCCATACAAAACATACCGCGACTAGAGCTCTATTCAGGTGTCTCGAGCTATACGTTTAAATAAATATTAAATAAACTATCGGGTTTCCCCGCACCCAGGCTCATTCCGCGCCAAGCTAGACGCGCTCCATCCGCGTATATTAAAAAGAAATATTATTATTTTTTATTTTGTTTAGTTTCTATAATAGAAATTCTATTGTATGTTTGGTGCCCAGGGTGTTGATGCCATTTGAAGGGCCAACACGGTTATAATAATAATGTAACAGCTGCAATATTAATATGTAGTGTTTTTTTTTATTTTATTTGTTGCACAAACGTATATAATAAATATCGGTGCAGTTAAAACCAGTCTAGCTCGAGGCGTGAAGTATTTCTACGAGTGTGTGCCTAATAATTCCTTGGCAACGGATCCGTGCTAGACAGAACTTGCTAACATACTCGTGCATACTATAACACTAGCTATGAATTGGAAAGCTTGGCAGTGAAATATATTTTTGTAGGTTCATTTGTTTTGTGCGGTCTCTTAATTAAGGCGAAGTCCTTTCGTTAGTCTTCGATTTCAATTGTTTATAGGTACAATGTATTTATATAATTACAGTTACATATAACAGACTAAGCTCCGTTTCTCGTTCGTGGCCTTAAAGTGAATGGCACAAAGTGGCGAGTTTTTGTAAGCCTCGCTAACTCGCTGGTTGGATCGATCGACCGCAGTTGGTGATCTCAAGCACAGCTGGATACGGTCAGAACTTGGATGGGTGACCGCTCGGTCGTTGACGCTAATCGTGGTTCCGATTCCAAGTAAAAAAGTATGTCCCTTACCTTCTTATTTTACGAGGGTTACTTAGTTTTCAGCACATCCATCGCATACACTTGACAGGAGATATCTGGCAGATAAATTGTAACCGAAGGTAGGGTACCAATATGTGATAGGGTTTAATTATTAAGAGTTGTTAGTTTAATGTTTAACAAATTATTATTTACTTCTAAATAAAAATATACCAACGTGGTTGGAAATAACGGCCAACCAAAAACACAAGAAAATACGAAAGCGTATATAGTAAAGTAAAATCGAGCCACCTATAAATGAATAATATAATCTAAGTACGTACTTGACTTGGCGATTGTTATCGCCACAATAACGCCGAGGGAAGCAATAACATTCAGCCAACACTCGCCGAAGAACCCAACCGTAGCCAACGTTCATCCACAGGCAATAAAAACTCTTAATGTAATCCTTTGAATTTATATCCTGACGAAGTTTGGATCAAAACAAATCCCTCTCACATTCACACACTTCCCAACACCCAACATGTATTGTGTCCGCGGTTACGTGTGGGTGAGGGTGTGTGTTTGTGTGTGTGGGGGGGTGTGAGGGTGTGTATGTGTGAGGGTGTCTTCAAGAGAAACTATCCAACTCTGCAGAAAATATAAACGGAAAGAATATTCCGTCATAGAAGATTGAAAGCTAGTTTCAAGTTAGATACTTCATTATTTTTCATGCGAAATATAAGCTCTAGACTTTCTCGGATGGGCAGGCGAACAATAACAGAGGCGGCCGACATTCCCTCGTGGTGGTAATAATTCATAATTTTAAACTAAAATATTCGAAAAATTTATTGAAAAAAAACCGGCCAAGTGCGAGTCGAACTCGCGCACCGAGGGTCCCGTATCGCCATGTCACGGCCAGCGCTACTCACGCCATCTAGATGGCGTGTTATGAAATGCTTCATATTAGTTAATGATCTTCTTTCTCTTTCTTCCTAATCTATTCAGTAGATGGCGCGCGCGCATACACTTTTTGGTTTATTTTATGGGAACCCCCGTGAATTTTTTACTTTTTCTTATTTTTATTATTTGTTGTTATATCGGCCATAATAAAACATTTTTGTGAAAATTTTTGTAACAATTTCAGCCTATTACGGTTCAAGAGATACAGCCCTCGGACAGACGGACGGACGGACAGACATACAGACAGACAGACAGCCGGCGTAGGCTTAGTAATAGGGTCCCGTACCTGATACGGAACCCTAAGAAGACAATGAAAGTGTAATGAGTGACTAGGTACATATTTTTGAAAATTGTATTTTCCGATTGGATTTAGAATGTTGTTCGAAAAAAAAACAATTAATTAAAATGGTTCAAGTGTGTAAACCAAGCTTAGTAAAGGTACATTTTTGCGAAAGTCGACAATAACTGCATACACCACTGCAATTCTACTATGTATATGCCTTGATTCGAGTTTTTTGTTGTTTTATGTAATCCCGTATGGGTAGCACAGTCAGAGGGGCCATAGCACATACTTCGACCATTTGAAGAAAAATAATTGGATTATACTAGAAATACAATTGGATTGCTGGCTACACTGGACTAGAGGAGAATACAGCCGAGGCTGCTATGCGGAAATCTTACATCCAGTATAGTGGTACAACCCAGTCGGCTATAATTATCGTAGTTATGATACTATTATACATATACCTACGCTATACGCACAATTATATACGCTTATCGTAGAACTTGTAGATAAAGAGCTATTCTTGCTTTAGCACAGTGTGGGATCAGTAATTAAAAAGAATAGCCCCACTGCATCTCTCCCCGTGCATGTCGTAAATGGAGACTAAGAAATAAGGACAAGATGCCTTGAATAAGGGCGACAGGATAGCCATCTCTCACCTTGGCACGGTCCTTCCACCGAGTAATGTAGCACGTGGGTCTTCGAGCCTTACTTGATAGTTATCTTGTCCTAATACTTTGCTACATAAATGTGGTGGTCAGAGTTGTGCTGTAATTTAGAAGAGTATAACACCGACTACTATGCTTAACCCGATGGTCGGAATACAGCGTGTGGTATATATTATGTATATAAGGTGGTTGTATTAACAACATGAGGATCCAACATTAGATGTAGAAGTCCCAAATTTATGCACCACGGCTCATGTTGTTCCGGCATCTCCAAAATACTTGTGCGGAAACCCAACCTACGTAAACAACAAACTATGTCTTTGTAACGACACAAGACGCAAGACAGACACAGCTTCTAACGGACGTGCGACGCCATAAGGATTCTTTTTAAGACTCCTATAACGCTGGTTCTCGCGCACCGAACTCCAGTCACACCGCGTCATAAATAAGGAGCTAAGAACATAAAAGTCGCGTTCGAGTGTGAGGAAGGGGCGTATCGCATCTTTGTCGTCTTTCATCGTCGCCTGGAAACGTATCCGAGTCATTACTATGAGTTTATTCTATGTAGAAGTAAGGAATGACTTGACAAGACAACCTGAGCTTCAGTTAGATAAAGGTGGGAAGGGAGAGAGGTGGTACTGGTAATAGCGTTTGCTTCAGCCAGAGATGCTGAATTATCGCTATTAGATGGCGCCACCATCTCCAAACTACAAGTTTTCTTTTTGACAATCTTTCTACCGACGACGCTCTAATGGAATTCTAAAAATACAATTTTATCGTTTGGCCAGAAGATGAATAAAATATTTCAACAAAAAAACTCGTTTCGCTACACTTTTTGCAAGGACCAGCCCTTTTCAGAAGCGTGAGAGCGCGTTCCGAGAAAGTTTTTGCATTGTGTGAAAGTTATGGAAAAGAGCAGATCGGAACAATCGTAAAATATATACAATGCCTCAATCGGATACAGTATTTTAAGAAATATTCTCAACAAAAACTGATAGGGAGAAAGAATTTGATGAAGGATTCAATTGATTTTGGTAACAAAATGTGGTTTTGTAGTAATTTCATATTATAATTTACATTAAAAAATATTGATAAGACTTTACACGTATTTTACGTTATTCGAACAAACATTTATTGTCAAGTTTTTAAATATTAAATACATACTAACATACGAATATTATTTACGTTAAATTAATTCAATTGATATGTTGTACATATCTTAGTTCAAAGGAAAGTATCTCAACCGACCTATATAGATTTAATATATTTTATGTTTGTGTTCATTATATAAGGACTTACGCATAGCCATACTAAGCGAGATTACACCGAATCTCCATGCGCCCCTGAATATCTGTGAATGCGGAGAGTAAACAAGTACAGACAACAAACATATCTGCTACTGCACCGAGCAGCGACCGGTAGCCGTCCTCCGGCCGACCGGCCGCGAGGGAGGAGGGCGCATAAACACGTATACATTATTACAAAATCTTCAAAACCTTTGAAAGTTCTTAATTCAATCCGTATAAATTGATTTGTGTACCTACTTTGTTCTGTATGTACCTATGTTCATTTTTAGGATTCCGTAACTATACGGAAGCCTATTACTAAGCCTACGCCTTCTGTCTGTCTGAATGTCTGTCTGTCTGTCTCACTGCTGTATCTTTTGAACCGCCATAGGTAGCTGGTTGAAATTTTCACGGAATATGTATTGTTATGGCGGACATAACAACGGATAAATAAAAAAAGCAAAAAGTAAAAAATGAAGAGGTCCCGACACAACAAACGTGCTAAGAATTGATTAGTACATATTCACGCTACTATATAATAGATGGCGCCACAGGTACTTGCGACATAGAGTTAGACGGATATGGTTTTTTGACAGGTATGGTATAGCGAATCTACCGAACCTTCCGTGCGTAAGTAAAACTCGCACTTGGCCAAATTTTAATGCTCTCCATCATGCGAGAATTTCTCTGGAGGCATCTGAGGTGTTCATTGTGAGCACTTTGACATAAGATCAGTAAACGCAAATGAATGAAATAAAAAAACTGGTAAAACCTTGAGAAATTGATAGCTTCTGTCCTGTTGTTTTCGACTTTTAACCGGATAGATATAGGTACGACTAACGTTGCATTTTTGTAATAATGGAAGTAAAGTGCAAGACAAATATATATTTTAAAACATTAGAATTTTATTGGTAGATGATTGTTTTGCAGTCGCTTCACGATCGTAAGGTTCACGAGTGCGTCTGTTGCCCTTACCCATACATTTGCGTGTATCGACAGTCGAAGGAGCTATACATAATGTGTTATTTATACAAGTATTCATGAATCTCTCGCGGCCGGCGAGCATAAATCCCTCGCCAGTGGTTTATTATTCCTATAGATAGAGAATGAATGAAAGTGTATTATTTTCCGGATGGGATTGGGCCAACCAACATCACTGATGCAGACCGGCGCGCGGCGGCGCGGCGCAGAAGGTTCAATATGATTCTGGAACATCTAAAGAATAGGTTTGATAAGGCTTGAAATATTATAATATGTACATACGTATTACTTGTTACACTTTTCTCCGGGAGGCACAAGGCGGAATGTTCGCTAAAACTGGCTTCTATTGTTATTGTACAAGGTATTTTTATTCATAGATTCCCAAGATTACCTTGATAGTACAAAACTTCAACTTATAGAGGTTTCATGATGAAGTCGTCCTTCGACGAGTTAAATTTAAAAATCGTTTACACACACACACACACACATGCGAAAAATCATTTTACGGCCAATAAGAACATTAGAATTCATTTGTATTTCCAAAAATAAACATAACTCAATAACACAATAAAATCTACCACGACATACATACCACAATGCGTTATCCCATCCAGCGATCGAGCCTTGGGCCTATAAATAGTAAGTCGGGCGCGGTTATAGCTAGATTTATGTCTAAGTACCACGCGGGTCCCAGGCCAGCTGTCGCCGTGGGTTGACAAGGTGGGTCGCTGTTATTTATTGAAGACTTGGACCCAAATAGGCGCAAGGGTTTATGAGCTGCGAAACGACAGCTGCGACCCCTGGCAGGGTCCGGCGTGGCGGGGCGGGGCGGGACGCGGCATGCGGTGCCAAACTATTTGTGGTTTTCTTGCTATAGTCGGGGTCGGTTTATAGACTCGAGGCCTTAATGTGAAACTTGATAGTTTTGAATGTGCCCATCGGATGGCCTCGAGAGATTAGACTTTCACGCGCCCCGGCGACGACGTGTTCGTTCATATTCATCAGAATCAATCGCTTTTATATAGAAGAAACAGACGCGATCGTATTGCAATAAATAATTTTTTAACTCTGAATATATTTATTTAAAGATATTAGTAGGTAATTATAGTATTATTTCGCAGGCAGATACTGGCGACTAATTCTACTAAATTAAGTCAATGAATTTAAGTACGTGCGTAAAAAAAATTTTATATATATTCTGAAATATCCTCAGACATCCTACATACCTACATATAAATGTACATATAACTAAGAAAGTTGGCTATTATGAAGGTTGTTACTATTTTTCGCCGTACTTCCTAAATGTTTCGTGATTTATTTATTTACTTAGTTTAGAATATTTAAAAAAATATTATTGGAAAAATCGTGCATGCTTAATAGGTTACCCCATAGGCGACTATGAGAAGTATCAGACTATATCAGCCGCTGCGACTCTACCTGAGTAGGCACTTTCAGCTTTATTGGTTTCGTTCCTTCTCAATATAATAATATGAATGTCGTAAGAGCGAAAATTTTGCCTCTGGAAATCGTACGACGCAGGTAAATGCTTAGGCACACTCTCGAGCTCGCAGTAGATTGCTGTCGCGTATTTTTTTCTTTAATTGGAACCACAGATACAAGGAATACCCTTATAGACCTTTGCGCTTATAATGTGGAGATTTTATAATAAACCGAAATAATGCTGAGTTGCGTCTGCACGTCCGTAGGATCATTCTAATCTTCAGGCGAAATGATAGAAAAACAATGGTTATGTAATATTGAATTTTTGATATTATAAACACAATGTGTGTAACTTGTGTAACAAATGTAGTTTGTATTGATTCTCACAAGCCGTAGTGAGATGTAAATACTATTGAGCGCAAGCCTAAACATTTTGATATAATTATAAATTCAAAAACGAAAATAACAATACAAACTTAGATCACAACAAATTATTAATTTAGAATGTGGTGTAAATATAATATCCAAATAGACAATCGAATCAAATAGATCAACAAATAGTAGATTGTCCGTGCATATCGTGGACATACATTTAGTTTCATATATAAGGTTGTATTTAATTTCGAATAGCCTTGGTTCGAACGTGTCTGTTCAAATTTCTAGGTCATGTGTGCAAAGTAGCATAAAAGCAACATTGAACTAGTATGCCGCTGAGTGTAAAAAAAATTATCATTGTGTATGAGGGAAACTAATATACGTCTATGCGCGCGTATGTAAATAACGTACGTTACTACGGAGACTCAATTAGTTATTGCCAGAAGAAATCAAATAACATAATAAGTTGGCCTTGCCTATTCGCTATTTCACGGTAAGGAGAATTCAGCGCCCGCCCCCACGCGCACCGCGCCGCCCGCCCTCGCGGCCCGCCCGCGCTTCCGCCCTTCGTCCTACCTGCCGCCCTTATCACGCCGGCAATAAAACGGCATGATAATGATTTAGGAACACCGTGCGCCGGGGAACGAGATCTTAACGGGCTCTTTTAATTCCTATAATGTGACGGGAAGAAATTCGGCAGTGCCAGGCCTGACGCCGGGGCGCCCCGGCCGGAGGCGCCCAGGCGGAGCCCCGGGCGCACGCTGGAAACCCTTTTAGATGGCAACATTCACATAAATTGCCCACCTCGTCCGAGAGGCTCTGCCCTCATTTTCGGTAGTAATAAAACAGCGTATGACCGTTACATTAGGGCCTTTGCGTTTTATTTGGCATTGTGGAAACCGGAACAAATTTGACGTAAATTTTCCTCCACTACAACATTGTTCGTAGTCATTATTGTTCCTAAAAGTGAACCACTCGGGTGAGCAATTTAATACAAACATTTTGATGTTAGGAATGTACCTACGTACAGGTATTGAGAGTGGAATTTCATTTCAAGCGTTCATTGTTGTTTTTTTTTTTCTTTTCATTACTCATTAAATCTCGGGAGGTATTACATTCATAATTACGGTATGTGCCCGTATAATCATATTGTTTATATATATTTTAATTATTATAATACAAACGATGGAATATATTAGTTAAAATACCTCGACTGTGCATGTTTTCATCTAACAAAGAACTCCAGAAGTTATGAACTAATTTTAATGTTGTTCATTATGTCTAGAAATTAGAGTTTGTTGAATGTTTCGTGAAGCAACAATGTAATACCAACGGTAGCAGGAAACTCTACTTTGCTCGAACATTCAGCTCTTTATGAGACAATGAAAGCTACGTGCTAGTTTGACGATACCGTAGTAGACTCGAGTCGTGACTCGCAAAACGTTAAAAATGCCTTAGTTATAATAAAAATTCCATTTTATATTGTATACTCCTTTATGAAACAATTTCTGAATCAAATTACGTCACAAGTACTTTTACTAAAGGCAAGACTTGTCCCCTGACTTGTAGCAGACGTATTTTGTTGAAATTATTAAATCTCACAGCCTTAGCGTTTACATGGTAATTTGAAAATATGTCCCTTGTACGCAAATTTTAAGATTTCAAAAAGCGTTTATATTTACAATTGACGTCTAGTCTCTATACCATCTAATATACATTGACTTTCACTAAGTATACCTACGTGCCGTACAGTGAATTGCATTGCAAGATAATTATGTGGGAAATACTTCGTGAATACTCGTAACAGATGGCGACCAAGTTTTCTTGGTCTAAATGGGCACATATATGTACACATTTAGGTATTATATAATACCTAAATAATAAACTGTAATTTAATGTATATGCTATTCGTGTATTGTTTTAATTAACTATTACCTACTGTATCGATATATCAATCAATATACTAATAATAAATCTGTAAGGGATGGTCATGGAGAAAGTTACTTTGTTTTATGAGATGCGTTTGTAGACTTTATGTATGATACTAAAACTAAATTGAACATTTTTAGAAATATCTTCTGTATGTATGTTCCTCCATAACTCTTAAACCGATCATCCGAATTCTACGAAACTTAGTACAAGCACATTTAACTATACGGGACACAGGAGAGGCTAAATAAAATCGGTTCCGGTTACGCTAAGATGTGGCTCTAATACAAACCGAATTGTTGCGCTCGTCGAAATAAAGGTCCGGTAGCGGGCTTACTCGCGTATACTACGTATCGCTACGTGAGCGAAGCCGCAGGCAAAAGCTAGTAATATGTATAATTATCTTCATCCACCTTTTTGGATTCCTTGGCATCACAGTGCCAGTTTCTTATCCTGCTCCCAGGAGCCCCCAGGGGAGGGAGCAGATTGGCGATCTTCATATGCTAAGCTGCGGGAGTCTATGTAGTTTTGAAGTCTTGAATCCTCTCATAAATTGTTGTTACAATCAGGGAGGTATTTATGCCAGCTTGCTTCTGGGGAATTTAAATGTATACTTCTGCTTGCAATTGGCCGACACGTCTATTAAAATTTTTGGTCGGATGTTATATGCATAATTATTTCAACTTTCTCTTTACAGAGCCTGCATTTTGCGACAGTGTATTGTTTCAGAATGGTCTGTTGGTGGTTTTTATGTTCACTGCTAGATCGTGTATTACAAATATCGAAGACTCAAAATTCTTCAACCAAACGAGTATGTAGTATTTATTAATTACATATTGATATTATTATACATTCCTACACTCAAGTCTATTGCTACTACCTACTTATATTTCACAATATACAACTCCTCCAAATTAATGACCAAACTTTGACGGGAATAAATCTCTGTAAGGGGTAATTCCGCCTATGCATCTCAATTAAATTATATGTCGTACCTGTTTCTATGAAATGTTTATGGAGCGCAATAAAACTTAGTTTTGAAATTGCACGCCGCAATCTCACCCCGCCCTGTCCGGAGCTTCATCTTGACACGACACTAACTATACTCACCTACTGGAAATATAACATGGGAATACCTACAAACCGCCTGGTTGCAACGCGGGGACGAAGCTGCGCCGCTCCCCGTCAACCCTCGCCCCCGGCGTCTTAGTGAAGCAGGTGTAGTCCATTCGCCTCGCCAAGAGAATGAGAGGGTATTTCACCGCTGCAAATGTGGCCGTACGCAAGGCGAGTTTAGAAAATACACGAAAACCTCCGCAATATGGCCGAGACCGGGCAAACGCTAAAAAAGATATATAGCTAACTGCCACGACGCTCACTTGGGGTAATCGCCCACTCCGCGAGAAACACCTGAAGTTTCCTACGAATTTATGTTCGCGTCGTATAGAGGCTTCGGGACTAGATGCCTTTATGAAGTAGGCGCCGAGATAAGATAGGACGTTTTTAATCGTCAAAGCGAAGCTGCTACATGTAACAGCAGCTCTAAAGTGGAGATAGCACGCTGTGAAACTCCGTCACGCGAGCCCAGCCGCTGCCGCGTACATTATTCATCTGAGCACATAAGTAAGAACGTTATTGCGGCAAGGTTGTACAGACCTAACTCCCAGTTTAGAACCGATATTTACCTCTGGCAGATATTTTATAATTCGTAGAGCCTCGCCTCTCGCAGTAGAGCCTACGCTTGAGCTTTGTAAAATTAAGCAAATTCTCGACGAGCCTTTTGACTTTTGTGATAAAACTTAAAGTACCTATAAATATATCAGAGCAAATCCTAACGAACAAAAGCGAATATTAAAATTAAATATGTAATTATACAGGGGCATACTAATTACTACATGTAAGTTCAGTGTAGACAGTTAAGTTTATCCTAGGATCCCAGTATGACACTGTGCTCAAATATGAATGCGTTTAAGATGTCTATTTCCGACTACATTCTGGCCAGTCAATGTGAAATGATGTATTATGTATATGTATTAAGCTTCTATTTATATATTATGACTATTCTCAAATCAAAACAAACGTGCAGTTCGCATAATAAAGTTATATGGCTTAGTGAAGGGAATCTCCCTTCACTAAGCCATAAAATTTTGTTGAGCGAGCAGCACGTTTGTTTTGATTTGAGTATAGCTGTTCCCGCGACTTCTCTCCGCGGAAAATACACCTACACAACCATCTGCCAAATGCCAGAATACGTCAGTTGAAATCCCATGTGAATCTATTGAGTGGTTCTTATAAGTCAACATAGAATTGCGACGGCGCATAAATAGTTAGGTAGGTCGTTACAGATGTTCCGCTTAATTTGTTAGAATTCTTTTTTCGATGTCCATGGGCGTCGTTATACACCTTATGGGTGGTTCGGCGCCAAATGTCGCGCTGTCAATAAAAAAAAAAACAAATTGTGTTCTTAGGACGATAGTGCGATTACTAAAGGTGCAGCAGGTTTAGCCAGTATCTTGAGTAAACAGTACGCTTCACACACGGAAGAACTAATTAAACTATATAGTGTACTTACGGACTATTGCATCTGAAGGACACTGTTGCCCGGACTCATACACGCAACGTTTTACTTACAACATTATAGTTGCAGAAAAAAAAAGTTTTTTTTTTATATAACAGTGTAACACGTGAATGCTGTACATTTGTGCATTGATATTAACCGAACGTTCCTTAATTCAAATGAAGTACCTAGTAGTCCGGTCGCCCGTAGAACATTCATATTACCAAAAAGGTTACCGCTTGGCTTAGTGAACGTGTTATAAATTACGGCATTTTAAACACAAAAACCCAAGTCTTAAAGATCGCGAATGGGCGCAACCGTATTCGGTGACAAGTCGAAAATCGCTAAAAATGTCGGTAAATTACTTTTTGAGGTTACCGATTCTTTTCACTATAGTTATGTTCTCCAGCTTATTTCAATTACCACACGTCATCGTAAGACCATGGCAAGTGGGCATACACTGGTTTAAGACCACATGAAGTCAGCCGATTTTCACGTTAAATTACTTTTTGAGGTTACCGCTTCAAATTTATACAGCAGCTAATAGACCCTCTGTACAAACCACATACTCATTTTAAGACCCTTTCTGTGGGCGCTTTAGATTTTAAGACTCATTTTGTCGGAGAAGAAAAATTTAAAAAAATTGTATTAAAGTACGTAAATACATACATAATGTACATACCACACGCTGTATTCCGACAATCAGGGTAAGCAGAGTAATCGGCGTTGTGCTGCAAGTACACCTATAAGTCCTGTCGCCCGTAGAACATTCATATTACCAAAAAGGTTACCGCTTGGCTATGTGAAATTGTTATAAATTACGCCATTTTAAACACAAAAGCCCAAATCCGAAAGATCGCAAATGGGCGCAACCATATTCGATGACAAGTCGAAAATTTCCAAAAATGTCAGTAATTTACTTTTCGAGGTTACCGCTTCTTTTCACTGTAGTTGTGTTCTCCAGCTTATTTCAATTACCACAC
This sequence comes from Nematopogon swammerdamellus, assembly GCA_946902875.1. Taxonomy (NCBI): domain Eukaryota; kingdom Metazoa; phylum Arthropoda; class Insecta; order Lepidoptera; family Adelidae; genus Nematopogon; species Nematopogon swammerdamellus. Next base: position 9,979,262 of record OX336337.1, read on the forward strand.
GTCATCGTAAGACCATGGCAAGTGGGCATACACTGATTTAAGACCACATGAAGTCAGCCGATTATGACGATAATTTACTTTTTGAGGTTACCGCTTCAAATTTATACAGCAGCTAATAGACCCTCTGTACAAACCACATACCCATTTTAAGACCCTTTCTGTGGGCGCTTTAGATTTTAAGACCAATTTTGTCGGCGAAGAAAAATAAAAAAAAAATGGTATTAAAGTACGTAAATACATACATAATGTACATACTACACGCTGCATTCCGACAATCAGGGTAAACAGAGTAATCGGCGTTGTGCTGCAAGTACACCTAGTCCTGTCGCCCGTAGAACATTCATATTACCAAAAAGGTTACCGCTTGGCTATGTGAAATTGTTATAAATTACGCCATTTTAAATGCTTAAACCCAAATCTGAAAGATCGCAAATGGGCGCAACCATATTCGGTGACAAGTCGAAAATCTCCAAAAATGTCAGTAATTTACTTTTCGAGGTTACCGCTTCTTCTCACTGTAGTTATGTTCTCCAGCTTCTTTCAATTACCACACGTCATCGTAAGACCATGGCAAGTGGGCATACACTGGTTTAGGACCACGTGAAGTCTGCCGATTTTGACGTTAAATTACTTTTTGAGGTTACCGCTTCAAATTTATACAGCAGCTAATAGACCCTCTGTACAAACCACATACCCATTTTAAGACCCTTTCTGTGGGCGCTTTAGATTTAAAGACCCATTTTGTCGGCGAAGAAAAATTTAAAAAAATTTTATTAAAGTACGTAAATACATACATAATGTACATACCACACGCTGTATTCCGACAATCAGGGTAAGCAGAGTAATCGGCGTTGTGCTGCAAGTACACCTATAAGTCCTGTCGCCCGTAGAACATTCATATTACCAAAAAGGTTACCGCTTGGCTATGTGAAATTGTTATAAATTACGCCATTTTAAACACAAAAGCCCAAATCCGAAAGATCGCAAATGGGCGCAACCATATTCGGTGACAAGTCGAAAATTTCCAAAAATTTCAGTACTTTACTTTTCGAGGTTACCGCTTCTTTTCACTGTAGTTACGTTCTCCAGCTTATTTCAATTACCACACGTCATCGTAAGACCATGGCAAGTGGGCATACACTGGTTTAAGACCACATGAAGTCAGCCGATTTTGACGTTAAATTACTTTTTGAGGTTACCGCTTCAAATTTATACAGCAGCTAATAGACCCTCTGTACAAACCACATACCCATTTTAAGACCCTTTCTGTGGGCGCTTTAGATTTTAAGACCAATTTTGTCGGCGAAGAAAAATAAAAAAAAATGGTATTAAAGTACGTAAATACATACATAATGTACATACTACACGCTGCATTTCGACAATCAGGGTAAACAGAGTAATCGGCGTTGTGCTGCAAGTACACCTAGTCCTGTCGCCCGTAGAACATTCATATTACCAAAAAGGTTACCGCTTGGCTATGTGAAATTGTTATAAATTACGCCATTTTAAATGCTAAAACCCAAATCTGAAAGATCGCAAATGGGCGCAACCATATTCGGTGACAAGTCGAAAATCTCCAAAAATGTCAGTAATTTACTTTTCGAGGTTACCGCTTCTTCTCACTGTAGTTATGTTCTCCAGCTTGTTTCAATTATCACACGTCATCGAAAGACCATGGCAAGTGGGCATACACTGGTTTAGGACCACGTGAAGTCAGCCGATTTTGACGTTAAATTACTTTTTGAGGTTACCGCTTCAAATTTATACAGCAGCTAATAGACCCTCTGTACAAACCACATACCCATTTTAAGACCCTTTCTGTGGGCGCTTTAGATTTTAAGACCAATTTTGTCGGCGAAGAAAAATAAAAAAAATTGTATTAAAGTACGTAAATACATACATAATGTACATACCACACGCTGCATTCCGACAATCAGGGTAAACAGAGTAATCGGCGTTGTGCTGCAAGTACACCTAGTCCTGTCGCCCGTAGAACATTCATATTACCAAAAAGGTTACCGCTTGGCTATGTGAAATTGTTATAAATTACGCCATTTTAAATGCTAAAATCCAAATCTGAAAGATCGCAAATGGGCGCAACCATATTCGGTGACAAGTCGAAAATCTCCAAAAATGTCAGTAATTTACTTTTCGAGGTTACCGCTTCTTCTCACTGTAGTTATGTTCTCCAGCTTGTTTCAATTACCACACGTCATCGTAAGACCATGTCAAGTGGGCATACACTGGTTTAGGACCACGTGAAGTCAGCCGATTTTGACGTTAAATTACTTTTTGAGGTTACCGCTTCAAATTTATACAGCAGCTAATAGACCCTCTGTACAAACCACATACCCATTTTAAGACCCTTTCTGTGGGCGCTTTAGATTTTAAGACCCATCTTGTCGGCGAAGAAAAATTTCAAAAAATGGTATTAAAGTACGTAAATACATACATAATGTACATACCACACGCTGCATTCCGACAATCAGGGTAAGCAGAGTAATCGGCGTTGTGCTGCAAGTACACCTAGTCCTCTCGCCCATAGAACATTTTAGATTAGAGCTTAGTTTTTGTTTTGTTAAGAAGCGTCGTGACTCGCCGCGGTCCGTTCGTTATCTGCGAGTTGTATTTACATTCTCTGGCTGCAGTCACTTTTACTAAATTTCACACACACACACAAACACACCCTCACACACAGATACACAATCGCACACAGAACGCAATCGAGCACACTTACACATCTTATTAGGTGGTAAACTATTTTGTTATTCTCTTTTATATTTATATATTATATATATATTTTATATTTATATTTTTTAGATACCCGCTAAATTCTCCAATGTTAAATCTCGTGTTTAATTAATAATTCTCTCGTGTTTTAAGGTGTTATACAAGCGATATAGTATATATATATATACAACACTGTAATACCTATGTAGGTACTATTTACTTATTCCTAGACTGTGATGTTGAGTAGCTTGGTCAAGTGTGATGGGTATTGTATGCACCCACTGTCTTTCATGATACAGCCGGTTAGGCCAGTTTGGGAGACGGTGTTTGCACACAACAGAAAGTAATCATTGATAATTTTGTCTGTTATGAAATAGGGACAACTTCTGTTTGTGTAAAGTGTCTGTAAAAACAATAAAAGAAATTTTGAGTTTGAGTTTGAGTTTGAGGAGAGCTCGTTCGAAATTCCTAAAATTTGAGTTTTACATATTTGTATAAATACGAGTAAACTTAGTTTCTTTGTAAAATATGAACTTATACGAATAAGCTAACCAATTTCTGACGACACATCTTCTGGCAAACGAATTCTTCTATATTTGGTTGGACAAACACTTTTTACACTTATTCAAACATTTTTCTGTAAAATTTATAATAGTTCCAGCTTGCGAACCTGCACCGACATGTCTTTCCACTCATTGTTAGAAAAAATTACACATTATTTAACCGTAGGTAAAACTTACAAAGGTCGGCGGCATCTAGTTTCACTAAATTTACATCACTGCGGGCGGAGTACGTGTGCGGTGCGCGGTGCGACTGACGGTGCGACGTCGCATCGCAAAAATCTACGACGTAGTTTTAGGTAAAGTGCGATAATGCGACGTTGCATTGCAGTAATTTCCACATGAGCGCGGGTGGCGAGATGAATGACGAACGTTGTAGTGCTCCTATATTCTATTGCATGGTAATACAATATAGTATCAATACAAGGTTTATAACAGAACGTTTATACCAGCTCCACTGCATCTCTCCCCGTGCATGTCGTAAAAGGGATAAGGGCAAGATGCCGTGCTCAAGGGCGACAGGGTAGGCACCTCTCACCCTGGCACGGTCCTTCCATCATGCAGCAGGTGGGTTTTTGTGCTTACTTGCTGCTCGATCGTTATCTTGTTCGATTACTTTGCTAAACCTTCGGTGTTGAGCTATAATTTATCGGTGTTCTTGCAGCACAACGCCCATTACTCTTCTTACCCGGATTGTCGGAATACAGCGTGTGGTATGTACATGTATATGTATATATTCTTTATTGAACACCAATTTATAAAAATTTGGTACAACAGGCGAGCTTAATGCCCCGAGACATTATATTCTAACTAACCTTTGGGATGTGGGAGAAGTACATGCAGGCGAACAAGAATAGTTAGTGGCAATGTGTTAGACTGTAAAGAAATATGTATGATACACTACATAGGAATACTACATAAATATTTTAATAAGCATATATATGTATATAATAAACATACATATTATTTACATTAATCGGTGGTACCGTTTTGTAACACAATCAACTGAATGACAGTACATATTTATGTATGTACGTACTTTAATACCATTTTTTTTTATTTTTCTTCGCCGACAAAATGGGTCTTAAAATCTAAAGCGCCCACAGAAAGGGTCTTAAAATGGGTATGTGGTTTGTACAGAGGGTCTATTAGCTGCTGTATAAATTTGAAGCGGTAACCTCAAAAAGTAATTTAACGTCAAAATCGGCTGATTTCATGTGGTCTTAAATCAGTGTATGCCCACTTGCCATGGTCTTACGATGACGTGTGGTCATTGAAATAAGCTGGAGCACATAACTACAGTGAGAAGAAGCGGTAACCTCGAAAAGTAAATTACTGACATTTTTGGAGATTTTTGACTTGTCACCGAATATGGTTGCGCCCATTTGCGATATTTCAGATTTGGGTTTTAGTATTTAAAATGGCGTGATTTATAACAATTTCACATAGCCAAGCGGTAACCTTTTTGGTAATATGAATGTTCTACGGGCGACAGGACTAGGTGTACTTGCAGCACAACGCCGATTACTCTGCTTACCCTGATTGTCGGAATGCAGCGTGTGGTATGTACATTATGTATGTATTTACGTACTTTAATACCATTTTTTTTTATTTTTCTTCGCCGACAAAATGGGTCTTAAAATCTAAAGCGCCCACAGAAAGGGTCTTAAAATGGGTATGTGGTTTGTACAGAGGGTCTATTAGCTGCTGTATAAATTTGAAGCGGTAACCTCAAAAAGTAAATTATCGTCATAATCGGCTGACTTCATGTGGTCTTAAATCAGTGTATGCCCACTTGCCATGGTCTTACGATGACGTGTGGTAATTGAATTAAGCTGGAGAACATAACTACAGTGAAAAGAAGCGGTAACCTCGAAAAGTAAATTACTGAAATTTTTGGAAATTTTCGACTTGTCACCGAATATGGTTGCGCTCATTTGCGATCTTTCAGATTTGGGCTTTTGTGTTTAAAATGGCGTAATTTATAACAATTTCACATAGCCAAGCGGTAACCTTTTCGGTAATATGAATGTTCTACGGGCGACAGGACTTATAGGTGTACTTGCAGCACAACGCCGCTTACTCTGCTTACCCTGATTGTCGGAATGCAGCGTGTGGTATGTACATTATGTATGTATTTACGTACTTTAATACCATTTTTTTTATTTTTCTTCGCCGACAAAATGGGTCTTAAAATCTAAAGCGCCCACAGAAAGGGTCTTAAATTGGGTATGTGGTTTGTACAGAGGGTCTATTAGCTGCTGTATAAATTTGAAGCGGTAACCTCAAAAAGTAATTTAACGTCAAAATCGGCTGACTTCATGTGGTCTTAAATCAGTGTATGCCCACTTGCCATGGTCTTACGATGACGTGTGGTAATTAAAATAAGCTGGAGAACATAACTACAGTGAAAAGAATCGGTAACCTCAAAAAGTAATTTACCGACATTTTTGGCGATTTTCGACTTGTCACCAAATACGGTTGCGCCCATTCGCGATCTTTAAGACTTGGGTTTTTGTGTTTAAAATGCCGTAATTTATAACAATTTCACTAAGCCAAGCGGTAACCTTTTTGGTAATATGAATGTTCTACGGGCGACCGGACTATAGTAGTAATGTTAGGTTATACTCATCATATAATCAATGAATTACTAACTTATTCTATTACACGTTTACTTTTAATATTGCTAGCGGTTTGACTTCTAAATTAATCATTTCTAGCTTTCTTTCTTGAAAGAGCCAAGAACAGTGAATAAAAACGTGTATAGTCTACGTGGCTTTTTCCCTCTGAAAGGAAGAGACAAGGTGCCAGAAGCGAGGCTCCCGAGCGCTCTAGGTGATCAAATTTATCGTCGATCGTCTTAAGCGTCGAGGACTTTCTATCGAGATTCAATTCACGACGTCAAGTGTTGTGCTAGCACCGGCTCAGGCGAAGCGCAAACATGGCTGGAATTAAGAAAATTTAATTAAAATCCCCTATTGCGCCGTTCTGGTAGCTATGACGGCACTTCTTGAGATAGGTAAACAATGTGTCCTTGACCGAAGGGGATATTATGTTCTTACTTTGTGTTTTCTAGGCTTTGTGGACTTTATAACGTACTTAGTTTTCCAACATATGTACATTTTCATAATGATAAATTTTTAAAGATGTTTAGCTTGCTTCAGATTAATGATAAGTTGATTAAGAGTACTAAAAACATATAACTAGGTATCGCACGATAATGTAGAGAAAGGTGAAAGTTTTGTAGTCGCACATTTGACGTTTTAAAACGACAGTATATTAATAAACACTTAAGATTTTCCTTTCGGCTTTCCTGCAATTTTTTTTCGAAATTTTGCTCAGTAAACTCGATCTTTGTACATTTTCTTTAATATAAACTATGCATTTTAAAATTTTTAAAATATACCTACATGTCGCATGATGCACAAATATTTTTTTTTTTTACTTTCTAATTTGTCCCCAAAATTGACCCGCAAAAGCGAAATTCGTTCATTTACGCTTTACGTCCGTGATTGTGTCAACAAACTCTGTTTATGTACCAACTGTTTTCGTCCAATATAGGAGAAAATAGGCTGTAATAGACGAATAGACAAAAGATTGATCCTATAAGGGGTCAGTGTTTCTCCTCTTTTGAAGTGAGGTGAAAGGAACCCAAAAAAAAATTATAGTAATTCAAGATTCAATTATAAGAATCAGTTTTAACCAGATTTAGACTTATCGGCCAAGGTTGCCTATCTAAAATAAATAAATAAATACATATTGAGAAAGCCGTCTTCTTTACGTGAAATTTTAAAACTTGTGTAATTAAAATTGCCTCTAGTTTCTAAGAAGAATAAATGATATTTTGTTTAAAGCATCAAGATAAACCAAAATATTTCTTGGAAATAATCTGTGGGATAAAAATTTTCTCAGAATACGAACTCACCAAAAATATGTAGGTGTAGCTAACTTTTTAATTAATTACCTGTTTTAATTCCGCTGTGGCCCCTCGCTTGCGCTGTATCCTGAAAATTTTAACACGCAAACACAATTTTTAAAAATAATTTCTTTAGTGCGTGACACGCAACGAGTTATTTACATATTAAAAACTAACGAGCGAGGGAACGCGCTGTTAGCACGCTCCGCATCACTCCAAGAACAACACTGCAGGCAAGTAGTACCTGCGGTGCGAAGCTATTTATCCAACGGCAAGGCAACGTTCCCTTTTCGGCTTTCAACATTTTTCCAAATACTTCCGTCTAAGACTTTTTCAATTGTAGTTACTTTATCAATAAATATTTTGAAAAATATATCATTATTTTTTATTTCAAAATTTTAGTTTTCTCTATGAATATATTCAAATCAAGAAATTTAAATCTGGGAGAATTAGATTATGCTTGAACCCTTACAAAATCAATATTCATATAGCTATATTTCACTGGCATATATGAAAAAAAAACAGGCGAAGTGCGAGTCGGACTCGCGCACCAAGGGTTCCGTACCATAATAAACATTACATTACATAATTGGCCGGTTTTATTATTTGTTGTTTTACTTCAGAGTTTGCAATATAACCACATCAAGGTTGACACGTGTACATATGTATTACCGTTTTTACGTTAGAGCAAACAAAAAAACACTTTGAAAAACACTTTTCTTGCATCGGGACCCCTTATTTTTTTTATTGTTAGGTTATCCGCCATAATAACATGTACTCTTTGAAATTTCAACTAGCTACCTGTTTCGTTTCAAAACATACAACCCTTTAAATTTAGGACGGACGGACAAATGTCGTAGGCTTAGTAATAGGGTCTCGTACAGATAAGGAACCATAAAAATGAGCCTCAAAATATAGGTTAAACTACAAAGGAAGATGTTGGCTGATTCAAATAATAAATGTCTGCGGGGTCTCTACATATTTACTTTTCCTCTTTAAGTTCCTTCTTTTCCCCTCCAAGTAGCAGTTCATTGAAAGCGGCTTATAAACCTCCCACATAGACTGTGTGTGTATGCTTTTAGCTTTGTATCTGCACGCGACGCGTGCACACCGTGCAAATAGTTTTGTCGGACTCCATTGTTTCTCAACATTTGGGTTTATTACGAAAGCGAAACAGGTGAGGATGGCTTGACTAATTTAGAGGAAGTCTATGTTTTCCTGTAGAGCCGTGGTTCGTGAGTCGCGGCGGGTGACTTGAGCGCATATTTCAGTTCGCGTTGTCGCGTAAAACTTTAATGACTCGAAATAAAAATATGAAACACTCACGTAATGTTTAAGCACGCGCCGCGGCGCATCTATCAAAGGGGAGTGCCTCTAATGTGCTTTTTTTTTATTGTAGACCGTTAAAAACATGAAGTTTTTAGAATACCAGAGAAATCGTAAAGTAAATTTCCGATATGTAAGTACGTGTACGTATGTGCGAAAAGTGTTAAATCGAAAAATCTTCTACCCACATACGAAATTATAAGTTAATATGAGGCATTCTTCCTTACCTATAATAAAATCCAACGTCTGCTTTCTGTCTGAGTGTATGTATGTATGTCTGTCTGTCCGCTTATAACTCGAGAACCACTGAACCGATTTTAAAAAAACAAAATTCTACGGATAGCCTGATTCTTCCCATCAACTATAGGCTACTTATTATCACGCTAAATGGCTTATGAGGTTAGCAGTGAAGTGAAATATGAGAGCGGGCGGAGCCGCGGGCACAGCTAGTATGTCTATACGTTTAAAATGTTGAGTTATTAAACAAAACATAAGACATATTGGCTCATATTCACATTGATGTCAGTGAAAGGAATTATAAATTGAGAATCGTTCTTTTTAACTGACAAACTAACTTGTCATGGTTCGGATAACATTTTACCTAGTCCGTTGCTGCTAAGAGCCTAGACCGGTGTCTGGGTAGCTCCCCCTTGGTGGACATTAAATTAATATGTTTGTGAAACTAGAAATATATTATTATAGTTAGACAAGACAACCGTGAGGTTACATGGCCACAAGAGGACTAGAAGTGATGTAGTCGCCACGCCGCGCTCGCAGAGGTGAGCGACAGAGCTGGTACGTGCTACTGTGTACTTTTTCAGTCGATAAAGTACATTTAAAACACTGCTCCACATTGCCACCTCTGACTTCATACAATGCTCTCTTTTTATGATGTCATCAGTGTTGTAGCGTGACATGAAAGCGTAAAGTACACCAATATTTTTGTGTTATAATAAAAGCCAAGACTTTCTTCATAATTTTCCCTCTCCTAACCACTTTCCGCGCAGCCTCTCGCAAAAGCAGAGCGTGAAACTAAAGGAGTGCCAGAAGTTCTTCTTTAATGCTTTTGCTTGCCCATTTCTAGGTAAGTTCCTCTTCTAAAAGTTCTGAAACTCTTCAGCACTCAGTAATCAGATTTATCCCGTACACGTTATTGTACATAGGTTCCATTTGAATGCACAACCGAAAAGAAATAATATTCGTAACGAATGAAAATAAATAAAAAAAACCGGCCAAGTGCGAGTCGGACTCGCGCACCGAGGTTTCCGCACCACAAAAAAAAACATTGAAAAAAAAACACGTTTCTTGTATGGGAACCCCCCTTAATTTTTTTCTTTTTCTATTTTTTATTATTTGTTGTTATATCGGCCATAATAACACATATTCTGTGAAAATTTCAACGGCTACCTATTACGGTTCTAGAGATACAGCCCTCGGACAGACGGACGGACGGACAGACAGACAGACAGACGGCGTAGGCTTAGTAATAGGCTTCCGTACGGGATACGGAAACATAAAAAAACGACTACTCGGCACACTGGATATCAGTTCATTCGTTTCGTCGAGATCCTATCTCGAATGTGTGTCATAACAGGCTAATTACATTGAATTTTTGTCCAACTGCACTAACGTGAAATTAGAAAGTGATTGATACCAAGGCCCCAACAAAGCAAACAAAAAACGAACTCGCGTGTCCCAGTCTGTATGTTTGTTCGTACAAACCCCATTTCCCGGCGCTCGTAAACAAGCCATCAATTCAAAAACTGCCTATCAACACGTACTCGTACAGCTATGTACACAAACAATGTAAACAGCATTTACAGTAGCTAACTATGTAGCTACACACACACATGTAAACATAAATCCAGCTCGCCGCAGCCAGCTCGTTTGAGCCAGCAGCGGTAAATGAGCAATAAAAATATAATTGAATAGATATGCAGATGCACCACTCCCGGCTTCCAAGGCTAGAAAGAGCAAGCAGTAGAGTGGCGTAGGTACTGACTCTGCGAAAAGCTCTAGACAGTGGCGTAGTCAAGAAGAATGAACGGAGGCTCGTGCTCTGCGCTCTAGCTGTTGCTATGTGGAATTCATTGCTATTGGTAATTTATAGAAGTTATAATAAGAAAGCGGTGTTAAACAATGCCGATTTATTAGAGCGGCGAAAATCTTCTTGTACCTAACGCTTCTAAAATGAAGGATATAAGTATACAAGAACTACACCGTTGCGTGTCGTCGGCGCGACGTGAATAAGACGTGAGTGGACGAAGGTACTATGTAAAATTTTTTTAGAAATGCATTTTTTACCGTAGATGAAGGTGTCATGTGCCGAGTAATCAAGTGGCACTGACAGAAAATCCGAAATCACGACGGAAATAGGAGTTATTCAAGTGGTGAAGGTGTTATGTTCATAAAACACCTTATTCCAGGTTTGATCATCTCCAAAGATCATCTCATAAATTGAATTTTTTGTGCATGATGAGAGAGATATGTGTACAAAACACCTTCATCCACATGAACGCATGATTTTGTATTAATGCATGGTTTTGTACGGTTTTCATGTGCATACAAAGTAAACTCAGTCAGTTAGTTATCAGGAATAGAAAAAAATCCATTCAAAAGTCAAAACTTTGACCTCATTTTTCTCAGCTTTTTGTTTTTCTTACATAGCACCTTTGTCACCTGATGTCTTCTTTGTCCTTGTCGCACGCAACTCGCTAAAGGTTAAAAGTACAAAACGTGTATTTAATAAATTGTTCATGCATTCCTGAAGTTCCAAAAACATTATGCATGATGCCGATTTCGAGAATAAATTCTAAGGGGGGGAGGGGTTTCCAAGGTAGCACCATATAACGGCACTGCTACGACTCTGGTGTAGGGCAAGTACGGACGTCGAGCGAAGTCGAACGAGCGACGACGTTGACAATGGAGTCGACGGATGTTTGCTGACTGATAATTTTCAAATTACCCCCGCGCGCGCGCCCAACTAGACGTCAAACAGAAGAAGCGCTCGTAGAAGGACGAATGTTCAGAGTTCATAGTTGAAACACAAACCTAATAGCTGATACTTCTATATGCCCATAGGTACGTATATTGTAAACAAAAAACCGGCCAAGTGCGAGTCGGACTCGCGCACCGAGGTTTCCGTACCGCCACGTAAGTGGCAAGTTTTTATTATTTATTGTTTTACTCACATAGAGTTTGCACCATAATCACAGAAAGTTGGACGCTTGTATGTTTTACCGTTTTTACATGAGAGCAAAAACAAAAGAAGTCTGGGGACCCCTTAAGTAATTTTTACGGTTGGTGTTTTTATTATTTTTTAGGATATCCGCCATAAGAACACATATTCTGTGAAAATTTCAACCGGCTACCTATTACGGCTCAAAAGATACAGTCCTAGGCAGGACATACGGACAGACGGACATTAAAATGTGTAATGTATTAAGTTGAACGTATCACGTTTTACGAGTATTATAACTACATATTCATAATCACCGACAGCTAGACTTCTTTAATTTTTTTTTATTAATTGTGTAAAAATACTAACAAATCACAAGCTAAAAATACATAATAATCCAGAGAGAATATTTCTTTCGTAGGCACGGACGATAAAATAATTAATTTAAAAGAACGAAAGCAATTTATTTAATTAATATGGTGATTAGACCGACGTTTAAGACGGGAGCTCTCGGATCATCTCTGCCGAAATGAAAGCAAATGAAGTAAACAAGCTTTTCGTCGAAAAATATAACACCAAAGCTGTTTTGAAAATTCAAAATAAATTATAGTAGGTGGGTGTAACCTTTTAAGCATGGTGATATTTTAAGGAATACCTACATTGTCGTATTTGATATGGCCAAAGCTCAATTTGTGGGAAGTGGGTTCCAAGTCTTATGACCGTTATTAATACCCTTGATCGTTAATTAAATTCATCTGAGTTCCACTTCTCTCGAATTCATAGGAGGAAGCGCAGTCGATGTAACTTATGAAATAATGGGCTAGAGCGTTGAAGTTCGGTATGCCTAATTGCAGTTTGCATTTGGGAATTAGTGGAGCAGTCGTGAGGAGTGGCCTTATCTACCTCCCCGCTAAAGTGTGTCTTGGTGACTTTAATGTTTGAATTACAATATCTATTGTGGGCACAATAAATTTCTCAGTGAATAATCTTAGTCAAAACTTATGCTGCTACATCAGCTTTTAAGTTTTGTGCCCAAGGCTTCAATGGAAGATTATACACATCCAATAACACCACTCCTCGCGAAACCACGCTCAGAGAAGCGAGTGAGAAAACCAGAACAAAAACTCACTTTTTTACCTGACCGATCGCTAAATCGACTGGAAAGAATTTTGAAAATGTTCTAAGATATATTTTGTAAAATGAGCTGATCAGGCCCTGTGCAAACTTATCTAAATCATAACATTCCGAGAAGACCACCCGCCAGGTGGGATGACGACATCAAGTACGTCGGCGGAAACAATGGTTGGTTCAGTACCGCTGAAGGCCGGGAGGACTGGAGGAATATTGGAGAGGTGTATGTATATTCAGCAGTGGACACATACACGCTGACTGACTGACTGACTTAAATGTACTACAAACGAGTTTATCTCAGGAAAGCTTCTTATAAATAACCGCTGGCTGTCTGTTCGTGTCGTCTTTGAGCACATACATGCGCATTAGAGATTTATGTACAATGCAATACACACATTTCTAACATAATAAACTCGGTACGCCGCGCGCCGTGCTTCCCTGTCGACGGAATCGTCCTTGTCGAAGTACAGTTGAATCTAAAAATTAACCAACACCTGTGGAACCTCGTCACATTGATAAAGTTGTTTAGGGTCATACTAAATTATACATTGTGGTGAGTCAGTACGCGGTTGAAAAAGTTCTACAGATATGTCTTGCAGTTTTAGATCAAGCATAACGTTCCCCGAGAGGCTGCATCGTTCGGCGGCCTGTACGGGGAACAGTTCCAACCCCCCCGAAGGTTCTACCCACGCGGCCTCCCCGTTTTGAGAGCTGCATTGTGAGTCTGGAACGAGCACGAACGACGCACACACACGGCGCCCACTTTATTTTATTTATTTCATTCCTTCACGTTCGGTGTAGGGTGCTTGCTGGTTTCGCGGATGGCCATTATTTTATTAGCTGGATATTTAGGATTTGCATTTGTGGAGCATGTTTATGATTAGGTTATGATAAAATAAAATGTACAACTTACACGAATCTTTTAAATGTAGAATGATGAAAATAATTAGAAACCCACTTGTATAATTCTATTATGTATGCTTTATGCATCGTACATTCATTATCAAGAACTAGATATCGAAAATAGCCACCACGGCCGTAGTTTCGGAGACAAAAAATGTAGACGGTCTCATTGATTAGAAATATTTTTTTTAACTTTTACTTTACATGTTCTTTGGACATGTAGCTCCCACTCGCAAGTCTGCGATTTCTTCCCCAAACCAACCGTCTCCCAGAAAGATACTTTTGTAGCACAGACGATGGCGGCATTAGATTTAAAATTTTTTTTTAACAAATCTGAATAACTTAACATTAAAAACACCTTTTTCTTCCAAATAAGATTCGTTTTCTACTCTAAAGCTGTGCCAGGCACACAAATCCAGAATTCCGAAACGTTGAAACGCTTTGCGTGAGCATGAGGCGTGTCTCGCACGATGTTATTTCATTCCACCTCCGCTACTCTTCCGGGCTTTATCTCTGCAACTCCACCTCCCCCCTTCCACCGCACCGCCCCGCTTCCCCGCGCCAGCGCCGCCCCTAGCCAGACAACTCAATAACTAGTGAACGTATGAAATGCTCTACTATTGGACTCGGATGCTCCATTATGCCCATTTTACACAATTCAATATGAGTGTAGCAAATTGTTACGGGCCTTTGAAGTGATTTTTTGTTCAGGAATCCCTGGATGTCGTTAACTGCCTGCAGTTAGGCCACTCGGCACTTTGAAACAAACTATTGACAAAGGCTACGAGAGCTTTTACGCGTTTATGCGAATATTTTAGAAGCATTTTGAGCTGTTTTTAAGAATAGCAGTGGGCAATTTTTACATTGACTACAAGTGGAATGTTTAGTTCAGTACCCAATCGGTAAACGATGAGGTTAAGCGGACAAACAGTATACTTAGGTAATAATGAAAAAATATATACATAAGTTTATTTGATCTCCGATTAAAATCACTGCAATAAATAAAAACATTAGGGTTTCGTGGTTTCAAATTTAACAATAACATGAAATTACCTAAGGTGCGTATTTTATACGACATGTCCGTACATATTTACAGCCGGCTTCTCCGCTTACTTTACATATACGTATAACGTCATGCCCTAAGATGTTAGAAGTGGAGCGACGTGCGTTATCTATTCCATAGAGTTGTGACTCTCTTATCTCTGGTACAATATTATTCATTCCGTGAAGTTGCCGCAGGGACGGTCATAATTGAATTAACGACCACTTTATTCAATGAAAAAAAAACAGTTTTTTCTTCACTATTCCAAATTCCAAATTCCAAATTATTTATTCAGTACTTACATTATAAAATATACATCAATGACCTAATAACTAACTAATTTGTTGTTGTTATTAGATTTATTTTTTATTTCTAGGTTTCTTCTTCTTCTTTGTCTTCTTTTACATCTTCATTTTAATTTAATTTTCAAATTTGGCTTTTGCTAAGTACACTATTTCTTTTCGATGTAGCTTAGAATTTAATAAAATAGTAAAAAAAATTATTTAGGCAGGTTTTGGTTTATACGTTTTATGAAGTTGTTTATACACAACACATAGTCCCCACTAGGGGGGACTATAGGTTGTGCATAAAACAGGCACGTATTCAGAAATCTGGTCCAGACGGGGACAATGTTTCTAAAAAACCAAGCTCATCACTGCGACGGCGGCGCCGTATCGGGAGGGGGGAGGGGAGGGGGTGTTCATGTTCATGTTGTTCGGACTCGTTTTCCGCGCCTAAGCCCGCTCCTGTGCAGGCCTTTTGCGCGTCCCACGGCCTTACTCCAACCAGCCGAGTTCTTCCAGGAGGCGGCACACTCTCCTTGGGTCTTGGCACGCCTCTTGAAGTGTAGTAGGGCCTCCCAGCTCCTTCGCCCTTATGTCTGCCAACTCCTCGCACTCCAGCAGCACGTGGGTGGGTGTCTCGTCCGCCTGCAGGCATGCTCTGCACAGTGGACTGTCCGTTACTCCTATTACATAGAGGTGTCTGTTAAGTGTGGGGAGGGGGTGTGTTATTAATTATATTATAGATAGATAGAAATACTTTATTGCTCCAGAAAACATTTTACATAAACAGACAATAAGTAATGTACATGAGGGGCAAAGGCGGACTTATCCCTTAACAGGAATTTCTCCCAGTCAGCCTTTGGATGTTTGAGAGTCGTATGTTGTGAGATATAAGTAGGCAGTATTGGCAAAAGACTTGAGTGTGGGAATGTAAAATATAATATGAGGAAAATAACTATGATAAACTATAATATACACTACATATAAGTACGTACTAGTTAATTAAACATATAAATTACTATTTATAAATTACATTAAATACATATGAATTACAATATTATCCCATTTTCTAGATTTGGGGGGGGGGGGGTACATCTCACCTATCTCCTCCCCTCAGACACGTGCCTCGTGCAGAAGAGCTATAAACTGAATTACAAAATCGATCACGCCAAAAACACGAATGCAAACTCGAAAAGGATAAAACGAGTTCAGATCCGCTCTAGCCTATTCGGCGTCTATCGATTGAGACATTATAGTCGGCAGCGCGGAATTTATGTTCTTTTAATGTCCTCACACATTACTGCAAGGTATACACCGAATGTATAACATTAGTGCTGGCTCGTGTCGACCTAAATTGTTGCCATTTGGCCACGCCACAATCGTCGGCGACGCGGACGGGGAACGCGGCAATAGTGGAACGCCGCCGCCGAGAAAATTTTTTTCTGCTCGCCTCGTAAATAGCTGGTGATACGGCCTTTATGACGTACGTTAAGTTACCAACATTACTCCGGCTTTCTCGAGGGGTGGCTTGATAAAGCGAACAATTGTTACGTTCGGAAATCGGCGGGTGTGCGTTTAGGTATGTGATCGATCACTCGTGCAGACTGTTTAAACGTTCAGTCAACATTTCATAAATTTAAAAGTACCTTAAATTTTGCCTCAGCTTATTTTCCATCCGTTGATTTCGCGAAAAAAAAATTCGGTTTTTTGTCACCTTACTAATGTTTATAAACTAATTTTGAACCGGACCCTGGGAATAGTTCAGAATAGTAGTCTCTAATAGTAGTAGATAATATGAAAATGTTAAATGTGAAATGCCGGCATCTATGAATATTTTATTTCTGCTATTTTAATTTTAATTATATGAATGATGATGCGGGACTACTGAACTAGTTCTATTTTCTTTGTTCTCCGCATAATCGCAACATACTTGGCGGAGAATATGCTAGGATTAGTGCCTTCATCAATAATAAGCGCTATATTACACTAAACCCTTCCTTATAAATAAAGCCTTCGGCTCTGGGAGACAGCTAGTTACATTTATAAAAAATAAATATGTTTGAATTATTTTACCTACATAATATAATATGTACATTAGGGTGGTCCACAGTTGTATGGAGAAAAAATTTTGTTGTCGAATCTTGCCTCCACATAGCTCTTTTTTGTCTATGGTCATGTAGTAATTGCTGTGCCAAATTTGAAGTCAATAGGTTACGGTTTACTGGTCGCCCATAAAATAGATTTGTTTAAGAGCGGAATTATTGGAGTACTTACCCAATGCTCTAGAAAAACAGCAACCAAGAGACGATTATAAGGAGTTTTTGAGCTTGTCTCTTCTATTTCTTGGTGGAGGAAACGCTACGGAAACATTAAGAGCACCCGGACCTACACATCACGCTCAATGGATGTTCAAAGCCATTTATGCCCTGAAGATATACCTATTTCGAAACCAATTTGATTTGACGGCTCAAGAGGCAAAAAATATAGAAGAATTAGCTCTATTTGTAAGCGTGGTTTACGTGAGATATTGTAATGAAGCTCCGCTTGGAATAAGAGCCCCATATAATGACATTCAGCTTTTGGGTATGCTAAAAACTTACCCTAATAAGATGATTAGTGAAAAAGTCTACACTACTTTTGGGAGGCATCTGTGGTCTCTATCAGAGCACTTGATAGCTTTTGCATTTTTTGACTAGAGTGTCTACAAATACCAAGGGAAAAATGGTGGAAAACCTTAAACGTCCAAAAATGACAAATTTTCCACGACGCATAAATGTGACAAAGGAAAGTGACCTACCTATGGAGAATTTTGTCACCGAAAGAACGAGCAGATTCTTTGATGCTGTCATGATTAATGGAAAAAGTAAAAGTGAAGAATTCCTGAAAATACCACCTGAGAAATGGCCATGTGATCCGGTTTTTCAGAGTTACGTGAAACGTGCAGTAAGATGCGAGTTTTTAATGATACTGCTGAACGGGGCATCAGTCTTATTCAAAAATACAACCAGTCACTAACCAAGAACGAAGAACAGATGCAGTACATACTCCGCCTAGTAGCAAATGACAGAAAACAGTTTCCTGAACCATCTAAAGCATCTCTTAGTTCATAATCATTTCATACTGTTTAATTTCATACATTTTTTTTTTACAATTACGTTCCATTATGGGTGACCTCTAAATGATGTTATATTGCAATAAAATTTTGTATGGACAATTCGTTCAGAGATTTAGATTTGCCTGCTACATGCTATCGTGGAACATTTACAAATACAAATTACGAATTCCCCGAAAAACTATAATGAATATTCATTTGCACTAGTTAGAGCGTCAACGCTGACAGTTGCGTGGCCCAAGGTCGGGAGAAATAAAAAGAAATTTGAAACTTGTTGAATGCTTAGCAAAGTTCAAATTGCTTTGTTGCATTTAGTTTTAGACTCCGTATTAATTTTGAGACATATCATATGTCTGTATAGTTTTATTTATTCAGTTGCCATCTATGATTACTTTTATTAAATGTTTCATATTAAGTTTTTTATTGAAAGCGCGACATATGGCGCCGGGCCACGCATAAGGTGTGTAACGACGCCCGACATTCGGTCGCATGCGCGGGTTGGGAATGCCATGCCGGCC
This sequence comes from Nematopogon swammerdamellus, assembly GCA_946902875.1. Classification (NCBI taxonomy): domain Eukaryota; kingdom Metazoa; phylum Arthropoda; class Insecta; order Lepidoptera; family Adelidae; genus Nematopogon; species Nematopogon swammerdamellus. The sequence goes on from OX336337.1 coordinate 9,997,962, forward strand.
TGACAGGTCAGGTCAGGTTCACGCCTCTCTTGAAGGACCCGAGACTGTACTTGGGGGGAAATATATGGTTGGTTTATTTCTCAACCCAACTCTTACCACAAAGAACGCAAACACTCGCCACATTCTCAGAGGAAAATGATCCGGCTTAGCGACCGTACTCGTGCAACAATAATCAACACAATACAAGTTCCTAACAAGGCTTACAACTTAAGACGGGTTTAACGAATGCGAACAGGAGGAGGAGGGATGAGGGAAGCGAGATCATCACAGCAGCGACTTTAGTAGTACCGGTAAAACCGTCTCAACGATCCAACGATGCGTCTGTGCATCCGCGGTTGAAGGTCCTTCAACCACGGATGCACAGGTTGGAGTACAGAGTCGCCAATGTTTGTTTATTGTTTATTAAGCATTCATAAGGTAGTTTTACCACTCTCGAACTTGTCACTATTTGTTTTTTATTTTATATCCCGTTCGATTACACCCATGAAGAAGCAAGACACTTGTCAGGGGTTTTTTTACACCCCAATGACACGAATAGCTCTTACATGTATCACCAAATGTTTTAACCCCAGGGACACGAATGACTCTTACATTTATCACCAAATGTTTTAACCCCAGTGACACGAATGGCTCTTACATGTGTCACCAAATGTTTTAACCCCAGTGACACGAATGGCTCTTACATGTATCACTGAATGTTTTAACTCCAGTGACACGAATGGCTCTTACATGTATCACCAAATGTTTTAACCACAGTGACGCGAATGGCTCTTACATGTATCACCAAATGTTTTAACCCCAGTGACACGAATGGCTCTTACATGTATCACCAAATGTTTTAACCCCAGTGACACGAATGGCTCTTACATGTATCACCAAATTTTTTAACCGCAGTGACACGAATGGCTCGTCGTTGACGAAGGACACTGTTGTGTCTACAAATGTTGGCACAAAAATTTTGCTGCCCTGCCTTTTTGGCTAATTAATTTCATCTGAACGAACACTATATATATATATATTTTGGTTTAAATCAAATTGTAATAATAAAAAAAATATTTGTATCAAATATCACATTATTCTTAGTTTTTGTCTGAATTTTCTGAAGCTGTAATCGTAGAAACTATTTTCAAATTAAATTGTAGAAATTCGCAAGTAATTTAATTCCCATAAATTTTATAACCGATATTTATGTGAAGAGTATTTCTAAATTATTGAAAGATTTTTCTGTTATAGATTTCCTAAATGAACTAAAAAATGTTAAATGCTTCCCAAGTCGTGCACACATATAGAACACGAACAAAGTACTTACAACTAACAAAGAAGACTATTATCGTATATAGAATGGTGCAGTTAAGACTCACATCTGCGCCACTTCACACGACGTGCGAGGAGAGGTGTGTAACCTAAAGTTCGCGTGTTTAAAGTTAGTTACGACCGCAGCAGAACTATTTTATATTTTATATTTGCAAGATACTTTCGCTGTATATTCTTATGATCAAAGTAATTTTAACACTATTATTATACTATCGTTATATTGCTTAGTCCATGAGAAGCTGTTTGACGCGATCCCGCCCGTCCCCTTTTCACCTTCGCGCAATACTGGGGAGGGATTGCATCCTTACACGCTCGACTTTCCGCGGATGCATACCAATCAGTTCAGCAGATCTTTCCTCCATATAACTGGTAAATTGTGGAACGCTCTCCCTGCCCATATATTTTCCAGGTGAACAGGCCTGGACGTCAGGGGACAACAGGGGTATCAGGCCTGCACGGCATACGACCGAATGTCCATGGGCATCGCTAGACACCTTATGGATGGCTCGGCCCCACATGCCACATTCACGGCCTTGTTGAAAGAGCCGAGACAAATCATATGGGCAGGGAGAGCGTTCCAGAATGTACCAGTACTGTGGGGAAAGATCTTCTGGTAGTTCTTGTTACTTCGAGAAATGATATCGTTTATTTGAACGAAGCTCGGCCTTCCACCTTCCCCTTAGTAACTTAATCCTTCGAGAGAGTATAATATCGCTTACGTGAACGCAGCCCGATCTCCGGCTTCGCCCTTAGTTAGTTACTGTTTTTGAGAAAGTAGGTATACCGTTTATCTGAGCGCAGTCGGCCTTCTACCTCGGAAACTAAGGCGAATGCGGATAAACGCTTTACAGAAGCAATCATTTATTATTATATTTGTGTTTGTGTATGTCCTATTTGCTATTAAATCGACTTTACCGCAAGCGGAGCCACGGGCACATTTTTTTATTTTTTTTTATAGACTACCGGCACGGGTGGCTGTGCCCAAAAGTTCAAAGAACGATTAACACACAGCCAATAACCCCACTCCTCGCGAAACCACGCTCAGAGAGGCGCCATGCCAGCTACAAGGCGGACAAAGAGGTTGTTGTCTAATTTATTAACACGCCTTTTGAAGATTCCCAGGTTATAGGTGGTGGGGAACACACTCGCCGGAAGACCGTTCCATATTTTCGCCGTACGACATAGGAACGATTTCGAAAAGCGATGCGTTCTCAGAAGTTGTGTGTCAACAACATATGGATGTTCCGAGCGAGTCCGGCGGGTGTGACGAATACGGATCGGGGCAGGAGGGATGAGGGAAGCCAGTTCTTCGGAACATCGGCAATGGTAGTACCTATAAAACAGGCTAAGGGAACCAATTGTTCGCCTGTGTTGCAATGATTCAAGTCCCTCCGTGAGCTTGGGATCACCAATTAGGCGGATGGCGCGGCGCTGGATAGAGTCCAAGGAGGCCAACAGGTAAAGGGGGGATCCTTCCCACAGATGACTGCAATACTCCATCACCGGACGAACTTGCGCTTTGTATAGCATAAGGAGTTGCGCCGGTGAGAAGAATCGCCTGCTGCGGTAGAGGACGCCTAATTTCCTGGAGGCAAGGGTAGCTTTGGACTCTATAAAGCTCCTAAATCCTACATCTTTGGTCAGTTCCACGCCCAGGAGGTCCAATTTGTCATTGTTGGGTACAGCCGTACCCTGAAATGTGGCTTGGGAGGGAAACCGGTCGGCCTTGGTAGAAAAGGCACAAGCTTGTGTTTTTCTGACGTTGAAATCTACAAGGTTCTCGCGGCCCCAGTAGGCTACCTTAAATAGAGCACCGTCTACTCTTTCAACCGTCAGACGTCGAGCTTCGTTAATGCGCACGTCTCTAGCAGTCCAGTCCTTGATGTAACCCTCGTGTGCGGTGCTGTCGTCTGCATAACTGTGAATGTTACCTAGGCACAGCAAATCGTTAATAAATAACAAGAATAATGTAGGCGACAGCACCGAGCCCTGAGGAACGCCAGCGTTTATTGGGAAGTCAGCTGATCTTGCACCGTCGACAGTTACAAAAATTGATCGGCCTCCCAAGAAGCTGGCGACCCAATTACAAAGGGACGAAGGGACACCGTAGGCCGGAAGCTTGCTAAGGAGACCTCGGTGCCAAACGCGATCGAACGCCTTAGATATATCTAAAGCGACCGCCAGCGACTCTCCAAAGTTGTCCAATCTCTCAGCCCATATGTGCGTGACATAAGCTTGAAGATCTCCTGACGATCGCTGTTTACGGAAACCGTACTGCTTATCGTCAAGGAGTTTATGAGCTTCTAGATAAGTCAGGAGCTGGGAGTTTATGATCCGCTCCATAACCTTACAGAGGAGAGAGGTTATCGCAATGGGCCGATAGTTTTTGGGGTCAGCCGAGTTGCCCTTTTTGGGCACTGGTTGGACCGAGGCCTTCCTCCAGCAAGCAGGCACGATACCGGTGGAGAAAGATCGTCTAAAGAGACGAGTGAGGATAGGTGTCAATTCTAGTGCACACATTTTTAGTACACGCGCAGGAACGCCGTCCGGACCACTGCTCTTTGAGGCGTCCAACTGACGTAGACTTTTGAAGACCGCCCTGTTATAGAATCGTACCTCACGCATTGTTGTACCGCATTGAGGTAACGATGAAGGGGTAGCGCCTTGGTCGTCTAGGGTCGAGTTGGAAGCAAAGAGGCGGGCAAATATGTTCGCCTTCTCCTTAGCCAGGATAGCGAGTGATCCATCGGGGCGTTCTAGCGGTGGGGTTGCAGCTCGGCAGAAGTTCCGACCGATAGAGTTCGCCAGGAACCAAAACGCACGACTTCCAGTAGGACAGCGTGCGAGTTTTTGGCTTACTCCTCGGTCGTGCTCAAACTTGGCCAAGTTTAGCACGCGCTTGCTGGACTTGACAGAAGCATTGAAGGCACGTTTCGAGTCCACAGACCGATCGCTCAACCACCGTTTGAAGGCCTGGTTCTTCGCCTCGACAGCCAAGCGGCATTGACGATTGAACCAGGGCCTCTGCTTGCCACCAACGGGAACCACAGAACTTGGAATAAAGTATCCCATGCCCTGCAGAATCACCTCGGCGACAGCTTCGGCGATCTGAGACGGGTCTGCAGACCGAAAGCATGTCTCCTGCCAAGGATAACCTCCGAAGAAAGTTCGGAGATCGTCCCATTGTGCAGACTTGTAGTGCCAGACAGTGCGAGTACTACTCTCGCGGGTATCCGCATAGTACGAAGTTGGCACTGTTGTGGATACAAGGCAGTGATCTGAATTCCCCAGTGGAGCTTTCACAACGGCCCTGTAACCCTTTGGCTCCGAAGTCAACACAAGGTCCAACAGGTTTGCTCTATGCGACGGGTTCCTAGGGACTCTAGTTATACCTGACACAAGCTGTGTCAACCCGTGCGCCATGGCCAAGTTATATGCATCCCTACCAGCAGCATCCGTGACGCAGGAACCAAGCCAATCAGCATGCTGGGCGTTAAAATCCCCCAACATCACAATTTCTGCTGTAGGTAGTTGGCAGAGCAGTCTATCGGCTGAGCTGCTGAGATATTCAAATAATGCGGCACTTTTATTGGCACCTAAGTTCGGGGAGCGGTATACACCCGCGTAAACTCTTACCACGTGGGGAAGGTTGACGCGGATCCATACAACTGGGAACTGGGGGTCTTCAAAAGGAGTGAGCCGTTTGACAGAGACGTCGGATCGACCATACACACAGACACCGCTCTTCGGTGTTCATAAAAAGCAAAATGTATACATTAATTAAAGTAAGGTTGTAATAATATTCATTTCACTATTTTAGAGACTCTAATTACTCGTATTATTCAGAATTTTTTTCGAGGACACTCAAACATATAAATTTAATTTTCTTCTACCAAATGCTACCTGAAAAAATAACCTATCATCTACATACAATTATAGATACATACAGCTTTCTACTAAGACCAACTTATTGAAACTTATATAAAGCGCGACCAACTCGTCGTGCCACCTTGCGCACTAGAGCTAGTTTATTGAATGAGCGGAACAGTAAAAAGTGCTAGGCGAGATAGTTCGGAATGTTGTACATACGAGTATTGGACGTCGATAACTTATGAAAGAGCGCCTCCGTGCTCTTTTAGCACGTTCTCGTCACGTATTTTGAATGCTCCTCGTACATGGAAACTTGAGTTGTGTGGCCAGACTTGAAACCCTTCGTACATATCAGAGTTAGAATGATTTCTTATGCTTTTCACATGTGCGGTATTTTGAGTGCACGATAAAGGCTTAACATAGGTTTTATATAACAAAATTGAAAAATAAAATTAAAAGCATTTTCCATATTTTAATTTAACATAAGTAAGTAAAGTAAGAAATTAAATTTAACGAATTAGTAATTATAGTTAAAGTTAAATAAATCCTCCATTTAATTTTTATGTTATTTACAAATAAAGTACCCACCAATCAATTTTGCACCTGTGTACACAGCAGCAATTTTAAGTTTTCAACTGCGCGAAAATACTGTAGCAAATTGTATCCAAAGTAAATTGTCTTGAAAAGGTAACTTTCCTCACGAAGGTAATACAAATATAGTTTAAACGTACCTCACGAATTATGGTTCCGTCGAGCACCGAGTTCGAGGGCAGTGCACGCGACAAAGCCCTCGCAGACTCGCGGCATACAAAAGGAAGTCGGCAAAATGCATCGGCGACCAACGGAGCTGACGGCTGAACGCGAAGCCGGTGCTGAAATTGGCGTCCGCCCGAGCGGTGCAGCCGTGTGTGTGAACGAAAATATCCTAGAAACGAATTACAGTAAGTAGGTAGACAAATAAGTAAGAACGACAATTTACTGGCATTAGTGTTGTTTTCCATAGCAAAATTGCTAAAACCAAACACTTATGGCCTCACTCCAGTCCTAGAGCCAAACGAACCGTACAAACTAGAGACTTGAAATTCGACTTTAAGTTAAAGCTTGTTATGGCCGTTGACTGAATTATGTAATATTTAATATTCAATATAATACTTTTAGACTTACTAGGTGATAAGGCATTTAAAAAAATCTAAAAATTCTTACCTAGGCCAGCGATAATACATGTTTTTGCCTGGTACAAATCATAAATCTGTTCCCGTAGTTTACTCTTGTCGTACATAACATAACTCAGAAAAACATATGAAATGATTCCGAGAACCAGCACAAAGGATACTTCTGACTTTATCTATAGGTAGGTATCATGTTTACATACGAATATTATACGTGTGTAGTTTTCTCATTTTCTTCGATCATATTTATCACTCAGTAGCGCAGATTTATTACGAGCAATATCTCTCCCAAGCATACGAGTGGTTGGTAATACACATGTACACATAGAAGATAATAAGATAATACACAAACACAATAAATAAACATAGGCGCGCTTAGCTCCCATCGAGTTGGTGGAATCTTCTCAAACAAGTTTGCCCGACGGAACTTCGAGTCTGGCGGCATTCATTCGACGGCGCCTAACGAGTCACGTAACTGAATGCGAAACCTTATCAGCAACTTGATAAAACGGAGGCCGCCAGGCAGATTTTACTTGTTTGACACGTGCGCTCGAGAAACTCGCTGTATAGCCTATACGCACGCGTCTTATATAATCAATACTTATCCCAGACACGATCGAATTCTTCTCTACTCCCGTCTCTACACATCTGCCGTTCGCCTCTTTGTGTCTATGCTCACTTGTAACTCGAGAACGCCTAAAGTGATTTGCATGCGGTTTTCAAATAAAATATATATAACAGTGGGTCTAAATTTTTTGTCAATTGGGTAAAGACTAGTCGAATCTGAATATTTTCTTTGCAATTGTAAGATGTAACTTCTGTTTTATCAGACAAACTTAAACTCGAATTGTTTTGTACCTGCAGTATATAGGTATCCTACTGAACAAAAGCGAGTATATACATGCGTCAACTCCAAGAAATATGGAAGAAAGTAAAGCAAGGAATGACTTCCCGCCGCCTCCGATAGAGGACGCCACTTGCCGCTAATTACAACCACTGGAACACGAAATTACTTTTTTCACGACGACCAGGGTGGCGATGAAAAAATAGAGCATTAAAAAACTCAAAAGTGGAGGCGAAATGAGAAGGAGAGGCATTTCATTTAGGAACATAAGGGCGAGTCACGGAGTGTAGTTAATTAGAAGGGCTCTACATTTTCTGAAATTTACGCGGGGAAATGTGAAATTGGATTTCTCCGGAAAGTTCATTTGATGAAACTCTTCAACTACGGAACACAGTTTTTTTATGTGCAATTTCAGCTATTCTTACATGTTAAACTGAACACATTGAAATGTTTTCCAAAGTTACCGAGATTACGCCCCTTCTATATCGTAGTCGTACGTATCACTGTGTGACTGACATTTCTGATAATATTAACAAAAGTGGAGGCGAAATAAGAAGGAGAGGCATTTCATTTAAGAATATAGAGGCGTGAATAGGCGCCTGTCAGGCCGGCATGGCATTCGCAACCCCCGCGTACGACGAATGTCCATGGGTGTCGTTAGACACCTTATGGGTGGTTGTGCGCCACATGTCGCGCTTTCTATAAAAATAAACATAGTAATTTTGGTCTTTTGAAACATTTATTATAAACATTTCATCAATGAAGACGGCCAGTCCGACTCTCATGTGAGAGTGGTGTGGAGTTCCAGATGTGCAACGCATTGAGTTTAATATGTATTTTTAAAGAACTCTTGTGAAAAAAAAAATACCGCGAGGAAACCAAAACACAAACTGCTAAAACGTGTATAGTAGAGATGTTCTAGATCCATCCAAAGGTCATAAACGCATTAGGTAACTAATTTATACTGATAATGTTAGCCTATCATATAAATGTTATCCTATAATCAGTTCAGTATAATAATAAAATGTTCCCCTGAAAATGAAAAATGTGGTCCAAACAAAACAATAGATTGTATACATTTATTCCCTTTGGCTAGATTTCGAAGATCTCTGCTATACCAAGATTACTGAACGAAATTGAATGTTTATAACTATATTTTATTGATTAAATGGTATTTGACACAAAAACAGAATACTGCATAAACATGGACACATCTAGGAAGCACACAAATCAACTAACCCTACAATACTACACACTGTGTGTGTTGTGCACAGTGTTACTTTTGTTAATTCTACAAAAAGTCCGGGCTGAAATGTTATAAAACTTATACAGAATAGAAACGCCAATGGATAAATTTTCAAGCATACTACTATTATAGGAACGAAGCATTAAATAAATCCTCCTAGCCGTGATATACGTATTGGAGGTTTGCTAGCCTTTGCATAAATCAATACTTTGTTTTTCCCCCCAGTCTCCGAAAGAGATAGAAAAAGCAAAGGATAGCTACTGCGCGTAGCAGTTTGATTTAACCAAGAGCAATAAACATAATTTATATCTGCCAGGAGAACGCATAAAATTCATATAAAATACTTGCAGACGTATGGTTATGCGGCAGTGTGCCCACCGAATGGTACGTGCCAACACTTTTGGCACATTAAACTACATACAAATAAATAGAGTGGCGTTTTACTGCCGATGACTAGAGAGTAGTGCTTCATACTAAATAATATTCTGATACACAAACCTCATAACACAGCTGATATTCAATTCAATTCAGTTTATTAGTTGACAGAGTATTTTTACAGTGTGATAGATAATGTAGCACTTAAACTACAAAACATGTTTTTTTTTTCTATATAATATAGCTTGTATAAAATAAGATGAGATGGAGATTTTTGTAAAATTTTAAAATCGCATTATGCCTTCACCAGGAAAATTTGTGGTCTGAAATTGCAAATGCAAAAACGGATTTAAATGAATGAGTATTGATCGCACGGAATGTTCGCTGAAATTAAAACGTGATTGGAAGACGGAGCCGAGAGCGATGCCGTCGCCGCGGTCGTTCAAGACCCCGGAATCGTTAAATTCTCTATAGAGCACGATCCATCTTCGGCGTTGCGGTGGCTCAGCGCGGTGCGGCGCGCAGCGCGTTCGTAAAAGGTTTTTCACTTGGCTTTTTCATATTGAAAGTAATTTTTCTTCTCCTTACAGGGCAGGAGAAAAATGTGGTCATTAAAGAATTACATTAAAACCGGTAGCCGGTTAGTGCGCGAGCGGCATAACAGATGGCGGGATAAATCATTCATGTCGTCTTTTTTCGCCTATTCGACCTTTTTCTCTAATACTGCGTAGGTGCGCTCCGGTAACTGATAATAAATTCAAAAAATATTCATTTCCCGCCCGCGGAATTTATGTTCGGTGAATTTTAATTTCATTTTACACCGATTATTCCATGGATCCGAGTCGACTTGTGCTGTGCGACCTCTACTGAGCGCCGCGCGCCCGGGGCGACCGACAGCTTGCCCCGCTCCAGGTACGTCTTCTAATCGACTGGTGAAATCGAAAAAAAAAATGATTTGTGTCTTTATTGAAACATCTTACTTCTCTTACTTCATACATATCTCTGTCTTAAACTCCGGATAAAATAAAAGTGGATTTCATTTCGAATAGATTTATCAAAACCATTTGGAAAATATTTATTTTTAAAATTAAATTTGCTTTGGGGTTCTAAATAAAGAGATCACGGCATAAATATTTTCCTCAAACATCATGGCGGGATGGGGGAAGAGGGGAGGGGGCGGCTCGGGTACACTCTACACACTCCATTGCGTTTGAAACGGCGACGCGGAGCACAAAAGTTGAACGAAACGAATAATTGAATTTTCATGTACGATCCGTCGAAGCTATTGATATTCAAGAATTATATTTTAACAGAAGGTGACCCCACACGGCGCGGGGCGGGGCGGGGCGGGGCGTGGCGGCGCCGATCCTGGTACAATCCCGCTCTCACGCCTAATAAAAAATTCATCGTTCACTTTATTTGACGGCGCTCGTTTAATGGTCGCTAACAAGCCACTCCGCTCTGCTTTGTCGGGGGTAGAAATGAAATTTCTCGATCACTTACCAGGGTATAATAGCTTTTTCGGATTAAAAAGATGTACTCATATCGTCAGAGTCGGCCGGGGCGCGGGGGGGGGGGGGGCCAAGCAGCGGCGGCGGGCGGGGGAGGCGCGCTGGCTGACACCCTCTCAAAGTAGTTATTCCCTCAATAGTACCTCATATTCAATGTGGGTTAATACCTTCGGAGGACGTATTTATTTTGTAGTATGGAGGGTTTTTATTTGTGAATTTATGTTTCTTAAATTTAAAAAGTTTTCGATTATTTTTCCAGACTGCGCGACGCAGAAATGAGGGATATTCTTGCTGTTAATTTTTGGTGAATGCTTATCTAAAACTTATATACCTACTCACCTAGGATGACAAATTATTGTAGGGTTTCTATTGGTCGAACTTACGTACCAACGGAAATGGTCGTTACATTATAAACAGATATTAGGAAAATCAAGATAAATTATCGAAATTTCTGTACACACAGTGGCGGGCCTCTCATACAAGCCAAAAAGCCCGGCTTGCCCTAGGTCGATCAAACAAAGCTCGAAAGCAAATCGAAAACGAAAACAGTCGATAGTACCTACTTCAATTTCATTTTAAATATCGCGCCACGTGCCATTCGCGCGCGCCCGATGTCATTGAGTCGACGACGCGGCGCGGGGACTTCGTCGTTCGTAAGTATCATTCGGAATTGCTCGTGAACTCTCGCCTCGATGCGATGGATGAATCAGTCAATATACGAGCGTACATTAGTCATCTCGCTTGTTCCCGCTGTTATTCTAGCATTCTTTTATTTCCTTCTCGTTCTCGAGTACCATACAATTTTTAGCCTAAAGACACCCATAGCACAGAATAGAAATAATAATATATGAGTATGTATAGCGATTAGTTTGAGGAAATATGCTAAGACTAATTCGTTCCGTAGTGCGAAAGCGTACTCAGTATTAGTGCTATCTCAGTTTTTCAATAGAAGAACGCCAAAGACGTGTCTACTGATGTCTAATGTAGGCGTAGAAGTTTGAAGTGATTGATCGGAGGATTGCGAGGATAATACGAAAAAAATTCTCATATCTGTCGTCATTGTCAGTTCGTGTTGTATGTGCGCGCGCGTGTTGTGCTTGTGAATATTCGCTGTTTTGTTCGTAAATACAGAAAAATGGACCGGTAAGTGATGTTTTTTCTCTTTTTCATTATATTCCGGACCTATTGAGTACATTTGTTTGTACTGAGTTGAGATGCATTTTACGTAAAAAATCGAAGAAAAGTCCTACTCCATACTGACAATTTTTTCGTGTTTGTTGTTGTCAAAGCTTGTTTCTCAAAATAAATCGTTTTTTTGGAGAAAGTGAGGTGACAGAAATGTTCCTTAGTTCTTCTAGTTGAATAATATATGCCGTTTAGTGCTTGCATGTCGTAAATTTACGAGAAATAAGCCATTTTTGTGACCTAGGTTTCGCCATAGAAACTTTGTTTGAGTCAGTGTCGTAATTTATTTCTAGTTCTGCCTAAATTCGTGTTTTGAGGTAGAAAGTGTCTCAAGATGAGTAGATAAAATTATCTATCCAACCATGTGCTTTCCATATATCCAACACACATATTTACGTAATGAATAGCCCAAATGTTGCAATGGCTTGTGAGTGCGAAAATGTAGTTTTTGACAAAAAAAAATTTGTGAATTCAAGATTTTATTGTGTGCCACACACGAGCTGCTGATACACCAGAAAGGTAGGATTGGTTTGTATATGTATTCCTTTTTATGACAAAAATACTATATTACCAATTTGCGTTCGTGATAAATTTATAAAAATATAAAATCAGAGAGAGGTCGCAATTTTCACATAACACAACTTTACATAATAATTTTGTTACCCAGAATATGTAATATACATAAAAAAAAGGCCTTTATAGCTAGAATATTTATCTGTAAATACAATCCATTCGTTAGTTCATAAAGTTTCATGGAAAAATCTTTCAAAATGATTTTTTTTCTAACACCTTCACCTACGCCAGGTGGGCGGGCGCCACCTGGTGTACACCTGGTGTAGGCGAAGGATTCTTTTGTTTTATGCTCCCAAAGTTGAAGGGCTAAGAAATAATAATCTTTGGTTAGTTATATTATATCCATGGCGGGTGGCGGCGGCGGGCGGGACGTCGGACGTCGGCTCTCTCTTCGTTCTCTCTCTGGCATGCTATGATATGTATGATATGTGTTGATAAGTCACAATAATTCTATCAACCATAATATGCCTCCAGTGTGCTATTGATAATTAATTATTAACAAGAGTCTTCATAGTAACTGCACTGCACTGCAGTTGGTTTGCATAGATTTTTTAATTACCATTTTCTATAAAATTGTGATACAAGCATGTTTATTTCATTTACTGACTGACAGAATAGTCATATATTATATTTTGTATGAAATATTTGGCTTCGGCTTGCTCTACGATCTGACCCTAGGCCCGCCACTGTGTACACACATACATACAATGTTAATTATCATCGCACAAACAAAAAATTAAGATTTGTTCCTTCAGTCAGTCAGTGAGCGTGTATGGGTCCACTGCTTTACATGCGCCTCTCCAATTTTCCTCCAGTCCTCCCGGGCTTCAGCGGTACAGAACCAATGCTTTCCACCGCGTTCCAATGTGTTCCGTCACCGGGTTATAATTAAATCAGTCTGGCTTTTATAACAGTATTTGAACTTGTATCATCGTAATCATGTCTAGTTATTTCTAAAGCGCTCCGAAATACAACCGAGTGAAACACGGTACTGCATCTAGTTATGACGTAATTTAATTACCTACACGATTCCAATCGCGACATGCTCCGAAAGGTACTGGTCGTGCCGTCTCGCTCGCACCTATCGACACGTACTAACAGTTTATCTCTATCGCACGCTCCGTCGTGCTAGTGATTTCCGCGGTGTATCCTTGCACTGTCTGCCAACACAGGCTGTAGGGTTGCTACCGAAAAAAAGTGCCAAGCGAATCGAACTCGCGTGGAGATGGTTCCGTACCATTCCGTTTTCCGTGAGAACTTTAATAATCCAGTCAGTGGGTGATTTTACCTTACAAAAGGTGGTGTAGTAACGATTTTCATATATGGGCACTGATGAAAATTCCAAGTTGTCGACCTTGGTTACCTTGCGCTCGAGCCGCCATATGGCCGTGGTACGGTTTAACCCGCCCGGGTTGGTACCACTGCACTGAATGAAAGGTCGGTCGAAACGTTTATGTAAATAGTTTGTGTTTTCCGTCCAGTTCTGTGTAGCCGGCACGACCGAAGGGAAGCACTGACGTGGCACCAAGTTCACCCGGTGTTATGGGCTGACATCACGGATGTTGTAGGTGATGTAGCCAACCGTGTCAGTTTCTTCCGTGTCTGTAAATTAAATAATTTGAAATTTTATCTAATTTCGCAATAATTGTATTATTTTCATAGTTGGTAGCGGGAACTAAATATTTTCCAAAATAATATTGTAAGACAAAATTTATTGAAAAAATATTTCATATTCTCGTTGGTACGAATTTACTTTTACTCATTCGCGGTCGTTATCACGTTTAATTTTGGAGGTAAAAAACAACTTTAACATCTTATTTTCACACTTCGGTCGTGTGCTATTATGAGTATATTTGAATATTATATTATACCGACTTCCTCTGTACGAAAACCACGTATCGAAGTGCAGGCGCACAACGGTAACGCGGTGGCAGCCCTGCTGGCTATCCGCTCACTTCCCCACCGCGCCGCCCATGCCGCCATCCCGCCCGCCCCGCCCGCCTACCGGGCCAGCTCCGACCAAGCTGATTACATTTTGACTATCATAAACGAATTGCGGTTTCCGCTACAGTTCTCTACGCATCATCCCTCTACTTGCTAGTTGAGTAAGTAGACAGTCACCTAAATTGTCGTTAGTTTCGTTCAGTAACTTTTGATTTACTTTTTATCTTGGTTTCTGTGATCAATGCGAAAAAGTTATAGTACACAACACAGAGATCACTCTGAATAATCTAATAAAATAATAATTTCCATGTAAATTTAAGTTTTGCAGCTCTTTTATAAGTAGGTAGCTACACGGCAGCAGAGTGAGCTGCGGGGCGCGGTGCGGGGAGGAAGCGGCGCGTGCGACGCGCGGCGACCATGATTTACGATCTTAATATGCGCTAGAGAGAGAGCCTCCCGCGCTTCCCCGCTGCCACAGTTTCGTCGCCAATTTGGCTTAGTATGACAAAATAGGCACTTAATGCCCGCGCGGTATGCAAAGCGCTCCACGCGTCCGACCAACTCCCTCATAAAAGCGGCAAAGGTGAACATTTACAATTCAGAGCAGATGTTTGCGCGCGAACACGAACTTTCTCCGCGCAAAGGATTAAGAACTCTTCATGAGATTATATTGAATTAGAGAATATCGTATCATCCCTCACTTTTGCCGCTGCGTTGACGTCGTCGTCGTTGAAGGGTTTTTCATATTCACCTTTTCATATTCTCAGAAATGGAAAAATATACTTAACGAAAGAAAAAAAATGCGGTACAAGATTATGACTTGATTAAAAGTGAATGCAACTTTTTTACGGCCAGAAAAATTTTGAACGTTTTCTCCACCCATATTTTTCCACCACGTATATCCTCGATTCCTTCAAGAGAGGATTAAAAAGGCACCTGTCAAGTGAGAGAGACATTCGCAACCTTCGCAACCCCCGCGCACGGCGAAGCACAGAAAGAACGTCGATGGGCACCTTTCGTCACCCGTAAATGGGTTAAGCAATGAAACATACACGAAGAACTTTTTTTACAAATCAGCATAAGTATCTTTTGGAATGTAATCTAAATAAAGTTAGTTCTGAAACGTTATTGGAAACGGCTACTCTCACTCACTGGTGAGGAACTGTATTGCAGCAGTTAGTGAGTTTTATGTATCTAGGTACTTTATACAGATTGATTTTTTACCATATCGGCCCTTCAGTGGGTTAATCTGTATAAAAATATAGTACCTAATTAGGTTTAAAAAGTAAAGGTGGCGAAATTAGAAAAAAAAATTGAGTTCTCCATACATTTTCAAAAATACCTAAAGCAATATAACTGGAGAATTCAAATAGATTTTTTTTTTCATTTCGTCACGGTTCTTGTTTTTTAATGTAAGGTTTTTTTATACAGATTAATCCCTTGTAAGGGCCGACATTGTAGAAAAATCATTCTGTATAAACGAGTGTAATTAAAAATACGTAGATATCCACAATACACATTTTCGAATGCTTCTGAAATTTAATGAACAATTAAAACATTGTTAATTGGAGCGTAGAAACTGCTTTATCGTATGGTATCAGAATTAAGGACTGAAATAACATGCTACACTCACACGTAATATTATGAACCTACTCTGGGCAGTGTGGCCTTATGCTATCAAAACACTTAATCACTTAGTTTTCTACTTTAAATGTACGCCTTGCTAATTTATTATGTTTCCTGTTTCAGGTAAGTTCATTGAACGTTTCGATCTCAACTCATTTGTAAGTTCACATATTTTTAATAATTTTCGTTACAAATTATTTAAGAAAAAGCCTTAAGGCCCTGTCAATCCGTATTCACCCGTACTCCTCTTTCAAGGCGCCACTTTCGCTAGTTGGAGTAGGATGCAACACAATCAATAAAAAATTAGGTTTTTATTTTTTTATTCCAAAACTACGGATCAAAACAAAAAAGTAAAAAGCTACGAATTTCGATATATATTCAACAAATAAAATGTTTTTTTTTCCAAAGCCCAGATTTGGACACGTAGCCTTATATACGTTTTTATAACTAAATTCAGAGGCATGTTCATGATTGTTTCCTATCGAGCGAAGTTCAAATCGTGTTTTCAAAAAGCTATCGATTTGCGCTGATAGATGAAATATTAAAACTGAATCTGTCAGGTGAGTAATATTGATGGTAAACTTCTAGAAATTCGAGTCAGACGCACCCTCACGTCACCTTAAGTCTCTATTTCTAAATTAAACAATCTGATCGAATTGGAGTTGTACAGTGTACTTACTTACTTTTCACAAGATTATGTATAATCGAAATTGAGTTGTAAGAAAGCGCAAACTGACAAAAGAAGCAAGGATATTTTTTTTTGTTTTTACATATTTATATTATGCAGACTTTGCCGCGCTACGAAAGTCTGCTAGCCCTTGTTTCTTTGTGTAAAGCTTGAGTTAAACTCCTTTGTTCTTTGTTCAAATTTCCAGCAACCACGCGTCGCGTCGAAAGCTGCTATCAGTTTTAGCTACACGCGACTCAACTTGTACACCCAACACATTTTAAAATACATGGTTGAAACCTTTACTAACTCTCCGGTTTGCGGTCGTTTCTAATTAACACTCTATGCGTCGTTGAAGCCGTAAATGTGACATGGTTTTAGAAGTTTGTTTTCACTTTTATATCCAACTGTACTCACGACGGCACATGGCTCAGAGTTCGGAGTGTGCTCGTTGAATTGTGGACAGATGTCAGAAATCGAGAAACTAACTTTCGAGAAAGTGCTATATGCCGACTCCACGCAACTTTAGCTTTGGAATTAGTCTAAAAGCATCTATGTGGTGCAATTTTGAGTTAGGATAAGAGAAAATGATGATAGAGTTGGTCATGCACACAATTTCACATCGCTGAAACAATAGCTTCTGGTTTATGAAAAATTCAAAATGTGTGTCTTCGTGGATCGTAATCCATCTCCGCAACCCGCCTCCACCAACTTTATCTAATTAAAAAACTATTTGAATAAGGAACGCAGCGGGCGGTGACGTCGTCGGCAACTTTCAATAATTTATTATGCTAATTCTGTTGGTCAATTCTGTTTGGCGTGGTTTATAATAAGGAAACATAAAAAAGTGTTGATTGCACTTACTCCGGTTTTTGTTTACTTAGCCGGCACGAACTTTACTTACTTATTAAAAACGTTGCATTTCTGCATGTACACTACTTGTATGACCTAAATCTAGAGCAATAATTATAGAGCTGACTGGCTCTGACATTAACATGGGGCGACAGAACCATGCCGAGCTTCATTAAAAAAAGTTATTTATGGAAACAGGGGATCGTTGAGTCCACAGTATAGAAACGAAGTCATTAACAATACTAGAAGCTGCATAACGGCCACAGAGACCGGCTAGCGGTCTCTCGGTCGAGCGCTCGCCAGGGCATCCTGCTCTCTCACAGCAATCGCGCATATGTTCAGGCCACTCTACTAAGTTGCTACAACGGTTTGTATAAAAATCGGGAAAAAGGCGCCTCTAGAGGGGGTGAGACAGTTAAATTTCAGAGCTCTGCGGTAGTCAGAGGGTCCCGAGCACGTGCTCCGACCAGCCAATATCACCTGCGAGAAGGTGCCAGACTTTAGCTTGAATTGCAGGCTATAACTACCAACCCAGTCGGCTACAATCTGAGCCTATCACCCAGTATGGGGCAAGAGACTTGCGTTACTTTCATAGTCTTCTCGCATCCCTTCGGAACCCTAATCTGGCATCAGGATACCCATCTCATGCCCCGACCCGACTTAGCGAAAGGGCTACATTTTTTCGATTCCAATTTCAAGCGAGGCAAGTCGCGAGCTAATCCTAAACTAAACTAATATTTTTACTAAAATCACTAAGTAAACATTATTCCCATTTATCCGACAAAGGATTTAGCCTTAAGTCGCCCCGGCCGCCGCCGCGCCGCTAACAATATAAACATAACTAAATGCTCCTTTTAAAGTTACTTTTATTTGAGCTTTCAGACTTGCACTATTCTAGTGTCTGGGTCCCTGGGGCGAGGGCGCGGGCGTGGGGCGCCTGCTGAGGACCTAGCCGTGTTTAAAGAAAGGGAATTTAATTAAAAAGAGTTGCTACATTGCCGGACGCGAGCGCACGGAAGTGTATCTCTAAGGAGCTCTACGTTTTAACTGTCTACTATTGTATGCTTTGGAACACTCTGGTCGAAAATATGGCCGGAAGTAATATTTTTATTATTAATATTTATATAATATATAGATTTTTCTACATTTTAACCAGCCGTCGTCGATACTGAGTACTCAGTACTTAGTAGCAAAAAAAACTATCACTTGTAATATGATTTTTTTGCAATTTACTTTCTAATTAATTTATACTGAAGCGTATAATGTATGCATATTGAGCAGGTAGGTATGTATTTCATTACTTTTGTTTTCAGAAATTCAGAAATGTAATCTAAAAGGGTTAGTACAACCGCACTTAATAAAATGAATGAAGTTCGTTCGTTTCCGTTCAGTCCATTATAGCCTATACGAGCAAAGGGAAGCTCTGGCATAGCACCTAGATCCGACAGGAAACGTGATGAGCTGTGAGTGAATGGTGAGCTGATATCACGAGTCTACTAAGTCGTTACCAACCTTGTCAGATTCCATAAAAAAATACGAACCGGTAAGTAACCTTAAATTATTTTTAAACATCGACTTAAGTACCAAACCAAACTTTAAGTCATTCTCTCATTATAATGCCCACTTCATATTTATCAGTTTTCTTACTTTGCATGCCGGTATATACGTGCCTAAACGTGCCTAAACTGTAAGTTCAGGATCTGAAAAAAAAAACAAAAGTACGAACACATTTCACAGAACACATTTGCAGAATAGTTGAGCTCCTTCCCTCTCCCCCCTCCTCCCCCGGCTCCCTAGACCCCGGACGGTCCGTTGAAAGAATGTGTTTTTGCGCAATAAAGCTACCTAATGTTACATTCTCGCTCCCAGAGCTAACTTAATGAAGACCTCACCAGAAAGGGATATAATTATATATCTACTCTAACAAAGCTCCATTCCTAGTGCTAGCAAGTACATATAATATAGTTACTGCTCTCTAACTATTAGGGCAGTAATGCCAAACAAAACCGAGTAATTATTTTCAAAAGTAAACCCAATTCGGCCTGAGTTTACAGAAGAACACAGACCATAGTAGAATACCTATATATAGGGTTATAGGCATCAAGACATTATTCATATCTAGTCTCTATTGGATTGATTTAATTTCATTAACTCTTTAGAATCTAATAACTATATATTTTTTTAGTTGAATAATGGAATTTCTTTCTCTAGGCTGGGTTGGCAAACAAGAAAACAACGGGAGCGGAGCGAACTCAAGTAGTTACATAATAGCACTTAATTTAAATTCTAAAATAAACCAATATATAATATTTGTGACGAGAACATTTCGACAATTTAGTTCTCAAGCACTTCAAATATAGAGTGAAACACAGAAGCACTTGAGGGCGCCAGGTATGTTATAAATAAAGATCGATGTTACATCGAGTTCATTGAAAATTAAAGTTGTCCTCTCATAAATATCTCCGATTTAATTACCTACGCTGCCTACCACTTAAGTGTTTTAAAGCACTTAAAGCCCCAAGCGTTTGGGGGAGAAGCCTGTAAGTGTGCAGTTGAGTAATACATTATTTAGTTTATTAATATTGTATCCCGCAAGTCTCGCCTCCGTGCCACTTCCGAGCGCGCGCGCGGCGCGGCGTCGTCGTCTGTCAGCTGTTGATAAAATATTCACGGATTTAGTTACTTTGATTCGCTTCCTTAACTTTCCTCCCCTGCTTCTTTATTTCTTTTAACCCTTTTCAGGGTTACGGAGGAAAGCTCTCGGCAAAACTGGCCTTCCATACGTCTGTATGAACTTTGCGGTTCTTAAAGCGAAGACGAAATTGCGACTAAGGAGAGGAGAGGACACTTTAGAAGTAAAGCAATAAAAAGAGAAAAAAAAAACAAGTTTTGAAGATAATACTCGAAAATCGTGAAATTTTAAGTTAGAGTAAATTAATATGTTACGATAGATAACATTTGTAATGGTTTACAATAGGCCAAACCTGTGAGATCCAAAACATATTCGATAAATCATACATTACTCTAAATATAGCAGAGAACAACTTGGAATCTCCTCAAAGCTGGTTAAAATAGTCTCATGTCCATAAAAGTAAACGTCGCAACCCTATATGAAAGTACCCTGGCGCATACTTCACAGACTTTTTTTTCTAATTTAGTGAAGTGGCGGCGTGGCGTGGCGGTGCGCCGCGCCGGAGGCGCTGGGCCTTTCAAGTAAAACGTTAAAGACTTCGTGAAAGTTTCGAGTGTAGTTCGCTCCTTTGTAATGTAATTATGACTCGATGACTACATGGGAAGGAAGTGGGTCTATGTCGAGTGCATCGTTATTTTTTATTGGAGAATTAATTTAGAAAATCTATTTATAAATAATATTGTACATGGGCTATAGTTTTATACAGAGACATCGCTGATTTCCTCATACGTTGTAGTAGTAGGTTTATGTCAAAGAAAGTTGATACAGCATTTTCGATTAACTTTCCTTGTTATTTTATTAGTAAGAAAAAGCATTTTTTATTTATCATTCCGTTCTCTTGTCCATTCTTCGGCCAGTTCGGCGTCGGCTTACGCAGCGAGCACACTTGCCCGAATTATTGATTAAGTGCCACAGAACCAATTTAACTTGGAACCTCGAAACAAACGCTCCCCCCGCCGCCCCGCCCCCGCCCGTCCGGCGACGTACGTCTTGAATAATACACGGCCACACAATTCACGCCCTCACCTTACCTCGTTCGACCACCGCCCATATACCTACCAGCCCTGTAGACTCAGCTCTAAAGTACTGTTATGGAAGTACGTACTTTTATATGTAAGTACATAGCTTTAAGGTCGACTTTTTCGTTTCATTTTATTTCATAGAATAATTTTACACTGTTCCCTCGACTGTTCGTGAGCGAGTGTCTCACCAAAATAATTTTCGTTGAATTTTTTGGTAATAAAAATATTTTAAAAGTCAGGAACTGTTTCGGTTCTTCTACCATTTAGACGTTGCGAACCCAAAACATTTTGCAAATAACGAGAAAAAACAGACGTGGCTGTACTCAGTACTCACCGACTGATACATATAGAAGCATGAGAAGACGGAAACTCGACAACTTGTTATATATATTAAGTAAACGCGTAGGTAAAATATTTTCAATCATCAATATTACAACAAGAAACGGCGGCACATTTTGCTCGTTCAACTATTAGAGTTTATTCAATACTAGTACGTTATCCATCAGATACAATTTTAATTGCGGATTTAAGTCAGAGTCTCAGCGCCACAAGTATTTAGGTCATTTCTGCCGTATTTTAAGGTTACCGTACCCCGTACGGAAGCCTATTACTAAGCATACTCCTTCTGTCCATCCGTCCGTCCGGTAGCTGTATCTTTGGAACCGTAATAGCTAGCCTGTTGAAATTTTCACAGAATATGTATTATTATGGCGAACATAACAACAAATAATAAAAAATAGAAAAAGTAAAATTTTGTTTAGTTAAATTAAGGGGTTCCCATACAAGAAAGGCCTTTTTTTTCAACGTGTTCGGAAACATCGGTGCGTGAGTCCGACTCGCACTTGGCCGGTTTTTTTAAGAGTATTTATCGGGCCCTGCCTGCCTAGCGCGTCTTAAGACAATTAAAGGCGACACAATGCACTTTAACGCTGATTGGCGTCGCAGCTTTACGACGATGTGTCAGTTACGACTTCCTGCGTTACGCTTCGCCTTTACAGAGCTTGAGCTGGCGGATTTCGAGTTTTATTGTCCAGTGCAATGTGCAAACGCCGAGCGTAAATCTTTATAAGCACCACCTCGCGAGAGCCGCGAACAAAGTTGGATAAAGAGCTGCTCCGGGAGCTAGCTCGTTATGAAATAGAATCGAGTTATTACTTTAGAGGCGCCCAAAAGTCACCAGAATGATTATTTGCGAGGGCGACTCGCGCGCGGTGGGCGGCGCGGCGGAGGCGGCGCCGGCGCGGAGGGCGGGCGGTGCGAGGGCGGTGCGGAGGAGCGCCGCGAAGTGATTCTTATTTTATTGCGCTTACCGTTGAGCCGTTTTATTTGTTGTCCTGCGCGTAACGTCCCATTCACTCACCGGGATATATTAAATCTTACGTCTATTATATCTTCTACATAATATTCCCTTAGTATCCAAAAATATTCCGTGTGATTAAATTGGTTTCTAAGAAATATGAATGAATACATTATTACGCGCGAATACATAATTTCTGGGTAAAAAATTGTGACACAAATATTTTATTTAGTTGTAAAATTTTTACCTTAAATACCTTACACAAAATTCTACTGTTCCTTGGTACTTGGAACGAAGTTTAAAAATTCCAGTCGATGCGCCCATCTCATGGCCGGAATAACAAAATAGTAATAATGTTAAAATACTACAGTAGGTAATTTAATGAAGCAGATCGACTTATGTTGAGATATTCGTGAACATTCCGGAAGAACAGTTTTAACAGGGCAATAAAACATTTATGTAAATCGAAATTACAGTTTAGAGTTAAGAGAACGCCATAAACTGCTCTATCAGAGAGGTAGAGAGCTACTAAATAGTGCATTCGTCCGACGGCACCGAGCTCCTGCAAGGAACTGCTTTAGTTTGCTGTGCAGTTCTGTTGCAATGTATTAGAGCAGACACTGATTTATCCCCGTACACTGTAAGCGCAAAAGCGGCCCGCGCGAGGCGAAAAGAACCGAGGCGAGATCCGTCTCCCCGACACCTGGACGAATATGAGCGGTGGCCTCGATCCGCGCCGTCAGGATATTGTCGCTCGCTATATATTATCATCACACGCGCCGTCTCCGCCGCCGCCCGCTTCTAGCGCCAGAAGTCGCTTTACTTACGACCGCGATAAAAAATACCCTCAGCCTTCGCCGCGGCTTTACGAGAGCTCCACTCCTCTCTCCGGCGGCGGGAGGCCGCTGCGCAGCTCGCGGCGCGCACCCTCCTACATATAATAACATCGGAAGGCCGCCCGCCGCACCGTCTCCGCCGGATCGATCCGTGAGAAAATACACTGAGTTGCAATATTTGGCCTCCGCGTGAGTTTTACAGCCAGATCGGTAAGTACGGTTTTACTGCGAACAATTCGACGCCGCGACTACAAACATTTCACTTAACGAAATAAAAGTACTCCAATAAAAGAAGAACAATCATAAAAAGGGGATACGGAGGCGGCGGAGGAGTGGGTCCCCGGCCCCCGCCCCTCCCGCGCGTTACCCGACGCGTGATTCGGTGCTCGGCGCCGCGCCGCGCCGCCGCCGTAAAGAGGAAACACGCAGCTGCCAGTGACTGCCCCGCGCGCGCCGCCGTCGATGAGTTTTCTTACACAATCGTAGAATTCGGGAATACACACTTGAATCTCGTCTCGAGGAAAAATATTCTTCCCGGGATATGATTATCGAGCAAATTCAATCTAAACACATCATTACAAAGTCTCTACACAAAATCAAAAACATTCTTTATAATAATGTAATAAGTTATAACAAATAGAGTTTGCGGATGGATCTGAGCATCGGCAATATTGACATTTTTCGATGTCGTACGCCGACTATAAAAATATTCGTTCGATGTCAAATGAGAATGTTACCTTCCGACTGAAAGATTAAGGTGAATGCTTCAACTTAGAAATCACGCACCGATAAATCACCGTTACGTTTGTAATGGGAATAGAACACATAAATTACAACAACTCCCCCCCCCCCCCCTCTGCCCGCCCCGGCGCGCCGCCCCCGCCTCCCTCGCCGACCCCCGCGACCATGTACGCGGACGAGAGGGCGCGGACCCGCAGCCCTGAGGGGATATTAATTATGTGGCGTGAGTTAATTATTGAATTATCACTTGGCACTGACCGCTGGCGCCTCGTCGACCACATTTTCTAATTTCTGCCTACTTTCAACTCAACGCATTACTGTTTAACACATTCGTCAAGGTTACAGTTATGAATAATTACTTAGTTTAATTTTTCACTACCGTAAAATAATACAGAATTTTCCTTCAGACAGATACCGCACGTATATACAGATATTCTTACGTAGTATTACTTATATAAAAAAAATATAATTATATTTTCAGGTTTTTATAAATACTTATATTTTTAAATAAAAAATTGTCACATCTTATCTTTGCTACTACATACATTCCATTTTTTTACACATTTCAAACACCTAAAGGTTGGCTGTAAGAAATCTCTTCAAGGGGTAACTCCGCCTTCGCAGTACCTGTATTCATAGTGTTATTCTTGTGAAATATTTGTGGAGCAATAAATAATTTTTTATCTATCTATCTATATCGAGTACGTATTTATATGCATCGGAATAAAATTGAATAGCTGGAAATGCTTTACCTATTGTCCTTTAATTGAATACATTTGTTCTATTAAGTATGTTCATTCAAAATGTTTAGTTTCCAAAGTTGAAAAACACAATTTAACGGTAGGGGTGAATTTTTTATAGATTCATACAACAAATCCCCGCGATTTGTAATCAAAAATATTCTAGTAATATCCAATGCCCCTATGGATGAGCGTATTGTCTAAGCGTCATCTTTATTTCAATATCAACGTCCGCCACAATAATCATAAGCAACACCCGTAGCATACGCACAAGTAGGCAAGCGAGGTTCAGCGATTCATTGAGAAACAAAGAGTTCTATGTCCTCATACTCACGCTCAGTATCCGGGACGCAAGGAAGAAGCGAGGAGGAATTACCCGAAGCAGTAGTAGTACTGAGGCTTGTGAGGCTGAGGTTGATCGTGGGAGTGAAGTGTGAGAGAAAAGAACTCACGCGAAACAAATTCGTGTGAATCTTCATGAACTGAACTATTTACCATAAGTAAACTCTGTAAATTTACCTAGGCAGATTTTATTATAAAATGTATATTCTATTCAAATGTAGAGACTCTTAAACGAAGTTCATCTAAGCTACCACGTAACTGAAAATGTTGAATTTGATGTGAGTGGGTAATTAAGAGTACAAGCCAAATTCGGTTTATATAGGTAATATTAATTGACCTCAAACGTTTTTACACATTAGCTTACAGAGATACAATTTGTTGCGGTTACAAACAGCAGAAATACTTAAAATACTTATTAACTTTTTAAACCAATACTAATATAAACTACATAAATATTTATAAAACAGACGGACAGAAAACAGACAGACGGACGGTTACCGGATTGGTGTTGTTCCCAAGATCTACCGTGGGTACGGTAGAGGTTATGAAATTCACATAGATATTAGTATCTAACAACTAGAAGAGGCCTAGAACAGGAGAGATGGCCCTAAGTGGCCTGCCATCAAATTCACAGGTTGGTTAAATTCACTCTCCCTATGAAGATGGTACATATGTAGGTGAACGGTCTTTCAATAAGCGATATTGGGCAAACAGGCGTAAGTAGATTGCTAGTGTTACCGGTGTAATCACCGCCACGATGCGTAATAGTACGAGGCTTTGTTAATTATTAAAATAATTCACAAAGTAGGCGAACGCTAGCTCTCTATATTTTATTTAAATACGGTAATATAAGTATAAACAAAATAGCGTATTTATCTAGAAATCTCGACAATAATATTTAGGCAGAGCAAGCGATCGTCTAAATATTTCTAGAAGAAAACAATCGTTAACTCTCCAGGGGCTCTGAAAGCTTTAATAAAATCAAATGCCTAATGAACGCAAACTCGTTCCAAGAAGCAATATATAAGCCCCGGGGCCCCTCCACCTGAGGTGCCCGGAAATGATCCCCGCACGAAATCGAATCCTGGCCCTCGAATTAACGAGCTCTTGCGGCGCAACCGAATGGATTAGGTTTACGTCGGTGGAGTGCAGCCAGGATTTTTGCTGGAACGTGAATTTATGCACCATTAAAATAATTAAAACGGTTAGCGTTTTACGTTACTCGTACATAGACTTCGATACGATTAAGGGTAGTAACACGAAAAGGGGTTAGTAGAGTTTACTGCAAGTAGTGCTTTCATGCTCCGAGTCGCCTAGTTTTTTTAGTTTTTCTAGAAAAAATGCATGGCAGCGGTGTCAAAAGTAAAACTTGCACGTGATCCATTTTTTTTTTCATATATCAATGTGCATGCTTTTGAGACAAAATTCCTATGGCTGGAGGCATCGAAATGATTTTTTCCACGAGTTTTCATCACTCACTGCCATCCGCGGTAGTAAGTATAACGATGTAAATCGAATAGCCGATAATCCTCAATTTGTTTTAACAGCGGCAGTGTGTGGAACAGGTGAACGTGTTCGAGTCGTAATAACGAAACGATTCAATTCTTCAAAGCCAGCGAGCCAATTTCAGTTTTAAAAATCACTCCACTCCATCAAAGCGCTCACAAACGTTGAGGTGGGGCAGCGCTTATCAGGAGCTCGTCCCTCGAGACCCTATAGCGCTATCTCGCGAGTCACTAGCCGGCTAACGCGCGACCTCGCGTTTGCAACCGTACGCCAAGCGAGAGCACTATCAAAACTGTAACGCACGCAACGGCAGTTACGGACTCGGCGCCGCCTTATCGCTCCGACAAACCGATTGCAGGGCACGCGATTGCTGGTCGGCACCTACTTACGGCGTTTAGCTGATAAAAACCGGCAGTAACGCGAGCTACATAGT
The DNA here is from genome assembly GCA_946902875.1 of Nematopogon swammerdamellus. NCBI lineage: Eukaryota > Metazoa > Arthropoda > Insecta > Lepidoptera > Adelidae > Nematopogon > Nematopogon swammerdamellus. Next base: position 10,024,747 of record OX336337.1, read on the forward strand.
CAGTTTTATGCTACCTGAGTGGAGGAAAACAAAGCCAAAATCCAGTGAGTGGGGGCAGTCTTTCAGTGTTAATAAAATTTTACTGCCCACAAAAGGGCGTAAGGTGCGGGATACGTGTCCGCAAGAGAGGCCTACGGGGGAGAAAGTGATCGTATTTTACTAGGTGTTCCGAGTTTGTAGCCCTACCCCGCCCCGCCCCCGGCTCGATGACTGTTGGATAAGACAACTAGACCGATCAGATAACGAGCACTGGCTTCGAAATACTAAGAGACAGACGCAGGGATAAGCGAAATTACTAAATTACAACATTATTCTACCGAAAACTGTAGACATTCTCAAACCTACATACATACAATGTACATACAAGGTACATACAATATTTTATTAAAATGAAATGAGTAAATATTACGTATTGCTCACACTTCTCCTATATCACACTCCACCTACCTCCTGTATGTTTAATGAAAATTCTTGCAAACATTTTCTCCGGTGAAGAGTGTATCGAAGGCAAGAACCGCGCGTCGAATTAAACGCGAAAATCTAACTAATCCCGCCAAGTGGGCACCTACCGACAAAGTGTGGGCACAGTGCGGGTACAGTGTGGACAGTTGGTCACCCACATAATATAGAGAGCATTTTATCGTTGATTATATAGGTATCCGTCGATAATCTAAGCACACTACGTATTTAGCGCTTTGTACCAATACCTACTAAGTATCTACGAGCAAACTGTTTCTCTATTACCTTATTCAAATCAATGAGAATAAATTAGCAAGCAAGTGCTTAAATTTGTTTCTCAAAAAAAAAACAACACATTTTTTTCATCGAAGGTACAGTTTCGTACATACATTTTAGTATCGATACATTACAGTGTCGTAAGCCTACGGCAATTTTCATAACCTTTTTCACAACCTTCACTTCCTTTTTCACCTGGGCGCGGTCAAAATTTGGCTGGTTGACCGTTCGACCTTTAGATGCTGACTGTGGTTCCAGTAATATCATAATTATACAGGCATGACGATCTTATTACTAGATAATACAATTCATAGATTCTACATACATACGGCACATACAACATAATACAATAATTTGCCGTTTCCCCCTACACATCTATCATTCATTACACTTCCTGAAGCTGATATTGATGAAAATTAATTATAATTCATTATCAAAATAATTAATAAATCCCTTCCCTTCTTACCTTCTAGGCGGTAGGGTGTAACCCGCCAGGGCGCGGGCGGTACCACCACATTGAATGAAAGGTCGGTCGAAGCGGCTATGTAAATAGTTCGTATTTTCCGTCCTCTACAGTGTAGCCAGCGAGATCAAAGAGAAGCGCTGACACGGCACCTAGTTCACCAAAGTGCTATGAGCTAACATCACGGAAGTTGTAGGTGATGTAGCAAACCGTGTCAGTTTTCATTAAAAAAAAATCTGGATACCGATTCAGGTACACTTTGTTGAACTGTCGGCCGTTTTCACTGTAATTACAAACTATTTTCAGCTTGGAATCTCAGATACAATACGTTTGTCGTTTTGATTTAGCGCTGTGCACACACGCTTCGTGTGTGTACGGGCTCGGGGGAGGAGGGGGCGGGGCCGGGGGCGGCTGCTGGAGTGCCGGTCGATCGTGTAATATCATTAGCGATATTAATGTTTTCCGGCTGACTGCATCAGTTGCTTTGGCGGCCATTAATCCGAGTCCCTACCATCATATTGGCGGGGGCGGAGGCGCGGCCGATCCTGACGTTTTTATTAATTGGGCCCATAAAGACAGCATTACCTCGACCTCGTCTCCGACGAGCCGATAGATAGCGGTGAAACAACCACAGATATCTTCTCTTGTGCTCCTCATATAGCGGCCGACGAATCACGACATCCGGCGAGCGCCAGCGCAGAGGTATAGACCGACGGGGCGCCGCCGCCGCCGTGGGCGCCTTAGAACACCTTGGTGAACTAGTTTAGTTTTTTTTACTTAGCGGTCCCCGACGCCTTTTCTTAACTAAGCGGAAATTATTTTTATTTTCAAGGGTTGTTGATGTATCGGTTTATTTTTTATTTTTTATTTAACATTTCAAACATTTTAAGATACGTACTTGTACATAACTTGTAATAATGTAATAATGTTATGTTCGGTTAGGTTAGGTTAGGTTACAAGTACATATGTAAATTTGTTTTATAATAATTTCCGTGTATTTACTTAAAGGCGGCGAGTGTAAGTGTAATAAATTCCCATTTTACAGCAGAGATCACCAATTAGGAAAAGGGCCAAGATCTTGGAATCGGCTGACCTGAAACATAGCTAAGAACCGTCCCGGTCAAACCAGCTTTCTAATAAAAAAACACATCCAAATCGGTCAGACAAACAAACAGACGGAGGAGTCAAACTACAAGTTCCCCTCTTGTAACTCCTTTTGCGTCTTTTTTTAAAATTTGTTTTTGTAGTCGATATACTTCTTTGTGTTATTCAGGCTTCAGTCGAGTCAGAATATTCTGTTCGCAACTGTTACTGACAAAAATATAGTGAACCTAGCCTTTGTTTAGTTAAGGACGTGTGGTTTTTATAATTTGATGATATAACAATACTAATCATACAAATAAAATTATAGTTATCGCTAAAAGTCACATGTAAGTGTGTTAATTTGTAGCTGCGAGGATTTTATCAACAGAAAAAAAAATCTAAATTGTGTATTGTTTTGAGACAAAGATCTAAACGTTGACACTATCCAACTGAGCCAGCAGTAGGGCGATTCGAAATCAGAGCACAGCCCTCGTACAAATAGCAGAAAAGTTTTTAAACTTTTACCTCTGCTACGTTTCCAGTTACGGCTCCAGACTTGGCATTCAGAAGAGAAGAAGAGATTGGCATTCAGTATTTTTTCGGCGAGCCGATTATAAATGGGATCGGATGAAGCTGTACTCTGCAATAAGAATATTCGAGATTACTAATAGGGTTAGGAAAATTAACCGCCTACGTGAATAAGTAAGTGCCGCGCGCGCGGTGTGCCGGGAAGTGCGTTGGGGCCTGGGGCGAAGTACGAAGTTTCCGTATTCCGTACGAAAGCCTATTACTAAGCCTCCGCCGTCCGTCCGTCCGTCCGTCTGTCCGAGGGCTTTATCTCTTGAACCGTAATAGGTAGCCCGTTGAAATTTTCACAGAATATGTGTTACTATGGCGGATAGAACAACAAATAAGAAAAATTAAAAAATGTTAAAAATTAAGGGGGGCTCCCATACAATAAACGTCCGAAAAATCGATTAGTCACACTATTGAATAATAGATGGCGCCACAGACTTTTATACATTGCATTGTTGAAAGACAAAAGATAGGCGGATAATAGCGGATAGATACGGAAACCTCCGTGCGCGAGTAAAACTCGCACTTAACAGATTTTTTTTTACTCAAGGCGCGACACCTTTCCATCAATGTATAAGTGCTTACGGTGCCCATGGACATTCGGATTGCAGGTGGCTAAGCCGGCCTAACGCGTGTTTTTACCCGACACTGTACTAAATAAATATAGTTAGTACTCGCTCCTCACATCCCGAGGCGGTGAGCAGACATGTCACAGGAGTCTAGGCCCTTCTCAGAGCACTGTACACCTGACGAGTATAATATAGAATTAGTGAAACCACTACCAGTAGGACTTCATATTACGTACAAAGTAAAGTCGACACAGCACAAAGTGCATTGCGCACAAAGTTTATTAAATCAGCTCCCGCAATAACTAACTCAGCAGAAATACAACTCCGCAGCGGCGGCGTGGCGCGGGGCCTCCGCCGCCCCGTGCCGTGCCGGGCGAGATTATAAAGGTGAGAGCACACTTATCGCCACCTGCTCGATCTCTACGGAGCCCTCCCCCCTCACCCGTCCGCCGCCGCTCGCATCCCGGCGTCTTCCAGACAAGCCGCAATACACGACGTGTTTCATTTCAACCGGAAAATTCGGAGATGGATTCTGTAACTCTGGAGGCGCTCGCGGCGGCAGCGCGGGGGCGGTAAAGCTGCGACCACAAAAGAAGCGCTCGAGGTAAACATGTAAATATTTGTGTGGAATATTTAAATAGTTCCTCTCGTCGGGGCCGTACATGTTTCAAAGCTCTAGCTTATGAATATTCGTACCCGGTTAAAATAATGCAAAAGGGAAAAAAAAGGTTTAAAATCGTAAAGCACTCCGAAAAGGGTCGAAAATGCCGAACGTATGGGCGTTTTTGTAATTGAGTTTATGGGGTAGTTTAGTCTGTTTGAAGGCGCCGATACTCGTCGCCTCACCGCGCCGCCCATTGTTGTAGGCAGTCTATGACTGGCGATGCCAGACGCACGCACTGAGTTTCCGCGAGCTTCTAGTGCGGCATCAAGCAGCGGGGCCGGGACCAGGGGTGGGGTGATCTTGGGGGGTCGTGAAATGTGACACGTGATGGGTCGCATATGCGGAGGCGTACAGCCTCGGTGGAGCCAGCACAATGTAACTTGACGCTTCGCTGACTCTGATAATTGACTCGTACGACTTGACTACCAGTTTCAACTGTGGCGCGCAAGCCTTCTATATTAGTAGATTATACTTAATGATAAATATAAACAATTATTAGCACTAAAAAATTACTGAAAAATATATAAATGTAATGTGCCCGCGACTACGTCCGCGTGGACTTGATCTTTCTCAGTCTATTATAAAACGCAACGTGACTCTGTCTTTCATTCAGTGCCGGGGTACCAACCCGGCCGGGATAAACCCTACCACCTAGTAAGGTAAGAAGGGAAGAGACCTACAGTTTAACGTGGAATCCGAACCACGGTCTGCCTCCAACGGTCGGGCGGTCACCTATCCAAGTACTGACCGCGTTCAGGGTTGCTTATCAACAGTTGACCGACCGCACCACTGAGCTACCGAAGCTGACTAAAATGTAATAATATAACTAAAAAAAAACAGAAACAGAAAAAACCTACACCTAACAGCTCGCATACAATCTTAGTTTCAGACTGTTGAAATCAGGAAGGTCAAACAATATAATTTAGGAAAAGAATAAGAAAGATTAAATGAAAGGATAAAAGAGAAGAACTAATAAATCTAATCATCAGATAACAACGCCATCTATCATTCATTATTGGACTTATTAAATATATGTATAAACAATTTTATCTGAAGACGACTTTGTCGATATATCCTAAAAAATAAGTATTTTTTTTTTTATTTAATAATATTAAATAATAAAAACAGATAAAAACTGCACACACGAAATTTTTCATCCTCAACCGTCTACAGCCGTGTTTCTTTTCCATGACACTAAACAAAAGATCCGCGCGACGACGCGGCGGCGGCGCTGCGAGCGACGCGGCGCCCGGCGCTGCGGTGCGGTGGCGTGGTGCTATAAGATATTTTCTAACTAAACTTAAAACATTAATATGTTTTGATTCTGTGGGTTGATTTTGATGAAATAAACTCTAAATGTTACTCAGAATAAAGCTTCATATTTTTTAGTAATTAGATTTCGAATCCAATGAGTGGTTTTTGCGTGATGCGCGCACAAACGAACAAACAAACCGACAAACCAACAAACAGACAAAAATTTCAAAAAAAATATTTTTACTTTCTATTACTTATTCCTTCCGTCCCCCAGTTATTCTTTTGCAAAAATAGTTAATGTACGGACACGGCAAGTCTACGATTTTATTATATGTATAGATAGATAGATAGATACGATAATAGATCCGATATATTGTTTTTATTTTCACGTTTTCTTATAAATAATAGTGTACATATTTATAATAATTCTATACAATTTTAAAAATACATACAAAATTAATACAAACAGACAAAAAAATTAATAAAAGAAAACGGTAAAGTTCCACCGACGACGGCGGGAAACAAGCCCCAAGCATGCCGGCGGGTGCAAGCCGTGGCTACGGAGCTTATATATATTGCCATCCATTTATTTCCACATTTCTTTTTATATAAATTTTACATATTTGTTTTAAATTAAAACCTAAAATTTATATGAAACAAACGGAGCTTATATTAATATGTTATGTTCTTTATTTCCCGTTTAAAAAAATTATATAAATTTTACTATATTATACAAAAGTAATGATAAAAATACACAAAATTAATACAAAATCAAAATAAAAACGGTCATTTCCGCCGGCGGCGGGAGGCAAGCCTCCAAGCACGCCGGCGGGTGCAAGCCGTGGCTACGGAGCTCTCCGAGATGACGCGAGGCATGCTACGAGCGATAGGTGGTGGTACTAGACTCGTAGACGACTAGCCCTTTTATTATGATATATTATTAATAAATAAAAATTAAACATTTCAACTTCAAATTTCAACATTCAAGAGTTTCCAAATAATATGTCATTACACGTTTCATTTCATTGTAGTATGGAAATAGAGCTAATGGCCGAGTGAGAACATGTCAAGAGACGAGGAAAGCACTGGATAGGGTTGGCAGACATGTGAATTGTGTAGGGGGAGTGGGGTCGCTAATGGAACATCCTACTTTTTGGTGTCGCCTTACAATCGAAGTTGAGAGAAGTTGTATGAAAACGAGGACAGATACCCTGGTTATATGGTAGCATTCGCTGTCAACGTGCGCTTGCCTAGTATGTGGATGTCTACGCTCTACAATATTGACTCTACGTGTATTACTGAGAAAATAATATCAGAAATGTATATACTTTAATTAAGTACGACTAAATAAGGAAATAACTTTATAGATATATATGTTTGATTATTTCGACGAATCTGACTCGGAGAATTATATTCTATATTTTAACGAAAGTATCAAAATTTGTCAAGAAGAACATTCAATGTGAATTACAACAGTAGCTCGGATTACATTAACTTTGAATTGTTTAACAGACGTAATTTAATATCAATAATATTAAATAACATCTGTTAAACAAACAACCTATGAATCTATTTTAGTCTAGTAGGCAAATTATGAATGTAAGTTCAATAAGCAATTTAATTTTGATAAATGAGTTCTCTAAAGCACCGATATACTCGTACTCGAGTAATCTTTTCTATGCATTTCTGAAGTAAACTGCTGCTCGCACGACTCGCTCGCACGTCGAGACTTACTCGCCGCGAGCCGAAGCTGAAACGGTTCAACTGAAAAACGAATTCACGCAAGGCGATAAAAAGGATTTCTCAAGATTCGTTTTCTTCCTCCCAAATCTCTTTCGGTAAGTCTTAGAACGCGTATCTCTTCAAACTCGATGACGGCTCGAATAAAAAGAGGAACTTTTATCTTTTTAAACGGATTATGACTAAATCCTGCTCAATGGCGCCGCCGCCTAAGAACAGAATTCCATTAATTTCCCAATTAATGTTTATGAATCTGGATTATTAAAGATTTCAATCTTCGGGGCTTTTTGATACTTTGATGCCTTCAATTTCACATTTTCGGCTTTTATTTCTGAAAGTAAGTTCTATATACAATATCTAAGACTCAATTTGCGTGGTAATTAGATAAAGTCGTTGGAAGATTCTTAAGTAAATAGAAGAAATTAATTTGTTCTTTGCATTGATGTCTCCGGGGGTAAGACGTCTCTCTTACCTTGTATGTAGGCATTATTTTGTGTAACGGAGTCGTGTAGAGGCCCTGCGGGGGCGGACGGCACGGTGGGGTGCGGTAGGGGTCGATCGCTTTGTTTGTTCGCGTCGGTCACATTGTAAGATTTGTAGGCAAACAAAAGCAGAAGCACGGATGTGCTCTACATTAGCGGAAAAGTGTTTCCCGTTATCTTTTATTTACCCGGATGAACGGAAAGGGCTCTTCGTTTCCGATGAAACTCTAATCGTTTCAGTGCTCAGTTCTGTCAAATCTGAAATAAGTGTGTTCTGGGAGGCTGATTACTGACTATACAGTACAATATTGCATCAATACCATACTATTAAATAACTGTTCATGGTAATTAGAAAAAATATTGTTGCGATCCTTAAGACGTGTTCACACCATCAAAATGGCAGCGTGAGGTAAACTGAAGCGCATTTCTTTCGCGATGTTAAAACGATATTCACTAACTTTACAGATCTACTAATAATGTGTTTAACATTATTCGCCGCACCATAGTGATGTTATGTAAAAGATCTGATTACGTTCAGCAATAAGTCCACTTTAGAATATCTAAGAATTATATATTATATTTCAGTTTAAATCATTTTATTTAAAACATGAATAATTACTGAAAATTTACGTTTTTAAATCTTTCTGGTCTCCTATTTATGACCAAATTTGCACTAGATGTTACATTTCAAAATAACTAAAATTATTCTAAATTTTATATAATGTCACAGAAAAGTCGGTAAGCAGAGAGAGAAATTGGCTGCACTTGATATTGCAAACCCCGCCCCCCCCCCCCCTCCCCTCCTCCCTTCCCACCGCCGAGCTGTACATAAAAACTAAATTGTCTAACATTGCACCGCGCGGTGGTTACATTAGGCTGCCCTCAATATTACCGCTTCCACGTTGCTAAGGTGGAAATTTGCCGACGTCGCGACTAAGCGAGCATAATTCTGGCTTTTATACGCGTAATGATTACAGGATCAGAGAGGATATAGTCGGAATGAAATTACAGCAGCGAAGGCGACGTGGGCGGGCGGAGGCGGGGGCGGCGGAGGGGCGGGGCGGGGCGGGCGCGGGCGACCGGGGCCGACGACGGTAGAGCGATGATGCAGCGCGCTATTTTTAAAATTGAAAATTCTCTGCCTAGCAGCTACGGAGGACATAATTTATCTTCTTAGCCGTTACGCCATTCGCGGTTTCCACAAAATGAGTCTTGGCACGTTCTCTTCGCCTGCCTTCATAATAATAACCTAGAGATTTAGGAAATATCCGACCCCAGATAAAAATACCACCCTCAGCGACCACACTCTTATTTTTTCATCAACGGTCTAGCTAGTAGCTATTCTGTTCCTGAAATGTATGATTTTTTTTATTCATTCGGTAAACACCTGTCTTCAAAATGAAACTTGTTTTCGCACTAGGTAAATATATTCGTTTTTTTAAGTAGATTACAAATACTAAAGGTATTTGTATGTGAATACTTGATTCTCTATTTCAATATGATGAGGTCGCTGGAATTTAATAGCTTTCGGCTATGCACGCACACGTCCAACGAATGAATGAACCTAATGACTTTTGAAGTGAGTGCATCCGATAATCGTCACTACCGTCCTCTCCGCCTTGCATCGACCTAAAACTGCGAACAAAACTCGATCACATAGACATATAAAGTATAAGTATTATAACTCTATGTTCGAGCACGTTATAGCTAGAGCGAGTGAGCGAGAGCGATGTCCGCCGCAGCCAGCTGTCGGAGTGCTCGCTTAGGGCGCATCTTAAGAGCAGACAGGTTTAGTCGTAAGACTTACGGGGTATATTTTTATAAATATTTTTTCTTGTAACAAATGTAATCTACGTACCTGTATTTTTTCTGTACATACATACATACATAGCGTCACGCCTGTTTCCCGGTGGGGTAGGCAGAGATATTTATAGAGAGTATTTTTTCTGTTTATGCTAAATATACCAGAGCTAAACAAATTATAATTTGTGATTTCATGAAGTTCATTAAGTTTTATTGAATCATTACTTTGGATATAAAAAAAATTAAAAAGACAGATACGTAGATAGATCTATCCTTATTACAACAAAATATAATTGTAAAAATCGGATCGCGAAAACATAAGCACCGAAAGACAAATTTTGACGTAATTTGTTGTGTATTAGCTGAGACCGTGCAGCTGTCCCTCTTGCGTTCGCGGGGAGTGTGTGCGGCGAACGGAGACACCGATAATTTGTTCAAATACCTAACATGTTATCACGTGACTGCTCGTCTCGGCTTCCATATTAACAACGTAAATCGAACGTTTGCTTCAAAATTTTAGTTTGGAACGATTTTCCTGCTTTATATCTGAGCCAGTAGGTAGAAATTTATCAAAATGTATTTATCAACAAACAACAAACAACAAATTTATCAACATAAAAATAATTTCATTAAAGTAACTAATTATTAAAACTTGTTCTTACAGGGAGAAACAGGTATTGATTAGAATAAGTCGGTACAAGTAAAATGTTGACCCTGTGCCAAATGGCTAAAAAGTTATCGTTCCATTATGTTAGGATGGCAAGTCGAGGCTAACACCATGCTCTTAATAAGAGTGTAGCAACTCCATAATGGTCTCTCGGTCCAGGCAAACGTCTCGGTAGCATTCTTAAGTTTGTTGGCTTCAGTCCCTCCGTCAATTACGTCTTCGCGAGTGTCTCAAAACTAACAAGTTTTGCAAGTGCTATCAACTCTCCCAACTAGTCGACCGCAGCAGCCCGCCCTGACGGTTCGACCGACACCAGTCCGAACTGTGGCTGGCTTCCGATCCTACCGCAACGACAAACCTATTACTGGATGTCAGCCAGAGAACGTGTGGTGCCCCCTTCCTTTTGCTCAACTCATTCCTCTGTGCAAGAAGAAACGAGGTGCTATACTACACTCCACAGTACAGTCGCTAGTCGTGAGAGCCGTAAGTAGGAATTTGTGGTATCTCGGAAATTCATAACTTTTTTATGGTTCCTTACCTCAAAATAAATTAAATAAAAAACCGTTTGTAAAAACAAGCTTTCATAAACAATTGACTAAAATGAAAGAAACCTCTAAAGTAAAAGAACAATTAAAAAAGCGATCAAGAGCTAGTCAGGCTCGCACAAATTATGGTTCCGTACTAAAACAAAAATATATTTTTCTCCGAAAATATTACATTGTCGAAAAAACCTACAGTTTTCCTGCAATATATGGCTTAATATCTACTAACCCTATGAAAGTCAAAATTTTAGATTTAGAAACCTAGGAGAACAGGGAGGCGGGGACTGTTATTTTTTTCACATTTTTAGCCCATCATTAAGCCCACTGAACTTAAAATTGTACAAACATTATTTTTACAACCCTTATAGTTAGTTATTTCCAATGATACCCCAAACGATATGTTAGTTTAAAAGTTTTTTATTGGTATCAAAATAGCCCCCCATATGAATGTAAAATAAATTACTATCTAGTTTTTGAACGATAAGTATATGTGCGCGTCATCAAGATCTATCATTATGCCAAATTTCAAGTTTCTACGTTACTTAGTTTCAATTCAATTTCAATTTATTTATTATATAAAAATCTCTGCGACAGACGGACGGACGCCGGGATGATCTTATAATGGTTCCGTTTTTCCTTTTAAGGTACTGAACCATAATAAAAACCAGACAATTACGTAGTGGTACGGAACCCTCGGTGCGCGGGTCGTATGAGGGGGTTGCGATGCCATGCCGGTCTGACAGATTCCTTTGAAAGACCCGAGACTGTACTTGGGGGAAATATATTGACAGGAAAAGCGTTCCAGAGTTTACCGGTTCTGTGGAGGCAAGATCTGCAGAATCGATTTGTACGATCCGCGGTAAGTCCAGCGTGTAGGGATGCAATATCTGCCCAGTGCGCGTTGTGTGGGGGAGGAAGGGGGACGGCGGGATCGCGTTACCATAACCACTCTTGCGAGCACTCTCCATAGAATAAGCGATAGAACACACTTCGAGATTAATACGGTATTACGATCGGTCGTGTGAGCATAAGTCTAAAAACTTCTAAGAAATATCATCGGACATCAGCGATATCAGTCAATACTTACGCCACTAGATGGCGCTATAATGAAATCACCCCAGCATTGATTTCTCTCTGATCCCGTCTACCCTAATCTGAACGATTCTACCCTAATATTCATGTTTTCATATGAACCTATTACATTACTTGAATTTGCTTGTATAACTTAAGTTTTGAGGCCTTATTCTCATTTTCATGAACCTCGCGAAGGCGATATCTCAGGATGCGTACGTTTAAATAAACCCAGCTCAACGTAGTTACTTCACCGCCAACCGCTCGACGGCCGCCTTCGCCATAATGTACTGCTTAGTGCACGAGGCGACCGCATTTTTCTCTCGATATTCACATTCACGCTATTCTTCGCGTTACTCTTGAGCGGATGTTGAAGCGAACGTGGAGGCTGTAAGGTGAATGGAGTCGTCAGTATCGACGCGAGGCTGTCCATGCGGCCGCCGACCACCACCGCAGCGCCCCCGTCCCCCCTGAAACCTCACTCAGTTTCTCACCTAAGCCTCTGCCTCCACTTTCTCCTGAGCGGCCTCCGCGTCTCTCACAATAGCATGCTCGATAATGATAATATCTACACGAAACTACGAACAGGGATAATCCGTGAACTGGTGATAATTTACTTGGGTCTTGAGAACACCTTAATGTTTCAATAATTAATGTTAACAGTAAATTCAATTCTTTTTCGCAAATCTAAAATATAACTGGAGGACATTAAGTCCATGACTGAAATTGAATAGGTACACATAATTTTAATTATTTAAACTTTTGGAAGAATGGATGATAGGAGACTAACGAAAGAAATTTATGGAGCGAATGTGAGTGAAAGAGTCGGGAAGGGTCCCCCTAGAAGCACGTACCTAGACCACAACTAGACCAGATAGGGTATGTGCTCAAAAAGGGTCAAGTGCGTAGTACCCGTAACCGACGAGCATGTATGAAGAACATCATCAGAGTGGAAGAAGCGGCAGAGGTGTGTCAGGATCGTGGCACGTGGAGATCATCTGTATCTGCCTACTCCACTGGGGAAAAGGCATGACTCTATGTATGTATGTATTCTTCTTTATTCTTTATTCATCATCCATAGACAGTCGGACTGCACTCAGATTCGTCATGTTTTAACATTAAACATTTAGCATTTTGCTAGTTCGATTATCACAGCGAAGAAAAACTGGAAAGAAACTTCGCTGGATACTTTTTTTTACGTCCACTTAGTCTACATTTACAAAAATGTTTGCCACTGCACTGCCTACATAGTACGAGTCACCACTATTTCTAAAAAATTATCACATGTATGTATGTAAATTAATGTATCTACGATTACGCAATATGTAAACAAAAGTCACAAGTACATACATAATATGTATATACATAATATGAACTACTCGTGTATAGGTAGGTGCCTACGCTGCACTAAGATCTCCTTGACTCCACTTGTGGTGGCCCTTACACGATAGTGTGCACCTGTTAGAGCAGCGCGTATCAGTTGCAATATTCAGACGAGCGACTACGTGAGACCAATTCGTAATGCGAGCACGTCGATAGAGATAGAGGCCACTCTGTTGCACACACAGAGGTCAGGGGTCACAAACTGTCGCACACGCCCGTTCACACAACCTCTATACACGGTGTTGCAGTTGCCCCCGTAATATTTTTAACTGACATAAGGGGGTTATGTGAAACTAAACAACTTCTGTGAAGAAAAAAAAATTTTTGAAACAAAAACATAATTATTATTTCCATACAAATTTAAAATACCTATTCTCAAAATGTATGGAGAAAAAAAAAATCTTTTTTCTTCAAATAAAAAAGTCGTCTATTTCACGTACAGAATCACCTTTCGGGTTTTACGGTTGTTGGGGTTGCAACACCGTGTATATTACTTCTGCATTCTTGGTGATACTTCTGAAACTTCATACTGTATTTCACTGTAAAATCTACAGAACATAAAAAATATCAATTAAAACTTATACAGTGAGCAGATGGTGAAAATGCGATGCGGTTTTATTAGAAGGCGTACTTAATACGGCCCGATGCAAAAAAAGAGAATGGAGAAAAAATAAAGCTTGATTGAATCGGGAACAACTGATGCGGTCTTGCTAAATTGCGAATCTATTTTCCAATCTACTCCGATGGATTTATAGTTCAATTTGTCTGCGCGTAAATCCGATTATTTGAATGTACTGATGCCAATTTTCCGATTCTACGGATACTATTGCCGTCCGCTGCGAAAGCCTTTTCGGCAACGGAATCACTAGATTTGTATACTTTCTATGACGATTGTTATTCCACGTTAGTGGAAAAGTGAGAATTTGAAAATATTTAAGAAGTAATTTCATGAAACATAACCTTATAAATATTATCTCATCTATTAGATCAGAGAAGTATTTTTTGCTAAGTAATTGTGGTTGTGGTAAAGTGATTATGTACAAGGTTGTGTGAAAGAAACTACCAATATACTTAAGATATATATTTTCTTCAGTCAACCCTTAGCAATACGTACAAAAATTTATAAATAAAGATTTTTAAAACATTAGAGATAAAGATTTTAAAATTTTTTTTTTACTGTCAACCTTGAACACTTTCTCATTCCGTCGACAAGCTGGCTTCCATCCCCCAAGCCTCCGCGACCAAGCCAACTAATAATGTTGTTCATAGGAAACTTGGACAGAATTTACAACTTCCGGTCAAGCATTCTCCATAACTGCATAACTATCCGCGAGGTGCCACTAGGAAGGTGACGTGAATTACCGTACCGTGTAGGCGCGTAGGAATTACTGACGTTTAAATTTTTTCTGCATACTGTTTTAACTTTTCAAGTCATAAAAGACTAAAATATTTGATTGGGGCTTGATTAATTATTTGTTATTTAAGAGTTCCGTGCCCAAAACGGTACAAAGATACTCTTGCTGTATACGAGTATAGAATGTAAGCGATAATATTTAAGGTTAAAATAAGTTGTACCACACAACAGCGATCCACAGCCGTCTTCGGCCTCCGTTTTTTTTTTTATGGAAATTGACACGGTTGTCTACATCACCTACAACATCCGTGATGTCAGCCCATAACACCGGGTGAACTTGGTGCCACGTCAGTGCTTCCCTTCGGTCGTGCCGGCTACACTGAACTGGACGGAAAACACAAACTATTTACATAGCCGTTTCGACCGACCTTTCATTCAGTGCGGTGGTGCCAACCCGGGCGGGTTAAACCCTACCACCTAGTAATATAAGAAGGGAGTCATATCCCTTAGTCGCCTTTTACGACATACACGGAGAGAGATGCAGTGGGGCTATTCTTTTAAAGTACCCCACACGGTACTCTAGTAGAGCATGCGGCGCATGCTCCTTACTCCGTGAGTTGTACGATTGTGAATCATAGTTGATATATCTAGTTTAGTATAAGCTCTATGGAAGAGTTCCTCAACAGCTATGTTCAGAGTCTGTAAACTTAAAGCTCCTGCTGGCCAGACAGTTCCCTTCTTAATTATAATTAAATCTGGCGCGTCCATTAGAGTGTTCAAATTGTGGCAAATTAAGTTTGGAAAATGTTATTAGATTATCGAGGTTCGCACAACGTCGTAAACGAATGAAAGGGAAAAAAGCGGCGAAAAAGAGTTAATATAATTAATCATGTAACGTTATGAATTTCCCACCGGGGCGGCATCAGCAAAATAAAATGGCTGACTCGAAACCAACAAATTATTGTTTATTGTTTTTTTTTATGGAAACTGACATGGTTGGCTACATCACCTACAACGTCCATGATGTCAGCCCATAACACCGGGTGAACTAGGTGCCATGTCAGTGCTTCCCCCTTTGATCGTGCCGGCTACACTGAACTGGTCGGAAAACACAAACTATTTACATAGCCGTTTAGACCGACGTTTCATTCAGTGCGGTGGTAACAACCCGGGCGGGTTAAACCCTACCACCAAGTAAGATTAGGAGGGAAGGGACCTACAGTTTTACGAGGAATCCGAACCTCGGTCAGCCTCCAACGGTCAGCGGTCACCCATCCAAGTACTGACCGCACCCAGCGTTGCTTAACATTCAATAGCGACAGTTGACTGTCTGCACCACCGAGCTATCGAGGCTCGTTATCCCATAATTTATCAAGTGCTACCCTATTAATTTTATTCACAATCCTAAGTGCATATGACTAAATCAATAAAGCGCGTAAAATCCACCTCCTTGTAGAGCAGTAGAGAACGCATTCTTTAATGCTACCACTTTTAATCCTACATTTAGTTTACCTACTCTAGCTTGATCAAAACATAGATTACCGCACAGTGGGTTCTGGCACAGTCATTCGTATTTCCCGGTCGAGAACAAATCTTAATGCGCTCTAAAACCGGACCGATCTCATCGCAGTAAATCGCCCGTTCGATAAACACTATTGTTCGCTACTTGCTACAACCGTTCAAATGAGCACTATCGATCGATGTCCAGGATGGGGCACTGCAGAAGAGCACCGATGCAAAACATACACACATATACGACTGAATGTTTTTGAATTTATACTTCTTTAAGCGCGTTATTAAAATGGGGAATAAACTGAGAAAAAACATCACGTCATATATTGTTCGGTGCTGTCCGATAAAAGGGGAGAGAGAGGGCAGAAGGGTGAGAGGGGGAAGAATTGTAACTTCAACGCGCGCACACAAGTACACGCACCATTTTTTTAATGGGGAGCACCTACTTCCAGTTTTTTGACCAATGTGGAGGAGGTATTTAACAAAGGTAGTGGAGCTATTTGAAAAACTGGTGTAGTTATTTGACAAACTCGGAGGAGCTGTTTGACAAACTCGCAAGAGTTACTTGAAAAGTTCAGAGGATATGGTTACACGATTCTCTTACGAGTATCACGGATGCATACTCAACCGCAAAAATGCAACTTCCTGCTTTATGAAGGGCATGTCTACCGTAAGAAAGTCCTGGAATTTTGGGGTTTAAAGAGCAGCTGCCAAACAGACACAGCGGTCTAGAGAACGAGCGAACGGGATGACCTAGCAGCCTAGCCTAACCTAGACGCACCAAAGTAGTCGATATTGTACCGGACGGGATGGCTAAGCTCAAGTGTGTAAAAAAAGTGGCAGTGGGCTGGGTACGTCAGCCAAAGAGGTGACGACCGTTGGAGTAATCGTGTCCTACACCGGCGGCCGGGGACAGGAAAACGTAGTGTGAGAAGATCAACCGCCAGGTGGGACGACGATATCAATACGTCGTCGGCGGAAAGCAGTGGTTCCATACCGCTGAAGGCCGAGAGGACTGGAGGAAAATTAGAGAGGCGTATGTCAAGCAGTGGATACTTACTCGCTGACTGACTAGCAGCATTATTGGGAAAGCGTTTCAATGGGAATTCGTTTCGGATATTATTCGAACTTAGGATAAGTTCGAATAATATCCGAAAACGTAGTTCCATATATGAGGCAATCAAATAGAGAGGCGCTTACCAAAGAGCAATAAAATGCGAATGCATTTTATCCCAAGTAGCTGAGCATGAGATCGAGACACGCCTATCCCGCGCACCTCCGCAGGCGGCGCGAATGTGCACGAGCTCGTAAAGCGCTCAAGGGATTCAATAAAATTTATTTAGTGCCACATATATCAACACGGGTCAAGCGGTTCATAACGCGAGTCGAGCCTCGCCGAGTCGGGCACGGCCGCATAAAACTAAAAACCTTAGTAAAATTGATTCGCCCGGGTTAACAGTAGAAATGGGACCGTGATGGATGTGGCCGGGAGGGCATTTTGAGTTATTGCGCCGACGACGCTGTCCTTGCGTTTGAGAGAATGTGAAAGGAATGGCTGATTGGATGGTTGGTTTCCGGTGGCGTTGAAATAGCCTATTTCGCGACAGTGTTTTTTTTTTCATTATTATACGCTGTGAATATGTTCGTTTCGTGTGCTAGTTGACTTTACTACTTCGTTCTTTTACGCTTACTTCCTTTTACTAACTATCTACATACTGTTAATATGTCACAACAACATCGACATGTCTAATAGAATCGAACCAGCTTTTGAAGCTTTCTCGAAAAGCTCAAATAATCACCAAAGCTCAAGCTCAACCGCAGCCTGTGACTACATCTTGCCCCTTGCAAGGTTTACATCCTGTTCGTATACGCGGCGCTGCGGGGGCGGTGCGGGGCGGGACGAGTAGTCCTGGAGACGGGGCTCAGAGGACAGGAGAAGGAGGCGAGGCCGGGGGCTGCTACTCAAATCCGACTATTTGAACAGAGCTGCACTTGCGAGCATCGCTGCGATAACGTGCCAGCACTGCCGCCGCCGCTTCTGCGCTCCGCTTCACCCGCTCCGGGCTATGGAATCTACTTTTGTCGTAAGGGCAGCGATCACTATTCCTAAAGAAGAGTAAGAGTTACGAACAATGAATGTGAAGGATTTAGAAATCTAACGTACGGGTGATTCACAAATATAAATACCTCAACATTCAGAATTCAATAATGCGAACTTTCCGGTCCGGTGCACAGAATCCAAAGGTAGAAATAGTCAATGACTTCCGCCCGGCCTATGCTTCCGATCGCTGTGACTGGTGCGTGTGGCGTATCCGATCACAGGTACAGTGCGATTGGCTAAACACATGTTCAGAAAGGCTGTCATTAGTTCCCATCACAGCGCGCCTGCGCAGCTAACGTTATCCATACCGATCTATCGGTCTGTTCTGCTTCACCCTCCGACCAAATATAAAGTGTTAACAAGTTTACATAGTTTTTTATAAGTAAGCAGCCCCCAGTTCTCCAGTTTAAAGTTATCGTACAAGAAGTGCATTTTACGTACGCTTCAGTTGTCTAAAATAATTGCGAAACATCATGATTATTGAGAATAGTTTTACCAATTTCTACCTACTTTGTATTGCCTGCCTCTTGCAATGAACAATATATAATTAAAAAATAAAATCTCTCTTAAAAAATAAATAATTATTATTACCATTTGTTTTAAATAAAAAAATAAATGTCGCCATGTTTTTCTATTGTATTTATTTTGCGATAGTACATTATATATATTTTTTTCACTCAATGACGTTCCAATGCGGAATGTAATGTAAACGAATCGATCGAAACCAATTAATCTTCCCGCTCCATCAGTTGAGTGTGCGCCTTGCCTTCTCCGTATTTCAGCTGCATTACGAGCACATTTTATATGTATGCGAAGGAAGACGGGCGAAGGAGAATTTATTGTGCTCATCGATACACACGAACCGCCTCATCTACATTATTCTGCAGCCATCCCGATCGCTCGTAGACTTGGGGCAATATTACTATGAAGAATATTTACTTTTCCGAATCCATCCCATTATGTACTTCCGCGGTTTCCAATATCCCTAACATTTTGTTTTATTGGCGTATAAAACGCTCCCGCAACTGCCATGTTATTTATCGCTTAGAAACTAGCCTTTAGCCAAAATGTTATTAAATTATAATTTTGTTGCAATATTTAAAGCGCTTGAAAAGTGTTGAGTTAGAATGATCGGTGGATGGTCAAACTAGCATGTTCTTACTGCAGTCTGGCGCACATACCGACCTGCAGACACTAACTGCCTGGTAGGTCGGTATGTGCGCCCACCCGCATGTGAGTTATCGGAGCGTATCTGGGAAGGGATTAAAACTTTTTAGGCCCGTCTGCATCGGCCGAGGCCTTTGAGACACGATGCACAATTTTGCCGTCCGGCTTGGTTCATTGGTCACAGTTGGCGGCGATGTTTTTTGTTCGACAATCATTCAGATTGCGTCCGAAAAAGTTCAAACTTTTTAAATTAAATTACACAGCAGTATGCTTACGTGCTTTCTGTTCATTCGTGCGACACGAAGCTAGACGAGTTTAAAACAGATATCCATTTTATCGAGGCCATCAATCCATAAAGGAATTATAGACAGATAAGCATTTGCCACCGTGAAATATTTTATGTCTCATTTTCGTAGAGGCTCGGTCTCATACAAAATTTTCACAAAATTTCCCATTAAATTGTTACTCATTACATACATGTGACAAATTGGTATTACTTACGTACGTGAGACAAATGTGTTGCCCCTAACCCGCCTCTATAATTATCTCAACATACCTACTCACACAAGCCTACTTATAAGAACATTAATCCGTATTCATTATAATTTTGTTTATATTTTTTTTTATATTTCTTGGTAGAACTTTTGGTTTTAGGTCAGATTCAGATTAAGATTCAGATATTTATTTCGCCATAAAGAACACACAACAATAACAATATTTCATTGAGACATATGCATATTCAGTATGGTTCGTCATTATCATTATCATTATTTATTTTTTTTGTCATGTCCCGTTCAGCAGTGCAATCTATAAGGAAGAACCGGGTAAGAAACCTTACAGAGCTTTTTTTAAATATAACTTTCATTATGTTAAATATAACATACTATATCTAAGCAAAAAAATTAAAATATTAAGTCAAGAATAAAAAATACAACAACATAGAACATAGGGTTCAGTCAAGTTATTAATAAAATTTGAGTTTATGCATATAAACAATTTGAATTATCAGAGTGAGCAGAATTTTTATTTACAGTAAGAAAAAAAATCACTTAACTTATAAAATGGATTGTCTAAGAGAAATATTTTCAGCTGACTCTGGAACACATTGTCACTATTTATTGATTTTATGGTATCAGGTCTAATCCATATTTGAAAAAGTTAAAGCGTTCTCACAGTATACATAATGCTAATACAATGGTACCTCATCACTACAAAGACTTCATTAGTTTTGTGTATTCTTACGCAAACAAAATGTGAATCGGTTTTATCAAACAAAATAATGTGCAAAGTGGTGTTTATTTCACGATTTCTATGGCAACGTCTCGTCGCAGACTAGCTTTATCACTGAGCTTCAAAGGCGACCCTCTGATATTTGCTTGGTCACAAGCTGATCGTTAGCCATCAAAGCGTAGGTACAATAGACGCTCCACGTTGATCTTCGTATCGAATAACAAACTATTGCGTCATCCTCCTGCCGTATAAGAGCGAACAAAGGGGTGATCAGATTTTTCTTAAAATTGACTCGATTATCTGTATCTCTCGACCTGGATAAAGTGGACTAGAAGCATTAATCATTAGAGAATCAATTAAGGGCCACGCTGTCGCCCTGCTTTCATTCTGAGCCGCCCTTCGTCGCCGTTCGCCCTCCACCAGCGGCCCGCCCACCCCCGCTCCGCCCGCACCACGCACTACATTGGACAAATTTCCGCGAAAAGGAACGAGAAAAGAGTGGACATGACTGTGGAATGTTTTATGTTCATTGTCACTAAATATATATATTTTTATAATACTTGATTCGATGAGTTAGTTTGTCTTCCAAAATCAAGAACTGGAAGGCAGGATATATTTTTGTAATACTCGACATCATCATCTTGTAAACTCGTAGATCATCGACATTGTTTCTAATTAGTGAAGGGATCTCTGCTATAAAATGGAAAATTATACTTTCACTGGTCGTGAAACGAAAATTATTACAAACTAATATACGTACTTCTAACCTTACTTACCTATCCTAACCTAACAAAATTATTGCAAGTACAAATTACGTCTATTAAAAAAGCTTGAAATAAAAGTTGAATTGCAAGTTTTCAGCAAAAACCCCGACACATCGAAAGCCCTCAAAAAGTAAACAATAATTTCCGCTTAGTTAAAAGACGTCGGGGGACCACCACCTAGTTCACCCTGTGTTATGGGCTGACATCACGGATGTGGTAGATGATGTAGCCAACCGTGTCAGTTTCCATAAAAATAAAAAAAATACAAAATTAAAACCACTCGGCCACCCGCCGCCGCCGCCGTGCCGCTGAAAATAAGCTCTGTCTACAGTATCGATATCTATTGTCTACAGTGTCCACACATGGCGTATGTAGGTCTTACCAGTAGGCAACACACACGTGTTTTAGGTACATAATCCACCTACATAAGCGACCCAACAGTTACGCTAGTATTCGTAGTATCTATATATTCAGTGCCAGTCGGGCCGGATTGTCTAGACAGTGGACTAAACACAGTAATCATTGTCCGGCCCTTATAATTTATTAAACACGTCTAGGACTCGAACGACACAAGTATCGTGGTCTTGAAACAAACGCAAGAGTTGTCCGTCCATCGCGTTCTGTTTCTACCGCTGGAGCTTATGTATCTACGCTTACACTCCCTGTCGCGACAGTACACCCCCGCCCGTTCCTCCGACCTTGACCCCAACTGGGCGGCAGAGGCGGGCGGCGCGTCGGCGGCGACAGAGGTAACAGGGCACTTCTCAGTATACTTAATTTTAACCAGAGTAGTGAATATATGAATTCATTATGATTCTGAAAAGAATAATATTTATTTTGAAATTTATAACTAGCTATTTTGGCGTGATGTCTTTCACTTCTTCCAGTGTCTAAAGAATTAACAAATATAATAAAAGGCAAGTAAGGAACAATGACAAGATGCCGGCGAACGGATAGCCACCTCTCACCTTGATACGGTTCATCCAAAGTCATACAGGTAGGTAACTAGTAGTTATATTGTACAAATATATTTCTAAACGTGGCGGTCGTTATTGTGCAGTAAATTACTCTAGTTTCTTTCTGCACAACACCGCTTACTCTTCTAATCCCAATTTTCGAGAAGCAGCGTGATTGTAAGTATGTGTGTATTCATATAGACAATATAGTACATTTAACACGTATGCAACAATTAGGTTTTTTTTTTCGTGGTAAACCCGAGATATGTTAATTCACCGATCTATGTAAAGTCACAACACATACAATGCAAAAGTTTCAAATCTAAAAAACCCTATCTTCGAAAGTCTATTTTATAACTTGCGAGAAGTATAAAATTTAACGATTAATTTTCACTAAATTCTTGCTTGCCCTGTGACGAGGAGACAAGAGCCTGCTGAAACCCGGCGCCGCCGCCGGGAAGGTTTGATTGATGTCTTCAAAGTTATTTCATTAGAATAGCTTTTAATAAAAAATCTCCCGCGACACGACATGACTTGCATATTGCGTCCTGTCATATCCTGACATAGGTTCCAATTTAGTTCACTGCTTCTAGATTCTAATCCATTCAGGGATAGCTTTCAACCAGCGGCCTGTCCTTTTACTTACAAGTCCTCTTAATGTATAAGAACTCCTGTAGTATCCACATTTTAATATGATTACTTAGCCCAATGAAACATTTTCTTTTTTTTATGGAAAGCGCGACACGAGGCCTCATTTCACCTTCAGGTAGGTGTCTAACTATGCTCATGGATATTCTGTGTTGCACGGGGATTACGAATGAATAAAATAAATAAGTCAAAGAAAACATTTATTTATAAACCTTCAAACATATTTATGCGAGACATGTTGGTGCATATGAGTGAACATGGAATATTTACTTACGTACATAGTAACATTGGCGCACCAAAAATTAATCTCGTATATTCCATTCACGAGCGGAGATCACCTCGCAATATGATTAACCGACCGCGAACATGAGGGATCCGACCGAGGCCGAAGGAAAATATAAAAGTAATGAACGATCGTCCGCCTAATGGCGGCGCGGCGGGTCCGCACAATGCTCCGTCCGTCATAACTCAATTAAGGAATCCGTGGAGTTCCCGTACTAATGAAAAGATCACAATCGCGAGCTATTACAGGGAATGGTGACGTAAGCGGTCAATCTATTCGGAACTGCCGGCCGGCGCGGCGGAGCGGCCACCCCCCAGGTCTGCCCGGTCTCCGGTCGCGGCCGAACGGCGCGGTCCATTTCTTCGCGTCTGATTTCTTCCAATCTCCCGAGCGCCACAAAGAAACTATTATCCCGCCCTACCCTATTATCCCATTCAATTTCACCGCCTACTTTTATATCAATCATTAAAATAAAATTGTGCGAGTATTTCGCTCGACGACTTACTGCATGAGGGCGCCCATTGTTAGCAAATTGTTAAACGCCCCGCGGGGAGCGGGGCGCAGGGCGCGGGGTGCGGGGCGACGCCAGGCGTCTGGAGTAATGGTGAGTGCGCCCTTTCGGTTCACGGCGCGCCCGGCTGTCTGTCCGTTTGCTAGGTGGGCGAGATTGAAGACTTGCCGTTACAATTGATTATGAACTCTCACAACAATATACATTTCAAAATGCATTACCTACTTATCACATTTTCACTGCTTTTAGGTAGCAGTTTCTATTATTCCTACACACTGAAAAATGTAGTTTGGGGTGAACTTTTAGATGATTTTCTCGTCAGGCTCTAGTTTTATCAGTAAACCGTACCTATTTTATGAACAAGTGACGAAGTGTGAGAATACTAAATTCGTCACTTTACTTTCCTCAGAACTAAATAAAATAAAAGGCTAGTATATCAGATATCGCGCATCGGCGCACGGCCTGACTGCGAACGAGTTGCAATACTTGCAATACACAAATTTAAGTTGTGCGAGGAGGTCAGAATGATGACGACATCGTCGCTTCAAATGGAAGAACGTTAGTGACGGAACGCGTAATATTAAATTAAAGTACTAAAATTATCTGACGGACGTTGTCCAAAAGTCGAAAGTTGCCCAGCGAGCAATGGAGAGAGCCATGCTGGGAATATCGATACGTGCATAACGAGGCAATCCGCCGACGCACCAAAGTAGTCAATATTGGATAC
The DNA here is from genome assembly GCA_946902875.1 of Nematopogon swammerdamellus. Taxonomy (NCBI): domain Eukaryota; kingdom Metazoa; phylum Arthropoda; class Insecta; order Lepidoptera; family Adelidae; genus Nematopogon; species Nematopogon swammerdamellus. The sequence continues at coordinate 10,049,032 of OX336337.1, forward strand.
CGGGTGGCTAAGTTCAAGTGGCAGTGGGCTGGGCACGTCGGCCGACGTGCCCCGTGCCATTAAGAGACGACGACCGTTGGAGTAACCGTGTCCTACACTGGCAGGCGTGGACAGGAAAACTGAGTGTGGGAAGACCATCCACCAGGTGAGACTACGACATCAAGTACGTCGGCGGAAAGCAGTGGCTTCGTACCGCTGAAGGCCGGGAGGACTGGAGGAAAATTGGAGAGGCGCATTTCCAGCAGTTTTAAGGTTTTTCATATAATTTTGTAAAAAGTAACGCTCAGTGGTTTGCGAGTAATTTTACAACTCTATAGCTACGAGCTAGCTACGCCATATCTAATGTATATAGAGGAACTGATTTCTGCCCTTTGTGTGATACACGAGTGAAACACTCGTGACCCAGAATACTTCCTAAAGAAACACGACCATATAACATCCTTGGACAGGAACCACCGTCCGAAGCAAGCAGACTGTCAGCCCAGCTCAGTGACGAAACATAAGTAGCCCACAAGATGTCTACTGAGACTGATCGCTGCTGCCAGTAGGGGGGACTGCTTTGCCATCTATGCCGCGTAACAATTTACCAGTGATCGATTCCTACTTAGCCTCTCCGCGTCCCCGGCTCAGCCACCCCGCCGCCCGCCCTGCGCACCCCGAGGCAATATCACCGGAACGGGCGAGGCTTACATCAGCTCTTTTCCTAATATACTTTGGGCGCAATCCTAATTCCTTCAATTTGTTTGGTGTTTAGTTTTTGTTTTTCTATTTACTTGAAAACTCTGGAAACAGCATTAAAATTAAATAACACAGTCAAAATATGTATCCTTAACCTAAATTCTACATTTCTACTGTTCTTCTCTATGTTTTCTTTGTGTATTATTGTTTGTTATAGATTGCTGTGCAATAAAGTATTTGTATTCTATCTATTATATTATATTCAAAATAATGTATTTAAGTAAAATATAGGCACAATCGTAGACATTCGAGAGCTCAAAGAAGATATACAAGTATATAAGCATAACGAGTATATAAGCACTGTTGAGGCTAAGTCCGGATATTGAATTCGAGTCAACTACCTTTTGCAGCAGACACGAAAATGTTAAAATCGGAGCAAAATTATAGTTAATTAGTATCTTCACGTAATATAAGTATGGAAATAGTGTCACTTCGCGACCTTCTTAAATAATTAAATTTATAATACTAGCCTCCTTAAAGTAGGTAATTAAAAAGTCAACAAAAAGGTCAACTGTTAGTAGCCTGATTTAATTTATCTCTATCCCTCTTTTTCTTTCTTTTCCTACCCTTGTCAATCTATTAAACTAGGTTTCAGATAAACGAATGATGTAAAAACATTCTACTTTTTAGAACCTTCGTAATTAAACTTCAGGCGTATCTTTCAACGTTAGAGATATTTCGGGAAGTCAGATAGAACGACGTAAGTACCGTGGCGGGCGAGTAGTACTTTTTTAACCGACTGTGCTAAGTAAAAGGTTTATGCTTTTCGATTCTGAACTTGACGGAATCGATTCATAACATATTTACTACTTGATTTCTGTACCACGTGAAAGCACATTCATTTCAATGATAATAAAAAATAAATAAAAATCTATAGGTATACCTAACTATAATCTGATAGGTACATACATATATCTACTGACTTTAAAATGTGCTCATATCTTGATTCATTTTTTATCAAAATTTTGTAAAAATTTTAGAATTCTTTAATTTTAATGTCTCATAAAAAACATTATTTATTGGAATATTATATCCAAGCTCAAGACAGACACGAACTGGACGCGCACAAAGTCACACTGGGGTCAAGCAAGCCTCAGGCAAGATCTAAAAGCTAATCCTATAGGTTTTGCGCTGCTGTATAGGCAGCGGTTGTCGCGACGTTCAGTCTGAGCTAACAGCGAAGTTACACCACGAGGACCTTGTATCATGTCCTCTCACTCGAAGCGCGGTGTATTTATTGGAGCGTAAAGGACGACACTAAGTATGATAAGGTTCTATATATATGTGTCAAGTTATAGTGTGAACTGTACACATAAGCTGCGAGAGACGCAGCATCGCTCCGTCAATTGCTCCGGTCTCCTCATTGTTATTCAAATCCAAATTGACAGAGGCGCTCGCGTTCGCACCCGCCGCCTTCCCCTCACCCGCTCATCCCCGCCTTTTCCGCCGAGCCAGACGCTGGGGAAGTTATAGTCAACTTGGTCATATGACTACAGTGCAGCTGCCAACATAATAAATCAAGTTCATTTGTATAGAATTGTCAGCAACTGTCACGTAAACTGTTTATTTATCCGAAACATTTATATTTGCTACTTTCGAATAAATATATATTATACAATTACACGGGTGCTCGAATGGAGGCCACGTACAAGCAAACTTAGCGTGGGACGCCCCCCGGATAGGTGGACAGATGACCTAAAAAAGGTAGCCGGGAGTGGATGGAGGAGAAGAGCGGAAGACCGCGTGTGGTGGCGTGCCTTGGGAGAGGCCTATGTCCAGCAGTGGACCGATACAGGCTGATGATGATGATGATACAATTACACTAAGTAATTTTTAAGCCACGACACAAAAAGAGGGAGGTTTTAAGTTTGAAGCTTTTGTTAGTCATTGTCAAATATCATATGGTCAATCATCATCAGTTTGACCCGCCCGCGTTGGTACCACCACACTGAATGAAAGTTTGCTCGAAACTGCTATATAAATAGTTCGTGTTTTCTGTCCAGTTTAGTGTAGCCGGAACGACCAAAGGGAAGCACTGCCATGACACCCAATTCACCGTGGTGTTATGGGCTGACATCACGGATGTTGTAGGTGATCAGGGTGTTAGTTCCGATATAAAAAATTACATCTTTAAGTCTACTATTATAATGCGATACTTTTCGAGTGTTTTATAAGTAACTAGCTTTTGCCCGCAGCTTCACTTCACGTGACTGTTTGCTCACGTGCAAAAAGTCACGTGAAGTGCATTTTTGCTGTACGTTACACGGTCGCCCGTAGAAACTTCGCTTTATTTCTTAGGCATTCTTAATTTAAAACAAATATCAAGAGAGTTGTTTACCATTTTGGCTCACATTGTTGGAGCTATTAATGTTACCAGGATTGTAGAAATGGATTTATTGGTTGTACACACTGGTTAGAATTGGCCAGTCCCACTAATACAAGACAAAAATACGTGCAAACTCAACGCTTAAATGAATGCCGCAGCCGCTAACTTTGCCCAGTGGCATTGTGTGCGGCTCACGCGGCAGGAAAGTTTCAGGGCTGGCGCGAACCTCGTTGTTTTTTTTTTCAACGCGCTTACGGGACTAATATCAGAAATGTTTGATCTTGTTTAAAGTTGGTGCCAGATAAACAAAGCTTAAGCGAACGCTGAAAGTTAAATTGTTTGGACTTTCCTTTGTGGATTTAATGAAAATGAGTCGCCGGAGAATTTTTTTGTTGATATTGTGCTCTTCGTTGGGGTTGCCTCGGTAAATCTGTGTTTCAAAGGGCTAATTGAATTTGAAATGAAATGTTTTAGTGCCCGTTGACTCGTAAGTGCGCATTTCACTTCAGGAACATCGAAATTGACAGACCATTGGCTTTTGATTTGTGAAGAAATATAGGTGCGATTTTTGGCACTAATTAAATATTCCGGATGATTTGTTTGCTTTTAACCGCCGACGCAAAAGGAGGGGTGGTATAAGTTTAACGCCTACGTATGTCTGTATGTCGTGTCCTGTGTGTCTATCTTTGTTTTTTATTAGAAAGCTGGTTTAACCGGGATACCTAGTTCTTAGCTATATTTGTTGAATATCAGGTCAGCCGATTCGAAAAGATCATCTGCACTTTTCCTAATTGGGGAAGGGATCTCATCTGTCTGTGGCATCGTAGCTACCAAAAGGACGGACCGATTTAAATGTTTTTTTTTTATTATAAAACTATGGTTCTTAACTATGTATATAATCGAGTAATCAAGTATAAAAAAAGTGGTCAAGTGCGAGTCAAACTCGCGTAGAGAGGGTTCCGTACCGTTCCGTTTTCCGTGAGAACTTTAGAACTTTGGATTTTCGTTTATAATTTCCTGTAAGCTATAAGAGAAGCCCCATATTCCCCATTTTCTCGAAATTTTACGTTCAGTAGTTTCGAAGATAAGGAAGTGGAATGCTCGATCTTTTTATACTTTCTTCCATATCTTTTAAACTATGCATTTTAAAATTATAAAAAAAAATATTCCTCATAACGAGCCTCTTTCATTGATATGTCACACGGTACACTTAACAGCGCAGCTTTGAGTTTTATTTTACGTATTTACAGTAGTCCCCCGACGCGTTGAAGTAACTAAACTAAAATTATATATTTTTAATTAGAAAAATTCAAATCGAAAATCATTGGAAAAAATACATCCCGACCAGGATTTAGGTGTAGTTGGTTATCGCGTTGGCGGCTCAAGCCAGAGACCCAGGTTCAAATCCTGGTTGGGATGTATTTTTTCCAATGTTTTTCGATTAGAATTTTTCTAATTAAAAATAGGTATATATAAAAGCGAGTAAAAAAAGCTGAGCATAACATAAACATATAAAATATTATTAAACTGAAATTATTTTTTTCTTTTTAAAGGTTGTTGATGTGTCCATGGTTTTTATTTTAATTTTAATTGTATTTATTATGGTTTCGTACAAATAATTGAGGGCATAGATTTGCTGTTGAATGTTAAGTATTTCAAATTATTTTGCGAGCTGCAAGGCGTAACTATTCGCATTAAATAAAATAACTATGCAAATTTTCCGGTTTGAAAGTGTCTACAACACGTGCGGCGTTGCCGGGGTGCATTTAAGGCTTACTCTTTGGATAAAGTAGGCCACATACACACCATATTATCTTAAATTTTACTCTAAAGAGGAAATTCATTTACGTGGTGTGTTGAAGTGTGCATACCTACTGCCGTTAAGCGGCGACACAAAGCTCAGTGGATAACGCTGCTCGGCGCAGTTGTTGGGAAAATATTTCACGGGGCTACAAGGAACCGCATCTGCTAAAAGGAGCAACACTGTGCGCTTTGCGGCCTAGAAGCGAACCTAGTGTGAGGTTTGCAGAACACTTTTAGATTAGGAAATAACCTTTTTCAGAATTAGAATGCTAGGTAAATCGTTACTATTTCTAAACTAACTAAATAAATAACAAATAATGGGTCGAATTAAATTAATTACTTATTTTAATTACCTTCTCATCTTTTTAGGCAAGTTAGTAAAATGATTGCGCTATAAACACACTTGACTAATCGGTATTTCATCTCAAACAACGTATTACCACACTAGAAATTAACATTAATATAATTTACAAGGGTATTCGCCGCACAACACCGACTACTCTGCTTACTCCAATTGTCTGGATACAGGGTATGATATTTATGTAAATTAACATTAGGTAGAGTAACTCTATGGTTAACTGTTATAATAACCGTTATAGCAATATGCTCTGTGTAATTAAATTTAATGGAACATGCATGTCGACAGTCTCAAAGGAAATCACTTCCACCTCGGGCGCTCGTTCAGTTTCCGGCCGCGTCCAGGTGGAAAATGACAACAAGGAATTGATGAAAATGTCCGTCGAACATCAACACCGAGCGTTCTCGAAGCAAATAAGACACAAAGTGCCAAAAATCAGCTCAATCGAACAATACAAACGACTGATTTTATACAGGCAGAAATAAACTCCCGATTCCGAGCGGAGCGCCCTTTGAAGTCTATCGGTATTCGATTAGAGAGCCCTCGCCGAAAACCATTTTAGACTCGGTGATTCTTTTGTGCCCCCGTGTTGAGGTCGGCGTCTTTGTCCTTGCTGATTGAAACGCGACGTCTCTAATTTCTTTCGGAAATGGACCGCGCCGAACCGAGCGCGGACGCGTTTTCCCCCCACGCGCCCGATCACTTCACGCGAGAGAACACCCACTCCTCGAGAGAGCTTCAAGAAATCAGAGCTATTAGCGAGTCGGCAACTCGATAAGGCGATACAACCCCATCTATCCTCCGCTTAACGCGATAACCGCAGACAAAGAAGAAGGCTCTCAGTACTTATTGAATTTGCTGCGCTAGTCACTCCCCGATTTGATATTACGGGTTTAATGAATAAGGCGGCTTTCCGAAAAGAAGGCTCTTTGCATAATTTGCGAACTGCAAATTTGAAACGGAATGCTTAATAAGCACAACGATGATCCGTTTCAAAGGTTATCTCCCGAAATAAGCGGAAACAGAACCGGTCCTATTTAAACGGGCTGGATTGGAGATATTTTTTGCCTTAAGTGACTTAAAATAATTATTTACTTTATTTATTAGGTACCTATTTCTCACGATTCTTTCTTACTATTTCTTACGAACTTACGAACAGTTTATGTGATTTTGGTTTTATTTCGTTTACTATATTGTACTTTACAAATGGCATTATTGGTTAAGTTGAAATTAAATGGAGAATTCAGTGGCATGACATACCAATGGAAAATTGCCGCTACAATGTTACAGGTTACGAAATAATCGCTGATACCTACACAGCTGTTTAGTGCAAATAACTAAATATAGATAGGCACACAGAATTCAACTTTGAAACTGATCCTGACCGCACTCAAATAGTTATAAAACTCCCGAGCGGTCAAACCAGGAATTTCATAATCACGAAAGTTCATGTGAATTTCGGCTCAGATTTATGCACTAAATGCGGAAAACAGCCAATATAGGCGGCGGGGGCGGGGCGGGGCGGGGCTTTGGACTGTGCCATACTGAACTCGCTATCATCACATTTATATGCGAGCGGGGCATTACGGGCCACTTGTCGCGAGCTATATCATCCGAATATGCCATTTGCCTAAAATTTCAATAAGGGGATAACTCGGGGCGCCGCCGCCGCCCGCCGCTGCCGCGCCGCGCCGCCCGCCGGGACACGAGGCGCGCGGCGCGGCGGGGGTGGCGGGCGAGCGCGCGCGCGACACACACTTTGCAACTGTACCCGGAGTGATCAAATTTTATTTATATTATTCATATATTCGCATGCATTTAGTTTTAGAGCGCAATTGTATGCAGCTACAAGTATATTGCACACGTAAGTATAGCTCATGTGCGTCGTTGTTGTTCGAGCTGTACATTCTAAACATTGCTGTCGCCTCGTACGCTATGTTGCTGTTTATTTTCCACGTTAATGCCTTGTTAAAATACTGAGCAAATAGAAAAGCAAAATTTAATCTGGGCGGGCAGGTTTGGTGAATCGCTATATAAGAAAAAACTTATTCTTCCAATTTTATATTAGTTACGATTTTTGCATGTATAAAAATTTATTCTTTCCTTCTCCTATGTTAGAATGTATAACGTAAACTATAAGAAAGGCGCTAAATTTCCTATTTTTTTTTTCGAAATTTTAGGCGCAGTAATTTCGGATATTAGCCCTTATAACGAGCCCTTTTCATAGATTTTTTTCTAACTTTCTAATTTGTCCCCTAAAATCGTTCATTTACGCTAAGCGTTCGTGATTAGGTCATCAAACTCTGTAGCGAACTTCAACTTTTTTCGTCCAGTAGTCACGACACAAGAGTGATCCTATAAGGGTTCCGTTTTTTCCTCTTTTGGGGTCTGGAGCCCTAAAAAACTCGCAAAAGTGTATTATAAGCTGTACCATGTCCCATTGTTTTCTACCTTTTTATTTATTTAAACGACGCTTTACATTATGCGAATTGTACGAATGAGAAAAATAAAAAGCTTTCATTTTTGTTTTTCAAACAATCAGAACCGCTTGCACACAATTTTGACGTGCATCGCAGCTTTTCCAACCGCAGTCACTACCCGTGCACGCCGACCTTGCGCCCGTGCGCGCCCCGCGCCCCGCCCCGCGCACCCTGGGATGCTCGGTCGACGCTCCACATGTATATCCCGATTAATGCATATCTTATAAGCGCCCCTGTAGCCGTCGAATAATTTACATTAAACACGCGAGCGTAGCCTCCGCCCCCGCCGTCCCCGATCCGTCCCCGCAGTATATCCGGCGGAGCGAGGATCAAACATCGACAGCCTCAAGGCTCTGCGGGGGATATAAGATCGAGCTTATTGTTTAGGCTTACTGCTCATGACATTCAACTTCCTGCTTTTAATAAACATAGTTTTAAGATAACAGCTTAACGTTTCCTGTACAGTACATGTCGTACACAATATTGCTGTCTGTAAGATCAAAACGTATTAATTATAAATCACAGATTAAAGTTAATGTTACTGAAGCTGTAAGCACTCACGTACTTTAAATAGTAACTTATAAAGCTTCCACAATTTGCCCCCTCATAAATATAGGCAAATTAAATCCTAAAAGGCGAAGTCCGACAATGCTCAACTTCTTTCATATTTGCCATTACTCGAGCCCGCTATCAGGAGTGGGTTCGCGTAGAGCTGGACCACTGAAGTATCTGTAAAGTGCTCGGAGGGGGGGGGGGGGGGGGGGGGCCGGATTGGGGGCGGTCAGTATAACTCCACTCGAGGTGACATTTTATTTTCAAAGCGTTAAACTTCTTGCGGTACAAACCGAACCTCGTTTTCCTTTCAAATGGCTTCAGCGACTGAAAAGTTGGCGAGTAAGGGAATGTTTCAACCCGACGCGGTTGTAAGCGTCGCCCTCCACGTTCGCAAACACCAATCAGCACTTAAACTTTATCACAAACAGCCGGCGGCCATCGCTTCCGAGAGCGTGCATGTGTTCTGTTCGGTTCCAGTTCGAATAGGCTAAGATTAGTTCCGCGGGCAACGCGCGGACAGGGCGGGCCGGGGCGGGGCGGGTACTAAGCTCCTCTCCGTTGAGGATTCTTTCAGGTTTCATCGTCTGGATACTTGATTGGAATGGGAACGATACAAAAACACTGAATATGTAAACATATTGTTTGCGTCCGAAATATAAATTTATTTTGTTTTATACATTATGTACACTTCTCAAATATTTCGGCGCTTGCCGTAATATAAATTTAGGACACAATAATAATAAAATTGTAGATAGCATTCATAAAATATATTTGAACTTTCTGCGAGTGCTGAAGATGTTTTCAACCGACTTCAAAAGGAGGAGGTTCTCAATTCGACTGTATGTTTTTTTTTTTTTGTATGTAAGGTCGATTCATTAGAAAAACTCATCTATGTTCTTTGCCACTCCACACTCTTTCTTGATATCTCAAAGGTCGCATTGAAGAGAACGCCTATGGCGTTATGTTGTACATTTTGCAATGATTTATGATTTTCTCAAGAGTAATAAACATATTTTTGTTTCATTTCAATATCCCACTTTATTCAAAAAGGTGCACCAGAACGCTCTACCACGATACAATATAAATACATCAACTATCTTCTGGTGAGAAAAAAAAACCACGAACAACCCGTTCCCAACGGCGAAGCTCTGCCGGATCGCGGACCAAAAGCCTATGAAGGCTTCTACGTTGTCTATTCGTCTATTTTCATCTGTGTTTCTTATGTTTAAATGTAATTTCAAATAATTAAAAATTATTAATTATATCTTCAATAAAATGTTTCTTTTTAAAGAGACTCCTAAGAATACCGTCCAACAGTACAAATACAGTGAGTACAAATATTATGCATACAAGACTCGACGTGCAACCTCGCATATCTCCGAGTGTAAATGTTCAGAATAGTGCCTGATCCCAGATCAAATTATGCACATCCAGTCTTATTAACATAATCAGAGCCAACACAATCTAGCTAGAAGCGGTACATTGGCATTAGCTACCTAAATGTACTAATATATTCAATTATATATTGTATGTCAGTATGAAAGCGGAGAGTTTTGATCGACGCCATCGTATTATTGTGTGAGTGGTCTGCTCGTCGAGTGATAACGGCTGATTTACTCAATTGTAAGCAGATGCTGCATGTAATTATAGATCAATTCACCCCTGCATTGCATTACCTGTAACTCTCCGATATGGCACCTTCTCGCAGGTGATATTGACTATTGGCTGGTCCGATCATTGAACGCTACTTATTGCTGTACGTGACTCCTTTGTAGTTAAATATTTGCTACATTAAAATAAATTCATGTTTCTGTACACTTATTTGCCACAAAGGAAGTTCACTTACTGTATCTGTGTTTTATGGTAAGTGGGTCAGAACCTTCCTTAAAATAAAATGTCATTGGGTCGAAACCATAATTTTTTTTAAATGGTTCCTCAGAATGGGGCGAAACCTTCCGAGATCGGATTTACCGGATTAAATGTGTAAAAATGGAACGGTTGCGAAAACCGCATCGTACATAAATATAAGTATAAAATCAGGCACGTATGCAACTAGAGATACTCGGTAGCAGATGGTAATGGTTGTCGGACGAGGTGCCAATAATCAGTGGTTCCCCTCGTTCGTCCCGGCTACTCTGAACTGGGCGGTAAATACAAACTAACAACGAAATGCTATTGTTTGTCGCGTGTAATGACTGCAACTTATTGTGGCAATGCTCTATCCGCAGTTTAAAATGAACGGAAAACAAATACATGTATAAGTAATTGATTCAGCGCAGCAGCGGTCAGCTCGGCCAGTCAGCAGCCAGCTCAATTGTTTTGTCGGAAATAAAAACACTTCCAAGTGCGAGTCGAACTCGCCGTACCACCACATAATTGCCCGGTTTTCATTGTTTGTTGTTTTACTTTACAGTTTGCACTATAAAAAAAACATATTTGCAAAAACAAAAAAGAAACTTAAAAAACAGGTTTCTTGTATGGGGATCGCCCTTATTTTTTTAATTTTTTTTTGTCATTTGTCAGGATATATGCCATAATAACACATAGTCTGTGAAAAATTAAACCGGCTACCTAGTACAGTTCAAAAGATACAGACAGCACTTTAAAAATAGGTCGGACAGACGGACAGACGGACGACGTAGGCTTAGTAATTAGCAGGCTTCCGACCCGTACGGTACGGTACCCTATTAAAAACTTAAGGTTACTTTTACATTATTTTTACACTGATCAACATCATTTTGGTTACCTACTTATAATACGAGTACATATACAATCACATGATTTCAATCTTTAACACAAAAACATCTTTTTAATTTTATTGTTATCTATCGTTGTAACGATATTGATTTTCATACAAAATAAAGTAGGTACTTCAATTCCTAAGTTTTTTTTTTTTTTTTTTTTTTTTTTTATGGAAACTGACACGGTTGGCTACATCACCTACAACGTCCGTGATGTCAGCCCATAACACCGGGTGAACTAGGTGCCATGTCAGTGCTTCCCCCTTTGATCGTGCCGGCTACACTGAACTGGTCGGAAAACACAAACTATTTACATAGCCGTTTTGACCGACGTTTCATTCAGTGCGGTGGTACCAACCCGGGCGGGTTAAACCCTACCACCAAGTAAGATTTGCGAGGAAGACACTAAGTGCGAGGAAACAAATATCTCGATTCGGCCTAACAATTCTATTGTTTTAAGTCATTCAGTCTTTTCATGAGCGCACCACTAATTAATGGTTCTACTGAGGTTTTGAATTCAGGACGTCTGCGGCGGAGAAGCTACAAATCTCTACTTTCTTATTGGCTGACTGCCTACTCGCGGCTCCATTCCTGTTCCAATACCACATCGAAAATACGACATACGAGAATTTAAATCGAAATATCGTACGCTATGTTTAAATTTTTGCTTAGAACCATCATTCATTGGCTTTATGAATGTGAAAATAAGAGATATAAAACAAATAATGGCTGCAATAAAATCCGTAGTTACATAAAGCTAATGAAAAAGCAATGAAGCGAGATTTAATTACGATGTCGGTGGAGAGGTGGGGGCGGGCCGGGTGGGGAGGATTCCGACCATCTGCAAGTGAGTTCTCCCATCCAACCCTCCCCCTCCCCTTATTCACCTCCTCTGCTTTCCACTCATATATTTTCACCCCCAGGCAGACTCACCCCGCGGCAGACGAGAAACCAAACGAATGTAGTACCGAGCTATTAAAACTTTTTCAATGGAGAGCTAAATTAACCGTAAAATTTAATTATTGAAGGCTTCACATTCGAGTCGAAAACGATATCAGGTTGTGCCATTGAAGATAGGTATTGGGAAAACAATAATTGAGAATCAGTGCAACACTGTGCAGTGTTCTATATAAAAAAAAAAATTTGAATTTTACAACGTGCCAGTAATTTTGCAACGTGAAAGCAACACTGTGAAACAAACTTTCAGAGATGTTGTGGAGAATGTTTAATAGGTACCATGGGGTTGGCATAGTCGCTAGGCGGCTAAAGTCCTATTGGCAACGGCAACAGGCTTAAACAAAAGAGTCATTTTGAAACTTCTTTATAATTTAGGAAACACATGTTGAACATCTACAAAAGAATTCGGACGAACAGAGAAGTGCCAGACTGTCTTGGTAAAGCCGTGTTTGTTCTTCTACCAAAAAAGAAAGAAGTTACTGATCCCAAGGATATTAGACCTATAGCCCTTACGAACACAATTTCGAAAATATTCTTCTCCATTATACAGGCCAGACTACTCAAACACATGTGTACCAACGACTACTTACCGAAGAAGTACCAGAAAGGTTTTCTCCCAAGAGTTGCAGGATGTCTCGAACATAATTCTTTGCTGACTGAATGTCTTAGAGATGCAAGGAAGAATGAGAGACAATTAACTGCCACGTGGTTAGACTTTGAAAACGCCTTCGGTTCGGTGCGCCATGAGTTACTATTAAAGGCGCTAGAGTGGTATAATGTGCCACCTCTGATCTGTAATATAATAGCCTCCTACTACAAAAAACTTTCCTTTGTAATACAAGTAAAAGGCGAAACGGAGAAGATACCGGAAATTCGTTACGGCATAGGACTTTTCCAGGGTTGCTGCCTCTCTCCTGTTACATTTAACATTGTTATCAACATTCTAATTGATACGCTTGTCGTAAAAGAAAACAAATGGGGATACAGGTTCAAATATGGAGACACATATATGGCGGCCATCCTGGCATTTGCGGATGATATTACGCTGTTAACCCGCAATCCAAAACAAAATCAGGCGCTTCTTAAGGTGGTAGATGACTATTGTGAATGGACTAAAGGGATGAAGATAAAACCAGCGAAGTGCTACTGTTTGAGCTTAACCAGGAAAGGTTCAAAGTTTACCTCGAGCAATCCAGGTCTGACAGTAGCCGGAAAACCAATCGCAACCGTGGCTGATGAAGCTCCTTTTAAATTCTTGGGAAAAAGGATCACCAGCAGAGGAAAGGAGCATCCTACTGATGATATTGTCCAACTTTTCGAAGAGAGCCTCCGCCAAACTGACAATCTTCCCCTCCTGGGTACACAAAAGGCATGGATTTACGATAACTACCTGACATCAAAACTTTCATGGCCATTTCTCGTCTACGACTTCACAAAGCAAAACCTGACTAAATTAGACTCGTATGTGACCAGATTCCTGAAATCATGGTTTGGACTGGCTCACCCGGCTGACTCGTCAACGCTATACAGATCTCACAATAACTTTGGACTGAACATTAAGAAACCGTCGATATTTTATCAAAAGGCGAGAATAGCCAAACGATGTATACTCAAAGATTCCAATGATAGCGCTATTCAAGCCTTACCCAACACATCACTATCAGATGAACTGGAATCGAGACTCGACTTCTACAAATCATTCCAAGTTGGTACACGCACCAATAGATCTGGATTGGGCATAGAAACAGCAAAGTCTGATAAAGAAATACTGAAAGGTTTTGCTCAGGAGGACATGGAACAAGGCTTCAAACTTCACGCCTTAAACCTAGAAATGCAGAATGATTGGCTAACAGTGGGTGACTTCTGCATCCCTCCTGCATTGAAGTGGAAATCCATAATATACAACTGGTCCCCTGAGCTGCTTAAGTTCTACTTAAATGCATTCCAGCTTACTCTCCCCGACCCGAGTAACCTAGTTAGATGGGGGAAATCTACAAATAGACTATGCCCGTCATGTAAGGAGTTCGTAGGCACGGCCAAACATTTGTTATGCGGATGCAAAATACTACTTGAGCGAGACCAGTATTCCTACCGTCATGATAAAGTCCTCCAAATCATCAGAGAGGCCATCAACCTGTCAATTGCACGGACCAGGAAAGGGCAAACCAGTAGCGGCTTCCAGAAGGTCAACTTTGTGAAACCTGGAGCCAATAAGCTGCCCAAAGACAGGACTAAACCTTCTTCAATTTTGGGAGCAGCAAAGGATTGGGAATTGTTGATGGACACACATGAGAAGCATTACCAAATGCCTTCGGAAATCTGTACCACAGCATTAAGGCCGGACATACTCATATTCTCAAAAGCGACAAAGCATGTAGTACTTGTTGAACTTACAGTTCCATGGGAAAGTAACATACCGAAGGACCACAACATCAAGCTTAACAAGTACTGCAACTTAGTAGACCGGATTGTGAGAAACGGATTCAAGACTGATCTCTTCGCTGTGGAAGTCGGAGCAAGAGGACTACCAGCGAAGTCGCTCTACAGTCTCTTCAAGAATCTAGGGCTCCCAAGATCGACGCTAAGCTCATATATGGAGAGAGCTTCGAAAACGTCACTGGAAGCATCCTACAGAATATGGATAGGTAGAGAGAGGGAGGTCGAGAGCGGGACTGGTGGTTTCCCCGCGTCCTAGTCAACGCAGACTAGCTGACGAGGGCTTGACGCGAGCCGAAACGTGAAGCATGCGCGGGAAACTTAGAGTGGCCACTCGCTAGTCCCGGCCTCGATTAATACCCTCCTCTACTGCCGATGGGCCCGGATATGTTCGGTGAAGCCATCGTAAGCTTAGATCCACACCTTCCTAAGACCTATTATACGATACCCCACACCCCACGATACACCACATGCGCTGATCTTTTTTTCATCCCTCAGTTACGTGTATGGTGTGCCACCCCAAATTGTTTTTTCTTAATTTCACCGCACCATTGTATAGCGGTTCATAGAACACAACTTCCTTCCAAACATCTACATAAAATATATAGTGCCAATAGTATCCGAGTAAAATGGCTGTGACGTACGACGGACATACGGACGGACACACGGACAGGACGAAATTATAAGTCTACCGTTTTTGTCATAAATGGCTACGGAAGCCTAACAATTTAATAAATACTTAGATAAAGATACACATTCTCACACAAGGTCATAGGGAAGAAGTGTCGCGGAGACAACGCTTAATTCATACATAAGTGTCTGTGCCCGCGGCTTCGCTCGCGGTTAAGTCGGTTTAATAACAAATCGAATTTAAACACAAGTTTTATAAACTATCGCTTCTCTATAGCTTCAATCACTATCTTCTTATTTTCCGAGACCAAAGGCCGAACTGCGTTCAGATAAAATGTAATATACTTTCTCAGAAAAAGTAACTCAGTATAATTGAGGCCGCAGGCCTGCATTTCTTTCGTATAGTTGTTGCATTTTTAACTACGCACTTCGACCCCATATCACGTCAAGATACTAGATCGCTGTCACCAAGATACTGAGCTGCTCGAGCGGCTATTGTAGATCTATAAAGTAGACATCAATGACTAAAGTATAATATTATGAAATAACAACCTAAGCGATATAATTTTTCACCTGACTTCATTTCCTGGATAGTGAACCCTTTAAATCAGTTTATGTCAACCCATCTTTTGAATGGTTGTAGCAGATGCTGAAATAAATTGATGAACACAAGTCGCTCAATATTCGTGTTGTCAGAATTATTGTATGTAGCGTCCAAATAGTATTTATTTAAATAATGTAAACAAATGAAAACTGCATAACTTATTTATACATGCATTTTAGAATTTTTGTTTAGTACCAATTTGTTTTTCGTTTAAATTCAGAGATAAATTAGCCATTATACTACAGTTTAGAAGCCACTCTTACATGAATTAGGGCTTAGGTCCAGCACATCATACCCACACATACATTCACTACTGAATAATAAGGTACCATAAAAATTTAAGCTTTGTATAATTTTTGGTACAGAACCCTAAAATGAATCCTGTACATAAAATGAAATAATGGATTATATTTTAATCATCACAGTCATGATATAATAATATTCACCATAATGAGGCCGGCGGCGGGGCCCGCCCGCGCTCGCGGCTCGCGACAATGAAACAGTGTTCCGAAGATTTTAATTCAATAAACCGCAGTCAGTAATGTTTAAAATGACGTCCGTTAAGTACATATTGGAAATAATTAAATCCATTAAGGTTTTAAAATTCCAATTTCGACACTCACTCGATTAAGCTGATTAAAATGTACGGTCGATTAATACAATGCGCAGACAAGGCGGGCGTGTTCGTTAGTACTTTGTAGGACCTAGAACGTCACGTCTGTTTCGCAAGGGGGTAGACAGTAACAACGAATACTTGCCACCGCCTCATCTCAGCTCCGATGCCCATTCCACACTTGTTAGGTCACGCCATACATCTCACCGGTTTCGAGTACTACACGAAACACTATTTAGTGATATCACCTTTGTGTGAGTCAAATTGCATCTCGTGAACGCTTTGTGCTGTAATGCTGCGATAGAAATATCTGATCGCAGTGACAATCAATTATTGCTATTACATTATATAAAAGTTTAATACTTAAGTTTAGTACTCGATACAATATACGCTTCTAAAGTTACATAGATATATAGTAGAAATATCTGATCGCAGTGACAATCAATTATTGCTATTTTATTATATAAAAGTTTAATACTTAAGTTTAGTACTCGATACAATATACGCTTCTAAAGTTGCCTCTTTGCACTTAACTACGCCTTCAACTGGCTTATCCAGTTTCGTAACTTGAGCGCATGCACGACCGCAGCACGACCAAGTTACACCCTATATCGTAGTTTCGTGAAAAACGTGCTGGAAATAAAAGTTAAAATTTTAATTCGTGTGCTGTGTCGTCTGCTATTTGTCATAATGGAGGTTCTCTGGCTGCGCCTCCACCCTCCCCCCCCCCCCCCCACTCCTCCTCCCGCGCCGCCGCACCCCACCCGCCCGGAAGCGATCTGGAAAATTGGGAATTGTTCGCTATCCAATGTCAAATTTCTAATGAGATATGATTTCCAATGATGACAGAAATCCTAATGCCAACATCCGATTCCAATCACTCGTATCGTAACCTAGTTGAAAGCTGATATTGCTATAGGCTGCCATGTATTGTTTTGCATGTATTACCGTTAGATGTGAGAATTGATATTATGTAAAGCAAGATGTTAAATTGTATCTGTATTTGTTAATGTTTGTAAATAATTTAAGTAAAATTCATCTCTTTTCCATTTAGTCTGGATAGTATTGGAGTGTAAGAGCGTATTTCCCAAAGTAAATTAATAAAAAAATAGCCAATCTATCGTTGCTGCACAAGGTTTATTATTAAATAACAATAGCTTATTACCACCATTTGATCGGCATGCACTCCATTTGCCTCAAACTAAACCTGATTTAAGATACTTAAGTAAGCAAGTGTGTCGATATATAGCTAGATTTCATATTTGTGTAATTTCCTTTCACCCTCTTGCAAGTTGGTGACCCGTCTTGTTCTATGATTCTTTGAGATTCATACACACAGTTTTGAAGTTTACCTGTCTCCCCCCAAGAGATACCGTGTTACCCGATGCTCGTACAAATCGTTGTAACCGCTTAGTAGAGTAGGCTGAACATATGCGCGATTACTGCGATAGAGAAGTACTCAACAACGGCCAATCATGCAGCGGAAACAATCAGCTCATTGGTTTTTACTAGCGGTATCTGCTGCCCTTACGCAGCTTTGATTTTGTTTCTATACGGAATAAGGAGTCGATCTTTATTCTGTTAATTCATACAACAAATATTGATGCGCAATCAAGATAAGTAGGTATTCATGCTGTAAATAATAATGTTCTTGTGAGCGGTAGTATGGGTTAATTGTTTGTAGTTACTATAGTACTTATAATTTACTAACAAAACATTGTGACTTGCGAAGTTTGTCTGTCAGTTCTTCTTCGCACTGAATTAGAACTGGCGGAATTTTCGACATGTCCAAGTGTAGGTTACCTACCTATGGATCAAATTATACATTAAACAATTCATGACACAACCGCATACGCACATGCGATATTCTGTCGCCGCGAGACAGATACACGACACGCCCAACGGTCGTGCAATAATTCGTTATTCATGCAATTTATCAACAAAATTGAAATCGGAAATACGATAAACATCGCTGTAGCATTCACATGTTTACATTATTATCATAAAATAAACTATCGGCTCTCCTCTCCGTCAATATTAAATGCATGCGTACTATACGCAGGTATATAATATACACATATATATATTTTAAGACAAATAATAATTTATAAGTACGGTATTTTGGGATGCTGATCAATCGTGGACGAGCTAGTTCGTCCGTGTTCTCAATACAAACTTATGATTAAATTATATTAAATATGAAGTATTTATAATATCTTGTTGTAGTTATGTATAAAATGGGGCATAGCGCATATTGTGATATGTAAATTTTCGGTTTTAGTTTTCCTTTTAGTCGTTCTTGTGGGAGAGAGGTAATTATGTTAAAGCTTGTTTATAAAAGAAAAATTGCAAAGACTAAAGCTCGTACACATTAAGGATGATATATTTCCCGTTTTATGTTAGCTGTGTAAGCCGAGAGGTTTTAGTTGGGTAGTGGTCCCCCAACTAGCGGTAACATTATAGTCCTTTGTTCTTTAATTAAGAAAATCAAGCCTTGTCACCGCCTTGTCCTCGATAACTTTTACGTAGACCGAGAAATAGGGTGACAAAGCGCTCGCTTTAAAATTTTCTTAATTCGGTGATACCGTTCAAAGTTTCAGAATACTTAAAAATTATTCGATTCCAAAAAACTTGACATTAAATGTCGTTTAATTCTATGCACACTTACTTACGAAGCATTAAACATTGTGCACATACCTACTAAAACATAATAAGTAAAGAAAATTTATTCAACCTTGTGTTTACAATGTTGTATTTCTAATATGGAATGGAGCATTAATAACATAATATTGTGCAAACCGCCGATATAAACCATTCGAATTATAATTAAGCGGGAAGTTATCCGTCCCGCGCCGCCCCACGCCGCCCCACGCAGCACTCCTTCCTTCTAGCACTCCAGGTAGAAGGAAGGGGTGTCGCAATTACGGCACAGTAATTGCAAGGAAATATTCCGAACGAGAGGGTGCCCCGGTGTCGTCCCCCCACCCGCTCGTAAGTCGGCAGCGGGGGCGGCGGGGGCGGTGGTGGGCGGGGAAGCCGGGGGTCGTCGTAGCCTCTATTAGCGCTAGACTTAACGACAGCCGTTAACGCGAGATCCGCATTTAAAAGCGGATCAAATCGTCGGAACGAAGCAATCTGCCCCGCACGCATTCCTCATCCGCGATTTAACAAATTTGATTTGATTCCGTGAAATTTATGTGCAATGAATCCGAGTTTGATTGATATCGAGCGGTGGTTGCGGCGCGTGTCGCGCGACCTATGTCTCTGTGTCGTCGTGTCGGCGAGACGTAGGCGCGGCAGTTCCACTGAGTCATTATAGAGTGATCGACGAACTCTAATTTCCAACAAAGCGCACATGTGGTATTGAAATTACGCGAAAGTTGTTCAGCGGAATTTTCAGAAATACCTACGCGAAAGCCATGTGTGCAAGCGGGTGAGAGAGGGTGAGTGTGTGTGAGTGTGAGGGAGTAAGGGTGTATGTGTGTGTGTGTGAGGAAGGTTACATGTGTCGACACACGACGTGCTCGACATGCGTCTCTATTAACCTTTCTGATTGTATTCAAAATGCCAACAGGTTCGAGCTCCAGAATGCAAATAATATTCTGTAGACGGAAAGACAGAACAAATATTTTTCGGTTAACAAAATACAAGGAAGGACACAGGAAGCTAACCTATGACTTACTACGTTGGTACTTGCGATAATTGCTACCCTTAATCACTGATAATTACAAACATTATTCTATAATATATCGTAGACAGCTGCGCGTGCCGCGTAGAGCGTCTACGTTCGGTTCGTAGACCTGTTGCTACGCTTCGTAGACGCTCTACGACTCGCTTCGTAGACACTTTGCGTACCTTGCTAATGCCTCTGCAATTCTATCTGCCCATCCGCTAACTGTGCTACGTAGAAGTATGCAGCGATTGAAAAATGCGTACTAAGTATAGTGGTTAAAGCAACGACTTGTGATGTGAGTGATCGGATGTTCAAATCCCGAGGAAAATTTTCGAAGGATTATGCAAATATATACGTATACAGAAGTACACATACATTACTGAAAAAACAAAAACAATTACAATCTTCCTAACTAATAACTAAGTTTCACCTTTTGAAAATAAAGAATGAGTGCATGCATACATCATTTATTCGTCGCTCGGTTACTATAGGCACTGTAGAGAAACATGTACACTAATAATGCCAACAACATAATGTTATACAACATTGAATAGGAGAAATTCCATTTTGGAATAAGTCCGCCTTGTGCAGTGCTGAAAAGTGTAAAAGTACATACAATTGTTCGGAGACAATAAAACGTGCTCATAATCTAGTGGATGGCATAACGAGCGGTTTGAAACAACCCACCAGTGCAACAATACGCAAGTGTTACGTCGCCCGCTTCATTTTGCATTTATCCGTGACGCGCGCGACGCGCTGCCTCTATTTCGGTCGGCTTGCTCGCTTTAGTTTATTATGCGCCGCTATCGCTCGGGGCCGCGCCTTCGCGTTACCATCGCGCTGCGCCCAGTAATTACGTCTACAAATCAGACAGGTACGCCTTTATTAAACACCGTACGTCAGACGCCGCGCCCGTAAACACGGCAAGCGAGCGCCGGCGATAACTGCTCATCTATGTAGCGTAGCTCGGATGGTATGTGCTAATATTCTATTAAACAGCGTGCGAGCGAATTTACGCAATAAATCTACGGTAATACGACCCCGGTATGTGCGGCGAGACGAACCGGAACGAGGCCCGTCTTCATCCTTATTGTCTTATTTCGCAATATTATTATTCTATTGACACTGCTGAAGTATTCGAAGCTGTGTAATTTCTACCCTATACATATTATATGTACCTACTCCGACATATAACAAATAAATATATCTTCAAGCAATAATATAATACGGAGGTAACTAGAAGTGTTCCCTATAACGTAGGATATTGAATCATATTTTTCTGTTTATTTATTTGTGTCGAATATTCTGATTCAATTTCGTCCTTAGTCTTAATACTCAATGCCTCAAATCAAAGCAATATAATATATTGGTATGATTTGAAGCATATTATGTTATATTCGATATAAAAAGAAGGTTTGTATCAAGTTCGCTTGACTTTAGCGATGGAATATTGGATAACCCGCAGGAGCCTACGGATCTCCGGTTTCTCTCTTCGCATGCAAACATCGACAACGTCTATAAGCCTGGTTTATCTTATCTGCTGATAAACGAAATAATTCTAACTCAGTCGGTATATCGTTGTGGATCGCTTCGTGTATTTTCAAAATATATGTATATTATATATTAGATAGTACAAAAATATTATTTTAATAAAATAGGAATTTCAACCATTAGAAAACTTTGTTTGAAATATTTTGAAAATGCAATATTTAAACTTGCTTATGTTAATTTTCTTTCAAATATACTAACATTTCAGTGCAAAATATTTCAGTATTGGTCTCTTTCTCCTGTTTTAAGAATCACTATGAACGGCCGATTTCACCACCTTCAGCTAAAATGTAGCTGAGTAAACTCACCAGAGAAATGTCACCTTAACCTACAAAATAACTGTTGAACCAGACTTAACCGGAGATAGTGAGAACGGCTATAAACCAAAGGTTACATTATTTCACATCCGTCTTCCATCGCACGTCGAACCAACATTCACCTCTCCACCCGCTCCGCTGCCCCCGAGATCACCCCCTCCCCGCCCCTCCCCGCCCCGCGCCGTCATCATTATCTTTATCTATCCCCGGAGCCACATCTATCCAGACAAACTACCTCTCGCGATGACCGACGACTTTGTAATCTGTCCATCTGTATGCGACCTGCCTCGCCCCCCACCATACCCCCTTCCCCAACCGCCCGACCGCTCCGCACACTTGCATACGACCCGATACTCCTCAACAGAGACGGTCACAGATTGAATCTGAGTGAGCATAATGGACGGATAGAAGTGAGGCAATGTATGTTTGCCATAATATGTAAGTGTGTATGATTTGCGGTAATCGAAATAATAATGAAAAAATAAAAGAACACCTAAAGCGTAAAAACGCACTCCAAAAGCGTTATGTTTCAAGCAACAGTTTGAAAAATTTCTGGAGGCTTAAAATAAAATCATAAATAGTATATATTGGCCGCACCTCCACCCTCGCATTTTGGGCCCTCGTGCGTTTCCAACATTACAAATAGACCTCCTCTACTCGGTTCAACTAATAGATATACATATGTACTATATAAATTGTTTGTACATATATATAACTATGATACGATATGATATAACAATGAAGATTCAATAGTATATAAATTATTAGAGATCTAACAAGTGTTTTCTATTGTCCGCAGTACATAGCATCGCAAGCAGCCCTGTTCGTCGTTGGGCTGATAGGGGCGTGCGTGCTGCTCGACTTCTCCACGTACGACTCCAGCATCCAGCCCATGATCCGCGACATCATGACCCGCTTCATGCACAACCCGCAGCACGAGTTCAGCCGCAGCACACTGCGCATGATCCAGGAGGGGGTGCGTTCGACATTATATAGAGTTTCCATGCCAAACTAAACTCGCTCTGTCCTTGTCTTTTTTTAGGGTTCCGTATCAGGTACGGGACCCTATTACTAAGCCTACGCCGTCTGTCTGTCCGTCTGTCTGTCCCTCCGTCCGTCTGTCTGTCCGTCCGTCCGTCTGTCCGAGGGCTGTACTCTTGAACCGTAATAGGTAGTGTGAGGGCCCCCAGTAATGATCGTCTATATTAAATTTTTTCGAAATTTTAAAGTAACCAATAAAGCAGTTAGGAATGTTCAATTCAAAGTTAATTAATATGTACGTCAACAGATATCTGAAAATAAACTCCAATTCGTAAGCGCAAGTTCAACAATTATTTCCCTAAATGAATGTGATTGACCTTTGTATTTAATGATGACCGGTCGAGTCGTGTGTTATGTTCAGTTGTCCACCAACCCTATTTGTATAGTGTTTCTAACACATAACTGAATTTTAGAGATCTTTTATCGAGTCGCCACAAATGTACCCATCTGTCCTAGAATTAAGATTTCCAGTGACGAAACTTAAACTTTCGGACTGTTAGGTATTTATTATACTAGTCCCGGCCGGTGACTAATATTTCGAGTAGCAAAATAGCATATCGTCAGACGATACACTAAACTGCGCAGATTATTACCTTGTGATGGTATATACTTTTTTATGGTCAAGTGACGTAGGTCACACAAAACCAGATTTGTGACAGATGTAAATCAAATAATATTCAAGATTTTCAACCCTCTGACTTCAGCGAACGTGTAATGTGGGTTGGGTTACTGACTACTGTCAGTAGACTTTCCATAAAAGTCAACAGAATCTTATCACAAAAATGATTTTTCTTTGACTGTGCTTACTCGATTTTTCGACCACTCGGTCGGCATTTGTCGCTACTGACAAAGCTCTCCAGAAGTTCAATTATGCTTTGCTTCTATAAAAGGAAGTGTCTTTGAGAAGGGTGTATTTAAATAACTGTCAAACTCCACCTTGAATTGAAATAAAATGTATACTAGCAATGAAACTAACTTTATTAAATTCGAATCGTTCCCAACTAACTTTAATGAAAGTAATACGAGATTATTGTCTCAGGTAATTTAAGGATACATCCTTCGATGAAATAAAGAACTTTACTCAGAACAATTAAAGATGTCTTACTATAAGTTTCAATTGTAATCAAACTTCAGGGTGTGAATTAACTTCGTCAAAGTAGGTTGTATTAATTGGAAGGGGTAAATGATTGTGTTATCGAATCTATTTTTTTAAGAATAAGGAATGCAAAATTCAAACATACATAGAAATTTAAAGAAATGTTTATTAGTTCTTTTCCAATAAATTTCAAATCATTCTAAATTGGTTCCGTTTAAGCTCTACTGAACAGTGGAAAAAACGGAACCTAAAAAAAAACCACTGTCTAGCTTCTTCTAACTTCCAAAATAAGCACTACCAAATCTCGTAAATTTAAATTACCCAACTGTCTCTTATATTAAACCTTAGACTCACAAACAAATAAATGGATTTCCTAATGAAACACCATTACACAATAATCGTAGGTACCATCAAGTAATTATCAATAAAATAAAGTATCATATGAAACTCAAGATATAATTTTCAGCCAAATTCTCTAATAAAATAATTCAATGATTTCTATTCTACTAATTATTTATTACTTAAGGGTCAATTCACCTCACATCCAATCGGTCAAAGTTATAAACACTTCTACATTAAAATAATTGAGTTTCATATGAAAGGATTATAAAACAATAACACTTAACTTATGTTAACAGCGTGCTGCACTCGCCTCACTTGACTACGCCTTCAAACTCGCCGTTGACTTTTAAGCAACTATTTTACTTGGATCTAGACTTTCTTAATACTCAAATACCCCTTTTTCTCGAATCTCGCAAAACTCCCAAATCTCCCAGAACCACGACTTGAACGCTCTACGTCTAACACAAGAATGTTTTCCTGTCTCCCGTGCAAATCTATATAAAAGCTCCCTAAAAAAATCCGTTTTAATACAATCTAATATTATATTTTTCCACGCCCTCTAGCGACGTCTCTCACAATTTCCTTCGAGAAAGGACTAATACGCTACTCACATAACAAAATTTATAAAAGTTGCACACTCTAGCCACCAGTCGTCTACCGATTTCCATACAAATTCATCCCTTAACGAATCGTTAAACTTTCCCGCAGTAACTTATGCGACCGACAGATGTCGCCATCTGTATGTAAATTGACAGTTTGCATTATTGCATGAACAAACAATTAAAACATATTACAAAACAATTACATAACTAATACCTGATTACGACTGCGCGTTTTTTTACGAAAGCAACACAATAAAATCCATGAAACATGCTTAACTAAATTCATTGTTACAGTACAGGTGATTCCGTCCAATCCACCTCACAGCATATTTACTTGAACTTACATATTATCAAACCAACTTGTGTTTTTACTTTAACGCAACCCTTTCGCTGTGTTCATTGTTTCACAAACACATACATTACAATATAATAAAATTACATGTTAATTTTAAGTATCACGTTCCAACCATTTTCGTCTCCTGACAAACACAGTCATTCTTGAACACACTGTATCGTAAGCACTGTCCATCGCAATTACACACTGTACTGCCCGCACTTGTGACGCAACATTCGCGCGACGCGATCTTCCATCTCCGACGTACGGGTACGTGCCTCCTCAAGCCAAGATTCCAAGCATTTGAACCCCAGGAAGCTGGACTCCAGGCAGTTGGCCTGACTCCGATGAGACAGCATGACGAGCGACCAGCATCACGTCTATTGACGCGAACAGCAGTGCCCTCACAGTCTGCCTCGCGTCGCTGTCTGCGCTGAATCCGCGAGAACCCCATCTCTCGCCAATTACACACGACACGCAGCTTCACCTGAAATAGCCATACAATTCTCGGCAGTACATGACTTTATCATAACATTTTAACACGTACTCGTCTGATATATATTTTTTTTCTCTTCACTGTCTGGAATGTGCATAGGGGTCTCTCACGCTCTCACAAAGTCATTTTTGCCACTTCAACCAATTCACACATGTTTGCAGTTACATGTCACCTTAAACAAAATTAATGGCACTCTACAAAGCACTCACTAGCCTCACTAATCCCACGCGTTGAAATGCGTTTCGTATTGTAGCAGCACCGGCGACGAGCGTTACACCAGTACTAATACCGCGCCGCCGCTGCCACTAATATTTATAAACTCGGCTGCGACAGTGCTGCTGCGCCCTGATTGGCTACGCTGGACGAGCGCGCGCGGCGAGCGCCGCATCTGCATGCAAACATTGATAAGGACAGCTTGTAATTTAATATTGAGGTCGAATGTCAAAATAAACTACAAACTGAAGCTTACATCTGTTTAATATCGTATACCTACCTATACTATATCTACTACATATTGAGACCTCAACATTGGTGACCCCGACGTTCGACGAGAGCTACCTTCTACAACATGTCAAACAAAGAGGAGCGAGTCGACGAAATAGGAGCGCTCTCCTTATCATCTAAAATACCGCCGTTTTGAAGAGAGCACCCTAGACTTTGGTTCGCCCAATTTGAATCGGTTATTGCGCCACACAAGCAAGGGGACGAGTCTAAGTACCACCTGGTTGTAGCGAGACTCGAGCGCGCCGATATCGAGCAAGCCAGCGACATTTTGCTCCAGCCGCCCGCCACCAACAAGTACGAGACTTTGAAGTTGCGCCTGCTCGCCGTGTACGAAGAATCCGAAGCGCGCCAGTTTCAAAAGTTACTTAACGACATGGAACTAGGCGACCAGAAGCCTTCTCAGTTACTCCGTCGCATGCGAGAACTCGCAATGGGCAAAGTCCCAGACGACACACTCAAGATAATGTGGACCGGACACCTGCCGCCATCCATCCGCTCCGTGCTTTCCATCAGCCAAGAGCCGAGCCTGGATGTGTTGGCTTCCATGGCCGACAAGATGACGGAACATTCAAAAGAGATTAACTCCATATGCAACGGGTGTCAACACGCAGGCGGCGGCGCCACCGCCGCCGCCGCCGGCCGAACGAACGCTGACTTGGCGAATAAAATCGAAGAACTAACGCGAGAAATATCCGCACTGAAGATGCATCGCGGTCGCTCCTACGAGCGAGACTGGCATCGCTCGCCGCCGCCGGCTAGCCGCGGTGGCGGCGGCGGAGGCGGCCGCTCGCGCACTCCCTCCCGCAGTCGCCGCGACACTAGCGCCTCCAGCGGCGGCGTATGTTTCTATCACCGCCGCTTCGGTGCATCCGCACGACGTTGCCTGCGACCCTGCACTTTCGACGAACGAGCGCAGGAAAACTAAACCTGACTTTGGAGGCGACGGGATCCGAAGTCAACACAATTTCACACCGTTTGTTCGTCACCGACCGCACGACAGGACTGCGCTTCCTTGTAGACACCGGAGCGAATATTTCCGTACTGCCTGTGGATAAAACTAAGAAAAGAAGTACGAGCATATCCGAGTTCAGCCTCTACGCAGCGAATGGATCCGTTATACCTACCTACGGCAACAGGCGGCTAGACCTCGACCTCGGCCTACGTCGTGCGCACTCCTGGGACTTCACAGTAGCCGCAGTCAGCCGGCCCATATTAGGCGCTGACTTCATAAAACACCACCACATTCTCGTGGACTTGCACGGCAGCCAGCTGATCGATAGTCAAACGCATCTATCGGTCCGAGGAGCGGTACTTCCCACGAGCACACCGACAGTACGAACCATCGACGTGCAAATGCCTTACCATGACCTTCTGGAGAGGTACCCAGAGCTGACGAAACCATATTTGCTGAAAGAGAGAACAAACGAAGACGTATATCACTGCATCGAAACACAAGGTCCGCCGGTCTACACTAAAGCACGACCATTGCCACCACACAAATACCAAGCGGCTAAAAAAGAATTCCAAGTCATGCTTGAGCAAGGCATATGTCGTCCGTCTAAGAGCTCCTGGGCCAGTCCGCTGCACCTCGTCACCAAGAAGAACGGAGAGTTGAGACCTTGCGGCGACTTCCGGCGACTCAATGCCACGACCGTACCGGACCGCTACCCTGTCCCGCGCCTGCACGACTTCACCAACAATCTGGAAGGAAAGAAAATTTTTTCGACGATAGATCTGCACCGCGCCTATCACCAAATACGCGTAGCCGATAGAGATATCGAAAAGACAGCAATCATCACACCCTTCGGCTTATTCGAATTCCAGAGGATGTGCTTCGGGTTGCCAAATGCTGCCCAAACTTTTCAACGTTTTTTGGACTCGGTGCTCCGTGACCTAGACTTCGTATTCTGCTACTTAGATGATCTGCTCATTGCTTCATCGAACGAACAGCAGCACCGCGAACACTTGGAAGAAATTTTCAGAAAACTAGACCAGAATGGAGTAACATTAAACGCGTCCAAATGCGTCTTCGGAAAGCCATGCGTACAATTCCTCGGCTACAGCGTGTCAGTGGAAGGCATCGCCCCGACCCAAGAGAAAGTACAAGCGATTACAACTTACCCCAAGCCCACGACCGTGCAGGAATTACGTCGCTTTCTCGGGATGCTAAACTTCTATCGAGCAAGTCTTCCTCGAGCAGCTCATCACCAAGACGTGCTAAATAAATACCTACACAATTCAAAAAAAAATGACAAGACAAAGATCGCATGGACTACGGAAGCAGAACGAGCCTTCGAAACATGTAAGGTGGATATAAAGGACGCTGCGACACTGACTCATCCCTCGGCATCTGCAAGTTACGCAATAATGAGCGACGCCTCTAACACCTGCGCTGGTGGAATAATCCAACAAAATATCAAAGGAAAATGGAAACCGCTAGCATTCTTCTCGAAGAGATTCTCCGATGCACAACAACGCTACAGTACATACGACCGCGAGCTGCTGGCTATGTACTTAGCCGTTCGCCACTTCAGAAAAATTTTCGAAGGAAGAGAGCTAATTCTATACACCGACCACAAGCCGCTAGTCTACTCCTTATCGACGCCGAGCAGTTCAAAGAATGAAACGCCGCGCCGCACCCGCCAGCTCGAGTACATCGGCCAGTTTACATCTGCTATCCGGCACGTCAAGGGAGAAGACAACACGGTCGCGGACGCACTGTCAAGAATAGAAGAGATTTCACTCCCGACGACAATCAACTACGACGAGTTGGCACAAAAACAGCTGATAGACGAAGATATACCAGCGCTACTGAAAAATGTAAAACTACACTTCAAAAAGTTAAGCACGCCATCGACGTCAAGACAGATATTATGCGAAACGTCTACAGGCAATGTTCGCCCCTACCTATCGCACGACTTTCGTTTGCCAGCCTTCAAGGCCGTCCACGAACTGAGTCATCCGGGCATCAGAGCGACACGCAAGATGATGACGCAGCGATTTTTTTGGCCATCTATAAACTCCGATGTCAACGAGTGGAGCAGAAATTGTATCGCATGTCAGCGATCGAAGGTGCAGCGACATACGACCGCACCGCTCGCTAACTTCACATCGACGGACCGATTTGCTCACATACACATAGACATCATCGGGCCGCTACCTTTATCGCAAGAGTCAAAATACTGCGTCACCATCATCGACCGTTGTACGAGGTGGCCGGAAGCGTTCCCAGTCAGCAACATCACCGCTGAGACAGTAGCTGAGACACTATACAACGGCTGGATATCAAGATTCGGATGTCCAGCGACACTCGTTAGCGACCAGGGCAGGCAGTTCGAGTCTGAACTAATGAAGAGCCTCATGAACAGGCTGGGCATAGAAAAGAACCGTACTAGCGCTTACCATCCTCAAGCAAACGGTATTGTTGAGCGCTGGCACCGCTCGCTCAAGACATCCCTCACGGCAAGACTCATCGCGCAGAGCGAGCACTGGGCTCGCGAGCTGCCTACAGTACTTTTGGGACTACGTACAGCTGTAAAAGAAGACATCGGAGCTAGCCCCGCCGAGTTGGTGTACGGACGACAGCTACGCATCCCCGGTGAATTCTTTCAAGAAGCGGCAACATCGGCGCCGACAGAATCTCATTTTATGAACGTACTGACCGAAACGTTGAGGAGAGCGCAAGCCGTAAAACGAACGTCACAGCCGACGCGAGCCGTGTTCATTCACGACGAGCTACCGAAGTGCACACACGTCTTCGTACGCAACGACGCCTCGCGCAAGCCGCTGACGCCTACTTACGACGGCCCGTACCGCGTTATCGAGCGGCGAGACAAGATCTACACGATTCAGCTGCCTACGAGAACGTCGAATATATCTATCGATCGCCTGAAGCCTGCATTTCTCATGAACGAGGACGGGAAGCAAGGGTGCACGGCATATACGACACGATCAGGCCGCGCATCAAAACCGCCTGTACGCTTCGCTGAGGGGGGAGCTCTGTAGCAGCACCGGCGACGAGCGTTACACCAGTACTAATACCGCGCCGCCGCTGCCACTAATATTTATAAACTCGGCTGCGACAGTGCTGCTGCGCCCTGATTGGCTACGCTGGACGAGCGCGCGCGGCGAGCGCCGCATCTGCATGCAAACATTGATAAGGACAGCTTGTAATTTAATATTGAGGTCGAATGTCAAAATAAACTACAAACTGAAGCTTACATCTGTTTAATATCGTATACCTACCTATACTATATCTACTACATATTGAGACCTCAACAGTATTCTTAGAATATATAATTTTTTCCCCTTTTTTTTTTCCACAGACCCTAAATCGCTCAACCGTGCTCGAAACATTAATTTATGTGAAACGCACAAAAGAAAAAAACCCAGCCGTCATTCGTTCCTCTACAGTAGCCCGTTGAAATTTTCACAAAAAATGTGTTATTATGGCCGATACAACAACAAATAAGAAAAATAAGAAAAAGTAAAAAATTCACGGGGGTTCCAATAGAAGAAACCAAAAAGTGTATGCGCGCGCGCCATCTACCGAATAGATTATGAAGCATGACATTAACTAATATGAAGCATTTCATAACATGGCGATACGGGACCCTCGGTGCGCGAGTTCGACTCGCACTTGGCCGGTTTTTTTTTCACTGCCTTCCTCTAGTTACTTGCTTAACTGCATCCTTTCCTCCAATGTACAATCTGGGGTCCTTCAAATATAATGTGAAGGTGCACCTAGCTGGCCGATATGGTATTCGCAGCCCCCGTAAACATTAGAAGCCCGTGGGCGCCGTCGGACTACACCTCTGTTAGTCTGGCGCGCGCCATATGTCGTGCTTCCCATAAAAATAATACTTGCGAAAAGCAAGAGATATAGAGAGATAGTGTGTGTGTGTGTGTGTGAGAGAGAGAGAGAGAGAGAGAGAGAGAGAGAGAGAGAGAGAGAGAGAGAGAGAGATAGCGACAGATACCGACCAGAGTCGGTCTAATTTAAGAATGACAACCAACTTTCAGGCTCCAACGCACGAGAGTCTCGACAGAATAATGCTAAAAGAATCTGGTAGTGAATTATGTTTGATAGATCAATTTTCCTAGTTTTATTCCGTTTCATCGATCGATTTGCTCTGACCAAATCTCATAACTAAATCTAAATGAAACGACGACCTTTTTGTCCGCCTTATAGCTGACATGGCGCCTAGCGCCTGTCGGAGCGTGCTTGGGAGCGTGGTTTCGCGAGCAGTTGTGTTATTGGCTGTGTCTGATCTTCTATTTAACTTTTGCTAATAGCAACCCGTGCCGTCTGTCTGTAAAATAAATAAATAAATAAAATTATAAATCTAAACATCAATCAAATGTTCTTAACCCACTTTACCTTAGTATATAAGTAGGTATATATCTGTTGCAATTTTTTTCCCGAGCTGTTCTCAATATCCCGGCATTCAGTCAGTGCTATCCGCTCATCTGTCGTACGGTGGAGGCCGGTGCGGAAAGTTGTCAGTTGGCGGGTGGAGTGCGGGGCGAGGCGGAGAGGGGCGGGGGTGGACGGCGGCGAGGTTGCGGTAGACATGCTAATTGCAGAAATCGCTCAGTCCATCAGCGCAGCGCATCGACGGCCGTGTATTGCTTCTATAGTGCATAAATCGATGGCCGTATGCGGGATTGCTCGCCCGCTTATCTAGTGCAGAGAATAATGCTATTACTGAGCGCGGGCTGATGAAATAACATAACGTTGAATTGATTGCGATCAACAAGATGTTCTCTGTATGGAGAGTGGTACCTATAATTCTCTTTATACAATAAATGTCAATAATTGTAATATTGCAAATTCTATAAATCCGTTACGCTGTAAATTTCTCATGCGTAGGCATGCCTATATTTTATATAGGAATTTAGTTCTTAAGAACAGCAACAAACTGATAATTACGAGGAAAGTACGAATTAAATAATGAACCCTAATTTTAATGAGAGAGCTAAATTTTTAAATTACTTAAGTACTTAGTTTAAATTTAATGGCTCACGACTAACCCAAAAGTAATCTGCATCACAAAACGGAAAGGAAGTATAAGCAGAAACTGTCATACATAACGAGGCCCTGCGAGCCCGTGTCAGGAGGACTAACTGCCCCTTTCGGCCCAGTTGGACTATAAATTTTGATAGAGAAGTGCGCGGAGCGTCGCCTAATTTCACGGTTGAATAAGCCCAAATGTTAATACCGGCGGGACGCGGCGGGGCGCGGCGGGGCGCGGCGAGGCGCGGGGGGCGGGGCGCGGCTCGTGGCCGGATCCAAGCGCGACGTTTTCATCCCACGCTTGAGGCCCAACCGTAACGCTCCTTACACACTCGCCGGACTTCAGCGATCGACTTAGTTGCCTGCCACCTCTTGTAACGCAGAATTAAACTGTATCAGCGATGATCTTTTAAAAAAAAAATTTAAAAATTGTCCCAAACTTACCTGATTATAACATAAATACTCATACTGATTATAAAATAATATATACTCATACAATTATATAACAATACTTTTTTTATATAGTCAGTTAAATACATAAACTTCTCATTGCGAAACAGAGAGTTAATTTATTAATAAACTAGCTTTTTCCCGCGGCTTCGCCCGCGTGAAATTCTTATTTAAAAAGAAGAAAGTAAGTATAAGCCCGCAACCTTGCCTTTATTCCGGCGGGCGGAACAATTCGGTTTGTATGAGAGCCACATCTTTGCGGAGTTTTATTCCTGTTATGTGTCCCGTTTAATCAAATGTGCTTGTACTAAGTTTCATCGAATTCGGATGATCGGTTTAAGAGTTATGGAGGAACATACATACTCGTACATACCGTATCGTTAATTCAGTTTTAGTATCATACATAGAGTCTATAGACGCATTATCTCATAAAACAAAGTAACTTACTCCACGACCATGCCTAACAGATTTATTATTAGTAGTAGTATGATTCAAGTTAGTAAACATTAAGAGGACAACACAATGTAGGTAGGTAAATACAAATAGGAAGCGTAACCCTCGTAAACTAAACTATTTGACGTCGAGCGCCTTGCTCAGTTTCATTCATTCTCAATTAAAACATTTTGTCGTCCAAGTACAATGTTCAGAAACATTAAGCTAGGCGCAATTAGCGTTTTCACCGCGCCCGAACTGAGCTCCTAGATTATTCGTAGCGTCCACTGCGTACTGGACAGTGTGCAAGCGCCCCAACGTGGCCGAAGCGCGCCAAAACAATTGGCGTGGCTAATGGGGTAATTTGTCTAATTATTCAGATTTACCTGCACGAAACACTGTCCTAAAGTAAGAGGCTCGTTTTACTTGATTATTTCGGAGGGAATTCTGTTTTACACTGTTTGTTTAGGCGCCAGCCTTCCGCTTCAGCACCCTTATTGTTAAAACGAAGACATTTGAGGCGCCCGCCATTATGCAAAATTTATTTTTATATACTTACAGAGACCATTTTTTTGGTGTTTCAATTTAAAATCATTATTTATTTACACAAAATTACACCTCATATCTAATATTAAGTATTCTATTTCGAATACTTAGTTGTACGGCACTATTCCGCGCCCTTCCCTCCCCCTCACTGCCCCGAAGCGGCGAACAGCTTATGCACAAGCTCTTGGCAAATTCACGCTAAGCCCATTGCAGCCAACTGCGATGCACATCTAATTAATACCAGGTTGAACGCTTAGCTTGCTTCAGCTATTAATTAAACGGTCATTGTTACGTAGGGCAGAGGATTAGAGCGATGTTCTATTTTGTTTTCGGACAAAGCTATCGTGTGAAAACATGAAATGCCCCGGACGAATTTCCCAGTAGGTTTTAATAATTTAATTAAATATAATAAAATTACAATTACTGTACAAACCAATTGAACCAAAGTTATTATATAAAATTAACCTAATAAATAACTAATAATTATGTTATTAGCTGCTTATTGAAGCGTCCGGGGACCGTCGTGCCAAAGCGTTCCTCACACAAAACATCAGCCTCGCCATCCAGCGCGGGAACGCGGCGGCGGTCCTCGGGACAATGAATGATGTCCCGAGGATGCAGGAATATTTTTATTTAATTTAAGTTCTTACATTTCTGTTTAATTTAATTTTTCTTTTAGGTTTTAATTATGTTAGGCATTAGTGATAAATGTTCCTTTATGAAATAACCATATAGTTTGAGGACGAACGGGTTAAAATACATACTGCTGTAAGACTGCAAGGACTCTGGTAAATTACAGCACCACACCGGCCACCACGTTTTGCAAAGTATTCCGACAAGATAACTATCAAGCGGTTGAAAAATGCCCCTCCATATTCAGAAACCTGCCTCTACGATATTAAATAGACATATATACGGACAGAGTTTCGGAGCACTAAGTCGATTTAGCCCAGCACATGACATAGCGAGCAGTCGCTCATGATTTGTGTCACCAACCCGTGGGACAGTGGTGGCGGCAGGCTCCACCCCACTGCCAATATACTTCCAGAACCGACATAGTCGCACGTTGCATACTGTTGATCCGGTTATCAACATTTGAAGGCGCGCACTACATTCCCAGCAGACAGAACAGATACTCGAGCGAACAAGTGTGACGAACATGGGCATATTTTTATTGATCCCGAACTGGGTGGATGTGCTCGAGGTCGGAGCCTCAGGCGCAGCCAATTTCACCACCGAGGAGGTGTCAGTCCAGCTCGTAGGCAGACTAAAATCGGTGGAGGAAGGAGATTAGAAGATCTACGAGGATTGTATGAGTATGGGAACCGATGTTCCACGAAAGACAGTTCCATACCTTAGCATTGCGAAGTTATCTTATAAAAGCTCCGTGTTTACCTTTTAAGGTACGAAAAATAAATAAAGACAATAAATAAAAAATAGTGTTTTTAATAAATTAACATAATCTTAGAAAAACATAAAATAAAATTCTTACTGGATATAATTGTCTTTATTTAATTAAATCATTTTTCATTATTATTATATTTATGACAACTTCGTTTATTGATAATTTAAAACCTAAGGTAATAACTATTCTACAGTGTTTTAAAAAAATACGGACCTCTTAGGTGATTCCACAGTAATAGGTTTCTTCTAGTCTAGGTGTTTAGTTCCACGGGTCCGCCAACAGGCGGCGCTACAGTCGCTCACTAGTGTGACAGGAAGCTCCCTGCTCGGATTAAGTTTCCCCAATACAAGGCCGCTGTTGTGTAACGGAATATTTGCGTAGTCGTAGTTTTGTTTTGGGCTGCCTTCTAAAGTGAACTGCGAGTGGGTGCGAGCGGCGAAGTCAAAATAAATGGAATCATTTTACCTATTTCGAATATTAACGTAACGTCTGATGTAAGCCCAACACTATAGTCTCCTATTGCTAGGAATTGTTGAGGTAACTGATGTAACTAGGGGCACGCAAATGATGTGGCAAAAAGAGGAGTTATACGAATTATACTAGGTGGAAGGGTTTATCCCGGCCGAGTTGCTACCGCACTGAGCGAAACGACGGTCGAAACGGCTATGTAAATAGTTCGTGTTTTCCGCCCAGTTCAGTGTAGCCGACGTAAAATGAAGGGCAGCACTGACATGGCACCTAGTTTACTCGGTGTTATGGGCTGGCATCACGGATGTTGTAGGTGATGTAGCCACCGCGTCAGTTTCCATAAAAAAATTATAGGTATTATTTAGAGTTTAAGAGCATTTACGGCTCCACTAGCCTTTCCTGTATCTCGATACTCATATGATGTTTAAAAATATACAAAATTTACTAATGTAATATAATCAGAATACTAGCAGGACCAACTTTGCTACCCAATGAAAAACTCTCGTCGTCTCTAATGTACCCTAGGTCTAATTACGCTATTTTATAAATAAATAAATAAATATAAAGCACTGTGGACTAGTTAAAATTTAATTTCCGACGATAATTTCGTCCACGAAAGAGAAATTAACCGCGGACGTAATTTGTACAATAAAACTGGTGGCCGCGGCGCATGCGGACGCAATGAGCTGTGCAAAAAAACAGTCGCAGAAACATATTTACGGCCGCATAATGCACAAGAAAATAAAATCTGAGCTGCCCGCTGCTGGTAATTCCAAAATAAACCGGCAAAAATTCGCCGAAGTGCGAAATTCGGGCAAATTGCGGTACACCGGCTGGCGAGCGCGGCTGGACTATTTCCCAACCTCCCCCGCCCTTTGCGCTCACCTCGCCGCCGCAACCCCTCCGCACCGCACATTCTGCCGCCCCCGCCCGCCCCCGCCCGCCCCCGAGTCATTAGGTTGTGTTCTGCCGCTATACACGTGCACATCTATACACACATAGCGAAAGGGGTTGCTCTATTTGCGCTTGCACAATTGAAAACCACTGAAATCGATAACGGTTAATAAAAGAGTGCTCTCTCTCACACAGTAAATTGTCCAGATTTAGAGACCAATTTAAAAGATTTTTCGAATCAGCATAAATAATTGTCGTCGCCTCCGTAATTCGCACACAGTATACTTAGTCTGTTAGAGATCGTGCTCTTTGCGATGATTTATGCGACCAGCATACGGAAATAGTGCAGAATTATAAACTAAACTACGCGTCAGCGAAGCTACGAATTGATTAAGTGAGTGAACTAGCCACTAGGTACATTGTCCGCGGATATGACGACTTTATGACTAAAATTATAGTGGGCTAACCCAAACAACACTTCACTTAACAAATGGCTATGAAGAAAAGAAGTAAAACTTTCTGGCGTTTAATTCGGAAAAGTAGTCTTTCGGTCGTGTGTCGCCCGGTACCTACTTGAAAAGAATAGACCCACTGCATCTACCCCGTGTATGCCTTAAAATGCGACTAAGGTATAAACACAAGATGCCGTGTTAAACGATAGGTTTGCCACTTCTCACTTCATCTTCATCGTAGGTAATTATTTTCGTGCTTTACTTGCTACGGACAGATTGAATTGAATTGAATTGATTGATTGATTGAAATATTTGGTTTGGTTTGTCACTATTTCCTTTTTGCATATTCTCTAATATGATTGGCTGCCACCCGTGTTTGGCTGCCGCACGTGACACCTTCTTGAACAAGCGACCTACGTTGGCTTTGTTGCACAGATCGGCTGCTGCGGTGCTGACGGGCCGAGCGACTACATCAACCTGCGCAAGCCGCTGCCGTCCGAGTGCCGGGACTCGGTGACCGGCAACGCCTACTTCCACGGCTGCGTGGACGAGCTCACCTGGTACCTCGAGGGCAAGTCCGGGTGGCTCGCCGGCATCGCCATGGCGGCCTGTCTCGTACACGTCAGTATTTCTTCTTCTCTTCATACTTTTTTACTTATCTATTTATTACTAGCTATTGCCCGCGGCTTCGCTAGCGTGAAATTCGTATTTAAAAAGAAGATAATTAAGTAATTAAGTAAGCCCGTTACGGTGCATTTTTTACGGCGGGCGGAACAATTCGGTTTGTATGAGAGCCACATCTTAGCGTAACTGGAACTGAATTTTATTTGCCTAACCTGTGTCTCGTAAATGTGCTTGTACGAAGTATTCGGATGATCAGTTTAAGAATTATGGAGAAACATATATACATACATACATACAGAAAAATCTTCAATGTAGTTTTAGTATTATACATAGAGTCTACAAACTCAGTATCTCATAAAACAAAGTACCTTACTCCATGACCATCCCTTACTTATTAGTATTGATTGATTGATATTAATTTTCTAGCTTCTTTCTTTTGATTTAGTCTTTGCATATTTATTCTTTAATAAACGGTTCTCCCGTCTTTGCGTAGTTTTATTATGTTAGGATAAGCGTACCTATAACACAACAAAACAGTGAACCTCTAGACATACATTCATCGATACATACAGGTGTTTCTACCTATTCCAGTATCGAATGTTTCCGTTACCACTACGGGCTTCTTCAACAATACTCTGACCATTTCGTTCTCGTGTGAGTCGTTTGGGAGGGAATGTTATAAGGCTTGTTATAGGGCTTCGTTATAAATACCTACGTTTAGTTCCTTGTATTTCTCTTTGTCCATCGTTAAATCATTCTGAAAGAAGAAAAAGCATTGCATGAGCTTAGGCTTGAACTAGGCGTCTTTAGCTCAGCGGTAGAGCATGAATGTAGGTATATGGATATTGCATGTTCGAATTTCGTGCGAAATATTGGAAGCAGAAATTTTCTCCTCATATTTATTTAGGATTACTAAATTGGTTTGCATGGTATAGGACATTATTTACCGTGTGGTACCGTGTGGGGCCGGTACTTAAAAAGAATAGCCCCACTGCATCTCTCCCCATGCATGTCGTAAAAGGCGACTAAGGGATAAGGACAGGATGCCGTGCTAAAGGGCGAAGGGCTCGCCACCTCTCACCTTGCCACGGTACTTCCACCGACCGAGTCATGCAGCAGTTGGGTCTTCGTGCCTTACTTGCTGCTTGATCGATTGAATCTTGTTCGAATAATTTGCGAAACGTAGTGGTCGGTGTTGTGCTGTAATTTACCAGAGTTCTTGCAGCACAACACCGATTACTCTGCTTACCCCGATTGTCGGGATTCAGCGTGTGTGATATGTATGGATATGTATGTAGGACATTATTTCTCCATAGCTACAACTAATTAATAAAAATTTCGTCATTACAATCTTTGAGGTATTAAAGGTCATTATTGTAATTGACTCTAATACGAAAAAATATTCTCACGACAACGTTTATTTGAGTTGTGTAAAGAACCTACTAATATTTGCGAATACTATACAAATGTCTACAGCTCCATAACTAGTCAGTGAATTAAAACCAAGTTCAGAGACATCCTCGCAAAGGGCATTCCCACGACTTCTGCTAAGCGCCAAAGCTTTACTCGTCTTAATTTAGTGTCAAAGGTAGGTCGGCCGGGTGAGTGAAGTTGTCAAGCATCCACCTACACTACAGTGTACAGGATGGCGTCGCAGCATGCAGTCTTGTTCGTCTGCTATGCAGTACTTCATTCCTCTTGTCGGAGACTGGGAGTTGTTGCGTGGGCGAGCGCGGCGCGGTTGTCTGCGAATTTAAATTAAGGACAAAATTATTCAGACAAATTAATTCTGCTTCGTGGAACTGCCGCCTGTGTATTAGGTTTATTAACTTTGAAAACTATAAGACGGAATATTTCAGAAAAACAAGAATTGGCTGAAAAACAAGGCCGTGAGATATTCTTAATAGTAAAACTGGCGCGACAGTCTAACAACCAACTCGTGGTGTCTAGGAGCAGAGGCGTGGTTGTTGTTTAACCTAATCAAATAAGGGGGCTTTCAGTTTAGTAGGAGCTTTTACGAACGCACGTTCAAGCATACCTTTTTGAAAGTTAAATTTGAAGCAGTCAGTGGAAATGGAATGAAAATTTTAACGCAAATTTTTACCAAGAGTAAGACGACAACATACGACGTGGGCTTGTTTCAGAAATAGTTGAGAAAACTGAAACCGTACGCGTTGTGCTACCACAGTACCTACCATCACAACACATCACACGACCAAATAATTTTATGTACATCCGTTTATGTATCCATTTCGCCTACTTTGTACTAGTTCCTCTGGGATTGTCTTTCCAAATAAATAGCAAACATTAAATAAAGCTTATTTTGAAAAGCTAAACACATATATTTTTTTACATTATGTTAATAATGGATTATTGGGTACTTACCATTCTGGTTACTTACCATGGTTAAGTTTCGCTGGCTTTTTAGTCGGTTTCGGACTAGCGTGTTTAGTTCATCTTCAGGATTTTTTACTACCAAAAATAAAGCGAAATTAAATCACGGTAAGTACTATTTATAAAAAAAATATTCATATCTACAGAGTGTATCAGGATAGGTTTTCGAAACTTCAGGGTTCGAAAGGGGCCTATATTATATTTGAAGACGAAAATTATATTTAAAAATATTTGAAGACGAAAAGCTCTGAAACTTTTTCCCAGATTCGTTCATTTTACAGTACTTTTTGTTGAAAATCTATTCTTCAAGATTTGGTGGATGGTTAACGTCCGCCTTTATTAAATAAAAAATAAATTATAACTCATGAATAAAAATGGGTAGGTTGCATACATAACTAGTACAATTGAACTACGTGTAGGTAAATTCCAAACACTGAAAGTTCAATGACCTCAAAAGAAAAAGAGGACTGAATTAGTTCACTGCACTCTCCAGTCTCACTGTCCATCGAGTTTTTATTACAATTTCCAACTTTTGTATGACAAATAAACAACGGAATTTCGATTTGAGTGATAAGTATTTTTTTCTTCTAATAATGAGTACTTTCTATTCCTGAAGTTTCTCAAACCTATCCTGATACACCCTGTATAGTAGACCGGATCTTATTACATTAATTAATTTTAATTAAAGTTTTAAAGTCTTATAATTTCACGTTCAGTAATGAAATTGTACCAGTCGTAGAAAATAAGTGGAATGAAATTAGGATAGAGTAGAGCACTATTCGCTCATCTTCAAGGTCCCGTCGTCTAAAGAGCTGCAGAGCCGAGACGGATGAGGTCCAGGGAGCCGAGGGAGAGCAGGCGGAGGCGGCGGGGCGAGGGTACGCAGGTCGCTAATCCAGCCACCGCTCGGGTTCACTCCGGATCCAATTTGATTAAGCCCCGCACGTCAACTATGACATTAATTTGTTGACTGTAGACCCGCGCCGCGGCCCCTGTCCCTCTTTGACATCATCATCCTGATGCGGAGATACTCTTTTAAGCTCCCGGACTAACGATCGAGGGAAAAAACGTTTTGTGCAATTTTCGTACTTTCTCCCCGTCCTGTAGTGGGCTATTAGAGCTTAATGAGAAGTTTATATGTGGCGTGTTGTGCTTCAGTCCCTACTTACAAAAGAGTATTTATGACACAGTTGAAGCTTGAAACACGAAAATGGTATGACCTCAATAGCAGCTTCATTGTTAGAGATCCGAAAGAAAAGCAGTTTCTTTGTGGCAATTTCGTTCTTGGCATTGTAAGAAACTAGACTTTAATTTAGGTGTTCCTTTGCTTTCATTTAGATATATACCTGCAAATTTTATTCATACGTACAGTAGCTGCGTTTATAACGATGAGTTTCTATATTTATAGTAAACACAAACAATTTTTAATAAAAATGCGAACTGAGGGCTTTCATCGGGAAACTTGTCTCGTCGTTCATCGCTGCGTTAAAAATAAAAGAAAACATTTCCCCGGAGAATTTTTTGCGATAAATCTTGAGTGTCAGACGACAACAACAAATCACACGAGAAATTGACAATGGCCGATATGGGCGGAATATTAAAAAGGGACAAACGAGCCCTACCTACCCGTACGTACGGGGTGTACGGCGTACACATTATACGGTAACGCAAATACGTACCGCGGCTTCACGTTGATTTACAAACGTTTAAACATTTATGTTAAAAGGATCATGTTGACGAATTATGATACGTGATTCAAAAGCCTTTGATGTAGGACATGTGTGGTAGAATAAATACTTGTACCTATTTACAGAAAACTGTTTCAGAAATATTCTGAAATTATGTGCCTTTATTGCTCAATACCAAGTGCAATAGACGGCCTGTATGCTAGGAGTAGTTTTATATCATCTTTTTAGGTGTTCGAAAAATTACACTGTACCTGTGAACATCTACCGGCTACTCCGAACTGCATTACTATCACTTTCAAAGGTTGAACTCTCCTTCAACGAGCGCAGAAGCTGGAGGGAGGCTCTCGGAGGAGCCGCGCGAAGTAACCTCCCTATGTTCCTCAATCTTTCCTCCGCCTCAGTAGCCGGTCATCAGGCAATTCATATCTCTCTTATATTTTCCAAACTGTCTAATCTCAAACGTCCACGGAAAATCCGAACAAAGCGAGATGATATCAATGTTCTCTCGTGATCGTAAAAAAATATAAATTCTGAGAGATACGCATAAACCCGTCCTAAATTTCGTATTTTATCTCTATGTTGGAGAGAATAAAACTGTATCCCGTATTATGCATTACGTGTATGGCGCTACGAGTCAGTTTCGACTATCCTATGCTTTTTTGTACTTGGCGGGTCATGAATCAACCGGTGTGCACTGTGTAATCCGCTGCGAAAGTTAAACCAGATCCGCTGCACGTGTAGAGCAAACCGAACTTGCGCCTTCGCTCCCAACTTCCATCGCACGCAAACATATTAACTAATTGCCGGGCAAACGTATTCTGTGC
Organism: Nematopogon swammerdamellus; assembly: GCA_946902875.1. Classification (NCBI taxonomy): domain Eukaryota; kingdom Metazoa; phylum Arthropoda; class Insecta; order Lepidoptera; family Adelidae; genus Nematopogon; species Nematopogon swammerdamellus. Next base: position 10,091,419 of record OX336337.1, read on the forward strand.
GCCGTTCGTTTGCTTTCCCTTCGCCTCCGCTCCTTCTAGCTAGCTCTACTTCTACGTATCTACTCCTCCCTCGCACCGCGAGTATCATCTACAACATGTCTGTTGATTCAGCTTAACAAAATTTAGACACGAGCTTGCTCGTGTTGATTTAAAAAATGTTAGTACCGTAAATGAATTATGTACCAAATGTTGTATTGTTATTTATTCATATCTAAGTACCGTGAAATCTATTTTTACTTCATGTTTAAGCCGGCACCGCTGGGCATATTTACATAATTACTGGCAGATAGTTAAAGGTTAAACTTTCAAATTCGACTTCACGAGAGGTCTGCTCTCTCATCCGTGCAAATATAATTTCACGTGGGTACAAGTAATCGAGAAGCTCGGCGCGCCGCCGCCGACAGATAGGTACTCGTGATTAAAGCACGTAGGAAACATAAGTTCGGTGTTAAGTGACATTTCCGTTGTGTCAGCGAGGGTTCAATGTCTATTGTAATCGGTCGGGGGCGACGGTGTAGCCTCCCTAAGTGGATTGGAGGCCGGCTGCTACCCGCTCTGATCGACTGGAGCCGTTCGAAATGTGTCCTTTCATTCGTTCTGACGTTGAGTGTTTGCTTCGCGCCCTAGAAGTGTAGGGAAAAGGTGTACGGATATCAGAGCTCAGATGAATATTGTGGAGTTATAGACGCAACGTAGGTCCTAACACACATCCAATCTTCCCCGATTGCCCTAGGGGGCGCCGCGCCGGCGGCGATGTGGTGCCCGCAACGCCGCCGCGCCGCCGCACCGCACCGCGCAGAGAAACACTGCAATCTAATCAGGGTGCGGGTAGACCGCACATGCACGCTACAGACTCCCAGGCTCACGTTCCGGGACACGTGTTCCTCCAACTCACTCACTCCAACTATATTATTCGGTGTGCGCGTCGTAAATTCGCCGTGAAATATGTCTGGCCGGACCGCAGCTAAAGAAAGTTCTGTCGCGGAAAATATTCTCGAGTCAGAAGGTACAAATGATGTAGGTTCTTTTACCAGACTCCGAATCATTGAAACCGTTGTCTGCCTATTTCACTTACCGAATATTCTCTACATAAATAAAAATGACAATAATGTGTACTCAGAATAATAACAGTTGTGTTTGCCTAAATTGTTCTACATTTTTAAATATTATTTAAATATTATTATTATTTTAAAATTTTATTTCTCAATTTAAGCATGAAATTACTATACCTATTAACAATTCACTTACCGTATTTTGACAAAGCGAATTAGAGAATAATGTGTGTATAACCCAATTTTTATAACTGTGCACTTCGAGCTGTCAAAGTAGTTAGGTTGGCAGGACTGAATTCACCCCCCGCTTACTTCCTCACCTCCCCGCCGCGCCGGTACACGCCCTTGCTGTGTGTGTGTGTGTGTGTGTACTGATAGGCGTCGGCGGGGAGGTGAGGAAGTAAGCGGGGGTGAATTCAGTCCTGCCAACCAACGACTTTTACAGCTCGAAGTGCACAGTTATAAAAATTGGTTTATAATGTACTCATTCAATGTAAAATATAAAACCGGCCAAGTGCGAGTCGAACTCGCGCACCGAGGGTTTCGTATCGCCATTTCATGGTTAGCGCCAATCACGCCATCTATGGCGTGTTATAAAATGCTTCATATCGTTAAAATGCTTCACACTCTATTCGGTACATGACGCGCACGCATGCACTTTTTGGTTTCTTCTATGGGAACCCCCGTGAATTTTTTACTTCTTCTTATTTTTATTATTTGTTATTATATCGGCCATAATAACACATATTCTGTGAAAATTTCAACGGAACTTATTACGGTTCAAGAGATACGGACGGACGGACGGACAGACAGACAGGCAGACAGACGGCGTAGGCTTAGTACTAGGGTCCCGTAACGGATACGGAACCCTAAAATTCATAAATAAAGCATAATTTTACTTTTGACATTAAATCCTTCCAAAAAGTTCACAGGCGAAAAATCTAAGAGAATAAAGTAAAGTTATTTCGGAGCTGCAACATTTCATTGTTTGGGTGAAATGAAAGAGAAAGAGTCTCACAAAATATGTAAAGATCAAAGAAAAGCGACGGATTCAGATAATTGTGGCATCGATCATCTCCGGCGTCGGAGTAGCAACCGTGATTCAAATTCGTCCTCTGGGAAAATACTTAATGAGCAGCATTTGAAGAAATCGCTCTGCGGCTCGCGGGACTTCCCTCGGGAATAAAGAATTAGGGAGACAAGGGGGAGGGAGGGGATGGCGGCCCCGACAAGCAGTTTGAATCATTTTTCGCTGGTGTAAACACCTTTGTGATTCAGAGCTCTCGACGCGAGAGAAATGTTATTAATCTTGACAGTCGGACGGCATCTCCTCGCCGAGCTCGTCTCCTCCCCCATTCTAGTGACACAGTACCGAGTGTCTTAATGTATTAAAATATGTGTTTTATTCCTTCTATTACATTTATTAAGGATGACGCCTTTGCTCTTAAAGGAATTCGATACTCCGCACATAAATTTGATTGAATTTGCACACCAATAAGAATTAGCTTGCTAAACATTGTGACTTAGATAACTGACGTGATCATACGCACGTCAGTTACGGAAAATATAAATTTATAGCCATGAGTTTAAACATACACAACCCCACAAAGAGCCTACAAAAGCGTATAAAAGCGGGTGTAAAGTTAAGTATTCTACAAGAATTTCTTCCTGTATTCCAGCCTTGTAGGCTTCGCAGCGTGAAATTTTAAGATATTCCGTCTTCTCTTTGACGCGTCATTGAAGGTGCGCTCTCTCGCTGATAGCAACTTTATAATTCAGGTGGTATGAATGAACTCGGGGGAAGAAGAGGGCGTTCACCTCAGTCCCGCCCGCGGTCCCTTCCCACACGCTATATGACGGCGACAGATACACATATGTATGAGGCTTTGCGGCGCGGACGCTGCTCCCGTTTTCCTTGAGTTAGCAAAACATCGAGACAACTTGGTGGCGTGTGAACTTTGACTACAGTTTATGTCGTGGTTTCTGCTCGGATATATATTACATACCCCCACGTGAGATTTCCAAGAAATTTGGCATGATGGTATGTAGTGGAGCTTCCTTGCGACATAATACTTTGCTTAGTAGTTTTCTATAAAGTTGTTGGACTAGTTTTGCAACGTTTCCTTTTTTGTAGCTGTGCTTAAGTTGCATACGCTTGAATACGGTGCAACATAACTCAGACAGAATGTGTGTGGCCCGGCGCTCGGTTGAAGGCGCTACAATCGCTTTAGGGTTGCATTATAGTTAACATTCTAAGCTACAATAACTTTAGAATTGTAGCGCCTTCGACTGACGCACGGAGCCACCATGCATTGAGCTATGATAGACATACCTAATTTAATTCATGTTTTCATTTTCCATCACAACCGGAATTGTAGTAAATGCCAATTTTAAGAACGTCGGCAATGTGAATAAGCAGATTCTTAAGTATTTACGCTTATGCTGTAAATAATAATGATCTGAGCGAGTGAGCGGTATGGGTTACTTATTTGTAAATGATTTTTGTTAGTACCTTATAAGTATTATCATTGATTTTATAGGGGGGTATTACCTATACTACCTAACATAAACATTATGACTTGCGAAGTTTGTCGGTTCTTCTTCTTAGCATTGAATTTGAACTGGCGGAATTTTCTACATGTCGAAGCATATGTAGGTTACCTACCTCTGGTTGAAATTATAGGTACAAAAAAAAAGGAATTAGGAACGCAAATTGTTTATCGAAGTATCAAACTGAATTAATGAAATTGTATTCCTAATTTATTTTGTTTTGTGTTTCAATAGTCAGTTTATAATGGAAATTAATTAAAAGTATGATTGTTTTCCATTTCCTCTTCCTACAAATGCATTAAATAGGCATCTAAATAATTTCCCAAACGAACAGAGGCTCAAGTCTCGATTCGCCGGAACAACCAACCATTCCGTCTGAAGTCAATGCACATTTCAAATGCACGTCGCGCATTACCCCGCGCCGCCTGCGCACCGCGCATCCCCCAAGGGATACAAAGTACCTACAGACTCCTTTACCTATTTGAGTGTGAAAATTGTGTAACAGTGGAGTGTAGCTCGGCGCGGTGCTCGGCCGCACTTGCAGACGCTCGCTTCGCCTGGCCCGCCTCGGCTGGAGAGATAGCAATGCTACGTGCGAAGAGCTCTTGCTCACTTACTAGCGACCAGGAGTCGGGAGATTGTAAACCTTGAGGAATAACCGAACTTTACGACTGGTTTTCTATTTTAATGATTTGCTCTACAAAAGAAATACCCTTATTAGTTGTTATGCACTACCTGGATATTATACAAACTTCTTTAGTAAGTAAGTATGTACTAACTTGAGTACGACATGGAGAAATCAAAGGAAAATTCCGAGTTCGAAAGGTGTGTAATAAGCATTTTCTTATACGCGACTAGTTCTAAACCGAACTAACCTAACCTTACTAAATGTAATTTTATGGAAAGGTAAAAATAAGTCTCACTTAGACTTTAGAATAGAATAGAAAATATTCTTTATTGCATATAATTATACATTTTACAAAAGTCAGACTAGGGCAATCGCTTCCAGTCAACCTATACTTAAATAGACCATGAGGATGTATCCAACACACTCGTTACCTTTATGTTTTCCATCCTGGATATCATTGAATTAACGCTACATAAAAGCCGTTTACGAGTATGCAGCCTTTGTCCGCTGCACTCTTGTGTGAGCGCTCCCTCGAGATAATCCGCGTCTTCATTCACTCGGAAAGCGTCGCAGCGCACTATCGCGGTTCTCCGTGCACCCGAACACACGAACACACCAAAATCGCTCTTGTTGATTCACAGAAAAGGCACATTTTTAACAAACAATAAGAAATATCACACAACAACCAAATATAACTCTTATGTTTTTAGATATAAAATTGATTTTGCAAAAATCATATACCTCTATTATGACATTGCAAAATACAATGTTGTGCAGATCGGCTGTGTCCTTTTATGTCATACATAGGTCGAATTGAATAGAAATTATTGTGTAAAGATGGAGAATCGAGCTGTAAGTAGAATAAAATAAAAACAATTCGTAAAATTATTTTTTTTTTATAAATTATTTGATTGTTTCTTTTAATTAAATCCCACCGTCCACTTGGCTCCCTTGGTAGGACCAATGGATCGAAGTGGACTTTCTAGTGTACTTGAACAGGTGTTTTCTTTTTTACTTCTTTTCATATTTCAGCAAAATAATTCAATGTTTCACCGAAAGGTTCACGAAGTTTCAAATCAGCATCGTTCTCTGACGAAAAAAACTACCTCCAATAAAACACGACAGCTACGAACAGTGCTAGACAAGGCAACATATCTCACTATTTTACGCCCTTCTAATTTACTTACCCCTGTCTTCGCTGGACCAAAGGGACGTGGCCATTACCCGCGCGGAGCTCCGCCCCAGCCCGGTCGCCGACGACGACGTTCTTAGGCGATTTGCGATCTCCGACACAAGGACACAAGGAGCTTGCTCGCGAGCGCAGACAAAGATGACGTCATATAACGGCTATTGTATGTAGAAAGCATTTAGTCGAAGCTTATGCACAAAGTGGCTAGCTACAGAGTTCCAATTTGGAAGTCTGGGAAATCATCTCGTCTCGTCCCGTTCGGTACTAATTTGTTGAATATTGAGTCGAAAAGTTACATGTTGACAAAATCAAGAGGAGAAGCAAATTAATAAACAAATTTCGAGATGGTTAAAAGCAACTGTCAGCCTTGGTAGAGATGTAGATGGTGCGATGGATGGACGATTGATGGAGAAAATTAAGCACACCCGTGCGTATTGGTTACCACCGCACCGAATGAAAGGTCAGTCGAAGCGGCTATGTAAATAGTTGGTGTTTTTCGTCCAGTTCAGTGTAACTGGCACGATCAAATAGAAGCACTGGCATGGCACCTGGTTCAAGGTGTTATGGGCTGACATCTCGGGTTTAGTAGGTTATATAGCCAACCATGGCAGTTTAGATAAAAATGAACGTCCACGTTATTGAAGTGAACCTTCCAAGTAGTTGCGCGCTAGGTCGACGGGGAGTAAAATGAGAAAAAATGTTACCGTCACCGTTCCCTCACCGTTAATTTTTTAGATCACAAACTGGTGCTGTCGTATACATAGATAAGCGGTAATTCGTTCATTCGTTTATAGGTGGCGGTATCCTTTATAGTTTAGAAGTCGTCTTCTTCATTGAACAAGGTGTCGCGCAGGCGGACACGAGTTAGAGTTCTGAGTTCAATTTACTTTTCTTTTTTTTTTGCGTAGATGCTTCGCTTCTACCGGGCGTCCCGCTACGCCACCCGTTTTTTTTTTATTCTATGACTTTCATATCTATAAGGTTTATGATATTATCAATCCAGGCGATTCTCCCTTACATCCTGACCGTTTCATGTGTTGCTTACTTTTTTTCATTCTAACATCCGTTTGTACTTCCTTGAGCCGCTTCTGACCCCTTCCCCTCTCTTCACATCGGATGATGTTGAACAAACGTCCTGACAGCGTGCGACACCGCCGCAGTGGACAATCCAGCTCATTGTCCATGGCCCCTTGTTGTACTGTAATTAGACGGTAGCCGGTCCCCTGTAGCCCATTCACGCAAACGAACCGAGTGTCTTGCATGCATTCAGGTGAAAGCCATACGTCAGCCATTGTGGAAACGTCTGGTGCAGCGAATACGCCCATGTAGAGTTAGGAGGATGTATTTATGTTCACACAATTGATCACTTAGCTTGACCCCCGCTCTCGACTCGGGTTCAATTGAAATAGCCGTACATAGCATGTCATAAATACGCAGTAACTACCGCGAAACCCACCCTCATATGACATTGTATGTTAATGAAACCGAGCATTCTAACCGAGCGGTAACTAATTCAAAGTGAAAGAAAAGCACATTCAATATTTAGCAGCTTCATTTACACCGGAGAGTGTCGCGAAAAAGATTGTTTAAAATTCACTCACCCCGAAGTCTGAAATCAGTTTCGGTGGGACTCTGCCGGGCGGTGGTGGAGTGCGGAAGGGGGCGCGCCGGCGGCGGTCAGTACAATCGGTCGTGCGGCAGAATGAAATCTCGAATCTTTTTCCCTCCGAGGAACTCATTAACATATTTAAATGGAAAAGGAATACTTTGAGCTCCAGTTAATGAGGACAAAGTGCCCAGGCACACTCTGCCTACTTTTTATTTCGTCCATAAAAAGTCGTTCCATTTTTTTCAGCTTACAGATTATGCATTGTCGGCGTTTCTCATTATTTTGGTCGCGAAAATAGGCATCTAGCTCGGCCAGAGCACTTATCTAAATCGAAGATTTACGGCGGTGACTCGCGCTGACGGACACAATGGACGTAAGTAATGACAAATGCTCGAGATAAAGTCTTTATAGCTTTGTAAGAGAAGATACATTTGGTTTATTTGAAAAGTTCAACGAATAATCTTCAAACAAATCTTGGATGTATTTGGCTTTTGCAGAAAACTTGCAAAAGGAGTTCGATAAAAAACGGAACAAAACCGAAACGTTTTTAAACGCTTTATTCCTCTTTGAATGTTGTTTTATTTTGTAATTCCTAATTAAAACTGATGATATTGAGTAGAGACATCGTCGGCGTTGATCCAGTTCTTATTATTTTAATATTCTTGATAATTTTTGAATAATTTATTAAGTCTATATTTGTTTTAATGTCGGCAGAGATTTTCTCCTGTATTTGTAGTATCTGATGTAGGTGCATATTCTATATCAAATAATACAGCCACCGTCATTTCATATCTCAAATAGCAATTTCAGCAAACATTTAGAAATTAATAAATTATTCTCTCTTTAACGCTAATGTGTTACTAAATTTAAACATATATATTTCCTTGTATGCACGTTGCGCAAATTTCCCCTATAATTATCGTTTCCGCCTACTCGGTCCCGCTTTCTCCCGACCTGATGAGCTTAATGCAGTTTTAGCTCGCGCCTCCTACGCCGCACATAGGGTGTTGCGCCCGGGAGTAGTGACCTTCACGTGGAGGTGCGCCCAAACATCAAATGGAATGTCAGTAGCACCTGACTGACATGCCATTTGACACACATTTCAGAGTAAGTGTACTCTGAAATGTATTGTGTTTCATTAATTAGTGTTCCGTATCCGGTACGGGACCCTATTACTAAGCCTACACCGTATGTACGTCTGTCTGTCTGTCCGAGGGCTGTATCTCTTTAACCGTAGTAGCCCGTTGAAATTTTCACAGAATATGTGTTATTATGGCACATATAACAACAAATAATAAAAATAAGAAAAAGTAAAAAATTCACAGGGTTCCTATAGAAGAAACTAAAAGGTGTATGCACGCCATCTACCGAAAAGATTATGAAGCATTTTAAGTAATTATGAATTTTTAATTAATATGAAGCATTTCATAAACCGTTGACCATGACATGGCGATACGGAACCCCCGGTGCGCGATTTCGACTCGGACTTGGCCGTTTTTTTTTAAAGCGGTTATCGCAGAATCCAATTTGCTTATGAACCATGAAATAAAATATATGAATTAATGACGCAATGGGGCTGACATGTAAGGCAGCTGAAGTTGTACGCGGTACAAAATAATGAACAAGTCTGAACATCCTAAAAAGTTCAAGAGCTTCCGAATTCTTTTCTACTGTTCTTGAGTACCTACTTACAATCTGAGAGTCTGAGAGCTTTAAATGGACGAACTGAGAGACAATTCGCTGTAGCGATTTCTTCCAGACATAAGAATAGAGGGATTTATTATTTTTGTAAATTACTTTGTCAGCACGTCCTTACTAGAGTCAGCCACTCTCTCAGTGTTTCATAAAATATCTTGCAGTACAGACCACCAAGAGCCGTAACTGTCTCTCAGTCTACACTAATATTATAAAGAAGTAAAATTTCTAACTTTGTAAGTTTGGATGTAGGCGGTAATCTTCGAAAATTCTAAAAAAAATCTTTGGCCAATATTTAGAATGGACCTTCAGGATGGACATAGGCTATACGAGCGAAGCCGCTGGCAAAAGCTAGTGTGAAATAGAGAAGGCCCATTCCTAACTGGTGAGTGCTTCAGACCTCTAACATTACTCGTCTACATATATAGCTACAGGTCGGTTAACTAAAGCTGGCACGTACACAGTACTCACACCAATGCAATTGCCCGCGTGCGAGTGAGACAGATCGGGTTTTCGTGATGCGTATGCAGTGCGACGTCTCACTCGCACGCGGGCAATTGCATTGGTGTGAGTACTGTGTACGTGCCAGCTTTAGTTAACCTACCTGTAAGAGCAAACCAGAACTTTTTAACTCTTTAAAATCAGTTCTCAAATTATGACATAACGCACAACACACAAAACATACAAATATATTCACTTCACTTTCCTTTACACTGATATTTTCAGAACCACAGTATTACAAACAAAAGAGTATCTTTACTGTCGACATTGCGAAGAATATCAATAGCATAGCGTCTCTAAATTATATTCCTTTCTTCACGTACTACCGTGTCGCTGCTTCGTTGCTCCAATTTCCTGTGTCTGACTACCTTGCATCCTGACAAGCTACAACTAGTGCATCCCCTCGAGATGACAGTCAGCTAGTTAGTCCACTATCTTCATTGTTTATTATGTAATAACATATAAATATTGTATAAGTGGCGTAAAATAGGTACAGTAGTGCTCGTACGTATTTTAATACCACTGGGTCATACATAAATCATAATAGATGTAACGGGTCACTACCCGTAATTTAAATAAAAACTAAGTTATGCAAACAAACTATGGACATGGACACAGAAAAATATCACATTCGAAAATGTCCATGTTACGATTACGACGTTTTTTATAAGATTCCGATTCGAGTATATTCATTTCGCCACAAAGAACACACAATGTTAACAATACTTCATTGACACAAATGCACGATCAGTATGATCGTTATAATATTTTGTTTTCCCGCTAAGATGATTTTATGAAACAAATTAGGAGATGCTCTACAGTTTTAATAAAATATGTGTAACTCAAGCTCGATGCGATTACATGCGGTTGTAGGTCGTAGCCCCCACTGGGGATTTCCAGAGTGTGGGCTGCAATATGCATACAGAGTTCACATTGATTCCTGGTAACCTCGATCGGCTTTCCGCCGCGCTAACGGAGCGCCTCGCAGAACCGCATTGTCGCTAATAGGCAAGAGAGAATTCAGATCGATATTAGTGAATTGATAGTTTGACGACTACAATAGAAATAAGAACTAGATGTGTTCGAAATGCATCTGCCATTTTCCATATATTGCTATTTTTTGCACGATCGAGTGGAAACGATAACCTCGATCGATGTAGACAAACACGAGGCAACGTGACTGCTCTGCCTCCCCGCCTCCCCCGCCTCCCCCGCCGCACCGCTAGAGGCTGTGAGCTCGAGCCGCACTGGCCGCGATGGCAGAAAGTTTGAAAGCTTTATGAAATAAAGTGCAACAGAAAGTGCCGCGCGCCTGCGTGCGGTCGGCCGCCGAGCGCCGAGCGCGCCGCATCGCACCTCAAAGGGTTTCCGAGCTGACGGAAACCTAATTAAAAGAATCTCTTAGAAAAGCTAAAAGTATGGATGCGCGGTAATTGCAAAACGCTCCGACACGACCACCGGGGCGGTTAAGCTCGCCATGGAGAAAGTTACTCGCTGTTTTAAATTTTCCGCCCACCTACCCACCCACCTTCTTTTTTCCTCTTTTAAATTTTGGGCCGGACGTCTTAATTAGGATTTCTGAAGACCGCGGCACGCTTACATTTAAATGCGGTCTCGATTTTTGTGAAGCCCACTTCCGCGTCATTGAACCGCCTTTGCCTTGCCGCGCCGCCTCCGCGCCCGTCTCTCCACCGCACCGCACTCGGCTGTAGGGAAGTGATCGAAGCTAAGATGAGAAATCTTAGAATCGCAGACTACTCATTATTTAAAATTCGAACAATCGCTTCTGGAGCCAAACAAGATGTCCGGTGATGAAGTAAGAGAGTGCGCGGGATATGCGGCCGCCGCCTGCGCAAACGCCCGTGTAGTTAAATTAATCCCGATTCGTTAATATATGCGCGTTCGCCGACGTTTCATTCTTGAAATATTTCGACGAATGTAAACAATCGTTAAATAGCAAACTCATAAAAATAACTCCTAATATAATGTAATAGAATGTGTTATATTAAAAAGTAGTATTGTGGCGGCATCTTACAAAAATGAATGATAAATTCACGCAATGTGTGGGCCTCCTCGCAAGAACTCACACGTCACAGAGCACGGCGCGGCGCGTGCGGCGCAAGAAACGATCAGAGTTTACCTAGGGCGAGGAAGCACTTTCGAACTAACGAAGAGATCTCCTAGAATAGAACCCTATAAATCATGCATAAGCGTTTCAATTCGTTCCGTTTCGTTGCTCCTCTATTTGGAATAGCTGGAGTGGGCTGCGAGTACGATAGCGGCGGCGGGGCGGGGCGGGACGAGGAGTAAGTGCGAGCGCCTAAAGGAGCAAAAAGGACAGCGACGACGTGACTTTGGAGCACATTCATCCGGTGCATCATAAAATGTTGAGTGAATATTGCATATCTTTTGTAAGTTCTCCGTCATTTCCGGAGGCGCTCGGGCCGGTATTGAGTTATAGGGGCGTACTGCGGTGGGGCCGCTGCCGCGGGGGGAGGGACCGAGGAGTGGGCGCGAACTGAAAGCGGTGTGGGGGGTGAAGGCAACTTACATTTGCATGGTATTGAGAGTCGCCATGCCAGCGCGCGGCGCGGTAGCGGCGCAGCGCCAGTACGGCTGGCCACTTAGCATGTTAAAGAAAACCAAATAATTCTCATGTAAATAATAAAAATTTTAAAAGAAAGGTTGCGGCAAAGGAATCATTTAATCTAGGATTGCGGGTTTTACATTTCCTTTAATACCGATGAGTTATTACATAAACATAAAAAGCCAAAATCAACACATTGACTGGATATAATTACTACATGAGTGAAAGAATTAAACGAAAGCGTTTACGACAGATCCACAGCGGAGACAGCGAGACCCCCGACCTGGGCACGTGTGAATTGTCAGCGTGATCCGTCGATTTGCCACTTTAGCGACAAATGTGGAGTCCCCTGTAGCGGCGGCATTCGGCAAGGTGTGAAGTACGTGATCTGAAAACTGTATCGAGGGCCGAGGGGGGCGGCGCGGGGGCGCGGGGGCGCGGCGGGGCGGCGTGACTCCTCGGCGCGGTGCTAATAGTTGGTGATAGTGAGCGTGGGAGTCACAGGTACATCGCGTTAACGTAACTACAATCAGGCCTCACGCACTCTATGTACTTGCGCGCGCTAACTACCTACCGCCCGACGGGCCGCCGGCGGTCTTTTTCAGTAAAAATTCGTCTGCCGCGCGAAGTATACATAGACGCTCGCCCACGCAAGTGCGCGCAGCTGCAAAGCAATAACCACTTTACACTCGATCGTTAAGGTACATTTTCGCACGCAGCGATTGGCGTTGTGAAAGAGTAGGCTATTAAAGCCCATAGGTAGGAACATTTTCTATGGAGTGATTTATCTGTTACGAAGTAACTATTAAGTAATCTGTGCCCGAAGGTAGGAACATTTTCTATGGAGTGATTTATCTGTTACGAAGTAACTATTAAGTAATCTGTGCTACAATGCTGATAGAGTTACAATGACAACGTGAGCTATCTATTTCTAAGCGAACCTTTAATAATAAAATTTAGATAGATAGATAGAAAATTTGTGATTGCACCAGTAAACATTAAACAGTAACAAATACATTGGAAAATTTACATAAGGTGCAAAGGCGGACTTATCCCTTACAAAGATTTCTTTCAGTCAACCTTTGGATGTTTGAGATTCGATAATATAGTGGAATGTAAGTAGGTAGTAGCAAAAGAGTTGCGTGACAATTGAACATAAAAATAATAATAAGAATACTTATTAATACATACATATAAGTACATGCTAGTAAAATATAAGCCATACATGTTTAATGCATATAAATTACTAAATATATAGAATACTAGCTTTTGCCCGCGGCTTCGCTCGCGTGAAATTTGTATTTCAAAGGAAGAAAGTAAGTAACTAAGGCGAGCTGGGTTCAGGTAAACGATAAACCATCTCGAAGAAAGTGAGTAACTTTTTGAGGCCGAAGGCGGAGTTGCGTTCAGGAAAACGATAAACCTTCTCGAAGACAGTAAGTAACTATGGGCGAGGCCGAAGGCCGAGCTGCGTTCAGGAAGAGGACAAACCATCTATAAGAAAGTAAGTAACAAAGGGCGAGGCCGAAGGCCGAGCTTCGTTCAGGAAGAGGATAACCTTTTCGAAGAAAGTAAGTAACAGAGGGCGAGGCCGAAGGCCGAGCTGCGTTCAGGAAGACGATAAACTTTTTCGAAGATAGTAAGTAACTATGGGCGAGGCCGAAGGCCGAGCTGCGTTCACGAAGAGGATAAACCATCTTTAAGAAGTAAGTAACAAAGGGCGAGGCCGAAGGCCTAGTTGCGTTCAGGAAGAGGATAACCTTTTCGAAGAATGTAAGTAACCGAGGGCGAGTCCGAAGGCCGAGCTGCGTTCAGGAAGACCATAAATCTTCTCGAAGAAAGTAACTTCTTTGTTACTTACTTTCTTCGAAAAGGTTTATCCTCTTCCTGAACACATTTCGGCCTTCGGCCTTGCCCATAGTTACTTACCGTCTTCGAGAATTTATCGTCTTCCTGAACGCAGCTCGGCCTTCGGCCTCGCCTATAGTTACTTACTGTCTTCGAAAAGGTTTATCGTCTTCCTGAACGAAGCTCGGCTTTCGGCCTCGCCCTCTGTTACTTACTTTCTTCGAACAGGTCATCCTCTTCCTGAACGCAGCTCGGCCTTCGGCCTCGCCCATAGTTACTTACTGTCTTCGAGAAGGTTTATCGTTTTCCTGAACGCAGCTCGGCCTTCGGCGTCGCCCTCTGTTACTTACTTTCTTCGAAAAGTTTACCCGCATGCTGAATGCAGCTCGGCCTTCGGCCTCGCCCATAGTTACTTACTGTCTTCGAAAAGGTTTATCGTCTTCCTGAACGCAGCTCGGCCTTCGGCCTCGCCCTCTGTTACTTACTTTCTTCGAAAAGGTTATCCTCTTCCTGAACGCAGCTCGGCCTTCGGCCTCGCCCATAGTTACTTACTGTCTTCGAGAAGGTTTATCGTTTTCCTGAACGCAGCTCCGCCATCAGCCTCGCCCTCTGTTACTTACTTTCTTCGAAAAGTTTACCCTCATCCTGAACGCAGCTCGGCCTTCGGCCTCGCCCATAATTACTTACTTTCTTCGAAAAGGTTATCCTCTTCCTGAACGCAGCTCGGCCTTCGGCCTCGCCCTTTGTTACTTACTTTCTTAAAGATGGTTTATCCTCTTCCTGAACGCAGCTCGGCCTTCGGCCTCGCCCATAGTTACTTACTGTCTTCGAGAAGGTTTATCGTCTTCCTGAACGCAACTTCGCCTTCGGCCTCAAAAAGTTACTCACTTTCTTCGAGACGGTTTATCGTTTACCTGAACCCAGCTCGCCCTCAGTTACTTAATTTTTTTCTTTGAAATACGAATTTCACGCGAGCGAAGCCGCGGGCAATTTTTTATCATTACTTATGTCCTCTAGAGGGCGCCATATCCTATAGCCTATAGACGTTGGATGCGTCTTGACGACCAGCGTACGGTCAAGACGCATCCAACGATACCTCATTTGTCAAATTATTATAAGTAGTGTCGAAGTTATTATGAGGGAACAGTTGAACATACATACATACATACATACCGGTCAAAAACATAACTCTCCTTTTCGCTTCGCCGTAATCGGGTAAAAATAAGAATCTCTTTGCTAATATACCGCGCATACTACACTACGTACAATATAATAAACATACGATCAATTAACTTAAATCAAATAGGAACTTCAGTTAAATAAATATCCGCTAACATCGACTCGCAATAATACTTTTTCATAGGTTTGCACCTAAAATTAATCAAATAGATACCTAACGAAGTTAACCTACATAATATTATGAATCGAATTAAAATTTATGAAACTCTGCCGAGACAATGCATACACACACACACCGCGCTCTGCCAGACCACCGAATAGACCGCACCCCGCGCCGCGTCCCGCGCCTTCGCCCCCGCCGCCGGGCTGCCAGTCTCCGCGAGACGCGCTACTAACCCCCGCCGCGCCGCCCATTATTTCGGCGCTTGGAACAATTCGATTTGTATGGGAGCCACATCTTAGCGTAGCCGGAAGTGAATTTTAGTAAGCCTATCCTGTGTCCCGTATAGTAAAATGGGTTTGTACTAAGTTTCATCAAATTCGGATTATGGCTTTAAGAGTTATGGAGGAACATACATACATACATACATACATACAGAAAAGATTTCTAAAAATCGTCAATTTAGCTTTAGTATCATACATAGAGGCTACAAACTCAATATTTCCTAAAACAAAGTAACTTACTCCATGACCATCCCTTACAGATTTATTATTAGTATTGACTAGCTTTTGCCCGCGGCTTCGCTCGCGTGAAATTTGTATTTCAAAGGAAGAAAGTAAGTAACTAAGGCGAGCTGGGTTCAGGTAAACGATAAACCATCTCGAAGAAAGTGAGTAACTTTTTGAGGCCGAAGGCGGAGTTGCGTTCAGGAAGACGATAAACCTTCTCGAAGACAGTAAGTAACTATGGGCGAGGCCGAAGGCCGAGCTGCGTTCAGGAAGAGGACAAACCATCTATAAGAAAGTAAGTAACAAAGGGCGAGGCCGAAGGCCGAGCTTCGTTCAGGAAGAGGATAACCTTTTCGAAGAAAGTAAGTAACAGAGGGCGAGGCCGAAGGCCGAGCTGCGTTCAGGAAGACGATAAACTTTTTCGAAGATAGTAAGTAACTATGGGCGAGGCCGAAGGCCGAGCTGCGTTCACGAAGAGGATAAACCATCTTTAAGAAGTAAGTAACAAAGGGCGAGGCCGAAGGCCGAGTTGCGTTCAGGAAGAGGATAACCTTTTCGAAGAATGTAAGTAACCGAGGGCGAGTCCGAAGGCCGAGCTGCGTTCAGGAAGACCATAAATCTTCTCGAAGAAAGTAACTTCTTTGTTACTTACTTTCTTCGAAAAGGTTTATCCTCTTCCTGAACACATTTCGGCCTTCGGCCTTGCCCATAGTTACTTACCGTCTTCGAGAATTTATCGTCTTCCTGAACGCAGCTCGGCCTTCGGCCTCGCCTATAGTTACTTACTGTCTTCGAAAAGGTTTATCGTCTTCCTGAACGAAGCTCGGCTTTCGGCCTCGCCCTCTGTTACTTACTTTCTTCGAACAGGTCATCCTCTTCCTGAACGCAGCTCGGCCTTCGGCCTCGCCCATAGTTACTTACTGTCTTCGAGAAGGTTTATCGTTTTCCTGAACGCAGCTCGGCCTTCGGCGTCGCCCTCTGTTACTTACTTTCTTCGAAAAGTTTACCCGCATGCTGAATGCAGCTCGGCCTTCGGCCTCGCCCATAGTTACTTACTGTCTTCGAAAAGGTTTATCGTCTTCCTGAACGCAGCTCGGCCTTCGGCCTCGCCCTCTGTTACTTACTTTCTTCGAAAAGGTTATCCTCTTCCTGAACGCAGCTCGGCCTTCGGCCTCGCCCATAGTTACTTACTGTCTTCGAGAAGGTTTATCGTTTTCCTGAACGCAGCTCCGCCATCAGCCTCGCCCTCTGTTACTTACTTTCTTCGAAAAGTTTACCCTCATCCTGAACGCAGCTCGGCCTTCGGCCTCGCCCATAATTACTTACTTTCTTCGAAAAGGTTATCCTCTTCCTGAACGCAGCTCGGCCTTCGGCCTCGCCCTTTGTTACTTACTTTCTTAAAGATGGTTTATCCTCTTCCTGAACGCAGCTCGGCCTTCGGCCTCGCCCATAGTTACTTACTGTCTTCGAGAAGGTTTATCGTCTTCCTGAACGCAACTTCGCCTTCGGCCTCAAAAAGTTACTCACTTTCTTCGAGACGGTTTATCGTTTACCTGAACCCAGCTCGCCCTCAGTTACTTAATTTTTTTCTTTGAAATACGAATTTCACGCGAGCGAAGCCGCGGGCAATTTTTTATCATTACTTATGTCCTCTAGAGGGCGCCATATCCTATAGCCTATAGACGTTGGATGCGTCTTGACGACCAGCGTACGGTCAAGACGCATCCAACGATACCTCATTTGTCAAATTATTATAAGTAGTGTCGAAGTTATTATGAGGGAACAGTTGAACATACATACATACATACATACCGGTCAAAAACATAACTCTCCTTTTCGCTTCGCCGTAATCGGGTAAAAATAAGAATCTCTTTGCTAATATACCGCGCATACTACACTACGTACAATATAATAAACATACGATCAATTAACTTAAATCAAATAGGAACTTCAGTTAAATAAATATCCGCTAACATCGACTCGCAATAATACTTTTTCATAGGTTTGCACCTAAAATTAATCAAATAGATACCTAACGAAGTTAACCTACATAATATTATGAATCGAATTAAAATTTATGAAACTCTGCCGAGACAATGCATACACACACACACCGCGCTCTGCCAGACCACCGAATAGACCGCACCCCGCGCCGCGTCCCGCGCCTTCGCCCCCGCCGCCGGGCTGCCAGTCTCCGCGAGACGCGCTACTAACCCCCGCCGCGCCGCCCATTATTTCGGCGCTTGGAACAATTCGATTTGTATGGGAGCCACATCTTAGCGTAGCCGGAAGTGAATTTTAGTAAGCCTATCCTGTGTCCCGTATAGTAAAATGGGTTTGTACTAAGTTTCATCAAATTCGGATTATGGCTTTAAGAGTTATGGAGGAACATACATACATACATACATACATACAGAAAAGATTTCTAAAAATCGTCAATTTAGCTTTAGTATCATACATAGAGGCTACAAACTCAATATTTCCTAAAACAAAGTAACTTACTCCATGACCATCCCTTACAGATTTATTATTAGTATTGATGATTGATTGATTTTATTATATTATTATTTTATTATATTATTTTAACAGACTAATATAAAAACGTGGGGCGTATAATATGCGTAATAACATGCGCCCCACGTTTTTATATTAGTCTGTTAAAAGTCTCAATTTATTCCGCTGACGCAGCGACACAAAGTGCCCTTTGGCATCCGACATGAGAAGACAGCACGCTAGTATTGCACAATTTCTTACCCAGACGTAAAATCTTAAGAAGGCCCAGGTTTGTGTCCTTATTATTTTCAACTTTTTCGTACAGCTGATGTTTTTTTTCTAGTTTTTTTAATAAAACCGTTTAACTTAAAAGTTTTTTTACCAATTTTTTTTAGGTTTTTACTTCACATTGACGGAGGTATATGACGGAGGTATATATATATCACATTGACGGAGGGAATAAAATTTAGAATGTTTTTATTTTTATTATAATCACTGCTCAATTTAATTTCTGATACCGACTTAACAGTTAAAACTAGAATAAATGTTCCCGGGTGATAATTGTAATTATTTTATCTGAAATTATCCTTCCACAAAACACTGACATTTGGTTTCTACAATTCATAATGAATTAGAACATCATTCAATTTCAAAATAGTTACATATTTCAATCCCACTTCAAAAATATCTAACTAAACCGCCCTAGTCGGGGGAGCAATTTGGGCGGAAAACCGACGAGGGCGGGCGGCGGCAACGGTCGCGCTCGACGGCGTCGGCGCGGCGGCGCGGGGGCTGCAGTCGATCCATCATGACGCGTCACGGCTGCTCCACCGCCGCCGCCGCCGCCGCCGTCGGCGCACGACCCCGCATCCTGTATCTGTTCTAAACGGCGCCATGCGATACGTCTGTTTGCTGTATATGAGTCGCCGGTACAGTCTGTAGAAAAATTGTATTAGATGCGGATGTGAGGCGCGTCCAAATAAGATGAAAAATAATATACAACGAAATGTCGAGTAGCAGAGATTTGGACACCTTCGTTAACCCGGTCGTTCGCCTTGTCTAACTTCCGGCTCTGCTCCTCGCAGTTGTCGCTACTTGTATTGTTTTATTGTTCTATATAGTGTCGGCACATCTGCTTATTTTCGTTTCATTTTCTCTCTCTCTTTGTTATTGTTATTTTATTTCCAACGGTACTCGTTTCTCTATGTTTGGGCAAAATTGCGAAATGTATTCTTTCAGTCTAAACAAATATGTTTATACAAATTACCTAAGTGTAGTAAAAGCTGTGCCTAGAATCACAGTCATTTTCTTGTGTCTTGTAAACAATATCTTCATTTTTCTACGGGAAAACACGACAAAATATACCTACATACTTTTTGCATTAACGTTTTCAATCACGAAAAATATTTAGCGTTCTTTTCCGCCTACCCTCCTTTGAAAATAAAGAGTACCTACGTTATTCTTCAAAAAAATCGAAAAGTAATACCTACAAATTAAGAAAACAAACTTGCGAATTTTACACCCATATACGTTAGGTTTTACTAAATAATATTTTTTTTATAATCCGTATACGACCGAATGTCCATGGGCGTCGTTAGACACCTAATGGGTGGCTCGGCGCCACATTTCGCGATTTCTATAAAACAAAAATTATTGTGTCTGGAAGGGAAGTTAGTAAACAGTATTGTATTTGCTGACAGTACGAGCTTGCTGTGAGGAACCCATATTTCAAACGTGTCATCGATTCCCCGCTTCAGTATTAAAAACGTTTCACGACAACATCCATCCTCGCTTGCTCTTATTTGAAAATGACTGACACTTTTCATTTGTTGAATCATTCCACTCGCCGCTCTTCCCTGGTCCTCCATTGGCTATGTCGATCGACACAACGTGTGTTCCACATTCAAAATTACACTAAACGTTTTGTTTGTTGCAGAGAAATAATTTATTCTATAAATCAGATTACATAAACACGATGATAAAAATTATGTCTAATAATTCCTCCTGACCGTCGTCGTCCGGAATAGCCGCCGCCACCATAGCAAGCACGCTGGCTTCGTTGTCTCTCTGAATTTCTAGTCCAATGCGTCGAATGAAGTAGGTAAGATCGCGATCTGCGGTAGTCAGTTTTTTTTTAGTCCGACGACCACATACCAAAGTTCTCCAGTCTACACTCTTACACTAAGTTGATATCGCTTATAAATGTATCTGAGTATAGATCTTCCTTAACGTTCGAACCACCTATCTAAACACTAGAAGCGGCAAACCGCGATGAAACATGTGATGTGTCGGTAAACAAATGTGCGTGCCTTCACATGCAATTATCATCACGAAAACATTTAAAGGATCTTATTAAAAACCATCTCATGATCTGAATGCGCCAATGCTCCTCACTCGCGTATTTCTAGACATACATAAGGTGAGCTATATAGCACAATATTCAGTCATTGTGAAATCAGCATGTAAGGTCGTTGGTCGATTACACTTTTTCGGGAGAAATGTATGAGAAAGTCTCATCTAGTGTTCAACTATGAATTCGACTCTCGTGGAATAAAACCATTAACGTTTCATTAATATAATTAACGTTATTACAGCAGCAATGTTTAAATTGCTCAATATTGTTTAATTCTGGCTACTAACTAAAATACAAGATTGTTACCAATACAAATATTGGTGAAAACGTGAATGCTGATGTGAATTTCTGCAATTAGTGATTTACGTGTGAGTAAAACTTCAACATTATTTTCGTTTATTATTTATCAGTATGTTGTATGAGGTACTTTCCCGAGGCGAGTGAACACCGAAATTCGCATTTTCTTAAACTCATTCTCTTTCCCATTCTGAGTTGCATGAAATCACAAGGATGACGTCATTGCAACCCATCTTTGTTATTTCACGTCCGAATGAACTCTGCTTCGCGGAGCTGCGCTCGCGCGATGCGACTCCGCGTCAAACTGCAGACAAATAATAACATCTTTCGTCGCATTCAATGAACTTGAATGAACTAAACTATTATTACTGAGGTCACACAATAAAAAGTCAAACTACAAAATATAAAAAAATATAACTATACAATGCCCAACTGGCATTTCGTTTATAACAACAACCATGCACAGTAAACGCCGCATGGTACATAATTTTTTAATCGCATTTTTTTTAACTTCTTCACACATTCAATACTCCAAAATCGATCTTTATAATAACCGCATTTTCAATCCATCTTCTGTTTTTCTTTAAATTGTGTGACATGCTCGGCCTTCAGCCTCACCCATAGTTACTTACTTTCTTCGCGAGGGTTTATCATTTACCTGAACGCAGCTCGGTCTTCTTTCTTACTTACATACTTACTTACTTCTTGCAGTTAGTAATAAATAATATTGTAAGCTGTTTTTGTTTTCGGACGAACGAATTATGCCCTTGTCGATGCGACGTCAAGGCACCATAGCGCCGAGAATCTTGAGAGCTCTAAGAAAAACAAGTTCTTTTCATCTCTTATGATTACAATAAGAACTGAAACTATATTTTTTTAATAAAAGTTTGCGTGAAGATCTACCGAGCAAAAAGATCACTCAGCCAAAATAACTTCATAAACTCAGTGAATAGAGAGTTCAGAATTTCCTGATGTCAATGTCCCGTATCCGGAGCATGCGTAACTACGGGGGAAACGGTGTAGTTATAAATATTTCTGCTAGTGAATTTTCGATTATCCGGAAATGTGCCAAACCCATCTGTAATTAGTTTGTACCCCGATCAAAGAACTGGGATGGTAAATGTTATCCTTATCCGAAATAGAAACGTCGAGATTTAAAATTCCATTTTAAAAGTTGCGTTGCCTTTTCATTCGAATATGTAGAACACATCTCACAAGATAAAAAATAACTGTTTTAAAAAATCATTGAATCTACTGCAAACATTAAAAAGTATTAAACAATATTTTGATCATGAGTAGGAGGCGGTACAAAAGCACAAAAGGGTCCATCTATAAATTTTCAGGTGTGGTTTTGTGCAGCCTTCTACTGAAGATCAAAATATTATGTAATACTTTTTAGGGTTTTAAGTCGGTACAATGTTCTTTTAAAACCGTTATTTCACTCTTTTTAGTAATATCACATAATATTAAAATCGGTTGACGGGAAGTAGGTTTGTGTGAAAGGGTTCATCCCTTAATTCCCACCCTTAGGGGTGATATTCTTTCATAAAATTTATGAAAGGACCACCCTGAGATGTACCCTACTCATGAAAAAATTATTAAAATCGGCTGAGAATTGGCGGAGAAATCGAGTAACA
This sequence comes from Nematopogon swammerdamellus, assembly GCA_946902875.1. Lineage (NCBI taxonomy): Eukaryota > Metazoa > Arthropoda > Insecta > Lepidoptera > Adelidae > Nematopogon > Nematopogon swammerdamellus. The sequence goes on from OX336337.1 coordinate 10,113,706, forward strand.
TACACACAAAAAAAATATACAGACGAATTGGGAAACTCCTCTTTTAGGAAGTCGGTTGAAAATACGTGATTACGTCATTATACTTATACACTTTCCGCGAAGATCTTCGAATTATATCGGAGGGTTAAAAATACGTATAATATATGTCTGTATGTTCGCTTACAACTTGGGATATGCTAAACTGCTGTGTATAATATAATTTTATCCAGCTGGTCGGATAGCTAACCCTTATGCGACAAACCGGACAGCATACACTTATTTAGCAAACCGGATAGTCGAAACATCGCCGCAATTCGGAGGCGTTCTCCCACATTAGTCATAGTTGGCAGTGGGGCGGGCTGTAACGCAGTCGACTAACAGTGGAGCGGCCATTATGCACACATCGCGGCGGACAGCGGCATAATAAGGAGAGCGTCTTACTGTCAAAGGGCCTTGTTTACTTGTCAACGCTGCTGACGTGAGTGGCTTATCTGGTCGTGTGCCGGGCCGGGCAGACCGCCTCCACCACATCCCATTCTCAACTCACACCCTCTCTCGCCCCCCTCGCCCGCTACAACACACGACCCCTTGCGACTACAAATCATTTCCCTATGACGCACTCGCCGCCTACTAACTCACCCATCTGTGAAATGCATGGCGGTAGATAGATTCACTGCGCACTCGCATGGGGGTAGACTTTGAGGTATACCTCAAAGTCTACCCCCATGCGAGTGCGCAGTATACATACGCTTGAGCCATAAGCTTGAACGCAGTCACACTGGTTGGGATTTTCGGCAGTAAAGGCAGAAAATTTTAACATAATTAAATTGCAAGTGGACAAATTAATGATTGGAAAACAGTTACTTACAAATACGCAGAACGCTGTCCCTCTGCGTTATGACAAATAAGTCATCATCATCTTACAAGTTTAAAAGTTATTTTAGAGATTATTTTAATAATTGCGTGGAACGGTCTCTCAGTCCTTGTAAAGGTTGGTCTCACACTCGCAGGTCGATCAGAACCTCAGGTGGTCCTGATCGTATTGTTTATTGTTGTTTATTGTTTATTTAGCATCTATTGGCAGTACACTGCGCTCAGATTTGTCATATTTACATTGTAACATTCCGCCAGTTCGATTATCACAGCGAAGAAGAACTGACAAGAAACTTAATAGATCTTCTGGTAGTTAGTAAATAGATCTTCTGGTAGTTAGTAAATACATTATTATGTCCGAGCGGGAAGGAGTTGAGCAGTTAAACATGCTACAACCACCGCACTGAAAAATTTGTTTGAGTGCCGGGACTCGTGATACGATCTGTGTAAATGCGGCGTAATGGAGCAGCTCAAGTATAACGCGTTGACTATTCACTCTCATGTTAATTGTTTTTTTCCAAGCTCGCGCTAAGTTATTTACACATAAAACATTGCATAATTTTATTGTCGTTGTTCTTTCAAAAAGTATGGCCGGGAATCGCAGTTGATGTGAAAACATCACTCAAATCGCGAGCGGTGACGCCTGTCACTCACTCTATGTTCAATCTGGCCCCGGACATCCTCGGGGTCCCCTTACAGATGTTTGGACATAAAAAACCGGCCAAGTGCGAGTCGGACTCGCGCATCGAGGTTTCCGCACCACAAAAAAAAACATTAAAAAACACACGTTTCCTGTATGGGAACCCCTTAATTTTTTAATTTTTAAATTTTTTATTATTTGTTGTTATATCCGCCATAATAACACATATTCTGTGTAAATATCAACGGGTTACCTATTACGGTTGAAAAGATACAGCCTTCGGACAGACGGACGGACGGACAGACAGACGGCGTAGGCTTAATAATAGGCTGCCGTACGGGATACGGAAACCTAAAAATGATCTCTGCAGCAAGCTTCACGATGATCAGTGTTGACCGCACCGCAGTCCGCGCAGCCGCGGTACGGCGACTGCCTCGGACAGGGCCACCCGTCGATACTCTATCTATTGGCTACTGCGGCTTACCTGTCGCGTGCACGGGACAGCTCCCACCGCGCTGCTGCCGCGCCGAGCCGCCGCCGTGCGGCCTGATATACGATTGTGGTGTCGTAACCACGAATAATGGAAGAACCTACTTCCCATTTCGGTCACGGCGATGTACCCTAGCAGCATGCCACTAGTCACATTCTCATCATCAAAAAAATTCATCGCATTTTACAAACAGGTTTTCGGAGATATTTTCTGTAAAAAAAACTCTCAGAGTATATATGTTTAAACGATCTGTTTTCGTAGTCGGCATCGTAGATATAGCATCGGCAAGAAGATTCAAAAGTTAACGATTTGTATGTACCCTGATATGGTTGGCTACATCAACTGATGCGACCATGATATCATTCCATTCCACCATGTCATTGCTTGTCTTAAGTCTTAAATTGGTTTATTATTTTTTAATAACTTTATCAATTTCACAATCAAACGTTCTATAAATAACATCGGAGCAGGCAAGCAGTCGGCGCGATTAAACGAGGGTCTGCAAGTGGGGCGGCGTCCGTTGTCACGCGGGAGGGCACGTGCGCTGTTTTCAGGCCAGTAGCCACAGTATACGAACAACGTATGGCTTCCGCAGAAACTTGGCCCCTGTCAGAAACAAGCCGAGATGGGCTGCGATGCGGCTCGACCGCGGCGGGGCGGAGCGGAGCGGGGCGGGGCGGAGCGGAGCGGGGCGGCGCGCGGAGCGGCGGAAGCGGTCTTATCGTAATTCTGGAAATTAGATGAGCGATTTGTTCTCATTGTTTTATTTCCCTGCAACTATTTTTGAAATTCCTCATAAGTACTGAAAGGCATACAATAATGTAAAATAGAGTGAGATTGATTATTTTGGCGTTTGAGAATTACAACTAAGTTTCCTTTTTACATAGTATCAGGATTTAATTATTACGAAGGCAACACAAGTGTGTATGTGCATCATTCTCTATCGTCAGCCTCGGTAGCTCAGTCATGGTGCGCTCGGTCGACTGTTGTTAAGCAACCATGAGCGCGGTCAGTACTTAGATGGGTGACCGCAAAACCGTTGGAGACTGACCGTGGTTCGGATTCCACGTAAAAGATTCCCTTCGCCTTACTAGGTGGTAGGGTTTATCCCGCGCGGGTTGGTATCACCGCACTGAATGAAAGGTCGGTCGAAACGGCTATGTAAATAGTTCGTGTTTTCCGTCCAGCAGGTCTATTCTTGTAAATTCTGACAGCGGAATCAGCGCTGTCGTGGCGCTGAGAGCCACTTACCAAAGCGGCTCTCAGCGCCACATCAGCGCTGATTCCGCTGTCAGAATTTACAAGAATAGACCTGCAGTTCTGTGTAGCCGACATGAAATGAAGGGAAGCACTGACATGGCCCCTAGTTCACCCAGTGTTATGGGCTGACATCACATATGTTGTAAGTGATGTAGCCAACCGAGTCAGTTACATAAAAAAAACCTTTACTTTGTCACTCAACTAGAATGTTGTATATTTTACCTTAATTTCCTTTGATATACCTACTTTAAATGTTTGCCAATATTTCATCCGTTGAAAATAAAATTAACTAATGAAGAGTTCTACAAATCTAGAATAGTATGGCAATTTCATCCAAGTTCTCATATCTTTCCGTCTTTACTCCTACCATACTTACTTATTGCAGTAGTTGATACGTATCGTGTGTTGTCCGCAGGTGGTGAATGCCGTGATGTCGCTGGTGTTGATCCAAGCTGTCAACAAGGAGGAGGAGGAGGTCACCGCCTACAAGCACTAACCCACCACCACCACCACCATGCGCCATAAACACTATAATATAGTGTATAATATGTGTACATATTATGTACACATACATACACTTGTATTCATATTTCACGATAACTGTTGTAATGTTTGCTTTCTCGAGATAAACAAATATGGACAAGCAGCTGTTCATTTCTAAAAAGAAACAAATTTAGATAGAACCATTTTTGGAAAATAAAATAATAACACCTTTGAAATAAATAATTTACTTAGATATAATTTGGGCTAGTATTTAGATGTCTTAAAATAGTATTTGCCGGACATTTATACTGCTAGCATTTGTTTATTGGTAACATGGTTCTATGTATGTTATATCTCTAAACAAGGGGATGTAAAAATATATTAAAGTACATAGATATCTGGTTTGTCTGTTTCGAACATCGATCTTGACCTCCATGTTTTCGAATAAACTTAAATTAAGCTCTGATTGAATCCCGTACACAAACGTGCTAATATATTTGATAACATTATTTTAACCATTGCGTTGAAAACCAATATTCGGATTAGGCCACTTTTTCGAAAATATATTGTCGTTTGACGTTTTAGCTAATAAAGTAATTTCATTGCAAGTGTCCAGTGTATCGATATATATGTATACGAGTAGGTACACATCAAAGGTGTGTAGTTATATAAGTAGTTATATTTACTTATAAATAAGATACCATAGAAAGTAATCAGAATATGGCACCCAGCAATGTTTTAAAAATAATTATATTAACCACCGTAAAAATACAGTTAAGCATGTTCCGTCGCACATAGAATAAACCTTTTTCATCTTTCTCTAAACCGCTAGTCGGGCAATTATGCACAGAAGAAAAAAAACCCTAGTTAGTTAATATTAAAATTTATGAATTAGGCAATAATTATTATTTTTATATAAAACAGTTTTCTAGAATATACTTCTTTGCATTTTATCATGTGTAAGATTTCAAATAAAATTTCTTCAATAATAAAGTTTTAGGTTTAAGAAATGTGTGTTTTATTTCTCAATCCCATATTATGATTTATTAAAACCTAATTATGAAAAGCTATCCTGGCATAGTGGCTCCTTCAGTTAGGTATGTATGATATCTATCTAGGCAAAGGTTTCTTACACCTAATGAAGAGATCTGCCTGAATTGAGATACTGAAAGTTCAGCTGAAAAAACTGAGTCGTCCTCGAGGAAGAATTTTTATTTCTTTATTTTTATTTTTTGGAAATTAGTACCTTTGACTACATATTTGTAGCATTTTATAGTAAAATACTTGGTAATCAGTATAGCTATCAAAATTGCCTGCCTAGGAGTGCAATACACCAACACACCACTGTCTTTCGAAAGCTGTGCAAGTCTGGATTTGTCCAATTTAAATTTTGACATTGAAAATGTCTTTTGGTTCGTGTTCCAGTATAGGCCCCGATTTCACGAAAAAGTGCGATCCCCTTATATCTCGGAGAGTTGTGAAGATATGATATTCAAAAAAGGCTCAAACGACGCGTATTCATGAGAGCTGTAAGGTGCAAAAAGAATTATTTGAGAAAGAAAAAATAAAAAAAGGGAAAAAGTGAAAAAAAATTATCTTTTTTTCCGAATTTTTTATTTTGGCGCTCGATATTTTGGAAACGAAGAATGATATCAAAAATTTGAGAAAAACTCCTCTGGACAAAAACACGAACTATTTACATAGCCGTTTCGACCGACGTATTATTCAGTGCGGTGTTTAATGAAATAAAATCAAATCAAAATAATGTATGGCCTTTTAAAAATTTGCAAAAGGTTCAGCTTAACTGAACATTGTAAATTAAATGAACATGTAAATATGTAATTATGATGCATACCATTTATTTATATTAATTTCTAGGCTTGCCCAGCTATGTTCACGCAATATACCTGTATATAAAAACAAATATAAAGTGATATGAATAAGAACACAGCGCGATGCGCGGCCGCAGCCCGCCCGCGCCGCCGCCACCGCACACTTCACAACTTTGGAGAGCGCGGCCGACTTTCGGTATAAATTCGGAAATGGCGCGTGCGGTAATGGGAAAGTTTTTATTGTTTAATTTTTCATGCTTAACGCTGGCATAGTTTTGCGATAAATTCAAATTTGCGCAGCTAACCGCCGCGCCGTGACGCAGCCATAACAGGCCATAATAAAACTTTCAGCGTTCGTGTTGCAATTTCCAACAAATTCCTTATTGTTCTGGAAGTAAGAAGGCAGTATTTCTTCTGCTCTTCACGTGAAGAATTTTTCGCTTAAGCAAATATTATGAAATACCGCTTTGGCCTGTACGTATAGACGCACTGGAGTATTCTTCGATTTCATATGGTTTTATTGTAAAAAAATTAGTAGGTTCATGCATTTATTTCCAGTTCTGATACTAGGAGAAAGAAGGAGCAGACGGATTTCCTAGAAAGCTTAAAATTTATTATTGTCATATCGTAGGAGTTGTCGATGCGAAATACAACATTTTTCTTTTTCCATTCGTAACAAATTGTTTAAGGTTTCATAGATAAAAATAATATTAAGAAACCTTATAAAATGGCATCATTCGTTCGTTAGTTTGTTTTTTCATGTTACAGCGAAATACTATACTATTTCAACAGAAGCATATACATGTGCATATACTTCTCCCACATCCCAAAGGTTAGTTAGAATAGAACGCCTCACGTCATTAAGCTCGCCTTTTCTGCCTAATTTGTGTAAATTGGTGTTCAATACATAATATATACATTCATCATTCTTTATGGCGAAATAAATATCTGAATCTGAATCTCACGCATAATAAAATGCCACAGAATGAATGGATTTCTAGTAGATCCGTCAGAAGTGGAAAAGTGTAAGAGAAACATTGAAGTCAGCTGAATTCAATATTTCGACGTAATTTCAGCTTACCGAAACAGCGCAGCTGTCTCGTGCGACAGATGAAAAGTAAATTAAAGTAGACGTCGAATCCATGTGTTGACTCGTTGACGTCGATCTAACAATATTACGAGTCGCGACTGATCAAAGCCTTTATGGAGACATCTTTGAATGTACTCACTCACATACACTGAGCAGTTGAGCACTGAGCAGTGTTTTCATCTATTTTTTGTAGTTTAGTTGTCGACTTCAATACATCACTCTTTCTTTATATATATATTGTTTTATGGAAACTGACAAGGTTGGCTACATCACCTACTACATCTGTGATGTCACCTTGGTGGAATAGGTGCCATATCAGTGTTTTCCTTTATTTCTTCTAATGATAATCTAATTTCTACTTATGATACTTAAGTACCTACCTTGATAGAGACATAAGTTCAATCCACATTAGTATGTAACTTTATTCCGTAGAATATCTAACATTTGTAAAAGTATCATTAAGAAAAATAACAAAGAAGCTTGAACCAGACCAACATTTTTCGTAACATTTAATGTAACGTAAAGCTACATCCCCTGTGCCCCTACCTCTCACCGCGCCCTTTCCGACTGGCCCTTCCCCTCATGTCGCCCCTTCCTGCGCAGCAGACGTCACGCGACTGACTCACAAAGGGAGGAAAAAATTCCTCCTATTTGTCCCGGGCAAACAGCAACAAAAAGCTTAATGTGCAATTAGTCCGGCTAGATCCACCGCCCCCGCCCCTCCCCCGCTCCGCCGCCGGACGCCCCGCGCGACCTTGCCGCGGGCGGGCGCCGTCGATACCGACCGTGACACCAGAAGGCTTTTAGCAACTTCGTACTAAAGACGGAAGAGACACATTCCCTCGGCTACTAGACGTCCGGGAAGAAAAATGGAGGCCTGGTGGGAAAAATCATGTTACTTTCCTGTGCCCTAATTTTACGCTCGGAGCTAAGTTGGAAGCACCTTCCTTAGGTTGTATTAATAGTATCCTATTACTTTTAGTGCGGTCGTTACTGCCTTAAGAGTAACTGTTATTCCTAACATTGTAGATTTTTCGTGCTTTGGACGGTGTTACAGTTATTTCTCGGGAATTATCAATGTCTTCCGCAGATAATATTAAATCAAAGCAGGCAAAGCAAAACTCGATATAAGTATGTAAGTAAGTTTCTACCGAATAAATATACGATTGCGGAAATTAAATGTTAAGAAAGCACATATAAAAAATTGGCTAGCAGCTACTTCTTACATCTTTAAGTTAATCCTAAAGTAACATGTCAACTACAAACTGACAGACAAGGGCGGTGCGGTAGAGTCTACTGGCGGTCTGAGAGGGGACGAGGAAAGGGGGAGCAGCTTAAAGGTGCCGGTCTCACGTTGACGATTATTTATTTGAGCAAAAAATAAAGAATTCGGCTGCAAAAGGCAGAGGCGGCGCGGTGCGGCGGCGGCGAGGGGCGCGCGGATGCCGGCCAACATTTTTGCTTTATTGGAAAACTTTGGAGATGAAGAGGCGAATAGCTGGCGCGGTGCGTTGGCCGACTCTCCGCCGTCGCATTCCTCCGGCGCCGCGTCTACATCCAGCCCATCCTCACCCATCCACAATCCCTAGTCCCATTTACATAAGTGAACACTTTACTACATTTCGGTGAGAAAACGCATGTTAACATAATGAGGAAGTGTGTATAGGTATAGGTAAGGTGGATGGAAATATATTTCTGAACTGTCCCGTCCGACTCAGATCACAAGTCTTGCCCGTTTCACTCGAACGTATTAGGAGCCCCACTCTGAAACTGTAAAAATAAAGGAGCGAACTGACATGCAGAACTCTAGACAAAGCTTTATTTACAACCTTAGGTACAGCGTTATTTTGTTATTTTACAGATTATTTTACAGAAATTCTTTAAATAATCCAGGGGATTTTCGAATATTTTTTTTACAATTTTTTTTCGCGAATATGAAAGTATTGGCCCCGGTAAAAAAAAATTTTACACAACATTATCAATATTACTAAGAATGAGACTACATAACGATATACCAGCGCAATATACAACACCGTTGTCTCATATCATAACTCATGCTGCGTTGAGCCCAATTTGTCGCCAATTGTTTCATAAAATTCTTACATTGTGTTTTGTTAAACTGGAGACATATAAACTTTCACTTCATTTCATACTATATCAGGTGTAAAGAACCATAAGTTACAATTTCAGAACTTTCATGCTGTGCTGGCGGTCGGCAGCGGAGCGAGCGTCGAGCGAGGCGGCGAGTACAAAGAACCCTTCTACCTAACCTTCCGCCCCGCCCCGCCGCCCCGCCGCCAACTCGTTTTGTTTCCACGGCGCAAAAAGTCAACCGTGTAACGTCAGCCACCTGACCTGGGACAAGCGGCTTTCTACAAAAACCACTGTTGCCAAAGTGTGTAGTGCGGCGGAGGCGGCGTAGGGGACGGCGGCGGCGGAGTCGGTGAAGAACGTACAACCTTGCACTACACAACTGCTGCCGTTTGTAGGATTCAAGCGATGCTCACAAGGCTTGCCCTGCGACCCTTCCTAATACTTGCAGGCAGCAAAACATTTAATATCCACGGAGCCACAGAGCATGCGGTTCTGAGACTATGCGATAAGAAGATGAGTGGTACAACTCCCACTTTAATACCGTCCTCGTATCAGCGAGCAGAAAGTGTATTAGGGAAGTATTACTTGATAAACATCTACATATTACACTAAAATATCGAAATTAAAGCAGAAAAATTGCGAATAAAACATTTCAGCCCGTTGGGCGCAAATTTCCATTTCCGACATTTTAGTGTATAGATGTTCCTACATAAAAACTGGCATAAATAAATAATAACGTTGAGAAAATAAAGAAAAAAAATCTTTTAATACTTGATAATTTAATATTCAAGTCGGAAACAAGTCTCGCCAGTCTCATGAAATTTTCTCTCAAATCATAAATTAAAATATCTTAATTACTTCCTACAGCTCAGCTCTTGCTTTGGTGGTTCGCTTTCTTCTCTGCTTTTAAACCGTTCCATAATGCAATCAATGTGGCAAAATCACCGAGCAACGGCGCAATAAATGAAACACCAAAGAGGCAGCCGTCACCGGCAGTGTGGGCGGCGGGGCGGGGCGGGGCGGCGCGCCCCGTAGGAAGCGGTGAGCGTCCGACCGCAACAGCATCCTACGGCGCCGCAAGATGAACGACGCCTGCTGTCTGGTCTGCGAGTGAATTCCGAATCCCTCGCCTCGGACCCCGGAGCCTGGAGTGCTGCGCCACCGAGACGGCTGCAAGACGATCGTCTGCGGCCGCGGCGGCGCTACGAAGCAGACCTATACCGTCTCGCTGCGAGCGGCGTGAGATTGTATTTGCGGATTTCGATATTCATGTTATGCAAGTCAATTTTCATGGCGGAACATCCTGCTTGTGGCCGTTTGTCTACAAACCGGCAACGACGCCGAAGCCGACGCTATGTTACTGCAGAATCGTATTATACACTACGTAAATGCATCAGTTATACAATAGGTCTGTAACAAAACTAATATCCGTTATTTATGATCACTTGGCTGATATATTTATGGGCTTAGACCCGTTTCAGTAATTTATTTGTCCTCGCGGCAAACTCGATAAAAGTGGGTGACCAATTTCCAAAATTTCGGCATCGAGACCGATAATGGTACAGTAGGCTATCTTCCGAGGCAGAAAGTTGGGGCGACCGGGCGGGAGGGACCGCGCCGCCCCGCCGCGCACGGGGCGAGGGGAGAATAGAAAAAGTCCGATAATAAATCATTGTGAATCTTTAATATTCACGCAGCGGACTCGTAAATCTGTACAAATGAAACCCTCTTATAAATCAAACATCCCTCGCCTTACGACTGTTTATTTGCTCCTTTATTTTCCGGGAATGCGGGCATTTACGGTTTTTGCTTCCGCGCTTTTATCGAAAAAAGCACCGTCCGAATTTGCACCCTCCGAAAACAACAGGAAACCTCCGCGTAACCCTACAGGGGAATGCCGGCGGAGCGTTCTCTCGTTTGTGCTACAGTCGCCACAAATAAGAAAATAACTCATAGGACCCGTCCACAAGTTATGTCTATGTTTGTCACCGTTCAGTGAAAACAATTATGTACGTACATAATATTATTTTTTTATTATTTGGTCATCTATATACGATTGTCGAAAGACGTCCACGTAAGAGGAATTCATCAAACGATGCACAGTATTTCAGATCACCAAATGATAAGCTAGCCCGCCGACAGTTTCATATTTATAGTTGCCTATTCAAACATAACGGCGATAGTTTTATGCTATTATATATAAGTCACAAAGGCATCAACATTTAAGATAAAATCAAAAGTAGCAAAATAAATAGATTGTAAAACCTAATAGCTATTTATATAAATAATTCGTAGATACAAAAATATTTCCCCTAACTACATTTTTTGTGAGACTGGCCAAATTCAGCATTTCATATTTCGATGCATTCAGCAATATTTCTACAGCTCATTCTCAATTGAAACACCAAATGGGATAAGCTTGCAGATATTCGAACTCCCGTTAGGCTGGAGCGGGCGCGGAGGGTGCGGCGCGGTCACTACGCTCTGAGCTTAAATAAACCCCGAGTGCATTTTGTTTTTTTTTTTTTTTTATGGAAACTGACACGCTTGGCTACATCACCTACAACGTCCGTGATGTCAGCCCATAACACCGGGTGAACTAGGTGCCATGTCAGTGCTTCCCCCTTTGATCGTGCCGGCTACACTGAACTGGTCGGAAAACACAAACTATTTACATAGCCGTTTAGACCGACGTTTCATTCAGTGCGGTGGTACCAACCCGGGCGGGTTAAACCCTACCACCAAGTAAGATTAGGAGGGAAGGGACCTACAGTTTTACGAGGAATCCGAACCTCGGTCAGCCTCCAACGGTCAGCGGTCACCCATCCAAGTTCTGACCGCACCCAGCGTTGCTTAACATTCAATAGCGACAGTTGACTGTCTGCACCACTGAGCTATCGAGGCTGACAAAACTTTACTACTGTCGCTTTTTACTTGTTGCAGTAAAAAGCGTCGCTTCGGCCGTACATAATTCGGAAAACATACGAACACCTTTTATTGATTTTCAGCTTATAAACAGGAACTAGAGGGGACCCAGTCTTTTCGTAGCCTGTCGGTTCAGATTGTGAATAAACACCTGTAGACATATTAATTAGAAGTATATTATACAAAAATACACCCGTATATACAATGCGTAGATTTATCAGCTTCAACGCAAATTCAAATCAATTCAATTCAATTCAAATCAATTTATCAAATTCAAATTATTTTAGTGACTATCCACATAATAAATAACATTGCTTATAATAATACCATTGTCTATCGAAAATACAGCACAAGATCAACCATATTACTGATAGTTCTGACTACAAAAGACTTATCAATTAAGTGTATCGAGTGTAAAAAGCATTTTGAAACTTTCATACGTCATTTATATCAACTTAATAATGTTATTAGGTACATTAAACATACTAAAATGGCTGTTAAAACACAGGCTATAATAATTGGCAGTAGGAGACTTGTTAGCAAAATTGACAAACATGTCATACAATCGATAGTTGTGGACTCCACAGTCATACCATATGCAAAGAGTGTGAAGAATCTTGGGCTCCATGTAGATGAGAATCTGTCGTGGCAACAACATATCGGTCAGGTCAGTAAGAAAGTGTATAGCAGCTTACACTCTCTTCGCAAAATGAAATATCTGCTGCCCTCGGGAGTTAAAAAACAAATGGCGCAGGCATATATTCTGCCGCTGTTAGACTATGCGGACACTTGCTATTTAGACCTAAAAAGTGAGTTTGTAGATAAACTTGAACGCATGCAAAATGCATGTATACGCTACATCTACAACCTGAGGAAATACGATCATGTGTCTCATTATCGCAGGGAACTGGGGTGGTTAAAGATTAGAGAAAGACGTAATGCACACGTATTACATCTACTGTACAAAACGCTGCATAATCCAAATTCACCCATAAACTTGCGTGAAATGTTCGAACCTCTCTCAAGTCACGGCGTATGTCTCAGATCAACCAGCTCCCGTCTCCTGTTAATACCAAAGCATAACACAGAGTATATGTCTCGCTCCTTCACTGTACAAGCAGCGCGTTTGTGGAACGCCTTACCTGAGAGCTTACGCTATTGTCCTAGTCTGGCAATCTTCAAAAAACAGCTGAAAGAATATTACTTACTTAAACATACCTAAATAAATATGTCATTATTATTTATTATTATTATAAAAAAAATTGTTTTCTAATTGTTAATATTGTCTGGTAATGTTTTGGTTTTATACCTTTTTGTTGTTGTCATCTGTCATTCATTCATTCATAGTTATTCTTATATTATATACATATCTGTAATTCAACAATGCTGGTTGTTCTGTAACTTATATTTTTCCTATGTGCTAGCTACCACACTGTAAAGTATTCTTTTGATGTAACACCAATAGGGGGACAGGAGGAGATTACCTTAAGGTAAAATGCCCTCCTATTGGATGAAATTAAATTATGTAAATTAATTTGAAAAAATGTACCAACAAAGCATAAGTAATGATTTCATCCAATAAACGGTTATTTATTTATTATTATTATTTATTACAATGTAGTATAAATTGTAGGATTGTCAATGATTTGATTGAAAATTTAATTTAAGATTTCATTATACTTGCCTGCTGTTTTGGTTTTTTTTTTTGACCGTACGCCTAATTTATTAATAGCTTTGTGTTTTAACCGTGAACGTTCTTCCCGACCCGACGTGAGGGTTCCGCCCTTCGCTGTGCGTGGGCTGACACGCACTTGGCCGTTTTTATTATTTTTTAATAAATTAATGTGTTGTTTATTTTCTCTCTCCCAGAAGTAAGACGTGCTAGCCAGGATCCGACCCTTAAAAGGTCTATTTCAACTCAAACAGAGTCGCGACACAACTAGGTAGTAGATTTGTACGAACCACCATCTACGAACATTATATTAGTGAGATCTACATACACATATAGCTCGATAACATCACGCCTGTTTCCCAGTGAGGTAGCCAGAGACAGCGGACCTCCCCGTGCCACGATCCTGACACACCTCTGCCGCCTCCCATAACGTTCTTCATACATGCTCGTCGGTTACTGTTACTACGCACTTATTAGTGATCGACTGCTACGAATATTCTTGATGGCCAAGTTCGACCAAATTTGCTTTCCACCACGGAATTCGTCGTTGAATAGGCTTCAAAAAAGTCAGTAATATAGCTTTTCTAGGACTCATATTTTTCGAGATAATTGCCATTAAAAGGTTAGTTTCCGATGTTGGGCATGGATTTGGCGACCAACGCATAGGACCTCGATACATATCACACACACTAAATCACGACAATCGGGGTAAGCAGAGTAATCGGTGTTGTGCTGCAAGAACTCTGGTCAATTACAGCACAACACCAACCACGACGTTTCGCAAAGTATTCGAACAAGATTCAATCGATCAAGCAGCAAGTAAGGCACGAAGACCCACCTGCTGCATGACTGGGTGGAAGTACCGTGCCAAGGTGAGAGGTGGCGAGCCTGTCACCCTTTAGCACGGCATCTTGTCCGTATCCCTTAGTCGCCTTTACGACATGCATGTGGAGAGATGCAGTAGGGCTATTCTTTACCGTATAGGTAAAGAATAGCCCCACTGTACCGGCCCCACACGGTTACTGTTACTACCCACTTATTAGTGATCGACTGCTACGAAAATGCTGTTGGGCATGGGTTTGGCGACCAACGCATAGAGAACCTCGATTATCTTGAAAAATACAAGTACTAGGAAAAAATGCTGAGTACTTTTTGTCTATGTAAGGAATAATTTCCGTCCAGTTCAGTGTAGCCGGCACGACCGAAGGGAAGCACTGACGTGACACCAAGTTCACCCGGTGTTATGGGCTGACATCACGGATGTTGTAGGTGATGTAGCCAATCGTGTCAGTTTCCATAAAAAAAAAATGTGGTAGTAAGCGAATCCGATCAAGCCCGGACACCCTGTATAGTAATTATTACATATAGACCACGAAGTTATCTAGTATAGATACACCAACTATAGACTAAAAGGGTCCGACCTTCTCCCTACGGCAGGTTGTTCGGGCCAATTCGGATAACTCGGCAGTTAGATACACCTCAGTTACCTCCCAGGTGACCGAGTTCTATCTTTTTGCCGTTTGCCGCCACCTGGCGGCCATTATTATCGTGTTAATGTTGGCCATTAGTAAACAAAACTACTCTCTAGTTCCCAACTCTTAGATAGCTGTTAGCTGTAGCTCTCCGTACGTACGGCGGCGTACGGTGGTGCGAGTAGGTATTGTTTTAGGACCCGGCTGCGGCTGTTGGAAAGGGCGAGCAGTGGCGAGAAAGCAATATTGTGAGTCATACTAGAAAGAATTCTGTGCAAAAATATAGAATAGAACAGAATAGTATTTTATTCAATTGTACATACATGCATTACATTACATTAACACAAATGGAGCTACATAGTACAAAAGAAAGGGCGTAGGCGCAGCAAATGGCCACTCGAGTGTCTCAAGGGCCGCTGTTTTGAAGCCTAGCCTACACTAATAAATAAATTAAAATTAAATTAAATGTAAAAGAACTTAAAAACAGTGCACATTACAAATTTAACAACAGTGCACATTTACACAAATTTTTTACAAGTTTACACAGATTAATTTAGACAGCAGAATTAAACTAAGTATAGTTAGGTACCTATTAGATATTAAAACTTGGTATATTAAACCTATTAGATATAAATTGTACCTAAAATAAATAAACACGGAAAGCTAAAATTTAAATTAGATGGAATATAGTCAGCCAGTCATTCAGCTTGCATGCGTCCACTGCTGGACATACGCCTCATCAGTTTTCGTTCAGTCCTCCTGGCCTTTAGCGGTGCGGAACCACTGCTTTCCGCCGACGTACTTGACGTCGCCGTCCACCTGGCGGGGTGTCTTCCCTCACTCCGTTTTCCTGTCCACGGCCGCCAGTGTTACTCCAGCGATCGTCGTCTCTTCGGCTGACGTGCCCAGCCCAATGCCGCTTGAGCTTAGCCATCCGGTATTCAATCTACGACAAGACTCAAATGTGTGACATCACCCGTGATATCAGTCCAGAATTAGGTGCCGTGTCAATGCTTCTCTTTGGTTGTACCGGTTACACTGAGCTGGACAAAAAACACGAACAACTGTGCTATATAATTAGGCCAAAGAAATGCTAACGGTGCGTATAGAAAATTCGAACGGACAGAAAGTCCGAGTGTAGCTATTTCTACTGCTCCTTGTTTAGTTTTTAACCCCCGACAAAAAAGAGCGGTGTTATAAGTTTAACGTGGGTGGGTTAACTGGGTATGTGTGAACGCATGTGTGTATGTTTGGGTGTGTCTGTCTGTGGCATCGTAGCTCTCAAACGGATGGACCGATTTGGATGCGTTTTTTTTAATGGAAAGCTGGTTTAATCGAGATGGTTGTTAGCTAGGTTTGTAATCAAGTAATTAAGTAATTTGAAATAAAAGTTAAATCAAAATTTTTAAAAACCCTTGAAAAGTCTAAAATAATTTCCGTTTACTTACTTAAAGGAGTCGGGGGACCGCTAAGTAAATAAAATATAAAAAATCAGAGCTGCGCGGGACTTTACTTAGCTGTTCACCGACTCCTTTAAGTAAGTAAACGGAATTATTTTTAACTTTTTAAGGGTCGGGGTTTTTTTTCACACGTGGCTTATAATGATACCTACAGAAATATTGGCATCAGTAACTGTACAGAGCCAGCGACAAGCATAAAACTATTTCTCTCTCCCTCAATAACATTATTTGTATACGACGTCCACGCTATTCAGACGATGGGGCATCCCCAAAAACTTTATACAATTAAGATGGAGGATCTTATGAGTCGAGTTTAATCGTTAGAGCGGCCATTTTGCATTCTCAATCCCACCCCGAACGACCAGGAGGAACTCAACAGCGCGGCAGCCTTACCATAATCAGGCTTATCGTCGCTATGTTACGACCTTATGTTGTTGTTCAAAGTTTATAGTCCTAACAAAACCTTGTCTTGGACCCTACTTATTTAATTTATTATTTAAGATGCTTTTAGCGATACGTCGATCTAGGTCTCCGTCGTTAATCGCGCGTATTAGGACCCGTGCGAATGATAACGTCGGCCTATGTGCTTCCATTATAGCAATGAACAGAGAGGACGCATCCTGGCATCCCGTGAAAGCACCTATTACACAACACTAAGGTGTTATGGAGGAAAATTACTAAATAGGCCAAATGTACTAGAGTCGTTTAACTTATAGCGAACGCTTTCTAAAGTAATCAAATCAAATTAAAAGTATTTAATGCATATTTGTAGCATTTTATAGTACCACATTTGGTAATCAGTATATCTATCAAAATTGCCTGCCTAGGAGTGCAATACGAATTCTTCGATCTCGCATCTTTTTCTGACAGTCGTAAAATTTGAAATGTGATTAAAATTCAAGATTAATTTCACCGAAGACGTTCTTCAACGCTTTCCGATCCTGTTTGCGTGAATGCTCAACAAAGCCTCTCCATTTTCTGCGTTTTCCTTTTTTGCACCTCGAGCCAACAAAGCGACGCCGACGGTCGCCGGAGGCGCGGTGCGGCGCGGAGGCAGCGCCTCTGGTGGCGTCGCGACGCCACCGACTCTTAATTCAATTTAGCAAATGAAAAACACGATTTGATAAGCACCGTCTACCCCACCGCACCCACCGACCGTCTCCTGTCCCTTACGTAGAGGTCGGCGGCGAACTAGAAGCATCACCTGTGTGAACGATGATAAGAATAAAAACTTTCCATTCTGAGGACTTACTAAGTTCATAATGTCTTATGTCATACAGAACATTGTGCCATTCTTCATATGCCATTAACAAAACGGAAGAAAAGTTGTGAAAAATACATAAGCATGGAAATAAGTCAATTCAAAGATTTGTTATCTTGTATGTTGTTAACTTTCCATAATTATGTACAAACTACTAGCTAGAAAATCGGACAAAAATATTAAATTATTGAATTTAAATTATACTACTCCTGATTGTGAAATAAACGCTTTTTTAATTACTTACTTACTTACTATTGCAAATGATGCCGACGCTAGAATTCAATGAAAGAACCGCTTCTAAAACCGCTCTATGGTGAGTACCCAGCCGCGCCGCGCCGCCGCCCTGCCCCGCCCCGTCCGGCTGCGGCCCCGCCGCTCCCGCTCCCGGCTCCGCGGAGGCGGGAGCGGCGGCGGCGCGCCGCTCCCGGACCCGATAGGAGACGCGGTGTAAGTGGAATTAATGAATTGAAAGGATTTTTATTTGTTGTAACATAATTCAATGAAATGAGATTGTATCGTGCCGGTCCGGGGGGTATTAGGAGTCGCCGATATGTCACTTCACCGCAGCAGGCCACTCATTGCAATAATGTGTACACAGGAAAGACAATAATACTGATTTTAATGTTTATCCAATATGCGAACATTGACGTAGATAGATAAACAAGAGCGATGGAACATTTGTAGAACACAAGAACAATACTATTATTTATCCCAAAGGTCTTAATTCCTTCAGCGTATGTTTGTGTACCTACAGAAACGTACGCCTACATAATATGCATATTCAATCATATTTTTATTGTTAAAATATTTTCCATTTTCACGAATACCATCAGCCCAAAAATATATAAATATTGCTTTCAAGGAATACAATTGAACAGAGGAACCGGTAAAGAGAGAGCTGGATGATTGAGATGATACGGGGTCATCCCATGACCCCAAAACTTCATAGACCCATCTCTCAATAGCTCCCCGTCGCTACTTCCGCCCGCCCTCCCTAGTCATTCCCCCTTGCACCGCCGCCCCCGCCGCGCCGCCCCTCCGAAGCATCACAATGGAGCTGTCGAACTTATTCATATAATTCGAGATGTTCGCGCCTCGGCTCACCTCTGAATAGGTCAAATCACAAACATACAAATGGTACCCAACAGCCTTCCAATTTCCCACCGAGGCGCTTCAAAAGCCAAAATGAAATTCTAACATCGCATAAATCAAGCGTAGGTTCGGTAGGTAGGCTCGACTGCAAAGTTAGACTACGCCTATCGACGATGGTATCGCTCGGCCGCCGCGCGCCGCGCCGCGTATACAAACAATATGGAGTTCTATCGACGAACGCACAACATCTTCACACTAATATCGCCGTTCAGATGAACAGCAATTTCGGTGTTGGAAGCGTATGTACCTGTTCCGTACGCCCAGAAACATTTGTATGAATACACATTGAAAGGGAAGAATGCTTCATAAAATGTCAGTAAAATGTCATCGAACAATGCCGCGCCGACATTAAGAGGAATTTGTGTATTTATTGTAAGCATTTCAAGGCGGCAATGGCGCCGCGGGGTCGACGACGAGGGCGCGGCGCGGCGCGAGTGGAGCGACGGAATTGGGGAAGGGTATCGCCCGTTTGGTTTCCCGAGTATTTACTTTAAGTATGTATTGTTTATTACAAATTTAACGCCCACAGCGCGTTTTTCTTAAAAGTTTTAGTTTTTCGTTATTTCTACTCATTCATCAATCTTTTTCAATGAGTGTCAAGTTGCATATTCTAATGTTTGCAAAATCGTAAGGTAGCCCCTGTCATGGAATTTATGGTTTTATTAAAATTCACAAAATATTAAGATAAAACACGTTTACACTTAGGTATAAAAATTTACCTCTGCAATACCTTTACAAGGCTACTTGCGGCGCCCACAGCGGCCGTCAATACGTTGCCTACTACTAGCATGTTTATGTGTAACCCTTTATCCCCAGCAGAGCCTGTAATCCCGCGAACGTTATCGCTACAAAGGGCGCCCCCGTACCTGCGAACAAAAAAACCCTCCAGAACTAATTATACCGTATATCGCGAAATAAATGGACCGTAAAGGATAAAAACGCCGTAAATACAAAAGAATACGGCGACCAGCCGTTCTCGCCTCATTTATTTGCAATCGGGGAGAGACACAATACATTGAATAATTTGCAGGGTCCCGCACGCGCGCCAAACTGCTGCCTCCGCCGCCGCGCCGGCCTCCCTTCGTGGTTCCTCTATTTCCTATATGTTCGCATAAAAACTGATCGCGTGTCCGGAATAACATTCGTGTGACAGAATCGTAGCCTTATTATTATTTTCAATAAGGGGTTTCCTTTCGAAAAATGAGAAGTTTTGAGGCCACTATGTGGCTTCTATTTGCGCTTATTATTTCTGATACGTATCCTACGTATCATATTTTTCAGACACGCTTACTTTCGAGGCGAAACCTTTGTATGCTACGTCGTAAGTAGAACACTAACATTTTCATTGATTTTTTTTGCCCTTTACTGTGTAGACAAAGAAACTGTAATATGATTAGCTGATCGTTGAATTCTATTAGGAATAGAGTAGGTCGTTGCGAGAACCTATATTGTATATTATTTCTATACGCCTACAGCTACTACTGTTTCTAAATCCCACATTCAAGTATCAAGTATACTTACTGGAAATAAATGTTTTTGTATTTACAACAGCTTTGGCGTTTGAGTTTAAGGAGTGGATAGTTGTTGAATATCAACAGGCTCCCAGCGAAGCGGACGCTCGCAAATTAGTACGCCCAGTTCAGTTCAGTTCAAAACATTAATTTGTTTAAAAGTCTAAAAATATACTCCATCAAGAGAGGCGTGAATGGACACCTGTCAGCCCGGCGGCATGGCATTCGCAACCACCGCATACGACCGAAGGTCTATGGGCGTCATTACATTTACGCGTTACATCTTATGGGTGGCTCTGCGCCATGTCTGGCGCTTTCAATAAAAATAAATAAACAAATTAAATACCTAAGTATTAATAATTAAATAAAAATAAAAGATTGTACACAACCCGACTATGAAAAACGAAGTTCATATTATTAAAGAGCAGAAATGCCGTACTCGTGCTCTCTGTCCGATCGAATACTTTCGACTTTTCCAATTCCCATTTTGGATACCTTTAAATATTACCGTTTTAACAATAAGGCGCGAGTGAGACGAATCGAGTTACACCTTACTTATTAAAATTAGTCCAATACTTTAGACTATAGATTGGAACATATTCATAATTTTTCATACATACGGAGTTGCACGCTATCCTCATAACCCTTCATTTTGGATTCAATATAGTTGGGCCTATTAAAAGTTAGGAACTTTTAACAAGATGTTGTCTTTCTTATTCACTGTACAGTAAACAAAAAAAAAATCTTTGAAATAAGTAATAGGTTCTATTCGTCGAATAAAATGCTTTAAATAACAAGCACCGCATAATAATTACATTTTTAAATAAAGCATAGAGGAACTAAAAGTCATAAAGTCAAATCTTATAAGGATAAATTACTCTTCATAAAACCTTTGGAGCCATTACTCTAGGTGCCACAATCTCGTCTCATGTGTCATAATCTGAGAAGGGTTGAAGCATAAAGGGAAATCTAACAATAAATATATTTGTTGTTAGTCACGCTTGTGACGTAGAGTCGCGTCGACCTGATCTCTCTTCAAGCCGCTCAAGCGAGCCAAGGCTCTTCCAGTTCGCTTTAAACTTGAGAACACTGCGCCAACATCAAACAAATTCATTAGTTAGGTAAACTAACTAATACTAATATGATATTAATTATACAAGATCCAAATTTAATAATTAATATTACAATATCAACCTTAATTTGTTTTTTTTTTATGTAAGTAAAGTGTGGACAAATGTGTAAGTAATAAAACAACTCGTGAGTAGCTTCACGTTTCATATGCCTACTAGAGTTGGTACCTACCAGATAAAACTGTATTTTCTCAATTTAATTTGAAATTCTAATTTCGAACTCGACTCGACGCCGACTCGTCTGCCCCGACCGACTCGGTCCGGCTAGGGTTCCTTCGTCGACTCGTGTCGGCGCAGCGGACGCGGATGCGCGATTGAGGACGAGTGAGGGGCCGGTAATCTTCACTGAAAGAGGACGCGACACACTCCTAGCCGCCTGCTTGTGGGCGCCGCCGCCGCCGCCGCGCGCCGCAAGGACTGACCGAGGCGAGAGGCAAATCGGCTTGCCACTCAGTGGATTGAGCGCTGTACCCCGCCCGCCACATTAGAATAAATAGGTAGCGTATATGTAGGTATAATGCGGTACTATTGTGTGACGAGAGAAGTATAGAGTTCACGTTGAGTGTATGTCAAAATGTTTTGTTAGTGTTTAGCGAGAACAAATGTATTAAAATGCAAACAAATAAAAATTGGGTTGTCTCGTGAAACTTAATATTTTATTTTTATGGAAACTGAGACGGTTGGCTACGTCATCACCTCCAACATCCGTGATGTCAGCCCATAACACCGGGTGAAATAGGTGCCATGTCAGTGCTTCCCTTCACTTCATGTCGGCTACACTGAACTGGACAGAAAACACGAACTATTTACATAGCCGTTTCGACCGACGTTTCATTCAGTGCGGTCACCCATCCAAGTGCTGACCGCGCTCAGGGTTATATTATTATGTAATTCGAGCTGAATCAGAGGGGCCAGAGCGCATACCAGCCAATATCACCAACGAGATTGAAAACACAACCTTTCATAATTGTCGCTTTAATCAAAATTTATCTTATAATGTAAAACATGAATGAAGAATGGACAGGAAGGTACATTGTAAGAAATGTTGCTTTATTCAGTTATGTACATTGCTATTATATTTTTCACTTCCTCAACAATTGCCTCCATGAACTTATTTAACAGCTCTATAAACTTATTTGTACATGGACCGAGAAACCTGGTGTGTGAGTCTCAAAAGTTATACATTATAAGACAAAACCTCTTTATATCTCCTGAGTCCTAAGTAATGTATTACGCGCAGGTACATACTTACATGCATGTATCATACATAAAACAGAAAGGACTTTAAAAAGGACTTACTAGGATTACAAGTCGACTCAATCCCAACAATCACCTCATGCATGCTTTCAGACTTTCTTTTAAACTATCTTTGTATGCGCTCCGTACAAAATTAAAGCGATAGGTGATACAAGTACTGTGTGGGGCCGGTACTTAAAAAGAATATCCCCACTGCATCTCTCCCCATGCGCAAAAGGCGACTAAGGGATAAGGACAAGATGCCGTGCTAAAGGGCGAGAGTTTCGCCACCTCTCACCTTGGCACGGTACTTCCACCGAGTCATGCAGCATGTGGGTCATCGTGCCTTACTTGCTGCTTGATCGATTGAATCTTGTTCGAATATTTTGCGAAACGGGGTGGTCGGTGTTGTGCTGTAATTTACCAGAGTTCTTGCAGCACAACACCGATTACTCTACTTACCCCAATTGTCGGGATTCAGCGTGTGTGATATGTAGGTGGTACATGTTAGACTTAGTCAACTAAAATAATGATCACTGACGTGTAGGGTAGAGTCGGTGGGTTTGACTTGACAGCGCGGGAGTGGGAGTCGAGCATAACCTAAAAGGAGAGCGTGAGGATGTCTGAAACTGTGAACTAAATAAAATATTAAAACACGACGTTTTGGTAGCATTCATTGTGCCCATCCATGATACAACCAAACATGGCGCAGCCGGTGTTCTAACCTAACGGTGAATGGCCTAGTGCAGCTCGGCAGAAAAGAAATAAAGAGCGATGGCAAGTTACGCGGCCGTTCCTCCCGGTCCGCTCAATCTAGCGGCGCCGAACCTTGGCGAGGAGTTCGAAAGGTTCAAGGAAGACGTCACAACCTACTTCACCGCCACGGAAACAGATGAAAAGTCGGAAGCGATTCAGGTCGCTCGCTTGAAAAACCTACTAGGTGAGCCGGCAAGAAGAGTTTACAGTACAATCAAGAATGAAAAAAAAGAGACAATACAATCAATTTATGCGGCTCTCGGACAGTACTGCACCCCAAAGGAAAACATGACACTGAATATCTTCAAATTTATGTCTAGAAAACAGACAAATGGTGAACTATTTGATGACTATGTCACAGACCTCAGGAAGCTAATCAAATGCTGCGGATTCAAAGATCAGGAAGAGAAAATGTTGAAATCTCAAATCATCATCGGCATGCAGGATAGCAACACTCAAGAAAAATTGATTCGGGACAATCCTGACCTTACGAAAACATTAGACTATTGTAAGGCAGTAGAGCTGGCGGAGAAAAATATGAAAATACTAAAACCATCAACGGCAGAAGTGGAAGCCTTACAACCAGTAGCGGGCCCAGCAGCACCACGCCAAGTACTGTGCTCAAGGTGCGGGTCCAACCGTCACACGCACAAGCATGAAAGCTGCCCAGCACTCGGTTCATCTTGCAACAAGTGCGGAAAGCAAAATCACTTCGCCAAGCAATGCAGAAGCTCCACACCCAAGCAATACACCACATCCCAGAAAGGCGCAACAGCAGCCCGGTATCGCAGAGCACCTCGCGCGTATGAGTTGAGCACTGAGCAGCCTGAGGAGTATGAGACCTACAGCGTCGACTGCAGCGAAAGTCAACAGGAGGTGACACATCCTAATAAATGGTTCAAAGTAGTTCGTGTTAACGGTCATGGTATAAATTTCAAATTAGACAGCGGGGCCGAAGTTAATGTTCTACCATACAGTTATATAAAAACATGCAATTTACAGAAAAGTAAGATAAACCAATGTTCAGTAGTAATTAAATCATTTGGCGGTCATATTATTAAACCGGTAGGTTACATAACTACTTCAGTTGAAACAGATGTTTCCAAAGTTGAAAATGTAAAATTCTTGCTAGTAAATAATGTAAACTGCATCCCTATTTTGGGACTAGCCACTTGTGTAGCTCTAAACTGCTTGCAACGAGTGGATGTATGTCAAGTAATAGACAAAAAGGCAACATTCATACACAATAATATTGATATATTTTCAGGTTTAGGGGAGTTCCCAGACGAGTATGATATAAAACTGAAGCCGGACGCCCGTCCGCAGTCCAATCCGCCTCGACGAGTCCCGATGGCCATCCGTGACAGACTACTCAATGAGCTAAAAGATCTGCAGTTAAGAAATATCATAACGCCAGTAGAAGAGCCATCAGAATGGGTAAACAATATTGTAATAGTGGAAAAGCCTAATGGTAAACTGCGAGTTTGCATAGATCCCACAGTCTTAAATCAAAATATTCTGCGTGAAAATTTCTCTATACCTACATTAGATGATATTCGGTCACAGCTCATAAATAAAAATGTTTTTTTAGTACTTGACTTAAAAGATGGCTTTCACCAAATCAGACTAAGTGAGCCAAGTAGCAAACTATGCACATTCAGTACACCCTTTGGGTGCTACCGATATCTTCGGGCTCCTTTTGGCCTCTGCTCCCTCCCTGAAAGGTTTCAGAGAATGACCCAAAAATATTTTGGGGGCATAGAGGGTGTTACGGTTTATTTTGATGACCTGCTTCTATCTGCTGAAAATGTTGAAGAACTTGAAGCTATACTAAACAAAGTTTTACAGCGAGCTCGAGAGAATAATGTAAAGTTCAACCCAGACAAGTTACAGTACATATCAGATGAGGTTAAATTTTATGGCTATATATTTAGCAAAGAGGGTATGAGAGCAGACCCAGAAAGAGTTAAGGCCATATCGGAACTAGAATCGCCAAAAAACAAAAAAGAATTGCAAAAACTATTAGGTGTAGTGAACTTTTTAAGAGATTTTGTACCTAACATGTCTGAGTTGACTGCGCATCTCCGTAAGTTGCTGAGAAAGGAATCAGAGTGGCTTTGGTCTCAAACGCATGAGGAGATCCTCACTAAATTGAAAAGTATAATCGCAAACAAGACAATACTAGCGTCCTTTAATCCACATAAACTAATAGAAATTCACTGTGATGCAT
The DNA here is from genome assembly GCA_946902875.1 of Nematopogon swammerdamellus. NCBI lineage: Eukaryota > Metazoa > Arthropoda > Insecta > Lepidoptera > Adelidae > Nematopogon > Nematopogon swammerdamellus. The sequence continues at coordinate 10,139,252 of OX336337.1, forward strand.
CACAATATGCAGTGGGATGCGCGCTTTTTCAAGAGGGTAGACTAATAGCTTGTGCTTCACGATCTATGACAGACACGGAATCCAACTATGCTCAAATTGAACGTGAAATGTTGTCAGTCACATTTGCGTGTAAAAAATTTCACAATTTTATCTATGGACACAGAATCAAAATATTCAACGATCATCAGCCTTTAGAATCAATTGCTAAAAAAAGTATTGATCAAATAAAAAACAACCGTCTCAGAAGGTTACGGCTCAAACTATTAATATATGATTTCCAACTCATTTACTTACCTGGTAGTAAAATGTACCTTGCTGATCTCCTCAGTAGGAACTGTCTACGCCGACAGGAGCCCGAAGACATTCAGATGCAGGACATTGTTCATACTGTTTGTGTCAATTCTCTAACCGTGTCAAGCAAAGAACTGGATAAGCTACGAGAGGAAACAAACAAGGATGGCTCATTGAGTTGTGTGTTGCGGTGGTATCAGTCGGGCTGGCCGACACGGTGCACTGCCGGCGGGGAGACCGCTCACTATTTTAAGCTAAAAAATGACATCACAGTTGAAAAGGGCCTAGTGTTTATCAATAATTGCTTGATTATACCGTATTTACTAAGACACTCATATTTAAACTTACTGCATGAAACTCACCTGGGTGCTAAGAAAATGAAAAAGGTTGCAAAAAGTATTGTGTATTGGCCAGGTATTAGCTCTGATATTGAATCACACACGAACAATTGTCAAATCTGTCTAAAGTACAGTAGATCAAAAATTGCTGAACCATTAAAAAGCCATGATATACCAAATATTCCTTTTTACAAAATAGCTGTTGATATTGCCACACTTGAGTCTCAGGATTATTTGGTCCTAATTGATTACTATTCACGGTGGTTAGAAATTGTACCAGTCAACAAGAAAAACAGTGCAACAATTATTTGCGAATTGAAAAAAAATTTCTGTAGGTTCGGGATACCAAGTGTCGTTATAGCCGACAACATGCCTTTCGACAGCAAAGAAATGAAAGAATTTTCCGCATCTTGGAACTTTACAATTCAAACCTCGAGCCCTCACTATGCTCAAAGCATGGTTTGGCGGAGAAGGCAGTTGGTATTGCGAAGCAGATGTTGAGGAAGGCCGGTGAGAAACAGCAAGATCTAGAGTTGTACCTTCTAAACTATAGGAACTCACCTGTAGCCCAGTTAGATTACTCTCCTGCTCAGTTACTAATGTGTAAATCACTCAGGTCCAAATTACCTATGGATAGCAATAATTTGCGACACATCAAAGTTGATGAAAAAATACATAATAAAATGTTAGAAAATCAAAACAAACAAAAAGTGTTGTATGATAAAAACACCATAAATGAACAGATATATCAAGTAGGAGAGAAAGTGATGGTGCAAGATGTTAGGACACGACTTTGGGAACCAGGAGTAGTAAAAAATATATTAGCTGCACCTCGCTCGTATATAGTACAGTTAATTAAAAATTTGAAAATGTATCGAAGAAATTCTCACTTTATTAAAAAGCTACAGAAAGATGATGACGTAATAGTTGACAAGAGGGGGGAAGAAAGGAGCTCAAGTGCTGAGACTCCTCAGATGCCGAGCTCTCTGTGTGCATCACCTCAGGCTCCGAGGGGGCCATCAGTACTCCGGCCACAACCTGTGCTTACCTCACCTGGCACACCTGTTAGACGATCTAATAGAATTGTTAGGCCGCCGATGCGGTTAAACCTGTAAACTTTTGTAGTAGGTATCTAGATTGTTATTTATATCTCATATGTTTGTAATAATTAATAGCCAGTAGACTACCTAGCTTAGGTCCATAGCAGAGTTAAGTGTGTATTGTTTGCCAATGTTTATATTTCTTTATGTTTAATTCTTTAGTTATACATTAGTGAGAGAAGGGGCATGTTAGACTTAGTCAACTAAAATAATGATCACTGACGTGTAGGGTAGAGTCGGTGGGTTTGACTTGACAGCGCGGGAGTGGGAGTCGAGCATAACCTAAAAGGAGAGCGTGAGGATGTCTGAAACTGTGAACTAAATAAAATATTAAAACACGACGTTTTGGTAGCATTCATTGTGCCCATCCATGATACAACCAAACAGTACAAAAGTGATGACGTGCCAATGTCGCTTCGACTTCTACTTCATCTAAGTCTAATTCCTACATAACAAATTAAATGCTATTAATTATTATTCCCGTAAATTATTCCAGCGACGAAACGATGGCTTCTGTAAGCAGCTTGCGGCGGCGGCGATATTTCAGCTTGGAAAAGCACGAAGTGGCATGATGTGTATGTGATGTGTAAACCTGAGTGTAAATAAAAGAGCGGCGCGGCGCGTGGCGCGGAGTAGGTTACGCTTTTCAAGAAACTAATCTAACATGAGATTACACACATAGACGAAATTTCACTATTTACGTATGCACTATTTACTCTAGTTCTTTTTATTTTTTTCAGACAATACTAAACTTAGGACGGATATTGTCTATTATTTTCATAGATACCTGTGATGTATAATTATATAATATATTTAAATTTATTTATGTCAAATTATGATACAAAATAATTTACATAAAACAATTAGGTTAGGTAATTATTGTACAAAACTTGGTTGGATATTTTACTCGTCCGTATACAGTTACCCAATTATTGGTAGAACTCGTGCCGCCGAAACACGATTTTTGATAGTTTTAGGGTTCCGTACCTCAAAAGGAAAACACTGAAACTTTGTTGCCCGTCCGTCTGTCCGTCAGTCATTAAATTTCTTCTCAGTAACAATGTCTCAGAGATATCTCAGAGGTGTCAAATTGATGTTAACATCAAAAACTGCATAACATTCAATATGGAATCGAGCAAGTTGACTGAACGCAATAGATTGCGTCATACCTAATAATAAGATACAACTGTTCAAAAATTTATAATAGAGAATAGGTCATCGACCCTGTGGCGAAAATGGTAAAGCGCTAGCGGCCTAAGCCGGACCTCCAGGTTCGAATCCTGATCTGAACGTATTATTAACCCCCGACGAAAAAAGAGGGGTGTTATAAGTTTAAGGTGTGTGTCTATGTGTGTTACACATACAGTATGGGTTTGTCTGTCTGTGGCATCGTAGCTCTCAAACGGATGGACCGATTTCAATGCGGTTTCATTTATTGGAAAGCTGGTTTAATCGGGATGGTTATTAGCTAGGTTTGTAATCAAATAATCAAGTAATTAAGCAATCAAAAAATTTATTATCGTAAAAAGTGGACGGATTTGAATGCGGTTTTAAAAAAAAAGCTTTAAATAAAAGTTAATTTATAAATTTGAAAAACCCCCGACCCTTAAAAAATAAAAATTAATTTTCGTTTACCTACTTAATCGGTCGGTCGAGTCGGGGGTCCACTAAGTAAATAAAATATAAAAACTCAAAGCTGCGCGGGAATTTACTTAGCGGTTCACCGACTCCTTTAAGTAAACGGAAATTATTTTTTACTCTTTAAGGGTCGGGAGTTTTTTTTGCTCTTCATTTTCGGCTTTGCATCTGTCTAGTGAACAGTGGCGGCTGGTGACTTCAGTGACCGGTAGTGCGCTAAGTACCTACCTACTTAAATACCAAATTTCCCAATACATTCACAATGTTATTTTAAGATCGGGACTTCCGAATTTTTTAAACGCCTGCGTTTTATTGAATGAATATGAATATGAATATTCTCAAGACACTCAATGAGCTGCAAAAAACAAGAAAAAAATAAACCAAACAAGTTTTTTAACTCATTTTTAGTACCCTTATGAATATACCCATAGACCACAACACTACTGCAGCTTTCAAAAAGAAAAAGTAGTAATATCCTAAAAATAATTAAAAAATATATATAAAAATAAAAGCATTTGAAAAGTAGGAATTGAACCCGGGATCAGCTGATTGTAAAGCCTTACCTTTAACCAACTCTTAGGCAAATATCGGCACCATTTAATTCACAGTATCACGTGACAGAAAGCACAAAATCTAACCATATCCCATTTTAAATATTCGCGCGCTAACGGGTATGTGACATCACATGACAGCGGGCTGACTCTAGCTAGCTAGCTGCTGGCGCGTTCACAGTACTCACACCAATGCAATTGTGCAAGTGCGAGTGAGACAGATCGGGCGTATGCAGTGCGACGTCACCCGTGCGCTTACACACATACACTACGCGATAGTGTTAGTACGTGCCAGCTTTAATTAACAGAACTGTAGACGGACTCGTGCAAAACGAATCGCTCGCGACGCGACGTGTCGTACGCGCGGCTATTCACGATATAGCGTCCTTGTTTGGCGCTCGTGCGCCGCACGCAGAACTCCATTTCGGTCCATACTATTTCTATGAAGTATCTTTTGTCTCACGCGCCAGCGGTGTTTTGCCGATCCCCATACATTCAGTATGGGAGACCCGCGTGCGCGTTTCGATTCCGCACGGGGCGCGCATTTACTCGCAAAAAATTGCCTTGTGATCTATAAAATAAGGTCGAATTCACATTCTTATTTATTTGAAGTACGATCTTTATGGTTTTAATGTAGGTATGTTGTAAGATATTATTTATTTTGAGTGAAGTGAAGACTTCTCGTGGTACGGTAGTGCGGCGCACGAGCGCACTTTAGGACCAGCCGCCAGTGCTAGTGAATATATATAAAGGGATTAAATGGTGACCACAACATATAAAAATATTATAAATATCAAATACTACTTAAGGTCTTAAACGTCATGGAGGTGTAAAAAATCCAGCTTCTAAGTCAATTCAATCAAAAGATACAGCTATTTATGTTACATATTTTGATATTTGCAAACTCAATTATCAAAACCATCGGGTACTTCTCGTTAGACTAGAATAATGAAAGCCTCTCTTATAGTTTACAGGAAAGCCTAAAAGAAAATCCTATGTCATAAAGTTCTCACGGAAAACGGAATAGTACGAAACCCTCTCCACACGAGTTCGACTCGCACTTGACAGCTTTTATTAAAAACGGCAGCAAATACATACAGGCGTCAAATTTGCTGTGATTACAGTGCAAAATCTAGATTAAAACATCATATAATATAAACCGGCCAATTATCTGGTGGTACGGAACCCTCGGAGTCCGACTCGCATTTGGCCGCTTTTTTAAATATTGTTTGCTTAACTTACGGAAACTCGTAATAATATTAGTTCCTACTCTGGCATATTGCTCATTCCTCTGGCATATTTCATCTTCATAAAAATAAAACTCTGAAGTTATTGAAATATGTAGTGCTGTTGAGTCGTCGCCACATGTGGTGCCAGGGCCCTGGAGGCTGCGGCGGCGGCCGGCGGGGGCGGGAGGGGTTGTGCCACGACTCCGCCACCGCATTTACTGATTATTCCGCTCGGCAGCGTCGAGAGGTCGCCGCAAATAAGCCCTGGCGTCTCCTGCGGAACCCTGCGCGCTACCACTCGCGGACTCGACCTAATTCCGTGACGTATCATCGTACGCACCGGCTTTCTCCACTCATCCTTTCAGACGACAACGACTAATCTCCATATTCATTCTAAGTTTAATCTCCAAATAAGTATAAGAGCAAACATTGTTACTAATCTAAGCAGAGCCAAAACAATTGAATGCTGGGTGAACGTATATTCTATAAATAGGTAGTATGAAAACCTCGATAGTATGCAAATACAATTTCTACAATATTCTGTATGTTCGCTAATACTAATAACTCAAGAACAGCTCCACCAATTTGTATACAGTTCTGAACAATTATCTCCGGATCGTTACAGGGCGCTCGTAATGATAAGCCAGACTTTTGGCTCGTAACTTCGAACCACACACATCTCCACAATACACTGTTGGTGGCTATGAAAGTGAAGCCAGACAGGAGTATGCGAACCGGAGACGGGACGTATTAACTGAATAATGTATCCAGTATGATTTGACAGCTCCCCTACGAATTCAGTGCGACAACTTTCCTGTAACACACGAACTTTTTACCGACAACAAGTTATTAATTCTCAATGAAAGCTCCCGACCGACGACGCCCATTTCGTGAAACCCCATCAATCTCGAACTTTTTTGACAAACGACTCGGCTCCAGTCGTAATTAGAATATAACGGGACCTGACGAAACGCTGAATTGAATTAGAGTGACGGACATGTTGGCACTGCACTGGTACGTTTTCATCGGGTTAAATTGTTTTTGGAATTTTTTTAAGTGTTGACTTTTTTATTTATTTTCTTGTAATGTTGCTCACGATTCAAGCTGTCTCAAGCAGTTAAAACATTTCATCGGTACACATTTATAGATACATATTTTTACTTTCCTGTTCGTTTCGTTAATAGTCACAATTCTTCTATGTAAAATATAATGAGCTAAAAAGTAAACAATTATAACCTGCTAGATATATAAATGGTCAGTTTCTAAATATTATTAACTAGCGGACGAAACGAGACGTGGCGCCAGGGACCACTCTGCTACCTCAACCCTAAATACCTTAATTGCAAGAACAATAAATGGGGGTAGTCGGCGGTAGATAGTGGCGACCGCTTGGATCATCTCTGGACAATTAGCACCCAGTCTGCGGCGGAGAGAGCCAACCTCGGCCCACCATTGAAGCAGCCCACCACCACCTCATTCCAAGTTACACTAGTATAGTTACTAGTACACTAGTATTTGTAGTTAATTCAAACAATACAAAAGGAAATGAAATATAGGGAAATTTAATTAAATAAAATTACATAACATGAAATTAAATTTTACTTTATTTAACACTTTTATACGAGTAGGTAGGTATACAATGTAATTCGCATCAGACGACTCATAGCATGCGTGTTTACAAAGACACGTGACCTCACAAGGTGTGAGAGAGAGAGGCGTATTATTGGCAATTTCGTCTTCACCATTATGTGATATCGTAATATTTATAGTTCAGTAAAATTGTTTTTATAATCGATAAATACGAGTACTAGGAAAAATGCTACCGAGCTTTTTTTTTAAACTTGTTAATTTTATTGAATAATACAGTGGTGGTAAGCAAATTATCGAACTGGGACAGCCTGCTTATCTATCTATATCATGACATTGAAGTTATTTATTCTTCATCACTTTAAACATGACATTCACAAGATACGATGTTTAGTGTTCAACTTGGAATAGCGCTATGTTACTGCAGCCCCCCGTCCGCGCTCCCGCGTATTTAACAAACATTCGACATAGGTAGGCGCGTCGCTCTACCTAGTGTAGTGTTTTAAGCGGAATAAGATAAAAAATATCACTCAGTATTAATAAACTATATATTTTTTTATTGTATAACATTGATAAAATTAACCTAATAAATAAATAAAGAAAAACTAAATACTAACATTTAAGATTACTATATTTATTTAATTATTTAGAAAAGCAATGGTATATGTTCAAATTACGAAAAAAAGGAAACTATATCTAGAAGTATTTTGATGCAGATCAGGCTTCCCTAAATAATAGGTACTAGACTAGACATATGAATGCCCATTTGTTTATAATCCTCTAAATAAAAGTCTTCAGCCCCCAAATGTTGACTAAAACAATCTCTTGTCGTGATGAGACCGAATTTGCGCACTCCTGTATTTTCTTGTTTCTTTTCATGTACCTACTTGTTATAAATCCACAATGATTCAATGAAAATCGTTTTTCCTTCGATAGCAATATTTTATTTGTCCTAGACTTTCAAGTGACATATGCCAGATTTTAAAATTTTCTTTTCTGTTCCATTTGGTCGGCTACAATCTCCTCCTCGTTCTCTGGTGGATGCCGACTGGTGGGTAGTGTCTCCGCCTGCTCTCTTTCACTTAGAAGCAGTACAATGCGGGATGCTGGGCGGCGCATTGTACCTCCTCTTGCGGCGACGTCGACAATGCGCGCTCGTCCATCTTTGCCTGGTACAATAGCAGAGATCCTGCCCCGGGCCCATGTGTTTCTAGGAACCGTTGAATCTGCAATCAGAACAATGTCGCCCACAGAGAGCTTATTTTGGCTACCTTGTGTCCATTTTGTGCGTCCGTGTAGCGACGGTAAAAATTCTCGAATCCATCGTGCCCAGAACATGTCAGCGAGCCTTTGTGCGATGCGCCACCGTTTTCTTAGCTGCAGGTCTTCGTCGGTAAATGTTCCTGGCGTCTGCAGAGAGCTGGCCGAACCCAGAAGAAAATGATTTGGAGTCAAGGCCTCCTCCTCGTTTGGGTCTAAGTTTACATGGGTAAGCGGCCGGCTGTTCACAATGTTTTCCGCTTCGGTGAGTAAGGTTAGGAGAACCTCTTCGCTGGGAGCTCTGGAATTCAAGGTGGCGTATAGTGCCACCTTTATAGACCGAACTAATCTTTCCCATACACCACCCATATGCGCCGCGTCCGGAGAAGCGCCAGTCGATTCCCCTTTCGGTAGTATATTCTTGGAGCCTGTCATTTTGCACCATATCCTGGAGAGCTTTGCGTAGTTCTTTGTCCGCTCCTCGCAGATTTGTCCCGTTATCCGAATACATTTGTACCGGATTCCCTCGACGAGCTGCCATTCGTCTTATTGCAAGGATCGCGGAATCGGTAGACAGGGATGCAGCTAATTCTATGTGGACTGCTCTAATGCTTAGACAAGTAAAGAGAACTCCCCATCTTTTCTCGTGTCTTCGGCCAATGGTCACATTCATGGGGCCGAAAAGGTCTACTCCACAGTAGCTGAACGGTCTACAGTGGTGTTCGAGACGTGCCGGTGGAAGTCTAGCCATGAGAGGTTGTTCACTGTGAAGTCTTCTTGCTCTGCAGATGACGCATTTGGTTACAATGGAGCGTGCAGTTACCCGCAGTCGGAGTATGTGATATCTTTGCTTCAACTCGTTCAGCAGTGTCTCAAAACTGTGATGCCCTAGCTGCTTGTGTTTATCATTAATTATGAGTCGGGCTACATGGTGACGTCCGTCAACAATTACTGGTTTCTTCATTGCATGTGGCACATCTTTCACTGCTTCAATCCTACTATCAACAACAAGTAATCCATCTTTGTCGAACATAGGTCTAAATTGTCTCAATTTACTCGTTGGTCTTATTTCTTGGCACTTTTCCAAAACTTCTATCTCCTCAGGGAAAGAATCTCTTTGTATTTGTTTTAAAATTAGTCGTTCAGCACGTCCCACTTGATCTGTCGTCAAGTGTGTATTTCGTTTTCTGCACTTGTCGATAAAACATAGTGCCATTGCAACTGTTCTTAGTAAACGGCGCCAATTGGAAAATCTACTCATATCGATCAGAGGGGTCCGTTCGATGACTGCCAATACGATCTCATGCAATTCTGTTGTAGTCTGTTCTGCGTTTGGTTCGAGGTTTTGCCATTAATCTACAGGAAGCCGCAGAAAGTCGGGGCCTTCTATCCATTTTGACTTGTTAAAAATACTACTCCTTGTAGCTTCATCGGCCACATTTATCCGTCCTGGCAACCATTTCCACTCGCTTGCTTTAGTTATTTCTTCTATTCCTGCTAGTCGATGTAAAACAAATGGCTCATTTTGACGTGGGCTCTTCTGTATCCAATGCCAGACGGTTTTCGAGTCAGTCCAGAAGTAACGTTTCTCTATTTCAAATTCGATCTCCTTTTCTACGGTAGAACCAAGCCTGGCGCCCATCAGTGCAGCTTGTAGCTCCAGCCGGGGAATTGTGGTTAGCTTTAGTGGTGCTACACGACTTTTTGCCGCTACGAAAGCAACTTCTCGTCCTCTTTTTAAGTAAGAAACTGCTGTATAGGCCTGCTCAGATGCGTCGACAAATACGTGAAGCTGAAAACTATCTTCTGTTTTGCTGAAGCCGTAACATCGAGGGATAGAAAAATTTTTACAGGCTTTAATTTCATTCAACCAGCTGAACCAGACGTTAGATTGTTCGTCAGGTATTGTCTCGTCCCATGTCAAACCAGTGCGCCAAACCTCTTGCAACAGAATCTTTCCACGTACCAAAATCGGTGATAGTGATAGTCCAAGGGGGTCAAATATTGTCATAATCACCTTGAGCATCTCTCGCTTTGTTGGACTACGACGACATTCGGCCACTTCAGCATTAACCTTCTTAAGACTTAAGTCAAAACCCAGTGTATCATTCGATGTCTTCCAATGTAGGCCCAATGTACGTTCAATTTCATTAGTCTTGTTTAGAATGCTCACTGCATTGTTTTCTAGTTCGTTCTTTGGAAGAATGCTGGGTTTGTTGGAGGCCCATCCTCGTATCTCAAATCCACCAGCTTTATGTATCATGATTACGTCTTCCATTATCGTCTTCATATCCTCCTCAGTGTCAGCGCTGTCTAAATAATCATCGACGTAGTGTCGCCTTTTTATAGCCATTACAGCTCGAGGGTGTGTCGAAGCGAATTCATCAGCATTTCGACGTAGAATATAGGTAGCAGTGCACGGAGATGAAGTTGCGCCAAAAGTCATTGATGACATCTGGTAAGTACGAGGTGGTTTATTACTATCTATTTCTCTCCATAGAAAGGATTGAGCCTTTCGATCCTCTTCATCTATCTTCACCTGAAGAAACATTTCCTTTATATTTCCCGTGACTGCGACAGCCTTTTCTCTGAATCTGAAAATAATACCTAAAAGAGAATTTAGCAAATCGGGACCAGATAGCAGTTGTGTGTTAAGGGAGATGCCTTTTGTTTCTGATTTTGCATCGAATACTAGGCGTAGCTTTTGAGGCTTGTTCGGATTTCGGACCCCAAAGTGAGGAAGAAACCAAACTCGTTCTCCTGTTATCGGCTCTTCAATCTCTTCCGCATAATCACTTTTCAGAAAATTATTCATCTGCTTTGTATAGTCGGCAGCAAAACTGGAATCCGTTTTCATTTTTCTCTCTATAGTTTTCAATCTTTGTTCTGCATTCCGTCTATTATTGGGAAGCTTCACGTCATAAGAACGCCATAAAAGGCCAGTTTTCCATCTATTGCCGATCCTTTTGCTTTTGGTATCGAGTATCTCGATAGGTCGTTTGTCCTCTGGTGACATCCTTTCTACACGTTGAATGCCGATACTTTCCAGGTTAAAATAATCTTTAACCATTTCATTTAGATTCTCATCGTCTTGGTCCCGAATATGAAGTATGAATTCTGGCATGCCTTTCGTCGTCGATGAAGTAAATCCATGTAGCACCCACCCTAAAAGTGTCTTAGAGGCAACAGGTTCATTTTTCTTTCCTTCTTTGAGTTCTCTAGTTACAATCAAGTCCCAATAGTCTTGACCGATCATTGTCGGTCGTCCCTTGAATGCCTCGAGAGGTATGTCCTTTAGGTGTGAAAAACGAGAAATGAATTCTTCTTCTACGGTGTGCAAGGGCATGTTGAGCTTATCAACTGTACGTACATTATCGAGACGGTATGTTCCTTCCGCTGATCGAATGTTAAAGGAAACCTTGCCCGCCTTTGCCTTTGTTCCTTGTCCAATAGCGCCTTGCAGTTCTAAAGTGGTAACAGGCCCAATAACTCCAATCTCCTTTGCAATCTTATTTTCTATAAGCGTGACAGAAGAACCTTCGTCAAATAATCCATATGTACTGACAATTCCACTCGGGCCTTCTAGCTCTAAAGGCAATACCTTCAGGAAAACCATTTTCTTCTTTTTATCGTGTAAGTTAGCAGTAATTTCTTTATCGCATTCACTTGCTGTTTCTTTATCGCATTCACTTGCTGTATTTGTGGTCTTCCCCCAGTCCTCACGATGCAATAGAGTGTGGTGTCTGGCCTTGCATGATGTGCATCTCTTCTTGTACTTGCAACGATCCCGTTGGTGCTTAGCTAGCAGACATTGAAAGCAAAGTCGCTGCTCACAAACCCAATCCCATCTCTTGTTAACTTCCATCTTCGTGAATATGGGACACTTCTGAACCGTGTGACCTTCAGACTTGCAGTAAGTGCATTTCAACTTATTTGACGTATCAGAAACTACGTTAACATGAGTTGATGTCTCATCACTCGTGAGCTCATCATCAGAAGTGGAGCCTTCTGCAGTTGTCAGTAGTACAGGTCGCTTTATTATATTTTGAGGCTTAAACGTTTTCTGTGGCAATTCTATTACTCCAGCGTTGCATGCTCGTTCAGCTTCTGCCATAAGATAGCTCGCAAGTGCAGGTAGTCGGGGCTGGTCGTAGTCTAAATTCGCAGAGTAATCGAGCCACCGATAAATTAATACCTCTGTCAGTTTACTGATCACCTCAGAAACAAGCTCTGGACTGTGTAAATATCCGACATGTTTAACTGTCTCTATAGCTGCCTCACAGTTTGACACCTTTGTCGCTAGTACTACTAGTTCTGATCGGGCACCCGTAAGTTTCGGAGTCTTCTTCATTTCCCCAATAATCTTATTTAAGACCAGTTCAGGTCGACCAAATCTTAGCTCAAGAATCTTGATGATCTGTTCAGCCGATGTAGCAGTAATCAGCTGTGCGGCAACTGCATCCCACGCATCACCTTAGAGACTTTTCTGTAGGCGGGCTACATTTTCCTCTTCCGTATATTGCCCAATTTTGGTCGATGTTACGTAGGCATTTTTAAATCGAAGCCAATCGAGTGAATCTCCAGAAAAGGTAGGTAAATCTTTGGCAGATAATCTTCCGAGTAATTTTTCTCCAACAGCTGGCTTAGATCCACACGAAACGTTGACAGCATTGGTAATCGCCTTTGTCAATTCTGCCATGCAGTCGCTTCTAGATATCTTTCGGCCTCTCGGTTCATCGTCATTCTGCTGGTCTGGTCCATCAAGCATAGCCATCGTCTGAGTGGCAGGTTTGACCGGTAATGTTACCGGTGTTTTCATTTGTTCGATTGTTCGAGCCAGCTTGTCCCGCTGGCTTGAGCTGACATCTCGTTGGCCTCGATATCGAGCATAGCTAATTCTTCTGCAAGCTGTGCTTCTATTAATGCATTCTCCGCTGCCATGCGTCTTTCCTCTAACCTGTTCTCTCTCTCAATCCGAGCAGCTTCCTGTTCTGCTTTTTGCCGTGCCGCTCGGGCTTCAAGCAAATGTCTTCTAGAAACGACGCTAGTGCGGGACATGGTACTATGTGATGATCGGAGAGACAAATTTGTTACACTTTCAGTATTGCCAGATACTGGAGCAAGTACCTTACTCTGACTTGAAGAATATATTTTAGGCGTCCCATACCTGATCCCGGTATCGCTTCTCGAGTCGCGAAACCGTTGCATGGACTCCTCTACGTGATCATCAATACGTGCAGAAAGTCCTGGGTTTGTCATTGGTCCTTGACTTATCCACCTCATGTTGCCTTGCGGCAACCCTCTTGCTCTTCCGAATACCGAAACGTGTCTGTAAGCTCATGGTCCGGCGAAGAAGGTACCAAACATTGTTATAAATCCACAATGATTCAATGAAAATCGTTTTTCCTTCGATAGCAATATTTTATTTGTCCTAGACTTTCAAGTGACATATGCCAGATTTTAAAATTTTCTTTTCTGTTCCATTTGGTCGGCTACACTACTGTTTTTCTTTCGATTGTGTGCAATGAAGAATTTTTAGATTATAAGTAGATAGAAAATACTTTATTGTTCCTAGAAACATTTAATTTACATGAGGTGCAAAGGCGGACTTATCCCTTACAGAGATTTAATTATGTATTATAAAATGTTAAGTCACTGCACCTAGTTCCCACAGGAGCAACGTGTAGTGGGCTGACATCACGGGACGACACGTAATGTTGCTACATACATTATGTCAGATTTAATAATAAAAGTAAATTCGTCCACCAACCCTTGCTCCTCGGACGCTGGATTAGTTCACGGCTGTGTTGGGAGCGACGCCAGTCAGTCTGGAGCCGGCGGCGGCGGTCACTCACCCCTAGAACGAACTCACCCCTATACGACTGATAGTTGTAGTGGCAAACAAATCGGTGACCGAACAGTGTAGTGTAGTGAGCGAGAGCGCGTCATGGCTATATTAAACAGACAATTGCTTCTGTAAGCGCAGCATGCTATGTCTTGTCTAGTCACACTTGCAATAATTACAAATTTTATCCAAATACATCTCCTTACTATCGCAGACTGAATTAGGAAAATGGCGATATGATTATGCTCAAAATGAGAATGGAATGCAATAAAAGTGAACATTGTTCAAATAAGTATGTACAGTGATCGATCACACATTAGAATTACAATGATCACACTCAATGAACTTATGTATAGGCTGGCGCGATAATGTTTACTCTGTTTGCTACACCAATTATTACAAACGAAATCACAAAAAGCTGTTTAGTTTGTATACTTTGTATATTACTTGCTCTGCTGTTTGTATAACGTTTTGTTGGAGTTGCTTGATAGTCGACAGCTGACAGTTCGTCTTCTTTTTCACTGTTAGTACGTTGATATCGATGGTTGCCACATAACATGTACCTATTTTTTTCATTTATGTAGCTGATTATCTTAATTCTGATTATAACTTATTGTCTCAGCATGTCGAGTAATGTGATTACTCGAATTCTTGATCCGTCCGTAACATATTCCGACAGATATTCTAAATTTTTTTCGGGCAGATTTCGTAAGAAGATTTCTTTTTTAAAAGTTAAAATTACAATTTACTAGCTACAAAATACTAGCATTGCTTGCGCCTCATAACTTTATAGTAGGTAATATTACAGCTATAAAAACATTTAATATGCATTCAATCTATGAATGGGTTACGGCAATAAAGTAAGATGTAGGAGTTATGAAAAGTTTATCGCCAAGATTTTTGCAGGTATTATTCCATTGTCCTGCTTCTTCACAGCGGCGGCGGCGGCGACGCGGCGGGGTCTCCGCCCGCCTCGCGCCCCGCCCCGCCCCCAGCTCTGCACGACTAATGATCACCATTTGTGTCTGGCGCCACCGCCTCGCCGCCACCGCGCGCGCCATCCCCACCGCATCCGCCACGTCAGCCGCCCCACTGAGCGTCTACTTCCGCATATTCTCTTATACCCACTCTCTCTATGAATGCTGGCAGTTTTTGCATACTTTATAAATTACTCGCATACTTTACTGAATTATTGCGAAAAGGTTCGTCACAGAGTGTTTGACTATCGATGCACAATATTTCTTGGGGTGATTCTGCAGTCGAAATAAGCGACTAATAAATCGAAATTAAATTTTTATCCAAAACTAAATAAGCAAAAATAAAAAATTTGCTGTAAAAAAATTGTGAGTTTTATTTTAGTTTTTATCTTTCAAAAATGTACATTAAGTATATGAAATTTTTCATTTCATACAATTTTCAATATTACACATTTAACCTAGCTTAGTCGTAAATTCGATTTGACATTTTCGAAAAGAATATAGGTACCTACTTAACAGAAAATACACGGGTAAAATGAGCGTGACGTGTACGTACAATAAACCTCGAGATATGAAATTAGAACTTATCTTCATTTCGTAAACTCGCCTATTCATAATTGGCTCGCATTCACTATTTCCCTCCATCGGATTAACTAATTAATGTTGGCCTCGTATTCGCTCGCACCTCCACCATGTAGTCCAGGAAACGAGGAAATTCCTTGTATGGGCTCTTCGGACTAATTCCTCTGTCGCTGAAACTTTGCAGTGTGATAGAGTAGGGTTTCAAATATACGTTTGACAAATTATCTAGGATTTTTGATGTTTGGAAGTTAGGTATTAAAATGAATGAATGCCTAAAAATGAAAATCGCTTATAACTGCTGATGAAAAATTGCTCCGTCCGAAATTCCTTCGGTATATGATATTATATATTAATAAGAGTATATATTAACATTATCTAGGAAAATTTCGATTTCGAATAGGCAGAAATTTGAAAATATCTATTTTGTATCACAACTTCTTCAGAAAAATTGCTCTGTCAATTTTAATTGTTTTATATGTCTTAATTTATTTAAATATATCGCTTTTGACAATTATCTAGGAAATTTTCTATATCGATCACACCTTTACAGATTTTCGGCAATAATTCGCTGTGAAAAATTGCTCCGTCCGAAATTCTTTCGGAATATGATATTATATATTAATAAGAGTATACATACAACATTATCTAGGAAAATTTCGATTTCGAATAGGCAGAAATTTGAAAATACCTATTTTGTATCACAACTTCTTCAGAAAAATTTACCATATAAATGCCAAAAGGCAGCAACCCACAAATTGGTTAAAAGTGAGTTAAATATACCAATCGAGAGCTAATCACCCCTCTATTTTTTGCAGAAAAGACCCAGGCAGGCTACTTGGTATGATACTAATAGGTTTCTACACATTCGTCTAAGAACCATCCGCCCAATTGAGGTATATCGCAACAGCAGAAAAGAATTATGCTACTTGGTACTAGCTAACTGGTCGGATTTTTTTTTGCGTAAAAGATCCAAGCGAGATGGACTTTTTTGTTTTTAATGAAGTACGCTAAAAGTATTTATCAAAACAGAGCCAAGATATCTGGTTCTTTTTGGCATTATATAATAAAAACAAACTGTATATCGCAAAGTGGAACCAATTTATGTGGTTCTTTTTGGCATTTATAATAAAAACAAACGGTATATTGCAAAAATGGAATCAATTTATGTGGTTGGTTTGCCTTTGGGGACCTATAGTGAGTCTTATTTCATTGGAAATAAGAGTTCTTTTTCTAAAAATAAAATCAAACATGTCTACGTTCTATGAAACAGAACGCCTAATAATAAATAAGTTCAGTTCACTACCGCGACGAATGTGTCAGTTCGCGACCGCGAAGTAAAGTAAATTGCTGTTTTCGACGTGGCTCAATGTACCTACTACGTAGTGATCGCGACATATCGTCAGAGTGTAGTTCGACGTCGTCGTCCAAGCAGGTGCCTACGCCGCGCCGCCTAACGTAACCATTGAAGATAGAATAGAATAGAATAGAATATTTATTTGTATAACATATACAAGTCACAAACTAATATTCACACATTTTAAAATTTTTCTATTTAGAAAATAAAATAATATGAAACATAATAAATGAATCCTATTAAAATTAAAATTATTAATAATAGAAATCCAATATAAAAGTCACACGTGCCTCCTGGGTGGTGCCAAATGAACAGCAATCAGCGTGTGGGAGATCTTCGGATCGGCTGGGTTCGCCACCACACCCCGGGAGAAACAATTACACCGGCATAACAGTTCGCTGTGTTCCGGTGTACTTCCCGGGGACCCAGTAGCAGGTGGGGTTGGCTGTGGTGAGGAGTAGGCCATTGATCCCGACGCGGATTCGCTGTTCAGAGGTGACGCTATTCCGCTGGCCGCCCGCCGGGTAGTACAGGAGCCCAATCGCGTCTAACCAACGCGAGAGGCTGCCCCGGTCAACCGGCGCATAATCCCGGAGTGGTCCGTCGTGCCGGTTGGTGACCGGAGTAGGGGGTCCGGCGGCCACTTCCGGGGGGGACGGGGGGCCTTTCCGTCTTCCTTGTCGGCGCAACACTACCCTGAGTAGTAAGCGATGAAGCTAGGGGCCACGCTTTGCCCGTGAATCACCACAGCCACCCTTTCATGCTCTTTCCCTCCCTCTTACAAAAATCATGGCAGCGAAAAAAAAGGAAAAAAAGGTTCAATCAGCGGTGCACACCCTTACACCACTATTTAGCGTTGACTCGACCAACGTGCGGGGGTTGCATACCAATTTGAATGCCGTCCATCACCACCTGGAGACGAAGAAGCCGGCCTTGCTTTTCCTGACGGAATCACAAATATATCGACCTGCACTACCCCGGCTACACCCTGGAAGAAGCCTTCCGGTCGCGAGCCGGGGTTTGCTTGTTTGTCAGGGCAGATATTTGCTGTCGTCGCCTGCGCTGCCTTGAGGACTCCGAGCTATCAGTACTTTGGGTCCACGAGGATCTGGGAACGGTCTCGCGGGTGTACGCCTGTCTGTACAGGTCGCACTCTGGTGATGCAGAGACAGCTCGGTTATTTAAGTACCTGAGTGGAGCGGCAGACAAAGTCCAAGAGCGGTTCCCTACCGCGGATTTGGTTCTTCTTGGAGACTTCAATGCCCATCACGAGGCATGGCTGGGTGTACTGAACAAGGTGCGACGGTACTACACGCCGGGCCAAAAACTGACGTTGTACAAAACACAGGTTAGGTCCTGCTTGGAGTACTGCTCGCACTTGTGGGATGGCTCAGCTAAATACCAGCTTGCGCCGCTAGACTCAATCCAGCGTCGTGCCGTGCGACTGGTGGGTGACCCCGTGGTGTCCCGCGACTTAGAACCACTACAACTCCGTAGGGACGTCGGTTCCCTGAGTGTGTTCTATCGTTTATTTCATGGGGAGTGTTCGGAGGAGCTGTTTAACGCGATTCCGTCGTCCCCATTCCACCTCCGCACTACGCGTACTGGGCAGGGGATGCACCCCTATTCAATCGACCTACCACGCATGCGCCACCAACCGGTTCTGTAGGTCTTTTATTCACAGAACCGGGAAAATGTGGAACGCACTCCCTGCCTATCTATTTCCTCCCAAGTACAGCCTAGGGTTTTTCAAAAGGGGCGTGAAAAGGCTCCTGTCAGGCCGGCATGACATTTGCAATCCCCGTGCATCACAGAATGTCCATGGGCATCGTTAGACACCTACTTGAAGGTGTAACGATGCCACAAGTCGCGCTATCGATAAAAAAAAATGGCTAGGCTCCAGGAGAACTGACTTTGCGGGGAGAGCCGCCTACGACTTCGCTCTGACGCATGACCTGTCTCATCTGGTAGACCAGCCCACCAGGCTGCCAGATATAGACGGTCATGAACCCTCTCTGCTGGATCTTCTGCTGACAACGAACCCCACTGGATATAAGGTCGCAGTAAGAGCCCCGCTGGGTTCCTCTGATCATGGTTTAGTGGGATCCACGGTGCCATCTTCGCCTCCTCAGTCCCGTAATGGAGGAACGCGTCGAATTTGGCACTACGCGTCAGCAGATTGGGATGGGATGCGAGAACACTTCGCATCCTACCCTTGGAGAGAGATCTGCTTCAGTTCGGGCGATTCGTCGCAATGCGCTAATACCGTTGCCGAGGTGGTTCTGGGGGCAATGGAAATGTTTATTCGCAGCGCCTCTGTCTACCTCTACTACCTCTAATGGTCTACAACACCATTTTGGGTAATTTTACAGGAGAGCGAAAAAACTGATTGATGAAAAATGAAACAACTCCCAGATGAAATTCAAATTCACTATTTTACACTTTCGGAAAATCGTCCTACTCCACTACCAAATTATGTGAAGGTTATATTGCTTACAATCGTAAGCACGGTCAAAAATAATACTTTATAGTGATAGATCTACTTACCGAGTACTCAATGCACACACAACAATGTCACAGTAATATTAGAATTTTTAAGAATATTTTACTATGCTACAAACGCACAGCTCTGTCACCAACAGCGAAGTTGTCACAATTTCGGTGTTGCAACCAATATGGGATGGAGTTGCAATATATTTGTGCGGTCTGTATTTTCTGAAACTTAGGATTTTCGGAGTTGATAGCTTTGCAAGAATATAGATAATATTTAGACCAATAAAACGACATCAAAATGTCCATACCCCCCAAAAATGGAGTTGTCCGATTTGCAGATTAAGCCATCGAAAAGGGTTATTGCCAGGGCCAAATTTGACCACATCGGCAGAATCGGCGATAGACTGAACCAGCACCCAACTGGGAGCCGTGAGTTCTGGTCTCTCGCCAAATCTGTCGAGTCAAATTTCTGCCGCTCCTCTCTTCCACCTCTGCAGTGTCCTGGAGGCTCACTTGCCCACTCCGCAAACGAGATAGCCGACTTACTGGTATCTCTCTTTGCGGGGAACTCCAACCTGGACGATGGGGGTGCCACTCCCCCATCCATACCTAGGTGCGAGAACTCCATGCCGGAAGTGCAGTTTCGACAACGGACTGTACGGGCGGAGCTTCTCTCCCTAGACGTCAGGAAGGCGAGTGGGCCGGATAGGATTCCTGCATTAGTGTTGAAAAGGTGTGCTCCCGAGCTGGTCCCAGTGCTGACGCGCCTATTCCGTCTCTCCTACTCCAATGGCCGTGTGCCGGCGGCCTGGAAATCTGCGTTTGTGCAAGCGGTCCCTAAAAAGGGTGACCGCTCAAACCCGTCAAACTACCGACCTATAGCGATTACCTCCCTTCTCTGTAAGGTGATGGAGCGCATTATCAATACGCAGCTCATGAAGTACCTGGAGACGAATGACCTCATCAGCGATCGGCAATACGGCTTCCGGCCAAAACGATTTTTTTTTATGGAAACTGACACGGTTGGCTACATCACCCACAACGTCCGTGATGTCAGCCCATAACACCGGGTGAACTAGGTGCCATGTCAGTGCTTCCCCCTTTGATCGTGCCGGCTACACTGAACTGGTCGGAAAACACAAACTATTTACATAGCCGTTTTGACCGACGTTTCATTCAGTGCGGTGGTACCAACCCGGGCGGGTTAAACCCTACCACCAAGTAAGATTAGGAGGAAAGGGACCTACAGTTTTACGAGGAATCCGAACCTCGGTCAGCCTCCAACGGTCAGCGGTCACCCATCCAAGTACTGACCGCGCCCAGCGTTGCTTAACATTCAATAGCGAATCTGCTGGTGATCTCCTAGCGTACGTCACTCACCTTTGGGGGGAATCGCTTGAAGGTCATGGTGAATCCTTGGCAATTGGCCTTAATATTGCCAAGGCATTTGATCGGGTTTGGCACAAGTCGCTCTTGGGCAAATTGCCGGCTTACGGACTTCCTTCTGGCCTCTGTGACTGGGTCGCCGACTTCCTACATGGGCGTAGCATTCAGGTCCTAGTGGACGGTTGCTCGTAGGACGCCATGTCAGTGAACGCCGGCGTACCACAAGGATCTGTGTTGTCACCCACGCTGTTTCTTCTGCATATCAATGATATGCTGTCTCTGGGCAACATACATTGTTATGCGGATGACAGTACGGCACACGGATCCTACACCAGTCACCCTTCAGCCAGTCGGGATATTGTGGATGAGAAGATGCGTAGACTTGTGTCTGAGCTCGAGCACACACTCGGCTCTATTTCCGAATGGGGCCGTAGTAATTTGGTCGAGTTCAACGCTTCCAAGACACAAGTTTGCGCGTTCAGTGCGAAGAGAGCGGCGTTCACACCGGCTCCTTCATTCCAAGGCACGTCGCTTAAATTAACCGAACACCTCGGGGTCCTCGGAGTCGAACTGTCGCACGACTTGAACTTTCGTCGCCATATCGAGGGGAAGGCCAAGCTGGCTTCTGAAAAGCTGGGCGTACTCAATAAGGTGCGACGGTACTTCACGCCGGACCAAAGGCTGCTTTTGTATAAATCGTAGATCAGGTCCTGCTTGGAGTACTGCTCGGACCTGTGGGATGGCTCTGCCAAATACCAGCTTGCGCCTCTGGACTCGATCCAGCGTCGAGCCGTGTGACTAGTGGGTGACCCCGAAGTGTCCCGCGATCTAGAACCACTGCAACACCGTAGGGATGTCGGCTCCCTAAGTGTGTTCTATCGCTTATTCCATGGGGAGTATTCGGAGGAGCTGTTTAACGCAATCCCGCTGTCCCCTTTCCATCTCCGCACCACACGCACTGGGCAGGGATTGCATCCCTATACGCTGGACTTACCGCGGATGCGTACTAATCGATTCTGCAGATCATTCCTCTACAGAACCGGTAAACTCTGGAAAGCTCTCCCTGCTCATATATTTCCCCCCCAAGTACAGTCTCGGGTCCTTCAAGAGGGGCGTGAATGGGCACCTGTCAGGCCGGCATGGCATTCGCAACCCCCGCATACGACCGAATGTCCATGGGCGTCGTGATACACCTTATGGGTGGCTCGGCGCCATATGTCGCGCTTTCAATAAAAAAAAAGAAAATACAAGCGGGAGCGGGCGGTTTTGTTCAAACATTTTTTTCTGGAAAAGATAAAATCCACCCTGATCGAGCGCGGCGCGGGTTCTGAGGGCTTGTTGCGACCTAATACGGTTATAGTGAGTGTAGTTCCCGAAGTGTGTGCGTAGCTGGGCCCAGCAGATCCTCGGACACCGGGACGTTTCCGTGCCGATCGACGACCACCACCTGAAGGACTGAGCTATCGAAGGTGCGGCTGCGGGCGGAGACATCAACATCCAGGTAGGAGGCACCACACCACCACACACTTTGCGCTACACCTCGAAGCTAGTCCGACGAATCCCGACACTGCTAAGAAAGAGCCCGACACTGCCCTGGGGTTCCCCGACACAATCCAGACGGAGCCCGACATCCAAGTAAGCCTCGAAGCTAGTCCGACGAATCCCGACGCTGCTCAGAAGGAGTCCGACACTGCCCTGCGTTCTCCCCGACGCCACCCAGACGCAGTCCGACATCTAAGCGAGCTCCGAAACCAGTCCGACGAATCCCGACGCAGCTCGGAAGGAGCCCGACACTGCCCTACGTCCCCCGACGCCATCCCGACGGAGCCCGATACTGCCCTGCGTTCCCCGACGCCATACAGACGGAGCCCGACACCTAAGCGAATTTCCGAAGTCAGCCAGACGGATCCAGACGCTACGCCAAACTAATCCTATCACGAAGCGCAAAATAAGAACTGAACTGACTGATAGATAACAGTAGAGAACACCCGTCGCCTTCGCGTAAACCAGCCTCGGGGAAACTTGTAAAAGTCCCAATCGTCTCTTATTTACCCTATTTCACCCCTTATGAAACTATCAAACCCAGAATATGAGTACCGCTGCGGTGACGGCGTGATATTGCACATGCACAGTCGCACCCCCACCCAACTACAGTCCACCCACTAACACCACGAGGTGAGAACGACTGTCGCGTACAGCGGCCGCATTTTGAGTTTGTTTGAGATCAGACACAAGTCTTCGCCTCTTCATCCACAACATCCCGTCTGACTGAAGGGTCACTGGTATAGGATCCATGTGCTGTACTGTCATCCGCATAACAATTTAAGTTGCCGAGTGGCAGCATGTCATTGATATGCAGAAGAAACAGTGTTGGTGACAAGACAACACAGATCCCTGCGGTACGCCGGCATTCACTGACATGGCGTCCGACGAGCAACCGTCCACTAGGACCTGAATGCTACGCCCATGTAGGAAGTCGGCGACCCAGTCGCAGAGGCCAGAAGGAAGTCCGTACGACGGAAGATTGCCCAGAAGCGATTTGTGCCAAACACTGTCGAATGCCTTGGCAATATCGAGACCAATTAGCAAGAATTCACCATGTCCTTCAAGCGATTCCCCCCAAAGGTGAGTGACGTACGCTAGGAGATCACCTGCGGATCGGTTTGGCCGGAAGCCATATTGCCGATCGCTGATGTTATTTGTCTCTAGCGTACGCCATGAGCTGGGCATTGATAATGCGCTCCATCACCTTGCAGAGTACGGAGGTAATCGCTATAGGTCGGTAGTTCGAACGGTTTGAGCGGTCAACCTTTTTGGGGACCGCTTGGACAAATGCAGATTTCCAGGCAGCCGGCAGACGGAAAGTGAAATAAGAGAGGCGGAAAAGGCGCGTTAGCACTGGAGCTAGCTCGGGAGCACACCGTTTCAGCACCAATGCAGGAATCCTATCCGGCCCACTCGCCTTCCTGGTGTCTAGGGAGATAAGCTCAGCCCGCACAGTTCGTTGTCGGAACTGTACTTCCGGCATGGAGTTCTCACACCTAGTTATGGACGATGGGGGGATGGCACCCCCATCGTCTAGGTTGGAGTTCTCCGCAAAGAGAGACACCAATAAGTCGGCTTTCTCCTTTGCGGAGTGGGCAAGTGAGCCCCCAGGACACTGTAGAGGTGGAAGGGAGGAGCGGTAGAAATTCGATACGACAGATTTGGCGAGAGACCAAAACTCACGGCTCCTAGTTGGATGCTGGTTCAGCCTATCACCAACTCTGCCGATATGCTCGAATTTGGCCCTGGCGATAGCCCTCTTGCAGGATCTGGAGAGGCGGTTGTATTCTTTCTTCAGTTCGGATACATTAGGATCGCGTCTGGCACGAGCGCACGACCATGCACGATAAGCTGCGCCATTAGCTGCGACAGCTTCAGCACAGTCGCGGCTGTACCAGGCCTGGCTTTTACCACCGAGGCGCACGAGGGCGCTGGGAATGAACATCTCCATTCCCCCCCAGAACCACCTCGGCTACGGCATTGGCGCTTCCGGTGGATCATCCGAACTGAAGCATAGCTCTCTCCATGGGTAGGATGTGATGTATTCTCGCATCCCGTCCCAATCCGCTGACACGTAGTGCGAAATTGGACGCATTCCTCCAGTACGAGACTGAGGAGGCAAAAATGGCACCGTGGACCCCACTAAACAGTGGTCGTAAAAGCCAAGAGGAGTGCTCACTGTGACTTTGTATCCAGCAGGGTTCGTTGTCAGCAGAAGATCCAGCAGAGAGGGTGCATGACCGTCCATGTCTAGCACTTTGGTAGGTTGGTCTACCAGTTTAAAAAGTTATTCGTCTTTAAACGGTCATTTAAAGGTCAAAAAAGTCAAAAAAGGTCATTCGTCAGGGCGAAGTCGTAGGCGGCTCTCCCCTCGAAGTCAGTTCTCCCGGAGTCCAGCCACTCCTCGTGATGGGCATTAAAATCCCCAAGCAGAACCATATCCGCGGATATATATATATACATAGGGAAACTACATGCACTTCATCTGCCGCTCTACTCAAGTGCTCGAATAATCGAGCTGTCCCCGCGTCGCCTGAGTGCGACCTGTAGATACTTACAGGCGGACACACGCGACTCCATCCCCAAGTGAACCGATTTTGATGTTTTTTTTATTTGAAAGCTGGTGCTTCCCGTGTGGTCCCATTTCAATTTCGTCAAGATCGGATTGGAAAGCGAGGCGGAATCGCGAGGCCAAAGGCCGAGCGATTCCGCCGAGTAAATTAACAGCAAAAAATTACTAAAAAAACTGAAATAAAAAATTAAAAAATATATAAAAACCGCCTTCAAAAATGTATGAAATAAAAAAAATGGAACCCTAGAGTTGAAGGCGGTGCTAAAGCAAGCAAAAATAACCGACCGCCTTCAACTCTAGGGTTCCATTTTTTTTATTTCATACATTTTTGAAGGCGGTTTTTAATTTTTTAAATAGTTTTTTTACAAAAATGTATACACTTTATTTACATACAGACTGTACGTGCATGAAATATGTTTAATAAGTTGTTTCGACATACTGTCATACAAATTAAATTACAGAACGAATGTTAAATTTTAAAAGTTCCTAATACTATATAGGCCCTACATTTTCGTTCCATAGGCGGCAGGAGGGCGGCGGAGCGGCGTTGTAGTGGGACGACAGAGGTGGCGGGCGGAATAGCGAGCCGCGAGCATCGACGACGCTCGCGTATCGTCTCGTCGGTCGCGGTGCGGGAGGATGAGCGGCTGGCGCGCGGGCGGGCGGACTTATTCTTCCCCACTCCCCGCAGCTCTCCCGCACCCCGCGTTCAGTGTATTGCGAGCGCGCGCTTTTTAAACGTTGTTTTATTATGTTGCGATACTCGAAACTACTCCAAAGTTCATGTTTAAGGGAGAAATTTTATTGGATAATATACAATTATATTATATTTTGATGTTCTGTGTCTAATAAGTTAATAAAAACAGACGAAGCAATTTTTCACAGTGCTTGGTTTATTGCCAAAAATATGGAAAGGTGTGATCGATAAGGAAAATTTCCTAGATAATTGTGAAAAGCGATATATTTAAAGAAATTAGGAGATATAAAAAAATTTAAAATTGACAGAGTAATTTTTATAGGTATTTTAAAATTTCTGCCTGTTCGAAATCGAAATTTTCCTAGATAATGTTATATATATACTCTTATTAATATATAATATCATATTCCGAAGGAATTTTGGACGGAGCAATTTTTCACAGCGAATTATTGCCGAAAATTTGTAAAGGTGTGATCGATAAGGAAAATTTCCTAGATAATTGTCAAAAGCGATATATTTAAATAAATTAAGACATATAATAAAATAAAAATTGACAGAGCAATTTTTCTGAAGAAGTTGTGATACAAAATAGGTATTTTCAAATTTCTGCCTATTCGAAATCGAAATTTTCATAGATAATGTTATATATATAATCTTATTAATATATAATATCATATACCGAAGGAATTTCGGACGGAGCAATTTTTCACCAGCAGTTATAAGCGATTTTCATGTTTAGGTATAAATACCTAACTTCCAAATATAAAAAATCCTAGATAATTTGTCAAACGTGTATTTTAAACCCTACTTTATCACACTGCAAAGTTTCAGCGACAGAGGAATTACGTCGAGTGGAAATGCTTTATTGATTGGACTAATGTATATAGCGACGCTCCTGAACAGAATCTGCGCGAGAGTTTATGTTGTTGTTATTTTATAGTATGTGATGAAGTAGAGCCAAATAAAACAAACATTAGAGAGTGATGTACACATAGGCTTCCTCCATACTAATGTAATCAAAAGACCACTTCAAACTATTTGGCACAGGTTAAATAATTTATTTTGTTTTTTATTTATGTTAATTTAATAATTTATTTTTATGTTACCTTATTTTTATAAATATGTTCCTTCTTAATTTTTTTTGGAAACAGACATTATTGGCTACGTCATCTACTATATCCGTGATGTCAACCCATATTTTAATTTTGTCCCAATGCTCCTGTATCCTTCTATAATTAAAATGTAATACATATATTTAAATATGTTGCCTTTATTTCACATTATTAAACTTTTACATTAATTTTACATATATTATACAAAAAAGTAATAAAAATACACAAAATTAACATAAAAATTAATATTATAATTATTTCATCCATTTATTTCCACATTTCTTTTTATACAAGTTTTAATTTTTTTTTTAATTAAAACCTAAAATTAATATAAAAACAAACGGAGTTTCCACCACCGGCGGCGGGGCGAGCCCAGGCTACCGATGGTCGGGTCCCAAAGAGAGGAACCTCCGGACGATGCGTGCAGTGTCGAGCAGGGCTGCCTTCTGGATCTGGCCCTTGACCCAACCACTCAGCGAGAGCCTCTTAAGGTGGTCATCGAGACTCTTCGCTATCAGCCCATGCGCTGATACGACTATGGGCACAACGATCGTCGAGTCGACGGGCCACATTTTGGTAACCTCGTGCTGCAGATCCAGATACTTCGATATTATAATTATTATTAATATTTAAATTATTATTATAAATATAAACACAACATTTTGGGAGTTGTCAAGAGGAGTCACACATTTGTATCGACAGTTCTCCGAGAGCGCCTCTTAGTATTCGTCTGCGAATGCAATTCAATTATCAATTTAATATTGAGAGCAAACGTTGATGAAGCCATCTCCTCGCACTGCGGTTCACCTCGCTTCCGCTACTCCGAGATCATTAGATAGGAGAAACCGAGGAATTAAACTGTATTGAAGGGACAATAATCCTGGTCGTTCGGATTCCACGTAAAACTGTAGATCCATATTTTGTCTACTGAATGAAAGCTTATTCGAAATGGCTAAGTAGTTCGTGTTTTCCAGCTGAAGTCAGTGTAGTTGCCACGAGTTTATCAACGTGCTATGGGTTGAAGTCACGTGTGTAGTAGATATGAACCATATGATATGACGTATCATTTGAAAGGGCCTATCGTAGGTATTGTAAAAATAGATGTTTTTTACAATTTTAAGTTCAGTAGTCTTAATGTGTTTTAGGCTTTTTTGTGTTGAAGGCTTCTTTTAATTCCAGCAACCGAGTTCTGCCTTGTCACCAAGGCAGAACTCCCCTTCAAGTATGTCTTAGTCTGCCACGCTTTCTTACTCAAGTATATCATATCTTATGCAAATGGTGTTCACGCCGACCAAATATTGATAACAAGAAGGTATCACGTTTCGGTTGTATTAATTTCTTTAGAGAAAGCCGAACACTCGAAATGTGGTCCATACATACAAACCTAGGGCATCTTCTAGTCTATGGTCTAGCTTACTAGAGTGTGTAATTGAAAGGCTGACTTTTGAGTGTATATTATGTTTATTATCATATCAATCGATGTTTTTTTTGTTGTTTCAGTGTTGGTTGATTTTGGTGTTGATGATTTTGTTGTTGTTTTGTTGAGGTCTAATTGTTGTAGAGGAGAAATAGTTAAATGCGCTTCTCTATATATTCTGAATGTTACTATATTTTCTTCATATTTGGAGTAAAAAGTGCTCATTAAACATTTATTTAGTGATGAGTTTAAGCGCAGTAAAGTATATTTTGAACTCTCTTGTGGGCGATAAACTGTGGAATACTTCATGTTATTTAATATTTTGTATGTGTGTGCAGAAAATTATAGAGAGTGAGGATTGCCTTCAAATTAATATTATACTTATGTCTATAATTTTCAGATCGTGGAGGTTATTAACTATTATTACTAATACATTTTCCCAACTATTCAAAGGTTATAGTGTCAGACTGCAAGGTGTCTCCTCAGTTCGTAGGTAATTCTTGGATTTGAGGTTCTCGTCACACAGCATTGATACCGCAGCCGCGCCGCGCCGCACCGCAGCGTCGATAACGATAACGAAGGAGTCGATGCCGCCGCCTCTCCCGCCCCGCCCCGGTTA
This sequence comes from Nematopogon swammerdamellus, assembly GCA_946902875.1. Classification (NCBI taxonomy): domain Eukaryota; kingdom Metazoa; phylum Arthropoda; class Insecta; order Lepidoptera; family Adelidae; genus Nematopogon; species Nematopogon swammerdamellus. The sequence goes on from OX336337.1 coordinate 10,167,845, forward strand.
CGCTTCTCGAAACACAATACACTTCTCATCACCGCCCGTCGACTGTCTTCATTAAAATTCTATTCATATCCAAATCTCAAATAAACATGGCGGCAACCGTATCGTGACATCAAACTTCAAATTGGCGCATACACAAAACGATAACTCGGCCAGATGTTTTGTTTTACATTAATAAAAAACCGACGATTTCGGCTCTAACAAAGTTAACATTTCTTTCAGAAAAGAAATTGTCCCAAAAATTCAGTAAATTAATAAGGTCATAAATTTAAATAAAGGCTATAGCCGTTTAAGCTAACAAAACATGCCCCTTAACTTAATAGCCAATGAATCTAACCTACATATTTGTCTTAATTCTAGTTATTAATCTGCCAAGTTTTATCGCGTTATTATTGAGTGTTTTCGTGATATGTCACTTAAATTTTTTTTTTATACTTTTCAAAATATTTTAAAAACTACTTATCCATTTCTTTCATGTTTAACGTTTGTTGTAAATGACTTATGATTGTGCAAAAAACTAGATGTCAGGGTCAACATGAACTTGGTGATTTTTAATGTCAAATATTTAAAAAAACTATTTAAAAAAATATAAAAACCGCCTTCAAAAATGTATGAAATAAAACAATAAAAATCGAACTCGGGTATTTTTGCTTGCTTTAGCACCACCGCCTTCAACTCTAGGGTTCCATTTTTATTTTTTTATTTCATACATTTTTGAAGGCGGTTTTTATATTTTTTTAAATAGTTTTTTATTTCACAGTTTTTTTAGTAATTTTTATTAGCTATTAATGTACTCGGCGGAATCGCTCGGCCTTCGGCCTCGCGATTCCGCCTCGCTTTCCAATCCGATCTTGACCAAAAAAAAATGGGACCACCTTGGAGCTAGACTGAACCGAACACAAAAAAAATCATCGAAATCGGTTCACAATTGGAGAAGATATTGCTGAACATACAGACAGACAGAGATGTTTTATTAGTATAAAAAAAATTGTAGGTGTCGCTGACTCACAAGTGTCAAAAAAAACTATTTAAAATATTTTACATTAAAAATCACCAAGTTTATCCTTTACCTTGACATCTAGTTTTTTGCACAATCATTCCCCTTTAAGTCATTTACAACAAACGTTAAATATGAAAGAAATGGATTAGTAGTTTTTAAAATATTTTGAAAAGTAAAAAAAAAATTGAAGTGACATATCACGAAAACTGTCAATAATAACGCGATAAAACTTGGCAGATTAATAACTAGAATTAAGAAAAATATGTAGGTTAGATTCATTGGCTATTACGTTAAGGGGCATTTTTTGTTAGCTTACACGGCTATAGCTGCAAGCACAAATTATAAAGAACCACATTTTCAATATTTTATTTTCATATATTATTATTTGTCTGTCTGATTACTGTATAATATGTCAAATTGCGTACCGGCTTTGTCAAGATTTCAGCGTGTACGCACAAATAACTCACTGCGTCGTCGTAGAGCCTCTACGAATATTCGTAGCACGCGCTACGGAGCGGCGGTGGCGCGGGCGGCGGAGGCGTAGCGCCCGCGCGAGTCGCATCGTCGTCGCACATTCAGTGTTAGTGGGACAACTTCTCAGATTCCATAATGGTGTTATTAGTCGTGCATAGATCGTTTTGTATTCGGTATTAGCATTTCTAGTAATTGGTACTTGAAAGTTATGTCCATTGTGATATTCGGTCCAGTTAGTAAAGAGATGAGTCAGACAGTTTACATTATACGAGTAAATGTGTTAACAACTTTATTCGTCGTTGTTGGCATTTCATTTCATTTTATTTTATTTTATTTCGTATTGAAATTTTAGGCAATTCATTACATATTTCAACAGAAAAACTAACCTAACTAAATTGTTATGCATTTTATTATTATTACGTACGTATGTTTAATTAATAATTATTATAAAATATAGTTTTTCTTTGAAAAACAAATTGAAACGCTTAACTTTACTTGCTAGGTACCAAGAGATCGTGCATTTTTTAAATCAAGCAGAGAAACATTTAATAATGTTCTAAGGTATCTTATGCTTATAAATTACATAAAATATTCGTTCATTTTACATTTAATTGAGACGCATTCGAATTAAATAGCATTATTATGAGCATATCATTTTTAACCCCCGACGCAAACGGAGGGGTATCATAAGTTTAACGTGTGTATGTGTGTGTGGGTGTGTCTGCCTGTGGCATCGTAGACCATTTGGATGCGGTTTTTTTTATTAGAAAGCTGGTTTAATCGGGATGGTTCGTAGCTATGTTTGTAATCAAGTAATTAAGTAGTAAACTCCCGCGCAGAATTTACTTAGCGGTCCCCTGACTCCTTAAGTAACTGTAAATTATTTTTTTACTTTTTAAGGGTCGGGGATTTTTTAAATTTGTAATTTAACTTTTATTTCAAGATTTTTTTTAAAAACCGCATGCAAATCGGTCCACTTTTTAAGATAATTAATTATAAAAGATATTTTCAGCGGTTCATCGAATATTCATTGGTCAAAAACCCCTGGGAACGTTGTTCTCCTTCCTACACACACATACTAACAGTGCTAAGGCTTCTAAGCGGTGGGCGCGGGCGCGGGGGCGGGCGCGGGCGCGGGCGAGACGGGAAGCTCCACATCGACAGATACGAGCTACGCATTAATTACTAATTGAATCAGTTGACTTAAGAAGCTCACGAGATATTTGCTATTCCGTATTAGACGCGGGTATGAGATGTGTTTTGGTTAATTCAGCTCTGAATTATGTATCATCCTGAATCATGTATCCCTCTTTGGAAATTCGTGCGTGTCGCGGTGCGATTCTACGTAATGCGCGCGTATTTACTTAGGTGCGAGTCTGTCCTTATATTCAAACTAGCATACCACATTGCTAGAGGTTACTTTCATTAAAAGCTTTCAAAGTGTGAGTGGAAAGGGTTTTCAGGATATTATCACACATAATTCGTTTAATGTAGTACACATTATACATAGACCGAATAACACACTGTCTAGGTACACAGTCTTCTTCATAGCGCTCTTAACGTTATGAGCTCAGTAATTATATGCGATTTTTATATCTTAGCGAACGAAAGTGCTGTTCATTGAAATAATGAATATTCCTCCTCCGTGATTACAAACGGGGAAAAACTGTCGCACTCTACGAACCGCTACGTGTAAGCGGTTCGTAGAGTGCGGCTCTCGCAGCCCCGCCCCGCCCCGGCACCATCACTCCGCTCTAAATGCCAAACAAAATAACCACTCGAGGTACTCTTACGTGATTACGTTTTAATTAAAGTTCGCACTCGGCTCCGTCCGACTACTGGGGCAGGACGGGGACGGAATGGGGAAGGTATCACCTCGCCACCCACACCGCTTCCCTCTCAAACGAACATTCCGCCTTTTGCCACTCCAAGAACAAGTGACTGAGTGGGGTGATGCGGCGCGGAGCGGGGCGGGGCGGGCGGGGCTGCTCCTCGTACCTACGCCTACGCCTCGTCCGCGCCTCATCCTACCCCTCACCCTAAACTTTATTTTTGTTAAAGCATTTGCAATATTGAGAAGTTTCCAATCTGTAGACTCCGACTCGAAAACTTAAAATTGTTGACGGGAGTGCCGAGCCCACCGCCGCGCCGCACCGCCGCGCCGCGCCGCCGCGCCGCGCGTCGCCGCCAGCGCTCCCGCGCCCCCCCGTGCCCCCTCACCGCCCTCCTCGCTCATATCCGAAGGTTGAAAGTGGGTTTGTTTTATTCAAATTAAACGAATTCAACTTACTTCTGCTCCTCCGGGCGAGCCTACATGCGAACTCCGACCGAGTTCGTCCTGGCGGTTTCGAGAAAATATCTCACCCACGAAAGTTCTGTTTCGGCGCCTCGCTTGATGGATATAATTTAATTGAACGATAATAATGCCGAGCGAGGGTTTGGGAGAGCGTAGACTTCGGCAGATGCGAGCGCAGTCCGTCTGAGGCCAGTTTAATTGAAACAGGGACAAGAGAGTGCGCGCGGCGGGACTGCAGACGAGGTTCGTTGTTGTGAGCCTCATAATGAGCTCAGCTCGAGCCTCGTAATGAGTAGCGCGCCGCAGATTACGCAGTGCGCCCCGCTGCCGCTCGTCCCGCCTGTTTCGTCGCTCCTACGCATATCACCGCGGTCTATTCTCGACCCATCGAGGTTGGGATGTAGAGGGTGAAGTGTTGGACCCTTTCCATTTCAATTTACTTACGTGTGGTGCCCATCCTCGACCTCTCGGCGCGCCGCTCTGTAGCCGGCGGCGGCGCACGACAGCTCGTCGACGACGAGCTGCGCAGGGAGACTTTCCCGGTAAAAAATTAATAAGTGAACTAACCTCAGCCACGACGGCGGCGGCGCGGCGGTGACACGCCTCGTCTCTCACCTCCACCCCCCTCATCCGCCCCCGATGCGGAGCTAACGCTATAAAGACACGGTTCGGGATGAAATCTTCTACTTACGGACGCTTAAATCTCACTCGCAGATATTTTTCTCCAGGTGTTGGCGAGGAAAAAGTTGCTTGACTCGAGACCTTGACACGCGCTACGAGTTACTCACTTTTGGATATTAAAAAACTGACTTTAGGGATAGGTCATCTTCAATGGGGATTGAAATGAGCTACAGTAACTAAGTTACGTGTCGCACGTTGGGATTTTTTTTTATGTAATCCGGCATGGGTGGCTTAGTCAGAGGGGCCAAAGCGCATGCTCCGACCAGCCAATATCACCTCCGAGAAGGTAGGTGCCATACCGGAGACTTCCCTGGATTGCTGGCTATACTGGACTAGAGGAGAACACAACCGAGGCCATCGGCCATGCGGCCATCTTACATCCAGTACGGTGGTACCAAACCAGTCGGCTACAATTTGAGCCTACCACCTAGTAAGGGGCAAGGGAAGGGACCTACAGTTTTACACCGGTTCCGAAGGGTGAAGCAGCAGGTGTAGTGATGAACGGGCGCCTCGACTGCAGCGGGCAGGTGGGGGAGGTGATGCTGAGTGCGCCGGTGCGCTACGCACGCCACACCTCACTCTTCCACGAGCCTGCGCACACCACCAACTATACGCGCAATGCGCTCATCCCACGCCTCACACGCACTCACAACCATCAGTTACAACATGTTGACTCCTTCTTCCTGATCAAGAATGCGTATAGGACACAAATAATTGAAACACTCAGTGCTGAGACGAATGAAAAAGTGACTAAATGAAAGGAAAAAAAACAAACAAATACACACACCACACACATACACACACACAACACACACACCCTCACACACCATTTTATCCCAGATATCCACACTCATAATGTATTAAAATATATATATATTGGAAACATTAAAGTACACACTGCTTGCAGTGATTTCACGTTTTATGAAAGTGTGCAGCTGCAGATGTTACCTTTAGCATCTCAAGAATAATCTATTATTTGACTATCTGGTATGATACTATCTAAGTACACATAACTAGCGTTGAAAATAGTTTCAATTAATTTTACCATAATAATAATAAATACTTCTGTATTCGCATCCTACGCTTGTATCGAGCTAAACAATCCCTGTCCGCGTGGCCGAGCTACTAATGAACAAATGAAACAGTACAAATTGAATTAATGCCCCGCTAATCCCTCGTCACAAAAAAGGTTTGTCTCGGCCTGCGAGTACGTGAGTGCGTGCTGTGGACGACTGTAGAGTCCGTAGGAGTTATTTCGACATGCATTCGACTAATGCTCTCATAAATATATATATCAAAAGCAACAATAAGGTGCGACTGAAAGTGTAGAGCCACTCTACGGCGCTGCGAGCGGATGTCCGCAAACCCTTTGGTGAGTGTGGCCGTGATATCCGCATCCGCAAAGCTCGGGACGATGTAATCAAAGGCCTATAATCAGCTTTCATCCTTCGGAATTAATTTTTTTAAAAGAATGCTTTGCAGAGCAGACGTGACACCGGCGACGCAGGGCTGTCTATCATAGTCCCCTTGCCCAAGCAAAAATGTATAGTAAAAGTGCTTACCACGATGACGCTGTTGCTAATAGCTGTTAACTATGAATAAATCTGCTAGCAACATAAAAATATTCATGTGAACAGATCCACTAATTATATTATCTTCTATATTTTCCTCCGAACGCGCCGCTCGGAGTACAATTTGCATGGAACTGTAAAGACATGCAGCGAACAGCAGCCCGGCCTCCCAAGAACGCGCGAATTCTCCTCCACATCCAACACACCACCTAGGTATATTAAGAGGAAGCCAAATCTATTACTGGCAACCCTGACTACGGTGACGGTGGGGGCGGGGGAAGAGGAGAGGTTATGCTGGGTGCAGAGGTGGGCCATTAATTTAGCCTGCTTTTAAATGTGGAAAACATATAAAACGGGAAGTTTGCCTCCGACGTAAAATTAAAAGGGCAATGTTTTGCCGATGTCATATCGTCGCCGTGCCACCCCCGCCCGCGAACCCACCCCCTCCGCCGCCGCAGCCTCCCACCCCCGCCGCGCCGGTAGCGAGACCGGAGGTACGCCGGCTTTTTCTTTTTTGTTCGCAATGAAGTTCGCTTCGCGTAGCGAAGAGGGCGCACTTGACGCGCCGTCTATTCAGACTGCTGAGAATTATTGTTAACGCCGTATTTTTATCGCTGAATGTTTTTAGTAAACATTTTTACAAGCTGCGAAATCTCAAAACTTTATTGAATTGTTTTAGCGATATAATTTTACACGGAGCTTTGCAAACAGCTACTGATAGTAGTTCATACTCATAGTAGTAATCCAGGGAAGTCTCTGGTATGGCACCTACCTTCTCGGAGATGATATTGGCTAGTCAGAGCATGTGCTTTGGCCCCTCTGACTCAGCCAACCATACCGGATTACATTAAAAAAAATTATTGTAAGACCGCTCAAAGTCTTTTGACAAGCATCTATGTTCAGTTCGCGTCGACATTGCATGAGCCATGATGAAAGGGAAGCACTGACATGGCACCTAGTTCACCAAGGCGTGATGGGCTGACATCACGGATGTATGTATAGGTGATGTAGGTAGCCAATGATGTGAGGTTCCAGGATGTATGTCGGGTGGTTAACTCAGGTTTCAGTTTAGATATGGGAGCAGGTAGGTATTGAATAGTTTCACACATCCATCCTAGGTTCACGTGAATTATGACTGTAACATTGCACAGTTGAGCAATGATCATTATTATCACCAAGCTGAATATCTTGCGATGAGACACTTGCTATATACGACGAAAGGTACTGTATAGAACTAAATATATTACAACAGTTCCATAATTAATTAAACATTCCGACTCATAAACATATTGTAAAATATATTAAGACACATATTGCACATCACTTGGATCGTGTCGACACGATTCGGTATGAGAGCGTATTTTCAAAAGGTTGAACAATTCATACGCTTTGCTGTATTTTTATAATTTTTTTATTTGACAGTTTGTGTACGCTTAAGCGCGTTCCAAATAGTGTCTTGACTTTAATCAAACACTGTGTGGATCGTGACAAATGTTCTATCGCATAAATACTAGTATATAGTACGAGTAGCGTTGCCAGACATCCGGATAAAGCCGGACATGGTTAGGATTTTTAAATACTTGTCCGGCCAAATTAGAAGGTGTCCGGCCTGTCCGGTTTTTGGTCCGGCTTGTATCTTCGTGCTTTTTATTCTTTCGTGCGTATTTTCTTTGTAATTTTTGTATTTAAATTAAAGACTGTTTGAAATTACACATAATTACATTATTTTTTGATGAAGCACTGACATGGCACCTAGTTCACCCGGTGTTATGGGCTCACATCACGGATGGTGTAGGTGATGTAGCCAACCGTGTCAGTTTCCATAAAAAAAATATAAATTTTAAAATATAGTTAATAAATCCTTAGTTTTTAAGAGTCCGGCATTTTTACCAAAATGTCCGGGTTTACGGGCTGGTAAAACTGGCTTTCTGTTTTATACACTTGGCAACCCTAAATACGAGTAGTATCTAACTGTAAACAAAAACGTGAATACCTTGACCAGCTGCTCCATGGTAAACATTACACGTAAAGCGGACGGTCCGCCAGCTTGACTGGAAGAAAGGGAAGGGACCTACAGTTTTACGTGGAATCCGAACTACGGTCAGCCTCAAACGGTCGATCAGTCACCCACCCAATTACTGACCGCGCACAGGGTTACTTAAAACAGTCGACCGACTGCACCACTGAGCTACAGAGGCTGACAAAATTACTACTTATCAGAGAGATTATTATTACTTATCAGAGTATAGGTGTTCGGGTCGTGATATCATTTGGCAATAGGCGTCCGCGATGCCTGTGGAGATGGGGCGACGAAGATGTCACATTTGAATTGGTCGCGCGAGTGCGCGGCGCCGCACAGTGCATCGACTCCATACAACCGATCGGACATAGGATTCTAAAAACATGAATTCATTATTTTTCAAAAACAAATGAGGCCAATGTATTCTAATAAATTATTCACGTCGAAAACGTTCTTACTCATTTTGCGGTTAAACTTAAGTTTTGAAAGATATTTGAAGAAAACTTATTTCATTGTATGGAAAAATATAAAAAAAAATTATTTCTCGCGATTTTCGCCTATTTTCAAAATTTAATGACAATTATAATTTTTAATGAGATATTTTCTAAATATCACCCAAACATACTTACTACGCCAACCAACGCCCTTTGGAGTTACGAGGCAGAATATGGGTTTTCCATATGTAATGTTTTATTTTTCGATGTCGCACTGCCACAAAACGTGAATTAACACCACATACTTAGGCAGAATGTGCACCTACAGGTACCTCATCACCCCCCCCCCCCCCCCCCCCCCCCCCCCCCTCCACCCACGTACCTACAACTTGCGCAAAACGCTGTGGAGTGTGAAGTCTCGCTCTACCCATCGCACGTAACGTACCTACCGCTTCTTAGTCGCGCAGTGAGCTTTATCACGCGCGCACGCGCATTTCGTGTTTCCGTTCGGATTGAGTTGTGTTTATTATGGCATTCCGCAGTTTTGTAACTTACTTGGACCTTTATGTTGCTTTACGCAACCATGGAGATATCCGCGATTACCAACATTTGTGCAGTGTTTGCAAAATCAGATTTGAATTATTTGAACCTAAGTGAAAGTTTCGAGCAACATGAGTTCGAAAAATGGTGTCGTAAATTTAATAACATTACAGGGATAGTAGGTAGGATTACCTGAAGCATTTTCGGGCCGAACTAATTTCTTCCTCTAATATACTTTAACGAGGGCGATGCCGCGGGCAAAAGCTAGTAAGTAGCCTATATGTTAAACCAAAAAAAATATAGGTACCTATCTAAGAGTAAAAAACATTTTTAAATATGTGCTGTAGCTCACGAACAAACATTCACACATATTTCCTCTTTATTATAATATTATATTGTGTAATGAATTTATATTTTCGAAAGTAGCAGCCCTAGCGTCACCGAGTTTGCTTCAAGGCCACGCGGCTGCAAAGCAATAATCACTTTACGCTCTTTCGTTTAGGTACTTTTTCGCACGCAGCGACTGGCGACGTAAAACTGTGGGCTATTAAAGCCGTAGGTATGGAACTTTTTCTATGGAGTGATTTATCTGTATTAAGTAATCTGTGACATCGTGGTTTCAGACTCTAGCTAGCCACGAAGAATTCTCCTGTTTGAATTTCTCTGCACTGTTACCCGAAGCTCTCCATTTTGAACACACGCGGTAGCAGAAATTACGACACCATTTTTCGAACTCATGTTGCTCGAAACTTTCACTTAGGTTCAAGTTCAAATCTGATTTTGCAAACACTGCACAAATGTTGGTAATCGCGGATATCTCCATGGTTGCGTAAAGCAACATAAAGGTCCAAGTAAGTTACAAAACTGCGGAATGCCATAATAAACACAACTCAATCCGAACGGAAACACGAAATGCGCGTGCGCGCGTGACAAAGCTCACTGCGCGACTAAGAAGCGGTAGGTACGTTACGTGCGATGGGTAGAGCGAGACTTCACACTCCACAGCGTTTTGCGCAAGTTGTAGGTACGTGGGTGGAGGGGGAGGGGGGGGGGGGGGGGGGTGATGAGGTACCTGTAGGTGCACATTCTGTCTAAGTATGTGGTGTTTGTTCACGTTTTGTGGCAGTGCGACATCGAAAAATAAAACATTACATAAGGAAAACCCATATTCTGCCTCGTAACTCCAAAGGGCGTTGGTTGGCGTAGTAAGTATGTTTGGGTGATATTTAGAAAATATCTCATTAAAAATTTGAATTGTCATTAAATTTTGAAAATAGGCGAAAATCGCGAGAAATAATTTTTTTAAATATTTTTCCATACAATGAAATCAGTTTTCTTCAAATATCTTTCAAAACTTAAGTTTAATCGCAAAATGAGTAAGAATGTTTTCGACGTGAATAATTTATTAGAATACATTGGCATCATTGGTTTTTGAAAAATAATGAATTCATGTTTTAGAATCCTATGTCCGATCGGTTGTATGGAGTCGATCCACTGTGCGCCGCCAGTAATTGTGTCATATATTCCGGCATCTCGCAGACGTTCTCTGCTCCCCGTCCGTCTGGGAGGCTGTCTGTGCGCGCAGTTTTATTGCAGCGCGCGCGCCGCCTGTCTCACGAAGCTAGTAAAATTCTCGCGTGGCCAATAGCACTCCATCTAGCACTCGCCTCGCGCGTAGAGGGGAAATCCGCTCGCGGAGGGGAAATACGTTCATTCAACCACCATAAATAATTTAATAATACATCCTCTATGACCACAGAGTAAGAAATCGGGTCGCGCCTGGGGGAGGACGTCGGCTGCCGATCGTTGCCCTGTGTCTATTACATACGAGTAAATTCATACGAATTGTGCAGACTGCAGACACTCCACTCCAAATCATAACAATTAAGGCTGGCAAAAGCACGTTAGCTGGTTCTCATTACTTCATTTCGGTTCTAATTTCTTCACATATTTATTGCTTACAAAGGTAATAAGTTTACAAATATATATTGCATTTAATGAATAATTTAAGTATATATAACAGTTAACTAACCAGTCAAAATATTTTTATCATTGGTAATTTTATCTATCTTTCAAGTACACAAGACCTGTAACAAAACCACACCAAAGAGAACGAAGAATAAGCAATACGAACGAAAGTCTAGTGCCTTCTTCGAGCATAGGAATACAAATATAATTTTAAAATTTTAATAAGTTACTTACATATCTTACATTAGTTACATCGTAACATCATAAAGTACCTATAATAAGCACACGTGCACCTACTTTTAAAATATTAGAAATTTGGAATTTAGTGTTTCCGTTTATGTGCAGCCGTCCTATAGCCACCTTATGACGATTATGGCAGACGTAGACCGGCGGAGGTAAAACTAACCGAAGCTGCTTATAAAAAGCATTAACTTTAAGTGACCGCAGTTTCAGATGCACATCAAAAACAGAAGTCTCTATAAAAAAACACCCCTGAAAGCTTCTCTCTACAGTCAGTAGCGGTGATTAGCTCGCTCACTCATCCCCTAATCACCCCTTTGAAGACACGCAAAACGGGGCAAAATCATCCTAATGAAGAGACTTCGGGACGACGGAGCAGGCTTCAATCGGACGCTTAACCGTCACATCCTGGCAACACAAAAAGGTTAGCTCCGGTCGGAATTTCCTAAATGTAAAAAGTTTCAGGTCAATTTCAATCCATTACACAAATAAAACATCGCTCGGGCTCGCTACTCCCGGCTCCTCTCGCCCCGCGTCGCTCTCTTCCCCGCATCCTGTAATAAATCAAAACTTTCCTGTTAAAACTTGGGAGCAGTCGTCCGCGCGACACCTCAGACCCCCCCACTATTATTATTTCACAGCACTCCGGTTCATATCGGCGGCCGGAGCTACGCCGGAGCCGGGGCGCCGGAGAGCCGCCTGAATGCCGTGAGTCGTGGAGACTGGAAAGTTTGCGCGGCGCTCATTACTCCTACCCTACGTACCTTCCCGCCCACCTGCGCGGCGTGGCGCAGCGCGGGAGTGACTAACCAGGCGGGGTGCGAGAGAAAGAATAATTGCGCCAGTGAGATAATGATGATGGACAGAGGTTGGCAACTATTAGGAAGCGGAGGTCGAACTGCTGTCGCGCTAGATTGAGGCTATTATTCGCTAATTCTATTCAACCTAAAGTAAGAAGTAGGGCGTGTGCTCATAAATAAATACCCTATGATTTACTATGAGTTCATTTAAGCAACGGAAGTACTGTACGTGTAATGGAAATACAAAAATGTTAAGTATGAGTTATTATTATGCACTCAATGAAGATCTTTCGAAACGGCTATGAAAATAGCTTGCGTATTCTGTCCAGTTCAGAGTAGCCAGCACGGACACAAGGGAAGAAGATCCCAACTAACAGTATGATGTTAAGACAGGCGTTATAAGAGCTGTTTAACAGAAGCCCATTCTTATACAGGTTAGGTTCTTTAGTGACTTTACAATAGCGTCAGTAAGTGCTATAAGGGTGGGACAAGAGCTCTACAGTAGTGACGCGTTATATTAAACCAATATACCACTTTAAGATCTAAAAAACCTGCCGTTAGCACCAATTTGTTTGTTGGGATGACACCTAGGTGACCATGGTGTAAAGGACTGACATCGTGGGTTTAGAAGGTAATGTAGCAAACCATGTCAGGTTAGTACATAAAATAAAAAGCCTGTTAAGTGCTACCCTTGTTCACACACAGAGCCATTTCCTTCTTGCGCTCGCATAGCAAGTGCGCGTAGCGATCGCGCGGTTGCTACGCGCACTTGTTGCACCCTCGTCTCGTTGCAGTCCACCAGAATGCTATTTTCTCAATAACATTAAGTAATAACTTCAAAATTGTTTTCATGCCGCAATGACTAAGTGGACTAATTTATAATATTATTTAAATAATTTATTGTTCCGGAGGAATCGCCTCGAACAGCGCGTTTGACAGACAGACGGAGGTTGCGACGGACGGACACCTAATCAAATTTATAATTGTCCTAAAAGTATATTATCGTTAGTAGAGTATAAAAGGGCTCGATCAACGCGTGAAGTGTTCAAAAGACTCTCAGCAACTGATCAATGTGGCAAGGTTTTGTATATGTATCTCAGCCAACTATGTTCAGCATGAAGTAGACATTTTCTTGATGTTCTCTATACATTCAGTGTCAAAGTTATCGCCCAGCGCAGGCTGACTTGGGGAACACCGCCACTCTCCCGACCGCCCCGCCACCACCACCGGGCACCGCCCCGCCGCCGCCGCCCCGCCACTTGATGCCGACTGCAATTGTCATTAAGGCTCATCAGTACCAAAAATCGGTTTCTCCCAATTTATGTTCATCCTAAACTACTGCGAGTTTGATGTAAAAAAAATATATGGTTTTCTACATAACACTTTGCTTCCCAGTAACTAACTAGCCTAAAACGCAATTGATCTATTTGACTCGGTTGGAAAAATCGCAAAGTATTCTCTAGAAAATTCAGAAAACTCATTTTTCCATGTCGTTCGTGTAATTTGACATAACAGGTATGAAATACTCTTTCCCATGACGAAGAGTATTATTTATTTTATTAATAAATAATACTCTTTAAGTTTTTTTTTAATTAAGTTTGCAGCTTGGATTGATCTTGGTGAATGGTTTCTACTCCTTAGTCGCACTCAGGTGGTTATATTATAACCACCTGAGTGCAACTAACCATTATACCTATTATAACCTTACTCCTTATCTCTCTTTTATCACTATATACATATACTTCATCAATCTACAAAATGATTAAACTAAAATAAAGTAAAACTACATAATGTCTCATAATTTGCATTATTATAATATTGTTTATAAACCACCCCAGAGGCGGCGCAAGGCGTGGGCGACGAGGGCGACCGCCCACGGCCTCGCGGCCCGAGGGGCCTCGCGCCTCGAAAGTTCATGCAGCTTTCATTCATGAAAAATATTCAGCTAGATCTATTAAAAGAGACCCGGAGTAAACATGTTTAGACTTAATCAAAGGCAAACTAAAGCTTACTATAAAGCCTTTATCAGACACAAGATGGGAACGCAGGACAGATGCAGTGAAGGCTGTATTATTGCAATTTGATTATGTTTACTTTTATCGACGAAAGGTATGCTGACAAAAATGTTTGATTTGATCAGTATACCGGAAATCCAATTCAACAGTGAAAATCCATAAAATCCATGCCACCAGAGAAGGCCTCGCAAAATATATCTTGCCCCCATGAAATTTAGGTCTTGCCCCGCCACTGAACCACCCCACCATAATGAAGCCGCCACGTGGAACGCTGGAAAGCACGCTTCGTGCAAACTTTCAAGGACCACATAAAAATAGTTTAGGCAGAGAAATCAGACGTAGATTTACTTTAATAAACCACACAATAAACAAAGCCATAACTAGCCGCACGCCCCTCCCAAAAAAATATATTTCTAAACGTAATCGTAATCGATTAGAAACATATTTTTACTGAACTGTTTTCTTACATTTTCTTATGCCGACACTTCACTTGGCTTAGCGTATTCGTGATTGTGGCAAAAATTTCCTTTTCGTCTCCCTTTAATGGCTTGTTTAGAGCGAGATAAAACTAAAATGTTTGCCACAATCACGAATACGCTAAGCCAAGTGAAGAGCAGGCATTACATTTTTAAAGTTTAATTTAAAATTTTCACATCTTTGCTACTATTTGCTACTACAACCTACCTTCATTCATTTACACATTTCACACACCTAAAGGTTGTCTGGAAAAAATATCTTCAAAGGATATGTCCCGTTTTGCATCTCTGTATTGTTTGAGTTATTTTTCTTGTAAAATATTATACAATAAATAATTTTTAACTAATTTGTTAGCAAATAAATGTTGGTAAATAATCAAAACTCACTTACATTTAATAACGTAGAAAATATCACTATTATAAAAAAAAATCAGTTCATGCTCATGGTGTTCAAATAGAAAGAAAAAGATACGTAGAGAGAGGTGCCTCCAATGAAAACTAACCAGAGGTCATCGAGGCACGCCACAGCGATTTAGGAGGTGAAATTAAATTAGGGACCCTTTTCGCAATCGTGCTGATGTCCCGGTGCGTAATGAGGGCTGGCGGAGAGGCCTCTGCGAGAAACTCCTCCGTGTCATGCGAGCCAGTCCCTCCGACCATCCTCCACGCGTGTCCGCTTCCGGACCCCCCGGGACCAGAGCTCGGCCCGCTCGGTACACGCTCTCTGGGGCCAAAGGGTTTCAATACTATTCACATTTACTGCATTACAGTTTAACTTTGAATAGTCGTTTGTGTTCGAAATAAGCCTTGCGAGCAGGTATATTCGATATCTGTTACCTAAAACCCGGATCCAGAGGAAGATGGGTTATGCATTTGAGAGATGTGAAATAAAACTACATATCGTCGTATAAACGTATATTTTTAATAAGTTATATTTGTCTATTTAATTTGATAGGTAGTTATAGTTTGTGTATTGTGTATATTTTCCTGTTCATGTATAAATATAACTTAAAATATATAAAATGTACCTAAATTAATTTCAAACTATATATTGAAATATAGAATCATACTGGAAAATAGAATCTATCAAAGCTACTTCAAGTTATGAAATATCAAGTGTGCTCGAACAATATTGCACAAATAATGAAAGGTCGTCGTCGTCATATTGTCGCCTAAATCTGACTACGAGCACGTTGTGTCGCAACAAGAAAACTGAATATTTTCCTGGGTCTAAAGTGAATCACCTATAAATAATAGTCTGCAACCTCCAGCCACCTCCGACGCCGCCCCCGCACCGCGCCATGCCGCCGCGCCGCCGCCGAGTCGCCGTCAACCACAGCTGCCGGCGGATGTCTTCTCGACACATTTTCTATCTATCACTAAATAAATCTCGCCCTCTCGAACATAAGAAAACTGAACCCACCGCGTTGAGTTGAAGGACCAAAATCGAGCGCCCGCCGCCCCAGAGAAAATACTCGCGACAACGTCACTTCACATGCCCAATATTAATACGGAGCCATAGAGTTTCACGTGGGCACGAATTTTTGTCAATTTTGCGGAAACGGGAAATTCTAATAACGCATTTGCATGAACGAGATGAGTGGGAGGACTGGGCGAGCGCCGCCTTACTCTGCTCCTCCCTCCTTCAATCTCCAACAAAACAGCCTACTTACAGTACTGCAACCAGATTGGCCATGTCGCCCTACATTCCAGTCCATTCAACACTGTGCTCACCTAACAATTAGCAATATGCGAAGTGGTTCCGCAAAATACAAAAAAAACATTCCCAACCCTATAGTTTCACTTATTTTTTTCGCCATAAATTCGAACGCTAGTTTAGAATGTAATAACTAGGTATTCGCTTTGTTTATAGAAAAGGCAGTTATTACTTGGAAAGTTTCTCGTGAGTCCTCGTACGAACTGATTATTTTCCTGAAGTTACACTGTTTCTTTGTTTAGGCCCGACGCGTGCCGGTCGGCTTCACGAGGCAGCTAAATAATTGAAAGAAACTCGAAGTCCGGCGGAGCGCCTCGCTTTGTTTTGTCAAACTGCGGCCGTAAGTGGCGCAGTAAACACGTTTCAAAGAGCAATTATTCAGTTGCCTTAATGAGAGTACTCCGCGGCAGGGGGCGGGTTCTTACGTCGGTATACAACGCGATAAGAAGGAGGAGATCGCGTGCGCGGCACGGCACCGCGCCGCGCCGCGCCTGACCCGCTCACCCCTCACTCACCCCTCCCCTCTAATTGCGGCAACGATTCCTGGCTAATCGCGCCCTCGGGAAAAACCACTATATCTCCGGGATTTACGTCCGCTAATTCCACTTTTAACCCGTCCCCATCCCCCGGATGAATATACATGACACTATAAGGGGACCTTCTAAAAGTCCGGGGCTGCAACCACTCGAACCGAATATTCTATACTGTGGATTGATGACGCCGAAGATCGATAGCCGATATGGTGTAAAGTATGTTAACCATTATCTATCTCGTATATATCTCAAGAACCGCATACACAAATCACATTAACGCTGGCGTACTGAGTGCAATAAGATTTTATTAACTTTTTAGATCTATCGCCCACTTCATGGGAGGATCATTCTTAAGCCCCGTCTCCTGCGCATGTTTTTTCGAAACATTACACAAAACATTTGTTTTCATACAAATGTGTATGGCCACGCCCTAATGTTTCGATGTTTTTGTGTAATGTTTCGAAGAAAACATTCGCAGGAGACGCGGCTTTAAGCAAAGCAGTCCGCCAGCACTTGCACGCCACCTTTTGTTCAAGCTAAATGTGAATTCGTCTGATTAAATAATTGTAATGCCTCGCCGCTCTCTCGTGTCAGAAAACCATAAACACAGCCACTTGGTTCGAGAACAACTTTATTTGTATGTGGTTACTTAATAGGTTCACCTCTAGATGCTTCCTGAAAAAAAGTCTTAGAATTGATATTGAAGGAAATATCTTTAAGATCCATAAAAAAAAAATTATACTCATTAATTAGTCTTCGCCTTTATTTTTGATTGTGAAATTAATTTAAAATAAAATTTAAGTGTGCTTTAGTAACTCACAATTAAGTAAATAAATAGAAACACAAGATTCAGCATCAAATTAACATTTGCTAATAAGTACAAAATTGGTCATGTTTCATTTTTACGTACATAATGATTTTTCCGTACTATTGCACCAACACCACGGCAACCAAGCACAAAACATCACACGACACCATCACACAACTGACATTCCACACGTACAGCTCAAATAATGACAACCTACACTCCAATAGTTCTGCTCTACAAGTCCACATAACTAAACGGCCAGTTGGGTCCGCCCCCCGGCTTAGTTTATTTGCTTTGAGCGGGATCTAAAAGGCTGGAAGTCGGCATTTTACCGCTCGCTAGGTGGGTCTTGAGTGACAGTGCCTAATCACTAAGGTACACAGAGAGGATCGCGAACGAAGGGGTATGTGCTCACGTTAATGCCTTCACCCGCTTGGCCCATCCGCCCCCACCGCGGAGAGATACCAACCAAGCGCGGAACTATGTGGGGCGGACGACACGGGGCAATCGCTCCACAACGGTGTTGAAGGCCGAAGGCAAGGTAACTATGCCCTATGTTGTTATTTCAAGAGTGTACCTTTATTTAGATCTATGTGTTTACATATTACATAATACATAATATACATTATTATATCATATTATATATTCCATATTATACATTCAGTCACAGACTCATATTTTGTTACCGGTGAACAAGGAATAATCTTTATCACTGCAATAGCCTCTAAATAGCGCATAAATGGTTAACCCAACCCCGCTTATACCCTCCCCCTCCCGTTCCTTTCCATCTCCACCCCTCACATCCACCTATGTACCACCCACCCCACCCCCTCCCCATAACACGCTCTGGATCCGCTCTTGCCCGCACACGTCCCCCAACGATGGTGAAGCTTCCGCGGGTCCGACGGTATTGCTTGATTTGCTATTGAGTTGGCGGCTCGAGTTGTCGGTGCTCTCCAACTCAGCTCTCGGCAAATCTGTTCGCTCGATGTTGGTGGATTGATCAGAAAAGTTTATTTTGTGTCTGGTGCATTTGAACTGGGGTACTGCAGATGTTTTACGTGCTCACGGTGTGAACCTACTGATGACGTGCGTAACAACTTATTAGTTGATGTGGTTTTGTTTAATAAGATTTAAATGAAATCTCCTGTGCTTGAGCACGCTGCCTAACCGCTGAAAGCATGTAAATAAAAATATATATAAGATTACTTAATTTTAGTAAGCCACACTCATCTATCAATATCACTTTTTAGATTCCGTACATCAAAGAGGTGAAAAAATAACCTAATGGTGTGATTCATGCGTACGTCCGTCTGTCCGTCTGTCACAGGGGCCTTAACTTCTAAAACGGTTGATCGTACCGAGTTGAAATTTGCTACGAAATTAGGGAATATTTATTTTTTCCAAATTTTTAAATAAAACTTAAGGCAAAATCTTCGAAACTGCGCAAAAATCGTAAGTGTGCGTGTTTGTGTGTGTCCCTCTATCTCATCATTTATTGAATATTACAGGAAAACTAAGGGATGAGGGAGTCCGACTCGCACTTGGCCGCTTTTCATACAGTAAACCAAACAATACAATTTGGTGAATCATACATTCAGCGCCTAATGAAAACTAATTCCAACATCCGACACATCTATAAGCATTTATAAACGACAAATTAATGTGTGTATACGATTAACTTTGTAACTGTGCCCGCCTCGCCGATATCAACCGGCCTATAAACATAAATCCCGAGCCCCACAGAAACTTTCCTTTCCAGTAGTGAAAATTGTAAATCCCCCCCCCCCCCCCCCCCCCTGCCTCGACCGCCCCGACCGCCCTGACCGCGAGAAGGCTTTCACTCAAATGAGCTCGTGCAAGTTGTACGAATCAAGTTAGGAGCCCGTGTATACTATCTTGCTTTGTAAGTACGACACTGTAGATATATTTATTCTTGACCATTTATAATATATATTTCGCGTGTAGTGTTTGCAACACCAAGCGTCCTCGCGCCAAACAATAACCTGCTATTTTATTTTCGGGCAAAGTATATTCGATAATTTCGAGTTATCACTAAATCCCGTTCCGATCTGTGACTAATTCATTAGTCGTTTATATACATTACTAGCTTGTGCCCGCGGCTTCCCTCACGTGAAATTCAATCAAAAAGAAGAAAGTAAGAAAGAAGGCCGAGCTGCGTTCCTGCATTACCTTTATTTCGGCGCGCGTAACAACTCGGTTTCAATGAGAGCCACATCTTAGCGTAACCGAAACTTAATTTTATTTAGCATTATAGTCAAATGTGCTTGTATTAAGTTTCAACGAATTCTGATGATGGGTTTAAGAGTTATGGAGGGACATACATACATACAGAAAATATTTCTAAAAATCGTCAATTTAGTCTTACTATCATACATACATAGAGTCTACAAACTCAGTATGTCATAAAACAACGTAACTTACGTTGTACTCCACGAGTACTCCATGGCCATCCTTTACAGATTTACATATTATGTAAGTATTAGTATCTATGATTAGCATTGATTGATGAAACCTATTTATCTAAAAGATAATGTGAACATCTAGAACGAGAAAAGTGCACTTTCTCGCCTGTATCGCATGTATTGACGACGTGGCAAAGAATAATTTACTTCTTACTGTATGCGACCAGGATGAGGACTAATTAAACTTCGCTTTCTTTAGAGATGACTGTACCTACAGCAGGTCATTAGTAAATTTTTAGCTTTTCATATATTTCCATCAAATTATACTGGATTTTTTG
This sequence comes from Nematopogon swammerdamellus, assembly GCA_946902875.1. Taxonomy (NCBI): domain Eukaryota; kingdom Metazoa; phylum Arthropoda; class Insecta; order Lepidoptera; family Adelidae; genus Nematopogon; species Nematopogon swammerdamellus. The sequence goes on from OX336337.1 coordinate 10,188,179, forward strand.
AAAAAAAAAAAACAAATAACTACCACATAATCTTCTCAAAATTAATCACAGAATAACTCTCGCGTAAACAGACATCCTAAGCAGTAATTGATTGTTTGTGTACACGTGGCTTTGGTCGCGTGAACTTTGGTAAAACAATTGTGTTTTCCTTAATTCGGGACGCCAGCTACACCTTGCAAAATCGCAGGTAAATTAATTAGTAACCTAACAGACAGACATGTGTAAAAATGATCCGGCCGACGACGCGACGTGTGGAACGTTGGCCTATGCTTAGATGGTCATTCACCAAAGTTTAGAGGGACTAATGGTCGCTTTGGTAGGCAACGTGTAGCGGAGCCTACTGCCTACCAGAGCACTGGCAAGTGCTTTGGCAAAAACATTGGCGAACATAGTAGGGAAGGCCTAATAGAATCTAGGAATTGTATAAGGCATGAACTGATTCTAATATCCTCGGTACAAGGTAAATTCATGGTTAGTCATAGAACTTGATGTGCTGTTGCTATCATGCCTATTTCAGTCGGCGGCATGACGCGTGGCATGGCGTGTGATTAAAGTGGATACGGTGTGCAGAGGGAGTGGGCTGAAGCGCGATGCGTCGCCCGCGTGTTTAGACAGCGTCCCGTAATGATATTTTCATTGTCCTCGCTGAGGCGGGTCTCAGACGTGACCCGGCCCGAGAGACACACCGCTTCTTTCACGCACCATTCACACGCTCCTATTTTTCATTGTGCGAAGCGCCTGGGCATCTATATCGAATACGTGGCGTGCTTTAATGAGCTCTAGAGAGTAGAGAACATATTTAAATACCACTTTCCAAAATACAAAGATGCAAATAAATTCGGTTCACTTTATTTAAAAATTTAAAATTCCCTCTTGAACTTTACAATTTTATAATTTCGCATAAAGTATTTATTGTACATACACAAAATGTATGAAATTTTTTAAACAACAGAGCAAGAAATCGCCTCGCGCCTGGGGGATGCAGGTCGCAGCTCTGTTTTTGAGGTGTCGTAGTTGTTCGTATGTGTATACCCAATGACGCATTAAAACAGTGTTTAAAAACTAGATGTCATTTTTAGGGCTCCGCACGGACTAGCCGTGGGGTTCCGTATCCATACTGAAGCCTATTATTAAGCCTACGCCATCTGTATGTCTGTTGGTCCGAGGGCTGTATCTTTTGAACCGTAATAGGTAGCCGGTTGAAATTTTCACAGAATATGCGTTATTATGGCGGATATTATGCTAGACAATAATAATAATAAAAAAATAATAAAAAAACGTCCCCATATAAATATCATAATATGTTGAAGAGCTACTGAATTGTTATTGTATTATATATATGTTATTGTTACATTAGTTTACAAAGATGCAAAGGTGGATTTTATAGTTCTAAGTTTATAGCTGTGTTGTGTAAGCACCCACTTCTCTACTTAAATTTTACATATTTTCCAACCCAACGGACTCCGATACAAACATTATACATTAGTACAAAAATATTAATTAGAAGTATGTACACTAGAAGCCTTATACAGAGTGTTCGGCACATCGACCGACAAAATTTTTTTGTAGGTAAGTGGGGTCATTTGCAAGGTTTTGATGTATGACACCTTTTGTCAGGTGTCACTTGGTATAGAGATTCGATTTTTTTTCTTTATTTTTGAAAATTACCGAAATTCAGCTTTAACCCCTTGTAACTTTTTTGTTTATGATTATATCTGCACGAAAAAAATTTATTTGATTTTATGATGTATCCTTGTTCTAGGAGAAATATCATTTGATGAAGTACCATGAAAAGGACTTATGACCTCCCAAAACCGCGAGGACGAGTAAAAATATGACATAATCTTAATTTCTTAATGAATTAAAAAAAACCGAACATCCTGTATATTCCATCCAATATCATTCCAATATTATATTCCATCAAGGCCTGTATATTCCATCCAATATCATTCCAATATTATATTCCATCAAGGCTAAAAGTGACCGGAAACAATTGCGTGTAAGGGATTCAATGTGTTCTCAATGTACGAAAATACCAGTAGTTATGTACTTTGTCAGCCGACCCTTCAACGCGACGAGAGAGAGTCTAATGAAAATAGACGTTCATAATGAGAAAGGAAAACATTTCAGGCCGTGTCGCGTCGTCGCGTCGTCGTCCCGGTGACAACGCGGCGGTGACGCGTGTGTTTTAACAGAAAATAATTTCAGTTTTTAACCGCCACCGACGCAAAATGAGGGGTGTTATAAGTTTGACCCCTACGTCTGTCTGTCTGTCTGTCTGCATATCGCATCGTAGCTCCCAACCGGATGGATAGATTTAGATGCGGTTTTTTTTATTAGAAAGCTTGTAAATAACATAAAACTAAAATAAAATAAAATAAAAAATAAATAAAATAAAAAAACGCCCGACACAACAACCCTTAAAAATCTAAAATAATTTCCGTTTAGTTACTTCAAGGCGTCAGGGGACCGCTAAGTAAATATCCTGCTCTCTGCATAAGCAGCTCTGACTTTTATTTTAAACGAAAATTATTTGTTGATGTGTCGGTTTTTTTTTTTTATTTGTAATTAAAATTTGTGTGTACCTACTTATATCACGCTCGCAAGTGATGGAGTGCAGTTTCGTACAACAACATATTTCTCCGGTCATCTCTATCTCTATCTCTACTTCTTATACTTACTTGTGTTGTACGGTCAACGGATAGTGAATACATTTCTTTCTTTCTTTCTTTCTTATAAAAGGGACCACCTGTCTGTATGTTTATATATGTTTATATATGTTTAAGGTAAACTCCGGAACCACTTAACAGGTTTTGATGCGGTTTGCACCAATGTAAAGAGTAGTTCTTGCGGCTCACTATAGGGTATATACCATCACGCTAAATATCCTTAGGGTTGAGCAGTATCAAAGAAAGAATGGTATGAACGGAATTTAGTGTCGAATTGTAATGCCGGATGGAGAGGAGAGAGAAGGACGGAGGGGAGAGGGTGGGAGGGCATTTAAATCGGATTTTCTATTCATTTGCTACTAAACCGAGTCTACCGCGAGCGAAGCCACGTGCAAAAGCTAGTAACATGTAAAAACAACAGCTTGATGAATGTGTAAACATTTACGATATACAGATTGCTAGAATTATGTCTGGTCTTTGCTTTGTACAAAGTTAATTAACTATAGGTTTAATTAATTATTATAGCTTCGCGAGACAAATTGGAAGCAATTCTCAAAAACCTTGTCAAACAGGTACCTCGCTAATAATATTGTTTACATCTCGACTGACAATATCGATTCATGGAACACATTTCATAATCATATTTCTGCTCGCTACGAATACCTAGTGTGCGAGACAGTGAGCGCGGTAGAGGTGACGTGACGCGCGACATGAAGCAGCCAAGTAGAACAATCTGCTCTGCGCAGCTCTGCGCTGCGCCATACCCTTCGTAGTCCGTACATCTTCGAACGCCGTACATACGCATTTAAATTTAGAACCCGTCTTCGATATTCGACACAATTCAATTTTGAAAACGTCCATATATCAGCACGTGACGTGATCGTAAAGCGGCGCGGAGGCGGCGGCGGCGGCGCCACCTCCGTCCGCCCACGCGCTCCCCGGCGCCGCGCCGCCCGCGCCGCCCCGGTCCGGAAGCACAGTACGTATCTCACACAAATATTGTTTGTTTCGCTCGCCAATAAACTTCGTTTCTTGTCTTGTCTCGCTCTAGGTGGCCCGCTTTTGCTGGATCAAATCTCGTACATCAGTAACATCACATCATTCTCTAATGTCTGTAGGTATATCTGTATAATTTTATACATAGATTAAATTAGGACAGGCATTTCTTTTTAAAATAACATTCTTCTAAATAAAGCGATATACTTCTAGATTGAAAAACATAAAAGTCACGTACACAAACTTACAAAGTGTTAGTTTTTCATAGTTTTAGGGTTCCGTAATCTATAATAATCAATAATCAACATCTTTATTGTTTTTTACAGTTTCAATTAGTTACAAGTGTACTCCTATCCAATATGGGTTTTCAGAAACGTGCAAAATGCCTGGATGGGCGTACTGGCTTTGTAATGTTCTTATAATGAATATCACATATTACAATTTCATCTATAAATATAACATTTCACTGCAACATATTCGAAAATTTTCACAAATTAGTTCACTTTATTAAAGCATTTATCTAATAACGATTTAAATAAAGATTTTTTTTCATTGTTTAAGTGCAGTGATTTCGTTTACTTCCTTTGGAATTTTATATGTAACTGCCATGTAATATATGTATACTTTTAAAAATATTGGGTAGTTCTAGGTTTTGTATTTAATAGTTTATGTTACTGTCTCGTATCTCAATAGAGGAAATCTTGTCCGAGGTTTACTCTCGTGTCTGTATGTCCGTCTATCACACCTTATTTTCTGTCAACCCTCTCAACGCGAGTTCGACTCGCACTTGACCGCTTTTTTCGATGTGTATTCTACAGCTTCTTCATAAAGTACTCCCAGTCAGTGTACCTCAGGTAAATACATCATGTGGCAGACACGTGCCTACTTGAATTTTCTGTGAAACAATCGCACATCTCATACGATACACAGGCCGGACACAGAACAGAAGCCGAGGGGACTCGGGGCGGGGCGGGAAGGTCGAATGGCTTAAAAAAATCGTCCCTGTGTCGCCCGCATGTCCGGCTTAAGTAATTGATGTGTTCTCGTGTTAGCTGAGAATGGACCCGGCAGGTTTTTTCGAAGCCTCGAGGGGGCCGCGTACTGCGGACGTTGGGCAAGGTAAACTACGGCATCGTAGATTTAAGTAGAGGTTGCCGGGTGTCCCCACGTGACCCACCACCCCCGCCGCTGCCTCCGCAGACGCCTGCAACCTCGCAAATACTGCGCTGAAAATCCGCTCTCTACTTTTTGGATTGAGAACTCAAGAGATATGAGCGGGAGACATTTGTATGCCTGAAGATATGTAGATACGAGTGCATTGTGACATTGCATTAGGTGCCATGAACTATATCTGAAATCGAATAATTGCAGTTAGTTGGTCCTATGAAAAAGTTCCCGGTAGCAATATACTAATTCCTTAGCATAGTTTAGAGAGCATCGCTCAAGCCCGATAATGCCGCGGGCGGAGTTGCGGGCCGATGTTAGCACGTTTAATACAAAGGAAAGGCTGAGCAGCAGTGGTGGTAGTGAACGGAAGCGTGGCCGGTGTCAGGTCAGCGCGGGGCGGGCGGGGGCGGAGCGGGGCTGCGGGGAGTGAGCATTGTTAAGTTGAGCTGACCACCGCCGCGCCGCCGCGTCTCCGCCGCCCAGTCGCCACACTCTTGACTCTTGTTTACAGAGAGCTCTCCGCGTACCGCAGTGATAATACGTACATTGTTCAATGCACAAACCCACGGAGCCTAGTGAGCGCCTTCAGCTTCTGTGCAAATTGTTTGAAGTGTGCGGATGACACATTTGCACAACCTACTGCACAGTAACAAGATAATAGGGGCTATTCTGTGCCTGTTTAACATAATTTCCTAAATACTTTGTTATACAGCTATAACCTTTAAGAATATTTAGAGAGAATTATAAGTTTAATCTCGAACAAAAAAACATTAGAAAATTATACAAATAATTTGTCGTAAATAGATGTCTAACTATATCGTCGTATTTAAGATTGTAAATCTTATTCCAGAATCCGAGATATCACAACTATACTTTATAGACCTTCCGCCTTCGCGAGAGTCGGCGGGCTGCCAGCCTGTTTCAAAATTTCCATCGTAGCCTGCAACGTGACGATCCTATCCACCCGCATAAACTATTCAGACTCCATCGAGCCGGGCGGTGAACGCCGCCGCTCCGCGCCGGCGGGCGTCCAAATACCCCACATATTTCACACATGTTATCGATTCGCCAAAGTCGCCAGACAAATAGCGGCTGCCGCGTACACAGATGTGTAATTCCGGGATCTCCCGGATTGCGAAACTTTCGCCACACAAACAAAAGATAAAACTGCGGATTTCTTCGTGGCGGGTGTTTTTTCGTTCGTCTCCGGTGGCAAATAGAAAATGAGGTGGTGCGGGTAGTGGGGGCGGGGGCGGCAGTAATCCCGGCGTGTGCAGTCGGCTCACGACACCCGCTGTCGCCGCCGCCGTGCGCCGCCTGAAGGCTCCTTGTGTCGGTGTGTGCACGCAACGTCTGCTTGTCGCCGTCCGCTCCTGTCAGCTAAATATATCGAGCATTGTCACCATTGCCTATCGTTTATCTCTACTCCTATAAATTTGTAGATCGTTTAACTAAACTCGTAAATTGGTAAATCGTAAAAAATTTGGTTGATCCATGTCAGGTTCAGTCAGTACATAAAGAACAGTAGTTACTTGTACTTGACAGTAATTTTGCACGTGTATGGTGTGTCTCAGAATGTTGTAAAATGTTACAGTAATCTTGTATTGTAACGGATGTAAGAAGAGTTGCCGGCATAGAGACACGAATTCAATCAACGCATGCTGTGGTATAATGCTTGTAAACATGACCATTAAAACTTTATATAAAATAAGTAATACTTTGCGTTATACTGCCTGCCTAGCCCACAGATTGAAGAACACGGCTGGTCTTGCTGGGGTATGGAAACCCTATGTTTGAAAACAATCTTCAAGAGTGCAAAAATGTCACGTGAAAACAAAAAAACGATCATGTGAGAGTCGATATCGCGTAGACAGGGTATCCGTACCATTTCGTTTTCTGTGAGAACTTTAAGGCTTAGGATTTTCGTTAAGATTTTCTTGTAAACTATAAGAGAGGGCCTATATTCCCAATTTTTTTTTTTTCAAAATTTTAGACGCATATTTTTGTTTGTATATTTTCTTAATATCTTTTAAACTATGCATTTTATAACGAGCCCTTTTCCAACTTTTCATTGATAGGTCATTGATTGACCATTTGCCAATTTTTTTTTACCTTATTATTTGATATTTTCTAACTAAAACAGCCTTTAAACTTAGACACATTCCGTGAATTTAATTTGCTTACATAGGATTTTCTTTTACGTATTATAACAATAGGTAACGCAATACTCTTAGACGCGGAGGGTCAGATAAAGCAAATGGGCCGTGACTTGGCACACCACGGCGGGTGACTCGGCTTGCCTGGTGACGGCTCACATTTATCACATCGGTTTCTTGCGCTACTTGCACATGCAGTATTTACCTCTTTCTAGTCCTAGTACTGTACTATGTGGTTGAAAAAATCGAAAATATTGGGCCTCTCTTATAGTTTACAGGAAAATTTAAACGATAATCTTAAGTCCTAAATTTGTTCTCACGGAAAATGGAATGGCACAGAACCCTCTCCTCGCGAGTTCGACTCGCACTTGACCGCTTTTCAACCGACTTCCATAAAGCAGGAGGTTCTCAATTCGTCGTTCAATCGTCTTTTTGTGTGTATGTTACCTGATTGCTCCGCCAATTCTCAACCTATTTTAATGATTTTTTTTTTCATGGGTAGGGTATATCTGCGGGGTGGTCCTTTCATAAATTTTATGAAAGAATACCACCCCTAAGGGTGGGAAATTAAAAGATAAACACTTTCACACTAAGGAATTGTTCAATCACCCACTTCCCGTCAACCGATTCTAATATTATGTGATTATGTGACTAAAAGAGTAAAATAAAAAAACAGTTTAAAAAAACATTGAACCAACTTCAACCCCTAAAAATAAATTATTAATTAAATTAAATAATATTTTGATCTTGAGAGGAAGGCGGTACAAAATATTTTTCTTCAGCGGCGTACTGATATCTACTACTAAGAACATACTATGTTCTAAAACTATTTAGCGTTCCTGTTTAGTAGAATCATTAAAGTTCAGTGTTGCCGACATGAAATGAAGGGAAGCACTGACATGGCACCTTGTTCACCCGGTGTTATGGGCTGGCATCACGGATGTTGTAGATGTAAAAAAAAAACAAAAAAGTTGAGCCTGCTCTTACTTAACAACACCCGTCACTTGCTCGCCTTGTTCCTGAGCAGTTGGCATATTAAGCAAATAAATACATAATAAACAATTCCTAATACATTATATACCAACCATACAATATATATGTATGTATACATATATATCAACCTACGCTACAAGTATTTAAACAGTTAGAACTGCATTCAGAACGCTAAACATACCATGTTACAAGTGTTTAGCTTTCATTAAGACCAGCCAAAGGTGGCAATGGGCCGTAGCGAAGCGAGAGACTCCTTGATTGACTCACCCCGAGTTTCTTTTACGTTGTATTTTTTATACCACCGACGCGACGTTCCCTTACCCTTTATCCCTTTTCACTTCGCACCTTTATTTATCGGTAGAAATACCCGGCAAGCTGATATGTTTATCGCCATTAGATGATTCTCATGAAAAAATACATTAAAAGGTTCAACTCATTAAGTACATTATTTCTTGGCGATTTGTATTTGTAGGTATTTTTTGTTTATTTTCCTGGCCGGGCACGGCTGATAACCCTGGCCGGAGCGGAGCAGGCAAGCTAAGCCACTAACAAAGCTATAAACTTTTTGCCACTGTAAAGTTATTAATATATTATTTGTAATATGTTAGATTTTTTGGCAAATAAACACTACTTCAACTTCTTCTTCTTCTGCTTCAACTCCAAGTTTAATACGCTTGAGATATTACGTGGCTGAAAACTTCAAGCACTTTATTATACGATAATTTAATATTAAGAAAGTGTCGAAGTTTTCACTTCGATAATTAGTTAATACCACAGAACAGCGTTCGGCGGCCGTCTTCTCGGCCGGTCGCGCGACTTGACGATTCGTTACTCAGTCTGTTGTTAAATACTTCATTAATAATTATTTTAAACTAAATGCTGCTGGAAGTAATATTCTGCAATCAATTCTCACTTCTATTAAAACAGCTTCGAATACCCTTGATCGTTGACATTAGCTTCATAATTTACATACATACATACCACACGCTGTATCCCGACAATAGGGATAAGCAGAGTAATCGCTGTCGTGCTGCAAGTACTCTTGTAAAACACCGACCACCACGTCCAGCAAAGCATTCGTACAAGATATCAATCGGCTAGTGAGGCACGAAAACTCACCTGCTGCATGACTCGGTGGAAGGACCGTGCCAAGTTGAGAGGTGGTTAACCTGTCGCCCTTTAGCATGGCACCTTGTCCTTATCCCATAGTCGCCTTTTACGACATGCACGGGGAGAGATGCAGTGGGGCTATTCTTCTTAAGTACCTGTATCGGTACTCCACACCACGGTACATTCACATCATACACTTCATAATTTTTGTAACTTAAATGTTATTCGAATCGAAAACAATCATAGACGTATAAAGGACCCCCGTATATTATTTCTCTATGAAAACAATGGAGTCTCAATTCCAATAGGTTCACATCTATAGTCTGATCTCGCTGTAAGAATGTATCTATAGTTCTACATAATTTAGCTAATAGATACCTGAGTTTGGAAACTTTATCGTTCAATCAAACATTCGCATTGAGACTACGATGTTAGCAAACTCCCAGCCCCGGCCCCGGCCCCGAACGTCTGCGAACTTTCTACTCTTTGTATTATCTTCACTTGCTTCACCGGACTACTACGCTCACATCTAGCCTACCCTATAAGGTTCCTTGTTAAATATTTACTCTACCTACTCTATCTTCTCAAGTTGTGTGAATGTGATCGATAGAAAGGTAGACATAAATAGATGTTTTGTTACTCCACAAACCTTTTTCAGAAATAAACATTACATGAGGTGCGAAGGCGGCCTTATTCCTGACAGACATTTCTTCCAGCAACATTTAAATGTTCCATGTAGTGGCACCAATAAAACGATAAAATTTTTCAAAGCGTCAAAATATTTGGTTCTGTGTACTGTTCTTAGTCTAGCTAGTTTCGGTATTATAATATTATATTATTACACCTTTTTAACACAATTTTCCTGTAAACATATTTATTCTGATTATGATCACATATTAAGTAAGTTGAACTGAAAAATCTATAAAAAAATCATGTCCACTCGAGCGCAAGTGGGGCGATGATGTGGTCCCGCCCCGTCCCGCCCCGTCTATACGCAGTCACATTCTCAAATCCACAGATCATAAAGGATCTAGGGTCCCGGTAGGTAGATACTATGTTCATCAATCACTGATACGAGTAATTGTAAAGTAACAGTGAATCTTGATTTGAGAATAATTTAAGAGATGATGCTAAATTTTACAAACGTATGTTTTGCAAATAAAAAAAACCGACTTTGGTACCATCATGTCAATGGCAATTTTTTATTATTTGTTGTTTTATTTTAAAGTTTGCACTATAATCATACCAAATTTGACGCTTGTATGTGTTAACATTTTTACGATAGAGCAATACAAAAAAAAAACGTTGAAAAAACCCCTTTCTTAATGTTTAAATTTTGTTTTTTTTTTATGGTTTGTTTAATAGGTCTATGTTACGGTTCAAAAGATACAGTTCTTTAAAGGTAGGACAGACGGACAGACGGCGTAGGCTTAGTAATAGGCTTCCGTACTCCTACGGTAAGGAAGCCTGAAAATAATATGTTTATTTCTCTTAAAATGTTAATATTTAATCCATCATCGACAAAAACTTCGTGAATACTTTCTTTTTGTTGCGTAAAAACTATTTTAAAATACTTAACAGAGTTCAAGAGCATATATATTAGCTATTAGCACAGATTGTTCCGAATGATGAAATCAGGCAAACGTAGATACCTATCGCAGTAAATTAACGAAAGCCTCTTTTACTTTTCCGACAAGCTCCGGACGTCCTTCCTAAGAACTTTAAAAAGTTACAGGACTTTTCCAGAGGGTTCCGTGTGGACGCGCGCGCCGGCCGCCTGGTCGGGTCGGGCTTCACACCCGCTCCCACTTAATTAAAGAACTTTCGAAAAAACGAGAGCACAACAGTCGGATAATTTTCAGGGCTCTCCTTTTTGTGGGAAAATCGAATTGGAGTCGAAGTGGGGAGCTGTGGGCAAATCCTCAATTTATTTTGTATAATGAACTTTTAACGTTCAAATTGCTTTCGGAGTACACCCAACAAGCCATAACAAATTACCACAACGGGGCGGGGAAGCTGCGGAAACACGATATATGATATGAATGACGATAACAATTTAAGCTGATTTAACAACTGCTACAGTGGGGAAGAGAGTTCAAGTAAACAAGTGCTACCTAAACCAATTCAGATTCATATATTTATTTCGCCATAAAGCAATAAAAATAACAAATGACAAATGAAAGAGAGTGGGGAATGTGTAGAAAAAAATTACAACTACACACAGACATGGGTCTTAAGTTCAGGACGTTGCCAGTTCAGTACGTGAGGTTCTTTTATTCTTGGAAAGACTGAAAAACAGTTACCAGGGATTTGAGCTGCATTCATAATTTACATTTTTTAGTTCCTGAAAAAGATACATCCTTATTTCCACCTACGGGACACCACGGGACTTGTAGTGGCCCTCACTTTTCAGTGGCTGCCAACGCTCACCAGCGTCTAACTAAACTAGCCAATTAATAAGTAGCTCAGAACTTGCATCCAAGTTTCGAAAGTCTCACGCCAGAAACTCAGCAGGAAGTTGCTTCTCGACCAAATCCGATTAGACTCCTTTACTCGATAGCAGTTAGCATCGACCTATATAACGCAATTTAGCCTTTAGCGTTTCTGAATTGGCGACTTGGGCGACATCTTGGGGCCCGGCTGAGGTGGCTGCGGCGGCGACGCGTGGTGGGGAGACGGGCGAGGAAGGTAGGAATTAGCCCCAGCAGCTACCTCTGGGAGCAAAGTAGCGGTCCGGTAAGTGGCCAAACAGCCAAGTTACTCACTTATGTCTTCCCTCTCTTCTTATAATTTCGATCTTACGTACACGATACTTAGGTACTCGTACCGCACATTGGTTAACTAAGCCAAACGTTTCGTCATCAAGACGTACGTCTTGTTGGAGACTCGAAACCACTTCGAAACTCACCAATAATCTGAAGTCTCTGAGCCACATACGGCTTGTAGGACCCTACCCTACTCAGTCTGTTCTACATGTATGCTACTGTGGACGTTGCTGTGAGTATTATGGCTTGCCGTGCCACTCAACCTACCTCCAAGAGACCACCTTTCATCCACCTTTCACTGCAAGAGATTGTACCTACATAAAGAGGGGAAACTAACAGCGTTGTTTTATTTATTGATGGTCAATTACCTGGTAACTCAAGACAGATCGTTCAAGATGGCTGAATAAAAAATGTCGCCCCCTTGATGAGAACTGAGTATGTATCTAACGCTCCTTCCAAAAAACAAGGTTCCGAAAAGTGATGCCAAAAATTTTATCACACTCAGTGTAATGAAACTAGTACAAGCAAGTATCTAGGTTTTTAGTATATTCGTTAGAAGTAACCTCATTCGTTAGTCAATATATTCGTTAGTCAGTTCGTATCTTATATCCTCGTATATCGCATAGTCTACGTGCATAGCATACTCGTAGTTTATATAAACGAACTAAGTCAACATAGAGCACTTTCCATTATAATATCACCGTGCTGAACCGTAAAGTGCCTTGACAATACCTGCAGAAAACATTCTAGAGCTTGAGGAAATTTCATAAAGAGCCTCTTAACATTTTAAAATGAAAAAATAATAATGTAGCGGGAGCGGTAATTCAGTCTCACGTACAGTAGAAACCAAACTTAAATGCGGCTGTGAGATGCGCCCGTGTGTCTGCGCAAAAGACGATTATTAGGGCAGAGGGGGGGAGGGCGGTAGGCGTGCAAAGGGGGTATCGGCGCACCCTACCGCGCTCCCCCGCGTTGCTAGGATACAACCGCGCGCCGCCGCCGCCCGCGTCCTGTCGCCCGCGCACGCCCCGCTCTCGTCTGTGCGTGCGCCATTGTACAGTCACTCACTATTTATCTGTGTCTTCCGTAGTTGTCGCGATAGATTTTTTGCTAATGGTGGTTATTCGTAGGTATTCGTGATTGTTGCAAACATTTTAGTTTTATCTCGGTCTATCCAAGCCATTAAAGGGAGACGAAACGGAAATGTTTGCCAAATATTTGTGTACATACAGCCATGTGTGGTGCTAGCATGAGAAATGTTTATTGGCGAAGTGCGTTTACCGGGGTCACCCGAACGGCACCAACACGTCGTCGTCCGTCAGTTCTAACCGGTTTTAACCATGATCGATACATCGGTGTGCACAAACATAATATAATGCAGCAAGCATGCAGCAAGACTCTCTTTTTACCTACAAATGATAATGTAATAATTGTATACATTTTCTGCCAAAATATTCGATTGTATATTTTATTTGACTATACATGCGCAGTCAAGCGGCCGAACTTCAGGCCAATACGCATTTAAGTTTGGTTTCCACTGTAATGTGCGTTTCTCTAACGAGGCATTATTGCAGTAATTGGCTCGCTCAAAACAAGGTTGCCTTATTTCCATAAAAACAATCAACAAACACATTAATATCAAGCGCTCCTCGTATTTATCAGGCCCTTCTGAGAGCGTCGTTACGGCCAGATATGGCTTCATTTAATATTTTGAGATCGGCCTCGTAAAATGTTTATGTAGCCTGGATGTTCTCGTGCTTTTTCGTCTCCCGTTCGAGTCCTCTTATCTTCGTTGATTGCAACTTGCTTACCGGCGTTGTTTTATTTACGTGTGGTGTGGTACATACACAAAACAACCCAAAGTGTTGGTATAGGAATCTGCTTACTTACTATGCGATATGCTTTCTTTATATAAACCACATAGGTACTACATATGTTAAATGTATATATTATAATTTTTGTGTGTTTTAACTCCTCTTCATGTAATTTTTCGCACTATCCACCTCACTATCCACCCATACCCTTAATCCCAGCTTATCGTTATCAACTTATCGTTTGTTACTGTAAAATGTTTTGGAGCAATAAAGTATTTCTATCTATCTATCAATGCTTCCATTACATCCTTCATAAAAACATAGTGATTTCTTCCAGTCAATCTTTGGAAATCCTTCATGCCAGATGAAGGGAGGGAATAGAAGAGAACTGCTTTCTTGCTCTACATTCTCCCTTCAAGGTCCTGCGACTTCCATGTCCGCCCGCACCGAGAATATCCGTGTGCTCTTCTACAAACCACAGACAGTGCTTGCGTAGAATACCTACATTCTACAATATTGAATAAAAAGTAGGCGAAATTAAACAAATTAAACAATTCATTTTATTGAAGTATTGAGTGATTTTATGTAGAAAAGGTATTATAGCTGATTGTTAGGTTTCCGTACGCGCCGCGCCGTACGGAAGCCTAATACCATCTATTACTAAGCTTACAACGTCTGTCTATCTGTCTGTCTGTCTGTCTATCTGTCTGTCTGTCTGCCTGTCTATGTGTCTGTGTGACTGTCTGTCAGATGGCTGTATCTTTGGAACCATGATAGTTAGCCAGATGAAATTTTCACAGAATACCTGTTTTATTTTGGCATAATAATAAAAAATTGTAAAAGTGAAAAATTAAGGGGGGTACCCATACAAGGAACTTGTTTTTTCAATGTAAATTTTTTTTTTTTTTTTGTAGTGCAGAAACCTCGCTACGGAAGTGCGACTCGCACGCACCTGGTCGGTTTTTTTTATATTTTCTCCAGATCGTTTTAGAAAAACCGCGTGACTCACATCTACCACCATTAAGTATCACAACATAGCTAATTTATATTTTAAGAAACACTCAAATAAAAACATTATTTATTCAGGCTGATTCAGCAGTGAAAAAAACATTTTTAAGGGTGATTCTGGAACTCAAATGAAAAACATTGTCATTAAAATTTTTTTAGAAGTCTAAATAGCTTCCATGCTCGTGAAAATAAAACAACTGAGTCTTTATTTATATAAAAAAATACAATAAGTATCATAGTAATTTTCCAATCACGTGTATTAGACGAGACGGAAGTTAACTTTCTCCATACAAAATCGTATTTTGGCATTTATGTTTTTTACCCCTCTAAACATTATCCGATTTTTACAATCCTGTTTTTGTTATAGTAAGGACAGTCGAATCTACGTTCCTGTCTATTTTTCGAATATCTATTTTTTTAATATCTAAATTTTTTCGGTCGAAATACAAATTTTTAGGTCCGGTGTTGTAGGTAAATGTTTTCATCTAAACAAAAAAATTACAGGAACGTAGATTGGACTGTCCTTAAAACAAGAAAAAACATTGTAAAAATCGGATAAGGTTTAGGGGGCTAGAAAACATAAATGCCAAAAGACGATTTTGTATGGAGAAAGTTAACTTCCGTCTCGTCTTAAGGAAGTATCCTGAAGCTTTATTTTCCGAGGCGTCTCGAGCAAGCTTTTGTCCGGATCAGACGGACGAATGGCGGTGGCGCGTCCAGGGAAGTTTGGTTATAAATTTATACCTAGCTATCAAACGACGACTTTGAATAGAGTCGCGGGTCGCGTCCCGTTGGTCGAAATTCCGTCCTCCACCGGCATCTCTGTGTAAACCAAAATCGCGACCCCCAGCCCCCAATCGGCCAGCCGAGCGAGCGACCGACGACGACGGGCGGCTGGCCGAATGAACGAACACCAATGTCGTCATCAGTTCAACCTCTCCTACCTCCCCTGCCCTGACCCGGTATTCTCTATCCCTCTCCGTCGCCACCTCCGTCCGCCCGCGCCTCGTCGCGCCGACACCCGCGCGCGCCGCCGCGCTCGTCCCGCGCTCCTCAGCTGGGGGAGCATGCGCAATGAGAATGACAGCGCAGCGGCGCAAAACATGAGTATTGCACGATGGTATGCTCGTCCGTCAGCGCATTAAATTGTGAGAAGTTTTTGTTCAAATAAAAACATAATAATTATTTTACTACATATTTATTTTTCAATATATTTATTTTATACAAATTGCAGCAAATACAAAAATATAAATTTCAGGTGTTATATAACCTAACTTACATAGGTAGGCAGCCTACCAAGTGCCTGTACCTAAATATTTTGTTCATGATTGTAAACGAAAATTACTACTTATGACAAAGTTCCCGACCTTGATAAATTTACAGAAGTCATAAATATGTTGAAAACAGCTAGCAGACTAAACAGCAGCAGCTAGGTAGCAGCAATATTGTTGAACTAGCCTAGCTGGCAGCTAGCAAAATAATAATAATAAACCATACAAGCAAACCTGACAAGCATACCTGCGCGCCACTCCCCGCGACGGCCACGACCCGCAGTAAAACGACGGGTCACGTGACGCGACGCGGCACTCGCTCGCGATCGCTCGGCAGTCGTCGGCGTGTCGAGCTGGCTGCTGTTCTATCCGCACGCTCGCGTTTATTGCACAAACGTCAAAAATACTGTGCACAAGTGTTTCCGCTCGACGACGGAATAGTGTTTGTGAAAGAGATATGTAGTGCAAGCTCACTGTGCCGGTGAAAGTATCTCGGGCCGTATTTATTGTATTGTTTTGGGCGCGGAGTGTCGCCCGATCGATCTCATAACTGGGCCGGCACTCGCGCTAATCCGCCGCAGAGACGGTTGCGCGCCACGCGCTCCGTGCCGTTTAGGATGACACTCGCTAGACATAGGCCTCTCGGCCTGTTCCCGGGCCACGACCGAGTCACCGCCGAACAGATACAGCGCTGAACTTGCAGTTTTTAGGTTAGATAGATGTATATGTGCGCGTACATACATCGCACGTTCACGTGCAAAAAGTGACAAAACAGAGTTGATTTGTGAGTTTTCAAGTACTTACACTGTCGATACACCACACTGAAGATCGATAGCCAGCCGCCGGGGTTGAAACGGCAAGAGCGGCGCACGGGCGCAAAAGCGGGAGATGGTTTGGGTATCGTCGAGGAGGTGAGGCACTAGAGGACGGGAAGCAGGATGGACCGCGTGGGCGGCGTGTGCCGGTTCGGCGGCATCGTGTCGGCGCCGGCGCCGCGAGTGCGGCAAGGCGCCGGCAAGGCGGCGCGACGCGGAGGCTGCGGTGGCGGCGCGGGCGGCCGGGTCGCCGCCGGCGCCGGGCCCGCCTCGGCCGCGGAGCCGCCGCGCCGGGTGGAGATCCACCGCGGCCTGGCGGTGCTGCTGGTGTTGACGTGCGTGCTGGTCTACCACAACTGCCTGTACTGCGACTTCGTGTTCGACGACATCAGCGCCATCAAGGAGAACCGCGACCTGCGACCTCACACGCCCGTCTCCAACATCTTCCTCAACGACTTCTGGGGGACACCCATACATAAGGTAAGTACCTTTATTCTGGGATCGCTACAGCAAGTGGAGAGCATTTTTTTTATGGAAACTGACACGGTTGGCTACATCACCTACAACATCCGTGATGTCAGCCCATAACACCGGGTGAACTAGGTGCCATGTCAGTGCTTCCCTTCGGTCGTGCCGGCTACACTGAACTGGACGGAAAACTATTTACATATCCGTTTCGACCGACGTTTCATTTAGTGCGGTGGTATCAACCCGGGCGGGTTGAATCCTACCACCTAGTAAGGTAAGAAGGGAAGCCTACAGTTTCACGTGCAGCATTTTCTTCACGGGGTGACGGGGTTTCTCTCTTACGCATTGAATTGGTTTCCCTCGAATACGTCATTTTTGCGCTCATCCATAGCATAGGTACGGTGGCGCATCATTTCCAGCGTCTTACATACCTATTGCATCAGTTCGCTGACTTCTTTCTTGGCTCACTTGTTCTAGTCTAGAGTAGATAGGTATGCAAGATGCATACCTACCTATCTACTCTACTCTGTTTGCGCTTTACCCGAGCTCCAAAGCTTGTACAAACATACATACATGCGGTCCATAATGTTCAAAAGCTCTGTGTTTCAACCCTCTTCACTGATGTTCTATTTCTGTTTCGTCCTTTAAAAACATTGGATCGCATTTCAGTTGCTTTTGTTGTTCTTCGTAATTTGGAACTAGGTATGTATTCCTTACCTCTGTCACAGAATACTTAAAGGTACGCCTCTGTCGCCCTTCCCAGCTCGATGCACGCCTGAGCTTATTTTCTTTTACTAAAAGTATTCGTTAATGTTTAGACTCTTGCAAATTATCCCTAATTTTGGCCACATAGTGAAAGATTTGTAAGGCGTGTGGTATACCGTTGGAAAGGGCGTAAACTAGCAAACTTTGAAAATGAAGCTCTCAATTGCTGTTGTCAGTTTTTTTTTTAATGAATTAACAAATTAAGATCCTGTCATATTTTTACTCCCCCTCGGGACTTTGGGAGGTCATAGGTCCTTTTCATGGTAATATCTTCATCAAATTATATTTTTTCTAGAACAAGGATACATCGTAAAATCAAATAAGTTTTACTTCGTGCAGATATAATCATAAACAAAAAAGTTACAAGTGGTTAAAGCTGAGATTTTGGTAATTTTCAAAAATAAAGAAAAAAAAGTCGTATCTCGATACCACGTGACACCAGACAAAATGTGTCAGAGGCCAAAACCTTGCAAATGACCCCACTTACCTACAAAAAAATTATGTCGGTCCATGTGCCGAACACCCTGTATATCATAGTGTAAATAGCGTCACACACAACGGGTTTTTACATGTATCGTAATCAAAATAGGTACTATACTATAGTAATTATTATTTTAAAATAATAGGGACGATCGACGTAGCAGTGATAGTTACTTAGATTGGTAAAATATTTTTTATACATACCTACATATAATTAAATTAAGCTATGGTTCTTTACCACGTGGATCGATTTCGATTATATTTTTTACGGTTTATTAAGAAGGGTTTAAAGTTAATGGTGGTCAAATTTTGATCATAGGATCCATGAAAAAATAATGAAACTCTTAAATTTGCATAACATATGCATGACAAATCGGCGAATAATTTAGGTATATTAACACACCAACCGGTCTCGATGATTATTTTTATATTAGAAAAGGAGTTTTATATAAGTCATGTCCTTTGCAATTTTAAACTTTTTGAATTTAGAATCCGAAAACAAAACAACGGTTTTTTATTGACCGAACGGTCTGGTCAAATTGAATCTCAAAGGAAAATTTACGTGAGATAATTTTCTATAACTTTCGAAGAAGCTGACTTCTATTTTTAGTAATAAAGCACCGTGCCTTAGAAGTAGAAACTGTAGAACGCGTTTCAGTGACAAACCACGTGAAGGTCGTTACAAAACCGCCATAATAAGTAAGAGAACATTGACGCTGTGAGCTTGAGATTGTTTATCCCATTGTATACTCTTCCTCATTTACCTGTAAATTTTGAGTTATAGTTTTCTCTACGACAAAATATATTCGATGAAGATACTATTTGGTACAACCTCATATGAATACGTAAAAGTTCAAGGGATCTTTTGCCTGTACCGCTACATTTTTTGCTATTCGCTGTCAACAATGTATGTAGTGTTCTCCAAAAAGACAATCCTACATTACTAGGGAGACTACACGTGTGAATTAAAAGTCTAATTATGAATACCTACTAATGTAAGGGATGGTCATGGAGTAAATTACTTTGTTTTATTATGAGACACTGTGTCTGTAGACTATATACCTACTATAGTCTACAGACGCAGTGTCTCATAATGAAACAGACTAATTGCGTGTGTGATATGTATGTATGTATTTATATGTACGTACATACATACATACATATCACACACGTTGAATCCCGACAATCGGGGTAAGCAGAGTAATCGGTGTTGTGCTGCAAGAACTCTGGTAAATTACAGCACAACACCGACCAGCACGTTTCGCAAAGTATTCGAACAAGATTCAATCGATCAAACAGCAAGTAAGGCACGAAGACTAGCTAGCAGTTGATGTAGTGTATAAAATACGACGTATTATTACTAAAACTAAATTTACATTTTTAGAAATATTTTCTAAATGTATGTATGTTCCATAACTCTTAAACTGATCATCCGAATTCGATTAATCTTAGTACAAGCACATTTTATTATACGGGAACACAGGATTGGCTAAATAAAATTCAGTTCCGGTTACGGTAAGATGTGGCTCAACCGAGTTGTTCCGCGCGTCGAAATAAAGGTACGGTAGAGGGTTTACTTACTTTCTTCTTTTTAAATACGAATTAGCGAAGCCGCGCGCAGTGACCATTGTAATCGTCGTTGACTTTCGTTATAATGTACACCTACTTTTTTCCCCTTTTCCAATAAACTTATTCTTATTTTTAATGCCCAGAACAGTTGTGATAACCCTATTCAGTCAGATCAGTGGGTTATTGGAGTTAATTATACCCAAATAAGATTGACTCGACAGGTAAGATTTGTACATATTATGTCGTATAATGTTTATCTGAAGAGTGCTATTGGTTCGCTGAGCAAACTCCAGAGATTTCCCAAACGCGACCCTACCTCCGGCGATTCCCGCCTCCCCCACCGTTCGCTTTCTCCGCCACATTTAAAACATTCCCGGAGGAGACAAACACTCGAGGAGGCATCAATCATTGTCAACAGAGAGCCATCCCGCGGAGCGCAGCCCGAGCGCGAGCGCGGGACCGTCCGTACCTCCGTACCTCCGTACCCCCAGACACTCCAGACGGCGAAAACGCTTCGCTTTCTGTACTACTCTGCTTAGATTTTTTTTTATATAATCCGGTATGCATCGCTGAGTCAGAAGAGCCAAAGCACATGCTCCAACCAACCAATATCACCTCCGAGAAGGTAGGTGCCATACCGGAGACTTCTCTTTGATACCTTTAAAGAAATATTTTAGAAAACAGTAACGCACGACGTAGGTCGTACCTAAGTATAGGTATCATAATGCCACGGCGGCCGTATCGCCATTCTACGTTTTAGGGAACCAGCTAAATATGCTTAGTTTTGGGCATACAAAAGTTTTGGGATACGAAACAGTTGAAACGAAATTAAATTAAATTTGACTGAGAAACGCGCCATTATCGTATTTCACTCGCCCACTTTTATCTATTGGCGTCTAAGTACATACAACTGACAATAAACACCGAGGCCTTTTTTTGTGACACCATTGAAAAATCTTAGAAGAATATAAGAACACCTTTATTTTCCCCTTCAATGGGTTTTGAGAAGGAATTTTGCAAATTAGAAAAAGTGTTACGAGGGTGGAGAACCTTCAAAAACTTGTGGATTTCTCCGGGAAGGCATGATTGGATTCTTGTAACAAAAGAACGCTAGCGCATTGTGCTCGGTAACGAAGTGGCCTCTTTTCATTTAACTTGACTACTTATCTAGCTAAGAACGACTCGTTCTCTGCTCCTCTTCTCTTTACTTCCGGACTGCCTCGCTATGACTTATTATTATAATAGTTATATGGACCAGTACCAGGCTGAGGTTATATAAAACACTAAGTTTGTGCATAATTCTACTTATACCTACCTTAATAAAATAGGTATAATTTCCGGTTATGAAAATTTCATTTTGTAAACTCTAAACTTCGTTAGGTTTATTCATCACCACTAAGTACTGATGAACTTTTGAATATTCATTTAATAGTTATTATTCAAACTATTTAATTATCAAGGCTGTTGAAATAATGTTTAAGTACCGTATAATTCTTAGCATTACCAAATTTGTTTTGTTTTGTGTTTTTGAACACCAGCGTGCGTTATTACTATTAGGTTGGACATTGTTGCGTAACCTGATAATGCTTAGCCTAAGAGAGAAAATTAATGTTATGCAGTAATAATTACAATTATTGATAAGATTGTGTCTTTTATTTTGTCTAATTAAAATGGTCACATTCTTTATTTTATGTTTAGATTTGTGATGTTTTTATTATTTAAGAAACTAAACCTTGATGTCTAATTATAACAAATAAACTAAAAAAGTTATACTTACCATTATTACTCGTAGTACCTACCTATTTAATAATATTGAATTGTTATTTTGATTAGTCAAAAAAATTACAACTTTAATTCGACCTTGTAAATCGCCACTATCTACATTTATGCTCAACACAGCCTTCGACCCGAAGCAAATTCCTTCTCAAATAACAAGAAACTTGTCCGAGCTCAGCTAAGTCGGCGCGGCGGCGGCGCGGCGAGGAGTGTCCTCGCAGACTTCCCTAAGCCGTGGCTCGTCGTTACGTCGAGACGTCAAAGCCACATCATTTTTACCCGTGATCCCAGCAGTGTCCCGCCCCGGACGCGACCCCGGCGCGCGGCGCCGCGTGCGGTGCTCTTATTGATTGCCGCCATTTGCGACTCTCCACTAATCCACAAAGCTTACATCTAAGATTAGACTCGAACGGGACGGGCGACGACGAACGCGGCGAGGACGGGGCGCCGGGCGGCGGCGGCGGCGGCGGCGACGGCGGGGCGGGGGCGCGCCGCCCGCCCAGCCATCGAGTCACTGTGAGAGCTTTTGTTTCGTTCCCTCCTACTTACTTACTGCTATCTATTTAATGGCTGCGGCTAGATAATGCTGAAATATTGAACCAGCATACATAGCGAGTATACCTACATGGGCGGACGCAGTGTCTACCGACAAGCTGGCGGGGGGGATAGGGTCCCCTCGAAGCCTTTTTTTTCTGCATCAGAACAGAACCGCAATCAAGTTATGTGTTGTTTTGACTGCGTTGATTGGTTTCGTTAAATCACACGAGTGTGTTATGTACACACAACCGGCGGCGTCGCATTTACTTCGCATGCCGCAGTGCGCGTGTTCATTCGTTTCAATCGAGTTCTAGGAACATTCTCGTCGCCCTCGTGTGAATTTGCAATTATTTTCATTTCAGTTTATTTTGGTAAATTGACAAAATATGCCGCGTATTCTCATTGCCATTATTAGTTGATAAAATAAAGCAGCCAAAGGAATGTTACATTCTACGAGTGCCTATAGGTCTATAATATGAACTGCGGCAAGTGCGCGCACTTTTTTTCTATATTTTAACAAATTTATAATTATTTGTCCTACTTTCGTCTTAGCGTTTTCCAGGCAATTTAATAAACCCTGCACATTCACAATGTATCGCTTTCCTGTCATGAATATTAAACTCAAGCAAACTTTAACCGTATCTATTTATTTCCCCTGGCGAAATAATTTTAAGTTTATTCAACAGAATAATTAAGAAATTTAATGAAACTGTGGAAATTGCTAAGTATTATTAAAGTTGCTTACCGCTAGAACCTGGACATTTAATAAAACCACGTCCTATGTAGTTTATCATCCCGTCCCACCAAATTGAACGAACGGTCACAATAAATAAAAAACTTATAAATTGGAAAAATTATATTTACATATGATAATCATCAGGGCTTCCAAACAAATATACAAAATGTTATAGGTGTATGTGCGTTTATATGTATGTTTGTCCACGCATTTCTCCGAAATTATTAATCGGATTGAGACCATTCTTCACTGAGGTCATCATTCTTTTATTGGCTTACATTTATTTCAACTTAGGGAACAGTGCAAGTTTCATCAAAATCGGTTCATTCGTTTTCTATATATATATGGGCTGTTATGTGTGTTAATGGGCGAAAAATTCTATACCACGACAACCGATTTCTATTAATTATGTATTACTATGTGATATTACTAAAAAGAGTGAAATAAAAAACTGGTTTAAAAAACATTGAACCGACTTTAAAAAACAACTACTTAGAACTAAAAATAAAAATTATAAATAATTGAGTTGAAGGCCGTACTACACTACACAAACTACACCTGAAAATTGATAGATGAAGCCCTTTTGTACTTTTGTACCGCCTTCAACTCAATTATTTAATAATTTTTATTTTCAGTTCTAAGTACTTAGTTGTTTTGAAGTCGGTTAAAAAGACAAAATACAAACACACGATACTTATAAAAATAAATATATCGTTCTTGCAATTCACGAGCGCGCGTGTACTTTAATTTACTTCATCATGATTTTTTTTTGCAATGTCATAAAAATAAATTATACAAATTTCATTATTGTCTAGTATTCTTTTGCTAACTGTACGCGCTGCCGCGCGCACGCACACATTAACGCGTATGCAGATAATATGTATTCAACGCAACCAAGCTCAAGGCCACGCGCACTCCTAAATTGCAAGAACTATACTTTCCTAACCCTTCCACAGATACAGCTACTTGGTATGGAGTCTATCGTATCAGCAATTAGTACTTACTTACTTACAGTGCAAAGATAAATTGTATTATATTAATAACAACGTTTTGGCTATTAGCTATTTATTACCTTATTAAAGCGATGAAATATTCAAAATTCGAAAGAATGATAATTACTTATTTTTTAACCGACTTCAAAAAAGGAGGAAGTTCTATGTTCGGCTGTATGTATTTTTTTTTATGTATGTTCAGCAATATCTTCCCCAATTGTGAACCGATTTCGATGATTCTTTTTGTGTTCGGTTCAGTCTAGCTCCAAGGTGGTCCCATTTTTGGTGAAGATCGGATTGGAAAGCGAGGCGGAATCGCGAGGCCGAAGGCCGAGCGATTCCGCCGAGTACATTAATAGCAAATAAAAATTACTAAAAAAACTGTGAAATAAAAAAGTATTTAAAAAAATATAAAAACCGCCTTCAAAAATGTATGAAATAAAAAAATTAAAATCGAACCCTAGAGTTGAAGGCGGTGGTGCTAAAGCAAGCAAAAATAACCGACCGCCTTCAACTCTAGGGTTCGATTTTAATTTTTTTATTTCATACATTTTTGAAGAGGGTTTTTATATTTTTTTTAAATAGTTTTTATTATAACGGCATGGAGCTGAATCTATCTATCACTCAGATTGTACACCAAAGCAGTATATGCATGTGGAAATCAATTAAAAAAAAACTCATAAATCCGTTAAGTGTGGGAAAAGGACATCATCATAAAACTGTTAATTGAAAGATGAATCTATTAGACATTGTCGAGCGCTCACCGCATTACACACAAATGGTGGCGACTGGCGAGTGCACAGTGGACAGAGTGGCATTACATTACATTCATGAAATACACGTATCGTGAACACGCGAGACGCCGCCGGCTGCTGAACACACTCCGAACGTGTACGGCTATCATTTATTCAGTACTCTAAGTGGCGAACCTGAACGACAGACAGGTGCTCTGCGGAAGGATTCGCATGACAAGGTACAAATTGTGGTCGCGTTATCGGTGTAATGTGTTCGGTAACTGGGGGATCTGTCGAACACGATATGGCAATAGGCGATAATTTGTACATAGATGAAAAGAAAATAAATAGGTATCTGAGGACATTCCACTCTGACTAGTGCACGATAATGGGTTTGAGTTTTGGGGTGCCTAGGGGGTAGCCATCAGTGTTCTTTTGAGTGTCTGGACTCACCGTTGACGTGTAAACATCACGCGCTAAGGGACCGTTCACATATCACGTGGACACTTTTTGGGCACTTTTTGACCCAGCCCCCACCCCCCCTTCACCCCCTGTGGACATTCGTGGGCATTTCCATTACCCCCCCCCCCCCCTGTCCACGTGGAAAAGGTATGTGGCGCACTTTAGAGTTTAAGGTTAAATAAAAAACCGGCCAAGTGCGAGTCGAACTCGCGCACAGAGAGTTCCGTATCGCCATGTCATGGCTAGCGCCACTCACGCTCACGCACACATCTAGATGGCGTGTTATGAAATTATTCTTATTAGTTAAATGTCATGATTATTTAAAATGCTTCATAATCTATTCGGTAGATGGCGCGCGCGCATACGCTTTTTGGTTTCTTCTATGGGAACCCCCGTGAATTTTTTACTTTTTCTTATTTTTATTATTTGTTGTTATATCGGCCATACACATATTCTGTGAAAATTTCAACGGGCTACCTATTACGGTTCAAGAGATACAGCCCTCGGACCAGTGGCGGCTGGTGACTTCAGTGACCGGTAGTGCGCTAAGTACCTACCTCCTTATATATCAAATTTCCCAACACATTCCCAATGTTATTTTAAGATCGCGACTTCCGAATTTTTTAAACGCCTGCGTTGTATTATGTACTTACCTAGTATGAATATTCTCAAGGCACTCAATGAGTTGCAAAAAACAAGAAAATAAATCCAAACAAGTTTTTGAACTCATTTATAGTACCTTTATGAACACACCCATAGACCACAACACTACTGCAGCTTTAACCAACTCTTAGGCAAATATCGGCACCACTTAATTCACAGTATCACGTGACAGAAAGCACAAACCTAACCATATCCCATTTTAAATATTCGCGCGCTAACGGGTATGTGACATCACATGACAGCGCGCCGACTCTAGGTAGACGGACTTGTGCAAAAGGAATCGCTCGCGACGTGTCGCACGCGCGGCTATTCACGATATAGCGTCCTTGTTTGGCGCTCGTGCGCCGCACGCAGAACTCTATTTCGGCCCATACTGTTTCTATGAAGTATCTTTTGTCTCACGCGCCAGCGGTGTTTTGCCGATCCCCATACATTCAGATGGGAGACCCGCGTGCGGTTTTCGATTCCGCACGTGGCGCGGGTTTACTCGCAAAAACGTGCCTTGTGATCTATAAAATAAGATCGAATTCACATTCGTATTTATTTGAAGTACGATCTTTATGGTTTTAATGTAGGATGTTGTATTGTAAGATATTATTTATTTTGAGTGAAGTGAAGACTTCTCGTGGTATGGTAGTGCGGCGCACGGGCGCACTTTAGGACCGGCCGCCAGTGCCTCGGACGGACGGACAGACAGACGGACGGACGGACAGACATACAGACAGACGGCGTAGGCTTACTAATAGGGTCCCGTACCGGATACTGAACCCTAAAACGCGACATTTTTAAAGAGAGATGGACTTCAAGAAGAGGCATGGAGCTGAATGGATGAGGAAGTAGTAGGGACTTGCAATTTTTGTCATTTAATTTAAAATGTCAATAAAATTGAGGGTAACATAAAATAAAGGGCTGAGAGACATAGCGTGCGGCTGTGTGTGTGTACCTACTCAGGCGAGCGTCTCAGTACCCATAAAAAATAAAAAAATGGCCGAACCGTATACCGAAGGCGTGAACGTGAACGTAGGTTGTCCTTCGGCCGCGCCTTTAGTGGCTTACTTTCTTCAAGAAAGGATATCGTTTATTGAAATGAAGCAGTCGTCGTCGCGGTACAGACATTTTTAGTTTTTAGATACTCAGAATGAATAGTTTTTAGGGAGGTAATTTTCAGTTTAGAAATACGATATATCTAGTGTTTGAACCTAAAAGGTGATTATGTTGAAAAATTAAAAAGCCTTTAATACAAGTTTACTGTTATAATACGAAAGAATAAGTTAATTTGTATTTCCAATACTTAGCTTTATACATTTTTATACATCTATTAGATAGAGATGTCAATGAAAAAAAAATCCTTTTTTAACTGGAATAAATACGAGTATACTCATGTTCACTACTTTTTGAATGACGTAGTACCTACCTACTTAGATAGATGTAGGTATCAGTGAGGCAGTTGAGTCCCAAGTCCCAACGGATTAGTTTCTTGCTTCGCTTGTGTGTACGTAAATAGTTTAGTAGATAACATTCGCTGATTTCATCTAAAAATGATAGGGAGCAAAGGGATTTCAGACAGGGACAGATGACACGCGCCACTTACCTCGATATATCGCTAGATATTTCTTTGTCATTGATCCCGCTAGGCGTGACACGCACTAATAAATTATTCAGTCGCGTGGAGGATGTTCGATGTTACCAATACATACAAAATGAGACAGTGTCCAAACCCTGCTGTTTTCGTTTATTTTGCACTCGAGTGGTTTTGTTCTCCTCCAGTATATGTTGATTTTGGGGTTTTGCTTTTATTTTATCTTTTCCGCCCTCTTCTGGTCATCGATCATCTGAAACTCTACTCATCTGCCTGCATTTAAACGTTTTACGGACATGTCTACTTTCAGATATGAATCCATAATCAATCATTAGGTACGTGTACATAATTTTGGCATCATTCGTTTCAAAATGAAAATAACATCATGACGATTTTTTTTCTCTAGCTAAGATTTTTAAATATCTTTATGAAAAAGGAGTATATTTTTTTATCAAAATCTATCGACGTTATTATAAAAAATATGCATACCTGATGATTAAGCGTCAATTTTTTTAAATTATAAATTAATTATATTAATAATCTCTCAGTTTGAATCTGTATTAATATACCTACTTAAGAAAGGGACTTCCTATTAAAACATTTTGCATTAGGCATCCCGTGTAACCGAAACCTCGACCGAAACAATCTCTGAACCAAAATGCAATTACGAGGAACATAAAAATATATTGAATAAGTGTAATGAAAGATTAATGTGTGTACGTACATAAATCGACGTCTGTTTTCCTTCATGTTATGAACACAAGAGAATGAAGCCAAAGATGGCGCCTTCCGCCTTACCAGAGAGCTCATAGAGAGCCCATAGACTAATCTAGAAATCTACTGAAACCGTACGGTGCTGTATCACACGTTTCCGTTTATATTATATTGTTACGTTTACTGCCGTAAACAACGGCACAATAATTCTCTATCAGAGAGTTGAGTTGATAACACAACACACGGGGTTGCTACGAAATTGCCTTAATTTCGCCCTGAAACACCGTAACACTACGTTCATTAACGTCGTAAAGTTAAATTGAAATTTAAATTATCCGGGCGGTAGCAAAATTGTGCACCTGGTATACGGCATTGTCTGCACACAAGAATAAACTTATATCGATATAAATATGTTGTGCTTTTGAAGTAAAGTGTGCAGGCGCTAAGACTTTTATCAAGTTGGATTGTTCATTTGGATGGACAGTTTATTGAGCAGTAAGACTGCACTCGAACTTGTCACAATTTGTTCTTCTTTTTTCCTATCCAGTTCGATTACACCCCCAAAGAAGAATCGGCAAGAAACTTCTCGATTAACTGCTTTCGTGCTTCGTACTTATTATTATGTACGCACCTTTGATCAAGTTTGCTTTCGAGGTAGAATCACAACTTTCTTCGTGTTCCAAGCAAATACCGAGATGAACATTTTAGTTTTATTTTTCACAAAAACCAGCATGTATTGCTGTGCCGAGGGACCAATAATGGTGCAGTCGGCAAAGCCAAATCCATCTCTCTCGCTAAACCACGCTCAGTGAAATTTCTACTGGTGGGCGTGTCGACGCTGCTGCTGCTACCGGAGTAACTATTACCTCATCTGTGACGATACATGGAAGGTTACAATCGATGTCAAAGTCTAAGTACACTTAAGTACAGTTCCAAACGCATGCGAACTCCTCATATAATTGTTTTTACAGAATCTGACATTGTTGGCTACATCGCCTACAACTCGATGCCTACAACACCCGTGATTTCAGCCCATAACACCTTGGTGAACTAGGTGCCTTGTCAGTGCTTCCCCACCTACTGAACTGCATGGAAAACACGCACTACATATTTACATAGCCGCTACGATCGACGTTTCATTTAGTGCGGTGGTACCAACCCGGGTGCGTTAAAGCCTGCCACCTAGTAAGGTGAGAAGGGAAGGGACCTACAGTGTTGCGTGGCATCCCAACCACGGTCACCCACCCAAATTCTAACCGCGCCCAGGTGTGCTTTAATATCACGAACGGTGGTCAATCGATCGCACCACTGAATTATGCCATGATTTTGCCCCACCTTTAAAGTAGATTGTAGTTAAATATTCCAAGAGGCTATAGATAGTTTGACTTCCTCCGCAGTAATCGGTTTGATTAGTGCATAGCGCCGGGGGCGGTGGCGGAGGCGGCGGAGGCGGCACCCTTCCGCGGCGAGGCTTGCCAGCCAACACACCCGCACTAAAGCATTTAACGGCTCGCGCACCCGGCGGCAATCGCCTTAATGAGATACCGAAACTGGGTTATGTGCCCAACTGTGCACAGCATCATGTGCACAAACACACTAGCAACACTACTGCACACAACACAGCCTCACCAGGCACCACACTACCACCCACCCCGCCACGCCACCACACGCCGCCACGCCATCCACCGCGCCACCGCATCGCATCGGTTGTAACGCCAACACTCCGCTTACACTAACACTGCCACCGTTCATTTTCATCACAAACACCTTGTGCAGTTGACTCGTTGAAGAGTTGACAGATGACAGTTGAAGAGATGAACGAATACTATCATTCCTAAAGTCAACATTGTCCCGCGACTCTTTGACCTGCCTACAATTTTACAATGTGTCATTTTCACGAATAGGCAGCTCTTCGCAGGGACAATACTATATACCACTTTCCCTCAAACACAGCAATCTCTGAAACTAATAAAACTGAATACACACTAGAGCGAGAGATTTCTCAGCTCAACTCGGATACTCATAAGCCGGAGCGCGAAATATCGCGGCCCTAAATAATCCCTGTAAATCTGTATCTTCAAAGCGCCCTCAAAATAGCACATTATCCTTCATCCGAATACACGAGCAAACAATGTGCCACGCAAAATACATCCGTCTCCCGTCCGCCACCTCCGCGCCCCCGTCCCCACCCCCGCCCGGCCGCGTGGCGCGTCGCTGAAATAATAAGTGTGAAAGCGTCTCCGCCAGCCACGAAGAGTAGAGAAGAGAGCGCACCGCGAGCCTTTGTGTGTTCGGTGAGCTTTCATCATTTCAAGTTCCCTGTCAAACTGTCAGGGCTTCGCTCCGCGGCGGTGGTGGCGGCGGCGGCGGGCGGACGCGGCCACGAGACACGCCCAGAAGGGAGAGGGACAACTGACCCCGGCCCCGGACGTGAGCAGTAAACGTCTACAAATTCTCGTATTTTTCTCCTTTTCTTTAAACTTGGAAATTGTGTTAATTATTGAGCCGGCACGACGCCGACGACGACGTCTCGGCGCGGCTCGTCAGGCAATGTTTGACACTTACAGATTATTTTTTAAAACTCATTAGTGTTTACACGAGAAAGCGATTTCATTCTAGGAGTGTAGTTAACATTATTGCATAAAGAACTCATTGAATATATTATTTAAATACATATTATTAACATTTAGTATCTACATTGAAGGCATCTGCCTTCAGTGGTAAAATTATTCCCATGACCGAATGTGTTACCTAAAACAAAATCATGTTACTCGTATAATATACTATAATACGAGCATGCATGTATGCTATGCCATGGTCTGATATTGACTTCGAACTGAAGTAGTCGGACCAAAAAGCTGAAGCTTTTTGGTCCGACTCTGAAGAGCTCAACGTTCACTCGTGTCGAGTAGAGTCGATGGTACTTCATTAGTGGTTATCGAAATGAGATTTTGTCGATAAAAGCAGCTCGACGCCGCCGTCGCTTTTCCTTTTGAATGGGTCCGTCAAGTTGGTCGTGGCAATCCGTACGTAACCATCGTTATTTAAAATACATGACAGACGTGCGATTGTTTCTCAGAACTTAAAACAGAGACTCAATGAATGATAAAAATTATCGGTCGCAAGCAAATAACTAACGCCACTGATGATAATATGAAGCCTGAAGGCACCATTTTATTTTATTTCATTCTAAAAGTCTCAGTGCCAAATCACGTAAAATATGTTTACTTGGTCAATAACTGCGCGATCCAAGGCTAGCTGCGCTGCGCTACACCACCCCCACTCGGTGCCAACTGAAACTTTTCACTGTGTAGCGCCAAACGAATAAGTCAGCCTCGGCAGCTCAGCGGTGCGGTTGGTCGACT
Organism: Nematopogon swammerdamellus; assembly: GCA_946902875.1. Classification (NCBI taxonomy): domain Eukaryota; kingdom Metazoa; phylum Arthropoda; class Insecta; order Lepidoptera; family Adelidae; genus Nematopogon; species Nematopogon swammerdamellus. Next base: position 10,219,783 of record OX336337.1, read on the forward strand.
GTTGTTAAGCACACCTGGGCGCGGTCAGTACTTTGATGGGTGACCGCTCGACCGTTGGGAGGCTGACCGTTGTTCAGATTCCACGTAAAACTGTAGGTCCCTTCCCTTCTTACCTTACTAGATGGTAGGGTTCATCCCGCCCGAGTTGATACCACCGCACTGAATGAAACGTCGGTCGAAACGGCTATTTAAATAGTTTGCGTTTTCCGTCCAGTTCAGTGTGTAGCCGACATGAAATGAAGGGAAGCACTGACATGGCACCTAGTTCACCCGGTGTTATGGGCTGGCATCACAGATGTTGTAGGTGATGTAGCCAACTGTGTCAGTTTTCATAAAAAAATGAGTAGATTGAAGGTTAAATGACCACTATGCTAACTCGTTCGCAGATCGCTCAAAACGCCCTCCATACGTATTCGAACAATGACCGGAAACTCCACACAAACAAAGCTTTTTCATAGCCAGTTGAACAATAATAAAGTTATTCCTTTTATTAAATAAAATACGCCAAATTCTGTTTGAATTTCGGGCGCCACTTATTTATTTGCGCGCCCAGCGGCGCCGGGGGCGGGCGGCGCGGCGCGACTGGCACGAACCATTCTCGCCAAAGGAAAAACTTTTTCTATTAACGGCACACGATATTTCTTGCTACAAATTCACCTACGATATGTGTAATGAATGATGAATGACCCAAATCTCAACTGCGACATCCACTTTCACACCGAACTGGACAGAAAACACGAACTATTTACATAGCCGCTGTAATAACCTCTTCCTTATACCTATTGTTTTACCTTAGATATTAAAGGCAGAATTATTAAAAAATCAACTCTATAGCTCTAGAACAACTAGAATATAAAGAATCGAAATATGGCCAGCGTATAGCTTTCAAGTGATCTCTAGGTTTGTCAGAAACAGTGTCGCTAATTCGTACACATATTTCCTGTAAAATGGACCCAATTATTACTTCCTTTCCAGAAAGTCGTTGTGTACCGTAATAACTCAGAGTACTAACTCTCATTTCCTAAATCTATTCTAGTAAATTCTAATATCAACATTTAAAACACTTACTAAACTAATTGCTCATTCATCTATAGTCATTAAACCCTTCTGGTTTCCCTCTGTGTTCTATGTGCACGCTTCGACAGCGCGCTCACGCGCCTCGCTTGCGAGCTTGTGAGACCCGCCAAAATTCGAAATGAAAAGTGTTCTGATGTTTGTGTTATTGTTATTATTAAATTATGATCAATGTATTACTTGATAGCTTAATTTTGTTGTGCCATTCAATAGATGAAATCTATTGTTTATATTTTCTTCTATATTTTAGAACTTCAACAATACAAACTTTTATTGAAACCCCCCCTGAAGGGGTTTGTGGAACTGGCTCCACTAAATTTGTATGGACCCTCTGTCCATACGATATTTATCCATCGCCAGTCCCCGTGACTCCCAACGCAGATAAATTTGTACTTAAGTTACAAATTTATTATTTGTTCCTAGGAGTCCCCGTTTTCTAATCTGTACAAAATATACATCTTCAGACAGATTACCAATTTAATCTCGTAGTGTTATGTTGGAGTTCAAAAGATATTCTTTTGTCCTCCCTAAAGGCAGAAGTGTATGCTTTTAATTGTGAGTGTATAGTGTATGTTATGGTTTACATTTCTGTGGCTATCTATTGATATACCTACAGAAATTGTTTTATTCCAAATGATGCGGTCAGGGGTCCACCTTTCACCGAAATCATTTAGGAATATTTTCTTAAGGGTTTATTAAAATTGTGTGCTGATCATAATCTATATAACCTATACAGGTATATTTAAACCTGATTTACGCAATCTCCCCACGACCTAAAACGTAACTAGCCAGAATGTTGCATGTACATATATTACAAAATTTACCTTAGAATTCCACTATCCTAATCGGTCTGACACGATTCACTAAAATCACCTTAAATAAAACACCATTACAAATAGAATAGCGTAAAATATTAAATTCAAACGAAACCACAACACCCGCCACTGAATCTATTCGCGAAGTTAACACTTAATAAAAATATACTTTTATGTCAAAATACGGTAAAACCACTGATTTTACATATTTAAAACCGACATATTTTTTAATAATTACGCGTGGATCAAACACTCTTATATACGTAGAATTTACGAATTTAAAAATCGGGTTTTGTTTCTTTTAATTTTCCCTATATTTTAAAATACCTTCCCAATGTACTAGTCCTCATGGTAGGCCAGTTCGGACATAGTGTCATTGTAAAAGCTCTTTGGAAGTCCTTCCATCACCAGTCAAGATTCCAGAATCCAGACGCCTTCATCCAGAACTCAAAAGGCTCAAAAAGAACATCCAAAATATTTTCCGTAAAACTAGTTGACAACCCCTATATCACCCCCAAAATTACAGAATCCAGACACCTTCATCTGTAACTCCGAAAGCTTTACAGAGATCCCCACACTAATATTCACGAAATTAAACAACCTCTATTCACTGACTTCCCTTATTTGCGTGTAATTTAAGATCAGGTCCCAGTACAATATATGTTAATCCAATTTAAAACCTTCCCAATGTACCAGTCCTCATGGTAGGCCAGTTCGGACATAGTGTCATTGTAAAAGCTATTTGGAAGTCCTTCCATCACCAGTCAAGATTCCAGAATCCAGACGCCTTCATCCAGAACTCAAAAGGCTCAAAAAGAACATCCAAAATATTTTTCGCAAACTAGTTGAAAACCCCTATATCACCCCCAAAATTACAGAATCCAGACACCTTCATCTGTAACTCCGAAAGCTTTACAGAAGTTCCCACACTAAAATTTACGAAACAACAAACTCTATTCACCGGTTTCTTTACAAAATCATTTATGTACTAAGAAAACCTTCCCAATGTACCAGTCCTCATGGTAAGCCAGTTCGGACATAGTGTCATTGTAAAAGCTCTTTGGAAGTCCTTCCATCACCAGTCAAGATTCCAGAATCCAGACGCCTTCATCCAGAACTCAAAAGGCTCAAAAAGAACATCCAAAATATTTTCCGTAAAACTAGTTGATAACCCCTATATCACCCCCAAAATTACAGAATCCAGACACCTTCATCTGCAACTCCGAAAGCTTTACAGAAGTTCCCACACTAAATTTTACGAAATTAAATTAATTATATTCACCGGTTTCTTTACCAAACCATTTACTAAGAAAACCCAATCAAAATACACGCGAGCGAAGCCGAGCGAAAATATTCACTAATAAAACCCAACCGAAAATACACGCGAGCGAAGCCGAGCGAAACTTCGTTTCCCGAATTTATTCGAAAACTCACGCGAGCGGAGCAGTACCAACTTTCGTACCTGGACTCTCGCTAAATACGCACGACCGTCTCCTTCGACTCCCAAAACAGACTGACCTCCCCACGCTCCCCTCCCTCTCCTTTTATAATCTTTCCTCGTGTCACAATCCTGACACGCAGGAACAAATCGAACGGTGGCCTCCTAGTATGGCCATGACACGTTCGTGTCACGGAGCGCGATTTTGTATGGAGATTGAATTTTGATTTTTAGTATGGGCTGGACACGTTTGTGTCACGCAGGAACAAATCGATCGGCTGCCTCGTAGTATGGCCGTGTCACGTTTCTGTCCGGACTCGTAATTTTGTATGGAGGATAATTTTATGTTTTTAGTATGAACTGGACACGTTTGTGACACGATATAAATTCGATTTTGGAGGGAAAACAAACCCTCTTCGTACCTTCCACATGGTACCTAAAGCTGTTTCGCTCGTCAGCGATGCGCTTTACCTCTACTTCGGTGGTTTTAACACCACTTCCCCGCACCCATTGTGCATCTCCGCATGCAGAGAACTGTTGCTTTTGTTATATAAATTAATTGATGTTATTACATGTGCTCTATTAATAAGTCGACTTTTAGCGCCATGACGGAGTGTTTTATTTATATATTTTTGTTTAATTTTGTATATATATTAATTTCTGTACATACGTGATACCATATTCCGTGTTTGCTAATGCTAGTCATGTACGGAACTTGGACACGCAGAAACCAATCGAAATCTCCTTACCATAGTCGTGTTTTATTCATGTCAGGACACGAATCCATTCCTTCATACTAACATCGCTTAATGAAAACCCCTCCCGCACCGCTTGACAAATTACCTCAGGTCGCTCCGCCTCGCCCCGCGGCCCACGCGCGCCCGCAGCTCGGTAATACCTCACCCCTTGTCTTGTTTACCTCATACCTCTCTCCGCCCCGCGCGCACGCTCCAACGGATATTTATTTGAATGTTGGCGTCATACTCAATGAAACGTTGTTTTGTTTTATTTTATGTTTTTGTTTAATAACTGGTACTTTGTTTACATACTCTTCCCTTTATAAAAATGTTTAGTGTATTAGTTTGAATCATTAATAAATAATTATTAAAATAATTTTAGACCCTGTGCGATATCTTCACACAGATCACAAAACTTCAAATTCCCATAAACTCCGTCATGTCCAGATTCCAGACACGCAGGAACAAATAGACCAGCGACCTCATAGTATGGCCGTGTCACATTCGTGTCCTGACACGAATTTAGTATGGAAATTAAATTGAATCATTAGTATGGACTCGACACGAATCGGACACGCAGGAACAAATCGAACGGCGCCCTCTTAGTATGGCCGTGACACGTTCTTGACACGCAGGAACAAAACGCTCGGTTGCCTCGTAGTATGGCCGTGACACGTTCGTGTCACAGAGCGAAATTTCGTATGGAGATAGAATTTAATTTTTAGTATGGGCTGGACACGGTTGTGACACGCTCGAACAAATCGAACGGTGGCCTCGTAGTATGGCCGTGTCACATTCGTGTCCTGATACGAATTTAGTACGGAGATTAAATTAGATTATTAGTATGGGCTCGACACGAATTGGACACACAGGAACAAATCGAACCGTAGCTCCACAGTATGGCCATGACACATTCGTGTCCTGACACAAATTTTAGTATGGAGATAAAAATAAATTATTAATATGTGCTTGACACGTTTCTGACACGTAGGAACAAAACGTACGGTGGCCCCGCAGTATGGGCGTGTCACGCTCGTGTCCTGACAATAATTCATTCTTTCATACTATCAACTCGCAGCGAAATAATCACTACTCGCGCTCCTTGACTCGCTACCTCAAGCCGCGCTTCCAACGGCGTGATGATACCACGATCTCCGTCCCCGCGCCCGCAAGACGCGCGTCTTCTTACCTCACCTCTCCGCTGTTTCGTACGCGCCCATGTCTTGTTCCCCTCTCACCGCGTGTCAGGATTACCTCATGCTACCTTCCCCGCCTCGGCGCTCTATAGTGTTTTATATGCGAACCAACTGATGTTATTATATTTCTTGTTTGTCTAATTGCGCGTCGTATTGTAATGGCCGTTCGCGCCATTTTATTTCTTAGTGGAGTGTGCAGTCACGTTTGAATTTATTAGGTGATTAGTTAAATTGTAATATAAATTATTTTGTTAATATTTTAATGAAACGTTTTAATGTTCTATAATTTAGCTTTGAATTACTATTGGCTATATATTTATCTTTTTTTTTTTTTTCCTTGTGTGATTCCATCACAGTCGCCCGCATAGAGGTTCATAACGAAGCAAGGTCAACGGAACCTCATCCCGTGACGCTTGATCTCGTTAAGAAGCTATATACATTATGATCTTGAAAATTACTTCTTCTTTGTTAGGGTTTTATTGTTCCCTTCCAAGAAGTTTGTATATTTAATCATTTATCACTGTTAGGGTTCAAGTTCCCTTCCAGAGACCCCCTTCTTCTATAATTTTTAATTTGTGTGTTTTTTTTTTTTTTTTTTTTTTTTTTTTTTTTTTTTTCCCCTATCTGTCCACGTGCTTTAGGAAGTTCTTACCCTCCAGCTTAGGATTTATCTCCCTTAGCTTAAAGAGAAAAGATTTTTAGAATGCATACCACAACCTTACCACCTCCGGCTTAGACCATGTTTGCACTCTTTCCCTTATCTTCCATTTGCAGCTCGTGCCAATACTACATTAAACAAATATTTTAGTGTAATTGATTTAGTTTATTATTAATAAATCTAGGAATTTAGGCAAAAGTTATCACCTCAAAGCCTTAGATCCCTATATTCTGCCTCTAACAGATTTCCCAACAGTGCAGGAACCTCTAGTCTCACCCTTTACCGTATGGGCCGAAACAGAACATCACCGCTTACAGTGCAATACACACCTTACCACCTCCGGCTTAGGCTATGCAAGCAGTTCGGCAGGACAGAACTGGTCCGTGAAGAACACATAACACACCTTACCACCTCCGGCTTAGGCTATGCATGTATCCTAGCACAACAAGCTTCCATTAAAGGCAGAGTAGTCGGGATACATATTTTCAAAAGACTTCGAAATCGACTCATGCATCATTTTGGATCCTAACTCACCTATTGACGAATAGACGGACTCGGTATGCTTGTAAACGATTCTACTTTAACTCATCCAACATTGCTCCGGTTAATGATTTCAAACCAAATACTACACTCATTCACTGTACATAGACCAGAAAATGTCATCCTGAACTTCCAACGCTCCATTTTTTGTGTGTTCGGAACGCCTTTAGTAGACGATGTCATAATCCCTCCCCAGCGTGAGTCAGACTCAGTAAAATGTAAAGTTCTGCACTTAAGGCATTTTCACCTCACCTTTTCTAAGTCCCAAATTGTGTGTTCTTCACACTGAATTTAATTTAACATTATTTTCGAAGCAATGTATGGGAAAACCAAACGGAACCAAAGTATCCTGATTCCTTGTAAAGGTCCCTTCAGGTTAGAGCGCTGCTCTCATTAGAAGGAAATTTCACTACAGAGTACAGACACTATAATACCCGCAGGTTTACTCGCGTATTTTACACAAACATCCAAAACCATCCACTCAAGTCAACAAGTCTACTCTAAACTTTTGTTACTTCTTATTTAGAAGTAATTTAGTCTAACTCTCCTCACTGTACAGCATTTTATTTATTTATTTTGTCATATTTGCTTTCCCGTTTTTTTTTTTTTATACTTATTTATATTAATTTTATATATTTATAAAATAAATTACCTATATAAAATTTATACAAACAGACATAAACAAAAGACGGTATTCTCGCCGGCGACGGGAGACGAGAATTATTATTATTATTATTATTTATCGTAAGGACCGAAACAGTACATCACCGTTTACAATGCAATACACGCCTTACCACCTCTGGCTTATGCTATGCAAGCAGTTCGGCAGGACAGAACGGGTCCGTGAAGAACACATAACATACCTTACCACCTCTGGCTTAGGCTATGCATGCGTAGTTTTTTATTTTTTTTTTTTTATTATTATGATTTTTTTTTATTTATTTTTTTTCTTATTATTTTTCTTATTATTATTTTTTTTTTTTTTTTTTTTTGCGTCTCTCCTATTTCCGTTCACCAAGATCATTTTATTTTATAATTAATTAATATATTTTTTTTTTTTTTATTGATTTTAGTTTTATTTTCGCCCGCATGACTTTACTTACTCTGTGAATTTTAATTTTAAATTTCTAACCCGCATGAATCTATTTATTTTAACAATAATTTAATGAGCACCACTCTAGTGTTTATTTACAGTATTTATGAGAATATAACCCCACAACTATGCCTATCAATAATTCAACACGCTCGCACCCGACAATGCACCTTTAACATGGTAAAGTTATTGATAGATAATGTGATACTGATAAGTGATAACAGAAGTTAAGGAAGTTCTTGTATAGTGTAATGTTTATGTGTAACAATAAGTTGTTTCACATAATTTTAAATTAAATAAAGTGTATTCTTACCATACCATACCCTACCGCATCCTACCATTACCAACCCTTACCATACCCTTACACTTCTTTACCAACACATCTTTACCAACCTTACCTCTCACTATAGTAAATTATGAACGGAACCTTATCACTACTCTAATATTACCGCCCTATATCCTAAAATAAGGTGAGGAGTGGAGTTTAGGATATATCTTATTCTACTTAATAAAGTACATAGAAACCCAACCAGTACACCCGTCGTACTATAACTATCTATATAGTACATCCAACAAATGTTGATCATCCATAAATGTGATCCAATTCTAATCTGCAATCGTGAAAATAATTAGGTACTCTACCTAGCACTATATTACACCCATCAGATATTTACATGACTTTTTACTTCCTACTATTTAGTCTATAATATAATTCCTTCTTCCAACACCAGACGACACTCCAAACTCAAGCTCTTTCTTCTTTACTCCATGTTTCGTTAATTCGATTAACCCCAGCGAAGATGAACCTATAAGAACCTCTCCTATTCTAAATAACTATAATTGTAATCCAACCCGATGATTCGTCCTGAAGTTCCTGAAATTAAAACACATTAAAACATTAAATTTCTACTGTATATATTTAAAAGTACTCCAATGGCAGCGACCGATGGTGGTTTCTCAGCATGGCAACCGCAACTTACCTACTTTGAAATTTTTTTTTTTTTTTAAATTTTTTTTTTTTTTATAATGTTGATGAAGTGTAGTTACATTTAAGCTCATTAAAACATGATATATAAATAAGTTTTATATGTTCATGTTCAATAAAAATAAATCCCGATATGCTAATAAAATGATCGCTTTCACAAACTATTTCATGTGATGAAGTGACAGAAAATTTTATTATTTATCTATTTCCTATACAGGATCAAATATTTTCAATTTCAAATTGTATTAAATTTGCCAGTGAATTAAAAATAATCAAAAATTTTTGCTATAACGACTAAGTTCAGTTGCAGGAATTGTGACAAAACTTAGAAAAGGAAAAAAAAACATATTCGTAAAATGCGGATTTGAACCAGCAACCCTCCGATTCCAACTCATAGTATGATTCCATTAAACCACGAGGAGTCACAGCGAACTCGACGAATATACTAAATGTATGCATTTCTATAAAGGCTGAACCACACACGTTCGGCGCACGCTCGCAAGAGAACGGCCACCGCTGCACTTCGCGGAAACGCGTGCTCGCGGCTTCCGCGCGGCAATTATGAATTCTTGAAATTATAAAAGGTGCAAATATTAAGGTGTACGAGCGGTGTGCTCAAACAAATCGCCCTTTTTCCTTATATTGACGTCTGCCACTGTCCAGTGGTCTACAGAACTACGCAATCCGGTATGGTGATTGGTTACAGATCTTCTCGCCCGCCTGCCCATAACAGTTTTCCTAAAATCACATTAATATGTAAAATACAAAATACAAAATCTTTATTTATGGTAAATATGAATGAAACTAGTATAAATTCAAAATCAATTCGGTTTAATATACTCACATACGTTTAATATTGTTACTTAATAAAACTTATGTTCGGCAGTACATTTTTGTTAATAAACTTGAATTTAAATAAAAGTATTGTGGTGTTAGCGACACCTATCCCACAACCGAATAATAAAGATCGATAAAACCTGTATAGCTTTGCTACGTTGAAACAATAGAAAGATTCGTTAACACACCAATAGATGGCGAATAATTAAAATTTTTCACGCAACATTACATCTCACTGTGAAACAAAAACACACACCTCACATAAATATGGTTTGCTAGTGGGTATGATTATTCTTTTTTTTTTTTTTCTTTCTCCCCTTTTTCCATTTCTTTTTTTTCCATTTTCCCGGGTCCTTATAGTGTTTGTGTACACTACCACAACTTTCTCCATCCGACTTATTTTCTTTCCTTTTTCCTCCCGGGTTTACCCCAATGTTCACTCCGTAAGGTCGGTACCTATTTGCTCCAGCACGCAAATCTAGTCTCCTTATGCTGTGATAACAAATCAAATACTGCCCATCAGGTCTGATTGATTGAGATAAGATCCATCTTCTTTCCAATGCTAGAAAACGCTGTCATGTCTATATCCTGAATAACCGCTGGATATTGTCACACTTCATTTATAAAACTTCCAGTTTGTGTCTCACGACGCACACTAACAATCGGTTTCTTGACATGAAAGTAAAACGGAATTTATAGAAGTTTATCTCCTGCAATGAAGTGGCAAATTCTTGTCTATGATAAACGTGTCTGAAACCAAAATAAACTTAAATCAAAATTGAATTTTAATGCTAGATTTTACTTAAAATGTATAAATATATATTCAGCAGTAAACTTTTGTAAAACTTGAAATAAAATAAAGTATCAAATCCCTTAATAAATATTAACTCACCGACTTGAAAATGTTACTGGAATATGTAAGACAGCAAATGTTCAGCCATACTGAAGACACCAAGCCACTATTTTTTTAACGATACAAATACTATTTAATATCCTCTGATAATAATTCGCAAAGTATACGAAATCCGCCTTTTCCGTAATACAACAGAAAAGTTGTATACTTTAATTAATTTTGAACGTCTCGAATGGGACGAAAATATATATTCCTTCTACCGAATGTCAACATAAAAAAAAAATTTCCCAACCTTAGCAAATCAGCGACGAGGTCATTGCTAATCACATCCAGGCGCAGTCAGCACCAGAATAAACGAATACTCGACCGTCAAAATCCGACCGTGGTTCAGATTCCAAATAAACTTCCGAAATTCCGACTCTACATGGTAGTCATTATACACCTTCTGTTTGCTTCAGTGCAACATGCCTATCATGCAATCAAAACCAATTAACATGTATGAGAAACACCGGCCAAAGTGAAGCTCCGACATGGCATCCAGATACATCCAGCTTCCACGCCTGCTTCCCAACGAAGTAAGCAGACACAACGGATCCCACGCCCAACGACTACGATACACCTCTACCGCCTCTTCCACTTTAATAAATATATATACCAAGAGTTGTATACAAATGCCAATAACATATCAAAACGCAAAGTCCAATCAAACAATTAACACACATAGGCAGTTATATCACATTCATAAATTTAATATATATATATATATTTTTTTTTGAAATGTATATATATATATATTTAACTAACTGTATCCACCGCTCCATTCTATCACACAACCGACCCCTCTACCATCCCCACAAACCGTTCAGCGCGATGGTAACTACCCTATCAGCGGTTGTCCGCGAACACGTACGCACGACATGTTCTTTCGTCAAACCGGGCGCCCGCGTTGGTTAGTCCACAATCACGGCAACGTTACCATTCATACGGACTTATCCATTTTAAATGATTTTCAAGGTAAAATGTGAAATTAAATATCCGGGTTTTCATACAAATTTTTCATTTTACGGATTTCCACACAAGAAGATCAGTATGGAATACGGATTTTCTATAAAGCTTTCCATAAAACCCACATTTAACTGATTTTCCAATCGCATATTGATTCTCGGAAAGCCTTGAACCGAAACGCCATCACGGTTTTGTATCTTGTGTGAATCTAATGAATGACCGGCTAATGTACGATCTCACTCCATTCTTTCAATATCTAAATCGTATTTAAAATAATATAATAATCTACTTATAATATCTAAGCTATTTGCTCTAATAATTTGGCGGAACAGGTTACACACGAATGCCTACCCCGTTAGTGTCGGCCACACTGAACCGAACCAAACTCGAATCATCCATTCAACCGTATCAATCTTCTACTCAAAATGGTGGCACCAACGTGTTCTTCCTGGCAACTTTCACACCCACACCTTTATTCACGTAATTTTCCCAAGCAACCAGCTCACATACAAATTACCCACAAACAGGTAACACCTGCTGTCCACTTCCAGTGGTAATGGACTGAGCACGTCAGGTCAAAATTCCGACTGGACAACAGTGTCTCGCTCCGACATCCGCAGACAGAATACTTAATATAGGAAAACCTCCCTTTTCAGTCAATACGTTGACATAAAGTAATTAGCGGAATTCAATAATCCACATCTTCAGAACTGAATTTCTACATAGAAAATGTTAATACATACGTTTTCTATTAGACCGCCATCACATCCATTCAATTACCCCAATAATGTTAGTGAGACAAGATACGACTATCTTATATTCTAACGCCCAATCACGTTGTACGAATACACAAATACTAATATATTCATGTACTCGCTTTTATAAAATGAACAAACTCCTTCAACTAGACAAATATTTATGCTTCGTTCCCATACACAAAATATATGACTTCAATTAACACGGAATTCATATACCTACATTAGCACAAACATACTTCCTCAAATACATACCATCCAACATTTCCAATCCATAACTAAGTTGATAAAATGGATCTACACCGTTGGATAGTGAAATACGCCTTCAACATCACACCGCAACAAACCGTCAACTAGTAATTCTATTGCGTGTCGCCTCGGACTAGGCGCTTAATAGCCTTCTTGCTTGATTTCCAACAAACACTTATAACTTCATCTTTCTGAATCGTTGTAAAACTGTAGTCCCTTCCATTATCTATATTAATTGGCACAATTATAATGTTCTAATTAGCTGAAACGTTACATCTAATATCAAACTTCTGCTCTACAGCCAATTATATACATTACTGCTTGACAAATACATACAATCACAAACTGATATATATTTTTTATTCCAACCCACATCCCAAGCAGTGAAATAAACAGCGTTATACTGCTGACCACACTAACGTATATTCAACTCCACAGATAACCAACACTCCGACATGGCATCCATAAATCCTATCTCCCACACATACCAACATGCTGCATCCAGGCAAGTCAACCTTCACATTGCAACAAGATACAGGGTCCTTTTCCCGCACTACCTAACAGTATAACCGTGCCAAGGTGAGAAGTGGCCAGTCCGTCACTCGCCATCCGCAGAGTTTCGCCTCACTCACAGTCACCCCTTTCTACTAGCATAAAACTACTCTCTCTTCTCAACATATTACTTGATAAAATTTTAATTCTTCAGTAAAAAAATCTCCCGATGCGCCCCAACAAATTCGCAAGAAGCAAAACATCGCAAGTTCGTTTTTTTTTTTTTCTTTCCCTACAAAGCGCGATTCGTCATCCGCAAAGTTCCGCCTCACTCACAATCACTCCTATATACTAGCGTAAAACTATACTCTCTTCTTAACATATTACTTGATAAAAGGTTTTTAATTCATCAGTAAAAAAATCTCCCGATGCGCCCCAACAAATTCGCCTCGCCTGGCGACAATTCCAAATTGTAACCGTCCGGCCTCTCATTTGTTCTTATGAAACTGCAAGTTTCTGACGCTGTAGCCGGCATGTTCATATTATTAATGTTTAAGTGGCACTATAGGACCGGACGTAAAACGAACTCATAGCATCCCAATGCTTTACAATGACACAGCACAACAATAAAACCCTTAATTGCACTCCAGGAGCACTGACAGAAACAAAATCTACATACGCTTATTACAGAACTCCACATTCCTTCCGAATTAACTGTCAATTCTAGTAGAACGGACAGACACAACCATTCTACAGAACTCTACATTTACCCTGAAACAAATATCAACTTTAGTAGAACAGGCAGACATACAAGCAGACAGCGTAGGCCCCGCAAAACGATTTCCTCATTCGCTTTTTGTGCACAAACCTGCATCCTACAACTTGTAATATTCTATGCTATGCCGCTTAATACTATATTAACCGAGGCACAACGCCGATCACTCAACCCATACACATCTCAAGACTCAGTGCATGACAAAATAAATTGTATTTTCTGCGCATTGTTTTCCCGACGAGATACTTGACACAACAGAAGAACCGTACTACTGTTAACATCGCTAATGGCCTTCCTATTCTTCAAATACTTCGCTAACCACGCCGCACCTCCAACGGCGTGATGGTGTTGCGAACTCTGTCCCCGCGCCCGCAGGACGCGCGCGCGAGCTACGCCCTGCTCGGTCATCAATTCAACAGAGTCTCCGCATAGTATACTTGAATCATGTTAAGATAACAACAATCCGTCCAATGAGCGTATGTCCCAGCGTCACAAAATGATCAAAACGGTCTAGTCAACGTGCGTTGACAATCCATCCAGTCAAACCGTACACAAACATCCATACAAGATAGATATGTAATATTTATCTTCAACAAAACGAAAAATACGTTGTCACAGTTACGTACTACTGCGATGTAGTACGTTGCAAGTACAGTTGCGACACTTTTTCCAGTAACTACGCGCAGCAGTACAAAACGCATCCGTCTGTACAACAACCGAGTAAGCCATGACAAAACGAGAGGTGGCTAGTCCTTCGTCTTATCGCACAGCAACACATAAGGTCACGAAGTAATAAATCAATATGTATCGATTTATTCTCAATCAAGTAAAACCACTCCATATACAAACATCCACTGTGGTATGATACTCGCACAGTTTATTCTGCACACAAATTAACAGTAAAATCATACATTTACCTACTCATCATTCACTATTCATTTCGTTTACCTAAACATGATAAAAAAAATTTTTTCTTTCTCGACACTGCTATTTCATTGCCTCTGACAATTATATATATACCAATATTCATTCCACTCTTTTACCAATGTACACAAACCAGACAAGCATCAATGCATTAACAATCTGAGCTAAACCACGCGCTTCTTCATTTTTTTTGTCTAAACCGAACACCTGCACCGATCACGTGGCTAAATTCTCTAACTTTTGTTAGTCTCGTATATAATCGTATCTCCCTCTCTCTCATTCATACCCCACTAGAAGAGCAAGTCTAAAATAGCGCTCTAGTCTACTGTCTCGTTCTAACTCTTACTTGCATTGCATACACTTTATACTAGTGGGAAAGAGATAAGAGTCATTCGTACACTTACGCCAAACGAAACTAATGATCAAACACAAACAGTACAACACGTGCACCCATAAATCAATCTTTCTTGACCATGGTTCTCTCCTCATGGGCCTAATCAACACGAAATTTACAAACTTGTGTAGGGTTGCCAAAAATATTCCACCTTCTTACTTCAAACTTCGTGATTGTAATTTCCACATAATAACAAAGTAATAGAAATCATACATACATACACACATCACACGCTTCCCCCTCCGACAGATCAGGCAAGCAGAGCAATCAGCGCTGCGCCACAAAGACCTTGGTATCTGTTCGTTTTATTCCAAAACAATTCAATACATAATGTGACACATACATAAACAACACCTGTATAATACGACTCCGTGCACCCCATATTATTATTTTTCCTTTTTCCTCCCCTTTTTTTTTTTCAATATAATTAAATAAGTCAGATTACACTTCCCAAACCCTTTAGCACGAATTTCTCTAAACACACAATGCACCCAAACATGCTTCATCTTTAAAACCAGTCCACACTAGTCTTTCAAAAATTTGGCAGCCCTGCGCCCGCAAGTATTCTTTGGCCTTGGCCAAGCGCTCATCAATCAATAATTCTCCAGTTCCACTTTTCCATAGAACAAATAATCATTATGCAAGTGACATTAAAATTTCTTTTTATAATAAATGGCTAATAACATACTTATGACGATGTAATTGCGTAGGTCATGTAAATCATTTCACAATTACGTACAACATTTTCCCTCTGAAAAGAAACACTTATTTTGTAATCTCGCCGGATAATGGAATAACTCACATTGTTGCTATGGACCAAACCATAGTTAGATGTCATCTGCTGGAAACTGCTCCGATGTTTACTGGCAGTAGACTGGGCACGCCTAGACTTACATTACGAATCGTAACCATACAATTCGCTCGCAAATTACGTTTTGGCACAAAATAATAAGATTTCTCGTGTCAGACCATTACAAAACGTTTATATATATATATCTACACATTTTAAACTTTCCTAAACCATGGTCACGGGCACACCCGCGATAACTTTCGTACCTTGACCTTAAAATTCCTTTGAATTCCTTGGATTTATGATAACACTACTATAACTAAAAAAAGGAACTTATTTTTACATAATTTTTTTTTTTTATATGCTGGTCACGCGCACTACTGTAATAACCTCTTCCTTATACCTATTGTTTTACCTTAGATATTAAAGGCAGAATTATTAAAAAATCAACTCTATAGCTCTAGAACAACTAGAATATAAAGAATCGAAATATGGCCAGCGTATAGCTTTCAAGTGATCTCTAGGTTTGTCAGAAACAGTGTCGCTAATTCGTACACATATTTCCTGTAAAATGGACCCAATTATTACTTCCTTTCCAGAAAGTCGTTGTGTACCGTAATAACTCAGAGTACTAACTCTCATTTCCTAAATCTATTCTAGTAAATTCTAATATCAACATTTAAAACACTTACTAAACTAATTGCTCATTCATCTATAGTCATTAAACCCTTCTGGTTTCCCTCTGTGTTCTATGTGCACGCTTCGACAGCGCGCTCACGCGCCTCGCTTGCGAGCTTGTGAGACCCGCCAAAATTCGAAATGAAAAGTGTTCTGATGTTTGTGTTATTGTTATTATTAAATTATGATCAATGTATTACTTGATAGCTTAATTTTGTTGTGCCATTCAATAGATGAAATCTATTGTTTATATTTTCTTCTATATTTTAGAACTTCAACAATACAAACTTTTATTGAAACCCCCCCTGAAGGGGTTTGTGGAACTGGCTCCACTAAATTTGTATGGACCCTCTGTCCATACGATATTTATCCATCGCCAGTCCCCGTGACTCCCAACGCAGATAAATTTGTACTTAAGTTACAAATTTATTATTTGTTCCTAGGAGTCCCCGTTTTCTAATCTGTACAAAATATACATCTTCAGACAGATTACCAATTTAATCTCGTAGTGTTATGTTGGAGTTCAAAAGATATTCTTTTGTCCTCCCTAAAGGCAGAAGTGTATGCTTTTAATTGTGAGTGTATAGTGTATGTTATGGTTTACATTTCTGTGGCTATCTATTGATATACCTACAGAAATTGTTTTATTCCAAATGATGCGGTCAGGGGTCCACCTTTCACCGAAATCATTTAGGAATATTTTCTTAAGGGTTTATTAAAATTGTGTGCTGATCATAATCTATATAACCTATACAGGTATATTTAAACCTGATTTACGCAATCTCCCCACGACCTAAAACGTAACTAGCCAGAATGTTGCATGTACATATATTACAAAATTTACCTTAGAATTCCACTATCCTAATCGGTCTGACACGATTCACTAAAATCACCTTAAATAAAACACCATTACAAATAGAATAGCGTAAAATATTAAATTCAAACGAAACCACAACACCCGCCACTGAATCTATTCGCGAAGTTAACACTTAATAAAAATATACTTTTATGTCAAAATACGGTAAAACCACTGATTTTACATATTTAAAACCGACATATTTTTTAATAATTACGCGTGGATCAAACACTCTTATATACGTAGAATTTACGAATTTAAAAATCGGGTTTTGTTTCTTTTAATTTTCCCTATATTTTAAAATACCTTCCCAATGTACTAGTCCTCATGGTAGGCCAGTTCGGACATAGTGTCATTGTAAAAGCTCTTTGGAAGTCCTTCCATCACCAGTCAAGATTCCAGAATCCAGACGCCTTCATCCAGAACTCAAAAGG
The DNA here is from genome assembly GCA_946902875.1 of Nematopogon swammerdamellus. Lineage (NCBI taxonomy): Eukaryota > Metazoa > Arthropoda > Insecta > Lepidoptera > Adelidae > Nematopogon > Nematopogon swammerdamellus. The sequence continues at coordinate 10,237,361 of OX336337.1, forward strand.
CTCAAAAAGAACATCCAAAATATTTTCCGTAAAACTAGTTGACAACCCCTATATCACCCCCAAAATTACAGAATCCAGACACCTTCATCTGTAACTCCGAAAGCTTTACAGAGATCCCCACACTAATATTCACGAAATTAAACAACCTCTATTCACTGACTTCCCTTATTTGCGTGTAATTTAAGATCAGGTCCCAGTACAATATATGTTAATCCAATTTAAAACCTTCCCAATGTACCAGTCCTCATGGTAGGCCAGTTCGGACATAGTGTCATTGTAAAAGCTATTTGGAAGTCCTTCCATCACCAGTCAAGATTCCAGAATCCAGACGCCTTCATCCAGAACTCAAAAGGCTCAAAAAGAACATCCAAAATATTTTTCGCAAACTAGTTGAAAACCCCTATATCACCCCCAAAATTACAGAATCCAGACACCTTCATCTGTAACTCCGAAAGCTTTACAGAAGTTCCCACACTAAAATTTACGAAACAACAAACTCTATTCACCGGTTTCTTTACAAAATCATTTATGTACTAAGAAAACCTTCCCAATGTACCAGTCCTCATGGTAAGCCAGTTCGGACATAGTGTCATTGTAAAAGCTCTTTGGAAGTCCTTCCATCACCAGTCAAGATTCCAGAATCCAGACGCCTTCATCCAGAACTCAAAAGGCTCAAAAAGAACATCCAAAATATTTTCCGTAAAACTAGTTGATAACCCCTATATCACCCCCAAAATTACAGAATCCAGACACCTTCATCTGCAACTCCGAAAGCTTTACAGAAGTTCCCACACTAAATTTTACGAAATTAAATTAATTATATTCACCGGTTTCTTTACCAAACCATTTACTAAGAAAACCCAATCAAAATACACGCGAGCGAAGCCGAGCGAAAATATTCACTAATAAAACCCAACCGAAAATACACGCGAGCGAAGCCGAGCGAAACTTCGTTTCCCGAATTTATTCGAAAACTCACGCGAGCGGAGCAGTACCAACTTTCGTACCTGGACTCTCGCTAAATACGCACGACCGTCTCCTTCGACTCCCAAAACAGACTGACCTCCCCACGCTCCCCTCCCTCTCCTTTTATAATCTTTCCTCGTGTCACAATCCTGACACGCAGGAACAAATCGAACGGTGGCCTCCTAGTATGGCCATGACACGTTCGTGTCACGGAGCGCGATTTTGTATGGAGATTGAATTTTGATTTTTAGTATGGGCTGGACACGTTTGTGTCACGCAGGAACAAATCGATCGGCTGCCTCGTAGTATGGCCGTGTCACGTTTCTGTCCGGACTCGTAATTTTGTATGGAGGATAATTTTATGTTTTTAGTATGAACTGGACACGTTTGTGACACGATATAAATTCGATTTTGGAGGGAAAACAAACCCTCTTCGTACCTTCCACATGGTACCTAAAGCTGTTTCGCTCGTCAGCGATGCGCTTTACCTCTACTTCGGTGGTTTTAACACCACTTCCCCGCACCCATTGTGCATCTCCGCATGCAGAGAACTGTTGCTTTTGTTATATAAATTAATTGATGTTATTACATGTGCTCTATTAATAAGTCGACTTTTAGCGCCATGACGGAGTGTTTTATTTATATATTTTTGTTTAATTTTGTATATATATTAATTTCTGTACATACGTGATACCATATTCCGTGTTTGCTAATGCTAGTCATGTACGGAACTTGGACACGCAGAAACCAATCGAAATCTCCTTACCATAGTCGTGTTTTATTCATGTCAGGACACGAATCCATTCCTTCATACTAACATCGCTTAATGAAAACCCCTCCCGCACCGCTTGACAAATTACCTCAGGTCGCTCCGCCTCGCCCCGCGGCCCACGCGCGCCCGCAGCTCGGTAATACCTCACCCCTTGTCTTGTTTACCTCATACCTCTCTCCGCCCCGCGCGCACGCTCCAACGGATATTTATTTGAATGTTGGCGTCATACTCAATGAAACGTTGTTTTGTTTTATTTTATGTTTTTGTTTAATAACTGGTACTTTGTTTACATACTCTTCCCTTTATAAAAATGTTTAGTGTATTAGTTTGAATCATTAATAAATAATTATTAAAATAATTTTAGACCCTGTGCGATATCTTCACACAGATCACAAAACTTCAAATTCCCATAAACTCCGTCATGTCCAGATTCCAGACACGCAGGAACAAATAGACCAGCGACCTCATAGTATGGCCGTGTCACATTCGTGTCCTGACACGAATTTAGTATGGAAATTAAATTGAATCATTAGTATGGACTCGACACGAATCGGACACGCAGGAACAAATCGAACGGCGCCCTCTTAGTATGGCCGTGACACGTTCTTGACACGCAGGAACAAAACGCTCGGTTGCCTCGTAGTATGGCCGTGACACGTTCGTGTCACAGAGCGAAATTTCGTATGGAGATAGAATTTAATTTTTAGTATGGGCTGGACACGGTTGTGACACGCTCGAACAAATCGAACGGTGGCCTCGTAGTATGGCCGTGTCACATTCGTGTCCTGATACGAATTTAGTATGGAGATTAAATTAGATTATTAGTATGGGCTCGACACGAATTGGACACACAGGAACAAATCGAACCGTAGCTCCACAGTATGGCCATGACACATTCGTGTCCTGACACAAATTTTAGTATGGAGATAAAAATAAATTATTAATATGTGCTTGACACGTTTCTGACACGTAGGAACAAAACGTACGGTGGCCCCGCAGTATGGGCGTGTCACGCTCGTGTCCTGACAATAATTCATTCTTTCATACTATCAACTCGCAGCGAAATAATCACTACTCGCGCTCCTTGACTCGCTACCTCAAGCCGCGCTTCCAACGGCGTGATGATACCACGATCTCCGTCCCCGCGCCCGCAAGACGCGCGTCTTCTTACCTCACCTCTCCGCTGTTTCGTACGCGCCCATGTCTTGTTCCCCTCTCACCGCGTGTCAGGATTACCTCATGCTACCTTCCCCGCCTCGGCGCTCTATAGTGTTTTATATGCGAACCAACTGATGTTATTATATTTCTTGTTTGTCTAATTGCGCGTCGTATTGTAATGGCCGTTCGCGCCATTTTATTTCTTAGTGGAGTGTGCAGTCACGTTTGAATTTATTAGGTGATTAGTTAAATTGTAATATAAATTATTTTGTTAATATTTTAATGAAACGTTTTAATGTTCTATAATTTAGCTTTGAATTACTATTGGCTATATATTTATCTTTTTTTTTTTTTCCTTGTGTGATTCCATCACACCGCTTCGGCCGACCTTTCACTCAGTGCGGTGGTATCAATCCAGGCGGGTTACACCCTTACCGCCTAGTAAGGTAAGAAAGGAAGAAACTTAAAGTTTTATGTGCCGTAATCAAGGTACCATAGGGCCTTATTATAGTTTACAGGAAGACCTAAACGAAAATCATAAGCCTTAAAGTTTTCACGGAAAATGGATTGGTACTGAACCCTCTCCACGCGAGTTCGACTCGCACTTAGCCGTTTTTTTTTTTTTGCTATCATAAAAACGATAATACATACAAGCGTCAAACTTGGTTTGATTATAGTGCAAACTCTAAAGTAAAACGACAAATAATATATTGTGTGGTGGTACGGAACCCTCGGTGCGCGAGTCCGCAGTCCGACTCACACTTACGCGGCCGCACGAGGCCCCAAACGACAAAGTACAGCGTGATATATAAACATACACTCGCTGCACGGAGTCGAGTGCTGTTCTATAGTCGTACCTATTTCCCTAACACTATTGAGGGTGGCTGATGGGTTATGTGGGGGTTCAAGTACTGCTATCAATGCACCCGGGACTCGGCGGCGGCGGTGTGGCGCGGACGGAGGTGCGGCGCGCGCGACACGCCGCGTGGCGTGACGTGGCGTGCTGCGTGTCAGCTCACATTATTTATTGAGCCTCGTTCGTGAATAATGCTTTGACTTTCAATTAACGCTAACAGCAGTAATTTATTCAGCTCCTCTAACTACGACCGCCTGACCCCATGCAGTCATTTCGAAAATGCACGCATTGCACGCGCGTTTGTACGTGCATATAAACGAGTGGAGGGATATTGTTCTTGCAGACCACTTGGAAACGTATCTCGTGTCGTTATGCTCGTTTTGTCCGTATGATTATGGCTCTACCTACCTACATAGTCAGTTGAACGCTATCATTGTACTCTGTGTTGTAAGTATTCGTCCTTGAACCTATTGCCATCTCGCTTCAAGATTTATCGACGTAGAATATGTTTACTTTATAGATGTCTACACTTGGAAAGTGGATAGAGCAACAACGCCATTGTTTGGAATTAAGATTCCGAGTCAAGGCCACGTGCTACATGATCGTTCCTGTAGTCTAAAGTTAATAAATTTTGTTTTTAATTTATTTGTTCTTTATTGAAGAGCTATTTTCATTGAACATTTTCATTGTATTTTGTGCAGTGGAGTCAATTCAATTCAATTCTTTATTGGTCTTTTTGGTATATTTATACACTAAGACAGGTCAGATTGTATAAACAAATTTCTTATTATTCTATTTCGATCCAAGCAAAAATAGGCCATCATGAAAACATAGAAAATTTAAAATGCACAAAATATTTAAATACTACAAGGTGTAACACATTAAAATCAAACATTCACGAAAAACAAACTCGCGCACGGAGGGTTCCGTACCACCACACAATATATTATTTGTCGTATTACTTTAGAGTTTGCACTATAATCACACCAAGTTTGACGCTTGTATGTATTACCGTTTTTACGATAGCAAAAAAAAAAGCGGCAAAGTGCGAGTCGAACTCGCGTGGAGAGGGTTCCGTACCAATCTGTTTTCCGTGAAAACTTTAAGAAGAATTTAGAACTGGCGGAATTTTCGACATATCCAAGCATAGGTTACCTACCAATGGATGAAATTATACAATAAACAATACTCTGCTTCTTCTACTTCTGAATCAAAGCTAAGATTATTAAGACTGAGATTTACTTGAATTTGCATCTCGTTTATATTTAGGCGTACTAACTAAGGTCTAAGTCAATGTAGGTACGTCGAGGCCTTTATTGTATATGTAGGTACCCCACCCACATTATTAGCACAACAGATGTCTCGGAGAAAGGAAATTACCGAATTGTGCGGGCGTTATTCAATAAGATGCCGATAACAGATGCCCGTTGAATCTAATTACAAGGCGAGCTAATGCCTCAAAGAAGATTTGTTCGCAGGCGTCTCGAAAGTCGCCAGAATCCAGCACGGGCCGTAACTCAATAAAGGCTGAATTATCTCAATTTTACTGAAGCACCTTTAGAAGGCGTTACACGAGTACGCGGGTAAGATGTCGACGTAAAACTGGCTTTGCTATTTAATTACTAATGTCGAGTCAACATTACTCACAGATTACACATTCCAGTCGCATTTCCCGGGTAGCGGTAGATGGAGGCGAGATGGGAGACTTCTTGGCATAGCGCGACGGCGAGCCTCGGAAGGGATGTCACGCGTTATGTGGACCATGGCATGAGCAGCCTGTACGCGATAAATATGTTTATCAATATTACTGTACTGAATCTTATTGAAATTTTATATATAGTATATTATAATAAATATTAAAAACACTCTCGCGTTTTTTTTACCACTTTGTGGTGTTGTATTATTTTGTTTTGTGCATTATTTACACTTTCTCTTTCATTTTCATTTTCACTTTATTATTTAAATAACTGTCGAATAATATATATTATGTAGGTACTGAATCTAAAACTGATAAATTAATTACCAAGGAACGTATGTAGGAGTACTGATGGGTTGAGCTCACCGTAAAAAAGCTATTTATTGTTTTCATTTACGTCGCTGTTCTAATTAAAATACGTATATGTACCTTTTTCTCCGCCTTATAGCTTGCATGGAGCCTCTCTGTGTGTGGTTCTGGTAGGAGTAGTGGTGTTATTGACTGTGTCTGATTGTGAAATTTTGGGCACACCCACCAGAGCCACATTGTACAAACAAAAAAGTACATTTAACAGTCTAGGTACTAGGTAGGTAGGTGATGTGATGTACATTGGAAATTGACCCCCTTCGTTTGATCATGTGATATTCTTGGCAACCAAAATTAAGTTTTCGAACAAATATTCTAGTCAACGTTAAATGGTGCCTCGGTTGACAAATTTTGTAGGCTGACATTTGACACGGTGGCGGCGGTGGGGCGGTGCGACGGGAGACGGAAGCGAGGTCGTAAAACACGAGAGCCTGATGTTCAGAGTGCCGCCCGACCGGCGACGCACACTCGTTAGCCAACTGTCAGATCGTAACGTCTTAGTGCCAACTACCCCGCTCCCTCGGCTATCGCTCTTCCTTGTCTTGTTATACGAGGGCTTCCGCTCCGATACATACGCGCGTCGCGTCGTCGCCTAGTGAGCGAACATGTGTTGGAGCGTCACCGCTCACAGCTTTGAGAGGAAAGCCCGCATTATTTAGTGAGACAAAATAATGAGAAAGTTTACAGGGAAGAGAGTCCATGCATATTTATGCCTTGCATTTGCCCTTTCCTTCCGTGTTCCAAAGAAAATACAGATTTGGCATAATATTTATATTTACCATCCATAAAACTACACATAACATATTATTTACATAAACAAATAGTTTATTCAATTCAAATTAACATAGTTATTAAATAATTAACTAATCTAAAAATTATATAAACTAACTTAGGAAATAAACTAACTTAAAAAATAAATTTCATTTAGTGCTTTTGTCCCCGGGATTATGCCGAGGATGCCAGCCGCGTTACCCCTCTGAATTGCCAGGCTTATCCTTTGGCGGAAGAAGGCGAGGCAAGAGGGGTGACCTATGGCAGCAGACATCCTCGACCCTATCTCGTGGGCAAAAGCTATCGCCTCCTCAAGAGCCGAAGGTTTCGACCGCGAAAGTCACAAACCAATAATTCAGGCTGATGTTTTCATATTTTTTGTGCTTTCTTTTGGCTGCAGCCTCCGCAGCAGAACCCGGCTTCATGGCCGATAGGGCGAGGTTGCTGGCACAGATGGTATCGACGCATGTTGCGTACCAGACTAGCGCCCTTCCGTTCTTCCATGGGACAATCGTCATGCCGTCGGGGCGCTTTCCATCATCACGGCATAGGCCTGGTGGTTCTAGGATACTCGGAAAATCAATTGACGCCAGACCTCTTTTGAGGATATCATTTAATGCGTGATGTCGAGCGTACCGGCCTGCGTTTTTGGCACAGCTCAGACCGTGGTAGCCTAACGGGTCGACAGTAACTCCACACACGCATGAATGTTGTTCATAAATTTTGCACCCAAGCCTGAGTGCCATTCCAATGCGGAATGAATCTGGGTCTAGCAGCGTGCCGATTGATCGGGATGGGATAGCATGCAACCAGGCCCCAGACTCCCTTCGAGTGGAGGCACTCAGACGGTCTTTTGTAGTGGCTGATGGATTCATTAAACTGTTAAAAATTATTTTGATTAGAGGAGTGTCCCATTCCTTTTGGATCGCTTTAACCATTTCGATATTATATTGTTTATATTATATAAGTATGAACGTAGTGAAAGTTATTTTAGTCGAAGGTGTTTTATGATGTTTGCTTACCCAATATAGTACCGGTCAGTTTGAACCATAGTTAGATCTAGCACGAGCATAGGACACTTGGCAGAACGACAAACGTATAAATTATTCAGAAGGCACTTGATTAGAAGCGTGCTAAGCAAAGTAGATAGTTTATCTTGAGTGTTGAATAAATAACAAGGAAATGTGGAAGGTAGACGTTTCGGTACAACCGAGGGTACAACGTAGAACGTGCACGCGTCGACTATTTCGTCGCTGTTATCATAACTACTTATTAAAGAAGCTGGCTTTGTGGGGTCGTATATCGTACTGAAATGTGTTTTATTTAAAACTATAGTAAAGTTAAACCGTCCTCAGTCTTCTAGCCATTAATCATTCCGACCAGTTCCCATTGAAGACAATGGGTCTGAGCCATAAAACTAGTTGTATGTTATAGTGACGTTTATTGCGGCAAGGGCCAGGAAGAAATAATTTTAGTATAGTCACATCTTCCTGTGAGAGTTTCATTAGGGCAGTCAGACGATACATACAGATAAAGGTCTATGGGGATTTGGTGCAAAACCTATGTTTGTGCGGTTACTATGTAAGTACATAGTTACTAGTTAGGCCTCTCTCGAAGCGCCTACTCCTCCTGGGATGCGATCGGTCCGCGCGAGGGTCCGTCTCGAGCGGACCCTCGCTCGCGCACCCCGCCCTCATTATACGGACGGACATTTTAATTGCGGATCGCTCTTGTTAGAAGGTACTTTTACTTCCCTTCGCTCTCGCCGACTGATCTAGAAAGTCGTAAGCCCGAAAAGCTAAAATAAAAAAAGACAAATTTTCAAATCGATAATAAGAGAAAGACGGGTCGTATGTCGGCATCTACAACCAACGAGAGCGCGCACATCTACGTCCTCTGCCTGCCATATGTTAAATTCTCCGCACAAGGTAATGAATGACACGGCAAATGCTGGATCGCTTATCTAGCCATAATATTCCTGATCTGTGGTATCAGCCTAAAAGTGGAAAGCCGTTCGACATAGTGAATCTTATCCGGGAATAAATCCGTGGCCCACATCCACTAAAAGTCGAAACTTTTCTGCTGGAGTGCAGTTTCACCTCGTTTCGATACGAGCCTCTTTGCATAAAAACAACTGCCGTCGCCGCCTCCGCCTCCGTCGCCGCCCCGGTGCGGTGCGGTGCGGTGATGCCATGCGCGGGGCGGCGGCAACGCGACGCTGCGGCGGAGGAAGGAGAGGGTCGGCGACGGGGTGCGGGCGTGGGCGGAAGAGGTGGGTGAATAGAGTGCTGCAACAAATAAATTGCTAGACATTCGAAACAGATCTAACGCCCACTCCCTAGTACTGCCTCACCAGAGTTGCGATAGAGCTACAGTAGTCTAGATCTGTGGCAGGTTTAAAAGTAAAATTGAGTTCAATAAAATATAATTGTGATAATATTAAAAATAAATTTCACATTCACTGTACTTACCTTGCACTATACTCGCTGTAAAGATACATTCTACTCGTATGTTAACAAATGCGAGAGTAATTATTTTATGAACACCTTTTCAAGAAGGAGGTGTACCTACTTCTTTCGCCAAAATATTTACATGTTGATATCTTCAATGCCAGTATAGCAAAATTTAAGCGTTCCTTTGAACTAAAACTTAGATATAACTTAAATATCGCACAGCTATTCACAAATTAATTTAAAAATTATTAAGTAGGTATAACTGTATCGTATGTATTGCTTGGTATCTTAGCTTTTAGGGCTTTCAACAATAATTTGTTAATATCAGCCCCATAGTACTCATCTTCTCCATCCCTTAGGTAGGGCCCAGACAGAGCACAGATTAAATAATAGTTACTTCCCAGAGTCAGATCCCTTAGGGATATAGAAATTCCTGGTGTTATATTTTTCTTATTTATAATTTCATTGTTTTTTATTATATATATTTTTTACCGAAGATGTCAAATTCTTTTATACCTACACTGCATTCCCTCGGAAGTAGAATGGAGAGAGCTTTGCATCTGTCCGAAAGCAAAATGAGAAATATCAAATAGAAAATAATTAAGAAAACCCTCTTTGGAAGCACGCGTTGAAATCTTTTTCTCTGCTCACGCGCATGAAGAACATTTGGTTAGAAAATTGTGTTCCCACAAATTATCGGAGAGAACGTAATTAATAAATAACAGTTTAAGTACCTAATTTCCTTTATACATACATCGTGAATTATATATACATTCTTAACGGAGGGTTGAGTATTAAAAACGTAAGTGGTATTTACTGTAATTTTACATGTTATATTTACTTGCCCCTTTATGCACCCGTTGCTTTAAAAAATAGCTCACCTATGAACAAACAGCAACATTAAATGCCTACTGTGATGGTTTCTTTATATTATTCTGGTACCGCACTAATATATAGTATTTTCGTCCATTGTTCTAACATAGCGTAGATAAGTTAAATACCTACAGAGAAGGAAGTAAAACTACAGAACTACCGTTGCCGCCAACTGCTAGAGAAGTAACAAAGTTGGGGACTTGTTACGTCCCGCCCCGCCCCGCCCCGCCCCGCACTACAGAATGAAACTCGCAGCGGAATTCTCCTGATTGCTCCCCTTTTCTTTCCCGGGGTCGTCGTCGTCGCAGCGCGTCGTCGCGGCATCGTCGCCAACTACGGCCAAACTCCGGCCAAATTTGCACCAGCGTGAGACGATATGGACGCAAACTGCCGTTAATCTTTCACACTCCACTAGGGTATATGCAGCCCGGCCACATTACACCTCACTTTCAACTTTTGGGAAAATTGGCTTACCTTGTGAATTCCGCAACGAGGCTGTTTTGGGGGAAAACACTCTACAGATAATGGCTATATTCTAAGCGTGTGACAGTGAAATCAGTGCATTTAGGTTTGTTTGTGTTGTTTGTTTCTTTTGCGTTTAAAAAACCAATTAAAAAACCAAATCCCGACATTTATTTATTTATTTGAAATCCAACAAACATTTGTCCCGTTCAGAACTTTCAATGTACAATCAATACGATTCAAAGGTAATTTTCTAGTATTTCACAGAAATGCAAACTTAAACATCAATTACCTAGTTTTATCCGTTGCTCGTTTTAGCGTCTTTTTTTGCCCTGAAGATACTTCACATGCCTGAACGCCGGCAATGTATCGAAACGAGGCGCCTCCCAAATAAAAGCCATACCTTTGAGCCAAGATATTTGGGGCATAAATACTTATCCTTCGAAATTTTGCTGTCGCATTTTTTTCATGCTAAATTCAGTAACGAATTATTTCGTCATTGCAGGACAAATACGATTTTGACGCGGGCGAAACCGAGCATATCCAGTGATTGGTATATGTATGTGGGTGCAGGCTTATATATAAGTCATCGACCCGCGCATCCCACTTAAGGCAAAAAGCGGGCAAATGTGGCCCCGTCTCTGCGAGGACGCAGCCTCCTCTCCCCCCGCGCGCTCGCCGCCTCTACGTCGCGTCGGCGGCAGTCGGTAGCTCGGGCGAGAGCTTCAACTTTGATTGTCAGCAGTCGCTCTTCTTAATGTTATGTTTTTATAAATATTTATGAGACGTCTCGCGGCGAGCCTCTGTCGGCGCGGAGGGCGGTGCGCGGGGCGCGGGGAGGAGCGGCGGTACTAATGCGTGTTCAGCCGGGCGAACGTGTATGAAGCGGTGTCGAGGTTTTGCTTGGAATAAATTGGAATAAGCTTGCTAAGGCATAATTTAGGCGGGCAAGGAATGCCACGCGATAAGCACGAGGCGAGTAGAGCATACATATGAAATAGTCGTATTTTTTCTCGTGACAGTAACTCAGGCAACGTAGATACTAAAAGCACGTCCTCGATGTGATTTTAGTATCTACGTTGTCGCGCATAATTTTATGTCAGTCAGTCAGTCAGTCAGCGTGTAAGCGTCCACTGCTGGACATACGCCTCTCCAATTTTCCTCCAGTCCCGCCGGCCTTCAGCGGTACGGAACCACTGCTTTCCGCCGACGCACTTTATGTCTTCATCCCACCTAGCGGGTGGTCTTCCAACACTCCGTTTTCCTGTCCACGGCCGCCAGTGTAGGACACGGTTACTCCAACGGTCGTCATTCCTTCGGCTGGCATGTCCAGCCCACTGCCACTTGAGCTTAGCCGACTACTTTGATACGACGGCGGATTGCCTCGTTACGCACCATATCACGTAGTGATATTCCCAGCATGGCTTGATCCATTGCTCGCTGGGCAACTTTCAACCTTTGGACAACACCGAACGTCAGAGTCCACGTTTCACACCCGTACGTTATAACCGGGAGGACAAACTGGTCATATACCTCAGGGCGAATTTTAACTTTCCGAGGGCAGCCCAACCCAGTTGAATTCGTCTTTCGACCTCCTTTAGCAAACCTTGTCTACCAGGCCGCACGATTTGACCGAGATATACGTACTCTTCAACCTGTTCGATCACTTCTCCGTCAATAACAATTTGTCCTCCTGTCATAACCTCGGTCGCCATGACCTTGGTTTTGTCCCGGTTCATCTTCAGGCCCACCTTCATCGACGCTGTATAAAGGTCTTCCAGCATTATCTGAAGCTGATCTCGGGAATTTGACAGAAGAACAATGTCATCGGCGAAACGCAGATTACTGAGATGATCTCAATTTACGTTGATATACATATTGTTCCACCCAAGCGTCTTGAACACATCTTCTAATGCGTTTGTGAAGAGCTTGGGTGAGATCACATCCCCCTGCCTTACGCCTTTACCAAGGGGGATGGGTTGGGTATTTTCGTGGAGCAGCTTGTTCACGAGACTGGTACTGGTCCAGCCTCTGAGTCAGTCGACTCGTGATTACTCTTGAAAAGACCTTGTACAAGTGGCTAAGAAGTGAGATAGGTCGATAGTTTTTCAACTTCGCCCTATCCCCCTTCTTGTGAAACAGGACAAGGACACTTTTTCGCCATGCGGCCGGAACTACACCATTTTCAACAGTTTCTGCAGTTCCTTCAAGTACTACTTAATTATGCTTCGTACCAATTAACCCTAGGCAGATGTCTAACCTACTTACCTATTTCATTTGACGAGTTATGCCATTGGGAAATAATTGTGAGAACGGAAAATACTTTGCCGATGTACTGAACTAACAATATCAGTATTTTAGCGGATGCGCTCACAACTTATTTTGTCTGGATTTATGATAAAAAATAACGAGGACGCATCTCCGCACGATCGCCTTACAAATAGCTCGAACACGCTCGATGAAGTGTTGTGGTGAATTCTGCTACGGCCTATTTTCCTAATTCCCCTCTGAATGTTGTCGGGAATTTTCCACTTCGGTAATCGCAAAAGTACGTGGAACCTACAACGTAATACGCTTAGGAGGTCGTGAAAGGAAAATCAAACGCCAAACGCACAAAAAATTCACTGGCATTTCCCCGATCGGCCGCGAGCGTTATTTACCGCGCCTCGAAAAAAATCGGCACAAAATTTATTCTCGGCCTGCATAAGTATAAAGTACGAGCTCGCAGTAAAGCTATCTTTAAATCGGAGGTCGCGTACGCGCGAGCCCCACGTAGGAGCGAGCGGCTCCTGAAATATTCACATTCATTCTCCAGTCGTCCGTCCGCCCCGCGCCGCGCGCCTCGGCCGCCATTACACTCGCGATCAAACTCTCCAAAGCGACACTGTAATAAATTCTCGCTGACACACGAGCCATAAACCTCCCAAATTGGGCCTAAGCGTCGCGCCGCGGCCCCTCAAAACTGCCTAAAAAAGCTTATTAGGTAGGCCTGAAGTAGTGGTCGCGCGGGGCGCGGCCGGGCGGGGCGAGGCGGGGCGGGGCTGGAGGGCCATATTACATTCAATATGCTCGGCCGACGCTAATAGTCGGCACAAATGACGTAGCGTGACAGCAGAGCAGGCGTAAGGATTGTCTCCCAACCGACTCCGGCGGCCGGCGGCGGCGGTGCGGGCTCGGGCGATGGCCGCGCGGAGCCTCAGAGCAATAAGGAAGTCGATCAACGCTCAGTTGTCGACCTCCGGCACGCCTCCTGGCGGCCCGGCCCGCGCAACCGGTGCCGGCTGCTTCCAACGATACACCGGAGGTTCGGCGGGAGGAGCACCGACTATTATTTTCTACTTATGCTCGATCAAATGTGAAATATGGTGGATATCGTCGTAAACCGGAGTCCGACCCTCTCCGGCTCTAACTATCTCGGCGCTAGAGTAGGGACAACGATTGTCGAACGATGGTTCACTTTATATCGGCCTCCAGTCATTATCTACATCCGTCGGGCGGGAGTCTAAGCTTTACTGTAAGTACTTGCCCACACGTACACGCACGAGGGCGATATCAGTGACTTATACATATTATAGATAGAAGTGTCCTTAGTACTCGTATGTGTAGTAGTCCCTATGCAATTGACGAGTTGTAATGTAAGTTGTCTTATAGTATGTAAGCTTTTCTGGAATTCAAATTTCCCAAAATCTATCAACTATCAGATTTTTTTTTTTTTATAATATACACTCCTATTCATAAGTTCTTATTATTTATATTATTTATTATTATTGTACAAACCTTATTCGCAAAGCAATTTGGCTTAGACTTTTCCACCCTCATCGCATATCTAATACCTACGTTTGACAACGCGACGAACAGAGGGGAGCTTAGTGCTCCATTGTCCCGAAGGGAATGAGAGCAGAAAGGCTAAAACTTTCATTCACTTAACTCTAGATAAGCGAAACGGTAAGGGGCGACCTTGCAATATCGTGGAGTGCGGAAGGACAATGTGGGACCGGCGCGGCGGACATTACCGTCCGTCTGTCGGTCCGTCGCAGGCAAATAAAGGATGGCTAACCTTCTTGATTGCAAATTGAATTAGAACGGACGGACTACCCTCCGCTTATTCGCGCCAGTAAACACGTGAAGATGTGTGGAGATCCCGACTGGCTATTCGTGAGAATTCGGACGGAGGAGTGGACTTCGGGCCTGGGATAAATTAAAAGTCGTAAATTGATATACCCGTACGATTAATACTCGGTTCAGCGGGACCTCTCTAGTTCATCAACTTAAGTGGTGGATGCGTGTTTTTCAGTATGGGTTTTACTATACATGAAGGTGAGAGATGAATGCTGACCTATTGTGCTGAAACTGAAAATACTTTTGTGGCATAAAGGCATATTTAAGTGTATAATAATTTAGGTGCACACTGCGCAGTGTGTATCATCCGCGAGGAAGAGTCACTAACCTTGCACGCCGACTGCACAGTGCACGGTAAGTAGTCGTGACTGAGATTAATACGCGGCGTTGTTATCTAGCGAAGCCTCAACCCCTGGTCCTGGCGCGTGCGGGGTCGGCGTCGAAGCCTCCGCTCGTTGCTAGGTGTGCGGGTCAGATGCTATTTATTTTTCCGTCACGGTTCAATTATTTCAGCCGGGAAAGTTTAACCTTTGTTATCTGGCCACATAAATCTCTGCAGGGCGCGGCGCGGCCTTCCGCAGCCGACTAGAGCCGCGGGCGGGGCGCGCGGGTGTGCCACCACTCACCCGTGTTTTGTTCTTACACTACTACCGGAACTAGAGGATAGGTCGATCTAACCTTACCCTTTGCGGCATTACGCCTTAGGTAGGACAGGTACAAGTAACGGTAAATTACTAATTGTGAAGCTTCTCATAATTACATACAAGCGAGTATGTATGTAACATTATACGTGTGTCTTGCTTGATACATGGTCCGTAGAATGTTCAAATATTCACAGGTATATATTTACCCGGGCACATACTGTTAACAAATTGGATTCCCTATCTAGTACGCCGTGCCGTCCTGCAATCCTGCTTGTATATAATTGACATAAAAGCTGCACACGTACTAGACGATCTGATCTGGAGAAATAAAAATAAATTACCTTATATTGGGAAAACGTCCAATATTTTTAACCCCCGACGCAAAAAGAGGGGTGTTATAAGTTGGTCGTGTGTTGGCGCATGTAGCTATGTGTATATGTGTGTATGGGTGTGTCTGTCTGTAGTATCGTAGCTCCCAAACGGATGGCCCGATTTGGATGGATGTTTTTTTTTATTAGAAAGCTATTTATATTAGAAAGCTGGTTTCGATGGTTCTTAGCTATGTTTGTAATCAAGTAGTGAAGTAATCAAACAATTAATTTTCTTAAAAAATGGACCAATTTGCATGCGGTTTTTTTTTAAAGCTTGACACAAAAGTTAAATTACAAATTTTAAAAACGCCGTCCCTTAAACAGTAAAAAATGATTTCCGTTTACTTACTTACAGGAGTCGGGGGACCGCTAAGTAAATAAAATATAAAACTCAGAGCTGCGCGGGTTTTTACTTAGCGGTCCTCCGATTCCTTTAAGTAAGTCGAGGGTTTTTCCAATTTTTTCCCAATGTTTCTACACTACGTCGAGCTGTTCGATTAGTCGAAGGCGCTATTGGACACTCTTTGGAGCCCAATCCACACACCAGAATGTTTTGTCTATCTGTTTTTTTTTATGGAAAAGACACGGTTGGCTACCTCACCTACAACATCCTTGATGTCAGCCCGTAACACCTTAATGAACTAGGTGCCATGTCAGTGCTTCCCTTTGGTCATTAAGCTTCATCTCACGACGCTGGTGTCGTTGTCTCCGCAGTGCGTAGCGTTGTATGCTCTGGGTATCATATTTGTCATGCTGTGGATAGAGGTCGCCACAATACCATGACTACTCCAAACTCCAAAATGGTATTATTTAGAGTTCAACGTAATTTTCTTATTTCTTTCGTCACATCTTTTTTGTGGCGGGGAGTTATCAAGATAGACACATACATATTTCGTACATAATAGACCAATTTTGAGTTTTCACCACAGGACAGCGATCCGCGACCGACTCCCCAGTCAGTCGCGCGGTGCGTTTCCTTGCTCTGTGGTGTTCACGGTTTCATCAATTTGGATCACGAAATCACAATTTTAAAATTCGTACCCTACGTATACGGGAAAAAATGAGATTCTTAATTGGATCATTGTTTCATGGGTGTCAGACTTAACCTTTTTGCATTCAGTTAAAAATAGAGAAACTCCCAACACTAATGAATGTCGCTCTCTTAACGCCCAAAATATGTTTCCAAAATCTGCTTCTGTTGCACTCGGTTCTTCTAAGTGTTTCTATTGTCAGTTAGGCCCATGAATTGCAGCGAATATTTCTTCGCCAAACTCGCGTCTGGCGCTGGCGGCGGCGGCGGGCGGCGGCGGTGGAGGGGCGGGTTTGGCCGGGCGCCCTGTATAGGCCCCATTAAAAGTTCGGGAGCGACTTGGTCTGCCACTTTTTGCGGGAAATAAGCCGCGCCGCTCCTCGGCTTGGCGCGACAGGCTCTCGGCCTGAGGTAGACCTAAGCGCGTTTGCTTCTTTATAAAACCACACCTCTTTTTTCATTCGTGCACAGCTACACAGCGCATGTACCTATGTACAATTACATTTCTTAAATATTAAGAGTTAATAACGCACCTTAAACATAATCAACATGCCTTAATGTTGAAACTCCTTTAAAATGTTCCGTACCTACATAATAGATGCGCCTCCATATTATTTGAACATTTTCCTAAACCAAAAACCCTCAATTATGCGAGACTGAAACTATCCAATCCATTAGTGTTCCGCACTAATATCCGCACAAGCCCGTTAGAGCAACATACAATGCGCTCACAAATGCATCAAACAAACAAAACATCGCCTGGGCCCCCACACTTGCGGTGTACGAGTATTGCGGGAAACCGTGTCTGCCACCACCGTGGTCCGTGACTGAGTAATGCGCAGGAGTTCGCGGCCCGTTCGTCCGCTCTAATTACCCACACTAGCTAGACTTCAACATCGTTATATCAGCGTAACGTAAACACAAACTTGCGCTCAGCAATGACTAGCCTCGACTCCACTCGTACATATTCTGACTTCGTTCTGTTGGAAATGTTCAAGTTTTACGAAATGTTGCTTTGGCTGTTAATATTTCGCGAAACCATAATGCGAAATATATTTCTCCGTTAAAACAAACAATATGTATGATAAAAACGCATTGCCTGGGAAATTTTAATAATTCGTTTTATGCACATTTAGAGCAGAAAATGAAATGGTACCAACCAAAAATACAAAGCATGAAACATTATTTCATTTTCGTTTCAGGTAATAAAGTTCCTTCGGTAAGTTAAGTAGTCCGTATGAAAAAGCTGCTGCGCCACAAAAAAAAACCTAAAACTGAAGGTAAAATGTATCCAGCACCGTACTCATTTTAACTTCAGCGTGGTGGTGGAGTGGAGTGCTCTCGTGCCGAGTCCGACCTCGCCGTCGACTCGTCTCGACGTCGCCGGCCAAAAATGTAATTAACCTCCCGCCGCATTCATAATCATGTACGGTTTAATTAGCTTTGCTTTTATCAAGCTACCCTATTCCGTACGGTTTGAAACATCTCCAGGGCTAATGCCGTGCTCGAGGTGATTCAATTTTGTCTACCGAGCTGAGTGATTCTATTTTAGTGTGCGGGATACGGTAAATGTATTTTCTGGAGAAAATCAACTTACATCGGGCGAGCGAAAGTCCTTATACTCTTGTAGGAAGTTAAATGTAGACATACTCGTACAACGTTTTGCAAATTAAATAGCCGTTCAACCACCCCGGCGAGATCGCTAAAATAACATTTCACGTTACTGTTGAGGACAGCAGTTTATTTAAGTTTTCGTCTTGATGTCTAGAGGCATTTCATAGGCAAAAAGTAAATATTGAAATAAGTTTAAAATATCAAATCAATAAGTAAAATATGTATTATTATTTAATTTATCGTAAAAAAATTCAAGTTCGTATTCACTAACAATAATTTTATTTATTATCTATCACATTGAATAACATTAATTTAAATATAATATAATACAAACATCGATGAAAATACACTTTAACAATTAAAATAAATTCAACTAAATTGAATTAACTTTAATTATATTATAAAGTCTACAATAATGTATCATGCATACTTTGTGTTTTCCCTAAAAATTATCTTCCCTCGGTTCTAAGCTATTTATTGCCATAACTACTGAACGCTATTCAAAGTGAGCAGGCGACAAGGCGAACGGAACAAAGCATCTTGTCTGGTTATCACCTAACTTATCTTACCTAGGCACACCTCAAAACTAAGCTTAATATCACATCCGAAACTACAAAAGTCCTCGACAATGCGATCTGGTTGAAATCTACTCGTATCGTGAGCTACATACGTGTCAGTCCGCCCTTGAAAGTAGCGACGGAAACTACAAGCCACAAACTTTGTCTCCTCCGCAAGTCTGCCGACTTCCATTATTGTCGAGCCGTCGCGTCAGGGCAGGCAGGGCTGGCGGACGACCGGCAATTTAAACTAAACCGGGATGAAGTAAGAGCTGAGCATCCCGGAGTCTCACTGGGATAGTCTGTGAGTTTCACGAATGATATGCTCTGATATCAGGGTAATTATTTATGTACTTAGAACATTTCAATTCATTATTATAACTCAAAATATTATTATACAACAGAAAAAAACTTAAAAAACTTACAAATTTAATTCCTATAAACATAAATTCCAATGTAAAACACAAAATCTAAAAAGCATTTAATTATAACGCCTTAAAAAAATTGCTAAATTAAAATTGTTTGTGTTTTTGGTCATGCTGTACTATCTAAAAACGTTTCGTCGACCAAATTAAGTAGTGTTTAGAAAGTAGTCCAGATGCAGACAGGTCGACGTAGAGGTGCTGGGAGCCACCAACGGCGTAGACGCCTATTAAATTAGATAGAAAATCTCAATAAACCTCATCCATGGGCACCGACGACGCGACGGCAGAAAGGCTCGCTGCGTTCGCCCTCTGCACGGCCAGACTGACTGGCTGGAGGAGGAGCGACCCGGTTCAGTTGTCCCGACGATTCGCACAGCCTCTTGTCCAGCTCCCTCAACGATTGTGTGGCTGCCCAAAACGGACCTAAAGTTTAATTTTAATTCATGATCGCCAGGTACTTACTTACTTAGATATTTAGAAAATAAGCTTATCATGACACATCTTTCTTAGTTGTATCCAGAATTAGTCTCAAATTTCGAGGCAGAACGAATGACGCTGAAAGCGCAAATGAACTGGAGGATTTGTGAACTTAGTCAAAAATCGCTGTTATCAAGCGACGATAAACATTTAACTAAAATAAATTTTAATTGTCTGTTCGGTCATACTGTAAAGTTGTGTAACGTTATTCCTAGTTTCAGTTGATGCAGTCGGTCAGTTGGTATCTATAGCACTGCTTTCGACTCTGCAATGAGCCAAGTTATTCGGTGCAAGATATCGTCGTGTCGTAGAATTCCGCTCTCGCACACTAAATCCCGATAATGCCGAACATAAATTTTGGTCAAGTGCCAACCCTATTGGTGGAAGATAACTCCTAGAGGCAGTTCGTGCATCCCGTATTTTGGATTTCTAGTTCACTTGCTAGATTGATTATTCGATAACTGTCCAATTTTCTTTGGGCGTTTAAACGTTTATAGAGAGTACTAGGTATGGTTTTTGGAAACTTGGTTTATTGAATAAAGTAAGTATGTAGCTCTAAAAATTATTATCCACAGATTCGAAGATACGCCTAAATGTGCCTGTCCTGTAAAAAGTCAAAGGGAATCTTCTGTCAATATTATGGTGGATATTATGGCCAATGGCCCCGAACGACCATTGGCTGGCATCCCACCTAACTTAGCGTGGTTTCTCGAGGAGAGGTGTTTTTGGCTCTGTCAAATGCACCAAATTGGTATTACGGCACAGCCACCAATGTTGGTTTACATAAAAAAACACAAGATAAAATAACCATAATCGCTCTAAAGTAACAAACTTAGTCCTAAATTCTACTCAGAAGACGAGTTGCACATCAGCGCCGCGGCGGTGGTGGGCGCTCCGATCTCTGTGGCGAGTTGATAACGGCTCGTTCTGAGTTTCCAAACATCCGAATACCGTTCTAAGTTGCCGAGCCGCGAATGCCAGAGGGGGCGGTGGAGGTTCGGTGTTTCACCACTTCAGTTCATTCGTCCACTGGGACGGAGTGCGGCGGCGCACTGGCTCATTTCACTGACTATTCAAAATTCGTGCGCTACATAGCGTAAGCGGAGACGTCACAGGTGAGGACAGGTGCAGGTTGCGTGCAGGCAACACGAGCGTACTCCTAAGGAGGAAGGCGTTAGATTTGCTCCGATTCCCGGAAGCTGACTAAGAATGTAATGTTTCGGAGGAAACTAATTTACTCGTACTGACTCTATGGACCTACGTCCATAGAGTCAGCCTGCGTGATTGTGGTCAGCGATATGACGCTGACGTTAATATAGTCTCTAATAGCGGTGATGCAGAAAACCTTTTCGTTCTAAATTTCAGCTGTCTTCCGAAAGACTCTTCCGGCTTTGTGCTTTGAAACTAAATGCAGATTTTCGATTAAGTATTCTTCTGTCGCGACTATCGAGGGGCCACTTCCAGCTCATTCTTTATTCATGGGCTGTTCACTTGCGAGCAGTACGGGTCGCATTTAACGTGATAATTACTGTCAGCACTCTTACCCTAGTGCGGACACTATTGAGAGACACGTGCTGCGTACGAGCGACGAAGCCTTTCGTCCGCCGCCCCGCCCCGCCCCGCCTCCCAGCGGCTTCAGCATTCCGGGGGACCGGCGCGGCGCGCGGCATTGTGCCTGCTGGAAGCGCTCCAGAAACTTGCCATTGTTCGAATTTTCTGCCAAAATGAATTTGTGCATCGGCGAGTGCTATGAAAAATGGCACAATTGAAGCCCTTTCAAAACTCGTATTGTCGTCCTGCTCGTCCGGAAGATATTGATGTTTCGAGTTTATTCTCCGTCGCTTTCCAATTTCGTGCACAGCTCTTACAGCACAATAGGGTACGCTCGGGTGCCGCTCCGTTTATTGAGGTTCTCCGTACATTTCGTAGCGTGGTTGAGGTCGGCCCGCCCGACTCCGTGTTGTCGTTTTTAGGTTTCCGTGGGAAGCCCTAATCTTACTTGGTGGTAGGGTTTAACCCGCCCGGGTTGGTACCACCGCACTCAATGAAACAACTATGTAAATAGTTTGTGTTTTCCGACCAGTTCAGTGTAACCGGCACGATCAAAGGGGGAAGCACTGACATGGCACCTAGTTCACCCGGTGTTAAGGGCTGACATCACGGACGTTGTAGGTGATGTAGCAAACCGTGACAGTTTACATAAAAAAAACCTATTACTAAGCCTACGCCGTCTGTCTGTCTATCCGTCCGTCCGTCCGTCCGATGGCTGTAGCTTTGGAACCTAATATAGCTATCCGGTTGAAATTTTCACAGATTATGTGTTATTATAACAAATAAAACATTGAAAAATTAAAAAATTAAGGGGTCTTCCCACACAAGAAACGTATTTTTTCAGTGTTTCTTTTTAGGTGCGGAAACTTCTGTGCACGAGTCCAACTCACACTTGGCCGGTTTTTACTGAACTGTATTGGTTGTACGTATAGGTGTGAATTCAAACTTCATACAGTTATTCTGCAAATAACTTTTCCCCACACATTTGCGTTTTTCTGAATTTATCATGTTTTTTTTATCATGTTTCTGCACCGATAATATATCATTTTAAACGATTATCTGTCGTACAAGCTGGTTGTGCTGTTAGTCTGTGTAACCAGCTATATCAGATGGTAAAAAAAAAACCGGTCAAGTGCGAATCGGACTCGCGCACCGAGGTTTCCGCACCAAAAAAAAAACATTGAAAAAAACACGTTTCTTGTATGTGAACCCCCCTTAATTTTTTTATTTTTATATTTTTTATTATTTGTTGTTATATCCGCCATAATAACACATATTCTGTGAAAAATTCAACGGGGGCTACCTATTACGGTTCAAGAGATACAGCCCTCGGACAGACAGACGGACGGACCGACAGACAGACGGCGGCGTAGGCTTAGAATAGGCTTCCGTACGGGATACGGAAACATAATAAATAAGTCGCTACCATGCAGATTGTTAGTTCAAGATGGAATTGTATGCCCAAACTGTCCGGAGGTATATTTTTAGATATACAGTCAACACAGAAACAAGGGTAGTTTCCACTAGCTGAACCGAGAGGGCGTCTGATCGATATTTTCGCTCGCGCCGAGCCTCACTACCATTTCGGACGACGATTTTCTAGTCGGACAGAATCCATAAAACATGTCCCTACACGTGCGCGCCGACTGACAGTTTATATCGGGTGAAATAAACGCGCTACAGTGAGCCTAGAGTAAGAGGGTGGATATTGCATTTAAATCCAAATTTTCATACATATTCATCTGCCGCGGGGTATCGCTCGTATTTTACGTTCGCATAAAAAAAGATGATGATAATGTAAAAAGCGGCTGAGCTGAGGCCGGGGCGGGTCCGCGCCTCTCCTCACCATAAATTAAGTTAGGAGGAAGTCCCCTCTCCCTCCCCGCTCCGCAGACCCGGCCCGCCCCCGCCCCGCACCTCCCCGAGCGCCCCGCCGCCGCCAAGCCGCCTCCCCCGCGCCAGCTTCCTGTTCTTATTCACCAATATTATTGTTATGCTTGAAGATCTCAAGATGCTCCTGGGTATCCCATCATACTTACGCGTTATTTTAGGAAGTGCGTAATGTCTTCTCTTCTCTACAATTTAAAAATTTAACGGCTGTCTTTCTGTCGGTCTATGTGTAACGGAGAAACTCGAAAACAGCTGAACCGATTTACATGCTGTTTGCATTAATAACATAATATACATATAGTATATCTCATGACATGATCTCATTTTAGCTTACCTATATACTATAATAATATTCAGATTTTTAGTTGCTACCAATGTTAACAAAGGCGAACTTACTACCTATCTCTATATTCGTCCAAGGGCGCTCCACCTACCTATTGTGTATTAGCGATTATAGCAAAAATAGCGGTAGCCGCGGCTCTGTCTCACCAGACGCATTAAGAAGCCCGTTGGAGCAAGTGAGACGGACAATGATAAATTGCTATTAGCGATGAATTGCTAATAGACAGTAACCCCGCTAGTGAATAACAACCTAGCGCGATCTGTGCGAAAAATATCAATAGATAAAAACGGTGTCACGTGCACTTTTATAAAACTATATTATGTATCAGTAAGTACGATATCCAAAGGGAAACCACACCACACTCGCACACTAAGTGGGCCAAGCCAACCCATTTATTACTCTAAAATAGGTGGTGGGAGTTTCTGAATAAAAATATGTACGTAAGATAAAATGCGGGTCTCGCTGCCGACATACAAAATCGTAGGTTTCAGGAGACTCGCCAGAAAACTCGAATAAGTTTTCTGCGAATTCTCAAAAGTCGTAGAATAAAGTTGTCCCCGGGGGCGCAATCCCACGCTTCAAAGTTATCATTGCGAATATATCCGCGAATCCCCTTGTCCGTTTGCCGCCTTTTACTACTTATAATAAAGCATTTTATTTCCCCTAGCTCATCATTTAATTTGCCTCCCAGCTCGGGGAAGGGAGGCGTCGCCTGCCGCGCCAGTTGCGAGGATGTCCGTCCGCCGCCTCCGAGCAGGCTGCGGCCGCAGGGCTTCCCAGTTCCAGCCGTGTTGTGATTGGGCGCGCTAAGCCTAGGACTAGGACTACCATATGGTAGTCCTAGGGACTCACCTAAAATATTCTGAAATGAGTAGAGTTGATTTACTTTTGTTCTGGAAAATATAGTATATTGGTGCACTTGGAGCGTGGGCGGTATGAAGTGCTACGAGTAGTGTGCGGAGCGGAGGTGACGCGATGCTGTGGAACAGTGCGACCGCAGCGGGACAGGCGAGCGGTAGATGTAAGGAACGATCATCAGTTTATTATAATTTTTGTATGTTATATTTGTTGTTAGTTTTTATATTATCTTTTTTCTTGAACGTTTTTAAGGGTTTTTATTTTGTTATACATTGTTGTATATTTTGTTATATATAGTTAAGTTATATTGTCCTTCTTTTAATGTTAACTTTAATTAGTCAAGAAAATTTATTGCTAGAATCGCGTGTACCAAAGTTGATGTTAGGCTGGTCGGGCGCGCATTAGAGGTTGGCAGATAGGTCAACTTTATGCTGTTATTTTCATCTAGTGTAATGCTTGTACTCACTTCTTTGCGGCGTGCACATCCCAAGTACTTCGTAATGTTTTTCTTGTATTATTTGTGTTCACCGTGTTTGGGCTTGAAATAAATAAATAAAAATGTTATGTATGCCTTTAAGAATAAGCGAAGACTTAAAAATCGCAAGTTGTGGACGCATAGAGTAGAAGTGTCCCGGAACAACATTATTCGAAACCGACAACCCTAGCTAGCTAAGCCCTGCGGCTGTTGTTAGTGGTCGCGGTCTTAGCTTTACCGACTAATTATGCATCACTCTCTATGCATATTGCCTATCTTATTGTATTACCATGTCTAATCTAATCTCCAGCTAAATCGTTTCAATTTATGTAGATTCGTACGTTAATGAGTTGTCACATGCATCGTGTGTAGTTTAGGTAATTATTTAAAGTAATTCAATCTTTGATATTCAGAATATATTATACAGGTGTTCGGGACATCGACCGACAAAAATTTTTAGTCATCAGAAACGTTAAAATAAAGGCAAACTCAACAAAAAGATACATACATACCACAAGCCTACCTTCCCGTATTGAAATCGTTTTCAGGAGCATTTTCAAATTTAGAACATATAACGGTAGCGGGCACTTTGTTCAATTCGAACTACTTCGCTTCCATTGTTAATGTTTAGAGTTTAGACTCTTGCAAACTATTCCTAATTTTGGCCTCATAGTGAATTATTTGTATGACATGTCAACGGCGCCTACGTATACTCGGCTATCTGACAACTTTAGGTATTTTGACTTTTTTGCATTAATCAACTTTCATATTCATATTCATATTCATATTTTTATTGATTCCTTTGGTACCACGGTACACTTGAATAAGTCAGTCATAACATTTACACACACATTGAATAGAAAACATATAAATTATTATTAGGTAGGTAATTATAAGTAAAATGTTTGGGTTCGAGCAAAAAATAGCCTTCGTCAATACTTTAAAACTTAATAATAACGCAATACCATTTGAATAAAAAGGCATAGGAAAAAAATCACAACATAAAAAATATATATAATCAAGATTTTTAGGTTACATCTAAAATGTCACGAATGCAATAAAAGAAGGTACTTAAAATAAATAGATAAGACTTGCTTGAAAAAAAATCCACAGTAAAATTTCATTTGTCAAAAATAAAAACATAAAAAAATCATGTCAAATAATAAAATGATAAAACATGTTAAAAATAAAATTCAATATGAATTTGTCAATTGATATAAAAGGATAAAAGAAATTAGTAAAAAAAAGACTTGCTTGAAAAAAAAATCCACAGTAAAATTTCATTTTTCAAAAATAAAAACATAAAAAAATCATGTCAAATATGTCAATATGATAAAAACACGATAAAAATAAAATTCAATATGAATTTGTCAATTGATATAAAAGGATAAAAGAAATTAGTAAAAAAATATTAGTAAAATTTCCTGATAGGTAATACAAAACAAAAATTAAAATTAAAATCTATATTAAAATTTTATAGTCAACAGAAAAGTCAATTATTTGCAATAACTGAAATAAAACAAAAATATACTAAATCTAAGATCTAAGATTAAATGTAAAAATGACTAGAATAATGACTAGATTAATTAGAAATTGTCGCTTAGAGCCTCGCTCACGTCATAATAACTTTTATTTATTAATATTATTTTAATTGTTTTCCTGAATTCCTCTAATCCTAGCGCTCTTACTTCTGGAGTTAGTTTGTTATAAAATTTTACACTATTTATTATAAAACTCTTCGAGACTTTTGTTAACCTATGCTGTTTAATACGAATAAGTTCACAGTGTCTCGTATTATAGTCATGGATCTGTGAGTTAGATGGGGTGTTATTTAAGTTTTTCCTAGCATAAATAATATTTTGGTACACATATTCTGCAGTAAAAGTCATAATAGTCACAACTAGAATTCTAGGTATCTATGCTTATGTTAATATTTTCTAGACTTATAAACAGCTATGTACACAAACATTTTCAGAACATCCGCCGTATAAGCGGCTATGTTAACATGGCCGAGTCTACGTTGGACAATAGAATCACAGACTGCGACATCAGTGACGTCTTGAAAATAATAAAAAAATTTTTAGATCGCATTATTTTCGGATAAAGCTGCATATCATTATCATATCTAAAAAATTAAAGGAGGAAGAGCTAAAGAGTTAGTGGAATTTGAACAGAACTATAAAGAATTCATATAGGTACGACAAAATCGCGCGTATACCCAGCTATGTGGTAGTTAGCCAAATGTTATATGACAAATTCCCACGTATACAGGGCTATCTACAAAATATCGGAAAGCATTAAGAATTTCGAAAAATCAATTTATACGGTCAAAGTATATCCCTATATAAGCATGTATTCAAAATTTGGTAACTGTACGTGTCTTATAACAAAAAATATGAATGTTTCGTCTTTAAACAGCTCTCAGCAGCCGAGTATACGTAGGCGCCGTCGATGTGTTATTATGGCCGATATAGGTAATAAAAAGTAAAAAATTCACGGGGGTTCCCATACAAGAAACTAAAAAGTGTATGCGCGCACTCTACCGAAAACAGTATGAAGCATTTTAACTAATCATGAATTTAAACTAATATGAATCATTTCATAAAACACGCCATAGATGGCGTGAGTGGCGCTGACCATGGCATGGCGATACGGAACCCTCGGTGCGCGAGTTCGATTCGCACTTGACCGGTTTTTTTTTAATGCGAAGCACGACATATGGTGTGCTCCAGACTAACGCAGAGGTGTAGTCCGACGGCGCCCACGGGCATAGTTGGATATAACTCTGTTGTTCTTAGGGTTCCGTGCTTTAAAAGAAGAAAACCAAACCCTTATAGGATCACTTTGTTGTCCATCCGTCCATCTGTCCGTCTATCAAGACCCCTTTTCTCAAGAACGGGTAGAGGTATCAAGTTGTAATTAATATCAAATACTAAGGTCTACGGCCCTTATGGAAGTGTAAAAAATGCTTCTAAGTCAACGCATTCAAAATATACGGCCATTTATGTCAGATATTTTGATCCTCGCAAAATCATGAAAATTGTAAAGTAAAGAAAACAAATCGAAAATCGTAATTTTTTTTTAGTGATGTATATAACATAAAATTTTATTGTTTTTCTGTTTTATCGTAAAAACTGTAATACAATACAACCATCAAACTTGGTGTGATTATAGTTCAACTCTAAAACTACAATAAAAACCGACGATCTTACGACCGTGGTACGTACCGTGGTAGTATCCTCGGTGCGCGGGTTCGACTCGTACTTGGTCGGTTTTTCCTTTAAACCCTAAAATATCGTTACCAATATATTTGCACCAACAAAATTGCTAAACTAATCTGTGTGCCCGAATAGATCGTACAATGTCGCGGCAAGACTGGAGTCTAGCTAGCGACATAACATTTGTGAAGCTCAGCTTCCGACAACAACGTTATAATCAATAGTTCCCCCGCTCTCTGCAATATCCATAAACCAAAATGCAGACGAAGCAATTTGTCATCGCCGCCCCCGCCCCGCACCGCCGGCCGCGGCGGCGGGAAATATTCGCTACCCCAACTTTTATTATTTACGTGATGAATATGACGTTTCTTTGTGATAACACGCTCCCCTTGCCCTCCGCCCGCCGCCGCCCCCGCCGCGCCGCACTTGCCCGCAATTTATAAGAATTGGGTTTGTTATCGGGAGAAACTTCGCAATTAGTGAACTGGGAGGGCGCCGGCGGCGGCGGCGTCCTCCGCAGCGACGGAGGGCGATGCGCGCCCTCCGTCGCTGCGGAGACGCCAGTGGCGGCTCTCGTTATAACGGCGGCGGCGCGGCGGCGGCGCCGCCGTGGCGCCCCCTGCGCCTCCGCCGCCGTAACTAGTGGTAACAACGAGAGGGCGGAGAGCACTCGACGCATTTTAAATATTTGAATTACCCGCGAATTTTGTACTTTCTATATCAAGTACGCTCTCACAACCCTACCGACCGAGTGCATTGCATGCTTTCAACGAAAAACTGTTTAAGATTTTTGTTATGATTGATTATTACTTGACTACACGTTCAAATCTCTGATTCCTGGTACACAGCATTTCAGTCTCATTCTTAAGGTAAGTGAAAAACAGTTTCTCCTCGTCGTGCTTGTTTTTATTTTTAATTATAAAACCTAACCTAACTGCTGTTACTTTGTTGGTTGATCTAACGGACGGAAGAACGAAGACGGGTTCCGCTTTCATCTTTTTTTGTGAAACAGAAACATGTTTGTTTTTGTTGATGTTTCACAAACATGCTAATAAATAACAGTGAGTGAACACAACATCGAACGTTCGTTGCAATCGTTATTATGGCGGTCGCTGCACACGACGTCGAGCGAAGTGTTTCAAAACGAGCTTTGTGTCAAGACACTTTGAAAAATGAAAGTAAACACGAGGTTCGTGCTGTTTGATCGGCCGCAAACGCTCTGACGTCCTACTAAGCCAGGTAATAAATTATTCCTCCTCGCACACAGCGCTCCCGCCTGCTGGTGTCGGCTTAGGAGATCTCGTCATTAGCTCCAGTCGCTCCTGTCGATCGCTCCCCTCCCCCGCGCACTCCGCACCCGCCCCTCCCTCGCACCCTATCCGGGTATTAGAAAGTTGGCCGAATTATTTCTAACTTACAACTAAGTTGACGTACATAACTTTAAATTTCAATTCGCTCGAGGAATTCGGAGCAGCTAAGCGTTTCACGGTGGAATTAATTCGGGATTGTACTTAACACAATTTGCAGATTATCGAACTTGCCCGATCCCGCTCAAGTCCTCGGCCGGCCCGGCGGCGGCGGCGGCTGCGGCGGCGGCGGCCCCCTCTAAGTTTGCGACTCGACTGCCTCCTCGCATTATAATGTACTGGATGCTAATAGGGTTTACAGGCGGTAGTTCCGATTTACAGTGAAATACAGGGTGTTCCAGAAACCGACGATAATCCGTCGACAGTTGATAGGGCTGCTAATTACCTCTCAGAACATCTAATTTTAGGTTTAGTAAAAGTGCCTTAGTTTTTGAGATATTGTCATTTTTGTAAAAATCCAAAATTGTCTCCCTCAATATTCCTGAAAAGTAAGGCTTTCACACGGTATAATGTATTTTTTATGTTTAATCCTGCTTAGCTGAAAAACGACTTAAGAGTCACTTGTTACATTTTTTTCACCCTCAACCCTTGAATTTGGCCCTTCACGGTGAAAAAAAATATTACTACACTAAAGTGGCATTATGCAACAAAAATACACCCATCTAATGTAATTTTTAAAATGATACTTCACTTACCGATTTGCCCAATAATTTATGAGATATTGTTATTTAACTGTAAAAGGACCTCGGAATGTGATAATAACTGTTCTACCAACTACGAATTGAATAATATAAACACTTGAAGTAATTGGTATTTATTAACCTGTTAAAGTAGATGTTCAAATTGTTTACCACCTGCACGAATGCAAGCTCGATTGGCGCAATGTTCCGTCCACTTCGGTGGCATGTGCCCCTAGTGATAGCGACATACCCAGTTTTCTGAGACCAACTCCTCTCCTACTCTCTACTCCGTGGGAGGAGGGGTCGTGGTGGGTGCGGCTCGCCAGGGTTACGGAGCAGAAGTTATAAATTATTCTGAATTTTAGTAAGTGTAGAAGAGTGTTTTGCTTCGTTTTCTTTAACTGCATAATTGCTACAGTAGCAAGGCTGTGATACGTCAGATCGAACTAAGAGCAAGATCATTTAGTGGAATGAAAATCTGTACCTATTTTTTTTTTAACAACAAACCACATGTAACAAACAACATCTTCCTACTTTCAAATTTAGTTGCTCCACTAGTTAGGGTACCTGCTAACTTCTAGGCACAACTTTTGCGTCTAATTGTCACAGCCTGCCCCTATTGACGAACTTCCCCGAATGGTAATTGTTCCCGCAGTAGGTAGCATCGTCCATCGTTTATCTTGATGCGTCCTCCGTCCACTAAGTGACAGCAGAGGAAGGGCTTAGGTCGCACTCCTTGTACATATTCATCGCCCCCTATATGTGTGCGTGTGTGTGACAAGATGGGATGGACGCGCTCTAGACGACGATGAAGAGGCGAGTTGCAAACACTTGCTGAACTCGGACACGCGAGCGGGAACACTTCGTCAGGCGCCGCGCTTTCCCCTCCCCGCAACCCTCGTGTCTCTTCCAACACAACCTTCGCAACCTTATCTACCTGCTAACCGTGATGTGCATGATACACAGGAAATCGGAATGTGGGAAGAACAACCGCCAGGTGGGATGTACGTCGCGTTGGCAGAAAGCAGTGGTTCCATACCGCTGAAGGCCGGGAGGACGGGAGGAAAATTTGAGAGGCATATGTCCAGCAGTGGACGCTCACACGCTGGCTGACTGACTGACTGACATCCGGGGTGTGCAATTTGCAGAATATTTTTTTCCTTTCACAATATAATCCAATATTTTTTCGGAAAAGATTTCTCTGCCCTATTAAGTGGAGATCCGTTGTCTCTGCCTACCCCACCGGGAAACAGGCGTGACGCTATGTATGTATGTATGTATTAAATTAAGTGATCCAGTTCAGGAGTTCAGTTTGAGATCTTCCGCAATCCAGTTGCCTCGTCGCAGATCGTTGACCTCGCTACACCCGGAGATAAATCACGCCAGCGGCCGACATTTTCGTGAAATAATGTATTGTGAAGTCGCACAGAGCTCGGGCAGTGCTGGCTGCAAGGAAGCTTATGAAGCGATGATCGCCTCGACTCATTCTAATTATTGATTGCGTTTTAAAAGGTCGCTCCGAGGCGCCTCGGCTCCGTCGGCTGCGACCATTAATCTACTGGTCGAAGCGGGTTCCCGCCCGCCATTCGTAAGCGAACGGCCTCCGCTCCGCCGCCCCCGTCCTTCCACCCCGAGATTCCTCTTGAACGCCCTTCACAGAATAGCAGTGTACGATACCCGATGACGATACCAGTGTACCACTGGAACGCACCAACTCCGTACTAATACTGATACCACTACACAGTTCATTCATGTTCCAGAAGAGCGCTGCGACGTGCACATTTGAGTTGATATAATTTGCGAACTGGCACTTACTGCACCTTTTTTATCGTTGCTTAAATACTGTCGTACTCTCACATTCTAAGTTTACCATAACATAATCTCACTCTATACTATTATTAATATACTTTCACATTATAAATATTATTTATTTAATTTCACTTCATATCAGAACAATATTTTTCAATAATAAAGTAGAAAAAGTTTCTACGCAGTCTAGTCTCCGAGTAGTAGCGTTAATCTCTTATCGCTACTCAGTAGACGCTGTGGTAGACGGCTACTGTTAGATTATAGATTATGACGGGTCATAAGAAAATGCATTACTAATATTACAACCCGAACGACGATACGACGACGACGAACAGCCGGATGGAGCAGAATACTAGAGCTACCGTCCGGTCGCGTCCTTCGCTCACCCTGGCGGCGGTTACGCAGTGCAGACCCTTCCACTGCCCGAAATCAATAAGCAGTATTTAAACTTTTCTCTCGTTTTCTCTCCGCTTCCTACGCAACTACGCAAACGGCCGCCGGCGGCGGCGCCCTCGTCTATTTCGCTGACTCGCTTCGCTGCGATGCTTTTCTTTATTTGTATCGTAAAGCGTAACGCGCCAAGTTTTATTCTACAATTTGCATTCTCCGAAAAGTTGTCGGATAAACATCGGCGGAGTTGTGATTTTTCAAAATTTTTTTGCTTCGCCTCGGAGGTGGCTTTTATAGGAATATTTAAAAGTTTAAATGCTAACTCGGGGAAAGCACTTTAGTTTTCCTGCTGCACCTCGCACCTCGCCTCGGCTCACCGCGCGGCGACGTACTTGCTCCGAGCGACCAATAATAAATAATCATAACGCGCAGCACAAAATGTTTCCAACTGCACGCCTACACCTGCTCCCCAACTCTAGAAACAGAAATGAGTTCTCTCATTTAATCAGTAAAAGGTTACTGATTGAATGATACAACTCATTTCTGTGTTTTAAGTTCTTGAAAACTTTGAACGAAAGCCTATGGACCTGCGCCACCTACTTCCTATCCTTCCTTCCTTCCTTCCTTACCTATAATAAAATCCAACGTCTGCTTTCTGTCTGAATGTCTGAGTGTCTGTCTGTCCGCTTATAACTCGAGAACCACTGGACCGATTTTAATAAAACAAAATTCTACGGATAGCTTGATTCTTCCCATCAACTATAGGCTATTTACTATAACGCTAAATGGCTTATGAGGGTAGCAGTGAAGTATGAGAGCACTTGGCAATATTTGTATGTAACGGACACGGAATCATTCACCCGAGTAAGAACCGATGACATTACAATATCCTGAAGGGGGAGGGGAGGAGGAGGGGGGGGGGGGGGTTAAGTAGAGGCATATAGGGAGGGGGTGAGGGAGGGGCGGGAGGGGAGGTGGAGGTAGAGCGGTGGAATCCCCCTTATCCTTATCCTTTCCTTTCTTCCTTACCTTTATTCTGTCTGTCTGTATGTATGTCTGTATGTCTGTCTGTTTACCATCTTTGGGGTTGCCATATTTACTCCAAGTATCAGGCAGGGAGATGGAGGGAGAGGGAGAGGGAGAGGGAGAGGGAGAGGGAGAAACGGAAACGGAGTGTTAAAGATTGTATGGGAATATCGGTTTTTTAAAGGAAAATCATAATTATAGCTACTCAAAACAAATAAATGGGGGGGGGGAGGGGGGAGGGGTGTGACGGTGGCCTCGCCCTTAGTTACTTACTTTCTTCGTGGAGGTTTATTGTATTCCAGAATGCAGCTTAGCCTGAAGCTTCGCCGTTAGTTACTTACTTTATTTAAGAAGTTTTATCGTTTATCTAAACGTCATTACTTTCATCGAGAAATCGAGAAGGTTTATCGTCTTCCAGAATACAGCTCGGCCTTCGGCCTCGCCCATAGTTACTTACTTTCATCAAGAAGGTTAATCCTCTTCCTTAACGCAGCTCGGCCTTCGGCCCGACCCATGGTTTATCCTCTTCCTAAACGGAGCTCGGCCTTCGGCCTCGCCCTCAGTTACTTACTTTCTTCGAGAAGGTTTATAGTCTTCCTAAACGCAGCTCGGCCTTCAGCCTCGCTCTTTGTTACTTACTTTCATCGAAAAAGTTTATCCTCTTCCTGAACGCAGCTCGGCCTTCGGCCTCGCCTTCAGTTACTTACTTTCTTCGAGAAGGTTTATGGTCTTCCTGAACGCAGCTCGGCCTTGGGCCTCGCCCTCAGTTACTTACTTTCTTCGAGAAGGTTTATCCTCTTCCTGAACGCAGCTCGGCCTTCGGCTTCGCCCATAGTTACTTACTGTCTTCGAGAATGTTTATCGTCTTCCTGAACGCAGCTCGGCCTTCGGCTTCGCCGTTTGTTACTTGCTTTCTTAGATAAGGTTTATCGTCTTCCTGAACGCAGCTCGGCCTTCGGCCTCGCCCTCAGTTACTTACTTTCTTCGAGAAGGTTTATCCTCTTCTTGAACGAAGCTCGGCCTTCGGCCTCGCTCTTTGTTACTTACTTTCTTCGGGAAGGTTTATAGTTTTCCTGAACGCAGCTCGGCCTTCGGCCTCGCCCTTAATTACTTACTTTCTTAGATAAGGTTTATCGTCTTCCTGAACGCAGCTCGGCCTTCGGCCTCGCCCTTAGTTACTTACTTTCTTCGAGAAGGTTTATAGTCTTCCTGAACGCAGCTCGGCCTTCGGCCTCGCCCTTAGT
Source organism: Nematopogon swammerdamellus (assembly GCA_946902875.1). NCBI lineage: Eukaryota > Metazoa > Arthropoda > Insecta > Lepidoptera > Adelidae > Nematopogon > Nematopogon swammerdamellus. Next base: position 10,271,822 of record OX336337.1, read on the forward strand.
TACTTACTTTCTTCGAGAAGGTTTATAGTCTTCCTGAACGCAGCTCGGCCTTCGGCCTCGCCCTCAGTTACTTACTGTCTTCTTTGAAATATGAATTTCACGCGAGCGGAGCCGCGGGCTCAGCTAGTTTAATATATAAAGCATTTTAAACTGTCGTCGCTTTGCTTAGTTTTGCATGCAGTGAACTTCTACATTTATGAGTTTCTAGCTTCCCGCAGCGCACTCACACAGCGCAGTAGCGCTCTATCAACTTTTGAGATATTTATGACATTGTGCAGTGCACTGCGTTCGCGTCGGGTCGTTACAATTACAAATCGTTCCTAGTTATTATAAACGGTTTTATTTTTATATTGTAATATTTAATTACTCTATGCTATTTATGTTACTGTTTTTTGGCTGGAATAAAATCTATTTCTTTCTTTCTCTTTCTTAGTTCCCGAGTTATTTTTTTTTCTAACATGCAATTAAAATTACTTAGTAACCTACAGAAAGTACGCATTCTATATACATACATATAAGTTGGTATTTATATTGATTGTGTATGACTGTGCACTCTACACCGGCGGCGACTGTAGCCGAGTCATTATAATTTCCATCATAATTCTACATACTCACACTTGAACATGCTTACCTGAAATAGTGTATCGGAAACCATTAATCCTTCAAAAAGTTAATTTAGTAGCGCGTTATTGAATCCGTTCGGGACGGGCAGGCGGTGGCGGCGTGGCGGGGCGGGGCGGGGCGGAGGGCGGCGGCACACGAGCCCACAACACGCGACTTATTTTGCACCACCGCGATATGCTGGCTGGCTCGTATATTTTTACGGCCGCCGCATATAAAGCTGATATCGTCATTACAGCTAGCGACCGCTTCGCCTACTTGTGTGAGTACGCCGGCCGCCTCAGACGAGCCGTTTCGAATTCCTCCACACCGAACCAAAACGGCTTGATTCACGGAACCGCGCATTGAACTCCCCGCTCCGCGGCGCGGCGCTCCGCCCACGTCACTCGGGCTCCTTTGTTCGAGCGGGCGAGCGACGAGACACAGGCGCCGCCGCCGGGGAGAGTGGGGGCGCGGGTCGCCACCGTCTCCAGAGCCCCGGCTCCGACCGACTCACACATGCGTGCATAATAGTTCTGCCCGCATTAGCATACTAATGGCCAATCTGTGCTTAAGTGAGTACAAAAACTTAATCCGGGCAGGCCTCGTCTGGCGGCGCGCGCGCGCGCCGCGACCGGCCAGCCTTCTCCACATTGTCGGTCGGCGCCGCGGGAGGAACAGGGGGCGCGCACGACTCAACTCCGCCAACAACGCCGCGCCGCCCCGCCGCCTCCGCCGCGCTGCGACGAGACGACGCGACGACTACGCGACGCGCGGCGGGCGGGACTCGGGACCGAAGCCATTCCTAATGACTCCGTATATTTCATTTATATGTAAATGAAGCATCAGCGCGTTAATAATATCAGGGGTAGACGTCGCGTTGGATTGATGGGATTTGCGTAAGTTTTATGCGGTCCGGGCCGCTATTATGTATACTTCGGTCACTCGGTACGCGCTCGAGTAGTATGCACGATGATAAATAAACCCACATACCCTTTTACTCTTTACGTATACTTACGTCTCGTATATAAAGTGCCAGCTTCCAAGGTTCCATCATCTTTACTAATTAGAACGATTCTGATCTCTAAATGTGTGTGGATTGGATCACTCTCGCTAGGTTCGTCGCTATTTTCATCGTACGCCTGTCATCCTTATGTTATGTTATGAAGAGTTAAACTGATTTATATCGTTAAATTCGTGTTGGCGCAATTGGCCCTTATTAATTAGTCTAGTATTTTGTTTTATTAACATTTTTACGGGCGCCTTCGTCATCAAGAACATGCGAGCTTAGATTTGTTTGTTGGTTGAGATTAAGTTCAGTTTAATATTTTATTTTAAATATCTTTGTTTCGGTTATTTCATTTTATATTTTGGTATTTTCATGATATTTTAAAAAGTAAAGAAAATACTTTTTAAAATATCATGAGTCGTAATTTCTTTACAAGAAAACTCGGCTGAAATACATTACAGCTCGGTAGGTGTTGGAACTTTAGCTCGCTATGCTACATAAATACGTACTCGTACGTCCCAACCACGAGTAGATACGTTAGGCAGACAAATAGTGTTGTGGACGCAAATGATACTCGACTCGTTATTTAATGTTTCTTGTGACAGACATATAAGCTCGGATTTAATGCCGAGTCACGCACCATTCCAGCTCTTTTCACCCTGTCCAATGAAAATTCTCATTAGAGCGTAGACGAGAGCGGCCTCTGCGCTCAGCCCGGGGATCCAAGTGGCGGCGGCGGCGGGGCGGGGCGGCCTTACGTTATGTCCGGTCACGATTCTGCCAAGTATCTCCTTCATTCATCTATCTCTATTCCTCTGCTACTTCCTACGACCGGAACGTAAAACTGTAGGTCCCTTCCCTTAACAATAACTTACCTTACTAGGTGGTAGGGTTTATACCGCCCGGGTTGGTACCACCGCACTGAACGAAACGTCGGTCGAAACGGCTATGTAAATAGTTCGTGTTTTCCGTTCAGTTCATTGTAGCCGACATGAAATGAAGGGAAGCACTGACATATGGCACCAAGTTCACCCGGTGTTATGGGGACATCACGGATATGTAGCCAACCGTGTAAGTTTAAAAAAAAAAACCAACTCGCTACATATATTTAAACTTTCGTATTTTTTTCTCCCTCTTCAATCAATCATTCATTCATTACAGATAGTAGTATGGGACATTCTCAAGCTAAATACTTATTATCAAAAATATTAACCAATACTTATAGTGTTTGCTGTAGGCATTACATTTCAGAACATTTCTACAACGCAAGAGTAGCAAAAATTTAATTTAAAAAAATATTCAAGATCAAACTCAGGCTCTATTACAGCGGAAAGACTCAATAACCCCTGTGTGCAACGCTTCGGTATATATTATTTAAGCACCACTCCAATAATAATTCCAAGACATTAATTTGGGGTTCCCATTTGAAGTGCGGTGAGGACAGTGGTCACATTCCGCTCCATCGAGGCATAATGGACACTCTACTTATGTCGAACGGGGTCAAAAATGATTCACTGAAATTATTCAAAGAATAGCCCCACTGCATCTCTCCCCGTGCATGTCGTAAAAGGCGACTAAGGGATATGACTCCCTTCTTATATTACTAGGTGGTAGGGTTTAACCCGCCCGGGTTGGTACCACCGCACTGAATGAAAGGTCGGTCGAAACGGCTATGTAAATAGTTTGTGTTTTCCGTCCAGTTCAGTGTAGCCGGCACGACCGAAGGGAAGCACTGACGTGGCACCAAGTTCACCCGGTGTTATGGGCTTACATCACGGACGTTGTAGGTGATGTAGCCAACCGTGTCAGTTTCGATAAAAAAAAAAAAAAAAAAAAAATTCGAAACCATTACATTTTACCTCAGAAAATTAAATTTGTGTATTCGATCAGTCTTCCGAGTTTAAGCAGGTGTGGCGTTGTACAAGATTGTAAAAATGATTTGGTTTATTTGCTTATGAAAACAATTATTTTATTGCGAAAATTTCTTGTCGCGCCCCATTTATTCCTAAAGTATTATTCGTGCAATAAATTCAGCACATGACATGTATCATAACGTCAACATTGATAAAAAATTATCGACTACAACACTGTAGAGTATAGTATCAATATCAATCATCAATACTAATAGTAAATCTGTAAGGGATGGTCATGGAGAAAGTTACTTTGTTTTATGAGATATTGCGTTTGTGGACTCTATGTATGATACTAAAACTAAATTGACGATTTTTAGAAATCTTTTCTGTATGTATGTATGCATCGATGTATGTATAACCACATTAAGTATGTTCATTATTAGGATTCCGTAGCCAAATGGAAAAAACGGAACCCTTATAATTTCGTCCTGTCTGTCTGTCCGTGTGTCCTTTTTACACGGAGACTATTGGAAGGTGTACTCCATGAACCGCTATACAAATAGATTTCAATGCACATAAGCGTGTGGGGTATCATTGCATAGGTCTTAAAAATAATATAAAAATGTTTCTAAATGACTTTGCTTTAAGTGAATAATTAGTGAGATATGCGCTCTAAAGTCGTAAAAAGTATGTTTTCAGAGTATTTGTGTCACTTTCCAAAATTACTGGCACGTTGTAAAATTAAAATTTCGAGTAAAATTTAGAATGTAGAATAAAATTTAAAGAAAATAATTCTGCGAATGAAGATGGCGTTTTTTTTTTCGCGAGGGGCACACCGAGAGAGGCTGCTTTGCTGGAAAGTGGGTGAAAAATTTGGTTCTGGTGGCCTGTTCGTTTTTGGAGCCTACATCTAATTTAGTAATACATAAAATTTAATGGAATTATTTTTATGTTATTTTGATAAACAATTTCCTGCAGGAAGAAGAGGATACTAAGTAATATTTTTACCCTATGCCAAATCATTTTAAAGTAATCGTTCGATTACGTTAATCGTACTGCGGAAGGCGAGGCGCACAGTATTATCTTAAGTTACCGCACCCATCTAACTCGCATCTAAATGTCTTGCTCCTACAGTCTCTCAATCTCACTCGGAAGACTCAGCTTGTCCTGCAGCATGCTCAGCGACGTTATAGAACCATGACATTAGCCATACGCGTGTTCAAGGCAGAGCGGGTGCCACCACACGCCAATGACTCTTTGCCGTTGAAAAATTCCATGACTGCCCCCGAATATAATATGATAGATAATACAAATATTGTGTATGTATCTGAATTGTTTTCAGTTCTTAAGCGAATTTAAATCATATAGATTTACGAGTACGTGCATAGGGATCGCTTGTCGCGTGAGCGCTCAAAAGCTCTATCAATCTTACCATCGCATCGGACTCCTGAGTGATGATCAGTCTAAATGTCCGACTTCCCATTCACAATGCTAACAAAAGTATTTGATCAAATGCGCGGCACTGAAGCCAGGGCGGCGCGGCGGTGTGTGTAAGTATGAGAGGGCGAGTGTGTGTGTGTGTGTGTGTGTGTGGGCCACTCGTGTACGCCGGCTCCGCACACTTGGGTGTTGTGTGTGACTGAAATGGTGATGTAGCGCGCCACACCGCGAGCCGGTGGGTAATTCATCATATCACATCAATTTGTTTCGGTTTTCGCCTAATGAATGCGAACTCCGCACTGCAGATGTGTTCCAACCCCGACCTGCCGTTTAATGGGATTTTGCGGAGTTGTGACAACTAATATTTATTAGTACCTTCATATTGTTGCCGCCGTGATAAATGACGACCCAAATAAATAACACTGCTGCGCGCTATTTCATTTGAATAGCCGCTTTGTGAGCGCGTCCCTTACTCGTCTGCCGCGCGCGGGTGCGAGTACCTTCTTCCTACCCCCGATCTGCCCCTATCTCCACACTCCACACTACCGGGCGAGGCGGGCGGGCGCTCAAACCTTTTAGAACCGGCAACTAGCATTATTTACTTGAAACTTGAAATAGCGTTATTGATAGTAACATATTTTTGTTATTGGCTTGGTTGCCAGGTCCTTCCGACATGTTTCCTCCACCAAGATCAAGGTTTCGAATACGAATTGACATATGAGATACTATCAACAGTCGTCCTTGGTCATACATAATAACAAAGAAACGGCAAGCATCGTGCGTCTACAAGTGCGCATAACCTTTCAACATGGCCTAGACGCATAGAGAAATTGTCTATGCCTAGACGTTACACTTCATTTCATTTAAGAACACCAAAATTTGTTTTTTTTTTATTTCTTCCGTCGTAGCTTTCTGTACCGGTACCTGCCTAGTATTGCGTCCGAATTTTTAAAATCATACTTATAGTACCAAGCTATCGACTTACCCGGCCTAAGTCGAAGTTTAAGCCTCATTAATGTAAATTCAGACCAATCGACAAGCCGCTTCCGCCAAAGAGTCCACGTCCGATAAGTGAGTGAAATTCAGCTCGGACATCCTCCGAGCGGAACTCGTTAATAAATTAAAATAGAGCTGAAGGCTGGAGACGCCCGCGACCGACCGATCGATATCTACCTGCTTCCAATTTCTTCGCAGTAGTGACCGGGGCTTTTTCAGTCACCGACGAAACTGACACGTCATTACGTGACCGATCCCTTCCGGCACAACCTTTCCCAGCCGGTACAACCCGCTCCGCCCCGCCGACGCGCCGCCGCGACGCACCACGTCCAGTAATAATAAGTCGAACCGACCTCTCCGCCGAATAAGCGCGTACTAAGTTTCAAACGTTTTATTAGAATCCGTAAGATTGGATCCTTTGACCCCGAGCTGAGGTCGGCGTTCAAATATTAGCAAAGGACTGCCCTTGTCTGTGTTTGTCGGCAAGATATTTCTGTGTTTGCAACCTTTCAGTCGAAATTGTCGCAAATGCGGGCGGTAGGCGTAGTCTCCTTTGCTAAACCATCGAAAAGAAGAATTGAAATGGTAAGCACAGGTTTCTTAAACAAAGAATCCATACATAAGACGTACCTACATATAAGAAGTAAATATCAGCAGGTTCGTAATCGATATATGCACCTAGTGACACAATGTTGTTATTGTTACAGGAGCAGTCGCACAAGTCGTACCGGCCTCTGACAGTGTTGACGTTCCGCTGGAACTACGCACTGCACGGCCTCCAGCCCGCCGGCTATCATCTAGTCAACCTGCTTCTGCACGCTCTGGTCTCACTCCTTTATTACAGGTAAGCTCTCCTTCATACGTGCAATCGCACACAACCTGCCTTTTTCAGGCTTTTTCCACTGGACTGCTCAGGGAGAGCCCTCAGGTATATAATACCCTACAGGTACCTCTATGCTATAATAGCTTCTTATATTGAAATTTGGACATTTCAATAACGTAACGTATTTCCGTTTTTAGCTTTATTTTTCGAGTCCTTCCACTCTTACAAACTATTATATGATACTGTAAGCTTCATCGAGGTTACCAAGTCAACCTTTCGTTAAGAACTTTGTGTTCTAAAATATCAAAGCCGAACATAAAACCGACACGATTACAGGTGGCAAAAGAATTTTCCTTCCCGTCCACAGTCGAACAAAAAAAAAGGTGAAACAAATTGAAACGAAACTTAACCCCAGAGGGAACGGGACTAGTCGAAGTTAAAAGCGGATCTCTTTGCCTTATATTACAGCTCACACTTATACAAGTTCAACGCTGCCTAGTTTGGCGTCGTTTTGGTCGAGATGAGGCTTATCACGATACCTAAGTTGCAAAGGCTCGACCATGAATAGTTTTTACACTTTGCCGTGTTCAAGTTTCGTGCTCAAGTAATTATGTATGGAGAAACTATGCTGCGGCTCTAGCGAGCCTTTTGGTAGTAACATTTCCATACAAATATTAACTTCAGCACGATACTTGAACATGGCGAAGTATCGTTAAAATCTCATGATATAGCCTCAGTGCCCGCTAGTAGGCACCGTCCACTCGATGCTCGATTATGAGATTTTTTTACATTTCGTTGTGTACAAGTAAATAAATATTTGTACGGAGAAAAGATTCAGCTCCTCTAGCGGGCCAGTTGGTACTAACATTTCCATACAAATATTTACTTAAGCATGTTACTTCAACGAAATTAAACGAAACGAAATTAAACGAAATGTCAAAAAATCTCATAATCTAGCCTGATAGAATAAGTATTGTGCCGGACACGCACGACACATCGGTCCGATGCGACGCGGTTACCGCACCCCGCGCCCCTCTGGCGCGGCGTGCGTCCGCGCTCGCCTCGGCCCGCCGCCCTGGCAGTCGATCACACCACGGAGTCAAGTATAGTCGCTTTGAGTCAATAATAATTCTCAGTCGTTTTATTAGACGTTTATACACAGCTATCATAGTGTTTCATTTGGACCTTAAACACTAACACCCTACATAGGACACTCGCATATAGCAGCTAAAGTGCCACATGATGTGCCGGACACGCACGACACATCGGTCCGATGCGACGCGGTTACCGCACCCCGCGCCCCTCTGGCGCGGCGTGCGTCCGCGCTCGCCTCGGCCCGCCGCCCTGGCAGTCGATCACACCACGGAGTCAAGTATAGTCGCTTTGAGTCAATAATAATTCTCAGTCGTTTTATTAGACGTTTATACACAGCTATCATAGTGTTTCATTTGGACCTTAAACACTAACACCCTACATAGGACACTCGCATATAGTAGCTAAAGTGCCACAACTGGTGACCCCGACGTGATTCGCGCGCGAGTTAATTGTGGACATCTAGTGTTTTAGTGACATTCAGTGTTTTAAGTGACATTTAGTTTGAGTAGAGACTGGGAATCATGAGTAACGACGGAGAGCATGCACACTTAGTGGCGCAAGATGAAACACCGTGTGGGGGGACAGGTGAATTGGCGGCTTTGTCGGTGTCAAGCCGCATTCCAGAGTTTTGGCGGCAACAACCTAAACTGTGGTTCATACAGTTTGAGGCCATCACGGCTTCGCAGAGGCTGAGCGACGACCAACGGTGGCAGACGGTCATCGCAAAATTGCAGCTCCCCGACCTGCAACAGGTGAGCGATCTGCTCACCTCACCTCCGCCAGAGCGCAGGTACGATGCGCTGAAAGCGCGTCTAATCTCCGCAAATGCAGACTCGGAACTCCGGCAGTTTCAAAAACTGCTCGGAGAAATGCAGTTGGGTGACCAACGACCGTCGCAGCTCCTCCGACGTATGCGGGACCTGGCACGAGATAAGGTGAGCGACGACGCCCTTAAATTCTTGTGGGCCGGTCACCTCCCGACGGCGGTACGCGCTGTCCTGGCAGTAAGCGACAAGGAGAGTTTAGAAGACCTAGCCGTCATTGCAGACAGCGTCCTTGAAAACACACGCTGCACTCAGGTGAACGAACTTGCACCTGCACCTGTCGCATCACAGTCATGTGAAATGCAGGCGTCAGTCGCCGCTCTCGCCACACAAATGGCACGCATGTGTGCCGAAATCGCCTCGATACGCGATGAGCAGGCTCAACAGCGACGCCCGCACCGTCCCCGCTCGCGGACACCGGCACACAGGTACAGATCCAGCTCGCGTACAGGTGCATCGGAACAGAAGGCCGGCTGGCTATGCTGGTACCACCATACATTCCGCGAGAAGGCCAACAAATGTGAGCAGCCATGCGCGTGGAAGGACCAGACGAAAATGCAATCGGAAAACTAGACGCAGTGCAGCCTAAGGCGGAGGTCTGCACATTGGAAAATTCCAAACGCCTTTATATAACCGACCGCAACTCGGGCATAAATTTTCTCATAGACTCCGGAGCAGACATCTCGGTACTGAGTAGGAACAAAGGCTCACCCTCGGATTATGTTTTATACGCGGCAAACGGGTCGGCGATAACCACATACGGTGAGAAGTCACTAACTCTCGATCTCGGACTAAGAAGGCCATACAAATGGAGTTTCGTGGAGGCGAACGTGCGGATGCCTATAATAGGCGCAGATTTCTTGGAGTATCATAACCTGCTCGTGGATCTGAGGAATCGACGTCTAAGCGATGGTACAACGGAACTCCACGTGAAAACTACAGCAATATCGTCCGATCAACCGACAATAAAAACCGTCTGCGCCGGCGACCCATTTGGTGAGATAATAGCCTCCTTCCCCAACGTAACAAAGCCGTACGTTTTCGGAAAGGAAGCCATAAAACACAGCGTCGAGCACTATATTGAGACAAAAGGCCCCCCCGTTCACTGCCGACCTAGACCCCTTGCTCCGGACAAGTACAAAAAAGTTAAACAGGAAATCGAGACAATGCTCGAACTCGGTATTATACAACCCAGTAAGAGTCCGTGGGCTTCGCCGATACATGTGGTCGACAAGAAAAACGGCGACATCAGAATCGTAGGTGATTACCGATTACTCAATGGAAACACGATTTTGGACGCATATCCCACTCCACGATTACATGACTTCACCTACATTTTACACAACAAAAGGGTATTCTCCAAGATTGATCTTAACAAAGCTTACCATCAAATACCGGTTCGTAAAGAAGACATTCCTAAGACAGCGGTAACCACACCTGTCGGCCTGTTTGAATACCGACGCATGTGCTTCGGCCTAAAAAACGCTGGGATGTCTTTCTGCAGGTTTATTCACACCGTTCTACAAGGACTAGATTATGTCTTCGCCTACGTTGACGATATAATAATAGCATCCGAGGACGAGGAAGCACACAAAAAACATCTGCGAGAAGTCTTACGACGCCTCGACGCGCACGGCATTACTTTAAACATGCAGAAGTCAGAATTCAATCGGTCACAGCTGACATTCCTTGGATACTCCGTTTCCCCGGAAGGGATCACTCCGCTACCCGAAAGAGTCTCAGCGTTGAGCAATTACAAAAAACCCACCACGGTTCTCGAGTTACGACGATTCATTGGTGCCATAAATTTCTATCGAGAATGCTTGCCAAACGCTGCAGTTTATTTAGCACCACTCAATAGATATTTGGTGAACTCAAAGAAACGAGACAAAACAATAATTCAATGGACACCGGAGGCAGACGTCGCTTTCGAAAATTGTAAAGAGGCAATTAAGAATGCGTGTATGTTGGCGCACCCCGCAGCGGGAGCTCAACTAAGCATAATGACAGATGCCAGCAACACTAGTGTCGGAGCTGTATTGCACCAACATTCATCAAAGGGGAGAGAGCCATTGGGTTTCTTTAGTAAGACGTTGAGTGAGACACAGCGCAAATACAGCACATACGACCGAGAGCTGTTAGGTATCTACATGGCGGTCAAGCACTTCCGTCGGCTCATCGAGGGATCGTTTGTTAAAGTTTATTGCGACCACAAACCTCTAACTTTCGCCTTCAAGAAAAACGAAACAACTAATGATACGCCGAGACGATTACGCCAGCTTGACTACATATCACAATTCGTGTCAAGCATCGAACACATCGCCGGCGAAGACAATCCTGTGGCAGATTTTCTGTCACGCCTCGCCGAAATCAATTGTCCCAGCGCAATAGACTATGAGAAACTGGCACAAGAACAACAAGCAGACGAAGAGCTGAAGAAATTTATTTCACGAGAAAAGTCAACTCTTCGATTAGTTCAGATTCCGGCCATCAAATTGAATGTTTATTGTGACACGACCGGCGGAAAGACAAGGCCGTACCTCACGAAGAACTTTCGCCATCAAGCCTTCACGACCATACATGGTATTTCACATCCAGGCGTAAGAGGAACGCGCAGGCTGATGAAGGAGAAATTCTTTTGGCCCGGCATGCTGAACGACGTCAAGGAGTGGACAAAGTCGTGCCTACCATGCCAGAAGTCGAAGGTATCACGGCATACAAAGTCGCCATTTGGGAAGTATGAACCAAGTGATCGGTTTCAGCACCTGAATGTGGACATGGTTGGTCCACTCATGCCTTCAAATGGATACCGCTACGCAGTGACGATCGAGGACCGAGCAACAAATTGGCCAGAGGCAATCCCCGTCAGCGACATGTCGGCAGAAACTGTCGCGAGGGTTGTCTACGAGCACTGGATTGTCCGTTTCGGCTGCCCCCTACGAATTTCCACAGATCAAGGACGTAACTTCGAGGCAGAGCTGTTTCAGAACCTCGCGAAGTGCATGGGTATTAAAAAAATCAGGACAACCAGCTATCACCCGCAATCGAACGGCCTTATCGAAAATTTTCACCGAAGTATGAAAGCAGCATTAATGGCCCGATCAAACAGCGAGAACTGGGCAGAAGAATTACCATCAGTTTTATATGGTCTAAGAGCAGCTCTTCGAGACGACACATCAATCAGCGCAGCTGAAATGGTTTATGGAACCACTATTAGACTGCCGGGAGAGTTTTTCGAACCTTCACCAACATCGTACACCGTCGACGAGAGCTATGTGGACAAACTTCGCGAACACATAAGCAAAATAGCTTCTGTACCTAAGCGCGAAGCTAGGCAGACGTCAGTTTTTGTGCATCCGGAACTAAGTAGGTGCACACACGTGTTCGTCAGGTGTGATCGCGTGACACGACCTCTCACACCACCTTACGAAGGACCGTTCTCGGTAATAAAAAAGAAAGACAAATATTTTATAGTAAAACTTCCTAACAGGGAAGTCGCAATAACATTGGACAGGCTGAAACCGGCTTTCTTACCCAACGATGAAAGAAACGGTTCACGCGACGCACCTGCCGACTCCGCCCAAGTACCTACAACGAGGCCTAGTCCCACATCTCCTACCCATAATTCAAGTGAGACAGACACTACAATACCATATCACGTGTCTAAGTTCGGTAGAATATGTAAAAAAACTGTTCGTTTTGCAGACCAATAACTTTCGTTTCATTCTCACCCATATCGACGACCAGCTGAGTGCCGGTCAGCGTCCCGGTTTGTCTGTGAACCATAAAAATAGTGAAAGTGCAGTGAAATAAACAAATAACAGGTGTATCTGAGGCGCTAAGCCCCATCCAAACAAAGTGCAATGGTGTGGACAAAAAAATTACCATAAAACTATTACAAACAATAATGATACTCGAACTGTTTATTGCTTGCACCAGAAACATTATGAAAGGACTAATATTACGCTATTTACTTTATACTTCTTACTTTTATGTCGTGATTATAGTTATGTTAATAATATGTTGCTTAAAATGAGTTCAATTTAAACTTTCTTTGTGTCACATAATCTATTTGAAAGTGATAAATGTGCATGTATATGTATTAGTTTTAACAAAGCCGCAATCAATCTTAGAAATCGCAATAACGTTTTGTGAGTTGTATTAGGAAGCATACAAATGTTGGAAAACCTGTCGTTTAACATCCGTCAAGGAAATCTACGACAGATCCGTCAACTTGTTAGAGTATCGTTTCATTCGCATCACTTATATTTTATAACAATAGCGCTAATACCTGCTGTTCCAAGATACACTGAATAGTTTGTAATTTAATTTGAACATTTAATAGTTTTAAATTATTGTATAATGTTTAATTTGTAAGATTAGACACAAATATCGCAAGATCGTACGTAGTTATAACTATAACTTATAATAACGCACGTTTCATCAAATGCATTCTTGTTCAAACAATAAACCTCGTTCGTACACACGCGCGTAAAGCACTTATGCTGAGAGATGTAAAGAATTTTACGACAACGGAAGGTTACGCACAAAACTCCATGCCCAACGCTTGTAGTTTTGCCTGATCGCAATGTCGATTTTTCGTAATACACTTACTCATTACTTTTACTTAATTAATAATCGTAGTATGCATGCATCTTAACGTAATCAGTAAATTATAGAAGAAATGTATTATATTTACACAATTATTTTCATACAGCGGTATGGTTTATTGATTTTGTGTAAATTTACACCCCATTCTGTGTTAGTTAGTACTTCGAATTAGTTAAAAAGTTAGTGTAGAAATTTTAATGGTACGTGTTCTCAAATCTATGCCTATGCCTATCTACGATTGTGTTATGTAATAGGTATTAAGCTTAGTCATACTTGTGTGTGAAATCATTGGCGGTCTCTCTCTTTGCAAAACAAAAGGACTCTCGCCTCAGCGGTTTTTACGACCGCATTGGTGAGCACAATCATCTAGGGTCATTGTTAGGATAGTTTTATTGCACCTCTTCAAATTTTTCAAGTGTCTCTTTTGTACGCGATCATTTCTGTGGTTCCTGGCACCCTGTATGTTAGTGAAATGTTTTTATCTTTCTCATCGTGTTTATATCTCGTCTTTAAAATGTTTTCTATATTTGTAGTAAGTGGAGGCAGTCGTATAAAAGCAGATAACTGTCACAAGCAATGAACGATTCGTAATTAAAGGTAATTTTGGTAATGTTGTAATGACAAAATTTTTTTCATAAAGGGGGAAATTGATGTGCCGGACACGCACGACACATCGGTCCGATGCGACGCGGTTACCGCACCCCGCGCCCCTCTGGCGCGGCGTGCGTCCGCGCTCGCCTCGGCCCGCCGCCCTGGCAGTCGATCACACCACGGAGTCAAGTATAGTCGCTTTGAGTCAATAATAATTCTCAGTCGTTTTATTAGACGTTTATACACAGCTATCATAGTGTTTCATTTGGACCTTAAACACTAACACCCTACATAGGACACTCGCATATAGTAGCTAAAGTGCCACAGTATAGAATATGTACCTACCTAAAGGCCATTTTCGTTGATTGGAAGTATTATGAATTCCGTGCGATCAGAAACCAGGTCGTCAGTTCAAAACTGAACAAGCAAATCGACATGGGATTATGTTGGCGATGGCGGGTTGCTTGCATCCGCCCCACCCCTCTCTGCCGCCCGCCTGCCCGGCCGCCCGCGGTTGCTCATTAATTCATCATGGTGCTCGAGGCGAGGGACGCGCTCCAAACCAACGCATGCACTGCACGCGCCGCGCCGCAGCTGATTACATAGAATAAAGTATGCCTCGATGCAAATGATACGCGCTCGCTAATCCAAGCATTAGCCGCTCCCTACCCTACTGCCGGCGGAGTTTGTTCGGCGGCGTGGTAATTGGGAGGTCCGGCGCGAACCGCTCCACGCCGCGCCGCCTAATCCATACCTACCGACTCACTAATCCGATTAATTACCTATAATTAGCACCGACCCAGCCTCCCAGATCGTCGATTGCCGGCGCTAGTCCTTATGCGAGTAATACGCGCACGTTCGCGTTTGACTTTTCCCCAATTATCGATGCGAATACCCTAACTTGAAAGTCGGCCGGCGGCGATCCGAGTTGGCTCGGGACTTTGAAGTTGTAGGCGGCGGCGCGGAGGCGCTCGCCACAAATGCCTTTTACTTTGTGTGCTCGACTTCACCCCGATGTTTGCTGCGAGTAGGTACCGGTAAACTTTAGTAGTGGGATTACTACGACCAGCGTCCCAGCCTCCACCGATGACGCCAACCGCGCCCGTCCGCCGCCACCGCCGCCTACCGACAAGTCGCTACTATCCATTCTAAATTCTTTATTAACTTTTATTACACCTAATCAATAACGTATTTTTAGTAGGTTTTAATGTTGTATTTCTAAAAATATAGGTAATGATACGAGTTTATCACTGTAGAGCCATTGAATGTATTTCATACTCGATTCACACCTACACATTCGTTGCAAATCTTTTTTTTTTTTTTGCTTCGCCGTCAAATTCGGAATCGGAAAAAAATATCCATAAAAACATTACCCTCGTTTTTGCTTGGCGCAGTCTGGTAAAAACATAGATTCCATAAAAATTACCATCCTAAACGTAGTGTTTCGTTGTAATTTCATCTGCAAGACCAAAATGACAATGAGTACACCACCGTGGTGGGTGAGTAGAGGTAGAGCTGAGTGCGAGGCCCGAGTTCTGTGAGTGCAGTGGAGTGCAGGTCCCCAGGCGCGCGCGCCGGTGTAACTCCACGCGCGCGCCTACCGCCCACACGCGTCGCTTCGCTCCTCACGACATCACTTTTTCACAAGTTAAATTAGTTTTTCATCGTGGAAAAGTTTAATATGATGATATGGGCGTGCGGTGGCGGAGAGTATAAATTCCGCTCAGGAAGTCAGTAGGCGCATTCCGTTTTTAGCTGTCATCTGCAAAGTTAACGAAAGTAATACCCTTTATGTGACAACCCTTTATTTCTCAAACTTGGAAGTAAATATTTTCAGCACTACAAAATATGTAGAAGTACAATAGTCCCTATATACAGAATAATTTTCCATTATGGCGAATAATCAGTTGAAACTATTTTTATGTCAGCGTACTTTATAAGGCTCAGAGCCTGTAAATTCGGCGCTGTCCAATAGTGCAGTTTCATACCTTTTCAAACCGAGACCTCGCCCCCTCCCCGTTAAATTGTAAATATGTCATTAAATTGTAGAGGTATATATTGATAATTAAATGTTTCTTAGGTATAAAACATTTTCATTTGGCCCGGGGGCTCGCGAAACCCCTATGAAGAGCGCTGCATAGTAGATACATTAGGAAGAAATGGAATTAGAGCACAGGACACGCTCGCCGGAGAATCCTTTGTGTCGTCGCTGCGTGTGTTGCTAATTAATTATGTTCGGTAATTAATTTAGCAGTAATGAACGAATATTGCGAAAGCTAAATAATTAAACCATTTATTAATTAAGACTCCGCTTTTGTAGAGATTAGCACGTAGCTGTGACCTCAATCCGGGCCTATGGTACAGCTCGTTGTGTTCGATCTATGACAAACATATCGGCGTATAAGTAGTTGGAGATTGTGTAGGTAGGATATGGGACTGGGTGGAGGAGTCGATTGCTCGCTCCGTTGCCTCGGCTGGGTGTGTTGTGGTTTCTCATAGGTTCAATGCAGTGTGTACATACAACACTTACAATGACGACCTGACTAATTCATCACAACAGATTATACTGACGATCCAACAAAATATACCACGCCTGATCGTATCCATTCAAATTGTTTCATATAGATAAGGGTTTTTATTATATTAGTATTAGTAACGATTCTTAGATTTGGTACCCGAAGTCAAGGGTCGAATTTTTTTATATATAATCCAGTATTGTTGGCTGAGTCAGAGGGGCCGGACAGCTCTTGCTCCGAGCAGGCAGGGTTTTTATTATATTAGTATTAGTAACGATTCTTAGATTTGGTACCCGAAGTCAAGGGTCGAATTTTTTTATATATAATCCAGTATTGTTGGCTGAGTCAGAGGGGCCGGACAGCTCTTGCTCCGAGCAGGCAATAATACCTTCGAGAAGGTAGGTGCCATACCGGACTTCCCTTTGGATTGCTGGCTACAATGTACTAGATGAAAAGACAGCAGAATCTGCTTTATGGCCATCTTACGTCCAGTACGGTGGTATATACCCAGTCGGCTACAAGTTGAGCCTACCACCTAGTAAGGGGCAAGGGAAGGGCCTACAGTTTTACACCGATTCCGAACGGTGTAGCAGCAGGTATAGGTATGCACGTAATTTTTTCCTTCAGCAAAAACTAAGTGGTGCATTTCATTCAGATTCAAACCTCGGACCCTGAGATCAAGAGTTCAAACCAAGATCCCACCGACCACCCGCCGTTAAATTTACTCTCTTTAAAAAAATATATGCATATACATACAAACGTTTTATAATTCTTTAACCTAGCAGCAAAATAGGTTGTTTTGATAAATACATTAAAGCAGTAATTCTTTGGAAGCAAAGCTTCCGCTTTGACGTAAACTTGCAATAAATCAAACATCTCCAAATCATCCCAACTCGTCCATCAGTCATCCGAGTATCAACCTGCTGAATAAACGTTAACTATAAACCCAGCCTCCGTGTCTTCGTCTCGGTACCGGACTACCACCGGTGCGGTGGAGGTGCGGCGGTCTGTACGTTCCGCGTCACATGAAGGGAGGCTAGATCGCGGATGAACGGAGAAGCAGAATGGGTCCTTAATGAGAGGATTTCTTCCTCTTTTACTTTTCTCTTACTTTTTGTTTCTCTCCAGTTACTCTCAATTAGTGAATGTTTTCGCCCTAGTGTGCGGGTAGTCGGCCACGCTCTCTCGGCGCCCGGCCGCGAGCGTGTCGCCGCCTAGTGGTCAACTTGTGTAATTATCGTCAGTCGCTCGCGACGTGTCGCCCGCGCCACACCTGTCTTACGACTATTTATAAGACGATAATAGAAAGAAAAAGTAAGTTCTAACCCACCCACTTAAAGGAACTAAGAAACGTTTACTCACCAAAAGCGAGCACAAACTAGCAAGCAATAAATCTCTAACTAATGATTACTAGAGACTCTCTCTTTAGTCGAGACTTCGAGAGGCAAATGTCCGTTCTCTCGTGTTTCTCTCTGTTCAATCTACTGTATAAATTGTGTCGGTATTACCTTTTGTTTGCTTTGTCCATATACCGTACATTTTCGGCTGAGAATATTGTCAATTTTTAATTTATATCTACCAATCAATTTTTTAAATCTGTTGGAAAAAACATGTTTTTTTTGCCTCGGCTTTTGTAAATGATTGACCTTATTTTTTAAATTTGTTTATAAAAGAGCAATTTTTTTTTAAACTGACACGGTTGGCTACATCACCTATAACATCCCTGATGTCAGCCCATAACACCGGGTAAACTAGGTGCCATGTCAGTGCTTCCCTTTCATTTCGCGCCGCAATACATACAACACAACTCTAAATAATATACACATAACATAGTAAGATTTTATCCATAGGTATTTTATAAAAGGGTAATAAGATTGGCCGCTAATACGGAAACTTTGTTGAGAAAACTATAAAGAAAGAATGCAATTTGCGTCTTATAAGAAGTCGTAAAATGTACATTCCCGTATTTATTGCCCGCTCCACGGTCCACCACCTCCGCCGATATGAAACTAGCACTTGAGGGAGGGAAGTTTTGAATAAACAGTAATTTCATATTCATGTACCAGGACGGGGTCTAATGGCTTCATTAGGGCTTAATTTGACTGGACCGAGCCCTCAGGCAATTACATGGAGGCTTCGCGCACACTCCGCGCCCCGCCCGCCCAGCCTACACTGAATTATTCTCCAAAGCTCAATGCTCTTGCTAGAGCCGCAGATTGGTCGGAAGCCCCCGACAATGTGTCGCGGTATATTATTTGCTTATAATTGGCAAAGTTTGTTTATAGCATTAAATACTTTGATACATTTCAAACACTTCTCACTCAAATGTGTATTTTGTAGGTATATAGCCGTAAAATGTTTCTGTAACGTTGGTACATTTTGTTACAGAGTTTGTGCCATGTTCCTGCCAGAGTTCGCGAGTTTCGTGGCGGCCATGCTGTTCGCAGTCCACCCCATACACACAGAGGCGGTGAGTACTGTCTACAAATCGTGCATAATGTCAAGTTTTTGAAGATTTCCTGAATAGCGAACACTTCTACGTAAAGACGCGTACATTATACTCGTATATATATATATTTTTTTTTTTATGGAATCTGACACGGTTGGCTACATCACCTAAAACGTCCGTGATGTCAGCCCATAACACCGAGTGAACTAGGTGCCATGTCAGTGCCTCCCCCTTTGATCGTGCCGGCTACACTGAACTGGTCGGAAAACACGGAAAATATTTACATAGCCGTTTCGACCGACGTCTCATTCAGTGCGGTGGTACCAACCCGGGCGGGTTAAACCCCACCACCAAGTAAGGTTAGGAGGGAAGGGACCTACATTTTTACGAGGAATCCGAACCTCGGTCAGCCTCCAACGGTCAGACCGTTTCTATCTATTTCTATAGAAACCTCTATGCATTTTTCTCCGCTTTACTAGCCTGAACTCTGTTCAACTTTACAGAAGTGGAGTGGAGTAGTTTGTTTGCGCTGTACATAGGGTGTCACCTTATTCAATCTAGGGTGTCGTCACGCAGCATACAGAGACGACACAAAACATCAGACTGGCGGCCGAGCGCTTTTCCGCAGACGACGGACCCTATTAAAAATAGATAACAAAAAAAGCTCTGAATGAGAAGAAGCTCATGACGCTTTTTTTTTGTCTCTGCGAAAACAACTTACACACCTATCGGTGCGGGTGCGCCACAAAAATGGACTCTAAGTGAAAGACTTACGTTGCATTGTTGCAAACCTTGTCACTCCGCATACATACGTTTGATTCTCGACTCCGCCCTAGCTCCCGCTCGGTTGAATTAACGCTAATTAAGACCGCTTTTTCTCCTCAGTTGAGGAGTTTTCAGTTTCTGTTGAGTGAGACGACTCGGCTCTGTAGGAGGAAAGGTTGCAACCTAATTGCTTATTCTGCTGCCTGAATTTAAGAATTTAAGTTAAGAACTGGGTCAAGCGAACGGACAAACTTACTCTGCCCACCTGTCTTGAATTTTAATTCATTTAAATATTACTGCACACAGTAGTTGTGTAGCTGTTATATGATAGTTTATCAAATGTTTCTGTTCGTTCCATAGACGTATATTATTTCTCTATGGTTTGTTCGTTCCCCACTTTTCGTCAACAAACTATGGAACTCTTAACGGCTATGGATACAAAGTCCTTTGGAGCCAGTCTTTTCGTGCTGGCCTGGCACTGCCATATGATTTGATTTTGACATTGAAAATGTCTTTTCAATCGCCTTAGTATAGTCCCCGTTTTCCAGCGAGAGTACGAATTCAGCCTGGTGTCGTGAGTTTTAAGGCTATGTGAATATTTAGGGTGTCAAATGACGCGCGATCGATGAGGGCTACAAGATGGTTGAAAAAAGTTCAAAAGTTGGGCGTTTTTGAGAAAATCGAAAAAAACCGCTTAAAATAGTTGTTTTTAGGGGGTTTAAAAAGGACACTTTTAAACATATTTCTAAATATATATTTTCAACTTTTATATTTTTATATTATAGATTCACTCAGTATCAGGGGATGTTGTTTTGATAATTTTTGACGTGATGACGTCACGTCTTATACATTGATGAACACCGGCTGCACGCACGAAGAAGTGTCACGTTCCATCTAAACCTGTGTGTGCAAGCGAGAGCGCGATAGAGACCTGTGTGTGCAAGCGAGAGCGCGATAGAGAGGCATATACAATAGTAGGAAATACAAAATATATTTCTCCGTCTTTTGCGAGCCTCGAACCCGCGGTCCCTGCCACCATCACCGACCAGACGTCTTAACCACGCGGGCTAATCGAACCATGTCCCTATCGCAGCAAATTTTCTCAACAGTATGTGAAGATTTCATGGAGCGACATCTAGCGTCCACATCTAGCGTCAATAGTAAATGAAATACTTCAGCGGAATTTATTTCATTTCGCAATTAGGTTGCAACGTTGTACATGTAGATGGCGTTATGTAGGTTTGAGTCCCAACACGATATTTATATTGATAATTAATATTATTGGCTTTTTAGGTTTTTTAAATATAAATTAAACAAAAATTGATAGTCGTTATTTTCTCATATTTTTTATTAGTTATTATCACATCTTTATCATGTACTCAAATTAATTTTACATGGTAAATATCCGCCGGAACTGATTTTGTATCTGACTTCGCGCTTTATATACTTTATGACGTCATCACGTAAAACTATCGTCCGTAAACCGACTTTACAGACAACCAATTTTTTTTTTTTAAGTGAAAAATTTGGGAATTATGTATTTTTTTTTCTATTTTCCGTTACGCGAGTTACGAGTCGTCTTTATCTTACAGTGTGAGTAGTTAAAATGGTTTTCGTGTATTCCCCTGATTTTTTTTTTATTGATATTACTTTTAATATTCATAATAGGCGTACAGTATGCCCGACGCCGCGTATTGAAGGCGTAACCCCTTGACTAACCCCTTACTTTGCCTTGATTAACCTCTTACTTTGCCTTGACTATTGGACAAAACCATTTGTTTTCAGTTACTTTACTGATTCTTCTAATCCCGAAACATTATCTACAATGATTGATTAAACAAATATCTAGAAATTAATTTCAGGACTTTTTCTAATTCGACCATTAAGGGAATAATATCGGATCAAATCAGTTTCACAAATTCTACAATAGCTCTTTGGCCAGAGGCGATATCGATTTGTTTTTTCGTTAGAATGATTCTTCAGACCAACATCTAAAAAGTAAGTTCAGGATTTTTTCGAAATTTGGCACTTAAGGGAATGACATCGCGTAATTTTTTTTTCTATTTCATTAACATCTATATAGGTACCATCGTGCTTTAGAGATGTTAATGAAATGGAAAACAAAAATTACGCGATATCATTCCCTTAAGTGTCAAATTTCGAAAAAATCCTGAACTTACTTTTTAGATGTTGGCCTTACACGTAAATGACATGACTCGCTTGAAGAAAGTTAGTCACTAAGGTCGAGGCCGAAGGCCGAGCTGCATTCATGTTCGCGCCTTCGGTTTCGCCCTTAGTGGTTTACTTTCTTCAATAAAGTATTTTCTTTTAACTGACTGAACGCAGCTCGGCCTTCAGCCTCGTCCTATGTGACTTACTTTCTTCGAGATAGTATATCGTTTATCTGAACGCAGCTTGGCCTTCGGCCTCGCTCTAAATGACTTACTTTCTTCGAGTAGGTTTATCGTTTACCTGAACGCAGCTCATCCTTCTGCGTCTAAGGGATTTCTCGGCCGCGAGGCACTAAGGGATTAGTGACTTTTTTTCTTTTGAAATTCAAATTTCGCCAAAAATTAGTCTTCTACAGGAAATAAGTAGGTAAATAGTTCAATGCGTCCATATTCAAAATGTATTGGAGTCCCAAGATTAAGTACCTAATGCTAGAGATACAGAACGAGTAATGGATATGTAAATCATTTCCACATTCATAGGAGGATATTACGCTTTTTATGCTCACAAGCCGTCTCGGGCTCGGGGTTTATTTGGCTCACAGCAGCAGTATTAGCCTCCCATCATTTGGCTCGCCAACAAAACATCAGCGCGCTACGTATGCGGACGGTGCGGCGGTGGCGACGCGAGACGCGGAGGCAGCAGGGCACTCGTGGCCGCCTTCCAGTCTGCGAGCGATATGTGGAGGCTGTTGATCCCTCTGCCAAGTCCGCCCGGCCCCGCCCCTACCAACGCGGCCCTAACAGTCACCTGTTTTATATACGTATCTATATACACCGTGTCCAAAAAAACTCAACGTCAAACGGGAACCAGGGAGTAGGTCAGTTTATGACTACCCAGGGAAAAATAAGAAAAAAAATCGGATTCGTTTTTATGATATGAGCATTTTTTGAAAAACGTTAAAAACTTGACATCTCGTACAACATTTTAGGTAACTACGAATAGAAATTTGCAAATATAATTGTTCAAATTTTTATATTGGAAGCCTAAATAACTCTGCTATTGATAACTATCCCAAATAAAACCAGAATGCCTGTAGTTTTACCAAAAAAATATTCAGTTAAATTTTTCTAAAAAATTCATGATTCAGATTTTTTTTTCTTATTTTTCCCTTGGTAGTAATAAACTGGCCTACTTTGAGTTTTGGGACACGTTGTATATGCGACTACACGTAACTCTAAACAGCTTCAATCTAATTTTTAATAATTAAATAGGAAGTCGACGTTATACTCGTGGAATAATTAAAGCAAATATAATAGAAGTATTTTTTTATGGAAACTGACACGGTTGGCTACATACATCACCTACAACGCCGTGATGTCAGTTCACCCGTGTGTAACAGCGGGTGAACTTGGTGCCATGTCAGTGCTTCCCTTCATTTTATGTCTGCTACACTGGACTGTACGGAAAACACGAACTATTTACATAGCCGTTTCGACCGACGTTTCATTCAGTGCGGTAGTATTAACCCGGGCGGGATAAACCTACCACCTAATGAGGTAAGAAGGGAAGGGACCTACAGTTTTACGTGGAATCCGAACGACGGTCAGCCTCCAACGGTCGAGCGGTCACCCATCCAAGTACTGACCGCGCCCAGGGTTGCTTAACAACAGTCGAGGGAGGGGCGGGTGGGGAGATGGACGTAGAGAAATGGAAGGGTGGGGAGGGAGGGAAAACGGGCGGTGGTAAGGAGGGGTGGAGGGAAGGGAAGGAAGGGAGATGGAGGTAGGGAGGGAGATGGAAAGAGAGAGAGAAATATATGTTTTTCGTTGTTTATCATAATACCATTTTCATTTAGTACCCATACTACAGCCAATCCCTTCAACATTCATATACACTAACTGTACCTTTGGAAAAAGTTCCCCTCGTGCGTCTAACTAAAAGCAGTACTTATTCTGCAGTTCCTGTATAGCGTCAAAATGCGAGGAAGAAAAAGTTCCGGTAAAACCAGTTTCTGTAGAGCAAATGAATCTATTATGTATAATCGCTACATGAGCGAAGGCTATATTATATTGTGTTTCAAAGCACAAATAAATTGAAGAGTTTCTTCGATATCGAGATGTGTTTTGTCAGCCTCGGTAGCTCAGTGGTGCGGTCGGTCATGTCATGAATACTGTCGGGCAGTTTGTTGATAATTTAGGTAGGTAAGTATAAAGCAGTCGCCGTAATATGAGTCAGTATTTCTTATGCACATAATATACAGATAGGTTGTATAATTGTAAAGATAAATATTGACAACTCAAATTTTCAGCAGTTCTAATGAAATTCCATACTTATGCACTATAGTATACATACTTACCCGCATGTTGTTAAGAATTTCTCTATTTGGATTTGTATTAATTTTTAACCCTCGACGAAAAAAACGGAGGGGTGTTATAAGTTTGACGTGTGTGTGTGTGAGGGTGTGTGTGTGTGTGTGTGTGTGTGTGTGTGTGTGTCTGTCTGTGGCATCGTAGCTACCAAACGGATGGACCGATTTGGATGCGGTTTTTTTTATTAGGAAGCTTGTTTAATCGGGATGGTTCTTAGCTATGTTTGTAATCAAGTAAGTAATAAAAAAAATAATTACCTTAAAAAGTGGACCGATTTTCATGCGGTTTCTTTAAAAAAGCTTGAAATAAAAGTTAAATTACAAATTTAAAAAACCCCCGACCCTTAAAAAGACCAAAATAATTTCCGGTTACTTACATAAAGGAGTCGGGGGACCGCTAAGTAAATAAAATAAAAAAACTCAGAGCTAGGCAGGAATTTACTTAGCGGTCCAACGACTCCTTTAAGTAAGTAAACGGAAATTATTTTGGACTTTTTAAGGGTCGGTGGTTTTTTAAATTTGTAATTTAACTTTTTATGTTATGTATTATTTTAAAGCGTTTAAGAAGGTGGTCGTAAACAGATGACTAACTAAATATGTACATGCATTATATAGCAACCCGAGCCGAACAAAAGCACTAACCAGCAAAAGGAAATCTCAAGTTTTAAGCGGGTGAGGCGGGTGAGGGGGGGGGGGGGCAGTAGGGCGGCGGAGGGGGGCGTTGAAGGCCATTTTGGAATGTCTCTCCTTTGTCACCTGAAGACAGACGCAGGCTTTGAAGATAAATGAATGACTGCTGGAAGGTTTAGGTCTACGCTCGTCTTCGAGTCGTCATCGGCCTGCCCTGTAGCAATCGCTCCAGTTTGCGGCACATTCCTTGTATTATTTTTGGAATTGCGAAAATGATGTATGAAGATGAAAATGTATGAGATGAAAAAGTAATAAAAAAAATTTTTTTTATGTGTTTGCTGTAAATTATGTGGCAGTTCGCTCGTACTGGATATTCCTAGTTCTATGCCTGGCAGTAGTGTAATGTAATGTTAGTAATGAAGTACTAATAGTGATACTGATCGTGTACAAGGCTGCCTTCAGATCGAGGTTGTCTTATTCTTATTTATTACTATACCTACCTACGTATGTACCTATGTACATACGTAGGTATCAAACATTACTGTTCCCACAATTCGGATGGGTTAGTAGCATTGTCAAAGGCTTGCCTTATACCGCTTGCAACACACATTTGAGAATGACGAGAATGCCACCACTGTGGACAACTACCACCTATATGTTTTATTTTCATGCATTGGGATAAATGAAGAAGAAATTTCATTATTAATTTGAGCACTATTGACAGTCAGGATACGTGTGCCCGAATTCTCGAGAGGGTCGAACTAAACTAAATTGAGAGCAGTGACTGGCGTCTGGTGCTAGTTACCGAATAAATTATCGCTTTCAGACCATTCAGAGGAGATCGAAGGTTTGATTAATTATTAAAAGTAGATTAGCAACGTCCGAACAGTAATCGTGAACAAACAATGGATGTGTCGCTCACACCGCGCCGCCCGCCCTGCCGCCGCTCCGTCACTCCGCCCCCGCCCGCCCTGCCGCCGCTCCGTCACTCCGCCCCCGCCTACAGAAACAATGGCTTTAATATTTTATTTATTAGGCAACGCAGCACCGCGTTTATTCTGCGGCCACGCGGGGCGGGCATCGAACTCCGTCCGAACTATCTTGACACAACTTGCCGGAGGAACGCGGAGTTGTAGTGAACTTGTGTGAGGGGCTGGCCTCGAAGGGCTGCCTCAAAGTAAGTTATGAATCGAAGGCGAGGGCGGGTCACGCACGCTCCTTCACACGTGGAGGCTAGTCACGCAAGGCGGCGGCGGCGCGGCGCGTCGTGTAACTAGCGACAAACTCGCGCTCCACTCAACTCGCGATTAATGAATATCATATCAAATCTACGATCAAATCTCGTGCTTTCATTGTTTTCCGTTCAGCGATCAGCAAGTTGAACTTGACTAAATTGACTAAGTTGAGAGCTAAAAGAATAGAATTGAAAAAAAAATAACTAAGAAGCTTCGCCAAGACGAACTCGTCACAATCTATCTTCTATCTATATATCTATATATCTATATTCTATATATTCTATCTATATTACATATAATAAAATCGTTAAATTAATAATCTCTCTTTGTCTGTACGCGCATCACGCAAAAACCACTGAACGGAATTTGACGAAACTTTGTATAGTGACAGTGTATATCCCGGTTTAACATAATAAACAAAAAAATATAATAAAAATTAAAATTATTATAAAATTTAAATGACAAGTTGACAACGGAGAACTGTCATTTCGACGTGGGCAGGCCGGTGACAAAATGTTTGATAAAAAAAAAAAAAAAATTGAAGTCGAAGTTATGTCGCTGTCATTTTTTTTTATTTTTTTTTATGTAATCCGGTATGGGTGGCTGAGTCGGAGGGGCCAAAGCACATGCTCTAACCAGCCAATATCACCTCCGAGAAGGTAGGTGCCATACCGGAGACTTCCCTGGATTGCTGGCTATACTGGACTAGAGGAGAACACAACCGAGGTTGCTTGCGGCCATCTTACATCCAGTACCAGTCATTGGTGCAATTTATATTTCTGTTGCCCGCGGCATCGCTAGCGTGAAATTCGTATTAAAAAAAAGTAAGTAACTAAAAGCGGAGCCGAAGGCGGATCTGCGCTCACGTAAACGATATTCTTTCTCGATGAAAGTAACTAAGGGCGAGGCGGAAGTCGGAGCTGAGTTCAGGAAGAAAAAAAACATGCTTTCTTGAATGAAGTAATTAACTATGGGCAGGCCGCAGGCCGAGCTGCGTTCAGGAAGAAGCTAAACCATCTTGAAGAAAGTAAGTAACTAAGGCGAGGCCGAAGGCCGAGCTACGTTTTAATAAATAATAAACCATCTCGGAGAAAGCGAGTAACTAGGGCGAGGCCGAAGGCCGAGCTGCGTTCAGGAAGAAGCTGAAGCATCTTGAAGAAAGTAAGTAACTAAGGCGAGGCCGAAGGCCGAGCTACATTCTGATAAATAATAAACCATATCGAAGAAAGCAATTAAGTAAGGGCGAGGCCGAAGGTCGAGCTGCGTTCAGGAAGAAGCTAAACCATATTGAAGAAAGTAAGTAACTAAGGCGAGGCCGAAGGCCGAGCTTCGTTCTGATAAATAATAAACCATCTCGAAGAAAGGAAGTAACTAAGGGCGAGGCCGAGGGCCGAGCTGCGTTCAGGAAAAAGCTAAACCATCTTGAAGAAAGTGAGTAACTAAGGCGAGGCCGAAGGCCGAGCTACATTCTGATAAATAATAAAACATCTTGAAGAAAGCAAGTAAATAAGGGCGAGGCCGAAGGCCGAGGTGCATTCGGGAAGAAGCTAAACCATCTCGAAGAAAGCAAGTAACTAAGGGCTAGGCCGAAGGCCGAGCTGCGTTCAGGAAGAAGGCAAAGCTTTCTGAAGAAAGTAAGTAACTAAGGCGAGGCCGAAGGCCGAGCTGCGTTCTGGATGAAGCTAAACCATCTCGAATAAAGTAGGTAACTAAGCGTTATTAAGATTGAGTTAAATTAATTTAAATTTTATTATAAAGTCCACGCTTCTGACGGCAAACATACCGTGCATCCTAAAACCTTGCGGTTATTCCCGGCTGGATGGGAAGAGACCCGATGGTATCACCTTAGTTCCATGGGCCAAGGGTAGGTCTTTGATGGGGGACGCCATTTATGTTCTCGCATTGGCTCCAAGTCACGTTCGGGCATCTTCAAGACCGGCCGGCGCGGCCGAGGCCTGGGCGGACAGCCTCAAACGCAATAAATATTATAGATATATAATTCAAGATTTCGAATTTGTTGCGTTTGCGGTTGAAACCCTCGGTCCGTGAAGCAGTCATTGAAGCCAAAAGCTTCTTGAAGAGGCTTGGGTCTCTGCTGGTGGACGCAACTGGTGTCCCGCAATCAAGGGCCTACTTCATTCAAACGGTAAGCTTTGCCATCCAGCGGGGTAATGCCGCAAGTGTTCTAGGAACATTTGAAAACGTCCCTTTTATGATAGTTATTTTAATGTTTGTTAGGTAGGTTTTAATTATTTAGTTATTAATATTACTTTTTTATATATTTTATTAAATAAATAGATGGAGTAAACGATATTATATGCTATCGAAGAAAGGAAGTCATTTAAGGCGAGGCCCGAAGGCAGAAGAGGGTTTTTGGTTTACCTGAACGCAGCTCGGTCTTCGGCCTCGCCCTTAGTTACTTACTTTCTTCGAGAAGGTTTATCGTCTTCCTGAACGCAGCTCGGCCTTCGGCCTCGCCCTTAGTTACTTACTTTCTTCGTGAAGGTTTATTGTCTTCCAGGATGCAGCTGGGCCTTCGGCCTCGCCGTTAGTTGCTTACTTTATTTGAGAAGATTTATCGTTACCTGAGCGCAGCTCGGCCTTTAGCCTCACCCTTAGTTACTTAGATTCTTCTTTGAAATACAAATTTAACGCGAGCGAAGCCGCGGGCAACAGCTAGTGCTCAATAAATTCCAAACAAAATATCCATTTAGTGCTTAGGGCAAGAAAACCATTTTGAAGTACTCTCAAACGGCTATCGAGACAATCACATCATTGTAGACCAACGGTTCCCAATTATATTTTAATCTGTACCCCTCAGCGAGTTTTCTGATACCCAAGTACCCCTGAGTAAAATTCTAAAAAATAATTCATATGTCATTTTACTACGAAATATGTCAGTGGAGATCATCAACAATTCATCAGTAGAGATAATTTTCACTAATAATAACATAAGCCCCTTTTCCTTTACTTAAGATTGTAGAGTTAAAGGTGGCCGTCAGGTGCGCCCACGCGTACCCCTTATCTTGAGCCTGTGTACCCCTGGGGGTACGCGTACCACTATTTGGGAACAGCTGTTGTAGACTGAGCGTAGAGGCGTCTCCCGGGCGCGCAGAGCCGTACGTACGGTACGATGCGGGGGGCAGCGACATGGAATACGATACAACCGCGAATGTGTTTTTTTGTCAACTTAACTTTTTGTCAACTTAATTTTTCTGATCCAACTTTTTGTCAACTTAATTTTTCTGATCCAAAAGTATGTCTCTCATGTTCAGAGTTAGTAAATATATATGATATGTAAAAACTAAGTATATTTAGTCTATCTTATGTATATATCTGGTATATGGGTATAGTATTTAATTATTCATATTTAAGTTTATCTATCTTTTGTATTCCCGTACATCTGTCATACCATAATATTTAAATTTCTCTTTCCGCCACTCACCTAGCAGTTATCATACCCCAAAGGTACCCTGTTAGAAAATGCCTAGAGGCATTAAGTGTTACCTTTTGCCCATATTCTATTTGAGTGCAATAAATATATACAATACAATGTGTGAACAACGAGGTCCGACCAGCCAATACTTATCAACAGAAAGTGCCATACAACACAGCCGAGGCTGCTATGCGTACATTTTATGTTCAGTACTGTGGTACCAACAGGTACCAACCCAGTCGGCTGAAATTTGATCCTACAACCTAGTAAGGAGGCAAGGGATTGGACCTAACAGTTTTAAAGGCCGGTTACACCCCGGTTCCGCGAACGGTGAAGCAGCAGGTATGCCCTAAGGAATGTTTCCGTTAGAAAAAACTAATTTGCGCATGTCGGCCGGATTCGATCTTTCGACCTTGAAGTCGTTAAGTTCCAACTTCGAACTTGGAACATCTTCATGTGCGTTGTCTTCGCGTATAGTAAGCATAGCACTTTATTTTAATAGGACTTTAGCCGCCTTACGACTATGCCAGTCCCATAGTACCTATTAAACAATTCTTCAGAAATGTTGTCTATATTTTGCATTCTTCCATCAGGGGCTCACCTAATGCGCTGTGGATCGCAAAAAAATAATTTAATCTGTCTGTCTTTAATTCTAGGATCAAAGCGTTTATCAAATTATTATTCCGTTCACACTCGAATAAAAGGTGTTTGTGTTGTCGCTGGCAGGTGACCGGCGTGGTGGGCCGAGCGGAGATGTTGTCGTCGGTATTCTTCCTGGCCGCGCTGCTGTGCTACGCGCGCGCCGCCAGCCGCCGCAGGTTCACAGGTCAGTCCGTAACGCGCTATTCAGCAGAACACTCTTTAGGAGTGAATTTATCCTGAAACCTCCTGAAACTAGCTTTTATTGATTTAAATTCGCCTATTCCCTAAATCGGAACATGATCCTTGTAGGGTTTTTCCTTTGGAGTTATTGTTATAGGTAAGTTAATATATTGTTGACACTACAGACTGGAGGTACCTGGGCGTGTCGACGGTGTTTGTGGGCGTGGCCATGCTGTGCAAGGAGCAGGGCATCACGGTCACAGGTGTCTGCGTCGTCTACGAACTCTTCGTAGCTCAGAAGGTGACCAGGGATATTGATATTCCTAGACATTCCACATTAAACAACACCAAGATACTTCACAGAACAGATACATTCATGTATGGATAGACTAGATCCGTACTAGAGCATAGTAGTGTAGGGAAGCCATCTCTGTAAATAATTACCTATACACCTAATGTTTCAATCAGGGTAACGCGGAGGGTAAAGTGCCACTTGCGGGTCTTGGATAACACATCTACCTATTTTAATTACCATGTAATTGCATAGATTTTAATTTTTAACATACAGAATAACTCGTTGCATTTTTTTCAGTCAGTATAATGTGAGTTGTAAAACGGTATGGTTTCAGCTCGTGGTGCGTCGCGCGCGCTGGGGCGAGCTGTGGGGCGGCAAGGCTGGGTGGGGCGAGGCGGCGCGGCGAGTGGCGGCGCTGTGCTGCGCGGCGCTGGCGCTGCTGCTGGCCCGGCTGCACGTGATGGGCGCCCAGCTGCCGGTGTTCACGCGCTTCGACAACCCGGCCGGCGCCGCCTCCTATCCGGCCAAGCACTTGACCTATGCGTACCTCGCGGCCGTCAACGCCTGGCTGCTCACCCTGCCCAACGCGCTGTGCTGCGACTGGACCATGGGTACGATAGCGCTCGTGCGCGGCTGGAGGGACCCGAGGAACCTTGCCACCTTCACGCTGGCCTGCGCACTCTTCGCACTCGCCGCGCAGGCCTGTCGCAGGCGATCACCTGTTCTCTCTATGGTAAATATTACCAAACGTCTGTAACATTTGTGCTTAAGCTCTCTATTCTGAATAGGTACCTACATTAGGTGGGCTGTGTTTCTGAGTGCGACAGGGAGATCGCCATCTCTGGACTTGTTCAAACTTGACGTCAATAGTCTCGAGAGCGACGCCGCAGCGCCGACGTCCGCTGCTCTTCCTTAGGTAGTGCATGCATGAATGGTACTGAGCAGAGGTTTTCTAACAGAAACGTTAGCTGGATTGTCATCTCTCGATAAACTGCAAGAGGCAGTAGGTACACACAGGGCACCAGGCGCCACCACCGCACCGGTGCGCTCTCTGCGCAGACACACTAGTTAGCACAGCAATAACACTTGCAACGGTCGCGCAGGGTCTGGCGCTGCTAGTGCTTCCGTTCCTGCCGGCGTCCAACCTGTTCTTCCCGGTGGGGTTCGTGGTGGCGGAGCGCGTGCTCTACATGCCCTCAATGGGCTGGTGCCTGCTGGCGGCGCACGGGTGGCGGCTCGCGGCCGCGCGGCGCAGCACGCTCGCCGGAGCCGCACTACTAGCCATCATGCTCGCCTTTACTGCCAAGACTTACGCCAGGAACTGGGACTGGAAAAACGAGTACTCCATATTCGCTTCCGGGCTTAAGGTATATAAACCATAAACCACTGTAGCCTCGATCTCGAAAATGTAGATATCAGTTTTTCAATTATGTTAATTTATTAAAAGGACGTATAACCCCTTTGTTACTTAAGTGCATGCAAAGTGGTTACTTCCATTGATTTTCGTCTCAATTGTCAAAGTCTAAGGACCATGGACATGGATCCTTGACCTCAAAATGTATCATTGTATTACTCAAATAATTATATTTCACTAAATAAATGTATAATCCTACCTAATGCCATTAAGTGCAACCAAAGTGGTAGACTTCCATTCCATTATGTATTATACAGCCATAAACAAGGCTAGTATAGGTGGTAGAAAAATACTGAAACACAAGGATGTTTAATACTACTATTTAAATATATTTCTTAACTTGTAAAGGAACTTTTCACTTTTAAAACAATATTATTTTTTTTTTTAGTGTTCCACTTAAATTGTCTAAAGTCTAAGGGCCATTCCTAAACATGCAGACCTCAAATCCAGGCGTAAAATCAAATTAAATGAGTGATCGACGCCGTGTGCTCTCGTTTGTTCAACCAGGTGAACCGCAACAATGCGAAGTTGTACAACAACGTGGGCCACGCACTGGAGGCGGACGGGCGTTACGCGGAGGCGCTCGAGTACTTCAACACGGCGGTCGGCGTGCAGCCGGACGACGTCGGCGCGCACATCAACGTCGGCCGCACTTACAACCACCTCGGACGATATCAGGTCTTTCTCTTTCACGCACAGAGCTTAGGCCTGAACCAATTAGCTGTCAAAACATGAGTGAGTGAGGTGATGAGCCGTGAGTAGCCAATTCCATGCATCCGGCTCGAAGGACCTGCTATTGATAACATGAGTGAGTGAGGTGATGAGCCGTGAGTAGGCAATTCCATGCATCCGGCTCGAAGGACCTGCTATTGATAACATGAGTGAGTGAGGTTATGAGCCGTGAGTAGGCAATTCCATGCACCCGGCTCGAAGGACCTGCTATTGATAACATGAGTGAGTGAGGTGATGAGCCGTGAGTAGGCAATTCCATGCATCCGGCTCGAAGGACCTGCTATTGATAACATGAGTGAGTGAGGTGATGGATGAGCCGTGAGTAGGCAATTCCATGCACCCGGCTCGAAGGACCTGCTATTGATAACATGAGTGAGTGAGGTGATGAGCCGTGAGTAGGCAATTCCATGCATCCGGCTCGAAGGACCTGCTATTGATGGTACTGAGGGATCACCTTTTACCATTGTAGAATAGCGTGTAGAATCAGTGTGTAACCGTCCACTGTTGGACATACTCCTCCCCAATTTTCCTCCAGTCCTCCCGGCCTTCAGCGGTAAGGTAGGGATGTGTATAGATAATATGTATTGTTATAATAAGCAAGGATCGCTTACAAAGAATGACGACTTTAAACAGAATTTCAGAATCACAAAAATTTTATATGCTCCTAGTATTTGTTTATGTCATTTTGTAGATGTTCCATAAGTTTGATAAACTAAAAATGACTTACAAACTCCGTGTCAGGATGCGGAGGATGCGTACGTTCGCGCCAAGTCCCTGCTCCCGAAGGCGAAGCCGGGGGAGTCTTACCAGGCGCGCATCGCTCCCAACCATCTCAACGTCTTCCTCAACTTGGCCAACCTCATCTCCAAGAACGCCACGCGGCTGGAGGAGGCCGACCTCTTGTACAGACAGGTACACTACTTCATGTTCTATTGCGATCATTATACGTCTATGATTGCGATTGAAACAGAACTAATAAACTGTTTAGAAAGACCCAATGAAGCTGAAATAATTTTAAAGAAGCATAGTTGTCATAACGTCTTTCGCTCTAAACCCTCTTGTTCGGGGACCTTCGTGCAAAACCCCTCGATCCCCAGCCACCCCAGCCAGCCTATGTCCGCCATTAAGGCCACAAGACGACCAGGGCTGTTGCAGATCTCAAAAACAAAGGACGAACTGGATACTCTTCAGCGAGGCACAGTAGGTGCACTAAGGCACAGACTAAAGATGAGCCAAACATTTACCTACAATACTTAGGTATGTAATGCTTGGAACGATCGCAGGCTATCAGCATGCGTGCGGACTACACGCAAGCGTACATCAACCGCGGAGACATCCTCATCAAGCTGAACCGCACTAAGGAGGCGCAGGAAGTATACGAGCGAGCTCTGCTCTACGATAGCGGCAACCCTGATATTTATTACAATGTAAGTTTAACAGTTTTGCTCACATCTGCGTGTAAATCAATACTACAAAATCACATGGCATTGTAATACTAAATTATTAATTATGCAATCAACGTAGTTACATGGCGGAATTGGCAAAAGTATAACTCCATAGGTACTAAATGTCAATCATTTCTAAGAAAAACGCAAAACGGCATCAGACAAAAGGATTCTGAACAGTCAGCAACTTAGTGTAGCAGGCGCCATTGGCGCCAAATTAATGTTAGCTAGCCGCCGCCGCTTAGTAATGAATGCATAGCGTGCTAAGCTCGTGTGTGTGTGTGTGTGGGAGACAGCTGGGCGTGGTGCTGCTGGAGCAGGGCAAGGCGTCGCAGGCGCTGGCCTACCTGGACAAGGCGCTCGAGCTGGAGCCCGAGCACGAGCAGGCGCTGCTCAACTCCGCCATCTTGCTGCAGGAGCTCGGCGCCGCCGCTTAGTAATGAATGCATAGCGTGCTAAGCTCGTGTGTGTGTGTGGGAGACAGCTGGGCGTGGTGCTGCTGGAGCAGGGCAAGGCGTCGCAGGCGCTGGCCTACCTGGACAAGGCGCTCGAGGTGGATTCCGAGCACGAGCAGGCGCTGCTCAACTCCGCCATCTTGCTGCAGGAGCTCGGCGCCGCCGCTTAGTAATGAATGCATAGCGTGCTAAGCTCGTGTGTGTGTGTGGGAGACAGCAGGGCGTGGTGCTGCTGGAGCAGGGCAACGCGTCGCAGGCGCTGGCCTACCTGGACAAGGCGCTCGAGCTGGAGCCCGAGCACGAGCAGGCGCTGCTCAACTCCGCCATCTTGCTGCAGGAGCTCGGCGCCGCCGCTTAGTAATGAATGCATAGCGTGCTAAGCTCGTGTGTGTGTGTGGGAGACAGCTGGGCGTGGTGCTGCTGGAGCAGGGCAAGGCGTCGCAGGCGCTGGCCTACCTGGACAAGGCGCTGGAGCTGGAGCCCGAGCACGAGCAGGCGCTGCTCAACTCCGCCATCTTGCTGCAAGAGCTCGGCGCCGCCGCTTAGTAATGAATGCATAGCGTGCTAAGCTCGTGTGTGTGTGTGGGAGGCAGCTGGGCGTGGTGCTGCTAGAGCAGGGCAAGGCGTCGCAGGCGCTGGCCTACCTGGACAAGGCGCTCGAGCTGGAGCCCGAGCACGAGCAGGCGCTGCTCAACCCCGCCATCTTGCTGCAGGAGCTCGGCGCCGCCGCTTAGTAATGAATGCATAGCGTGCTAAGCTCGTGTGTGTGTGTGTGGGAGACAGCTGGGCGTGGTGCTGCTAGAGCAGGGCAAGGCGTTGCAGGCGCTGGCCTACCTGGACAAGGCGCTCGAGCTGGAGCCCGAGCACGAGCAGGCGCTGCTCAACTCCGCAATCTTGCTGCAGGAGCTCGGCGCCGCCGCTTAGTAATGAATGCATAGCGTGCTAAGCTCGTGTGTGTGTGTGGGAGACAGCTGGGCGTGGTGCTGCTAGAGCAGGGCAAGGCGTCGCAGGCGCTGGCCTACCTGGACAAGGCGCTCGAGCTGGAGCCCGAGCACGAGCAGGCGCTGCTCAACTCCGCCATCTTGCTGCAGGAGCTCGGCGCCGCCGACCTGCGCCATCTCGCACGCCAGCGTCTACTTAAGCTCCTCGACAAGGACGGTATGTCTCTTCCTTGACATTTCTGTAAATGGTTTGTACTCATAAAGCTCATCGTAAGGTCCGATTGCTTCATTGTTTTCATGTAAATCCCCTAAACGGTCCATTCTTACTTGAAGAATGTCATTGGGACCATTGGGACTGCATCGCGTTATGAAATGGTGTGTTGTTTGTGTATGACAGCAACAAACGAGCGAGTTCACTTCAACCTGGGTATGGTGTGCATGGACGAGGGTGACGCGGAGGGGGCGGAGCGGTGGTTCCGCGCGGCCGTGCACCTCAAGCCAGACTTCCGGTCGGCTCTCTTCAACCTGGCGCTGCTGCTCGCCGACCGCCGCCGCCCGCTCGAGGCGGCGCCCTTCCTCAACCAGCTCGTGCGGCATCACCCCGACCACGTCAAGGCGCTCATACTGCTCGGAGATATTTATATTAATTCCGTTAAGGACCTGGATGCTGCTGAGAGTGTGAGTGTTTTGATTACATTTGTCCCAGAATCTGTATAAATGTATTGCAAATGCGCCATCTCACGACCATCTTGAGTGTGCGTGTGTGTCTGTAAATTGTTATGGTTGACTACATCGCCTACACCTCCGGTGTCATCCCACCACACCTTCGGGAACTAGGTAGATGTCATGGCAGTGCTTCCCTTTGGTTGTGCGACTACCACTGAACTGAAACTGAAAAATACGAACTATACTTGTCATAGACTTTTCGAACTACCTTCAGTTTTCATCAGCTTGTCTTACTGTTTCTAATGTAGCCTCTGTTAACAATTTGTTGTTAGTTAAATATTTGTAACTGCGGGGACACAAGACACAAGAGCCGTCCCAACCACGATATTGGTCTCAATATGTTGGAGCCTTTTTATAACGCACCTCAATATAATTATACTACCCTAGCCTAGCCAACCTATGTCCTTTGTGATTAATTTATTTATTCAGTCTTTTTAGCACCGTTAGGTATACAGACAGTAGGTACAAATCAAATAATACAATCAACAATACAAATAATAAAATCAGTCAAATAATACAATAATACAATCAAAAAACAATATAAATCACTAATAAAAACTCACAAACAATCCAATTAAAATTAATAATACATGTCAAAATTTCAAATTCACACTACAAAAAAAGTAAACACAACAAAACAGACATATCGTAGTAAAATAATATTTAAAATTAATAATTAATAATTTATTGGCTTAAAAAATAGCTATAAAGTTTTATTCATACAGAAGTATTCGTCTATCGAGTAAAAGGAATTATTTAATAAAAGAATTTTTATATCGTTTTCGAATTTATATATGGTGTCAACGTTCTTAATATAGTCAGGTAAATGGTTAAAAAAAATTATCGATAAATACTCAAAACTTCTATCAGCAAGTTTTGACTTAGTTGGTGGCATTGCCAACTTATTTCTATCTCTTAATGTGTGCT
Organism: Nematopogon swammerdamellus; assembly: GCA_946902875.1. Taxonomy (NCBI): domain Eukaryota; kingdom Metazoa; phylum Arthropoda; class Insecta; order Lepidoptera; family Adelidae; genus Nematopogon; species Nematopogon swammerdamellus. The sequence continues at coordinate 10,308,992 of OX336337.1, forward strand.
TATTTTGTAGATCACCTTGTTTTTTATAATATTTTTATTTTTATATGTATCGACACACAAAATATATATATATAATCCAATGACTGTTAGTATTTTTAATTTGTTAAATAATGGTCTACATGTTGCATCCCACTTAGAGAAAGTAATAATTCTTATGGCTTTCTTTTGAAGGCGGCTTCTCACGCTCTGCCATATCTTGTATCTCGAACGGGCTCGGTGAAGTGTTTGTATGTGGGTGGGGTGCAGTGCTACCGGCGCATCCTGCAGCTGGAGCCAGACAACGTGCAGGGGCTGCACAACCTGTGCGTGGTGCTGGTGGAGCGCGGGCGGCTGGAGCAGGCGGAGGCGTGCCTCGCGCGCGCCGCCGCGCTCGCCCCCACCGAGCGCTACATCCAGCGCCACCTGGCGGCCGTGCGCCAGCGCCGCGCCGCCCCGCAACACGCGCCCGACCACGCCGCCGCCGCCGTTCGCGCGCGCTGGAACTACATACCGCAGAATAGGTAGCTATGCGTCTGGCTAGTTTGCCCAATTAGTCGTTGCTGTTCCGCTTTTTTTTTATGGAATCTGACACGGTTGACTACATCACCTACAACATCCGTGATGTCAGCCCATAACACCGGGTGAACTAGGTGACATGTCAGTGCTTCCCTTCATTTCATGACGGCTACACTGAACTGGACGGAAAACACAAACTATTTACATAGCCGTTTCGCTCAGTGCGGTGGTATCATCCCGGCCGGGATAAACCCTACCACCTAATTAAGGTAAGAAGGGCAGGGACCTACAGTTAAGGTGGAATCCGAACCACGTTCAGCCTACAACGGTCGAGCGGGCACCAATCCTAGTACTGACCGCGCTCAGCGATGCTTAACAACAGTCGACTGACCGCACCACTGAGCTACCGGGGCTGGCAAATATATATATGCAAGCTAGTATGCCAGCATTAAGTTCAACCATTACGGAGAACACGATGAAGCTGTTGCTAGGTGCGGGTCTTCCGTAAATAAATAAATCAATATTTCGCCTAAAATAATGGCACTATTGTGCGACCAAAAATAAAACATGTAGATAAAATGGTTATATTATACAGCAAACTTATAGTTACATCTGTATGAACAGGGATGACAGCCAACCGGACGACCCGTCCTAGTGTGAGCGGCGCAGCGCCGGCTCGCCCGACACGTGCCGACCGACAGTAGCCGCCCGGACAAGACGCATCCCCGTAGCTGGTTACGTTTCTTAGACCCCGGACGGAGGCCCGACTGTACACTGTGAGATGGATAAAGGATATTTTCGTAAACTGCAGATATTGTGTTGAAGAGTAAATAAAGCGTGATGAAAGCGTTACTAGAGTTAGACGTGAAAGATGTAATGTTGTTAATGTTTTAAGATAAAGAATAACTTTTGTAAAAACTGACTTTTTTACAGTGTCTCACATTATATGTAGTATAACTCAGGGAGGAACAGTTCAATAAACACCCCGATTATTGTAACTATTTGTCGTCAAAGCATTTATTTTTATAAATAAATGATATTCGAAATCTTACTGCATTTCCTTACCTCTGTTAGGACTCACGCACTCTATGTACTTGCGAGCGCTAACTACCTACCGCGCCGGCGATCTAATTCAGTGAAAATTCGACAGCCGCGCGAAACATACCTACACGCTCGCCCACACTACTGCGCGCAGCTGCAAAGCAATAATCACTTTACACTCGATCATTTAGGTACATTTTCGCACGCAGCGATTGGCGACGTGAAATATTAGGCTATTAAAGCCGAAGGTATGGAACTTTTTCTAAGGAGAGATTTATCTGTTACGAAGTAACTAATAAGTAATCTGTGCCTCTGTCCTACCAAAACTCGTCAAAACTAGTTCAAGTACTTAGGGTAAACCACACCATGTAGTAATAGTGTGTAATCGGACCACCACAAGAGAAGTGAAAGAAAGGGCTCACATTTTAAAAATAGTCACGACGGAGTAAATTCTCAAGTTCTGTTGTGGCATATAATGTAGGTACTCTGTGGCGGTTTCTGCAGCAGGCGGGCAATATTCTGTATTTACGTATTAAGTAGGTATTCTGTGATTATTTTTGCGTTAAATTACCATGAGAATTTCGCTTTTTCAGATAATCACGTTGCCAAATAGTTGTTTGCGCTTGAAACACTATAAAGCAATAGTAAATTAATAATTTGAAAGTCAGAATTAAGACTCAGAACTCGACATTTTCAAACACGTCCAGCGCCGAACAGAGCAGGCACAAACTGAACTAGCAAAGCTGTCGCCTATATCGCAGCATAATATGCTGGTCACCGATGTCTGCCTTGTCTGTCCTGCGACAACATTTCTGCGCTGCGCTGGCGCTGCACTGCGTCGCCTGCGTCTTAGCATATTGCCACCCTTGTTCTCAAATATAACCGGAGCACGCTTCGGAAAATGATAACTTTCCTGCATTTGGGGATGTCAATCAAATGTCAATAGAAAAAATAATAGATTTAAACTACTATTACCATAATATACGAGGGTAGATCCAAAAGATCGTGGACTTACATAGAAAAAGCCATGACATTTTTTTTAATCTAGCCTCATTTGTTAGTACGATTCTTCAATAATAAATGTGCGAAGTTTGGTTCCGATACTGCAAGCCATATTTTTTTCATGATTAGTTGTTTAACCCTATCGTGACAAGATTTTCAATAATGAAGAAAATTGAACACCGAGCAGTGATGAAGTACCCCATAAAAAAGGCATGTCACCAAAAGATATCCATCAAGATATGGTGAACACATTGGGGGAGTCTGCTCACAGCGTATTCCAGTGTCAAAAAGTGTGTAACTGAGTTTAAGCGGGGTCGGGAGAGCATTCACGATGACCCTAGGAGCGGCCTTCGACGTCTACCACGAAGGAAAACGTCAATAAAATATGTGATCTGATACTGAGTGACCGAAGATTGACCTAGCTGAGGCCTGAGATCACAGGCTAATGCCTGTGATCAGCCGGCTATAACTAATGTTATAGCCGGGTACAAAACATTATATCGGAAGAATTGGGGTTCCGTAAGGTTTCGGCTCATTGGGTCCCAAGATTGCTTTCAGTTGAACTAAAACGAGTTCCCTTCACAATTTCCCGCGGTTGTCTGGAACTTTTTGAGGCAGATCCCGGGGATTTTTTGTCCCGTTTCGTTACCATGGGTGAAAGCTGGGTTCACCACCATACTCCTGAATCGTAACAACAATCGAAGAAGGCTAAGGTCGTTTCGTCGACCAACAAAGTCATGGCTTCAGTTTTCTGGGATGCGAAGGGGATTATTTTCGTGGATTATTTACCAAAAGGCGAAACTATAAATTCAAAATATTATTGCAACCTTTTGCGAAGACTTCGGGAAGAAATCAAAGAAAAAACGCCGGGGTTGCTGCGGAAGAAAGTGTTGTTCCATTAAGACAACGCCCGGGTTCACACTTCGGCTGAATCAATCCAAATCCATAATTGTGGCTCTGAATTATTGCCCCACGCGACTTATTCGCCGGATTTAGCCCCCTCGTATTACCACCTTTTTCCAAATTAAAAAAAAACACTTAGGTGGCTCGAAATTTTCGACCAAAAAAGAGGTGAAATTCGCAGTAAATGAGTATTTTGACGACCTTCCGGAATAATTTTTTTTCGAAGATATAAACAAGTTACAGGTCAGGTGGAAAAAGTGCATTGACCTTGATGGAAACTATGTCGAAAAATAAAAATTGATTTGGACCCACTTTTCTTTCAATATCATGGTCGGGCTTAGAAGTTTTGGATCCACCCTCGTATGTATACAAAAACATTCTTGAATAAAATGTATGATGAGCAATTATGCCTTAATTAATTGTAATTAGTGAAAGCTGAGACCTTGAACACCTTGCGCCACTCAATGCTGCGGAACGGCACGTAAATATATTCTTTGTATAAAATAAGTGCATTCCACACCTACAACACTAACTTTGATATATTTCGTATATCTGGAATATGTTCACGCGGGATGGAAAATGGAGATGTAGAAAAGAGAGTGAAAGCCGGCAACCAAGTGAATGGGGCGTTGCACGCTATTATGAGCAGCCAAAGCATGTCAACTAGGGTAGGGCACATTTGGCTGTCCATGGTGGAGTGCTGGCCCCTACACTTATGTACGGGAGTGAAAGTTGGGCATGGCAGACGAAGCATAAAAGCAGGATTAATGCTGTGGAAATGCGCGCGTTGAGGAGTATGTGTGGAGTTATAATGAAAGATAGATTAAGAAATAGTGTAGTGGGAGAGCGCTGTGGGCTGAAAGAAGATATAGTGACAAGGATTGAGAAAGGGATGCTTCGGTGGTTCGGTCATGTTGGAAGACTGGATGATAGGAGACTAACGAAAGAAATTTATGAAGCAAATGTGAGTGGAAGAGTCGGGAAGGGTCGCCCTAGACGCACATACCTGGACCAGATCGGGTATGTGCTCAAAAAGGGTCAAGTGCATAGTACCCGTAACCAATGAGCATGCATGAAGAACATTATGGGAATGGAAGAGGCGGCAGAGGTGTGTCAGGATCGTGGCACGTGGAGATCCGTTGATCGTGGAAACATGCATGACGCTATGTATGTACGTACTAGCTGTGCCCATCCTGCTGTGTTATCCCAGACCTGATCCCTATAGAGTGAGTAGGCGCAACGAGTGAATGCAAGTCCAAAGTCTAAATGTGCATTGTCTACAACGCCCGTCACCTCTAGGTGTAAAATGTTTGGTTTTTGGGACGGATGTCGCAGAGAAATAAAAGAAGTTGTGTGACTGCTTCCGCTATATTGTTTTGTTTAACAGTGTACATCTTACATTAGATCAAAACAATATGAACTTGCGTCCATTTACTTACAAATATTCCCGATCGGTGTCTTAGCTAATAATGTAAAATCCAACAAACTATACTTTGTTACTTGGAATTTCTTCCGAACTCAATTCACTCTAAGTACGTACGTACGTACAAACTCTGTTGCTTTCGCTCGGTTCACCTCCATAACACAAACCCGAAAAAACAAAAAGATCTAACAATATTTTATTACGGAAGAAACGTATCAGGGATCGCAACAATCACAACATACACATTTTCAACACTAATTCCATTCTACAACTTTGTAGTGAGTTTCACGAACACAACAACAAAACAAATGTAAGCCTCTGCGGCTCCACTGACCCACTCGCTTCTTATTCAGGTCACGCTCGAGTCGCTCCTCACTGTATATGTCCAAACTAAAATAAACAAGTCCTGTAACAAATATGACAGTCAGGCCACACACGCTTGCACTACGAGGTACACTCACCAGCTGAGCTACGAGGTACACTCACCAGCCGTACTATGAAGTACGCAACTGATATTCGATAGAGTAGCAGTAAGGCACCATGACCATTTTTATATTAAATATGCAACCAGCTGCTTTAAAAATACTTTATGCAATGTCACAGAAGTCAAGATTGAAAAAAATATATATAATAAAATGTAATTGTCGCTATTTCGCATTAAGTCAGACGGCACTGCATACTTACACTTTTATTACTCCCAGTGACCCACACAGTTATATAATGAGTGAATGAGGAAAAGCACAAAGTAACAGGATGGTGTTCAATGAGATGGCTGTTGGTGTAGAGCTAGCACGCAACAGCAACAGCTCACCGCCCACTCTGCACTACAGAACATCCTCCCTCAGTCCTACAAACCTGCTGCATCTTCTACAATTATTACAGTTACTACCAATAATACTAATAAGAATATTAAATTTCAAATGGACATCCAACTTCAAATTAGAAAACTAAATAATTATATAATCTCAACACAGAATAAACACTTGAAAATGTGTATAAATTATTGCACAAAAGACACGTCATCCCAATAAGTTTCCATCATAACCTGCCTTAACACTTACAATGTTATTAACTACTACGCTACAACACATATCGCACTATTGCATTATATGTAATATCCAATGAGTGAGTGACAAAATGCAGACGGTATACTGAGCCAGGCCAAACTAGCCACTTTGCACATTAATCTATACTTGATACTAATTAGATCAAAATGATAAACTAATAAAAGCCCGATTACAAACTGTCACTGATTGTTTTCAGTAGAATTGTATAATACTGAGATCTGAGAATATGTAAACTAAATTGTTACAAAATAAAAATTTACAATTTCGTGAACAATGGCAAAAAGTATCGAAAAATAATTGCGAAATTCCGACAACATCGGTACCTTCAGATCCGATAATCAAAAATTAATTCAAATTCACAAACTTTCACAACAGACCGCTATCTTACTTCCTTCCCATATTCATAAGATTACTGTTTCCAGTCTAACATTTTACTGGAAATAAAAGCTCTCGCTGTTCGCTACGGATATATAATGGGTTACAAAATGTTCAGCTTCCACACGGGGAAACTAGCGTCTAGCGACTAACGTGAGGAGATTATTCTCAAATTAATCACAATATCGAATCAATATAATATTGCAAAGATCGTTTAAACTGTCACTCTCTTCTAACACTCAGAAAGTGGATGATAGCACACACGCAAAGTCGCACTAGTTATCTGCTTTATAAAGTTGTAGAATGGAGAGATTTAGATAAACAGTGCAAATACTCCGCCCCACAATGCCTCGCAACTCCCTCCCTGCTCCACCCACACGCTGGTCACACAAATACACTACTACTGTCAGGACAATGTACAATGGACAGTTTCACAAGTTGCATGGCCTTACGTGCTGCTGGATTATGGCACATTTGTACACCATTATGCATCAGTCACAAATTATGTATTTGTTTGGAGAAAAATCTTATTTTAATTATACATAAATATTGTATTATGTTTAAATTCCTTTTAAATAAGCGCCTTCAAACTCTTACAATCTGTGCGAGACATTTTATAAATAAACAAGTTGAACTTGCAGCCCTGCGACAGTGGAAATAACTACACTGCAAACTTAAAATCGCAACAATGAAATCCTGCGTGACTTGACAACTGCTCTCTGAGCGAAAAGAGTAAATTTTCTTTCCTTTATAGGATATGTAGATACTGCTATACTGTAGTGTAGTTAGTGTAGTGCTACAAGTACAGTAGAACCGCAATTATCCGGACTAATTGGAGCCAGGGGTAGTCCATATAACCGAAAATCCGGATAATCCATCTTACAGTCAAATAAAAGCATGTATCTAGGTTAACTTCAAAATAATTGTTTTTTTTTTTATGAAAACATGACATTGTTGACCTACAACATCCGTTATGTTTGCCCGTAAAACCGAGTGAACTAGGAGCTATGTCAGTGCTTCCCTTCAGTCGTGCCGGCTACCCTGAACTGGACGGAAAACACAAGCTATTTACATAAGATGTTTCGACCAACTTTTCATTCAGTGCAGTGGTACCAACCCGGGCAGGTTAAACCCTACCACCTAATAAGGTAAGAAGGGAAGGGACCGTTTTACGATGAATCCGAACTACGGTCAGCCTCCAACGGTTAAACGGTTAACCCATCCAAGTACTGACCGCATCCAGATGTACTTATGTATGATTACGATCACAGTCGACCGATCGCACCTTTACGATATTCTTCGTTCCGACGCATATTGACCAATAACAACAACAAAAATTTCGCATTATGACGCATTTGCATTTGGATGCATCAAATTGCGGAAGGAGGGGGTGGGAGGTTCGCCGCCCTCTCGCGACAGTTTGCGTGCAGAGCAACAAGACTTATCGACGACCTAGGATGCTTAGGGCTATAAAATACGAGTCCGGATAATCGAGGCTCCACTGTACTTCGAAGTTCTCGATGTACTCGTTCGGCAAGGGTATTTTTCGTGAGATTTTTTTTTTGTAATCGATCATATTGAACTAGCGGCTTTGCAATGCATGAATGAGTACTCCATAATAAGAAAACTTTCTAGCCCAATTTCATAGGTACCTAGCAATGAATATAAACTTGTGTAGGCGGAGAGTAAAATCACTTTCAACCTAACCATACAATATTTCTTCTTTTCTGTGGCCGCGTACACGAGCTGTTTATTCACAAGCTAAAACAATAACTGGCTTTTTTCAGCTCATTTCGATGTAAAGGTTTCCCATCCCACTGTAATATATTAACAAAATTTGTCTCGCTCAAATGCACATATGCATCCGGAATATGTTCCAGCAGCGTGTGTGTGGAGCGGTGCGGGTGTGTGCGTGGCGCGGTGGGGCGGAGGCCGGGGGGCTGGGGGGGGTGGTTGGGCGTTCACTCGTACTCGTCGTCCTCGACGTCGTGGCCGAGCTCCTCCTCCGCTTCCTCCAGGTGCACCGGCGTCAGCAGCGGCTTCTTCTTGTACGCCGTCATTTCCTGCGTGCACACAACACTCACTCACAACCTTTGTCAAGTGCAACAATGACGACAGTGCTCGACAACACAGCATGAGCGATGGGCTCATGCTGTGTGGTTGAGCTGTGAAGATTGTACATTAATTTGTGCGCAAAATTCACGCAGTTTGGACTTTTACCTAAACCTTAACCGCTTGGTTTCCAAAGCGGCCGGCCCGCCCCAATAACGTTACTACCGTTGGCTTCCAAAGGGACCGTTGGCTTCCAAAGGGGCCAGCTGGCCCCCAAAACCGTATGCATTAGATGGCCGCACAATTTCGTCCATTGCTCTTTTGTTCCAATTCTATTGTTTCAAGAGAGTTTATTGATCTAACTTCATTCATTAGTTTACGAAATATCTGGGTCTATTCTCAAATTCGCGACGGGCGAAAATGGCGTGGAAGCCAAGAGGGGTAAGCATAATAAATAGGTGGGAAGTCAAGAGTTTAAAGGAGATTCTAGAACCTCGGACATCGTACAAGTCTCCAAAGCCTATGGTCGCCCTCAACGAAGTTCCACAACCGCAGATATTGCAAAGGTCTAGCCATCTCGGTTTTCGAGACTCATCAATAACACTAAACCACCACAACCCTTTTCCTGTTTCGTAATATTCCAATATTGGCTTAAGTCAGACTAATCCTGTATAATAAGTTTGTTGGATAATCTCATCAAGCGCCATCCCTGAGCATGTCCCAATCCTGACTAATAGCACTAATAGCACACTCATGATGCTTTTTTTTATTGAAAGTGCGACTGTACCACCCATAAGGTGTCCAACGAAGCCCATGGACATTCGGGCGTATGCGGGGGTGGCGAATGCCATGCCGGCCTGATAGGTGCCTGTTGCAGGACCCGACTGAATGTACTTGGGGGGAAATACATGGACATCCCTGCCGCTCTCCCGAGCGTTCCAGTTTACCAAAGAAAGATCTGCAGAACCGATTGGTACGCATCCGCGGTAAGTCCTGTTTCTAAGGATGCAGCAAAAGAGACAGCGGGATCGCGTTAAACACCTCCTCCGAGCATTCCTGAAGCAGTCCTATGCCGACTACGACACTTCTAATTCAGTTTCCAAATAAAACTGTAGGTTCCCATTCCATTCACCTTACTAGGTGGTGAGGGTTTAACCCGTTTCGACCGACTCAACTGCACTGAATTGAAGGTCAGTCGAAATGGCTATGAAAATAGTTGTTCTTTTCCGGTCAGTTCAGTGCAGTCGGCACGCCAAAGTGGGAGCACTGACGCGGCACCTAATTAACCCTTAGGTATGATGAGCTGACATCGCTGATGTAGAATATGATATAGCCAACCGAGGCAGGTTCCATAACAAAAAAGTAGGTTCAATGGAATATGAGCAAGAATGTATTGGCTAACCCGGTCGTATCTGGCCTTGTCCTTCTCCGAGAGCTGCTCGTACTTGGACTTGGTGTCGGGGTCGCAGGCGGCCCAGCGCCGGCCCAGCTCCTTGGCGATGTCGCCCATTCCGTACTCTGGGTTGTTGGCCTTCACCTTCGACCTCTCGTCGTTGCAGAACCAGAAGAATGCCGACCTGCACCATTCTCATATTTTATTTTTGTCTGACAGTATGAACAAATTGAAAGAATACAAAATTACAAAATGCAACTCTGTTGTTTATTCAACAGACTAGACGCCAGATTGTGGCTCTTCGTAAATATCTTTATATTTTGGAATTTTATACATACCAGGACTATTAAGTTAATTCATGCTTAGTAAGTACACAGTTGGAAGTATAATTAAGCGCTTCAAACAAGAAAAAAACTAATTTCAATGACCGCAGACTCACAGCGATCGCTTGGGCGCGTTGGGATCCTTGATCTGTTTCCGCTTGCGGCCGCGCCCGATCTTCTCGCCCTTGGGCGGTACATAGTTCTGCATCTCCAAGTCGTAGCGCTTCTTGTCCTGCTCCGCCATCTCGTGGAACCGCTGCTTCTCCTTGTCTAGCATGGTCTGTGCAACACACACAACCACACCTTCACACATTTGCTGTGACATCATTAAACTTCTGCACACAAGGTGTTTCATTTCAAGATATCCCAGGATATAAAATAAAATCCTATTTCTATAATGATATTTACTAGAAATGTAAATTGTCACATAACCTCATAGCCTTGAGAAACAATAAATGCAGATATCTGTTATTTATTACATTTAATTGTCTACAGAAGTACAATGAGCAAGTCTCCTAATTTTTATTTTTAAATTTAATGCCAATGGATAGTCTAAGCCAGGCTGAGAATGACAGTGAAAGAATTTTTTCAATATCTTTTGAAACGGCGAAGCTATAGGACCTGAAAGTTGATAGGTAACTATAAAAGTGCGACATTGAACGCGCATAGCGCGTGACGTCATAACTGCACGACGCAAGCATGCCGCCCCGCCGGCATCTCATATCCGCTGCCACCGCCGCGCATCGCTGCTGCAAGTTTAGCAGTTTCTATGATACCTAATCTCGTATACCTAAAGATTACACTTTTTATTATGTGTAGAAAAGCTACAGAAACGTTAACTATTATACACATATTAATTAGGAAGTTTCCTATTTTTTTTATTTAATGCCATCGGATAGTCTAAGCCAGGCTGAGAATGACAGTAAAAGATTACGAAATAGGAATATGAACATTCTTGGATACCTAAAGGTTACATTTCATGTAGAAAAGATGCAAAAAGTTTATCTACTATACATATATTGGTTAGGTAGTAGTAGGCAGGTAAGTACTTACTTCGCGAGTTTGACTCCTCTGATTTCGGCACTACAGTATGATGGATTATTGTGAAAAAAATCCATAATCATGCCTACATCTACGCTTGGCAGGTTACTGGAGTCACCACGATCAAAATCTTTCTCCATTATTTGGTTTTTACTAGTCACAATAAAGATATTTCGTACGCGTACGGACGGACCCGGCGCGGCGTGCGAACGGCACGAGGAGACTAGTGCGACTGTGACGTCACATGGCACCCGGCTGAATGTAATTTTGGCGCGATGGGATTTTCGAAGTAGCAAAACTAAAAATTGTAATAACTTGGTCATTTCACAAGATATCACAATAATTATTTCAGTGGTAGCATCGTGAACCTTAATCCTATTAAATAAGAGTGATATTTATAGCATTTTCGTATAAAGGAGACTTCCTCATTGGATGCAAATTTTTTTTATAAATTTTTAAGTGCGCTTAAAAGCGCCGCAGGACCAGAGTATAGGACATGACCCTAAACAGCTAAATCCACTAAATTAATTCTCTACTTCTACATATACATATTTGTGAGAGATGGATGTGTATTTCATAATTGGTGCAGGCATGGACCAAAAACATCCCCACTTTATGACAAGCAAGATGAAAATGGAACAAACAACTCACACTCCACCTCTCGGCGCACTTCTTGGAGAACGCGGCGAAGATGACGTTCTCGTCCGGGTGCTTCTTCTTGTGCTCCTCCCGGCACGTCTGTACGAAGAATGCATAGGCGGTCATGCGGCCGCGCGGCTTGTTGTCCGCTCGTCCCCGCGGCATCCTCTTGCCTGCGTTGGCCTGCGCTATCAGCGCCTGCTGCTGCAGGATAGCTTGCTGCTGCACTTGCTGTTGCAGCTCCTGCCACATACAACATTACATCGTCAAAAGGCGTCGGCGGACTGTCCGCTCATCCCGGCGGCATCCTCCTGTGCTGTGGCTGTAAGCTAACAGCAAAGTAGTCAAGCATGGTCAGTTTCATAAAATACCTGGATTGAGGGAGATACACAAGCCGAGGTTTCCTGTCGAAACAAAATGACAAATAGTAAAAAAGAAAAGTGTGTAGGTGGGTACCTGTAGAGTTGGCTGGTGCTGCTGCACGGCCTGCTTGAGCGCAGCCTGGATGTGCTGCTGCTGCACGGCCTGGATGTGCTCCTGCAGGGTCTGGTGCTGCTGCAGCGCCTGCTGCGCCTGCTGCTGCAGCGCTTGCTGCAGCGACTGTTGCTGCAGCACCTGCGCGCAGGGATTGTACACCTTCAAGTGGATGGACGCTTGTTGCGCTGGCGCCGGCTCAAACTATCCAAGTGTGAGAATAAATCGTTTTTACAAGATGGGAGTATAGACCAAAAATTAATCTAAAATTTAACTTCAATGTTCAGCGTTAGTCCCATACACCAACACGCATTTATAATCGCTGCTCATACATAGCCACACAAACACATTATTTATGGTATATGTATGTTTATTTTCCTATTCTTCTGACATCGGAAATGGCGGACAAGAAGGCGAGAGATGGAACTGCAGAAGCAATGATGAGGCGATAACGGCGGCATCCGTGACATTGCAACCATGACATTGACAACCGTGACATTGATCACCAGCAGAGGAAAGGAGCATCCTACTGATGATATTGTCCAACTTTTCGAAGAGAGCCTCCGCCAAACTGACAATCTTCCCCTCCTGGGCACACAAAAGGCATGGATTTACGATAACTACCTGACATCAAAACTTTCATGGCCATTTCTCGTCTACGACTTCACAAAGCAAAACCTGACTAAATTAGACTCGTATGTGACCAGATTCCTGAAATCATGGTTTGGACTGGCTCACCCGGCTGATCCAGATCTCACAATAACTTTGGACTGAACATTAAGAAACCGTCGATATTTTATCAAAAGGCGAGAATAGCCAAACGATGTATACTCAAAGACTCCAATGATAGCGCTATTCAAGCCTTACCCAACACATCACTATTAGATGAACTGGAATCGAGACTCGACTTCTACAAATCATTCCAAGTTGGTACACGCACCAATAGATCTGGATTGGGCATAGAAACAGCAAAGTCTGATAAAGAAAATCTGAAAGGTTTTGCTCAGGAGGACATGGAACAAGGCTTCAAACTTCACGCCTTAAACCTAGAAATGCAGAATGATTGGCTAACAGTGGGTGACTTCTGCATCCCTCCTGCATTGAAGTGGAAATCCATAATATACAACTGGTCCCCTGAGCTGCTTAAGTTCTACTTAAATGCATTCCAGCTTACTCTCCCCGACCCGAGTAACCTAGTTAGATGGGGGAAATCTACAAATAGACTATGCCCGTCATGTAAGGAGTTCGTAGGCACGGCCAAACATTTGTTATGCGGATGCAAAATACTACTTGAGCGAGGCCAGTATTCCTACCGTCATGATAAAGTCCTCCAAATCATCAGAGAGGAATTCGTCAATTGCACGGACCAGGAAAGGGCAAACCAGTAGCGGCTTCCAGAAGGTCAACTTTGTGAAACCTGGAGCCAATAAGCTGCCCAAAGATAGGACTAAACCTTCTTCAATTTTGGGAGCAGCAAAGGATTGGGAATTGTTGATGGACACACATGAGAAGCATTACCAAATGCCTTCGGAAATCTGTACCACAGCATTAAGACCGGACATACTCATATTCTCAAAAGCGACAAAGCATGTAGTACTTGTTGAACTTACAGTTCCATGGGAAAGTAACATACCGAAGGACCACAACATCAAACTTAACAAGTACTGCAACTTAGTAGACCGGATTGTGAGAAACGGATTCAAGACTGATCTCTTCGCTGTGGAAGTCGGAGCAAGAGGACTACCAGCGAAGTCGCTCTACAGTCTCTTCAAGAATCTAGGGCTCCCAAGATCGACGCTAAGCTCATATATGGAGAGAGCTTCGAAAACGTCACTGGAAGCATCCTACAGAATATGGATAGGTAGAGAGAGGGAGGTCGAGAGCGGGACTGGTGGTTTCCCCGCGTCCTAGTCAACGCAGACTAGCTGACGAGGGCTTGATGCGAGCCGAAACGTGAAGCATGCGCGGGAAATTTAGAGTGGCCACTCGCTAGTCCCGGCCTCGATTAATACCCTCCTCTACTGCCGATGGGCCCGGATATGTTTGGTGAAGCCATCGCAAGCTTAGATCCACACCTTCCTTTCACATGAGTTGAAGTTTGACCTGGGATGCGCGTGGGTGCAACGTCACACTTCAGCTACGATCGCGGGCACTTTTTTAAGTAATTTGAAAATTGTAGTGATTGCATTTCACGGATTTGTGGAAGGAGTGCTTTAAGAGTACTGGAGTGGAAAGAGGAACTGTGTAGTGCAAAGGCCCCCACTGGCTGAGTTGCAGGCGAGTTCGGAAGGAGAAGGCCATACTATGTACCCAGGTCACAATAGATTAGATAGTTCCCAGTCGGCGGCGGCGAAGAAGAATAAGAAGAATCCTTCAGACGTCAGTAGCGCTCTTAATAGCTAATGATCACTGTGACGACGTAGGTAATTCATAGCTAATTCTGGCAATTTTTCTCATTGAAAGGTGCTAGTGGTGCCGATTTGTGCTTAAATTTACTAGCAACTATGACAGGGCAACACGTCACCTTCACACAGAAAATAATTATTGAAAATGAAAAAAAAATGTCACTTTTGTTGTTGTTGTTGTGTGACAAGACAACTGACATTTCCACTGACACTGGACTATGTTTAGGTTTACCGTAATTCGTGTTACCCGTATTCGATAGTATGTTTCGTTACCTTTATTTTGATATATGACTTGTATGGGGAAATTATACATTTCTGGTCAGAAAAAATCGGAAAAAAATGTCGAGCGTCTTTTGTTTTGCCTGGAGTTCAAAAAATCCGTCTATGCTTCTAAATAAGTGAATCCTGAAGTTTTTGGTATGACTGCGTGCGTAATTTCAGTAAAATAAGAGTGAACACTGATTATTGATATTAAATTCATAAGCTTGCGAGATATTAGAATTTGTGCGGGAACGCACGCGCCAAAATTTCGCGTTTTTGCGCGCGGCGAAAAGGGCTGGGACTCAAGGGTAGGTAAGCATTTTAATATGGCGGGAGTGAAAGGGTTAACTCCCCGTGCATGTCGTAAAAGGCGACTAAGTGATAAAGACAAGATGCCGTGTTAAAGGGTTGTACGTTGACGCTCGGGTGGTGCTACTCCAGCCACCCGAGCAAGTGGCCCTAAGCATATTTAAAAATTTGTGAAGCCTACAGGTAAATGTTTTTTAAAATTAACTTAAAAGTTGGGGTGCCAGACAAAATTATGCAGATGCAGTAAAGAATACCAGAGATCAGCGAGAATCTCAGCCAACCAATATACTAGAATCTCTTCTTATCAAACAATCGGAGAAAATTGACACTCTAGTACAACAAATAGGAAACTTAGTGGGCCTAATTACCGTACTCGTCGGCAAAATTCATTAACAACTTGAGAATTGCCGCATGGAACACTAATGGACTTGCAGCAAACAAGCACGAAGTGGAATTACTACTGGCTAATTACAAATTAGATATCTTGCTCTTATCCGAAACACATCTTACAGACCGAAGGGCGTTTACACTGAGGGGATACTCATGCTATCTTACTAATCATCCAGATGACACTGCCCACGGAGGAACTGCTATAATAATAAAAAGCAGTATCAAACATCATGAATTGTGCGAGTACCGACATGATTACTTACAGGCAACTTCCATATCAGTTGATGACTGGCAGGGTCCACTATCTGTGTCGTCCATATACTGTCCTCCAAAACATCGCATTAATGAAGAAATGTTTACCCAATTCTTTGGTACGCTCGGCCATAGGTTCCTGGTTGGCGGTGATTGGAACGCAAAACATAGACACTGGGGCTCAAGAATGACATTGACAAGAGGGCGAAATCTAAAAAGATGTATGGATAGCAACAATTTGGAAGCAGTGTCGACCGGAGAGCCAACTTACTGGCCGACTGATCCGAAGAAGACTCCAGATCTTCTTGATTTCTTTGTCTCAAAAGGTATAACCGAATTGTATCATAGCATTGAATCTTGCCTGGACAGTTCATCGGATCACACACCTATTATAATGACGCTGAGTACCATGGTTGTTATAAAGCAGAAGCCTTGCACACTCTATAACAAGAAAACTGACTGGAGTGCATTCCAGGACCACCTGGAGACGAACATAAATCTACAAATTTCCCTCAAAACATCAGATGAAGTTGAGGATGCGGTATTCACCATCACGAACGCTATCCAAGAATCCGCGTGGAAATCGACTCCCTGTCACTCAGGCAAAACAAAACCCGAAAATTACCCTTTGGAGGTTAGGGAAAAGGTTGCAGAAAAACGCAGACTAAGGCGACAGTGGCAAAATGGCAGACATCCAGTAGACAGAGTAAGACTCAACAAGGCTAAACGAGAACTCAAATCATTAATCGAGAATGTGAAAAATGAGACACTACAAAACAAACTCGAAGGACTGTCTCCGACAAGACACGATGAGCACTCCCTCTGGAAGATAGTAGAGACCTCCGGGAAGCCTCAAAAGTCTGTTCCACCTCTGAGACGAGCTGATGACACATGGGCCAGAAGTTGTAAGGAGAAGGCTGACGTGTTTGGTGATTTTCTGCAAAAGGTGTTTCAACCCAATGTCTCAAATGACAAGGCAACAGAGGCGGAGATTGACGAGTACCTACAGAGCGACCAGCAAATGTCTTTGCCACTGAAACTTACAACTCCAAGAGAAGTGGTAAGGCTGATCAGGCGGCTACAAAACAAACGGGCACCAGGACATGACTTGATTACAGCCGAAGTGCTTAAAAAACTGCCAAGGAAAGCTGTAGTATTCCTGACTGTTCTTTTCAATGCCATGCTCAGACTGCATTATTTCCTGCGACTGTGGAAAGTGTCTCAGATAATAATGATCTACAAAGATGGAAAACCACCAAACGAAGTTTCCTCCTACCGACCAATCAGCCTGCTTCCCGTCATGTCGAAAGTATTTGAAACAATTTTCCTAAGTCGTCTAAAGCCAATAATGACTGAAGAAAACATCATACCTGACCACCAATTTGGATTCCGATCCCAACATTCGACAATCGAGCAGGTACACCGTGTTGTACAAAAGGTAAGACACACATTCGAGAAAAAGGAATACTGCTCGGCGGTGTTCCTGGATATACAGCAGGCCTTTGATCGAGTCTGGCATAAAGGACTACTATATAAGATAAAGAAAACACTCCCAAACACGGTACACATGACAATAGCCTCGTATCTGGATGGGCGGTCGTTCCAAGTGAAGTTTGGAGAGGAGTACTCCCCCTTCCACGTATGCGGAGCAGGAGTTCCGCAGGGATCAGTCCTTGGCCCGGTATTGTATACCATCTACACAGCTGACTTACCGGAATCAGATAACATCCTCAGCGCAACCTATGCTGACGACACGGCATGCCTTGCAAGCAGCGTTGACCCTATACTGGCATCAAACATACTACAGAAACACCTCCACAAAGTTCAAACATACTACAGAAACACCTCCACAAAGTTGATGAATGGCTAAACAAGTGGCGTATACAAGCAAGCTCATCGAAGTCCGCACACATAACTTTCACTTTGAGGCGTGGTGACTGTCCACCGGTACAGATGAAAGGCGAGACTCTACCCCACAAAACTGTCGTCAAATACCTGGGTTGCCATCTGGACAGAGGACTCTACTGGAAGACACACATTCTGACAAAAAGGGATCACCTTAAGATCAAATTTAATAACATGTACTGGCTGCTTGGTGGACGATCCCGACTTTCATTGGCAAACAAACTCCTAGTATACAACCTGATTCTCAAGCCTGTTTGGACCTACGCCATAGAACTGTGGGGGTCAGCTAGCACATCCAACACGGAATTACTCCAACGCGTCCAGAACCGAATCCTGCGATGTATTAGCAAAGCCCCATGGTTCTCTCGGAATGATGAGATCCACCAATACCTAGAAGTTCCAACTGTGAAGGAGGAAATCCAGAAGCGGTCAATAAAATATAAGATCCGCCTCCAGCAGCACGTAAATACTCTGGCGGTGGGCTTATTGGACAGAACAAACGTAGTGTCGCGACTAAAGCGGCAAAATGTACCGGCCGAGCAGTTATAATCCTGCTGCACAATTAAAGTCGAAGCTGTAGTTGATGGACAGCAGCTTCCAAAAGGAAAATTACATGCAACGAATCTGATAAAGGCTATAAAGCTGATGACAGATGGAGCACGGAGAAAAAAAAAAAAAAAAAAAAAACTTAAAAGTTAATCAATCGAACATGTTTCGTTCATTAAAGATTTACGGATTAAAGATTTTCTATTCAGATTCAGTCTGTATGCCAGTGTATGGTTTCACAAAATATGAAAAGCACGGAGTGATACAAGATGTCAGCTCACCTGCTGCTGGTTCTGCTGCAACGTCTGCTGCTACTGCTGCAGCGACTGTTGCTGGCTCTGCTGTTGCTACTGCTGCTGCAGCGACTGCTGGCTCTGCTGGTGCATGGAGTCATACAAGATGTCAGCTCACCTACTGCTGGATCTGCTGCAGTGTCTGCTGCAACGTCTGCTGCTACTGCTGCAGCGACTGTTGCTGACTCTGCTGTTGCTGCTGCTGCTGCAGCGACTGCTGGCTCTGCTGGTGCATGGCGTCATACAAGATGTCAGCTCACCTGCTGCTGGTTCTGCTGCAGTGTCTGCTGCAACGTCTGCTGCTACTGCTGCAGCGACTGTTGCTGGCTCTGCTGTTGCTGCTGCTGCTGCAGCGACTGCTGGCTCTGCTGGTGCATGGAGTCATACAAGATGTCAGCTCACCTGCTGCTGGTTCTGCTGCAGTGTCTGCTGCAACGTCTGCTGCTGCTGCTGCAGCGACTGTTGCTGGCTCTGCTGTTGCTGCTGCTGCTGCAGCGACTGCTGGCTCTGCTGGTGCATGGACTGCTGATTTTGCTGCTGGTTGCTGCCTGACTGCTGCCCGCTCTGCGACTGTGGGCTCGACTGTTCCTGTTGAAGCATATTGCAATTCTTTGTAGAATCACTACTATAATACTACAACTATAGAGGAGAAAGTAGAGAGGAGTTGGACCAGTGGCGGTTCCCCAGGTGAAGCAAGTGAAGCACCGCCTCACTTAATTATCTTGAAAGTAAAGAAAAAAAAAACATTTCAAAATATCAAGAAAGAAAACTTAAAAAAGTCAAGTATATCCGATCCGAACTGATCACAATATTAGCGCGGCGGCGGCGCGGAGGAGGCGGAGGCGGCTGGTGCGACGCGCGCGACGAAATACGTTAAAGATGTGTTAGTGCATCAACACCACCAACACAGCACGCACACACACACAGACGTGACGTGTGACGTGTCACGTACGGCATGGCATATGGTGACTCACCCCGGTCCGGTGCGGCGACGAATCGCTTATTTTGATATCGCTTCACCAAGCGTAAAGACAACAGGTTGACCTTGGAGGCTTTGGATGTAGGGAGCAGCTGAGGCTCTGATAAATGGCGCCGAACGAGACATCTATATCCAATTAAAAGAATGCAGAGCGAGATGGGGCGATTCACGTTTTCTATAAGTCGGTTTGTTTTACCTCCGTGATTAACATGATGGCGAAATTCGCATTAGTTAGGGTAAGTTTCATAGCTCAATGGTATATGCTTCGCTTTTCAATCTAGTGACGTTGGTTCGAATCTCACTTATGCGAATTCTTTTTTTTTTGTTTTTAGGGTTCCGTATCCGGTACCTATTACTAAGCCTACGCCGTCTGTCTGTCTGTCTGTCCGTCCGTCCGTCTGTCTTTTTTTTTTATGTAATCCGGTATGGGTGGCTGAGCCGGAGGGGCCAAAGCGCATGCTCCGACCAGCCAATATCACCTCCGAGAAGGTAGGTGCCATACCGGAGACTTCCCTGGATTGCTGGCTATACTGGACTAGAGGAGAACACAGCCGAGGCTGCTATGCGGCAGCAGCAGGTGTAGGTATGCATGCACGTAAATTTTTTCGTCAGAAAAAAACTCATTGTTACACGTCGACCAGATTCGAACCTCGCACCTCTCGCATTTGAAGCCAATGCCCAAACCACTCGGCCATCCGCCGCTTGTCTGTCCGTCCGTCCGTCTGTCCGAGGCCTGTATCTCTTGAACCGTAATTGGTAGCCCGTTGAAATGTTCACAGAAAATGTGTTATTATCAGACATCGGAATCCGCGGGGCAGGAATACGACCTTGTTAGGGATTGACTACGGCGATCAATAAACAATCGACACTGTTATCGATACTCATATTTATTTGTTTATTGTATTTTATTCATGTCATATTTCAGACCTGAATACTTATATACCTACAGTACTTATATAAACATGTATACTTTATGTTAACGATTAAGTAAATATAATACATATTTATATAAGGTCTTTCAAAATTAGTTCATAGTACGCTAAGGGGGGGTTCTGTATCATATAGGGAGTAAAACCTATATAAAAATTTTTGGACCTTGGGCTTCTTTTTAAGTAAAAAATTTTGTTATGTAGGTATTTAAATAAAAAAATAGGTGGTTGATTTTTATAACCTAATCGATTCAGTTTCATAACAGTAACAAAAAAGTCTTCACGACCATTATGATGTAACATGTGTAAGTTGGTAAAAAAATTAAATTATTTCTATTCCATACTAATAAAACTAATATTGTGGTTTGAACAGATTTGTATTGTACCTGCAAAGTAAATACAACATTTGTTTATTATATTTTATTTTCTATAGAAATACTCTTAGTTTTAATAATCGACATTATTCCATATTATTCTAAAATAACGATCGATTTTCGATATTTGTGGATACATTGTCCCATCACTAAACAACCTTGAATCATTCGTGCCCCGCGGATTCCGATGTATGGTTATTATGGCCGATATAACAAAAAATTATGAAAATAAGAAAAAAGTAAAAAACTCACGGGGGTTCCCATAGATGGCGCGCGCGCATACACTTTTTGGTTTCAAAAAGTGTATGCGCGCGCGCCATCTACCAAATAGATGATGAATCATTTTCTAATCGTGACTAACTAATATGAAGTATTTCATAACACGCCATCTAGATGGCGTGGCGTGTTATGAAATTCATCTAGTGGCGCTAGCCGTGACATGGCGATACGGTACCCTCGGTGCGCGATTCGATAGTAGTTTTTGGTTAAGTATTGTTAGGGCCAAAAAAAATTAGGTTTAGGTTTTTCAATTTATCATAAAGTAATAGCAATGTAGGTGGATTTTTAGTCGCCTCACTAAGATTTATAGGTCAAAGCCGCCACTGAGTTGGACAAGCAAACTGGGTGACGTACCCAGTTTGCTTGTCCAACTCCAGTCCTCCAAAACGTCGGTCGAAACGGCTATGTAAATAGATCGTGTTTTCCGTCCAGTTCATTGTAGCCGACATGAAATGAAGGAAAGCACTGACATAACACCTAGTTCACCCGGGGTTATGGGCTGACATCACGGATGTTGCAGGTGATGTAGTCAACTGTGTCAGTTTCAATAAAAAAAAAATTTTTAACCTGTTCGAAAACGAGTATTCATGGGACGTTGGTTAAAAATGTTTTTTCTCTTGCCTGTACAAAATATTTCTTAAAGCGAATCTGTCCTAAACCGAATAAAGGTTATTATTGTATTTTCATTAAAGAATGAACATAAAACCAGGTTTTGCTTATTTTAAAGGTTTCCGTCACCAAAAAAAGTTTGAGAACCGCTGGAATAGTGCTTTCCAATCTTCATTCCCTGGTGAAAAGACCGAAGAATGCCCATTGACCAGGTTATTTCTCATTAAGCTCGTAAACAATGTATGTATTGGATGCGTCTTAGATTCTGAAAAATGTGGTAGGTACTTACTATCCTCCAAACTAATTCTAAACCACAAAATCATGAAACATTATAATTAGGGATGCCACGATTACGATTACATTAATCGTCGATTATCAGCCATTTAACGATTAATCAAAATTGTTGATTATTAGTACGATTATTTAACGATTAACAATTAGTGCATTGTACCATCTAAAAATCATCTATTCGCCGCGACGGCACACCATACGAATTTTATGCTTAGTTTTAGGTAAAGTCCTTTCTTTGCTATCATAAAACGGAACTTTGTATCAAATAAAATATATACGTACGATATTTTTGGCAGAAATACGATAATTTTTACAATACTGGTAAAAACACAGGAGCATTTGCAAATGCTCTGTTCCTTAAGGCGGTGACAAACGCCAAATACGCAAAACATGCAAAAAGTGCGACAAAGAAGGTCCAAAACTGACCAATTGACACACATTCAGAAAATTAAAAAAATACCAACCTATATTTTGGTTCCTTACCAACAAAGTGCATTGCTGGTTTTTTTTATAATGAGTAAAAGTAAGTAATAAACATAAAATTAAAAATATATAAAAAAAGCATGAATTTTTGAAAATCTGAGTATGTGTGTATTATTACAATTTTACAATACCACCGATTCAAAGGTCACAAAGCTCTGAGAAAACTCTATTAAATTTTTTTTATTATTTTATCCACGAAAGGAGATAAAAATAAAAAACAAAAAACGCCTACATGAAATTATTGACGTAATTCTTCAGTCGGAAGGGTAAAATTTTTGCCTTCGTCAATTTAGCAGGCACTTCAATACTAGATACAATTTTAGTTCCGGGCTCGCTTGCTCGCTCCTGCCCTGCTGCGCCCGCGTGTCGGTCGTCATTTCTGTCTTCTGTGTTTGGATCGAATGGAAAAAAGATAGGTGGTTAGGTATATTTGTACCGTGTGGGATGGTAATTTAAAATAATAGCCCCACTGCATCTCTCCCCGTGCATGTCGTAAAAGGCGACTGAGGGATTTTTTTATGTAAACTGACACAGTTTGCTATATCACCTATAACATCCGTGATGTCAGCCCATAACACCGGGTGAACTTAGGTGCCATGTCAGTGCTTCCCTTTGGTCGTGCCGGCTACACTAAACTGGATGGAAAATACAAACTATTTCGGGATATGACTCCCTTCTTTTTTTCCGTCCAGTTCAGTGAAGCCGGTACGACCGAAGAAAAGCACTGACATAGCACCTACTTCACCAGTTGTTACGAGCTGACATCTCGGATGTTGTATTGTAGGTGATGTTGCCACCGTGTCATTTTCCGTACCAGTATACAGTACGACCGTATCAGTAATATCTCTCTTCTGTGGTATCTATCAGTATACGCTCCGGTACGTAACTTGACGGGGCGTTATATGCATGGCTTTCGTTGGTATAACCACAGAATAACTAATAGGTACTGTGGTATAACCATAGAATACTTATAATACTGGCGTATAGAAGCGACGCTCCGCCTCGAAGCGAGTTTGCTTCCCCCCGCGCCCCGCAGCCCGCGAGCGCTGTCTGGTCGACTTCTGGCGGACGGCTAGTCAGGCTGGCACCGACTGTCGAGAGGAGAGCGAGCGCACCTTCGAGAGGGAGTAGTAGCTACTTACACGTACGCGCGCGGTTCTTTCGCACTCACAGCACAGAACAACGATCGGGCCGGCCGCGCCCGCGCGCGCGGTGGACTTCAAACCTCCTTGTTCGCACTTACTTAGAGATGCAAGGCGCAATTTTGCACAAAAATTTCACTTGAAATTTTGCAGTGAAATTTTGCACTTTCTGCAAAATTACTGTGAAATTTTCATTCTTATGTGAAATAATGAAATTTATGTTACACAAATCAGATATCAATTTGGTTTCTTATTCTTCTTCTTGAGTCAATTTTAATGTCCTACTACTGAGCGCAAGCCTTTCCCATGAACATGGAAGGGAATTGTTATACATTTCCACGTGACAAGCTGGATTGGAAGCGGTGTCCACAACAATTTTATATGTACTGCTGTGCACAGGTTTCCTCACGGTGTTTTCCTTCACCGGAGCGAATCTTAATCATATGAACATTTAAAAAAAGTGGCCGCCATTTTGAACTTTTTAGTTACTGGACCGATTGCTTTCAAAGTCGATATCTGGGTGTCTGTGTGGGCTCTGAATACGAATCCGTTGTCAAAATTTAAAAAAAGTGGCCGCCATTTTGAACTTTTTAGTTACTGGACCGATTGCTTTCAAAGTCGATATCTGGGTGTCTGTGTGGGCTCTGAATACGAATCCGTTGTCAAAATTTAAAAAAAGCGGCTGCCATTTTGAACTTATTAGTTACTGGACCGATTGCTTTCAAAGTCGATATCTGGGTGTCTGTGTGGGCTCTGAATACGAATCCGTTGTCAAAATTTAAAAAAAGCGGCTGCCATTTTGAACTTTTTAGTTACTGGACCGATTGCTTTCAAAGTCGATATCTGGGTGTCTGTGTGGGCTCTGAATACGAATCCGTTGTCAAAATTTAAAAAAGTGGCCGCCATTTTGAACTTTTTAGTTACTGGACCGATTGCTTTCAAAGTCGATATCTGGGTGTCTGTGTGGGCTCTGAATACGAATCCGTTGTCAAAATTTAAAAAAAGTGGCCGCCATTTTGAACTTTTTAGTTACTGGACCGATTGCTTTCAAAGTCGATATCTGGGTGTCTGTGTGGACTCTGAATACGAATCCGTTGTCAAAATTTAAAAAAGTGGCCGCCATTTTGAACTTTTTAGTTACTGGACCGATTGCTTTCAAAGTCGATATCTGGGTGTCTGTGTGGACTCTGAATACGAATCCGTTGTCAAAATTTAAAAAAAGTGGCCGCCATTTTGAACTTTTTAGTTACTGGACCGATTGCTTTCAAAGTCGATATCTGGGTGTCTGTGTGGACTCTGAATACGAATCCGTTGTCAAAATTTAAAAAAGTGGCCGCCATTTTGAACTTTTTAGTTACTGGACCGATTGCTTTCAAAGTCGATATCTGGGTGTCTGTGTGGACTCTGAATACGAATCCGTTGTCAAAATTTAAAAAAAGTGGCCGCCATTTTGAACTTTTTAGTTACTGGACCGATTGCTTTCAAAGTCGATATCTGGGTGTCTGTGTGGACTCTGAATACGAATCCGTTGTCAAAATTTAAAAAAGTGGCCGCCATTTTGAACTTTTTAGTTACTGGACCGATTGCTTTCAAAGTCGATATCTGGGTGTCTGTGTGGACTCTGAATACGAATCCGTTGTCAAAATTTAAAAAAGTGGCCGCCATTTTGAACTTTTTAGTTACTGGACCGATTGCTTTCAAAGTCGATATCTGGGTGTCTGTGTGGACTCTGAATACGAATCCGTTGTCAAAATTAAAAAAAAGCGGCCGCCATTTTGAACTTCTTAGTTACTGGACCGATTGCTTTCAAAATCGATATCTGGGTGTCTGTGTGGGCTCTGAATACGAATCTGTAGTGAACATTTAAAAAAAGTTGCCGCCATTTTGAACTTTTTAATTACTGGACCGATTGATTTCAAAATCGATATCTGGGTGTTTGTGTGGACTCTGAATACAAATATGTAGTGAATATTTAAAAAAAGTTGCCGCCATTTTGACCTTTTTAGTTATTCGACCGATTGCTTTCAAAATCAATATCTGGGTGTCTGTGTGGACTCTGAATACGAATCCGTTGTCAAAATTTAAAAAAAGCGGCTGCCATTTTGAACTTTTTAGTTACTGGACCGATTGCTTTCAAAATCGATATCTGGGTGTCTGTGTGGACTCTGAATACGAATCCGTTGTCAAAATTTAAAAAAAGTGGCCGCCATTTTGAACTTTTTAGTTACTGGACCGATTGCTTTCAAAGTCGATATCTGGGTGTCTGTGTGGACTCTGAATACGAATCCGTTGTCAAAATTTAAAAAAAGTGGCCGCCATTTTGAACTTTTTAGTTACTGGACCGATTGCTTTCAAAGTCGATATCTGGGTGTCTGTGTGGACTCTGAATACGAATCCGTTGTCAAAATTTAAAAAAAGCGGCTGCCATTTTGAACTTTTTAGTTACTGGACCGATTGCTTTCAAAATCGATATCTGGGTGTCTGTGTGGGCTCTGAATACGAATCTGTAGTGAACATTTAAAAAAAGTTGCCGCCATTTTGAACTTTTTAATTACTGGACCGATTGATTTCAAAATCGATATCTGGGTGTTTGTGTGGACTCTGAATACAAATATGTAGTGAATATTTAAAAAAAGTTGCCGCCATTTTGACCTTTTTAGTTATTCGACCGATTGCTTTCAAAATCAATATCTGGGTGTCTGTGTGGGCTCTGAATACGAATCCGTTGTCAAAATAAAAAAAAAACGGCCTCCATTTTGAACTTTTTAGTTACTGGACCGATTGCTTTCAAAATCGATATCTGGGTGTCTGCGTGGGCTCTGAATACGAATCTGTAGTGAACATTAAAAAAAAGTGGCCGCCATTTTGAACTTTTTAGTTACTGGACCGATTGCTTTCAAAATTGATATCTGGGTATCTGTATGGGCTCTGAATACGAATCCGTTTTCAAAATTTAAAAATAGTTGCCGCCATCTTGCACTTTTTAGTTTTGACTACAGATTCATATTTAGAGCCCACACAGACACGCAGATATCTATTTTGAAAGCAATCGGTCCAGTAACTAAAAAGTTTAAAATGGCGGCCACTTAATTTTGACTACAGATTCGTATTCAGAGCATACACAGACACCCAGACATCGATTTTGAAAGCAATTGGTCCAGTAACTGAAAAGTTCAAAATGGCGGCCACTTTTTTTAAATTTTGACTACAGATTCGTATTCAGAGCCTACACAGACACCCAGATATCAATTTTGAAATCAATCGGTCCAGTAACTAAAAAGTTTAAAATGGCGGCCACTTAATTTTGACTACAGATTCGTATTCAGAGCACACACAGACACCCAGACATCGATTTTGAAAGCAATTGGTCCAGTAACTGAAAAGTTCAAAATGGCGGCCACTTTTTTTAAATTTTGACTACAGATTCGTATTCAGAGCCTACACAGACACCCAGATATCAATTTTGAAATCAATCGGTCCAGTAACTGAAAAGTTCAAAATGGCGGCCACTTTTTTTTTATTTTGATTACAGATTCGTATTCAGAGCCTACACAGACACCCAGATATCAATTTTGAAAGCAATCGGTCCAGTAACTAAAAAGTTCAAAATGGCGGCCACTTTTTTTTAATTTTGATTACAGATTCGTATTCAGAGCCTACACAGACACCCAGATATCAATTTTGAAAGCAATCGGTCCAGTAACTAAAAAGTTCAAAATGGCGGCAAGTATACATTGAAAATTTCACTTTAGCTTCACATACGATTCGGCTTAAAAATAATAAAAATGGAATACCTATTGCAAAGTTTCCAAAATTTAGTGAAACTTTCACTGCAAAATTGTCGTTTAGTTAGCGAGTAAAAATAAAACATGTGCATATAAGTTGATGTTTTTCTTTTTTTCTTGCCCTCCAATAATGTTAAGAGGTACATATACATAGATAGTCATAATTAAAAATATTTCCTTTTAAATTACATCAAATATAATTTATAATATTGTCCACTACAAACTTCTCATAAAGAGTGCCAACCCTGTACCCAAGTTATCGAGGTCGCACCAATACACGCAAAGGCGCCCGCGTACGTGAGCAGTAGGTACACATTTTCGGCCGCTTCATAGAAAATGTGACTAGTGTCACGGGTGTGGTATAACGCTGTCTGCGCTTGAGATGCAAGGACTATAGAACCGTGCCTAAATAAAAGTAGCCTAGCAACAGCGGCGCGCTGCGGAGCGGGGGCGGCGGCGGCACTGTGGTGGCGCGGAGCGGTGACGACGCGGCGGCGCGGCGCGGCGCGGAGGAGCGGCGGCGCGGCGCGGAGGAGCGGCTTGTTATTGCTTGCTTGCATGCGTGAGTGGCACGCTGCTACTGAGTTACCGCACCGCACCGCACCCCACCGCACCGTGCCATGCTGCCGCCGCGCGCGCCGCGCGCGCCGGCCGGTACCTATGTTGCTATGATATTTGCCATACATACCTAAATGCCTATCTACCTATTACCTACCTACCTTTTTTTATTTTAGTTTTCATCGATAGTCTATTTAGAGGTTTATAAAAAGTGGTAAGTACATGAACTAAAATAATTTGGAAGAAATTACAATAAAATGTTATTTAGGTAAAATAATAAAAAATAAAAAATTAGAATCACGCATCAGTTACATAAGCCACAATCATTTTAATAATTAAAATAATAAAAAAGCAAAAAAAAAAAACATACGAAAGTGGGATTCGAACCCCGAACCATCAACTCTTTAGGCTGATAGCGACAAACTACGCTAAATGTGACTTGAACGTGCGAAGCGAAATTAGCAGTCGCATGGTACATTATGTAGAATTCCCGAATGCTCAAGGTCGTTGGCGTTTGTCACGGCCTTAAACAAGAATATCCCTGTTGTTAACTTTAACTATTAGGTAAGATGTAATGTTTAAGGTTACTTTGGTTTGATTACATTTAAAAAAAAAAGTAAAATGTAAAAAAAAAAAGTTTTCTTAATCGTTTCAGTTTCATGCCAGGAACGAAAAAGTCTTCCAACACATAGATCCCTTTCTTTCAGAAGTTGTGAAAAACATCAATTTTAGTTTTATTAGTATGGAATAGAAAGAATTTTATTTGTTTTACCAACTTACATGTTTTATATGTCAACTCACAAATTTTATATAGGTTTTACTCCCTATATGATACAGAACCCCCCCTTAGTGTACTATGAACTAATTTTGAAAGACATACATACATGCATACATACATAGCGTCACGCCTGTTTCCCGATGGGGTAGGCAGAGACAACGGATCTCCACGTGCCACGATCCTGACACACCTCTGCCGCCTCTTCCACTCCCATAATGTTCTTCATGCATGCTCGTCGGTTACGGGTACTACGCACTTGCCCCTTTTTGAACACATGCCCGATCTGGTCCAGGTAAGTGCGTCTAGGGCGACCCTTCCCGACTCTTCCACTCACATTTGCTTCATAAATTTCTTTCATTCTCATTCTCAGTCTCCTATCATCCATTCTTCCAACATGACCGAACCACCGAAGCATCCCTTTCTCAATCCTTGTCACTATATCTTCTTTCAGCCCACAGCGCTCTCGCACTACACTATTTCATTGTAAGTCCACACATACTCCTCAACGCGCGCATTTCCACAGCATTAATCCTGCTTTCATGCTTCTTCTGCCATGCCCAACTTTCACTCCCGTACATAAGTGTAGGGGCCAGCACTCCACCATGGACAGCCAAACGTGCCCTAGTTGACATGCTTTGGCTGCTCATAATAGCGTGCAACGCTCCATTCACTTGGTTGCCGGCTTTCACTCTCTTTTCTACATCTCCTTCACATTTTCCATCCCGCGTGAACATATTCCCCAGATATACGAATTCGTTCACTTGCTCCAGTCTCTCATTCCCAATCCTTACATCGCATTCGGACACTATTTCATTCCTTTCCAGTACCATTACTTTCGTCTTGTCTACATTCACTTAAATTCCCTTCCTTTTAAAGACCTTATACAACTCTTAGTTTCTTTCTACCACTTGTATGCCGATGACTTACAGCTATATCTGGGTGGTAGTACTGACGACATAGCTGGAATCATTGATGTGATCAATGCTGATCTGGCCACCATTTTTGGCTGGACCAGATCCTTTGGACTCATCGTGAATCCGAATAAGTCTCAGGTAATGATTGCCGGAAGTCCTCGACTACTATCGTCAAAAACCTGGGAATTCTTATGGATGACACGCTATCTTGGCAGGCTCAGGTCAACGAGGTCAGTCGAAAAGTCTATGCTGCGGCGCACTCCCTGAGACGGCTTCAGAACCTTCTTCCGACCACTACAAAGACAATTCTAGCACAATCGTTGCTTCTCCCCATTCTTGATTATGCAGATGTATGTTACCTGGACGTTACTGAGGAACTCCTGGACAAGCTTGAGCGTCTGCAAAACATGTGTATACGATTCATTTTCGGACTACGCAAGTACGACCATGTTTCAGAATATCGCAGACGTCTCAAATGGCTCCCAATCCGTTACCGCAGGAATTCCCACATTCTTAGTCTTCTTTACTCTTGTCTTAACAACCCCTCTGATCCCGAGTCCGATATCTTCCCGTTTTCAGAACCTATCTTCTCACGGTGTCCCACTTCGGTCTAGTCATGACAATATTTTAGCTATCTCCACTCATAAAACTGGTTTTTATACGAACTCATTTTCTGTTCACGCAGTGGAATTCACTACCACACTTTATCCGACATTGTAAATCGCTTCCCTTATTTAATATATTCCCTTATATTAATTATTTAGTAATTTATATGTATTAACCCTTCGGCTCCTCAAAACCCCGCGCGGGGTTTGTTAGGCGCGCGTCCGTCGGCTCCTCCAAACCCCGCGCGGGGTTCGGCGCGGCGCGGCGGCGCGCGGCTCATTATTTAATTCATCACTAATTCTACCAATTTTCGACCAAAGAACTGATTACTGGTATCACTTCTTGGTTAAAAGTACTAGAACTATTATCAAACAGACTGGGGGCAACACTTCACCTTCACACAGAAAATATTTTTTGAAAATGTCAAAAAAAAAAAGGCTCCCAAGCCAACTGACATTTCCACAGACACTGGAATACACAGATCTTGTACCGTATTTCGTGTACCCGTATTCGAGAGTACGTCTTATTAGCTTTATTTAGAGGTATGACTCGTCTATGGAAATTATACAGTTTTGGTCAGAAAAAATCGGAAAAAAATGTCGAGTGTGTTTTGTTTTGCCTGGAGTTTAAAAAATCGGTCTGTGCTTCTAAATAAGTGAATCCTGAAGTGTTTGGTATCACTAAATGCGCAATTTTAGTACGCAGATTACAGATAACAGATTATTGATGGATCGTTCGATTGAGGCGGGATATTCGAATTTGTGCGGGAGCGCGCGCGCCAAAATTTTGCGTTTTTGCGCGCGGCGAAAACGCCTGGGAGTCAACGGGCGTGCGCATATTGCATTGCGCGGGAGCCGAAGGGACATGTATGGCTTATATTTTACTAGCATGTACTTATATGTATGTATCAATAAGTATTCTTATTATTATTTTTATCTTCAATTGTCACGCAACTCTTTTGCTACTACCTACTTACATTCCACTATATTATCGAATCTCAAACATCCAAAGGTTGACTGTAAGAAATCTCTGTAAGGGATAAGTCCGCCTTTGCACCTTATGTAAATTTTCCAATGTATTTGTTACTGTTTAATGTTTACTGGAGCAATAAAGAATTTTCTATCTATCTATCAATATACAATACAACACCATGGAACAGATGTATAAACTGTTACATAAAAGCAGCATAACGCGTTATTATGTGGATAGTCCCTAAATGCTTGTAAAAATGATTATGAAGAAAAAAAAAACCCTGCGAAGTTTCTTACCGGTTCTTCTTCGTGGGTGTAATCGAATCGGATAGAACAAATTGTGACAAATTCGAGTACAGTCATGCTGTCAAATGAATGCTTAATAAACAATATACAACAATTTACATAAAATTTTCGGAGATAATCGTAATCGCAATTGTAATCGTGATTATCAATTCGTATAATCTTAATCGCATCGTAATCGCGAAATCAATAATCGTTGCATCCCTAATTATAATTGATTTCCTAAAGATTATTTTTATTTTTTTACAAATTTTCACAGCAAATTTATTTGAAAAAATAATTGTGAAATTGTTCAACTTATATTTGTCTTTGGTTTTATTTATATTATATTTTTTTGTTTGTCAGCAAGTCTGTGTCAGTTGCTATTTTACATAACCTGTTTGTATGGCTATTGCCAAGAATGTTATTATAAGCCGGAGGCGCGAAGGGAGTGCAACCCCCGTCCGCTGTAACAAAGCGCAGGCGCCCGTGTGACCCGTAGCGGCTGAGGCTGGTCGCCAAAGGCGACCAAAAAGCCGAAGCTACAGAGGCGAGCAAGGGTGCCTGCGCTTTGTTACTCAAGGACGGAGGGGCTGCACTTCCCACAGCGCCGGAGAAGAAGCAATCGTAATTAGCAAGTTTTTTTATACATTTGAATTTTTTTCAAGCTATCGACTTGTGTTTCGGGAGGCAATTAACTAAAAACTTTTTCTGCTCCCTTTATTGTTTTATATGCTTCATTTCTCATTTTCGCTCCCTTTTTGGAGGTACTTTGTATGCCCCTCCACCTAAACGGCCCCCCTCCTCGGGGGGGGGGGGGGGGGGGGGTTTATAAATCGATACACCAAGCTCCCTCCCTCCCCCCTCCGCCACCCGCCCCAAAACATGTTTCCATTAAAATCAAACACACCTAAAAACAATTCCGCACAGAGAAAAAATATATTCTGATGTTGTGTCATTTTTGCCTTAAGTTTTTTTATTTTTTTATTTGTGGGATGGGTTCTAGTTCTCCTTTTATTCCGTGTGTTCTCTTAAAAAGCGCGTATTTTTCCTACACTTTAATATGCAATTTGTATGGGTAAATTGTCAGAAATATTTGAATATTTCTAAGTACGCACGCTCTGAATCGTCGCACTGTGAAAATGGCACGGGGCACCCCCCGTAAAAGCATAGATATAAAAATTGTGGGAACCCAAGGGTTCAAATCTGGTACGCCTGCTGAATAGGTTGGCCACCTATGTCCAAGTGTCTTCTCAATGGGCCCATTATACCTAACCTAACTATTGTTATTATTATGACATACCTACAATCTACGATAAATAAATATAAATTGTATTTCTATATAATGTTATTGTGTATTTGTGCACATCCTACCGTTGGTGACGGCGATTGCTGTTGTGAATCGATCGATGAAGTTGAATACCACCAGGGCTGCTGCATAGAAGTATCTCCTGAGCGAGAAACCGCCCCAGCCATCAAACGATAATCATATGCGGGGGATGAACTCTCTCCGCCGCCGGCGGCAGCGTTGGAAAAGCCGCCGGCCATTTTGTAGGAGAAGAGCTGATGCGTCGCCGCGGCCGTGCTGCGCGCAACCTCCTCCGCGAGCTGCTGGTGTTGCAGCTCACCGCCATTGCCCGGCCACCATGAGGCCTCGTCGCGCGCACCCCAAGCGCCCCCCGGCGAACCCCTCTCCCCCATCCTCGCCGCTACCTTTGTCGGAGCGATTACTTCAGTTGATTGCCGCGTGACTTTTGCACTCCCAACACCCGGAGCATGACAGTCTGTTCCTCGAACACTTAACACCTCCTGAGCCGTTACAACAGCCTTCCCTTCTATAATATGTGGAGATCCGGCACGAGACGTTTTATTGACACCAAATCACAGTTTTTATATCACAGAAACGTTCAAATTCTTTCTATTTCGTGACATGAGCACTAGAATAACATTTTTAGAATGTGCAACGTTAGGTTTTCACACAAAACACGCCATATTTTGGGGAAAAAACGACCGCCCGAGACGTTCTACACTTGGCGCGTACAAAATGCCTCGATTCTAAGTCAATACAGTTGGCAACGTCGCGCACTCAGGACGCTAAACAAGGTGCACGCGAGCGCCCTCGGCACGCAGCGGCTGCCGCGGAGACTGCCGACATCACACGAACTAAGCCGAGAACACCCGAAGTAGGGACGAGCCGTCCGCGCTCCGTCCGGCAACCGGTCAATAAGACGATTAGCGCTCCACCGCCTTTCACGTATTATTTTAGTAAAAACCAGTAAGCAGCTATCTTTTGAAGTAAAACATACATTTTTCATTTCTACTAAAATAGTAATAAAAATAGATTTTTGTATAATGTATGATATAGGTACTTTGCCCGTTCTCGGTCAATCCCTTTACTTTTGTAGAAAAGCGTGCAGACTCGAGACAAAGGAAATACCGGTTTAGATGATGGATGATAGATATCTCCACCTACCTACGAACGAGGCGAATAATAGATATGCAGATAACTAGGTAGGTAGTACACTACATAGGTACAGCGTCGAAGTCAATATACAAGAATTTGGTAAGCATATAATTTGGCTGCCATGACATTACAAAACATAAGGCGACGAGTCGATGGACTCTCGATGTCTTGGATCAAAAAAAAGTTGGTTTGTTGGATTGGAAGTTCCAATCCAACAAACCAATTCCAATTTGGAACTTGGAAATCATATCTGGCTTTCGACTAGGTATTTTCAAAGAGTTTGTAGGTATTACGTCGCTACGCTCAAACTCTTTGGGTACCTATTTTAAACTGTAATCCTTACCTATAATAAAATCCAACGTCTGCTTTCTGTCTGAGTGTCTGTCTGTCTGTCCGCTTATACTTATAACTCGAGAACCACTGAACCGATTTTAATAAAAAAAAATTCTACGGATAGCTTGATTCTTCCCATCAACTATAGGCTACTTACTATCACGCTAAATGGCTTATGAGGTTAGCAGTGAAGTGAAATATGAGAGCGGGCGGAGCCGCGGGCACAGCTTGTTAATTAATAAAATAAATAATAGACTAGCTTTTGCCCGAGGAGGCTTCGCTAGCCTTAAATTCACATTTCAAAAATAGTTAAATAATTGGATCTAGTGAGTTTTTTTTACTCATTAGATCTGTTTAGGTAGGTACCTACCTATATAAAAACTGGATCTAATGAGAAATTTCATTATCAATATGTCTTATTTATTTAGAAAAATATCAAAGTAGATTGGATCTATCTTCTCATTAGCCAGATTGTTAAAATTATCAACTTAAAATGTGTCTAGTGTCTAGTCTAGACACATTTTGAGATAAAGTTATATTACCTATAAATCTAAAGAATTAAAAAAAAAGGTTATGTATCACGAAATAGAGAATCTTTTTCACCAGGACAGGTGTAGTGGTGATCTAAAAAGTCCTGGTGAAAAAGATTCTTTGTAAAAAGGGAGGATGGGGGAATAGTACAGACATTTTCACTCATTTAAAAAAATCATTAAACCCAAATATTCCTCAGTTCCTCAAAAAGCCGCCAAGTGCGAGTTGAACACGCGCACCGAGGATTCCGTACCATTACACAACATATTTTTGTATTAATAGGTACCTACTATATGTTCAAAAATAATTGTTTTTGGAAAATCACGGAACGCCTAAATAAAAAAAACTACAGCGACTATCAGGAGTTTGTGTTTTTGAAATATACAAACATATATTTTTTATATGACATACATAACCACAAATTTAAAATTTCCGGATTGTTTTCACTAGATCCATCATGGATCAGGCCAATGTATCTTCCGAGAATGATCCAAATAAATAGCAGATTTTTAACCGACTTCTTAAAAAAAAATCGGCCAAGTGCGAGTCGGACTCGCGCACCGAGGTTTCCGCACCTCAAAAAAAAACATAAAAAAACACGTTTCTTGTGTGGGAAGTGGCAACCCCCGCGAATTGTTTATTTTTTATATTTATTATTATTATTTGTTGTTATATCCGCCATAACAACACATATTACGGTTCAAGAGATACAGCTCTCGGATAGACAGACAGACAGACGGACGGACGGACGGACGGACAGACAGACAGACGGCGTAGGCTTAGTAATAGGCTTCCGTACGGGATACGGAAACCTAAAAAAGGAGAGGTTATCAATTCGACTCGTGTGTATGTAATATCGTTGGAATTGCACAATATTCGTATATGTTAGTCTATGTGGGCTTCTAAACAGGTGTAAGTACCAAATTTCGTAAGTGTATGTATGTATGTATGTATGTACCTATGTATGTTTGTCCACGAATTTCTCGGAAACGAGAAATCGAATTGCCATAATTTTTTATTGGATTAAGTACCTATCTTCCAACTTAGGTAAAAATGCAAGTTTCCTCAAAATCGTTGGCTACATCACCTACAACATCCGTGATGTCAGCCCATAACACCGGGTGAACTAGGTGCCATGTCAGTGGTTCCCTTCATTTCATGTCGGCTACACTGAACTGGACGGAAAACACGAACTATTTACATAGCCGTTTCGACCGACATTTCGCTTAGTGCGGTGGTATCAACCCAGCCGGGATAAACCCTACCACCTAGTAAGGTAAGAAGGGAAGGGACCTACAGTTTAACGTGGAATCTGAACCACGGTAAGCCTCCAACGGTCGAGCGGTCACCCATCCAGCACTGACCGCACTCAGTGTTGCTTAACAACAGTCGATCGATCGCACCACTGAGCTACCGAGGCTTAAGCTAGCCATGGACGATAGCGCCAGCCATCGCGTCAGTTGGAACCACGTCAGTCCAAAAACTGACCGTGCGTGTCAAATCCGTGAGCCTATATTTGGCGTGACGCCGACCCACGGATTTTCCGGGCGCACCATAATCCATCGTGGCGTCATGCCATGGCTTCACGCCGTGTCGGCCCGTGCATGTGCGAACTCACGTCCATTTCGGCTCAGTTCGTAGATCGGAGCGGTACGATTGCACGTGCGTGCACCTAGGGTAGGGTTGCCATAAAGTAGGTACTGACAGGGACACTATATCAAAACCTAGATTATGCATAAATTCTATTAGATAATTAGGTAGGCAATGGTTTTGAATGTCCATAACCAATAAATTATAGGTCACAGAAAATTGTCCTATTCAGAACGATCCAAGCAGCTCTGTAAACTCACAGATAGTTAGCCAAAAGTCTCCAATGAACGTTCGTTGTCTATGTATACACATAATTGACATCTGCGAATGAAATCTACGGACTTATAATGCCTGAAACGCTCTGTAAGGAGTGTTAGGAAATAAGAAGAAACACTAAGCCCTTTGAAGATTTTTTTTTTTTAAATACTACTACCTACTACTCATATTAGTATGGATAAAACCACAGAGCATCAAATACCTACCGCGCGCGCCCCCTACTAGAGCCGCCCTAAGCGATAATATTTGAAACCCAAAAACTACACGCAGTGCTGCTAGCGCTTCGTATGTGTGTGTGTGTGCTAGTATCGACACTACACACAAAGAGGAGCAAGTTAGGCACACGCACAAAACAAATGCACACGCACAACACACATATGTAAGTCATAGGCCACGCCCACAGGCTTCAACTGCGTTGTAGAGAAATCGCGCTCAGGGCGCCTCTAGGAGGCGCGCGCGCATTTGATGCTCTGTGGATAAAACTAACTGGCTTCTGGTTCCAGACCGGGACATTTGCTGGTCAGGCGGAACGACCGGGACTGAGATTCTAAACCGGTGACAAGTCCCGGTGTACCGGGACGAATGGCAATCCTAATCAGACGACTGACCACAATTTGGAGCGATCGTTCGTGGGCTAATATTTTGGCACCACGCCATTTGTCGTCACGCCAGTTGTAATGAAGTCAATTGGCGCCATCGTCCATGGCGGGCTTAGTACATCGTGGCGTCATGCCATGGCTTCACGCCGTCCGCCCGTGCATGTGCGAACTCACATCCATTTCGGCTCAGTTCGTAGATCGGAGCGGTACGATTGCACGTGCGTGCGCCTAGGGTAGGGTTGCCATAAAGGCACAGGTACTGACCGGGACACTATATCAAAACCTAGATTATGCATAAATTCTATGAGATAATTAGGTAGGCAATGGTTTTGAATGTCCATAACCAATAAATTATAGGCCACAGAAAATTGTCCGATTCAGAACGATTCACGCAGCTCTGTAAACTCACAGATAGTTAGCCAAAAGTCTCCAATGAACTCCAAATTTTATTTTATGTGGAGATATTAACATAGATTTTTTCGAAAATAACAAATACTGTAAGAACTTTAAGAATACAATGGACATGTTTAACCTTAATAACCTAGTTACAGAAGCAACCCGTATTTGCTCAACGAAAAAGTCTCTTCTAGATTATATTATAACAGACCTACCAAAACGGTGCACACAAAGCGCTGTGCACTGTAACGGAATTGGTGATCACAGATACCAAATAGCCACCTTCAAATTGAAAATGATAAGAACCAAGTTTTCCCGCATGCAACGCAACTTTTCCACAGAAAACATAAATAGTTTTAAATATCATCTGGCTATATCTGATTGGACACCAGTCTTCGAACACACTAACACAGATAAAGCATATAATGCATTTTTTCACACATATATGCACATATTAAACTTCTCATTTCCACTGAAATTAAAAAATCAAAGCCATAAGCACTCTAACAATTTAGCAACATGGCTATCTGAAAATTCAAAACAACTAAAAGAAAAAATAAGTGCCCTAGAAATACTTGCAAAATGCAACCAAAACAAAGACTTTCATTCCACACTTACACGATTAAAATCACATTACCAAAAACAGATACAAATGGAAAAATCTGAATATATTAATAAAACAATACAACTAAGTAAAAACAAATCAAAAAGTATATGGACAATTATAAAACAAGAAACCGGTAAAACTACAAATAATACTAACAAAAACATTACTTTACAAACAGATTCTGGACATATAATTAGTGATCCTATAAAAGTAGTACAGTCATTTGGACAATACTTCGCAAATATAGCAAAGGATCTTGTTCAGAACCTACCTAAGTCCAACAATACTGCGCTTAACATACTCAACAACAACCGATATCCCACACCAAACTCATTATATATACAGCCTACCGATGAAGTAGAAATCACAAAAATCATAAAAATGTTGAGTAATAAGCACACACAGGACGCACATGGAATATCTGCGAACCTGTTGAAACTCAGCTTTGAACCAATTATAGGCGTAATAACATACCTAATAAACCAGTCCCTTGAAACCGGGACATTTCCAAAAATATTAAAAGTAGCTAAACTTATCCCACTCCATAAAAAAGGTCCTAAGACGCTTGCCGAAAACTACAGACCTATAGCAATATTCCCTGCATTTTCAATTTTTTTTGAAAAAATCATGCATATACGGATCATGAACTTCTTTAACTTAAACCAAAGTTTCACACAATGCCAACATGGCTTTCGACCTGGCAAATCAGTGAGTACAGCAACACACGAACTCACAAATAAAATTCTAACATCTCTAGACAAGCACGAGCAGGTTGCCGGCTTATTCTTAGACCTCTCTAAAGCATTTGATGTTATTGACCACGACATACTATTAGACAAACTAGAGCACTACGGAGTTAGAGGAGTTGCCCACGACTGGTTTCGAAGCTACCTGAATGAGCGTGAATTTTATGTGAATATTTGCCACAATAATCCCCGAAACGGGGTTGTTGAAGAAATACAATCCAAAAAACTCCCCTTGAAATACGGTGTACCACAAGGCTCCATTTTGGCCCCAACACTTTTTCTAATATTTATAAACGACCTTCCAAACCACGTCAAACTTGCAATCTTAATAGTATTATACGCAGACGATGCCAATTTTATAGTCCCTGCATCAGACACTTCAACTATGGTCACCAGACTCAATAGTATTCTAGAAGAACTTGCTATCTGGTTTAACGCGAATGGCCTTCTGATAAACAGTTCTAAGACAAAATGCGTAAAATTTAGTATCTTACAAAACCATAACGCCCAGAATCTCTTCCTAGAATATCAAAATGAAATAATAAATTTCGCAACGCAAACCATTTTTTTAGGATTCACAATAGACCAAAATTTAAGATTTAACATTCACATCGACAATACATGCGAAAAATTATCCAAAGCATGCTATTGTCTCAGAACTCTCTCAAAATCCTGCAACCTGAACACTCTCACCAACGGTTACTATGGGTACTTCTACTCTATACTTACCTATGGGATAGAATTCTGGGGCACCTCAGGGGAGGTTGTGAGAGTGTTTAGACTACAGAAGAAAGCAATACGAATAATATCAAAAGAATCATGGGATACCCACTGCACACCACTATTCAAAAAACTAAACATGCTCACCACATACGACCTATACATAAAGAAAGCTGCGTTGCATGTGCGAAAAAACCCATCACATTTTGAAGACAAAAAACATAAATATGACACCAGATATAAAGATAACATAGAACAAATTGCACACAACACTACAA
The DNA here is from genome assembly GCA_946902875.1 of Nematopogon swammerdamellus. NCBI lineage: Eukaryota > Metazoa > Arthropoda > Insecta > Lepidoptera > Adelidae > Nematopogon > Nematopogon swammerdamellus. The sequence continues at coordinate 10,349,101 of OX336337.1, forward strand.
AATATCAGAAAAGCCTACAATTTAATAGTGCAAACATTTATAATAAACTACCAAAAAACATCCGTGACGAAAAAACATACACACAATTTAGCACCCGACTACATAATTGGCTCCTAGAAAAAACCTTCTACGACCTAAAATATTTCAACATAGTAGTCTAGAGCCATTATGTGGTTGGAATGGCAACGAGGAACATTATATAGGTAGTTGTAGGCAAAAGCTAAAGTTTGTAAAACTGTATTGCTGTAAGTACATGCCTAATTATGTATCCAATAAATGATTTGAATTTTGAATTTGAATTTGAACGTTCGTTGTCTATGTATACACATAATTGACATCTGCGAATGAAATCTACGGACTTATAATGCCTGAAACGCTCTGTAATGAATGAGTGTTAGGAAATAAGATGAAACACTAAGCCCTTTGAAGATTTTTTGGAATATTAGTATGGATAAAACTAACTGGCTTCTGCTTCTGGTTCCAGACCGGGGCATTTGCTGGTCAGGCGGGACGACCGGAACTGAGATTCTAAACCGGTGACAAGTCCCGGTGTACCGGGACGAATGGCAATCCTAATCAGACGACTGACCACAATTTGGAGCGATCGTTCATGGGCTAATATTTTGGCACCACGCCAGTTGTAATGAAGTCATTTGGCGCCATCGTCCATGGCGGGCTTAAAGCTCGCCATGGACGATCGCGCCATCGCGTCAGTTGGAACCACGTCACGCCAAAAACTGCCCGTGCGTGTCAAAACCGTGAGCCAATATTTGGCGTGACGCCAACCCACGGATTTCCAGGCGCGTCATAATCATAATCCAGGCTTCCCGTGCATGTGCGAACTCACATTCAATTCGGCTTAGTTCGCCTGGAGAAGTAGATCGAAGCGGTACGATTGCACGTGCGTGCATCTAGGAGCGTGTAATAAGTAGACGACTGACCACAATTTGGAGCGATCGTTCATGGTCTAATATTTTGGCTTACATCCATTCGTCGTCACGCCAATTGTAATGAAGTCAATCGGTGCGATCGTCCATGCCCGGCTCCAGCTAAGGGAAAATACTGCTGGAATTAGGGTTTTTCTCCCTTCGTGCATTTAAACGCTTGCCAATATTTTTTTCCACAAAACTACGTAAAACTAAGTAGGTACGATTTTCCAAAAAAATATTAATCAAGCTACCCAAAACTGTAAACGATATTTTTAAAACCGTAATTGTGGCAGCAACAGGGTTTCAAAGTTAAAGAATCCTTGCGGGGGCTGATATTTGTGCATATCCATCCCATATAAAATTGCAGTCGCCGTGTCAGAAAGAGCGGTCTGGCGGCAAAGAGCGGTCACTTTGTCCGCCCTAGGTTAGGGCGGTCGTAGAGACCGACTGCTGGCTAGAGGCGAGACGCATCGAAGCCGCTACTGCTGCTGCTGGCGCGTTCCGCAGTCTCTCTACTGCTGCAACCTGTGTGGTGAAGAAAACAGCGAATGAATCGTGCGTGAATGTCGGTCTATGCGCCTCCTTGCTCGACGTCGTCCCCGACGACTGCCGGGGCGATGATGCTGGAAGAAACATGTCCGCCAGTTCGATTATCACAGCGAAGAAGAAGTCGCAAGAGACCTCGCTGTCATGTCCTGATCGTTGGTAGGGCGGAGAGGTGGCTCCGGACCTGCGAAGTTAAACAGATGTGTTAGTATCAACAGGGGGCGCCGGCGCCGCCGTGTCTATGCAGTCGGTAGTCGCAAGCGCTAGCGATCAGCGGTTTGTCTAGCCGTTACGCCCCCTTGAAGAAGCCAGTAGACAGCGTCTGGCGATACTCCTCCAGCGCGTGGTGCAATGCCTAGCTCCTGCAAATTGGCGTTTCTATGATAGTACCATGGGGCACCTGTGGCGATGCACAAAGCAAGTCACTGAGGGCGAGACCTGAGGGCGAGACCGAAGGCCGAGCTGCGTTCAAGTAAACCGAAAACAATAAGGCCCACTTGCACCAACACAAATTTAATATATAAACCAGTTTAACTCGCTAAACCAGTTTAAGCTAGCACCCGTTGACTGTGGGAACCGCGTTTAAATCCATAACTCGCTACTTAACTTTAAACTCGTGTTGGTGCAAGTGGCGCTAAGTCACTGATGGCGAGGTCGAATACTTTATCGAAGAAAGTTGCTACATAGGAAGAGGCCAAAAACGTTCACAAATGTATTGAAGACCCGCACGCGAGCTCTGAGGAATCGGTGCCTGTGGAAATAAATTTATTTTTATTTTATATTATTATTATATTTTATGTATATTTAAGTAATTTTTATGAAAACAATTCACGTTTTGTAAGTCATACGCTAACGCGGGTTGGCGCCTGTTAAAATCATCGACTTATACAGGGTGGCCCAGTTATAGTGGTCCAAAATTTTTGTTTAGACGGAGTACATTATGTTGACTCATTAAAAAAAAAAACATTAGTTCGAAAATCAATAGTTTAGAAGTTATGATTTTTTAAAACTTTTTGTTTAATTTCTCTATTTTAGTCACATTAACCGCTCTAGTTGGATATCTATTCCACAAAATCGAATATTTGGTATGGAAGTAGAGGAGTTGTTTTGGTTTGGGGTTGGCTCTAGACCTGCAAACTAATCCCGCTTGGTTGGGGACCTTCGTGCAAAACCCCGCAGTCTCCAGCTACCCCAAACAGCCTATGTCTTCCATGAAAGCCACAAGTCGACCGGGGTGTCTGCAGGCCGCTTATCCCTTAGTCGCCTTTTACGACATGCACGGGGAGAGATGCAGTGGGACTATTCTTATTAAGTACCGACCCCACACAGTACGGAAGTAGAGGAGACATGTAGCTAATACGTAATGAATAGTTTTAGGTTTACTCCTAGACTGTACTGTTGATATAGCCCTTTTAGTGAATTTTGGTTCAGTTTACATTAAAACTGATTAATTTTTGAAAAATCACTGTGAAAAAAAGTACTACCGGAGATTTGCCCATGCCCTTAAAAACTACCTATACATATCAAAATTCTCCAGACCAAAAATTGTAGTGGTGTTACAATTTGTAACATATTCAAAATTAACATCATTTGTACAAAGTCACTACAATAAAAAGTGACGATTACCTTAATATTTAAAATCTTATTTTTGTCACAAAAGAACAAAGATCAACTACAATTTCACATTATTCACAAACCTGTCTCTCAGAGCGCTAATCTACACATAAAAAACTGTTTAGTAATGTTCTAAATAAAAGATTTTAAAAATTATGGTAATCGTCACTTTTTATTGTAGTGACTTTGTACAAATGATGTTAATTTTGAATGTGCTACAATTGTAACACCACTACAATTTTTGGTCTGGAGAATTGTGATATGTATAGGTAGTTTTTAAGGGCATGGGCAAATCTCCGATAGTACTCGCCTGCATGTACTTCTCCCACATCCCAAAGGTTAGTTAGAATAGAATGCCTCGCGGCATTAAGCTCGCCTGTTGTACCTAATTTTTATAAATTGGTGTTCATTAAAGAATATATACAATACAATACTTTTTTTTTCACAGTGATTTTTCAAAAATTAATCAGTTTTAATCAATGACGTATCTGGGGGCACGGCGGCAGTGCCCCCGCCAAGTCGAGCAAACACGGCCGTACCGTCCTTTTCTCGATCTCGAAGCAACTCAGGGTACTTTTGGCCTCCCTGTATCTTTGTTGTGGATAGAGATAAACACCTGTAATTTACCAAGAGTACTTACCAAACCTAGTTATACCCCCAAATTATAAGTTTGCACCTATTATAGTTTGCGAGATATCGCCAGTCAAAGTTCCGCTTTTTACTGACTCACTCACTCACTCACTCACTCACTCACTCACCGATCATCAAAAATCTAAGGTACTTCCAGCAGACCTACAAACTTGAAATTTTGTATTCAGCTCATGTTTAGCCCACAACGAAAGGAAAAACTGAAACATCCCAAAATTTATGCCCCGTTTTTTTTTGGGTAAACTTAACTTTCCATACAAAGTCTATGACAAATAATTGTTTCAGTTGCATAATAAGTACTTACACATACACATACACACCACACGCCGTATCCCGACAATCGGGGTAAGCAGAGTAATCGGTGTTGTGCTACAAGTATTCTGGTAAATTACAGCACAACACCGACCACCACTTTTATAGCAAAGTTTTCGGACAAGATAACTCAGATCAGGCAGCAAGTAATTGTTGTTTATTGTTTATTGTATAATTTCATCCATAGGTAGGTAACCTACGCTTGGACATGTCGAAAATTCCGCCAGTTCTAAATTCAATGCGAAGAAGAACTGACAAACAAACTTCGCAAGTCACAATGTTTTGTTAGTAACTTATAAGTATTATATTATAGTAACTTACAAATAAATAACCCATACTACCGCTCACAAGAGCATTAATATTTACAGCATAAACATGAATACTGAAGAATCTGACCACACTGCCTATTTAAATTACCTATATCTGGTGTATAGTGCCATCGTCAATTTTGATACTTCATATTATATCAAGTCAAAAAATAAATAAAAATTAGTTTACATTTATTACAAAGAGATGTAATAAGTCATATAAAAAAAAAAATTTAATGATACAAAGTGTATCCAAATGTCAAATTGTCAAAGTTTGTTAGTGGAAAAAACAGTAGTCAAACTCTTAGATAAAATTACGGTCAGTTAATGCATCCTTAATAGTGTAATAACTCTTTTCAATTAACATTAATTTAATCCGTCGTTTGAAATTATTATCATCTAATTGTTTTATGTTAGAAGACAGTTTATTATAAAATCTATAATAATAAGGCATGAAGGCCCGCCTGCTGTATGACTCGGTGGAAAGACCGTGCCAAGGTGAGAAGTGGCTAGCCTGTCGCCCTTATGCGGGTAAATTTCCATACAAAGTCTATGATAAATAATTTTGTCAGTTGCATAAGTACACATACACATACACACCACACGCCGTATCCACAAAGATATAAACAAATATACGGACCGTTTAAGAAGGAAGCATACCTACAAAAAAAGAAATGAGATCCCACCAAAACATATAATATAAAAAGATGCCAAGTCTCGCACGCAACCTTTCCACCGTAAAAAGTTGTAAGATCCCATACAGAGCCAAGTCTTTTTTCATATCATTGAAACCCGAATTCAACAATGTTGCCATAAATAATATTTTCTACTTAATAATAATCAATATTTAGTTACTCCTCTTATATGTAACATCTTCATTTCTATAAAAAAACACCTTGACTTGGCAATCGGAGAGCTAAAATATTATATCAATAATATGAAGGAACCTAATACCAGTTTGTTACATACATATATAATACGCTGAATCCCGACAATCGGGGTAAGCAGAATAATCGGTGTTGCGCTGCAAGAACTCTGGTAAATTACACCACAACACCGACTACCACGTTTCGCAAAGTACCTATTCGAACAAGATTCAATCGATCAAACGAAAACCACCTGATGTATGCTATGTTTACTTTGTTGTAAACTGAAAAGGAATCTTTACGAAGCGTCTGTTTGTGCTGTCCGATTGCCAAGTCAAGGTGTTTTTTATAGAAATGAAGATTTTAAATATAAGAGGAGTAACGAAATATTGATTATTATTAGTAGAAAATATTATTTATGGCAACATTCTTGAATTCGGGATTCAATGATATGAAAAAAGACTTGGCTCTGTATGGGATCTTACAACTTTTTACGGTGGAAAGGTTGCGTGCGAGACTTGGCATCTTTTTATATTATATTATGTTTTGGTGGGATCATCTATTCTACTAGACCTCTCCGGGCAACAGCCTTCGCTCCACCGCGGTGATACCCCATTACGCGGTGAGACCCTCTTGAGACTAGTCGCTCGCGAGCGGCCGAACGCGGCGGACGCGCCGCCCGCGCGCGCGCTCGCTGCCGTCCGTCTGCGGCTCGCATCGCGTCAGTCATTATGCCCGGTTGTGTGTTGCGATATTGCAAAAATATTGGAAAAACTGATGGCATCTCATTTCATAGGTTAGTATCACTTCATTGTGATCTTAATTAATATATAAGGTCTTTCAAAATTAGTTAATAGTACGCTAAGGGGGGGTTCTGCATCATATAGGGAGTAAAACCTATATAAAATGTTTTGGACCTTGCGCTTTTTTTTAGGTAAGATGTTTTTTATGTATTTAAATAAAAAAATAGGTGGTTGATTTTTATAGCCTAATCGATTCAGTTTCATAACAGTAACAAAAAAGTCTTCATTACTATTTTGATGTAACACGTGTAAGTTGGTAAAAAAAATCAAATTCTTTCTATTCCATACTAATAAAACTAAAATTGTGGTTTTTCACAATTTCTGAAAGAAATAGATATATGTGTTGGAAAACTTTTTTGTTCCTGGCATGAAACTGAAACGATTAAGAAAAGCTTTTTTTACATTTAACATTAAACAAAAATTTTTTTTGTAAAAAAAATCTTTGTTCCTCAAAAGTGATTTATTTCCGATACAGAACCCCCCCTTAGCGTACTATTAACTAATTTTGAAAGACCTTATATATAATGTCTTGTTTTCCATGTGCTTAGAAATATTTGGTTCAACTGGCAAATTAGGGTTGTCACAACGCTACTGCAATTTAAATTTTTTTTTCATTTTATGTATTGACCTCGCATTTCAATAACATAAGCATTATTTAATTAAACAAATAAATTGAACGCGCTCATTAGGGCTGCCACATATGAATGATGGATTTTATTATAGGTAAGGATTGGAAATAGAGTTCTGGGATATCATGTATGAAAGTAAATAAATATTTATTAAACCACGTTAAAATATGAGAGTGAATTGACCGCTAATTACGGATGTCGCTATTCTTAAAATTTTTTTGAATTAGTAAGTAATTGAGAAATTTTCAAGAACAATTTTTTTGTTTACACGGTTTCCACATCCTACTAACGGATCAATACGAGAAAGATGGATAAAAATAGTCCAAGATGATACATTGTTTAAGGGAAAGTGAAAATTTTTAATCTGTAATTTAAATTATTTTGTTTAAGGACGGAGGAAGAGTTATTTTAGTTGTGTTTGTGTGTGTAGTCCAAAGTATACCTACTGGTTTTTTTAGTTATATTTTTTTATTTATTTTTTTAATAAATGTACCGTGTGGGGCCGGTACTTTAAAAGAATAGCCCCACTGCATCTCTCCCCGTGCATGTCGTAAAAGGCGACTAAGGGATGTGACTCCCTTCTTATATAACTAGGTGGTAGGGTTTAACCCGCCCGGGTTGGTACCACCGCACTGAATGAAAGGTCGGTCGAAACGGCTATGTAAATAGTTTGTGTTTTCCGTCCAGTTCAGTGTAGCCGGCACGACTGAAGGGAAGCGCTGACGTGGCACCAAGTTCAACCCGGTGTTATGGGCTGACATCACGGATGTTGTAGGTGATGTATCCAACCGTGTCAGTTTCAATAAAAAAAAAAAAAAAAAAAAAAAAAATGCTGCATTCTTTATTTTATGTGTGTTTGGTTCGGAGATTTTAAGTTTAGTCCAAGGCCAAGACCGCAGTTATTAATTCTTTATTATTAAGTTTAGTTTTTTAGATATTATTCTAGTTATTAAGTGTAGGTATTATAAGAATAAAAAACGGCTTTACTCGCGGTCGAAATACCGAGCTGTGTGGCTCGACGTTTCGGGCCAAACGTATGGCCCATCATCATGAGCACTCTGGCCGAAATGTCGAGCCACACAGCTCGTATTTCGAAAGTGAGTAAAGCCGTTTTTAAACGGTTTTATTTAGCTTGACTTAGTTTATTTGTTTCTATCTTTGTTTCAAATCTTGCGACAACTTTTTCCACTACTTCTACTGAACCGATTTTTATGAAACTTTGCACACACATTGAGTTCTCGTGACAATACAATATTATGATAATTTCAACTTGGTAACGAGGGTCTGATGATGGAGTCAGGAGGTGGACAGTGGAACTCTTCAACCGTTACTAGTAACCCCATCGAGTTTGGGCTCATTTGGTTGGTTTGGACGAGTGTCCCATACTTCTACCAATACACTTGGTGACGAGGGTCTGATGATGGAGTCAGGAGGTGTACAGTGGAACTCTTCAACCGTTACTAGTAACCCCCTCGAGTTTGGGCTCATATGTTTGGTTTGGACGAGTGTCCCATACTTCTACCAATACACTTAGTGACGAGGGTCTGATGATGGAGTCAGGAGGTGTACAGTAGAACTCTTCAACCGTTACTAGTAACCCCCTCGAGTTTGGGCTCATTTGGTTGGTTTGGACGAGTGTCCCATACTTTTACCAATACACTTGGTGACGAGGGTCTGATGATGGAGTCAGAAGGTGTACAGTGGAACTCTTCAACCGTTACTAGTAACCCCCTCGAGTTTGGGCTCATTTGGTTTGTTTGGACGAGTGTCCCATACTTCTACCAATACACTTGGTGACGAGGGTCTGATGATGGAGTCAGGAGGTGTACAGTGGAACTCTTCAACCGTTACTAGTAACCCCTTCGAGTTTGGGCTCATATGGTTGGTTTGGACGAGTGTCCCATACTTCTACCAATATAATTGGTGACGAGGGTCTGATGATGGAGTCAGGAGGTGTGCAGTGGAACTTTTCAACCGTTACTAGTAACCCCCTCGAGTTTGGGCTCATTTGGTTTGTTTGGATGAGTGTCCCATAATTCTACCAATACACTTGGTGACGAGGGTCTGATGATGGAGTCAGGAGGTGCACAGTGGAACTCTTCAACTGTTACTAGTAACCCCCTCGAGTTTGGGCTCATTTGGTTGGTTTGGACGAGTGTCCCATACTTCTCCCAATACACTTGGTGACGAGGGTCTTATGATGGAGTCAGGAGGTGTACAGTGGAACTCTTCAACCGTTACTAGTAACCCCCTCGAGTTTGGGCTCTTTTGGTTGGTTTGGACGAGTGTCCCATACTTCTATCAATACACTTGGTGAAGAGGGTCTGATGATGGAGTCAGGAGGTGTACAGTGGAACTCTTCAACCATTACTAGTAACCCCCTCGAGTTTGGGCTCATTTGGTTTGTTTGGACGAGTGTCCCATACTTCTACCAATACACTTGGTGACGAGGGTCTGATGATGGAGTCAGGAGGTGCACAGTGGAACTCTTCAACTGTTACTAGTAACCCCCTCGAGTTTGGGCTCATTTGGTTGGTTTGGACGAGTGTCTCATACTTCTACCAATTCACTTGGTGACGAGGGTCTGATGATGGAGTCAGGAGGTGCACAGTGGACTCTTCAACTGTTACTAGTAATCCCCTCGAGTTTGGGCTCATTTGCTTGGTTTGGACGAGTGTCCCATACTTCTCCCAATACACTTGGTGACGAGGGTCTGATGAAGGAGTCAGGAGGTGTACAGTGGAACTCTTCAACCGTTACTAGTAACCCCCTCGAGTTTGGGCTCTTTTGGTTGGTTTGGACGAGTGTCCCATACTTTTATCAATACACTTGGTGACGAGGGTCTGATGATGGAGTCAGGAGGTGTACAGTGGAACTCTTCAACCGTTACTAGTAACCCCTCGAGTTTGGGCTCATTTGGTTTGTTTGGACGAGTGTCCCATACTTCTACCAATACACTTAGTGACGAGGGTCTGATGATGGAGTCAGGAGGTGCACAGTGGAACTCTTCAACTGTTACTAGTAACCCCCTCGAGTTTGGGCTCATTTGGTTGGTTTGGACGAGTGTCCCATACTTCTCCCAATACACTTGGGAACGAGGGTCTGATGATGGAGTTAGGAGGTGTACAGTGGAACTCTTCAACCGTTACTAGTAACCCCCTCGAGTTTGGGCTCGTTTGGTTGGTTTGGACGAGTGTCCCTACTTCTACCAATACACTTGGTGGCGAGGGTCTAATGATGGATTCAGGAGGTGGACAGTGGAACTCTTCAACTGTTACTAGTAACCCCCTCGAATTTGGGCTCATTTGGTTGGTTTGGACGAGTGACCCATACTTCTACCAATACACTTGGTGACGAGGATCTGATTATGGAGGCAGGAGGTGGACTGTTGAACGTAAATAAAACAAAAATAAGGATCAGGATATTTGTTTGAATCCACCCAAGTTAAGGTTTCTGTATTGTCCCGAGAACTGTGTGGCGGTAGGGTGGCTAAAAATGATACGTTGTTAGCGATACACCACCCAAGTCAACGTTTGAAACGTGCCGAGGACTGTGTGGCATTAGGGTGGATAAAAATTATACGTCGTTAGCGTTTCAACTTCAAGGCTGGCCACATCTTGTTGTATGAGAGCCTTGCGCCACTACATGGACCTCAGGGAGGGGGTTGTCTGTTATTGGTCTAATACTCGTGGGAACAACATGAAAGAAAAAAATTATAAAAAAAATCAAACTAAAAACGAGTAAATAAAAAAATAGGTAAAAAAACTTTTAAGTTAAACGGTTTTATTACAAAAAATAAACAGCTGTACAAAAAATTTGAAAAAAATCAGCTATACAAAAACTAGAAAATAATAAGGACACAAACCTGGGCCTTCTTAAGATTTTACGTCTGGGTAAGAAATCGTCAATACTAGCGTGCTGTCTTCTCATGTCGGATGCCAAAGGGCACTTTGTGTCGCTGCGTCAGCGGAATAAGTAATAAATTGAGACTTTTAACAGACTAATATAAAAACGTGGGGCGTATAATATACGTAATAACATGCGCCCCACGTTTTTATATTAGTCTGTTAAAAGTCTCAATTTATTACTTATTCCGCTGACGCAGCGACACAAAGTGCCCTTTGGCATCCGACATGAGAAGACAGCACGCTAGTATTGACGATTTCTTACCCAGACGTAAAATCTTAAGAAGGCCCAGGTTTGTGTCCTTATTATTTTCTAGTTTTTGTATAGCTGATTTTTTTCAAATTTTTTGTACAGCTGTTTATTTTTTTTAATAAAACCGTTTAACTTAAAAGTTTTTTACCTATTTTTTTTATTCTTAAAATTTCAAACAAACACGGTAATTTAAAAACCCATATAAGTTTAGGTATGTATTTCAAGTTATTATAGTTCTGTATTTTAAGTTTAATAAATACATAAAAACGTTTTTTTCGATGAAATTCACTATCTGTTTTCTTCTATAATCCTTTAAAACGTCCCACCGCTAGGCACGGACTCTGTGCACTATTTGTAATCGTATTTCATATTACAAGTCACAGATAGGTATACAAATATATTATACAAATATTTATTATTAGCCATATTTTGGCATCAGTCAGTATCGGTAGGGTTAGCGAGGACATCCGTCAAGTACTCACCTAAAGAGTAGTACGCTTTGCTTTACCAACCAGAAACTCCTTGAGTCTGGACACAAATATTCCGTCCGAAGCGGCCTCTCGAATTGACATTGTCAATCTGTTGTAGATCGTGGGGCCAATCACAAATACCGACTTCTCGCTCTTTGTGAGTCTGTGTTCCACACTGCGTAATTGGTTGCGGGATCGAGTGGAATAGTTGTGACTGACCCCATTGACCTGGAACAGGTGTGGGTTCCGCCTTACAAATTTTGCTACCTCCATGATGTAGGCTCCAGGCAGTGTGATGATTTTGAGTTGTCGGAACAGATCGCGTGCCGGCGTGTCTAATGGCACTCGAGCTAAAGTGCGAACAGCACGCTTTTGCATGCGAAACACTCTGTCTCTGTCGGCGGCTTATCCCCACGGTTCAATCCCATAGGTGGCTGTGGAGTGAAAGTAACCAAAGTAGGCTTTACGTACATTTTCGGGATGAAGTGTAGGTACAAGTCGCGACATTGCGAAACAAGCTCGTCCTAGCCTATCGCATAGCTGATCGACGTGCTGTTCCCACTTTAACCCAGAGTCTATAGTTAGTCCCAAGAATTTTACAGAATTTGCCAGGGGGACGTCAATACCATCACACCGCACTGATAACTTATCACGGGGCACACCACGGAGGCAGAAGTGAACCACGTGCGTCTTCGTCATGGGAGGTATTGTTTTTATTGTTGTTGTTTTATTGTTTATTGAGTATTTTTATGGCAGTCACATTGCACTCAAACTTGTCACAATTTGTTATATCCGGTTCGATTACTCGTACACTTCCATGGTGACCAGTGGAAATCAGAAGCAGTTTACACAAAAATACCTTTCATAGACCAGTGTGCACTAGTTACCTAACTTTATTTTTCTTCACCGGAGCGATCGTACCTATTCGTTATGAAATGCACGTATAGCAAAAAATCTCTTTGGTTTTAATATAAACTGAACAAAAATTCACTGATAGGGATACAATCTTAAACAAAAAAGTTACAAGGGTTTAAAGCTGGAATTTTGGTAATTTTCAAAAGTCGTAAAAAAATCGTATCTTTAAACAAAGAGATTTTATGTATAGAGTGAGCACTACGAAGAAAGATAACAGAGAAATGACGGCCAATAGCTGAGGTATGAGGTAAGGTAGCGGGGTGGCGGAGCGCAGAGCCGCGCGGGGCGGGAAGCGAGCGGGAGAGGGGCTAGCTAGCGACTAGCGGCCCGGCCAGCCGGTCAGTCAACACGTGCATTGGAATACGTAGGGTTGTCACTTAGTCTACCAAAAATATATTTTTTGATTTATTATTTTACGAGTCAGTATTATGGTTAATTGCGCCCGTAGTCTCACTAGTCAATAGAACTTACCACTGTAAGTAAGGCGCTTCTCAATGCAGAAGTTGCGGGTTCAAATCCCGGGCATTAACTAATGTATTTATTTCCTTGCTAAGGATTGATATACGTGCATTTCATAACGAATAGGTACGATCGCTCCGGTGAAGAAAAATAAAGTTAGGTAACTAGTGCACACTGGTCTATGAAAGGTAGTTTTGTGTAAACTGCTTCTGATTTCCACTGGTCACCATGGAAGTGTACGAGTAATCGAACCGGATATAACAAATTGTGACAAGTTCGAGTGTCATATGACTGCCATAAGAATACTCAATAAACAATAAAACAACAACAATAAAAACAATACCTCCTATGTCAGTGGGCAGAGTCCGTGCCTAGCAGTGGAACGTTTTAAAGGATTATAGAAGAAAACAGATAGTGAATTTCATCGAAAAAAACGTTTTTATGTATTTATTAAACTTAAAATACAGAACTATAATAACTTGAAATACATACCTAAACTTATATGGGTTTTTAAATTACCGTGGTTGTTTGACATTTTAAGAATAAAAAACGGCTTTACTCACTATCGAAATACGAGCTGTGTGGCTCGACATTTCGGCCAGAGTGCTCATGATGATAAGCCATACGTTTGGCCCGAAACGCCGAGCCACACAGCTCGTATTTCGACCGCGAGTAAAGCCGTTTTTTATTCTTATAATACCTACACTTAATAACTAGAATAATATCTAAAAAACTAAACTTAATAATAAAGAATTAATAACTGCGGTCTTGGCCTTGGACTAAACTTAAAATCTCCGAACCAAACATTCATAAAATAAAGAGTGCAGCATTTATAAAAAAAATATATATAACTAAAAAAACCATTAGGTATACTTTGGACTACACACACAAACACAACTAAAATAACTCTTCCTCCGTCCTTAAACAAAATAATTTAAATTACAGATTAAAAATTTTTACTTTCCCTTACACAATGTACCATCTTGGACTATTTTATCCATCTTTCTCGTATTGATCCCTTAGTAGGATGTGGAAACCTCGTAAACAAAAAAATTTTTCTTGAAAATTTCTCAATTACTTACTAATTCAAAAAAATTTAAAGAATAGCGACAACCCTAATTAGCGGTCAATTCACTCTCATATTTTAACGTGGTTTAATAGATATTTACTTACTTTCATACATGATATCCCAGAACTCTAATCATTCATATGTGGCAGCCCTAATGAGCGCGTTCAATTTATTTGTTTAATTAAATAATGCTTATGTTATTGCAATGCGAGGTCAATACATAAAATGTACAAAATTTTCAAATTGAAGTAGCGTTGTGACAACCCTAATTTGCCAGTTGAACCAAATATTTCTAAGCACATTGAAAGCAAGATATTATATATAAGATCTTTCAAAATTAGTTAATAGTACGCTAAGGGGGTGTTCTGTATCGGAAATAAATCACTTTTGAGGAACAAAGTTTTTTTTAAAAAAAAAAATTTTTTTTAATGTGAAATGTAAAAAAAATTCTTTTCTTAATCGTTTCAGTTTCATGCCAGGAACAAAAAAGTCTTCCAACACATAGATCTCTTTCTTTCAGAAATTGTGAAAAACCACAATTTTAGTTTTATTAGTATGGAATAGAAAGCATTTGATTTTTTTACCAACTTACACGTGTTACATCAAAATGGTAATGAAGACTTTTTTGTTACTGTTATGAAACTGAATTGATTAGGCTATAAAAAACAACCACCTATTTTTTTAGTTAAGTAACTACATAAAAAACATTTTAAGTACATAAAAAAAAGCCCAAGGTCAAAAAAAAATTATATAGGTTTTACTTCCTTTATGATGCAGAACCCCCCCTTAGCGTACTATTAACTAATTTTGAAAGACCTTATATATTAATAAAATTAATATCACAATGAAGTGATACTTACCTATGAAATGAGATGCCATCAGTTTTTCCAATATTTTTGGTATGATTTTTGCAATATCGCAACACACAACCGGGCATAATGACTGGCGCGATGCGAGCCGAAGACGGACGGCAGCGAGCGCGCGGGCGGCGCGTCCGCCGCGTTCGGCCGCTCGCGAGCTACTAGTCTCAAGAGGGTCTCACCGCGTAATGGATACTCCACCGCGGTGGAGCGAAGGCTGTTGCCCGGGTAAGAGGTCTAGTAGAATACATGATAGGTACGTCATTGTCTTTAAACCACGTGACATCTGACAAAAGGTATAATGGGTCAAAAGGTTGCAAATGACCCCACTTACCTACAAAAAATTTTGTCGGTCGATGTGCCGAACATCCTGTATAAATAATTAATAATTTGCACTAGATGAAGGAGAAAATTAAAAGGGAAAATATCTTCACCCAATTTCCTTCCAACATGGCATGGTTGCCATTTTGCACCATTTTGTTTCAGTCTCTCGAAGTCGCAGAACTATTTTTCTTTTAATTTTATTCAACATTCTAAATTTGAATTTTACAAAGTGCCACTAATTATTTAACGTGACGGCAACACAGTGAAAAACACACTTTTTACCCATGCTTTTTAAGACTTTAGAAACGCATATCTCACTATCAACTCACTATTGAGACCTAATATCTAACTAATAACACCCCACCCACACCCCCTTTATTCACAGATTTTTTTTTTCATCAGTTACATGTATGTGCTGCCACCCATTGAACTAATAAAACAACAAGAAGCGCCATCAGCTTTCCCCTGCGTGTCAAGTAAGGTGTTCTAAATCGAACAACTTAGAGTACATGAGCTGTCAGTTTCGATACATCCGTCACTGCGTTCGCACGTGTTTGCCCAATATATAGGTACCTGCGCTATGGTCGTGGAATTAAGTGCAGTGTATGGAGACTAGGTGCGGTAGTTCAGATCTAAAGGTATAAACCTTATTAATTATTAAACCTTATACGCGCGGTTGAATCGCGCAGTCGACTCCCTACGTAGCGAACGTTGTACGATTAATTCGAAAACTTGCAAATTAGAAAGTGTATTGGTTAGGTATAGACTTTAGGGTATAGGTGTTAAAATTTTTAATTCTTACTATTTCAATCTTTCCTTGCTTTTCAGTCATCTAAACTAATATTAAAAAAAGAGCAAATGTTTGTCAGTTTGTAAGTTTAGATGTAGGAGGTAACCTCCGAAACTACTCATCGGATATCAAAAATTATTTCATCAATATTTAGAATGAACCTTCATGGGATCTTCATGGATTATTGCGTTAAATTAAAAGCGCTTTTCGTGGAGATCAATTTTGCAATGTAATTCGACGAAAAAACGGTTGAGCAAAGGCGTTTCTTACGAACGCTGCCCCAAGCAAGTATGTATATAAAAAGTGCAGAGCTTTAAAAAACCTGTAAATTATTCCGCGACGACTTATAAATATCTAAATGCTAAGGTTAATTCACAAATTGAGAAATCATGACTTAAAATTAATTTTAATCTGTCGAGGGTAATTTAAGTAGGTAATATAAAATTCTTATCAAAATAAGTTTGCTTATCGTCAGGAAAATTTTATGTTAACCGTGCAAGTTGACTGATCGCAAAAATTATGCGACATCATTCATGAAGGTGCAATAGATCGAAAATTTTGAGATAATATGTAACGGCCCGGTGGTGTAGTTGGTTATCGCGTTGGCAGCTCAAGCCAGAGACCCAGGTTCAAATCCTGGTCGGGATGTATTTTTTCCAATGATTTTCGATTTGCATTTTTCTAATTAAAAATATATATAAAGCGAGTGCGTGCTTAGTACTAACATAAACATAAAATAATATTAAAAAACCTCAAGTCACCTTATAGTGTCCGATACCAAATACGACTTTGGTGACGACGGCATAAGGTTCAATGTAGAACCATGCAAGTTGACTGATCGCAAAAAGTATGCGACATCATCATTCATGAAGGTGCAATAGATCGAAAATTTGGAGATAATTTTATTGATCATTCATATGACAGTTAGACTGCACTCGAACTTGTTACAATTTGTTCTATCCGGTTCGATTACACCCACGAAGAAGAACCGGCAAGAAACTTTGCAGGGTATTTTTTTAATACATATAATTAGTCACCACATAATACCTAACATCGCCTACAGTCTATCGCAACCACAGCTTGAGAGCAAGATTAACAATTTTGCTGAGAGTTCTGAATACAATGTACATGTAGTGATTGTATGATGGTTTTCAAGTTTCAACGCAATGGATGGACCATTGTTTTTGTTCATGCAATCTTTGCTTTTCACCTTCCACAACACAGAACAATCCCTGTAAAAGACATGAGTAACAAAACAAAATCGCGCTCTGTAATTAGATCGGCACTAGCGGCCAAGGGTGCTTGACATCCAAAGATATATTACGTACTAGATCAATCACTCGGCTAGCTCACATGTTCCACCTAGTTGCGGTTCAAGATCATCAAGTCTCTTAGTCGAGTGCGAGAGGCCGCAGCGCGCAGTCGTCGCCTGCCTGCTGCGATCGCGCCTCGCCTACTTTAAACTAATACATTTACACATCTTCGTCGATACGAAGGTGCGATGGCGAATCCCAAATCCTTCCCAAATATTTCATATGCTAACAACCCTTGGCTTCTATGCCATTTTCGCTGTGCGAAAATTCGCGATTTTTTTATTTTGACACGTACCTAAACTGAAATATTTCGTAAAGTAGGTAATGAAGTAGGAGCATTAAACTCTATGGGCTCTTGATTTAGTAGCCCTGGATGCGAGATATCATCGACAGCTAATGAAGTTCCCCACAAAATTATATACAACAATTGAGGATTTACTTAGTTAGAAGCACAGACAGATTTTTTGAACTCCAAGAAAAAAAAACACCTGATATTTTTTTCGGAATTTTTCCAACCTAATATTGCTGAATTAAGGGGGGTAATAGGCAAAAGCACTTCGTATTTCCCTAACCATACCCATATTTCAAGTTATTTAACTAGGTATAATTAATATGCCTAGAGTTAGGTAAAGATTCAAGGTGTAATGTGAATACATTATTTTTAATTTAATCTTATAAATTCCCTTAAAAATATGTGGTTGAAAAGTGGTAAAATCGTTCAAAAATGCCTTTGCTATTTCCCTCGCCATTTTTTACAAATGCATCTAATACGAAAAATTACTAAGTACCTTAAATAAAATTTTGCAATTGAACAGTTCGTAATTAAAATTTATTTAGATCCAAGTACTAAAAGCCTAAGTTATGAAGACAAAGAAGAAACCAGAAGCGAGCAGCGATAGAGGTAAAATGTACATTTCATTTTAAGTTAAGTATAGGACTTGCGTAAGTGTAACATGAAGAGGCTACCTGCCTACATGTGGCAAGCGCGGAGAACAAGCGTTGGATAGAAGCAGAAATGAAGAGCACGGGGGAAGAACCAGGAATGTCATATTTTTTCCGAAACTGAACTAATAGCGCCAAATTGTAGAGAAATGGATGGGCTATTTGATGTATTATTTAGGTTCGGCAAAAACAAGCCCTGTCATAGCTAAAAATCCAGTTGAAGTTTAGGCGTACGCGGGAATAATCGGGAATGTCCGCGCGTAATTCACAAGAACAAGAGATGTCAGCACATTGCGTCCTAAGTCGCGCTGTTTGTGCTGACAAACATCAGTCAGTTGGGACCAGGTGGCGAACATTTTGTCATTTGCAGGAATTTCCTCAATTCTAGGAGCTGTAAATTTTATTACAACTGTAATTAATATGCGAACAAAAAATATAACATTTGATCAAATACCCCTATTTGTTTGGTCAGTGGCTATTACTGCATTATTATTACTTTTTAACCGACTTCCAAAAAAGGAGGAGGTTCTCAATTCGTCTGTATGTTTTTTTTTTTATTTTTTTTTTTTTTTTTTGTATGTTTGTAACACGATTTCTCCGTCAATTGAGGGCCGATTTAGAAAATTCTTTTTTTGTTAGTTAGGTCATACTTCCGAGGTGGTCCCATTTCAATTTTATCGAAATTGGTTCAGTGGTTTTCGAAAAATCAGCATAATACTATGGTGTGTGGTTACCTTCAGCAAAACTTGTGATGTGGTCGTTTTCGGCAATTTTCAGTTTGATAAATTAGTATGGTGTGTGGTTACCTTCAGCAAAACATTTGTGATGTGGACTTATTCAGCAATTTGCAGTCTGACACATATGGCGAATAATTCTGTACCACTTCAATCGATTTCGATTATTCGATTTCGATTATTCTTTTTTATGTAATATTACTAAAAAGAATGAAATAAAAACAGTTTAAAAAAATATTAAACCGATTTCCAAAAAAAAAAAAAAATAAAAAGTATTAAATACCTAATATTTTGAAATTTTCTCTGTCCTGTTGAAATACATGAATCGATATACTAGTGATACATATTCGGACCCTTGTTTCATGAATATTCTAAATTTGAAATTTTTTATCTTTTCCGACCGGCGCTTAATTTATTATGGTACCTGGCCAGTACCTACTGTACCGAGTACCATCGAGCTGGTTTGATGATGGAGACAGAAGGTGGCCATAGGAACTCCTAAACTACACATGATAAACCCATCGTGTTTGGGCTCGTTGCATTTGTCTTAACGAGAAATTTACTTTAGACCTAAGAGATTCTCAATTTGACGGTATGTTTTCTTTTTTTGGATGTTTGTTACGCGATTACTCCGTCAATTGTGGGCCGATTTTGAAAATTCTTTTTTTTTTATTTGAAAGGGGATAACCCTGAGGTTTTTGAAGTGAAAACTTCTTTAGCGGCTCTTGGCACTTTTTTAGGTGGGTAAAAATGTATAACTCACGACATCGCGTCAGCGTCATTTTTAAAATGAAACCTTAAGTCATTGCGTTAAGGGTTAAGTTAGAGTGGCACGGGATCTGCCGGCACTCCCGGAGTGCAACTGTTAAGTAGGGTTCCGTAACACGTTTATGTCTGTCCATTCTACTAAGTTCTGCAAAATGAATGTAGGGTTCCGTAACATATGCATGTCTATCCGTTCTACTAAATTTTACAATTTTCAACCAAGGTCCTTCGACGGTTATTTTATAATAAAAGTAGGCTTCCGTAACACCTTTATGTCTGTCCATTCTACTAAGTTCTGCAACATCACCTACAACGTCCGTGATGTCAGCCCATAACACCAGTGCCATGTCAGTGCTTCCCCCTTTGATCGTGCTGACTACACTGAACTGGTCGGAAAACACAAACTATTTACATAGCCGTTTCGACCGACGTTTAATTCAGTGCGGTGGTACCAACCCGGGAAGGTTAAACCCTACCACCAAGTAAGATTACGAGGGAAGGGACTTACAGTTTTACGAGGAATCCGAACCTTGGTCAGCCTCCAACGGTCAGCGGTCACCCATCTAAGTACTGACCGCACCCAGCGTTGCTTAAAATTCAATAGCGACAGTTGACTGTCTGCACCACTGAGCTATCGAAGCTGACGTGGTCCTATTTTAATTGGGTCAAGATCGGATTGGAAAAAGAGGCGGAATCGCGAGGCCGAAGGCCGAGCGATTCCGCCGAGTACATTAATAGCAAAAAATTACTAAAAAAAACTGTGAAATAAAAAAAAAGAACCCTAGAGTTGAAGGCGGTGCTAAAAAGGCTACACAAATCACAAAGGATATTATCATCCACTCATGTTTTCTTTCATGCATCATTTTTGCTTGCTTTAGCACCGCCTTCAACTCTAGGGTTCGTTTTTTTTTTAGGTTTTTATTTCATATATTTTTGAAGGCGGTTTTTATATTTTTATTTTGAATAGTTTTTTAGTTTTACTTTTTTTAGGAAGTCGGTTTTATGTTTTTTAAAACTTTTTTTTTATCCTTTTAAGGTTAGTTTTAAGTTTTGCAGTTAATTGGTGTAATTTTTTTTAGAGATGTATTAATAATTTCCCTTCTTACCTTTCTAGGGCTAGGTGGTAGGGTTTAACCCGCCCGGTTTGGTACCACCGCACTGAATGAAACATTGGTCGAAACAACTATGTAACTAGTTCGTGTTTTCCGTCCAGTTCAGTGTATCGGCATAAACAAAGGGTAGCACTGCCATGGCACTTAGTTCACCCGGTGTTATGGGCTGCCATCACGGATGTTGTGTGTCAGTTTCAATAAAAAAAAATCTTGCTGATATTCCAACTACATTATACATTAATTATTTTAATCTTTCAGGTCTTGTACCGTTGTCAAAGCCTAAAACTGATCTTACCATTAACATAAACAAGGAATGTCACTGACATCCCTCGTTTTTGTAAATTTTTAAAATGCAACTTTTCCCCTCTATACCATTTTTTATACAAATTTGTTTAAAAAAAATTTTTTTATACTTTTAAATGAACCACAGATACATTTAAAACCAATTTGCAGAACAGACTATTGCTCTTAGTCTTAAAATGGTTGCACCATTCAATCTTAAACTTTAAAATTCGATTTTCTCGAATTTATGTTTGACTGACATTCCTTGTTCTTCCCCCGAGGTCTTCAAATTCAAACTAGTAGCAATAGACCAGACAAAGCGAACAAAATCGTAATCCATTAAATTGTTACCTCAGGTAACAAATCACTCATACTAGTGTGACACGCTCGCCTGACATTTGATGCACAATGCATTGATGTTCGAGATCAAAGTTTTTGTATGAAAATGTTTCCAATGCCCTCTCTATAAACTATTAAATATTTAAATCTCTTTGGATAGAAGCAATGGGAGCGATGCTATGCGATTTATATGCGATGGAAACATCAATAGGGGAAACCGATTTTTGGTAGGTACTGCTGGGTCTTAAGACGTTTCCAAGTTGTATTATTACGAAAATATTTTTTTCTTTCTTAACTATACTTTCTTTAACAATTTTATTGTTTTTATTGCACAATACTTTCCCACCACAAAACCTAGAAACTCAACTTTTTACTCTCAGCAGCTTGTGCTGCGGCCGCCCCGGCTGAACGGAAGTGGAGACGTAGCTGGGCGCCAGCGTATCCACGCACGTCGTGTTCCACACCAGAGCTGATTGTGATTTTATTGATACTGATTCCTGAATAAGTTCGGTAATCGCGGCCCTCGATTGCCTCACCCATTCTTTAACCTGCCTTACAAAATGCTCTCTCTCCTACTCGCGTCAGTTTCGCGGGGAAGGGGGGTGTTCTACCCCCCGCGAACTGACGCGTTGTCCCCCTCCCCTGGTAACCCAGCCCAAAATGTAATTGTATGTACCTAGGCATGTGGCATAGTTATTATAAAGGTCTTTCAATAGTAGGTAACGATACGCTAAAGGGTGTATGTGTATCAGATACTGATCAGTGATCACGTTCCCATACCAATTTTTTTTTTACGATATAAAAAACATACTTATTAAGGTGAAATACGTGCACTTCACATATTAAATTTGAGGAGTAGGTTTTTTATATCGTAAAAAAAATTAGCTATTGTATATAGTATGCCTGTTCTGTATACCTACTATGAAGGGAAGGTGTGGATCTAAGCTTGCGATGGCTTCACCGAACATATCCGGGCCCATCGGCAGTAGAGGAGGGTATTAATCGAGGTTGGGACTAGAGAGTGGCCACTCTAAATTTCCCGCGCATGCTTCACGTTTCGGCTCGCATCAAGCCCTCGTCAGCTAGTCTGCGTTGACTAGGACGCGGGGAAACCACCAGTCCCGCTCTCGACCTCCCTCTCTCTACCTATCCATATTCTGTAGGATGCTTCCAGTGACGTTTTCGAAGCTATCTCCATATATATGAGCTTAGCGTCGATCTTGGCAGCCCTAGATTCTTGATACATACAGAACATGCATACCGTTTATGGTAAAATATATAATGTTTATTATAGAAATAAATTAATTTATGTTAATCACTTCTAGTGATAAGTCTGCCTAAGCACACTATTGTTGTTTTGGGATGTGGCTTTATACTGGGGAGCCGAAGTCGCAAATTGCTGGTAAGCTTAACACTTTAACAGCACAGCGCATCGGTGCTACAAGCCCTAAACACCGTGACAATCAACTCCGGACTGATACTCCAGTGCCACCAGGCACTAGAGGGTATAGCGGTAAACAACAAGGTAACCCTACAGTGGATCAGGGGGCACAGCGGCTCCTACGGGAACGATGCGGCGGACGAGCTGGCTAAACGGGGCTCCAGCTGGAGTGCAGAAGGCCCAGAACCGTATGTACCCTTACCAATCAGCCAGTTCAAATATTGGCTACATCAACTTACAAAATCTAAACATGAAAATCTTTGGGCCAACACCAGGGACTGCAGGCAATCCCGGGAAGCCATTCCCAAACCAGACCTGAGACTCAGGAAGCGCCTGCTAAAGTTCCACAGAGGTCAACTGCGTATGGCGGTAGGACTTCTTACGGGTCATTGCCCACTTAACAGACACTTGTTTACAATAGGTGTCACCGACAGTCCCCTGTGCAGAGGCTGCATGGCGGAGGACGAATCAGCCACCCACGTGCTCCTGGAGTGCCCGGTGGTGGCAGAAGTACGACTGCAGTTTCTTGGGAACGTGGGAACTGCCCATGGAGTGCGGAAGCTTCATGAAAGAGCTCGGGTGGCTGGAGTAACACTACCCGAGCGCCAACGTACAACGGACCGTCTTGAGGTCTCAGTGCGGAGAATGGCCCACCCGCCTTCCCAAGAGGCTGGGCAGCAAACAACAACAACAACAACACTTTAACAGCGGCGCATTATAATTCCCTAGGACGCGGGTGATTTTCAGCATTATTGGTTAGCTTATAAATAAATAACTAATTAAGATATTGGTATAGATTTTTTTTTAAGTAATAGTTCAATCTTTACATTTTAGGATAATAAATAAAACAACTGTAGTTATTTATATTCTTATTAGCGATACAAAAATGTATGTTTTACAAAAAAAAAACTCTTACGTAACACCTACCCATTACAACATTTATAACTCGAAAACGGCTGAACTGATTCTTTCTTTATTGGATTTACTGGATTACCAAGTACATGAAAAAAAAATTTTAAATAAAAAAAAATTCAAAACAAATTATTATAAAAAAAATTAAATTACTTTACTTATACCGAGCGTAATTTTTTTTGTGTGTGCTATTTTTTAAAACAAGAGTAATTACAGAAAAAAAAGAAAAAAAAACACTTTGGAAAGGCTCTTGGCGCACTGAGTAAGCAGCGGCGCTCGCTCTCGAGTGTCGCCCCCCCCCCCTCCCCCCCCCCCCCCTTTCCCACCCGCTCTCTCAATATAGATGAATTTTATATGTGTGTGCAGCTAAAAGACTCAGCTACAGTATCCACGAAACGCGGATCACGAGAACTGCTCGTGACTTTAGAACAAACAGTACAAAGTTTGAAAACAAGTCATGTTCGTGATCCGCAAGTTAGAGAAAATATATACCATCACGAGCGCTGGTCGTGATCCGCTGTTAAAGTGTTAATGAGTAGGCTGAGTATAAAGACGAATTTTAGTAAAAGAATTTTTTGCCAGAGGCACATAGTTTCGAAAACAAAAAATAGTAAACAAAGGGCATTGCCTAAAATTGGTGCCTTTTGTTATCATAGTTTTTTTTTTTCGCGCGGCCATCAATCAAACTTTGTTATATTAGTTCAGTATAATGTTACAAACAAAACTTGTTATGCCTAAACTCAGTCGAACGAAGTTATAAGGGTCAGAAGTTCGAATAATATTATGTCTCTATGCATTTTCATCAGGTTTAGTTTTTATAACTTCGTTCGGACCGAGTTTAGGCATAACAAGTTTTGTTTGTAACATTATACTGAACTAAAGTAACCAAGTTTGGTTGATGGCCGCGTGAAAAAAAAAGGCACCACCTTCCATAAAAAATGTGGCATTGCCCTTTTTCATACAAAATTAAAACTCTTTTTTTAAGCATCAAAACATTGACATTGTTTAGAAATGTATGCAAAAACATTAGGTTAGTTAGGGTTAATTTATAGAAGGTGCAGAGCGAAGCCAATTTTTTTTTTCCCACAAAACATTCACCCCTCACCCTCTGCTCCCCTCACAAAAAAACTAGTATAAAACCAGTATATCCCCCAACCAGTATAAAACCACCCCATTCTTTTTTCCTCTAAGTAAGTGTAATTAAAATACTATATTTATATTCTTTTGTATGTTGTGTTGTGAGGTTTTCTTCCGTATGTTTGTTAATGTTTTGGTTTGGTGTGCAATAAAGAATGTCTATGTATCTACTCAGCAAAACAAATGTCTCGTAAGTTATGGTAAATACCTATTACGGGTAAACATTATCAGGTCATGACATAAACTCATATCATGTCAATATTGTCATATTTCTGTTAAAAGATGAATTTAATTATTCAACAGCAAAAATAGGTCAATTGTAAAATAAACATCTAGGTATTTCCTTTTTCTATAAAATTGCAAACATAAAATATAGGCAGGTACATAGGACTTATACCAAATAAATAATAATAGGTGTATATTTGGATAATAAACATAACCTCAAAATCATGAATCTAGACACCCTTACTGTCATATTATTTAAATATTCCTGCGTGTTACATCGATGTCCTGTTACGCAATTCTAATTAAAGACGTCATTGACATACGAAAATAGAGAGCAACAAAAAAAAAAACAAAACCGCCTGCAACAGCCAAAAGTAAATTGCGTAGGTACCTAGTACCTTGAAATAAATACAACGATAAAACTATACACATTCATGCATATTGTAATCTTATAAGAAATGTCGTATATACATAGGTACCTTTAAATTATTATGTCTGAGCATGTTTATTTATAATCACCAGTTTAGTATCACGAACTTATACATATCTACACAGATCATTCATAGATAAGAGTACTTCCATACAAGTGTCACTTTACTTCGAGGCAGCCATTTGCTTACGGAATTAGGACGTAAAAAGGTAAAAACTATAAATACATACCGTGTCAGAATATGCCGTTCACAATAAGCGAAGATCAACAAATCAGTTTTAACGCAAAGCACTGTAAACTATTGTAATACAATCAACACTCAGTTTACCCAATATCATATTCTTACCCCAATAAAGAAAGAAGTATTCACTGCATCCACACAATTTCAGTACATATTACGTAGAAAACTTCGCGCTCTCTCTCAAGTGAATACGCGAGCAGACAATATGAAGCACGAATCTCTCCTAATGGTCGCGTTCGTATTTGGCGCTTTTTGCTAGCCAATGAAAAGACAGAACCGGGCTTTATTTTTTCTGTTTGCGATACAAGTACACTTGAATCGTCGTTACTGATGGATCGATCCCGGGATTGAATCTTTATGGGCGGGATTTTATCATAAAAGCCCGGATTTAATCCTATTCTAGGACCGAATGAGGATTTTATGTTTTAAGGTTAAGTATGTGAAGTTGTTCTGTAATATGAGCGAAATTTTATCATAAAGTCCCGGATTTAATCCTATTTTAAGATCGAAAGGATTTTATGTTTTTAACTAGCCTTTGCCCGCGGCTTCGCTCGCGTGAAATTCGTATTTCAAAAGAAGAAACTAAATCATTAAGGGCGAGGCCGAAGGCTGAGCTGCGTTCAGGTTAATGATAAACCTTCTCGAATAAAGTATGTTTTTAACTAGCTTTTGCCAGCGGCTTCGCTCGCGTGAAATTCGTATTTCAAAAGAAGAAACTAAATCATTAAGGGCGAGGCCGAAGGCTGAGCTGCGTTCAGGTTAATGATAAACCTTCTCGAATAAAGTATGTTTTTAACTAGCTTTTGCCCGCGGCTTCGCTCGCGTGAAATTCGTATTTCAAAAGAAGAAACTAAATCTCGTTATGAGCCACGCAAGTTTGTAACGAGTTTTCACGAGTCGTATTTGTGAGTGGTCATTGCAAGGGATCGCTTGGACTATCCGCTCTGATCTGATGACATTACATCTCTGATTACATTACACAAGTTAAGCGGCGGGTGGCCGAGTTTTTGGGCATCGGGCAAGAGGTCCGAGGTTCGAATCCGGTCGGTGTGTACCAATGAGTTTTTTCTGACGAAAAAATGTACGTGCATACTTACACCTGCTGCTTCACCGTTTAGAACTGGTGTAAAACTAGGTACCTTCCCTTGCCCCTTACGAGGTTGTAGGCTTAAATTGTAGCCGACTGGGTTAGTACCACCGTACTGGATGTAAGATGGCCGCATAGCAGGCTCGGCTGTGTTCTCTTCTAGTTCAGTATATCCAGCAATCCAGGGAAGTCTTCGGTATGCACGGGCACCTACCTTCTCGGAGGTGATATTGGCTGGTCGGAGAATGTGCTTAGGCCCCTTCGACTCAGGCGACCGGATTACATAAAACAGTATTATTTTTAGTAACTATTATAGTTTACTAGCTTTTGCCCGCTCTCGTGAAATTCGTATTTCAAAAGAAGAAAGTAAGTTATAAAGCGAGAAGGTCGAAAGCTGAGCTGCATTCAGGGTAATGACAAACCTTCTCGAACAAAATATGTAACTACTGACTAGGCCGAAGATCGAGCTCCTTTCAGGTAAACGTTATTTTTCTCGAAGAAACTAAGTTACCTATGGCGACGCCGAAGGCGGAGCTCCCTATAGGTAAACCATATACTTTTTCAAAGAGGCCGACGAGGCCGAAGGCCGAGCTGCGTTCAAGTAAATGATAATCCTTCTCAAAGAAACTAAGTTAATGCCCTGCCGAACGCCGAGTTGCGTTCGCGTAAACGATATTCTCGCCCTTATTTACTTACTTTCATCGAGAAATATATCGTTAACTTGAACGAAGCTCCGCTTTCGGCCTCTCCCTTAGTTACTTACTTCGAAAAGGTACATGTTTCGTATCGGTGAAGTCATATTTAGTTTACATGTATCCTAACTTGTACCACAAGAATAGGATAAAAAAATTAGGATCGAATCAAATTACAATTTTGGCTTTCTATAGTATGGGCAGTGCGCTTTTATAGGCCCCCGCCGCGCGCCGCGCCGCCCGCTCCGCCGCGCCACCCGCTCCGCCACGCCGGGCGCCGCCGGCTCGCTCATATCTGATACCTACTCGCGCTAAATGGCGCGCGAAACATTTCAGTTTAGGAACCACATCTTAGCGTAACCGGAACTGAATTTTATTTAGCTTATCCTCTGTGTCGTATAGTATAGGATATAACATCCTTGTACGATGTTTCATCGAATTCAGATGATCGGTTTAAGAGTTATGGTGGAACATACATACACAGAAAATATTTCTAAAAATCGTCAATTTAGCTTTAGTATCATACATAGAGTCTTATACCTCAGTATCTCATAAAACAAAGTAACTTACTCTATGACCATCCCTTACAGATTTATAATTAGTATTGATTTAACAAATATCGGTAGATTATGACCTCAAATCGTTATTTTTTAACCGACTTCAAAAAAAGGAGGAGGTTCTCAATTCCACTGTATGTTTTTTGGTCAAACATGACCGAAATTGGTAGATCTACCAAAAAATCGGTACCTAACTTTTCACACTGTCACGGTCACTGAACAGACTCTATTACCGACCTTTTTCCTCTCTCACATCACGGCGAAATGTACGCGCGCTCAAACGACCACAGATATCGATTATTTTGTAAACATAACTAGGGAATCATGCATTCAAATTAAAACCTCGAGACATTATTTATTCAGATATAGGAATTCATCCAGAAAACAATGATCTACATACCTACTACCATATTATGCCTAGTACTAATGAAAACAACTCATTCACGATGTTGAAATCTAATATTAAAATAAAATCCTATTTCGTAGGATCGAATGAGGAACCTTCCCCAACTTTCCCAATAAAATCCCTATAAAGTCTCGAATAAGGATTCGGTCCCAAATGGGATTGAATCCTTGCCCATCAGTAATCGTCGTCGTCGTTACTAAACCCTACCACAGTTATGTGTGTGTAGGTACGCGGAATCTCCGCGCGCGTACACGAGACAGTAGTATTATATTCTTTGCACGAGACGTTATTCGTACAGCAAAAGCTGGCTCATCATCCCTGTCAACGAGAAACGAAACGTAACAAAAACGACATGCGCCGCCTCAACATTAGGTTAAGGTTAAATTTCGTCGTCGCTACGCGACGCATCTTCTATAAATTGACCCTGGTAATTTTTTTTTAAACCACCAAAAGATTCACCCATACCACTTTCCTGCTATTTGAGGGATGATGAGACCGGCCTTCGCTGTACGGATAACGACTCGTGCGCGTTTAATTCGAGGGATTTCGAGGTCTGTGCGCGTAGGTACCACTACCACAGAATACTTAGTTGTATTAGGGCATTTTCAAAAAGTTTGTTTGTACCCATCAGAAAAAGTAATTAATTTTGATTTTATTTTTTGATTTGAGTTTTTTCGGTAAATATTACTTCTTTAATATTTAAAGTTTACCCTACAGAAGGAATTATCAAAATAACTGGGCTAAATTTGGAATAATTGTGATTTAAGTTGCTTGGGAAGCTAGTTCGTTCCATTGAGTTACAAAATAATGTTCAGGTTTAACTAAAATAAAAAATTAAGTGAAATCGGATAATAGTCTTTATTTTCAACAGAATATTTTTTTTTCCATAAAAACACAAAAGAACTTACTAAACTACAATAGAACAATGTTTTTGGGCATATTTTATATCAGCTGAGTTACTTTTAATTCGTACGTGGAGTCGACAGCGCGTCGTGCTGCGTCCGCTGCTGAGTTGGCTGCCGTGAATAAACATAACAAATACAGGCAAATAAAAATTCAAAATTATTTATTTACAACTTTCGCAGTTGAAACAATGGGGCCCTGGTGTGCCGAGGCAAAAATTTTAGTGAGAGAATTGGGAGAACTTTTGCGGGAAATTTCAGGAGATAGCCGTGCCGGTTCCTACCTCACACAAAGAATCGGCCTTGCCATTGTGAGGGGGAACTCGGCCAGTGTCATGGGCACCTTTCCGACAGCGGTAGCGATGGACGAGATTTTTTACTTTTAGTTGCTGTCGGCAAGGTGCTCGTGTAGCATCTTCGGGGATTTCCCGTTAAGGTTTTTATATATTTATTTATTATTATTTCTTTTATAGTTTTAGTTTTAGGTAATTTTAATTTAGGTAGTTTTAGTTTTTATGTTGTTTGTTTTAAGTTTAGGTAATTTTAATTTAGGTAGTTTTAGTTTATATTTGTTATCTAATATTAATAATGTAATTGTCTAACCAGCAAGTAATTTTCTTTCTCACTTACATTATATCAGAGCAATTAAAATACTGAAATAGACAATATGCCACAAACATATTCATTTACATGTTAGGCCAAAATATTTCACATATTTTCTGCTAATCTAAAATAAAAAAAATATTTTAATTCCAATTTATAGTAGGACAATCTCTCAGAGGAACGATATAATTTCTCAGTGGATTCAGTTAAGGCTTGTTCACTTGAATGAAATAAAGTACTAAAATTGACGAAATAGTAATGCTTAAAATTTTATGCAGGGCAATAAAACAATTCTCAAATAAAAAAAAAGGAGTAATGCAACATTCTGTATTAAAAATCGTATGAATACTAGTACGTAAATACTTCTTTACAAAGTCAAACATAAAAAGTCACAGGAAAACATCATGCGACAGATGGATAAATCTCATCGAGACCTCAAGTTTGAGTTTCAACACGATAGCTCTAGGGCGAGCGGTTCTCGAGTTATGGCCAAAACAAAAGTTCATGTGACAAATGTATAGATAGATCTCATCGAGACCTCAAGTTTGAGTGCACAAAACGTTGGGTCTAGGACCAGCGGCTCTCAAGTTATGACCAAACAAATGTTATGTGTGTAATTATTTTATATACAACGGTCTATGACGTCATTGCTGCAGGTGGAGTCGTCGATCAGTCTAGACGTAGCTTTATGCATTACACTGAGTTACAATCTCGTCCCCTGAGCAAAACATTTCTCAGTGGACGTAACGGATTTCTGACCATAGAAATATTTTGTTAATATTTTTTATAAATTCATAAACAAAAGAAGTATAATGCATACTAATTATTTTACAATCACATGTAGTGCATTGTACCTAAAAATAATTCTATAGGCCATAAAAGTCGTAAACTTACCTCAGAATCACCGTAAATCAGCGGAAGTTTTTAACTGCACCATACAACTGCACTTACTTCCTCGACGCACACCGCAGCATTGACGGGGCTATGCAAGATGACGATTGGCCTGGCTAAATCTAAAGGGTAGCTAGTATGATATATCACGAAATAGTGGAATTTTTGTAATTTAACTGCAAAAGGGCCATTTATCAGTGGAATTTTCCACTACGACCAATTTTGAATGTTTTCTTTTAGTTTATAAATATATATGGTTTTTTTTTAAGTATTACAATAGATTTATTGAAAAATAGAAGGCATTATCTTCCTATTGCGATGAAAATATTCAGCAATTTCTGCTTCGAAATACTCGTAATTGTACAATGTTAAGAAAATCAGGGTGGGACATGATGAAAATGGGTGTTTGTATAACTTTGAAAAGCTCTAATTTATTAAATATTGCTTAATTCCTAGGTAAAAATTCAGTAAAACATTGCTGTAATGTTGTTAATATTGAAAAAAAATACATTGTTCCTTTAAAGCGCTAAATTAGTCTTAAAAAAAATTTGAATACATGGGACATGGTAAAAAGGCAGGGTACAAACTTTTTGAAAATCCCCATTAGGGAGTGCGCACACGGTCAACTGTCCAACAACTTGATTATTAATTGAGTCGGGCGTACTCGTTGAGGTGCGCACCTTTACAACGCCACTACACGGACGATTATCCACGATTATTCTCTTTCTCACTCTGCAGGTAGTGCGCGCACAGGAACAAAGGAGAAGAAAAAGTCGGCGGAGAATCGGCCAGAGTTGGCTTCGTGGTCCCAACTTAAAAATGGGATCAACTCCGTGTGCACCCTCTCTGTAGTTGGGATGGGACCGACCGCCCACTTCTTCGCCTACAGCGGCCGTCGGTTTTAGTTGGCCAACTCGTTTTCTTCTCCTTTGTTCCTGACTGCGCCGCTACCTGCAGAGTGAGAGAAAGAATAATCGTTCGTGTTGGGTTGGAACGGTCACTCAGGTCACCTGAGTGACCGTTCCAACCCGACCCGATCAAACTCAATTAAATAATCGGGTCGGTGGACAGTCGGTCGTCTGCGGTAGCCCTTATCCACTACGAAAATGGGGTTCACACCTGACAGCTCTGGCTGATCCTGCGCCTCCTCCCTCCTACGCCGGTACGACACCTGAAAGCCTTTGTCGTGCCTGCTGTTCCTTCACTCCTACTCCTTCGCCCGGAGCGAACCAATAGAAGCCGATATTCGTTTGGTCGGTTAAGTAACTTGTTCTAGCTCAGTGGTAAGCGTGTAGGGTTTGCATTTTTGACAAGATGATGTCACGTCTTATAAATTGATGTACACCGGCTGCACGCACGAAGAAGTGTAACGTTCCATCTAAACCTGTGTGTGCAAGCGATAGCGCGATAGAGACCTGTGTGTGCAAGCGAGAGCGCGATAGAGAGGCATATACAATAGTAGGAAATACAAAATATTTTTCTCCGTCTTTTGCGAGCCTCGAACCCGCGGTCCCTGCCACCATCAATGACCAGACGTGTTATACACGCGGGCTATCGACCGTCTACTTATCGCTGCAAATTTTCTCAACAGTATGTGAATTTCATGGAGCGATATCTAGCGTCCACATCTAGCGTCAATATTAAATTAAATACTTCAGCCAGCGGTATACTTGATTTAGCAGTTAGGTAATTGTTGCAACGTTGAACATGTAGATGGCGTTATGTAGGTTTTTAAATTTACGCGACGCATCTTTTATATATTAACCCTGGTTATTTTTTTTTAAACCACCAAAACATCATTTATTTATCACTTCAAGGAGTGGTTCCGCACGATTTGCAGGAACAGCAGGCACGACAATGTCTTTCAGGTGGCGCACCGCTCCTACGCTCCTTTCGGAAACACTCGGGTTGACTCGACTCGAAAGCGAACCAACTGAATCCGATATTCGTTTGGTCGTTTATGTAATTGGTTGGCTCAGTGGTGTATAAGAGTGTAGGATTTTTATTTTTTTCGATCTCGACCATGGGTTCGTGTCCCTTTTGTCAAAATTTGAAAGCTTTATTTTCGGAAATACAAACGTAACAAAAACGACATGCGCCGCCTCAAGGGTCGTTCCGCCATTTCGTTCAAATTGCATTCCCACGCAATAAAAGCGTGTGAAAATTTATGTTTTTTAAAATAATTTTATTGAAATATATAGGTTTAGATGAAAGGAAAAAGTAGTATTTAACGAATCAGACATTTGTCCATTCAATTAAATAAAAAAAAATGAAAACCTTCAAAATTCTCATTCCTATCCTCTTCCAAACAAAGGATCATTATTTAGTATAATTATTTTTTTTAGTTTCTTCAAGTGAAATGAGTATATTAATAAACCCACCTATAGAGTAACTAATAAAGCATGTTTCTTTGGGATTCATTTATTTTTAGAGCCATTATATCATAAAAAGAATTCATATTTCATTTTTGTCCGTGGAAAAACGTCATTACCATCCGCAGAAGTGGTACTACAAATTAGACAGACTGTGACCCGACTTTAGGCTTCGCTCTACACTCCGCACGTCGAACGCCCCTCATTGTGTCCCTGGATCTAGACAGGAGAGGACGAGCGTGGCTGGGGAAGAAAATACTCACGATCTTCGTGCTCATCAACTACTTTGTCGCCGTCCAGGCATCATTACCTTCCGGCTTTTTTTAACATAAGTACACGATATAAAAATTTCATTTAAATCTTAATGAATCAGATTTTAGTCAGAATATTCGTTAATACTATTTATAATAAATTTATAATATTAGTAATTAGGGAGCAATTGAAGAAATACATCAAAATTTCATTACCCTCCTTTTCATTACCCTCCTTTGCCCTCAAAATGTTTGCCGGACGGTAATGAAGGGGTTCGGATGGTAATGAAATGTTTACTTGATTTTCCTTCCCGTCTACCTAACTGGGTGGTAGGTTATATCCCGCCCGTGTTGGTACCACCGCAGCACTGACTGAAACGTTGGTCCAAACGGCTATGTAAACGTCCGAATGTCCATGGTCATCGTTGGATACCTTGTGGATGGCTTGGCGCCATATGTCGGGCTTTAAATAAAGCAAAATATTTCGTGTTTTTCGTCGAGTTCAGTGTAGCCGACACGATGAAAGGAAAGTGATGAACTAGGTGCCCTGATAGGGCACCTAGTTCACGAAGGTGTTATGGGCTGACATCACAGATGTTGTAGGTGATGTAAACATGTCAGTGTTCACAAAAAAAATTGTGTGCATGTAGTAAGTAGTACATAAATAATAAAAATCCAATAAAACTGGACTTTTAATTCTATTTGGCACGTAAAGTATCTACATAACGTATACTGGAGTACGGGGTTTAACCCGACCGGGTCGGCACCAACGCACATTGGCGTATATAGAGGGGGGGCCGGGTGGGCACGGCCCACCCCAGAAGTGTCTCGTGCCCACCCCAGGATGTTGGGTTGCCAACCCAATATTCTAGGGTGGGCACTTAAATAATTTCTATTTTTTTTTTTCATTGCTACTTTCTAACAAAATCGGAACCACATTGATGATCGTTGGAAGGAGATTGAAGAAGTTGCAGAAAAGCATGAAATTTCTCTGAACGCCACAATTGTGATCAAAAGAAGACATAATCGACTTGGTGAAGGTAGCACGGACTTTAAATTGAATCCACACTCGGTAAAGAAAATTGGATTGATTTGCCATCTGATTCACATGCCCATGAATATTGCAAAATTAATTATCAAATTATTATGTAGTGATTGATAATATAATAGTTAATATGATTAAAAAAAAGCCTAAGGTTGCACTCCGGGAGTGCCGGCAGAAGTGAAAACTTAAACATCAACGTTGTGCATTTTTGAATATTTTGGAATGGTTAGGGAATAATTTCGCACGCTAATAATAATAAAAAAACGCTAATTTCGCAATTGTTTTATTTATCAGTATAAAAGTACTATCATTTATGTGGTAAAATACAATATTCATTTATTGCGCTATCGTAGACAAACATGACAATTTATATTACATAAAACATTTAACACTACAGAACTATTATATCTAAAAAAAAAGCACTTTTTTTGGGATGGTATGGGATGGGTAAAAAATGTTAAACTCGCTTCAGATCCGTAGCCTGATCGAAAAAGCGTAAGATTCCTTGAAATTATGGATGAAAGTTGATTTTTCTGAGAAATAAACTTTTTGATGTAAAATAATTATAATAGTTCTGTAGTGTTAAATTTTTTATGTAATATAAATTGTCATGTTTGTCTACGATAGCGCAATAAATGAATATTGTATTTTACCACATAAATGATAGTACTTTTATACTGTTATATAAAACAATTCGTGCGAAATTATTCCCTAACCATTCCAAAATATTCAAAAATGCACAACTTTGATGTTTAAGTTTTCACTTCTGCCGACACACTAAACACAAATTTACTATTAGCTAAAATATATCACTATGGTGCCTCAACGAACACACTTGATTGGTTCAAAAGTTTTCTCAGTGGTCGGAAGCAAATGACGATATGTACAGGAGATAAAGGAAATATCCGTGTATCACAAACCAAAAGTATCAAAAGGGGTGTTCCACAGGGATCCTCTCTCTCCCCAACACACACTGTATAGTCTCTCTCTACACAGCGGATATGCTTCTGGTTCTCAAGCATTGTCAGGGTCATATGTTTGCAGATGACACCCAAATTGTGTTATCTTTCCGCCCAAGCTCCACAGAAGCAGCGGTGAATAAAATAAACAACGATTTAACACTAATATCCAAATGGGTTGACAATCACAGTCTTGTGTTAAATCCGTCAAAATCACAAATTGTTATAGCCGGTACTACTACACAGGTGCAGCGTATAACTGAGCGTCAACCAAATATTTTAATTAAGAATATTCCAGTTGAGCTAGTGCGATCTGCAAGGAATCTAGGACTCATAATGGATGGGAGACTTCGGTTTGAAGAACACATACAAAGGAAAATAAGGAACGGTTACTTTAGACTGAAGGTCCTATATGACATAAGGGAGTACTTAACAGTGGAAGTTAGGAGGGTACTGGTGGAGGCATTAGTTCTATCACTAATGAACTACTGTGATACGGTGTGTGGGCCTTGTCTGCTCGCTCGCACTGAGCGAGCAGTGCAGAGATTACAGAACTCAAGTCTCCGCTACTGCTATGACATACCTAGGCGACCACATGTTACCCCTATATACAATGAAAATTCAATATTAAAAATGAAACCACGTAGATTCTACATTTTCAATGTATGATGCATAAAATTATAAAAAATGAAAAACCTGAGTACTTATACAAAAAGTTAACATGGACGCGAAATACACACACACATGACACGAGAGCAGAAGGCTTCGTACTACAAATTCCGTGTCACCGTTCTGCAGCATTCAGAGGCAGCTTCAAATACGCAGCATCCAAATGTTGGAACAACATCCCGCCACCCATTAGTTAGAGCAATGGCGGGTCTCCCAACATTTAAATTTGCATGCAGGAAGATGCTCCTGAATCTGCAAAGAGATGGCAAATTTTAAAGAAAAGAAATATTTTACCAGGTAGACACACTGAAAAGGACCCTCTCGCAAACACACACACACACACTCGCACACGCACCCTAACACACACACACACACACGCTCACACACACACACACACACACACACACACACACACACATGGCAACGGCTGAAAAACAGCGCCAGGAAAGGACTTCTGTCCTGCCCAGGCACACGCTGAGCCGATTGGCCAATTTTGCATAAATTAAGAATTGTATATAAAATCTAAATAGGTTAAGTTAGTTATCATGAAAAAAAAATTGGTTGTCTGTAAAGTTGGTTTACGGACGATAGTTTTACGTGATGATGTCATAAAGTAAATCAGTTCCGGCGGATATTTACCATGTAAAATTAATTTAAGTACATGATAAAGATGTGATAATAACTAATAAAAAATATGAGAAAATAACGACAATTAATTTTTGTTTAATTTATTTTTAAAAAACCTACATAACGCCATCTACATGTTCAACGTTGCAACAATTACCTAACTGCTAAATCAAGTATACCGCTGGCTGAAGTATTTCATTTAATATTGACGCTAGATGTGGACGCTAGATGTCGCTCCATGAAATTCACATACTGTTGAAAAAAATTTGCAGCGCTAAGTTCACGGCCGATAGCCTGCGTGGATAACACGTCTGGTCAGTGATGGTGGCAGGGACCGCGGGTTCGAGGCTCGCAAAAGACGGAGAAATATTTTTTGTATTTTCTACTGTTGTATATGCCTCTCTATCGCGTTCTCGCTTGCACACACAGGTCTCTATCGCGCTCTCGCTTGCACACACAGGTTTAGATGGAACGTTACACTTCTTCGTGCGTGCAGCCGGTGTTCATCAATTTATAAGACGTGACATCATCACGTCAAAAACGATTATCTTATCTTATCACTCCCGGAGTGCAACCTTAGGCTTTTTTTAAATATTTTTTGCTGAGAAAAAATTTTAATTAAAGTTGGTTGGTAATCAAAATTAACACTTTTCACGAAACATTTTTTTGTTCAATTTTATTTAAAAACGTAAAGAAACATTCCGAAATCAATGGCCGAATTACGAAGTTGAAATTACTTTTATTGCGTAGGTATATCGGGCTTCGGCTTCATCGGTCATCCCTTTTCAGGGGCCAGGCCCACCCTGGAAAATAACCCTAGATACGCCAATGCCAACGCACTGACTGAAGTTCGGTCGAAATGCTATAAAAATTGTTTATCTTTTTGACCAGTTAAGTGTAGCCGGTTCAATTCAGTGATATGTAAGAGTATAGTTGTTTCCACTCAGTGCATAGTGTGTGAGTTCACTAAGTTACTGTATTTTAATTGCGTAGCAACGGTTGGACTTCAATACAGCGCCGAGTCTAGTGAAATATTCACTAGATTCAGTATAGGTTGTGGCCAGTCCAATTTTTTTCTTCTCTTATTAACCGACGAAAGCAAAAAGGAGTAGGTTCTCAATTCGAAGCTCATATATTTTTTTATATGTATATGACCAATTATTTTTTTATTGTATAGGGTATACTTCAAAGTTTGGCCCATTTTTTATTGGAAAAAAAAATTAAAGCTTTAACAAAAAATTTTACCGACGAAAAACTGAAAAGCGAAAAATCCTATTTTGGCGGTTAATAAACTTTCCTAGTCTTACTAACAGTCTCAAAATTAGTCACTTGCGTAGCTATTAAGACTAAAAGGGTTTATTGCCCGCCGAAATTATATTTTTCGTTTTCCAGTTTTTTGCCGGTTGAATTTTTTGTTAAAAAGTTGTTTACAATGTATTTTTGTTTTGTTGCGGCTTTATGCTGTAGTGAAAAAACTAATATTTCTTTCTTTCTTCAAGTAGTATGTTGAAATAATCAGTCGGTAACTGATTATACATACATAATACAGTCGTTTTTCTTGTGATCTTTACATAAAAGTCTGAATAAATCTTATATTTCTTATATATCGCCTTTCACTGAATACCTGCTCACTCTGTAAAGGTGGAAAGGGGATTTGTTATTTCAGTTAAAACTTTTTACACTATGAATTATAAATTACTTAGCTAAAATTTTGATGTTAATAGTGTCGAACTTTTGATAATCGTTAACATTATTACTACCATCAGCTAAATAATGATATCTTTATCATTATCATAATAATAATAATATAAGAAGCTTGTCTCGCGTCGTCTCGGAGAGCTCCGTAGCCACGGCCTGCACCCGCCGGCGTGCTTGGAGGCTTGCCTCCCGCCGCCGCCGGTATTACCGTTTTTATTTGTTTGTATTAATTTTGTGTATTTTTATTACCTTTTATAGTTATATATAATATATGTAAAATTATTATGAATGTAATTTAAAAATGTGAAATAAAGAAAGATAATATAATAAAGCAAATTTCATTAAGACATACTAGCATGCTTCATTACCATCCAACTGCATAAATTACCATCCAGGTGTTTTTCATTACCATCCACACCTTCATTACCTTCCATCAATTTTCTCCAAAACTATAAGTTGTACATAGATGCCTCTCTTATGTTACTACATCTAATAAGCACAGGAACACATATATATATAAATATATTTCAGAAAATAAAAAAATAAAAATTCCGCCAAAACATGCAAATTCACTATCACATATTCCTCCTTCGAGCCGAAGTTTGCCGAAAGGAGCTAAAGGAGTAGGTTGCAGGATCGAGCAGGTCTTTCAGGTGGCGGCCCGTTTGCCATTTTTGCTTCAATCAAATGCAAGAGTGTGGTGTGGTGTGGTGTGGTGTGGTGTGGTGTGGTGTGGGTGTGGGTGTGCGTGCTTGAATAAGATTAAGAGTTGTGAAAGTGTGTAAACATATATAACGCTCCCTCTTCTCTTTTTATTCTCTCTCTCTCTCTCTTCAACCACAGAACTTCAACACAACCACCCGGCAGCATAATATATCCAAAGTCCACTAGGCGAATTATGTTGATTGGTCGATGCCAGTTTGGCGGAAAATTTAAATTTCGTATGGCTCCGCCTCCGGCACTCCTAGCGAACCTACTGAACCCGATATTCGTTAGGTCGTTTATGTGATTTCGTGGCTCAGTGGTATGGTGTAGGGTTTGTATTTTTTGACCATGGGTTCGAGTCCCACAATGTTTTTTTTTTTTTTTATGCAATGTTAGGGTGTTAAAATTAGGTTAGGGTTATTTTTTTATAACCACCTAAAAAAACTTTATTTTCGAAAATACTTCCGAAATTTATATTTCTTCCTTTTTTTTTGTTGTTATGTTAGGGTGTTAAAATTAGGTTAAGGTTATTTTTTTATAACCACCTAAAAACACTTTATTTTCGAAAATACTTCCGAAATTTAAATTTTCCCGCAAAACTGAGAACGACCAATCAGAGCAATTCGCCTAGTGGACTTTGGAAATATGCCACCCGGCAAGGCAAGCAACCCCCCGCCCCTCACCTCCCTTTACTTCGCAAGTCGCAACGCAACGAACGCACGCACATCGTAGCAGCCAAACAAAAATTTTTTTCTCGACTAGTACTTCTGTCTGAGTTTCTGCTACTTTGCTTGCAGGCTCTATGTTCGGTGGGACTTTCACTCGTCTCACATTGAGTAGGTACAATACACAAAACACGGAATCGTTAAGTCGGCCGGGCATCTCTACGAGCTGGGCAGTGGGCTGGGACTGGGAGCCGGTGCGGCGGCCTATGGATGGTGTTCTAATTCGGTGTTGTCACGAATTCAAAGTGCCGGTGTCAGGTTTGGACTGGAGTGTGAGGATATCGAGGTGCCGAGTATGATCCAACGCGAGTACCAGGCCGCCGCTAGCAACGGCTTCAGTACGGGCGAGGAGGATTCGCGGGGCGGAGGCGCGGCGGACCAGATGTGTTGCCTCGTGGAGGACGGCGAGCGGTGCCGGCGCGCCGCGGGCAACGCCTCTTACAGCAAGCGCATACAGAAAACGGTGACACAGCGGCGCCTCAAACTCAACATTGACCCCCAGGTAAGATGCACGTATTTAGGGCTCATGCAGCTATACACATCGTGACTAGTAATTGGGCGTAGGTATTATCTTTTATGGGTACCTAGAGACCTAGAGGTATTTCTGTACACATTGAATATTATCTGCTTTTAAGCTTTTGTTGGAGGAAGCAGAAATTTTTTTTTGTTATAGTGGTGACTATTTTGCCTGAATACTAATCGCTCAAGGTCTTCTCATTCATGCAATAATTTATTTAGTCTCCAGTTACCCCAAGCAGCATGTCGTCCATGAAAGCCACTAGACAGTTTGGTGTAGATTTAGTGCAGATGTTTCTAAATAACTTGGAAGCAAGAGTGAACTTAAATTAAAAGGAATTTAAAACTAATCTTGGTTACAAATGTGTAGGCACGGCATACATACATCTGCGACCAGCACAAGGCCATGATTCAGTGCGCCCGCACGAAGGCGCGACGGCCCAAGGACTCTGAGGAGGATAGCAACGAGGCGGAGATGGAGGCGGGCGACGTGGACTGGTGCGGGCTGCAGCTCAACACTCTGCGCCGCTACAAGCGCCACTACAAGCTGCCCACCCGGCCAGGCCTCAGCAAGAACCAGCTTGCAGAGGTACACTCACTCCTTATAGTCTTCTCTGAGGACATCAACGTGGCGGAGGTGAAGGTGGACAGCGTGGACTGGTGCGGGCTGCAGGTCAACACTGTGCGTCCCTCCAAACACCACCACAAGCTGCCCACCCGGCCAGGCCTCAGCAAGAACCAGCTTGCAAAGGTACACTCACTCCTTATAGTCTTCTCTGAGCAGAACAGCAACGAGGTGGAGCTAGAGGCCGATAACGTGGACTGGTGCGGGCTGCAGCTCGACTGCGCCGCTCCAAGCTGCCCACCCGGCCAAGCCTCAGCAAGAACCAGCTTGCAAAGGTACACTCACTCCTTATAGTCTTCTCTGAGGACAGCAACGTGGCGGAGCTGGAGGCGGACAGCGTGGACTGGTGCGGGCTGCAGGTCAACACTGTGCGCCGCTACAAGCACCACTACAAGCTGCCCACCCGGCCAGGCCTCAGCAAGAACCAGCTTGCAAAGGTACACTCACTCCTTGTAGTCTTCTCTGAGGACAGCAACGTGGCGGAGCTGGAGGCGGACAGCGTGGACTGGTGCAGGCTGCAGGTCAACACTGTGCCGCTACAAGCACCACTACAAGCTGCCCACCCGGCCAGGCCTCAGCAAGAACCATCTTGCAAAGGTACACTCACTCCTTAGTCTTCTCTGAGCACAGCAACGAGGCGGAGCTGGAGGCGGACAACGTGGACTGGTGCGGGCTGCAGATCAACACTGTGCGCCGCTACAAGCGCCACTACATGCTGCCCACCCGGCCAGGCCTCAGCAAGAACCAGCTTGCAGAGGTACACTCACTCCTTATAGTCTTCTCTGAGGACAGCAACGTGGTGGAGCTGGAGGCGGACAACGTGGACTGGTGCGGGCTGCAGATCAACACTGTGCGCCGCTACAAACGCCACTACAAGCTGCCCACCCGACCAGGCCTCAGCAAGAACCAGCTTGCAGAGGTACACTCACTCCTTATAGTCTTCTCTGAGGACAGCAACGTGGCGGAGCTGGAGGCCGACAGCGTGGACTGGTGCGGGCTGCAGGTCAACTGCGCCGCTCCAAGCTGCCCACCCGGCCAGGCCTCAGCAAGAACCATCATGCAGAGATATATACTCACTCCTTATAGTCTTCGTCTAGACAACAACTGCTCCTCCAGTCACAAGCTTTGTAGAAGCAGTTGCATTTGAGAATTTAACAAAAATTTCCTTTCAGTGGTGAACACTATCAACAACTAGACATTTATAAAATGTCAATTTACACAATAATTATTATGTCCATCAAATTGCATGGGTGCGGCAGCATAATTTTTTTTTTGTTTTTTTTTTTTTCAAAATGAAATTTAAACACATTTTATGTAGCACATATATGGTTGATCAATAACTAGATAAACATTTACTTTAGATTAATATAGGAGGTAAGTTTATTAAAAAAGTATTTCTGCGAGACATACATTTTCTAGTGCAAGAAACTAGTTAATTGCACTGTATGATTTTATGTGTTAACTAGCTGAGCCCGCGGCTCCGCTCGCGTGAAATTCGTATTCCAAAGAAGAATGTAAGTAACTAAGGGCGAGGCCGAAGGCCGAGCTGCGTTCAGGTAATCGATAAACCTTCTTAAATAAAGTAACTAACTAAGGGCGAGGCCGAAGGCCGAGCTGCTTTCAGGTAAACGATAAACCTTTCTCAAATAAAGGAAGTAAGTAAGGGCGAGGCCGAAGGCCGAGCTGCGTTCAGGAAGACGACAAACCTTCTGGAAGAAAGGAAGGAACTAAGTGCGAGGCCGAAGGCCGAGCTGCGTTCAGTTAAACCAAAAACCCTCTTCCGCCTTCGGGCCTCGCCCTTAAAGACTTCCTTTCTTCGATAGAATATAATATCGTTTACTCAATCTATTTATTTCATATAAATAAAAAAGTAATATTAATAACTAAAGAATTAAACCTACCTAACAAACATTAAAATAACTATCAAGACGGGCATTTTCAAATGTTCTTAGAGCACTTGCGGCATTACCCCGCTGGATGGCAAGGCTTACCCTTTGAATGAAGTACATAAGCCCTTGATGACGGGACACCAGTTGCGTCAACCAGCTCAAGCCTCTTTTGGCTTCACTGCTCCACGGACCGAGGGTTTCAACCGCAAACGCAACAAATTCGAAATCTTGAATTATATTTCTATATTTGCTGCGTTGGAGGCTCTCCGCCCCAGCCTCGGCCGCGCCAGCCGCTATGTCCTAACGTGACTTGGAGCCAATGTGAGAACCAAAGTGGCGTCCCACATCAAAGAACTACCCTTAGTCCATGGCACTAAGGTCTCTAGCATCGGGCCTC
Source organism: Nematopogon swammerdamellus (assembly GCA_946902875.1). Taxonomy (NCBI): domain Eukaryota; kingdom Metazoa; phylum Arthropoda; class Insecta; order Lepidoptera; family Adelidae; genus Nematopogon; species Nematopogon swammerdamellus. The sequence continues at coordinate 10,392,290 of OX336337.1, forward strand.
TTGCCATCCAGCCGGGAATAACCGCGAGGTTCTAGGATGCACGGTATATTTGCCGTTAGAAGCGTGGACTTTATAATAAAATTTAAATTAAATTAACTCAATCTTAATGTTAATTAACTTTATTCGAGATGGTTTAGCTTCTTCCTGAACGCAGCTCGGCCTTCGGCCTCGCCCTTAGTTACTTGCTTTCTTCGAGATGGTTTATCATTTGTCAGAACGTAGCTCGGCCTTCGGCCTCGCCTTAGTTGCTTACTTTCTTCAAGATGGTTTAGCTTCTTCCTGAACGCAGCTCGGCCTTCGGCCTCGCCCTTAGTTACTTGCTTTCTTCGAGATGGTTTTTCAATTATCCGAACGTAGCTCGGCCTTCGGCCTCGCCTCAGTTACTTACTTTCTTCAAGATGGTTTAGCTTCTTCCTGAACGCAGCTCGGCCTGCGGCCTCGCCCATAGTTACTTACTTTCTTCGAGAAGGTTTATGGTCTTCCAGAATAGAGCTCGGCCTTCGGCCTCGCCCTTAGTTACTTATTTTCTTCAAGAATGTTTTTCTTCTTCCTGAAATCAGCTCCGCCTTTCGCCTCGCCCTTAGTTACTTTCATCGAGAAAGAATATCGTTTACGTGAGCGCAGATCCGCCTTCGGGCCCGCCTTTAGTTACTTACTTTCTTTTTTTTAAATACGAATTTCACGCGAGCGAAGCCGCGGGCAACAGATATATAAATTTTATTGCACCAATGACAGCGACATAACTTCTACTTTCAATTATTATTTTTATTTATCAAACAATTTGTCACCGGCCAGCTCACGTCGAGATGACAGTTCTCCGTTGTCAACATGACATTTAAAATTGTTTTTACCTTTACTTTGGACTACGTGATTTTAAACGCGCAATAATGTTTATAATTGCTAATTTTTTTTATTTTTGTTAATTTTTTTTACGTATTATGTTAACCCGGCATATAAACTGCCACTATACAAAGTTTCGTCTAATTCCGTTCAGTGGTTTTTGCGTGATGCGCGTACAGACAAACAAACAAACAAACAAACAAACAAACAAAAATTTTAAAAACTGTTCTAACATGTACAGTATCTCATTTTAAGCCACCCTGGTTAGTTTTTTTCCGAATACATTCAATGTACAGACTTTCTTACCTCTACGATTTTATTATATGTATAGATAAATATTTTCATTTTCATTTCATTTCATATTGTGTGGTGGTACGGAATCCTCGGTGCGCGAGTCCTGTCCTCCTGTCCGGTAGACGTCTGAAGTTTGATTTTACATGGTTTTGAAAATCATATCCAGTAGGTGACGCACCCCATTGTCAATACACTGTATAAACCGAATTCTGGCATTCATCATTACTCTTTTCAGCATAGCGACCGGTATGTTGGCCGTTTTTTCCAGAATGTTGGCCTTTTAGGTGTTCTAGGGTCTTTAGGTGGTTGACATAAATGCGGGATTTGAAATAACCGCACAAAAAGAAAACCCCACCAAAAATCACTGGTGTGCCATTTGCTCAGTTGGGATTATAATTCCTCAGTCACCTACCGGATGTCTTTCAAAACCATGGTAAAATCCAACTTTACATGTTTACCTACATTATAAAAAAATAATTTTTTTTAACATATCTGCTTCATAAAAGGTGTTTTATTGCATTTTGAAAAAAAAAAGAACTTATGCTGCCGCACCCTAATATATTATTTCAGCAAAAACCCATCATAATGAAATTTTCAAAATTGGAAATTAGGATCTTAAAACTCCTTAGAATAGAATAGAATAGAAACTCTTTATTGCATACAATTGAAAGAAGAACAGGACATGACAAGAAACAAGAAATACAGGAGTGCACAAAGGCAGACTTATCCCTCCTCCTTCCTTTAATTTGCACGGTATCTAGGAGTATCTTCCAGCCTCAATCTGTCTTGGCTTCTAATTGTAATGATTTCTAATGTTTTCTTATTTCAGACCATCCAGAAACACTTCAAGTCCTTACCAGTTAATGAAAAAGAAATAGTGACTTATTTCGTTTATATGGTTAAAACAAACGGCAATAAACTGGACCAGAAAAATGGAGTTAATTCTGACTCCATGTGAATAAATGCAGACAGTGTGAAAAAAAGCAATGTGAAGATGTTACTCAAAGATAATTTATTAGACTGTGATCCAAATTAAAGATATGACGTTATCGAGACTCTGTTTAAGAGTGAACTGAAAAAACTATTATATTATGTAGGTTTATAGATGTGTATGATTTTACATTATATTTGGTAAATACCGGTTTCTGTTCCACCCAATTTCTGGTTATAAAACTGTATAACTTTTGTTCTGATTTGTTAAATTGCACCATAAATTTTATAAAATATTTACAAATGAAATATTATTAGAACTTAAAATACAAATAAATTTGTGGGACATAAATTCCGGTTCATTCAGAAGTTTCGTAAGTATTTATGGAACATAATGTAAAAATACCTTTTCTACCAAATTGTCCTGGATTCTGATAATTATGTAGCTCCAAGTAATCGTGAATTGTCCTATGTTAGATTTCAAGTCAGGTTCTCCTATGACAACAGTGAAGTGCAACGTCTTATCTATCGTAGACTAAGTTTCAATACATTCTATACATGGGTTTGGATGTGAAGCGAATGGTTTAGCTGCAGCTTGCGCAGAATAGTGGCCAGCACCCCAAGCTCAAAGAAGACATCTCTAACTGTAATGTTCTATTAAGTAATTGAAAGGTTGATATCTACACGTTAATTCTTCCACGGGTATACCTATTACATTTCGCCAGCCAGTGGTGACAACACATCGCTACATGTCACACTGCGAACCCTCTGTCTATAGGAATCTCTAACAAGTAATGCATGTATTACTATTTCACTTCCATCAGACATATAGATTCGTCTCGGGTGGCAGTCATGTGAGGTATACGTGCATTCTTGCAAATGCTCTTTTATGAAAAGGAACTCTTAGAAGGCAGTAAGATAAAAAAAAACATGTCCCGGGAGGACTCTATACATTATGTGTAGACATCGCTCGCGAGTGTCACTGTTGCTGTTACCATTACCAAATTGCAATTCACTCTGGCCCCGAAAAACCCCATATAATTTTTTATACATAAAAAGATAACATTAAAAACTTTAATAAATAATGAGAAGAGTGAGTACCTTCTTGCCATCATATAAAACATAAAAAAAAAATAAAAGAAAATTGTTATCAACCTCACGTTTGATTCTCACCCACTGTGCATCACTTACTAAATAGCCATTCACTCCAGCCTTAGGGTCCCGATATATATAAGGTCTTTCAAAATTAGTTAATAGTACGCTAAGGGGGGGGGGGGGGGGGGGGGGGGGGGGGTTTCTGTATCATATAGGGAGTAAAACCTATATAATTTTTTTTAGACCTTGGGCTTTTTTTTTATGTAAAATATTTTTTATGTATTTAAATAAAAAATAGTTGGTTCATTTTTATAGCCTAATCGATTCAGTTTCATAACAGTGACAAAAAAGTCTTCATTACCATTATGATGTAACACGTGTAAGTTGGTAAAAAACATCATTTCGTTCTATTCCATACTTACAAAACTAAAACTGGTTTTTCACAATTTCTGAAAGAAAGAGATATATGTGTTGGAAGACTTTTTTGTTCCTGGCATGAAACTGAAACGATTAAGAAAAATAATTTTTACATTTTATATTATAAAATTTTTCCTTTGTAAAAAAAAAATTCTTATTTCTTCAAAAGTGATCTATTTCCGATACAGAACCCTCTCCTTAGCGTACTATTAAATAATTTTGGAAGACCTTGTATATTTACACATGAAAACAAACTTACATTACTGAGGTACAGTACCTATTGGAATACCATCACATTCCAAGGCCTAGACGTGTTTTCCTTGACATGAAACCAGGTGCGTCAGAATATTTCATTTTTGCATTAGCATTTTATAGTGCAGTTTTTCTAACTTCACTTGGAAAGAATGAATTGAATGCGAAGCTAGAACTGATAGCTCCCGCTAGAACCGTGAGCTCCCTGCGACCACCATCAGTAGGACGACTATGTAATAGAATAGAAATACATTATTGCAAACCAAACAGTGCTCGAATTGAACCGGAACGCCGTTCCGGTTCGTGAAATCACCGTTCCGTTTCGTAAAAGTTCTCTTGTCTTGGCTCACAAAGATGATTATTATTTAGACTGCTCTCGCTTTTCAGTACAAAAAAAGCTACAATTTGATCATTCTCAGGGTCACTCTTTGCGACTATGTGTTTGCAGTGTGCATTCGCTCGCGTCTGGTTGACTGGTTGGACAGTGGAAACCAAACTTAAATGCGTATTGGCCTGAAGTTCGGCCGCTTGACTTGTATAGTCAACGCTATACAGATCTCACAATAACTTTGGACTGAACATTAAGAAACCGTCGATATTTTATCAAAAGGCGAGAATAGCCAAACGATGTATACTCAAAGACTCCAATGATAGCGCTATTCAAGCCTTACCCAACACATCACTATCAGATGAACTGGAATCGAGACTCGACTTCTACAAATCATTCCAAGTTGGTACACGCACCAATAGATCTGGATTGGGCATAGAAACAGCAAAGTCTGATAAAGAAATACTGAAAGGTTTTGCTCAGGAGGACATGGAACAAGGCTTCAAACTTCACGCCTTAAACCTAGAAATGCAGAATGATTGGCTAACAGTGAGTGACTTCTGCATCCCTCCTGCATTGAAGTGGAAATCCATAATATACAACTGGTCCCCTGAGCTGCTTAAGTTCTACTTAAATGCATTCCAACTTACTCTCCCCGACCCGAGTAACCTAGTTAGATGGGGGAAATCTACAAATAGACTATGCCCGTCATGTAAGGAGTTCGTAGGCACGGCCAAACATTTGTTATGCGGATGCAAAATACTACTTGAGCGAGGCCAGTATTCCTACCGTCATGATAAAGTCCTCCAAATCATCAGAGAGGCCATCAACCTGTCAATTGCACGGACCAGGAAAGGGCAAACCAGTAGCGGCTTCCAGAAGGTCAACTTTGTGAAACCTGGAGCCAATAAGCTGCCCAAAGATAGGACTAAACCTTCTTCAATTTTGGGAGCAGCAAAGGATTGGGAATTGTTGATGGACACACATGAGAAGCATTACCAAATGCCCTCGGAAATCTGTACCACAGCATTAAGACCGGATATACTCATATTCTCAAAAGCGACAAAGCATGTAGTACTTGTTGAACTTACAGTTCCATGGGAAAGTAACATACCGAAGGACCACAACATCAAACTTAACAAGTACTGCAACTTAGTAGACCGGATTGTGAGAAACGGATTCAAGACTGATCTCTTCGCTGTGGAAGTCGGAGCAAGGGGACTACCAGCGAAGTCGCTCTACAGTCTCTTCAAGAATCTAGGGCTCCCAAGATCGACGCTAAGCTCATATATGGAGAGAGCTTCGAAAACGTCACTGGAAGCATCCTACAGAATATGGATAGGTAGAGAGAGGGAGGTCGAGAGCGGGACTGGTGGTTTCCCCGCGTCCTAGTCAACGCAGACTAGCTGACGAGGGCTTGAAGCGAGCCGAAACGTGAAGCATGCGCGGGAAATTTAGAGTGGCCACTCGCTAGTCCCGGCCTCGATTAATACCCTCCTCTACTGCCGATGGGCCCGGATATGTTCGGTGAAGCCATCGTAAGCTTAGATCCACACCTTCTTCCTAATATACAACCGAATATTTTGCCAGAAAATTTATAAAATTATTTTACATTATCATTTGTAGGTAAAAAAAGAGAGTCTTGCTTTATATTATTTTTATATATTACTGTATTATATTATGTTTTAGCACACCGATGTATCGATCATGGTTAAAACAGGTTTGAACTGACGACGTGTTGGTGTCGTTCGGGCTACCCCGTTAAACGCACTTCGTCAATAAAGATTTATCATGCTAGCACCACACATAGCTGTATGTACACAAATATTTGATAAACATTTCCGTTTCGTCTCCTTTTAATGGCTTGGTTAGAGTGAGATAAAACTAAAATGTTTGCAACAATCACGAATACGAATAACCATTGTGTGAAACCACCATTAGTAGAAAATCTACCGCGACACTACGGAAGAAACAAATAAATAGTGAGTGACTGTACAATGGCGCACGCACAGATGAGAGGGGGGCGTGCGCGGGCGGCGACGGCGCGCGGTCGTAACCTAGCAACGCGGGGGAGCGCGGTAGGGTGCGCCGATACCCCCCTTTGCACACCTTCCGCTCTCCCAGACAAGTCTCAAATGACAAGAAAATACACATGCAAATAGAACACTAGCAATTATCTTGATAAGGTGAGCAAATTTTTTGTTTTGTTTTATTTTTTCTGGAAACCCACTGTTCTATTGGATAGAGCTTATTTTACTCGACATTTCTGCATACTTAAAAATGTATTTTTAGGCAGATAACCCACTTTCGCCTTCAGCTAAGTGATATATCACCTTAAGATTCAATAATAACATTTTGATTTGTTCATAAAATAATAATGTAATTTTGTAGAAGTTGTACTTCAATGAATCTGTTTTGTCAACACCATTTAATGGTCAACACTAAAATATTGTATGTCAATGTGTCGGTGGTAGTTTCAAAGTTGAGATTTTATAAAAGATCTTTATAAAATATACAATCTTCAAAATATTGTATGCAGGGTTATTTTGTAAGACCCTGCAGGTGAACAGAGGTGATTGCAAGTGTTGTGATGACGCCAGTGGTGTTAATGAAATTGTTATGAATTTTTTTATCAATTACGATGATTGCAAATCTTCCAAAATAATCCATAAATTGTGGTCACCTAACAGCTACAAGACAACGCTCAACGCAAAGCGAAACAGACTGGTGGCGGCGGCTCCACTTCTCTGTATTGTGCGAGATGCTCGCAGGTGAATTCTGAGCCATCACCGACACAAAACCTGCTCTGGGACAAGGTCCTTTGCATGGGAGACATCCCGCCCGGCTCGCCGCTATGACGCGAGCGGGCCGACTGTTCGGCACTGCAGGCTCGTTGTCACTTGCTCTGATTAAAAACATTGTAGGTATGTATTAACTCTGTCGTCATCAAAGAACGACACTTGGTCGCATTCCACTGGCTGGGTGCGTACATTGAAACTTCAAAATAGGCCAACAGGCAGCCTGCTCTAGGTATGGAGTGAGTGCAATTAGCAATCTGTTCACAAAAGTTGAAAACAATCTTGGCGTGAGTGGTAGGTACCTAATACACGAAATGTGATGAAGGAGCAAATAACTGTAGAATTGTGTTGAATCTCTATCGAGCTCACATTCTTACTGTTTGGCTTTTGTGTATACAGACAGGGGGTATAAAGACATATCGCGGACCTATCACCAGCATTTTCCGCAGCCTCTATCTATGGAGAGAATTTTTTTTTTATTTACCCAATACTTATCGAGATATTAATTGCTTTGATCTGTTCTTTTGTATGAAAAATAAATTGTGTATGTATTTTTGACATTTGTATGAAAAAGACATTTGAGATAAAAATGCCATCTAGATTTTGTACAATGAGCTGCTCAGTGAAAGGCCTACGGTATGTCTATAAATCTGGTATAAATTAGCATCTTATGTAGCTTTAAGATGTTGTAATGTACAGATGTTCTATCTCAGAGGTCCGTTTGGCTCTGGTTGTAGTAGTGACATGCGTTGTGTGCGTGGACCGCGTTGCGATCGTGACTGAGCGCTCTCGAGGTTACGCACACCAAATCATGTACATGTGCATGCCTGACAACATTCATAGCCAAACGGACTTCGTGAGATGAATATCTGTAATAAATATAAAGATTGCAATTGCAAAATAATGAAGAAAACTGTTAGAGCTAATAAATTAATTTAATTTAATGTTTTTTTTTTCTATAATGCTTTTAGTACTCTATATTTGGAAACTTGGAATACTTATAGTTTTCAAAATCAATGCAAAACCACATAGGAAAATATGACATCAATAAACAATGAACATGTTCCATGAACAATGATTATGTTTATTTATTTTTTATTTCTACAAAAAAATGTGTCAATTTTCTTCTGAATCTGATGATACTTCCACCCATTTGGACACTTTCGGTTGTATCTCCAATTTCGCTGTGTTGTGTTTTGTAGCCACGACTGCAAAATCAAAGCATTAATTGACAATGAATCATTGCAGAAAATCAACTGATGTATAAGTCAAACATAATAATGCTGAATTTTAACTTTTAGGACATTAATTTTTTTATTTTTATCGAAACTGACCCAGTTGGTTACATCACCTACAATATCCGTGATGTCAGCCCATAACACCTACAGGTATTGCACTATTGATAGTGGTAGTGATAGGTACCTATCAATAATGATTCTTGTTATGATTCCTTAGGGACATTTTCAAGTTGAAATTAAATTTAGAAACAAACACCGGCATCATGAAAGGTGAAAATTAAGAACTCACTCTCATATTTAGGAGCATCTGCTTTCACATCTTCCATGTCATCTCCGCTAGCCATGTCTTCGTCGCGTGGGTTTTTCAATTTGTAGTTCTTAAGGCAAATACTAATATCTCGTTTGCTAAGAGACACCATTCCATTTGTACTTATTGTATCGCCAAAGTTGATCTTTGTCCTCTTTCTTCTGCAAGTGACATTAAAACATTGTGAATATTTCAGACAGAGCATTTCTACGGGGTGTTGCACCAGTCACTAAATTAACATCGGAAGCAGTTTCGTGGGATCTTTAGCAACAAAAAAGTGTATGACAATTTTTCTAAATTCAACCTGAATAAAAAACCTGTAAGTGCTAGTTGGACTCACACATCAAGGTTCCATACCTACCTATCATGAATAAATTATTACAATACATATGTGCTTTCTCTAACAGGAAGGTGTGGAACTAAGCTTGCGATGGCTTCACCGGACATAATTATTCGGGCCCATCGGCAGTAGAGGATGGTGTTAATCGAGGTCGGGACTAACGAGTGGCCACTCTAAATTTCCCGCGCATGCTTCACGTTTCGGCTCGCATCGAGCCCTCATCAGCTAGTCTGCATTGACTAGGACGCGGGGAACCACCAGTCCCGCTCTCGACCTATCTCTCTATACCTATCCATATTTTGTAGGATGCTTCCAGTGACGTTTTCGAAGCTCTCTCCATATATGAGCTTAGCGTCGATCTTGGCAGCTCTAGATTCTTGAAGAGACTGTAGAGCGACTTCGCTGGTAGTCCTCTTGCTCCGACTTCCACAGAGAAGATATCAGTCTTGAATCCGTTTCTCACAATCCGGTCTACTAAGTTGCAGTGCTTGTTAAGTTTGATGTTGTGGTCCTTCGGTATGTTACTTTCCCATGGAACTGTAAGTTCAACAAGTACTACATGCTTTGTCGCTTTTGAGAATATGAGTATATCCGGTCTTAATGCTGTGGTACAGATTTCAGAAGGCATTTGGTAATGCTTCTCATGTGTGTTCATCAACAATTACCAATCCTTTGCTGCTCCCAAAATTGAAGAAGGTTAGTCCTATCTTTGGGCAGCTTTTTGGCCCCAGGTTTCACAAAGTTGGCCTTCTGAAAGCCGCTGCTGGTTTGCCCTTTCCTGGTCCTTGCAATTGACAGGTTGATGGCCTCTCTGATGATTTGGGGGACTTTATCATGACCGTAGGGGTAGGAATACTGGCCTCACTCAAGTAGTATTTTGCATCCACCATATTATTTGCAAATCACTGAAGGTGAGGCCGAAAGCCGAACTAAGTTCAGTTAAACAATGTATTCTCCTGAAGTAAATCAATTAGAACTAAGTTGAAGACCAACACAATGAGGTATGATATGGAACCCTCCGCACATAAATAATAGCTAATAAAAATTATAGCAACCACAAAACTATTAATTATTCACACAAACGAGCAAGGCAATATTGCTAACCTCATTTTATATTGTTTATTTCAAAATTTGGATAAATATATAATTTTTTTATTTATTTATATAAGAAAACCTACAGCCATTCACTTAACTTAGAAACAGTATGGCCAATTACATGCTTCCCTGATTAGGGTGATAAATATCACAACTTTAAAAAAAAATCCCCCATACCAACCTCAAATTATCATCTTCTATAATCGCCATCTTGATAGTATCGACGAGGTACTTGCAGCGGTTGGCCGCGCTGGAAGTGGCTCGATGCACCAGGTGGGTCTGTGCCAGCGCCGCTCCTGTCAGGTTCAGGAGGCACAGCTCCCGGTACTGGTTCATTCCAATGACGAGCAACCCTCCGGCCACGCCTTGCTCAGTGTTGCTGATGCACACCGACTCCTCCATGAAGTTGGGATCCGATATCAGTATGCTGAAATAATTTTCAGTCCCATGTTTATCCTGTCAATCCATATTGTGTGAAGTGGGTTGTGGAATGTAGTCAGTTCAAAACTACAGTGGCTTCAAATATATATTAAGGTCTATCTAGTATCACTTCACTGATTTACCGTAAAAGTAGACGTCGGCCCTGAGGCGAGCACAACTCCATAAAAACAAGAGATATTCGCGGTCACCATTAGTTACGTAAGGAGAGAAAAAAAATATTTTCAGAAAAAAATATTGTTACACCTACAAAGTTATTTATAACATATAGTGCACTGATCTTTGTTTTGATTCGAAATAGCACACATGCCAAGTACTTGACAAAATATATAGTGAGATTATATTTTGTTTCGATTTCACACACTAGCGAATGGATAAAAAACATCCAATAATAACACATTTACTTCAGAAATGTTTATATTCTTTCAAATTTTATACACAAACATAATGAACTAATGACTAAAAACATCAAACATATATTTTTTTCTATCTTTATTCCTTTTAAGGAAGGAAGAGGGTTCATGCTTTAGCCATTTTTTGCTATGCTAGCCTAGTTATAATGTGGCGGCGCGCGCAATGTCCTGATTTCTCAAGGTGAACTAATAAGTTATTTAATTCTCTCGTCCAGGTTGTCAAAAAAGTTAATCAGATCAATTAGGGCATAGCTTCGCCTTTTTTTATAATTATGATTAAGCCTTATCCCCTTATTCAAAGTGTATTTTAATGCTGAAAGTCGGCCGCTCCACCGGGACAATCGTGTCCCATCGGCATTTCGGGAATTGCATGTCTGTCAATGTATGTCCCTCTCGCCGACGCCTAAGCGGTTAGACAGTAGAAAAGCAGTAAACTTAACAAGTAGCCAAACTTAATACTCACTCGTTAGCAAATATGCCAAAGGACACGCAAACGGGATAGTGGTACAGTACTGTAGGTATTGGGTCTCTCTCCGCTACTGTGTGTATGGTGACGGTGTCTCCACTCCTCGTGACATCAGGACGCTTGAAGTGCGCGAGCGAAGTTAGCGCGGCGATGCTTGCACACTCGATCATGTTGCCGTCGTGGTTCAGTACGCGAATGTCGACACGCAGGTTCCATACCTGGCGAGTATGTATACAGGCGGACCTTGTTTATTGAGACGATAAGCATAACATATACTTGGTGCCATATACTTCGTGTGCCAGCAAGTTTGTAGTGAAATTGGGCCAATTTGTTATCAGTGTGGTGGTGATCGCAGTGGCGAGATGACATTTTTGTGTGTTGTTTTTGGCCTTCAAATGGGAAGACATGGCAAAAGAAAGGAATATATATATATACCAGTAAAACCAGCTTAATACGATCCAGCGAATACCATTACCCGCGTAATACACTCTTTTGTGTTGGTCCTAATACTCCGTCCATTTACCTTCTCCTCCACGACAATGCACAGTGACTCGAGATCGACACATCGCGAGTCCTTGAAACATTTCTCAAGCAGCCTCGTGAGGTAGACAGTGAGGTCTGTCTGCCGGTTAGCCTCGAAGTGCGGCGCCGCCATCGGGCTCAGCTCCACGTTGATGTGCAGAAGACCCTCGTTGGGACGGATCTGCTTCGGCTGAACCACCTCGCACGACACTTGCGCCAGTATTCTGTAATATGTTGTTACAACAGCTGGGTGTTACAACTATACAGTAAACCTCTTGAAATAAATGCCATTTCAAACATCAGATTTTTTTATGCAATCTGGTATGGGGTTGCATCAGAGGGGCCAAAGCACATGCTCCGACCAGCCAATATCACCTCCGAGTAGATAGGTGCCATACCGGAGACTTCCCTTTGGACTGCTGGCTATAATGGACTAGAGAACACAGATCAGGCTGCTATGCGGCCATCTTAAATCCAGTATGGTGGTATCAACCCAGTTGGCTACAATTTGAGCGTACCACCTAGTAAGGGGCAAGGAAAGGAGGGAGGAAGAAGGTGTGGAACTAAGCTTGCGATGGCTTCACCCAACATATCCGGGCCCATCGGCAGTAGAGGAGGGTGTTAATCGAGTTCGGGACTAGCGAGTGGCCACTCTAAATTTCCCGCGCATGCTTCACGTTTCGGCTCGCATCAAGCCCTCGTCAGCTAGTCTGCGTTGACTAGGACACGGGGAAACCACCAGTCCCGCTCTCGACCTCTCTCTCTCTCTACCTATCCATATTCTGTAGGATGCTTCCAGTGACGTTTTCCAAGCTCTCTCCATATATGAGCTTAGCGTTGATCTTGGCAGCCCTAGATTCTTGAAGACTGTAGAGCGACTTCGCTGGTAGTCCTCTTGCTCCGACTTCCACAGCGAAGAGATCAGTCTTTAATCCGTTTCTCACAATCCGGTATACTAAGTTGCAGTACTTGTTAAGTTTGATGTTGTGGTCCTTCGGTATGGTACTTTCCCATGGAACTGTAAGTTCAACAAGTACTACATGCTTTGTTGCTTTTGAGAATATGAGTATATCCGGTCTTAATGCTGTGGTACAGATTTCCGAAGGCATTTGGTAATGCTTCTCATGTGTGTCCATCAACAATTCCCAATCCTTTGCTGCTCCCAAAATTGAAGAAGGTTTAGTCCTATCTTTGGGCAGCTTATTGGCTCCAGGTTTCACAAAGTTGACCTTCTGGAAGCCGCTACTGGTTTGCCCTTTCCTGGTCCGTGCAATTGACAGGTTGATGACCTCTCTGATGATATGGAGGACTTTATCATGACGGTAGGAATACTGGCCTCGCTCAAGTAGTATTTTGCATCCGCATAACAAATGTTTGTCCGTGCCTACGAACTCCTTACATGACGGGCATAGTCTATTTGTAGATTTCCCCCGTTTTACACCGTTTCCGAACAGTGAAGCAGCAGGTAGTAGGTATGCATGTAAGTTTTTCCATTAGAAAAAACTCATCGGTGCACGCCGACCTGATTCAAACCTCTAACCTCTCGCCAAAGCCGACGCCCAGACCACTTGGCCACCCACCGGTTGCGGGTGGTTGTCTCTCCGCAATGTGTTTGGTTGTAATAATTTTAATGAAATTGGCAATATACTTACATGTTGAACTTAAAATAAATGGTGCCAACCATTGAAATAAATTCAGCTCATTTTCCTAGAGATGTATAGGTTACTGAATTATCTGCTGGTATACAACCACGAACACTTGTGTTCCATAAAACAGTTTATAAATTCAATAACAAACTGCTGGCGATACGCACGCAAATACCTTTTTCTTGCACTCCACGTGCGTGCGCTCATCGCAGCAGCTGTGAAAGACTGCCCGCTTGTCGACCCGGTTGATCCACTGGCAGTTTTTTTATATATTCAGAGGATTTCAACCATGCACAGTAAACCATTTGGAAATTAAGTAAATACAAACATACTTTGTTTCCCCCAAAGAGACGAGACAACTGCCCCAGTCTGAACCGAACGACACTCGCAGCTTCCTCGATTCATTATACTGCCGTCCATCTAGTCTCTGAAAAATAATTCCGAATTATTTGATGCCTCAACATTACAGTGGAATTTCATCCACTCTGCTTGAGCATGAAATTGGTGAGTTATTAGTTACTTATTAGTTATTACTTATAGTGAAATGCTGGTCAAATATCTACTGAATGAATCCTTTTAAAGTTAAGCTTTGAAATTATTATTATTAATTTTACATATTTAAAAACTTAAAATCTAAAATTAATACAAAAACAAATGGAGTTTCCACCACCGGCGGCGGGGTGAACCCAGGCTACCGATGATCGGAAAGAGAGAAACCTCCGGACGATGTGTGCAATGTCGAGCAGGGCTGCCTTCTGGATCCGGTACTTGACCCAACCACTCAGCGAGAGCCTCTTAAGGTGGTCGTCGAGGCTCTTCGCTATAAGCCCATGCGCTGATATGACTACCTATAGGCACAACGATCGTCGAGTCGACGGACCTCATTTTGGTAACCTCGTGCTGCAGATCCAGATACTTCAACATCTTCTCTGCTTCCTTACTGACGAGGTTACCATCTTGCGGCACGGCGATATCGACGAGCGTTCGCCTCCCGGTCCACTATCACAAATATCAGGTCTATTCGCGAGAATAGACCTGAGTAGGTATTTAGATTGATTAGAATTTTATTAAAGAGAAGCCACAGAGATAAATACAAGTGATTATCACAGATAAATAAAATAATGTATATATTATATATGATGTAAATGGTGATTATTCAGAGTGAATGACAGATAAAAAAAATTTAATTAATTTATATTATGATGTGTGTGTGTATAGTACCTACTACCTACTTACATGTCCCTCGCCAATCAACTTCTGTATAAACGTTTTCTCGCAATTTGAAAGCACGTATTCACGCATATTGATTTAACTTCTGGGTTATACACACAACCCACAACCACACAACAATGGACTGCCGACTGCGTCTATCTTATCTATCCCAGAAAGAACAAGAAAAAACCCAACACAACGAAACCGAAACACTAGACTCTAGACTCACTCACTTGGTAGCGTTTATTTATTTACAGTTGCGTTTACAGATTGAGGTTAGTTTTTTTGACTTTGAATCAAGCAGGGTTGTATTTTTGAGGTTGCTAAAAGTTAACGTACTCGAAGTCGAAAACGATCTAATTCAGCCTAAATTATCGTACCACGAACAAAATGAAGATAGTTCAGTACTTTTATAAAGTTGGCGGCGTGTTTATGAATCCTGATTCCTGATTATGATTAGGACCAAATTAGGACTTAGGACTAAACAGTTTACATACATACATACATAGCGTCACGCCTGTTTCCCGGTGGGGTAGGCAGAGACAACGGATCTCCACGTGCCACGATCCTGACACACCTCTGCCGCCTCTTCCACTCCCACTAAACAGTTTAATTTGATAAAAATCGTTCGTGTACCCCAGAGCCTAACAACCATACCATAGAGATAGAGTATAGATAGCCTAGTCGGGCGGGACGCATATATCCAAAGTCCACTAGGCGAATTATGCTGATTGGTCGATGCCAGTTTGGCGGAAAATTTAAATTTCGTCTGGCTCCGCCTCCGGTACTCCCAGCGAACCTAGTGAATCCGATATTCGTTAGGTCGTATAAGTGAGTTGGTGGCTCAATGGTATAGTGTAGTGCGTTGGGCTTTATTTTTTCGATCTCGACCATGGGTTCGAGTCCCGTTGCCAAATTTTTTTTTGTTTTTTTTTTTTTGCAATGTTAGGGTGAGGTTTTTGGAAATTTTATTTTAGTTTGGAAAGGTTATTTTTATATAACCACCTAAAAAAACTTCATTTTCGAAAATATTTTCGAAAATACTTCCGAAATTTATATTCTTCCTTTTTTTTGTAAAGTTATGTTAGGGTGTTAAAATTAGGTTAAGGTAATTTTTTTATAACCACCTAAAAACACTTTATTTTCGAAAATACTTCCGAAATTTTAATTTTCCCGCAAAACTGAGAACGACCAATCAGATCAATTCGCCTAGTGGACTTTGGAAATATGCGGGCGGGACAACGATGATTCGAACGAGAGTCGGGCTATTCCCACATTATAAACATTTGTATAAAATTTGAAGATGTCTCGAAGTTGGCAGACGTTAGCAATGTCGCCATGCAAATTGTACAGAAATTGGGCGCAATCTTAGGTGAGCGGACTATAAAAAAATTTACCACTCTGGATGATGGGTTAGTGTTGCCAAAACAAAATTTTATTTTTCACAGAATTAGAAATAATGTTACCGGAGATAAAAATTATCTTATTTTAGCGTACGACGCGCGACGCGACGAATGACGATTCAAGCATTAGGATCGTATATCGCCCGATCGTTGAAATTATCGTACAAATACGTTATTTATCGTACGAAATCCAAGCCAGATGTCAGACAGATGATGATGATGACAGACAGACAGATGTCACACGCACCGCACCTATTTCGCGGTTGTCGCTGGAATTTGAATTTGAAAGAAGTAACCCAGTAGAAGCGTTATATCTCCGAATAGATGAATACATTTGTGAGATACATATGTCGATATCTCAAAATGTGTTTGTGTAGATAGTTCACTGTTATTCTGAGTAACACATATCTCGGAATCTATAATAGCTAAGAGTACGTTTGAAACACCATCAATCAATCACAGAATACTTAGCGACACCATTGAGAATGTACGTACGTACCTATGTTAAAATAAAAAAGGTTTGACGTTGCGCTCCATCCACAAGCGATGTATCGCCGTGCATAAGTATTATTTAATGCAAAGGCTCGAAAACGGCTGAACCGATTTGAATATGGTTTTTTATGTATTTTTCTGGTGTGGCTTGCAAAAAAAATTTTTTAGGAAAAACTAAAGAACAGGCAAAAAATATAAAGATATAAAAATCTTTATCCTTATGTCTACTGTAGAAAAAATCAGTTTAGCAAATTTAAAAAATATCTCCCTGCAAATTAACAATACAAAAGAACAAAATACATAATACCTATCATACAATAATTGTATGATAGGTATTAAGTATGTATTAAGTATGTATTTTGTATGTGTGTATTATCTTTTTTGGCCCTTGGTAATAAATATTCTGTGCCTTTGGCTTCGTTTCGAGGACGCATACTATACTTACGGAATCTTCTGCGTAACGAAAGGAAATCCTCCGGCCGTAATCATGAAAATACTACTACTTAGATCGATGGAATCGACTTCATCAGGCAGAAAGAATGGCCCTCCCTCCTCCAACCCATACTTGAATCCATTGGATTACAAAATATGGCAAAATTTGGCGGAGAAAGTCGGCGCTAAACCTCAATTTGGAGTCTCTCAAAGCATTCCTGATTAAAGCAGCGGCTGATATAGACGTCGTGGACGTTGTGCGTGCTGAGATCGACAACAAGCAACTCAAGTTAAGATTCTGTATTCAAAATCAGGGAGGTTATTTCGAATAATTTTAATAACATTTTAATCTAATTTTAATTGCCTTTCTTCTCATATGTATATTTTAAACTAAGATAAAAAGTCGTACAATTTATTTAAATAAAGTATTTGTGACAGTACTTATGACCCGACTGCGTAAATAGGTAAGGTACTTAGGTTTTTATGCGCTGAATATTCTGTTCCTATCCTGTAATGCAGCTGTCGGCAACCCGCGGCCCGCGGGCCGCATGCGGCCCGCGAGCGTCCTCCTTGCGGCCCGCGAATCTAACCAACGGGAAACAAAATTCCCGTTGGCCAGACTAGTCTGACCATCAGTCTGACCACTGGGGAAAACTCCGATTTTTTTGTAAATAAAGGTCTTATCATTCGGAATTAAATATTTTAAAAGTAACCATGGTGCTGACATATCCGAATATGGCTAAAGGTCTAAACTTAAATTAAGATTAAAATGTTTTTTTTTTATTACGCGCCTAAACTGAAATCTGTGACATTCACGAACGCGTTGGCTTATAAAAAATAAGCATTGTTCCCGATTACCTGATGCACATTTAGATGCGATACTTCGCGTTTCCACGTCTAAGATGCAATGCAAGCAGATATTTCAAAACTTGCAAGTGAAATGCAGCCGCAAAAATCGCATATTAAGATTTTTACTGTTTTTTTATAGTAATATTTCATTGAAATATATAACTTGAACTCAAATAAATATGATAAAAAATGCACCAATCCGTTTTATTAACCGAATTCAAAAAAAGGAGGAGGTTCTCAATTCGATTGTATTTTTTTTATGTTTGTTACCTCAGAACTTTCGACTGGGTGAACCGATTTTGATGATTCTTTTTTTATTTGAACGCTGGTGCTTCCCGTGTAGTCCCATTTCAATTTGGTCAAGATCGCATTGGAAAGCGAGGCGAAATCGTGATGCCGAAGGCCGAGCGATTCCGCCGACTACATTAATAGCAAAACATTAAAAAAAAATACTGTGAAATAAAATACTATTTAAAAATATATAAAAACCGCCCTCAAAAATGTATGAAATAAAAAAAATCCTAGAGTTGAAGGCGGTGCTAAAGCAAGCAAAAATGATGCATGAAAGAAAACATGAGTGGATGATATCCTTTGTGATTTGTGTAGCCTTCTTTAGCACCGACCGCCTTCAACTCTAGGGTTCCAATTTTTTTTTATTTCATACATTTTCGAAGGCGGTTTTTATATTTTTTAAATAGTTTTTTTTTAATTTTAAAATTGTATGTACTTATGAAGATGAGATGCGGCCCGCACTGATCCTCTGGTAACAATTATGGCCCTCCTATAGTAAAACGTTGCCGACCCCTGCAGTGTAATGTAATAGAGTGCCACCATACACATACATCATCAGCATCACATGCATATCACATATAAGGTCTTTCAAAATTAGTTCAGAGTACGCTAAGGGGGGGTTCTGTATCATATAGGGAGTAAAACCTATATAAAAAATTTTGGACCTTGGGCTTTTTTTTTATGTAAAATATTTGTTTATGTATTTAAATAAAAAAATAGGTGGTTGATTTTTATAGCCTAATCGATTCAGTTTCATAACAGTAACAAAAAAGTCTTCATGACTTGGTAAAAAAAATCAAATTCTTTCTATTCCATACTAATAAAACTAAAATTGTGGTTTTTCACCATTTCTGAAAGAAAGAGATCTATGTGTTGGAAGACTTTTTTGTTCCTGGCATGAAACTGAAACGATTAAAAAATTTTTTTTTTACATTTTAAATAAAAAAAAATTTCTTTTGTAACAAAAAAAAAATCTTTATTCTTCAAAAGTGATCTATTTCCGATACAGAACCCCGCCTTAGCGTACTCTGAACTAATTTTGAAAGACCTTATATAGCAGTAGTAGCAAATGCTATGGGCCCCGCGTCTCCGGGGTCCCCGCGCTTGTACAGAATACCTAATGCCCATAGCTTTTGGCATGGGCTGCCCATGCCAAAAGCTCACGAATAGGCTGCACTGCACCACGCAACAGGCGAACGATCGGTTCGCTCGGCCTATATTACAGGCTTCCCTCATCCGTCCTGCCCCCACCCATCCTCCGGGGAGCGTGTTTCCTGCCTGACTCCTACAACCTGGAGAGGTATTATTGACTGTCTTTATTCTACTGACCGTTTGGCACAACCACCCATTCCGGTTTTCCATAAATGTTACCTACTTATACTTGTAGGTAGGAAAAATAAATAATGTAATTTGTGCTAACTCGGCTGAAATGGAGAAGATTGTTAAAATAATTTTGTAAATTAAATAAATAAGTATAATGCGCGGGGCGGATCTTGGCGTGTCGCCTCCGCAGCGGTTCGTCGGTGTTCTCCCTCGCACCCGCACCGTAGTTGTATAGTTTATTCGCGTGGCGGGTCGCCCGCTGCGGCGACGACACGCCGAGATCCGTCCCGGGCACTATAAGTAATGTAAATTTACTTATTAAAAATATTGTGCATCTTGCCTTGAATCATGCTTGAATATAATTTTCAATGGACTCTAAATTTTGTTTTCAAATTTTGCCACCGTTCTTTTTCGGAATCTAACACTTAGTTTTTATACAGATTTACCCCCTGAAATATCCAGCATGGTAACAAAATAACCCAGTACCTATGTGAATAAGATATACCTACACTTTACTTCCATCGCTAACTATAATATTGCCCCAATAACCTTCACCAAACAACCCTTAATGAGTCTCCCTTTCATTGTGCTTATATGATAACGAGGCGATGTTTACAGGGTGCACTTTAGCAAATTATGATGCCGTAAGTAATGTCAACTTATTTTCCAAGCATAACATCAACATCGCAGTAAAATACAGCCATTAGTGTACGTCGGTCGAAACGGTTATGTAAATAGTTTGTGTTTTCCGTCTAGTTCAGTGTAGCCGGCACGATCGAAGGGAAGCACTGTCATGGCACCTAGTTCACCCGGTGTTATGGGCTGACATCACGGATTTTGTAGGTTATGTAGACAACCGTGTCAGTTTACATTAAAAAAAACATAATTGGGGAAAGACATAATTGACTCGTATTCGTATTATGTAGGTATGTATGAGTTGTCAGTGTCACTGAACATGGATAAATGTACTGAGCGGATAAATGCATGTCACTGAACAATGGCGCGCCTGCATAAAAATAACAGTTAGTTTGGTTGGTGCCAAAACTGAAAATAAAAAGAAAAGTATAGATAGACTTCGCTTCGAATTCTGTCCTACCAGCAAATTAAAGTTCACATCAGTTTTTTTGCCGGTGAGCAGTTGAGCACTGAGCTATATCTTGTGTTGAAATATAATTGATTTCTCGGAAACGGCTCTAACGATTTGGATGAAATTTTGTATTAAGATAATATTATTTTTTATAGTTTATCTTTACTGACTCGTGGTTTATCTAGATAGGTGTTGACCAGATATCTTATACATAAGATATAGGGTTCACATCCAGGGTGCCGGTGAGGGTTCACATCATTGAAAAA
Source organism: Nematopogon swammerdamellus (assembly GCA_946902875.1). NCBI lineage: Eukaryota > Metazoa > Arthropoda > Insecta > Lepidoptera > Adelidae > Nematopogon > Nematopogon swammerdamellus. The sequence continues at coordinate 10,413,064 of OX336337.1, forward strand.
TCAATGCTTCACATGTTTTAATCTAGTTTGTCTTATTTGCAAACTCTGACGCGACTAAATGTCACCAATAGGTAGGTAGGCACCTAATAATTTCAGACAGACATTAATTTTCTCGCTTGGTTCCTAAAAAGGGAAAATTGTAGAACTTTATCACACTCACCAGTTGTGCAACCCTTTTGAGCAAATACATATATACTTGAATTTAAGTGTTAGTAGGTACTAAAAATACCTAGATATCTAGGTAAGTTCCAAGAACAAATGTTCTTTGCATGGTAAGTTCATATACAAAATCTAAACCTATTTAAATGTTCTTGATCTAAACAATGGTCTTTCAATGTGGAGGAGCAGCGTCGTAGCTAGCACTTCAGCCGGTGCTTGACCAGTATATGTAGGTAAATGTGTATGAGGCCATGTTTATTACATAGGGCACACTAAAAGTTTCCGGAATTGGCCACTTACATAAACAATATTTAAAAAGTAATTACAACATTTGAAAATGGAACTCTTTGGCTGTAGAATGCAGTTTGTTTCATCTGACTGTCAATTGTTTTTCCATTGTGGCGCCATTTTAAAAATTGCGTGTCTACATTAACATAAATTTAACCCGGGAAAATTTTCGTGGTATGATTTTCTACGATTTTAAGTGTAATTTTACAGCTCATCAGAGCCTCGCTCGGCTTCAATCTGCTTTTGGCGATGAAGCACCATGCAAGACGACTATTTATTGCTGGTTTGCAGAATTCAAGCGCGGTCGTGTCAATCTCAGTGACGAATCTCGGGATGGTCGCCCGTTCACCGCTGTGAACAACAAAAACATCGATGCTGTGCGCCGTATGATCGAAACAGACAGGCATGTGACCTACCATGAGATTCGGGCATCCTTAGACATAGGCATGAGTCAAATACAATCAATCCTACACAAACATTTGGGTGTGAGAAAGCTGTGCTCGCGGTGGATCCCACACAATTTGACCGAGGCTCAAAAAACGCACCGCGTCACTTGGTGCAATGCCATGCTTACCAGATTCAACAAAGGCGCCTCAAATTTGGTGTGGGACATAGTAACAGGTGACGGCACCTTGTGACTTTTTTCTGTTCCCAAAAATTAAGAACCAATTACGCGGTCAACGATTTTCATCACCAGAAGAGGCTGTCGAAGAATATGAAAAACACGTTTCTGAGGTCACCACGGAGGAGTGGCACAAAAGTTTTCAAAATTGGTTTAATCGTATGAAAAAGTGCATTTACGCAAAGGGAGAATATTTTGAGAAACAATAAATTCATTTTTGACCTTTAATAGTATTTTATTCCTATTAATTCCGGAAACTTTCAGTGTGCCCCACGTATATACTTATTCGCGTTGACATGGCGCGGCGCGGCGTCGTCGTCGCGTCGTCGGCATCTCCATAATATTTTTTTGAACTCGTTCTTAGGTCGTATTGAGGGTGTTACGAGGGTGGGTTGTTTGTGGTTATGTGGTGTGAGCGAGGGTGTCATGACATGATGAGTCGGTCATGGGTGGGGTCGGCGCAAGCGTGACCAGAAGCGCATCACGGTCCTTACAACTAGCACGTCACCGGTGTCACACAACGCCACACTCCCGTGCCTCATCATCATGTTGGCTTTACCATCTACGAATAAAAATATACGTACCTAGTATACCATGCTCACATACGATATTATTTAACCTTATTTAAATGTAATTGTAACATGTCGGCCGTGGGTTTAGAACTGTTGTTTTCGACTATCTGCATCAATGCAACTTACTGCCCTCTTGTGGACGACAATCCTTCGCATGGTAAGATTGAAATCTAACACTTTCCAATTCATTATTCATACGAACGAAGCAGTGATCGCTTTTTTTTACCGATTTCGTTCATCTAATCTAATATGTTAACAATGACAATGCTTTTTTAACACGTTAGTACCTATCTACATTCCTAAACATAAGTATTGGAATATTTTTTTAGATGCAACAGAATCCACGAAGCAACTGAACTTCAAGCTTTTGTCAGACGAGCTCAATGGAAAACATCTTCGTATTGGTACTATCGAGGTCAGTATACATTTATGATCTTCAATATTTCTGATCTAGTCACGTGGGTCTCACTCAAACAATTTTACAGTTTTATGTATTCGTAGATCACACCTATTACCTCAAACTATATATAGGTATACATCTCCCTAGAAAATTAATATAATTTAGACGAAATTTTATTTTTAGAACCACCCGTTTAGCTGGGTGGAACGGGACCAGGATGGAAAAATGTTGGGAAGAGGAGTTTCCTTTATACTGGTGGAGATACTACGACAGAGGTTCAACTTCACGTTCGAACTGGTCGTTCCAGCCAAGAATTGGGAAGGGGGCTCCAGCAGACTTGAAACCTCGCTGCTGGGATTGGTTAATAAAAGTGTAAGTTTTATTTAATTCAAGTCCATAACTAGTGATCTCGGAAACTCGGAAATTCCAGGTTAACTCCAGATATTTCATGGTCAATGTCTGGAAGTATTGTGGGCTGCAACCTCAGATCATTAAAAAAAGTATTTACTGTCATACTTTTGAAGTGAAAACTTCTTTAGCGGCGCTTGGCACTTTTTTTAGATGGGTAAAAAATGTTAAACTCGCGTCAGATCTCGCGTCAGATCCGTAGCCTGATCGAAAAAGCGTAAGATTCGAAACTTCTTTAGCGGCGCTTGGCACTTTTTTTAGATGGGTAAAAAATGTTAAACTCGCGTCAGATCCGTGGCCTGATCGAAAAAGCGTAAGATTCGTTGAAATTATGGATGAAACTTGATTTTTCTGAGAAATAAACTTTTTGATGTAAAATAATTATAATAGTTCTGTAGTGTTAAATTTTTTATGTACCGTGTGGGGTCGGTACTTAAAAAGAATAGCCCCACTGCATCTCTCCCCGTCGCATGTCGTAAAAGTCGACTAAGGGATAAGAAAATTCGTCAGCCTCGGTAGCTCAGTGGCGCGGTTGGTTAGTCAACTGTTATTAAGCAACGCTGAGCGCGATCAGTGTTTGGATGGGTGACCGCTCGACCGTTGGAGGCTGACCGTGGTTCGGATTCCACGTTAAACTGTAGGTCCCTTCCCTTCTTACCTTACTAGGTGGTAGGGTTTATCCCGGCCGGGTTGGTACCACCGCACTGAACGAAACGTCGGTCGAAACGGCTATGTAAATAGTTCGTGTTTTCCGTCCAGTTTAGTGTAGCCGACATGAAATGAAGGGAAGCACTGACATGGCACCTAGTTCACCCTGTGTTATGGGCTGACATCACGGATGTTGTAGGTGATGTAGCCAACCGTGTCAGGTTCCATAAAAAAAAAAAAAACCTAATATAATTTTTTTTATTTATTTTTCTATTTTGTAAACCAGCATGGGTGGCTGTGCCGAGGGACCAATGGTGCAGTCGACAGAGCCAAAATCACCTCTCCTCGCGAAACCACGCTCAGTTAGGTGCCATGCCAGCAGATTTGCGGACTGTTGCTAGGCTGTCTAGCCCGTTAATACGACGCTTGAAGACACCCAGGTTAAAGGATTCAGGAAATACACTCGCCGGGAGACAGTTCCACACTCTAGCGGTGCGACAAAGAAACGATTTTGAAAACCGATGAGTTCTCAAAATCCCAATGTCAACAACAAAAGGGTGCTGAGTCTCTCTGCGACGAGTCATGCGGAGATAGGACGGGTGGCAGGGAATAAGGGATGCTAGTTCCGCAGAGCAGCGTCCGTGATAGTATTGTAAAACAGACTAAGCGAACCCACAAATATCGTCTGTGACTCAGGGACTCCAGACCATCTGTAAGTTTCGGGTCACCAACAAGACGGATGGCTCGGCGCTGTATCGAGTCCAAGGATGCTAGCAGATAATGGGGACTACCCTCCCAGATGTGACTGCAGTACTTCATCACCGGCCTAATCTGTGTTTTGTACAACAGGAATAGTTGTGCCGGTGAGAAGAACCGCCGATTGCGGAAAAGTATTCCCAATTTTCTGGATGCAGTTTTGGCCTTAGACTCGATTAGTTGCCGGAAACCCACGTCTTTGGAAATAGTGGTGCCCAGGAGGTCCAGGTGTTCCGAGACAGGTACGACGCTGCCTTGGAAACTAGCTTGGAAAGGAAAGGGATCGACCTTAGCAGATAGTGCGCAGCACTGAGTCTTGCTAACGTTGAAGGCGACAAGGTTCTCCTGGCCCCATATAGCTACTTTTCCGAGAACGTTATCGACCTTATCAACAACTGAGCGTTGAGCCTCCCCGTGCCTCGAATCTCTACTCTTCCAGTCCTAAACATAGCCCTCGTGCTCCGTGCTGTCGTCTGCATAGCTGTGTATCATGCCCAAGGGCAGTAGATCGTTTATAAAGATTAAGAAAAGCGTACGCGACAACACAGAGCCCTGCGGAACACCAGCGTTAATTGGAAAGTCGTCCGATTTCGAGCCATCGATGGTAACGAAGATGGAACGACCCGCCAAAAAGCTGGCGATCGGTGCAGAGTGTGGGTGGAATGCCGAAGGACGGAAGCTTGCCTAGAAGCACGAGTCAGTAAGCCTGGATACGAAATACGGCATCGTTTGTATGAGAACCGAGGTAGCCGCCAAAGGGGTGTGAAGTCTGAGGCGGGAGCGGCGCATGGAACGCCGTGATTGGCCGAGCGAGTAGGTAGCCAAGTGACGCCAGTCTTCCATACATTTGAACGGGATTCATACAATAAGTCGCTCATTGTGTCGATTCGCGATGAAAAGATGAAACGGATTTAACAATATTTAACCTTTCTTTACATCAAGGGAATAATATAACTTTCTCTTAAATGAACAAAGGCAACGCCCCTTTCACAATTTTGCGAATTTGCAGATTTTCGCATAAACACGATCATAGTTCTAAGTTCTGAGATACCTCGGATACTTAATTATAAATCTACAATTGTGTATTCCATAATAAAAATTATCAAAATGTATGCGAAAATAGTTAAGCATAAAGATTAACTTTTTTTAGGAAACTGATACGGATGGCTCCATCATCGTAATAATGCTTCAGTTTGGTACCAGCGATGATGGGAGCCCAATATATAAATAATAAAATAAAACTACAATAAACTAAAATAATAAAAATAATCAAGATCGATAAATACATAAAAAAAAAAACAAACAAACCAAATAAAATAAAAAATATGAAGAAAAACCGGATTTAGACACATCAGCCAAGGCTGCCTGTCTAAAATAAATAAATATACCTAGGTGAATTAGGTACGTGCCTTGTCACCGATTCCCCCTAATCGATCCGGCTATACTGAATTGGATGGAAAACACGTAGTTACTATTTTTCATAGTGACTTCGACCGACGTTTATTTAGTGCAGTGGTACCAACACGGGCGGGTTGAACCCTACCATCTACATATACATCCTGCACATTTATATACGTTCTATACATTCTGAATCTCTGACATTAAAGGCAAACGTTTAAACTATTACGTCAATTATTTTTAATTCTCCTAAATATCCGCGATCTTTGTACCGTGTGGGGTCGGTACTTAAAAAGAATAGCCCCACTGCATCTCTCCCCGTCGCATGTCGTAAAAGTCGACTAAGGGATCGTCAGCCTCGGCAGCTCAGTGGTGCGGTCAGTTATTGGATGGGTGACCGCCCGACCGTTGGAGGCTGACCGTGGTTCGGATTCCACGTTAAACTGTAGGTCCCTTCCCTTCTTACCTTACTGGGTGGTAGGGTTTATCCCGGCCGGGTTGGTACCACCGCACTGAGCGAAACGTCGGTCGAAACGGCTATGTAAATAGTTCGTGTTTTCCGTCCAGTTCAGTGTAGCCGACGCGAAATGAAGGGAAGCACTGACATAGCACCTAGTTCACCCGGTGTTATGGGCTGACATCACGGATGTTGTAGGTGAGGTAGTCAACCGTGTCAGTTTCCATAAAAAAAAAAAAATCTGATATTCCCGGTAGACGCATGACCTAAAGAAATTAATTCCTTTCTCCTTAGAGTCGCTCAAAAGTAAAAACCGGTAGCTCCTGGTTGAATGAAAAAAGCGCGATAAACGAATATTGAACGAGGAAACCTGCTGAGGTTGACTAGAAGAAATGTCCTTTGGCAATAAGGCAGAATGCATGAAATATCTGTATACATTTAACATACATATTTATTATCAATAAACAAAAAAAATTACAAGATCTAACTGCATCCAACACGATAGTCGACCTATGGTGGGTAAGCAGAATAGAGCTCTCCATACATATTTACGCCGATGTTTGTTACTGAAATTCAAGCGAAAAATGCTATCAAATTGAATGAAAGTACTTACTCGTGAAAGGTGACTCCATCTGTGTTCAAGTTTGAATTTTTCGACGACTTTTTGCACCAAAGCACTGCACAATGAGGCATTTTGTGACAGACGCGCACGTTCGCTCCGCCTGAGCGGCGGACGGAGACTAAAATCGGTCGCCGGCGCTAGACTGACGCGCTGGCGCGTTTGCGCTGGCGCGCGGCTACCCCTGTCCTCCTATGTATAGCGTATCCAGGCTTACTGACTCGTGCCTAGAAGGCCTCGGTGCCTTTGTCGTTGTTGTTGGTGCGGTGCAATTGTCATGTTTGTCTACGATAGCGATAAATGAATATTGTTTTTTACCACATAAATTATAGTACTTTTATACTGATAAATAAAACAATTCGTGCGAAATTATTCCCTAACCATTCCAAAATATTCAAAAATGCACACAACGTTGATGTTTAAGTTTTCACTTCTGCCGGCCCTCCCGGAGTGCAACCTTAGGCTTTTTTATTTGGTCAGAGGCTGCAACCAAAATATCAAACTCCAGCTATGACTCCAGCACCATCATCATCATCCCGTTTACATCGCTGTCCGTTTATTGTATATACATTAACCCCTCCGATTCACCCGTAGATACGTAACTTACTTAACTACGGGTGAATCGGAGGGGTTGAGGGAAACTCTTGGATACGTCGAAAATGCATCGTCGCGAACTGGCAAACAAACTTCGCAAGTCATATGTTTTATTAGTAGGTAGGTCTAGGTAAAATTCAGTTCCTGTTACGCTAAGATGTGGCTCTCATACAAACCGAATTGTTCCACGCGCCGAAATAAAGGTACCTATGGTAGCGGGCTTACTTCAGTCAGTGAGCGTCTAAGCGTCCACTGCTGGACATACGCCTCTTCAATTTTCCTCCAGTATTCCCGGCCTTCAGCGGTATACGGAACCACTGCTTTCCGCCGACGTCGTCCCACCTGGCGGGTGGTCTTCCCGCACTCCGTTTTCCTGTCTACGGCCGCCGGTGTAGGACACGGTTACTCCAACGGTCGTCGTCTCTTCGGCTGACGTGCCCAGCCCACTGCCACTTGAGCTTAGCCACCCGGTATCCAATTACTTACTTTCTTTTTTAAATACCGAATTTCACGCGAGCGAATCCGCGGGCAAAAGCATAGAGAATAGGTGATACGGCAACTTCGCACTACCTACACGATGCTCCGAACCAGGGATGTTGCGGATATTCGCATCCGCATCCGTAAATGTGGAGCATCCGCATTGATTTTGACATCCGCATCTGCATTCGCATCCGCATTAAATCGATGCGGAACTCATACGGATGCGGATGTAGTGCGGGTTGAGACTTGAATGAAATTGGGCGGAGTCCGCGAGTGGCGCGCGCTGCAATTGACCAATAGGAAGGGAATATGCTGTGCGACGGTGCAGTGCAGTGCTGACGACTTTGTTTTCCATTATTATTGCGTCATTTCATTCCGTCACGTTTCGTGTATGCATGCGTGTCTAAAAACACGCGCGACGACGCGTCTTCTAAGTTGAATTTCCGACTGGAGTATTCCACTTCCACTGTATATAGTGCGGCGAAGTATAGTGTCCCAGAAGTGAATGTTATTCATAAAGTGTAACAACAATGTCACCACCGGTACGAAGTGAGATTTGGACTTATTTTAAGGCGGATGAAAATGATATAATGAAAATGAAAATGAATAGCCCAATCTTGAAATTTTCTTACTAAAAATTGATTGATCAATAAAAGATATTAAAAGCATAATCTCTTTTATTCAAGAACCTAAACTAACCGGCTCTTCAAGCAATCTTGTTAACATCGGCATCCGCACCCGCATCCGCGGATGTGAGCGTCCAAAAATCCGCATCTGCATCCGTAACCGCGGATGTCAAATAAATCGCATCCGCAACATCCCTGCTCCGAACTACGTCGCTCTGCCGCCGCTTTGAAGCTATTTCCGCAAATTAATGTTACTATGCAAATGCAAAAGCATACCTACAACAACAACGTGATGCGCATATTCCTACAGGAGGTGGATTTAGCAGCTGCATTCCTGCCCCTGTTGTCGGACTCACAGAAAGTGGTGCAGTTCTCACCGTGGCTGGACGAGGGTACGTGGGTGATGATGATGAAGAGACCGACAGAATCGGCTGCTGGATCTGGGCTATTGGCGCCGTTTGAACAATACGTCTGGTGAGTTCACATGTCACAATAATCAACACATGTATGCATATATTGAATGAGCGCTTGCGGCATACAACAGCTGATCATCGTCATCAGCTAGTTTCGGTTCACTGCTGGGCATAGGCCTCTCCTAAAGCACGCCACCACTCTCGGTATTCCACTCTTCTCACCCATCCACTCCGGCTAACCACGTTACGTTTGCTTGTGCGTGACCTCCATTCGAGCACCCTTCTACCCCAGCGGTTATCGGGTCTGCGACAGATGTGCCCAGCCCACTGCAACTTCAGCTTGCTAATTTTCTTAGCAATGTCGACTGCCTAGCCTACCTTGATTCTGGTCGTATTTCATCATTCATTACCCTCGGTACTTACTTTCTTTGAGAAGGTTTATCGTTTACCTGAACCCAGCTCGGCCTAACCCTTGGTTAGTTACTTTCTTCCTTTGAAATACGAATTTTTTAACAACTATTTCCTGTAATCTGTGCCTGCGACTACTTTAACCGGTTCGTGCCCGTAAAATCTGGGGTTTATGTTTCTAGCGTTTCAAGTCTCTCTAGCTAGGTAGTTTACTTACCTACTTACGGGTGAAACAAAGCCTATTGAGCAGGCTTGGATGGAGCATCAAATTACAAATTATGGTGACAATCTTGAATCTTCGAATATGATGATGAAGGATGTTGCATTCTAAACCAGGTACCTCATACTGGTAGCTGTGATCTCTTACGGACCCTGCATCGCCCTACTCACCCACCTGCGGCATCGCTTCACAGGCAACGATAGCGACAAACCCATCCCTATGTCTCCGAGTATGTGGTTTGTTTACGGCGCTTTTATCAAGCAGGGCACCACTTTGGCACCAGAAGCTAGTAAGTGTAATATTATTAATTACTATTACGTTCCTATCTATAATATTAAATATGTATTATAGAAATCCTATTACTTTAAGTGAGCCAAACTTGTATTTAAATAAGTAAGTATAAAGTATAATGGATTTTCGGAAACGGCTCTAACGATTTAGATGAAATTTTGTATTTTATTTTTTTTTATTTTTTTTTATTTACATAATGATATTTTTTTCAAGTTTATTTAGCTAAGTGTAGACGCCGAGCGAAGCTCGGTCGCCCAGGTATGAGGACAGTTTATAGAAGCTTTTCTATAAACTGTCCTCATACCTATCATAGCATATAGCCTACGTGGGGCATCTAAATAGCTAAATTCAATCAAAGGCACTCAAAGTTTCTGTGTATCGAATAGGTAGCAAACACGGTGCCTTCCATTTAATTAAGCCATAAAGCACACTGCTTTATAGTTTATGGTAGTTACGTAGGATATATGTAAGTATTTTCAAATCGTAGATGCCTAAGTTGACTGGAAAAAACTGGGTTAATAAAGCACACATAGTGATAACTTTGTGGTTTGTTTCAAATCATAGGTCCATACGTTTGACTGGAAGAAATCACTGTACTGGAATCAGCGATTTTATGAAATAAAGAGTTTCTATTCTATTCCTAAATAAGTACAGAAATCATGTCGAAGTCGCCTCAATTTGTCATAAGTACATTTGTAATATTTATCCGGCCAGGGGTGATATTATCAGGTGGCACGGCAGCCTAATGGTTTAGGATCATCTATCACTGGAGCAACGCCCAAGTAATCATTTCACCGAAGTCACGATGGCCTTCAGCCTTGTCACTGTTGTCGTCACTCCCGCCCGCCGCCGCTCCGCCGCCCCCGCCGCCCGCGTCCACGCGGGAGGGAGGGAGGTGAAAGCTTTTACAAGTTCATTCATAACCTTGCATTGCGAAGGGGCGGGGAGGGCGTTCATATTCAATGTCGCAAAGTAATTAATTTTTTTTACAAATACCGAAGTTTTTACCTTACCTAAGTATCTATTTTGTGTACTATCCAGGGGCAGGTTCGGATTCCACCTTAAACTGTCCCTTCCCTTCTTACCTTACTAGCATAACTAGGTGGCTAGGTGGTAGGGTTTATCCCGCCCGGGCTGGTACCACCGCACTGAATGAAACGTCGGTCGAAACGGCTATGTAAATAGTTCGTGTTTACCGTCCGTCCGTTCAGTGTAGCCGACACGAAATGAAGGGAAGCACTGACATGGCACCTAGTTCACCCGGTGTTATAGGCTGACATCACGGATGTTGTAGGTGATGGAACGAAACATGCCAGTCTCCATAAAAAAAATTAACGTAGGTTGGTAGGTACATTATTTATTTAACAATGAGCGTGACAAGGGTCCTCCCACCCACGCTCCATAAAAAAAATTAACGTAGGTTGGTAGGTACATTATTTATTTAACAATGAGCGTGACAAGGGTCCTCCCACCCACGTGTTCAACGCCAACCATCTTGAACATTCGGGAGTTTCAAATTCCAAATTATTTTGGTATATTTACCACATTTTATAAACCTCTATATACACTATCGATGAAAACTAAAAAAAAATAGGTACTTACGTAAGCAAATATAGTTAGATAAGTGCATTTAGGTACTTATAGTTACACTCCGTTCATCATAGCAACTAATGCCGAGCGGTTTCTCTTTCTCTGTACTTCTCACTCTCCCAAAGGATGATTGAAGTGACTGTGAACTGAGGTTATGAATATAGTTTAATTTAAATTTCGGTTTGTACTTACAATCGATTTCATTTGGTTACTTTGTGCTATGAAAATAATAAAATTTTATATAGAAACACTTCCCCCCAAATTGGGAAAGTGTGTCTATAACCTTTCTCAAGAAAAATATTATTATTGGAGTTTATAGGCATCCAGTTATCTTCTCTCGTATAATTATAACAATTATATTACATTTAGAACTTACTGGTCGCACGTAACCATGGAACTTTGTCATGATCTGGAATAGTGCAATTTACGTTTGAATTCAGCTCTTCAATTTATATGCCACACTTACCTCACCTTCACCTAATTATTATAATTTTTTTTTTGCTAGGACTTGGATATTTATATAGGACTTATACATAACTTGGACCAGTGCAGTCACCGAGAGTGCAGTAGCCGATTTTAGGGTATCTTTGGTGGAGTCTCCCAATACACTTCCGTACCTGCGCAAACTGGTAGGTACAACTCATATGCCGTCTGGTATAGGCAATATGGATTTCGAGTGAAAACTAACGTATTGATTTCAAAAATACTGAAATTTTCCGGGGGAGCCTGGTGGCAAGAGCATCAATCGTGTGGCATGGTTATCAATGTTTCTGACGGTGGTGCTATGGTACGACCCGCACTGAACGCACTAAACGAACATTTAAATAGTTCGTGTTTTCCGTTCAGTTCAGCGTGGCAGGCACCTAGTTCACCTGTGATTGACATGGTTCAACTAGTTCACCAAGGTGTTATCAGGAATGTAGTCGGGTTAAAAAAAGAGCCTGTTACGTGTGAACGTTGTTCACTTATGTGAACAACTTACCTTATGGTAAGACAGAGGGCTCCATAGCCATATTACAACTTAAAAAAAAAAATAGAACAAAAATGTTTCTTTAATTAATCAATAACACCCTCAAAGGGCAATATGTCTTCCAGATTCGACACGAGTGCTGTTCGCGACGTGGTGGCTCTTTATCATTCTGCTTTCGTCCTTCTACACGGCCAACCTGACTGCCTTCCTGACGCTGTCCAAGTTCACCTTGGACATTGAGGATCCCCAGGACCTTTACAAGAAGAACTACCGCTGGACTGCTGTAGAGGGTAGTGCTGTAGAATACGTGGTCACTGATGTAAGTTTACTTATGTACTATATTATTTTGACTGGCCTTGTAAATCAGCAATCAGATAGTTACACTCATTTTACTCTCTCATACACTTATAAAAAAAATCAAATGCGTACTTAACTTTAACGAATCGTCAGCCTCGATAGCTCAGTGGTGCAGACAGTCAACTGTCGCTATTGAATGTTAAGTAACGCTGGGTGCGGTCAGTACTTGGATGGGTGACCGCTGACCGTTGGAGGCTGACCGAGGTTCGGATTCCTCGTAAAACTGTAGGTCCCTTCCCTCCTAATCTTACTTGGTGGTAGGGTTTAACCCGCCCGGATTGGTACCACCGCACTGAATGAAACGTCGGTCTAAACGGCTATGTAAATAGTTTGTGTTTTCCGACCAGTTCAGTGTAGCCGGCACGATCAAAGGGGGAAGCACTGACATGGCACCTAGTTCACCCGGTGTTATGCGCTGACATCACGGACGTTGTAGGTGATGTAGCCAACCGTGTCAGTTTCCATTAAAAAAAAAAACGAATAATAGTGTAACTATCATGAGATAGTTATCTTAATTTTATCAATGCTTATCATTTTCTTTTAGGTGAGGTAAGGTGAGACCTAGCTCCGAACCATTTATACCTATGCTATGTTCCCTCTGATCAAACAATGCCTCTGTGAAATTCGTGCAAGTTGTGTCATGTTAGGTAGGTTCAGAGCAGACGAAAGTGGCTGGATGGATTGTACGTCAACCACCAACATCACTGTGTCATTGAAGTTAAGACTTAGGAATATAAGGTAATGTTGGAAGAAAAAAAAGTTTATGTAGATAGGTACACGGCGTTTTCAAATGATTTATTGATTGTTTGCGTGGTACGTGTCTGGTAGCCGGACGAGGACCTATTCTATCTTAACAAGATGGTGCAGCTGGGTCGAGGGTTCTTTCGCGCCATCACCATGAACAGCGACTTTCTAACCGACGTCTCTGCAGGTTCGTTTCTACCTTGTTATTTGATGTAGGTAATTAGGTATGTCTGTTTCCTAAATAAATAAAATGTAATAAGTAAATAACCCAAAAATTCCACTTGAAACTGTAGTTTCATCTCTTTATCTTACTGTGTGAATATTTAGCTGGTAGGGATTGGTACACCAGCACTGAACGAAGGTCGGTTGAAAAAAAAGGCTGTAAAAATTATACTTGTTTTTTGTCCACTTCGCCGATACGACCAAAGGAAAGACTGACATGCATGTCACCTCGCTAACACTAATTGACTGACTAGCAATATTTCCAACTTCCATCTTAATTATTATTAATAGGCAGAGTGGCCAGATTCTTCAGTATTAATGTTTATGCTGTAAATATTAATGCTCTTGTGAGCTGTATAGTATGGGTTAATTATGTGTAAGTTATACTATTATAGCATATTATACATGCTGGGAATATCGCTACGTGATATGGTGCGTAACGAGGCAATCCGCCGACGCACCAAAGTAGTCGATATTGGACACCGGGTGGCTAAGCTCAAGTGGCAGTGGGCTGGGCACGTTAGCCGAAGAGACGACGACCGCTGGAGTAACCGTGTCCTACACTGGCGGCCGTGGACTGGAAAACGGAGTGTGGGAAGACCACCCGCCAGGTGGGACGACGACATCAAGTACGTCGGCGGAAAGCAGTGGAACCGTACCGCTGAAGGCCGGGAGGACTGGAGGAAAATTGGAGAGGCGTATGTCCAGCAGTGGACGCTTACACGCTGGCTGACTGACTACTAATTATATAATACTTATAATATAAATTAAATTATACAATAAACAATTATTTTGCCATGTAAATAAATACGACGCTGCGTATCGGCGGCTTGAGCTGCGAGCAAAAAGTCACGCGAAAAATTGAAATTTCGGCTGTTCATACATAACTTTATCTCCAAATATAAGACATTTTGGGCAAAATTAATAGTTTTGTGCACAACTACATAAGATTATGTACCTAGGTAGATATCGTTTATTTTTTTCAGAATTTTCTAACAACCTTTAATAGGAAAACGTTCTGCGAAAAAACTGCAGTTTTTTGTCAAAAATTTTTTTTTTGGCGCGCGCTTGCGTGGTGCTATGAGGTTTCTAACTAAACTTAAAAAGGAGAATGGGCATTTTGGTCTACCCCTCCTCTAGCTGTGAGTGTTATATCAATGGAAAGGTTGATTTATATAGAACATTTTTAGTATGGCAGCCAACGTCAAGTTATTAGTACTTGAGGAGTTATATCACTTTTAAGTTTTATAAACATAGAACCTTATCATAGTGCTTAACTCTGTACGATGATCATCGTTCTAGGAAGGGTAAGTACTTAGAGCGAAACAGTTCCAAAATGCCCGAGCGGTATTGAAACCGTAATGATTAAAATACAATTTTTTTTGGTTTCAATACCGCTCGGACATTTTGGAACTGCTTCGCTCTAAGTACTTACCCTTCCTAGAACGATGATCATCGTACAGAGGTAAGCATATTACTATGATAAGGTTCTATGTATATACAACTTAAAAGTGATATAACTCGTAAAGTACTAATGTTAGGTATGTTTGGACAAAATGGGGTTCTTGGAAAGACCTTTCGATTGATATATCATTCATTGTTAGAGGAGGGGTAGACCAACTCCCATACATTTTTGCCCATCCTCCTTTTATATCTTTTGATTCTGTGGGTTCATTTTTGATGAAATAAACACTAATAAATGTTACTCAGAATAAAGCTTCATATTTTTTAGTAATTAGTTTTTGAATCATATGAGTGGCTTTTGCGTTTGCGTGATGCGCGTACAA
This sequence comes from Nematopogon swammerdamellus, assembly GCA_946902875.1. NCBI lineage: Eukaryota > Metazoa > Arthropoda > Insecta > Lepidoptera > Adelidae > Nematopogon > Nematopogon swammerdamellus. Next base: position 10,428,093 of record OX336337.1, read on the forward strand.
ACGAACAAACACACCGACAAAGATTTCAAAAATGGTTTTTTACCCAACTCCCAGTTATTTTTTTACAAAAATCGGTAGTCTACGATTTTATTATATGTATAAAAGAATAGGAATTTGGCTCTCGCTCTCTGTGCAGGTGTGGTACTGGTACGAGATAAGGTGAGTGTGGATCACCTGATGTATGGGGACTATCTCACGAAGGTCCGGCAGGGTGTGGAGGAGAAGGACCGCTGCACCTACGTAGTCACCACTAAACACTTTATGACCAAGATGCGCGCCTTCGCCTACCCTCGTAACACAACACTGCACCAACTGTTCGATCCAGTGTGAGTTGACATAGGATCCACTCTCTGGCGGCATATTCAAATTTTAAAATTCCCCTGACATAGAAAACATATCTAAGACTTTATATTGGAAGAAAAAAAACATTGTGGGGAGTTACATTTTCTTTTGTAAGCTTTTTTGATAATTGACTAAACAGAATGTTCTGGAATTTCATAAATTTGTATTACATATCCTATCTAAGCTGATGTTGGACTTTATCCAGCATCACCGAAACTGATTTCTCAACTTTAACCTGTAGTTTACAGTCAATGGTCGAAGCCGGAATGATCAAATACTTGGTCCATCAAAATCTGCCCACCACCAAGATCTGCCCTCTGGACCTGCAGTCGAAGGAGCGTCGCCTGCGCAACAGTGACCTGCTGATGACATATGTTCTCGCCATGGTCGGTCTCTCAGCTGCCACCGCCGTCTTCATTGGAGAAGTTAGTTACAAGCATATCTCTAACACTTTGTACAATTAAATCACATATGACTTGTGCGCCACAAAAGAAATGTGGATGCTTATTGTTAGTTCTCAGTAAATTAAACTGGAATCATGAATCCAGCGATGATTCTGATAAAAATACAATTTAACATAGGTACTGACATTCATGATACCTACTATGATTCAGGCATATTCAGGTGATTATACGGAGCGTTCGGCACATCGACCGACAATATTTTTTGTAGGTAATTGGGGTCATTTGCATTGCAAGGTTTTGTTTGACCCATGATACCTTTTGTCAAGTGTCACGTGGTATCGATACGATTTTGTTTCTTTATTTTTGAAAATTACCAAAATCTCAGCTTTAAACCCTTGTAACTTTTTTGTTTTGGTATACCGTTGGAAAGAGCATAAACTAGCAAACTCTTTAAACGAAGCTCCCAATTGCTGTCAGTTTTTTTTAACGAATTAAGAAATTAAGATTCTGTCATATTTTTACTACTAGTCATCGGGACTTTGGGAGGTCATAACTTAAGTCCTATTCATGCTATTAACTTAATCAAATAATTTTTTTATATAACAAGGATACATTGTAAAATCCAATAAATTTTATTTCGTGCGGATACAATCATAAACAAAAAATTTACAAGGGTTTAAAGGTGGAAATTTGGTAATTTTCAAAAATAGAGAAAAAACCGAGGAAAAAACATCGTTTCTCGATACCACGTGACACCTGACAAAAGGTGTCATGGGTCAAAACCTCGCAATGACCCCACTTACCTATAAAAAAATATTGTCGGTCGATGTGCCGAACACTCTGTATAATATAAAATATACAAAGTATGTATATGTAATTTATACATACATTTATGTAATATGTACATAATATATCATAGTATTTATTTTATAAAGGTATGTATCTATGTACATATGTTTACGTTCATTTTTTTTTTGTAGCCAGCGATGCTGGCAGCAGCCTTATAAAATCGGTCAGGTGTTGCCTACGCTACGCGTCCGTCTGTCTGTCACGCGTGCTGTCCAACTGCTTACTCGAGAACGTAAAGCTCAATAAATCTAAAACAAACATGATAAAGTAAGTACCTAGTCCATTTAGTCCTTACGACACGAAAACTATTTTGAAGTTTACATCTTAAACGGTTATTGAGAAAATAGCTACGGAACCCTCCGTATGTGAACAACCTTCACACTTAACAGGTTTTTAGTTAGCTTTACTCTTACAGTTTATTTACTTTTAACTGCATTAACCGCCCCATGTGCTTCTCTACATTCCACAGTTAGTTTGTAAAGAATGCTGCACAGCATTAAACTCACCTTTTTGTGTTTCACGTTTGTGGTGTATGTATAATAAAATAAAGTATACCTATTTTGATTCTGATATTCGTCTTTGTACAAGTTACTACAATGTGTGGCAAAAATGTATAAATTGAGAATTCCGCATGCAGTACCTACTTTACAAGAATCTGAATCAAAATTGTTTCAGCTATTCATACGAAGATGCTACTCGGTGAAAATAACAACTGGTAAAAAGCTGAAATGGCAGGAAGAGTTCAATGTCAAGAAGTGTGCTTTCAAAGACGACAGCAGACCGCCTCCTTACGACTCTCTCTTTGGCTTGGGCTCTCGGTATAAGAATTCGGAACCAGGAAAGCGGCAAGTGATCAACGGCAGAGATTACTGGGTTGTGAAAACTGTTAGCGGTGATGTGAGGCTCATTCCAGTCAGAACACCATCCGCTTTTCTGTTCCAACCTTCTGAAATCTAAAAATATTACTTATAGCTATAGCTGTTGTTTCGCTAGTTCTAGGTACTTACCATTGATTGTACTTACTGAAATTTTTCTGTTTATGCTTTCATATTTCATGCAAAATAAGTTCTTGATAGAATACAATTTTTATTAGTCAGTAAGTCAAGTCAGACAGTGTGTATGCGTCCTCTGCTGGACACTTTTATTAGGGTTCTCTAGTAAAACCAAGAATGCTATTTAGTCCAGCCATTATAGACAACTTTGTGGTTTAGAAAACACTCATACATAAATGCTCATACTTAAATGAAATCAAAGTTGCATGAACATTGGGGCAACTTTATAGCCTGTGCTATGTTGAAGATTATAAACACAAAGCACCTACGTATAGGTATATTTACATATAGATAATATATTTTATATAGATATGATTATTGGAGCAGAATATTTTTCTAGATAACTGTAGCTTTTAATGTTAAATTAAGGTTAATAAAAATTTTGAAAAATTAATTTAAGTTGTTCTCTCAATCACAATGATTGATGATATAATCAGCACCAGTAAATAAAGCAATTTATAAATGAAGCTCATTTAAATTATTTTTTTTTAATAAAATTATTTACTTAAATCATGGATAAGGTCTGCTTTCATTTAACCATTCAGGTGTCGGCGGGACGAAATCATCCCGGCAGCATGCACGGGTGATTCTTTCTGCATTAAAATACACGCTCTTTGAATATGGGGATAAGGTTTAAATTATACTTCTAAAAAAGGTGAAGATTCTATTTGATCTGAATCACTTTGTCACCAACCTAGAGCAAAAAATTTACGAATTTATTATACTCTATTCACCGAACACTTCTCTTCTCACATTCTCTTTCACACTTTTCACGTGTTGGTCGTGTATTGCATTGTAGTGTATTGTCGTGTGTTATATGCAAGTCACAGAACAACGATCGGGCCACACCACCACCAACTGAACGAAATCAGTTGAGCGGTTGAGGCGCAAGGTCGCTGGACGAAAACACACACACACACACGTTTTTCAAAACCACTTTTTTGGGATCGTTGAATGATTTAAAGCCCAAATCAGTCGAAATCTCAACTTTTGGACGATCACAATACTTCCTTTCTCCTTACAGTCGGTCGAAAGTAAAAATTGTGAAGTGCAATGTTCAACTCACAATTTGGAGTCAAAACAAAGGTAAGTGCACTGTAAGGTATATTATATATATTATCTTTGTAGGAAATTTTGTAGCGATTACAAGCATGCTAAAGCTTAAATGTGTTAATTTTTTTTTAATCTGCAATATTTTACGAGTCAAGAGTCGCGCGACGCTCGACACCTAAGCAGTTAACAGTATTAGTGAAAGACAACCCGAATAAAACAAGGATTTCAAACCGTTTTTAACACATAATTATTGTGTTCTTCATCTTCCTATTAGTACCTACATTGTTATAAGCTGACCAGAATTCTGAAGCCCAAGTTCAATCTAAACCCAGGCTTTCCAGTGAAGCGGCACACTGTTTGCGGCTTACGCTGCCGAGGGACTAATTTGCAGGCTTAGAGCCAACCCCTACTACACAACAAAGGTGAGACCACATTACGCTGTAGTGGAGGTGGGTGGAACAAACTCGTCCACACGAATTGCTTGCCGCCCCACTGCTGCGTAGCCCGGTTTAGTTCATGGACGACGATGTAACGACTCTCTATCTGGAATTAAATGAAAATAGCTCATTGTGTAGTCAAGGTTTATTATATTATTCCTGGCTGGCATCTACATTTTCTGTCTGGAGACCCTTGATGGAGGCGACGGGGACGTACGTGACGAGTGTGAAGAGTTTGTGAGCTGAGTCCTCGTCGTCGTTCCGTCTCCGTGACAGCCGCACACGCACGCGGAACGGGACGTTCCTGAAACAATCATATAAATAAAACTCAATCTAAGGGAAATTATGCTGTCAGTTCATAGGAAGAATTACTAGAATACCCCTGGATAAATAATTTTTTTTTTATTTTTATTAATAGCTTTAAGCTGATTTTATTTTACTAATAGCTTTAAGCTGATGCGTGTATTCTGTTTTTTTTTATTTATGAGTGCACTTGTATTGTTTTTATGTGTTTTTTGTTTTTTTGTTTTTTAATTTTTAACAAATTAATTGAGGAGTGATGGTGTACTCAGATAATTTGTTCCAGGCGCTTACGACCACCCGGTGCGTCAGAAAATGCTTCACGTGGTTGGTTATATACGTGGGTCATTTTAATTTTAATGAGTGACCGTGAAGACGTTCTTCGGTGCCACTTTCGTACATTGACTGTAGACTTGGTACATCGTAGTAATCTTTTAGGATTTTATAGGTTTCTATATGTCTCCTCTTGCCTCTTTTCCTAAAGAGTTGTTAGTCCCAGTGCCTGTAAGGGATCTTCATATGTTTTATTTTAAATTGATGATACCATCTTTGTTGATCGCCGCTGTACTCTGTCTAGTATCTTAGTGTCCTTTTTAAAATATGGACTCCAAATTTGGTAGCCATATTCTTGGTAGCCATATGGCTTGTAGTTTCAGAAACAGTTCTGCGGTGATGAAAGAGTATAGGAAGTGAATTTGTTCCATAAAAAAAAAAAAAAAAGTACGAGAACTTTGGATTTTTAGACCCTAGATGGAGTACTGTCATTTACTGCTGCTGAATGAAAGTAGCAAGTCTTTTTTTTTATCGAAACTGACATGATTGGCTACATTACCTACAACTATGTAATGTAATGTAATGTAATGTAGGTAATGTATGATGATGTAGCCAATCGTGTCAGTTTCCATAAAAAAAAAAAAATAATAAGACCTTTTCAGGTCCAGCAGTGGACCGATACAGGCTGATGATGATGATGATGATGATGAAGACCTTTTCATGGTATTAACTTAATCAAATAATATCTTTTCTAGAACAAGGATACATAGTAAAATTCAATAAATTTTATTTCGTGCTGATGTTTTTTTTTTATGGAAACTGACACGGTTGGCTACATCACCTACAACATCCGTGATGTCAGCCCGTAACTCCGGGTGAACTTGGTGCCACGTCAGTGCTTCCCTTCGGTCGTGCCGGCTACACTGAACTGGACGGAAAACACAAACTATTTACATAGCCGTTTCGACCGACCTTTCATTCAGTGCGGTGGTACCAACCCGGGCGGGTTAAATCCTACCACCTAGTAATATAAGAAGGGAGTCATATCCCTTAGTCGCCTTTTACGACATACACGGGGAGAGATGCAGTGGGGCTATTCTTTTAAGGTACCGGCCCCACACGGTACAATCATAAACAAAAAAGGTACAACGGTTTAAAGCTGGGATTTTGGTAATTTTCAAAAATAAAGAAAAAAAATCGTGTCTCGATACCACGTGACATCTGACAAAAGGTATCAGGGGTCAAAACGTTGCAAATGACCCCACATAACTACAAAAAAAATTTATCGGTCGATATGCCGAACACCCTGTACTATGTCCATTGCCTTACGCTCATTCCATGTTTTGGTCCATGTGTTCATTCATTCGAGTAAATTTGTTATGGGTGAGCGTTTGCGTACAAAAGCGTGTTGGCTGATTATAATTTTTTCTTGTGTTAAAAATATTCTTAGTGAGTCACAGATAATTTTCTCCATAATCTTGCATAATATGCATCAAATTTGATGCTCATGGAGCATAGTGACGTGTCATCTTGAAATTAACCTATAACCTAAAAAACTAACCTAAAGAAATTAACCTAACCCATTTATTATAGAAATATAAAATTTGGGGACATCCATGTTGTACTTGGTCCGTATTTCTTTTAGGTACTGTATTAATTTTTAAAGCATTATGTCGTGTTCTTAGTTAAAAAAATATACCTACTACAATTTTTAATATTTCTTGTGGTTTACAAAAAAATACAAAATAAAAACATTACAACTAGCGACCCGTCTTCTAGAAATCAAATTTAATCTACTTGTTATAGAAATATCGGGGGCCTCCATGTCGTACTTAGCTTCTGTCTTACAGGTAGGTACTGTACGCAGGTCAGCGGATGGATAATATTGTGTTCTTATTTTTACATAATTTTTTCAGTTTTAAATAAATTTTTCTCCAAACATGTTTATCTCTGGCAAAAAATTATTTCACAAATATTCTCCTAATATAGTAAACTACAGGATAGATCTACCAGTGATTTGCTAATAATGCCCTAAGTTTCTAATCCATATCCGAAGGTAGAGTTGTGACATGGCGAATGTCCATGGGTGTCGTTAACAGTGGCGGCTGGTGACCTATGGGACTGGGTGTGCGCTAGGTACTTAGTACTATACCCAAACGTGAATCTAATGGATACCGCGGTCTTGACTTATTTGCTAAAATTATATACCCACCCAGAGTCCTAATTGCTCGAAGAACCAAAGCGACACTTCACTGCGCGCGCAGTGGCCACGAGCGAGCCGCGGTCGGGGTGCGCGCGCGCGCGCGAGGCGTGCCCGGCGCACGCCCGCGCCCGCCCGGCCAGACAGCGTGCGATACTGTTATTAATGTTTGTGTCGGTGTCGCGTCCTTGCCGCGCCGGGCAATGAAGAAAACTTCACAATGTACATGTTAACTGACGAAAAGTCGTTCAAACTGCTAAAAAACTGATTTGCAAAACCTCCCGGCGCGGCGGCGCGCGGCGATTGTCGGTCGACGCGTCACGCGACGACGGGTCTCGCCCCGAACTGAGATGGCGCGCATAGGCGTATATAGAGGGGGGGCCGGGTGGGCACGGCCCACCCCAGAAGTGTCTGGTGCCCACCCCAGGATGTTGGGTTGCCAACCCAAAATTCTAGGGTGGGCACTTAATAATTTCACACAAAAACACTTAAAATAATCTACAGCTGAGGAATCAACATAAAATTCCATTTCCATCTCAAGAAAATTAATAAAATCAGGGGAAATAATTGGTGTAGTTTTGTAAATTGCGGTATCCAGATGAACAGACTAAAAGTCCTTAAGTGTGGGGGGTGTGCTGAGGGTGTAGGGGGTTAAGGTACGTTTTTTCAGATTTTTGCTCATATCTCGAATATCTGTACGAATGGCATTATGACTACTCCTGACAAAAGTTTCTACATAAAATTTCCTACAAATTTGGTCTATCTATTTTTGCTCTACGATCAATATTTTAGGAGCTACATGGTGTGTAAGTTTTAACAGAGAGATAAAAATAGACGATTTAAGAAAACGGCGTGGGTTTTTCTTCATTGTTTATCATCGCTTACATTTTTAGTTTAGAAAAAGCAAGCTTAGTCATCTGCCGACCTAACATAAAAAACCACATGTCGATCTATTGAGAATTCTAAACAAAAAAGGCGATAATGTAAACAAGTGCCGAGCGTGCGTGGTATGCGGACCGCCGCATACCACTGAGATTAAATTAAAACCGTTGTTTCTCGTTCTCACTGCACTGCCCCGGCCGCCCCGCCCTCCCGTCCTGCCACCGCCACCTTATCCACGCTGTTATTATTTGGCATCGTATCGTACAGTTTTTGTGATTTGATTGTTGCATCTGTTCTAAAATGCAAGCATTATGTTTATGTATGGCTGATAAATGTGCAATTTGTAATAAAGACGTGATTAGTGACTGGATAGAAGTGTAAAAGAAAGGAATTGAAGGGTTGATAAAGGCCAGTAAAAGTAAAAAGGATGGAAAACATAATCTGCTCAGTGGTGTTCGAAGTCCTTTCGAGTTGCAGAAAAAGATACACACGGACTTGTAGATCTCAGAGAAGCAACATCATCGACGTCTTCCGATTTAACATCCCGCTTACGCTCATCACGGGCTTTTTTCGAATATCGATTGAAGTATTTATTTTGCGCCGAAACAATCGATGATCAATTCTACAACAATCCATGTGACGATGATGATATATACTTTCGGCTGCCACAAGTTCACCAGCATTTACTATTCTCTCAAAAAACATCGTTACTCCATTTATCATTCCGAACTTTGGCAGCGTCCAAAATTGTAGCAGAAAACTGTAAGCTTCGAACAGGATATACGTCCCGACGTCTTTCTATATTTATTTTTTTCTGTTTGGCGTAGAATTCATTATCGATTGCTTCGGCGCAAAATAAACACTTCATTCGATTTTCGAAAAAAGGCCGTGATGAGCGTAAGCGGGATGTTAAATCGGAAGACGTCGATAATGTATTTTTTATGTAATCCGGTATGGGTGGCTGAGTCGGAGGGGCCAAAGCGCATGCCCCGACCAGCCAATATCACCTCCGAGAAGGTAGGTGCCATACCGGAGACTTACCTGGATTGCTGGCTATACTGAACTAGAGGAGAACACAGCCGAGGCTGCTGTGCGGCCATCTTACATCCAGTATGGTGGTACCAACCCAGTCGGCTACAATTTGAGCCTACCACCTAGTAAGAGGCGAGGGAAGGGACCTACACACCTTTAACTATCATTTATTTGATTTACGTTTTGTTTATAGACGTCCAGAGATACCAGCCTTCCGGCTACAAAATCCAGACGTCTACGACCTGCACTCTTGCGAGTACAGTGATTATGTATGCCAGATCGAGGCCCCATAGCTGCTCTGTCGAACATCCGTTCTTCCGAAAAAATCCCATGGAAAACACAGGCTGCGACCTTTCCCCAGCCGATCCGAGCCACCACCCGTCCACCCGAAGGAACCTCCGACCGAAGTCGAGAGCCGGGGGTGAAGCCTTCACTGCCACTGGGGTCAGCACCCTATCCAACCTCAACCTGTGCCCAGGGCCTCAGTGTTTTGTACTAGCCTGAAGGCTTTTGTTTTCACCAGCTATGTATATGCGTGGAAGTGCATATGACCACCACCTAATGTGTACCGGGGATCCACCGGTCTAGAATGACAGACTTACGTCAGCGTCATTAGCTCGTGAGAAATCAATCCCACATCCACATTAAGTGTGTGTTGCACCGACATACCGATCTACATTATTCGCATGTCTACCAATTATCCACATTGGTTACGGAGCTCTAAGTGGCTCACCACTCGCAGCTTTCGCTACTTATTCCCGTGTTAGGTGCTTTAACTACACAAGTACGGAAGCACCAGGGAATCAACGCTAAAACCACAACCCCTGCGAGACCAACTCCAGTGTTCCGTGCAGAAGCACGAAGCATTCTGGGGCTTTTAACGGAACCCCGCAGTACGCAACCCAGCGTTTAGGGTAGTATCTCATTTGACCCACCGACCTGAGTGGAGTCAGCAGCGTGAGCTAAGAGGAGGCCGAAACCCCCAACTTAGTACTCATGTTAGACTAGCAACGTTTAATGAGTAATCGTCGAGAACAAGTTCTCTACCACATATTATTTCTAACAGTGACGCCCGTTACATCGCCCAGTTGCGGGATAGGGTAGCCAACTGCTAGTTTTAAGGGTAGCCACCGTGTGGTCTGCATAGGGAAACGTCACGGATACTAGTACCCAACTCCGACACCTTGGACGACTAAACGCCTCTGCGACCCCGTACAAAGGTCGCTAATACGGGTCTATGGATCCTGGTGGCCGGGCCCGACACCTTGGGTAGACCGAAGTCTACCACTGCGATCGCTCCCCAGCGACTAAGGAAGGGACCTACAGTTTTACACCGTTTCCGAACGGTAAAGCAGCAGGTGTAGGTATGCACGTACATTTTTTCGTGAGAAAAAACTCTCATTGGTACACGCCGACCGGATTCAAAGCGAGGACCTCTCGCATGAGAAGCCGATGCCCAAACCACTCGGACACCCGCCGTTTGCTGCTGTTGTTGCTGATGTTGCTTCTCTGAGATCTGCCATGATGGAACAAGTCCGTGTGTATCTTTTTCTGCAACTCGAATGGACGACAACACTTCGAACACCACTGAGCAGATAATGTTTTCCATCCTTTCTACTTTTACTGGCCTTTATCAACCCTTCAATTCCTTTCTTTGACACTTCTACCCTGTCAATAATCACGTCTTTATCACAAATTGCACATTTATCAGTCATAATGCTTGCATTTTAGAACAGATGCAACAATCAAATCACAAAAACTGTACGATACGATGCCAAATAATAACAGCGTGGATAAGGTGGCGGTGGCAGGACGGGAGGGCGGGGCGGCCGGGGCAGTGCAGTGAGAACGAGAAACAACGGTTTTAATTTAACCTCAGTGGTATGCGGCGGTCCGCATACCACGCACGCTCGGCCCTTGGCCGGATCATTATCAATAGATTGATATGGTTTTTTTTTATGTTGGGTCGGCAGATGACTAAGCTTGCTTTTTCTAAACTAAAAATGTAAGTGATGATGAACAATGACGAAAAAACCACGCCGTTTTCTTAAATCGTCTATTTTTTATCTCTCAGTTAAAACTTACACACCCTGTAACTCCTAAAGTATTGATCGTAGAGCAAAAATAAATATAACCAAATTTGTAGGAAATGATATGTAGAAACTTTTGTCAGAAGTAATTATATTGCTATTCGTACAGATATTCGAGATATGAGCAAAAATCTGAAAAAAAACGTACCTTAAACCCCCCCCCCCCCCCCCCCCCCCACCCTCAGCACACCCCCCACACTTGAGGACTTTTAGTATGTTCATCTGGATACCGCAAGGTATAACTGTACCAATTTACAAAACTACACGAATTATTTCCCCTGATTGCCCATATTCGGATTAATTTGATCGTACTAATCCAGGTAATCAAAATAAACTTTTCTTAAATAAATAATTTTCATTTTAAATTTTCATTTCATTTTCATTTCATATCATTTCATTTTCATTTGCAAACACTTTAAAAAAAATGTTTTTGTTTAATTTTATTTAGTTAAAGAAAATTTCGGAATCAATGGTCGAAATACAGTCCAACACTTCAAGTTCAAATTACCTACTTTTATTGCGTATGTAGGTACATCGGGTTTCGGCTTCATCGGCCATCGCTTTTCAGGGGCCAGGCCCACCCTGGAAAATAATCCTAGATACGCCAATGATGGCGCGGCGCGCCAAACAACGCCTGCCTAGCTCTTTGGGTGATTCCATTTTTTGACTTTAACTAAAATAGCGAAATATTGTCGTAACGCATTAATGTTTGTTGTAACATTCGAATATTTTATAAATTACCATTCGAATATGTATCAAATCGATATTCGAATAATTCAAATATTCAATTGCAAACTCGATCTGTTATATATAAGAAACACCCATATTCCAAAAATGGGATTCCATGTTGTCTAGGAAATAGGAACGAATTCAGTTTGATATTTTTACTTCCATCGGTGATAATCATGGAAATGTTTAATATTTTAATTTATTTATTTCTTTCAGGTGAAGGCACTGTTTTGTGGTAGTGCGGCGCACGAGTGCACTTAAGGGCCAGCCACCACTGGTCGTTAAGACACCTTATGGGTGGCCCGGCGCCACATGTCACGCTTTATACACGGTGTTGCAGTTGCCCCGTAATATTTTTAACTGACATAAGGGGGTTATTCTATATGTGAAACTAAACCACTTCAGTGAAGAAAAAAAATTTATTGAAACAAAATAAATAAATTTTTTCCATACTAATTTTAAATACCTATTCTCAAAATTTATGGAGAAAAAACATTTTTTTTTCGTCAAATAAAAAAGTCGTAGAACAAAAGTTGTTCTTTTTGACGTACAGAATCACCCCCTTTCGGGTTTTACGGTTGGGGTTGCAACACCGTGTATAAAAAAAAAAAAATATATAATTTTACTTAAATATTTTTGTTTGTTTAACTGGTTCCATTCCAAGCTATAAAAATGCCTTGGGGGGCTTGGTATAGCGGGGGTTAGATCGAATATGGGGCTCCGGGGTGTATTGACCAAACTGTCAGATCGTCCAATGTGTCATAGTCATAACGTCCAGATGCTAGAAAGACCACTGGCCAATAAGGACAAATGTCAGATCATCAAATTTGTCGTAACATCCAGATTAACTCACCAACACAAAATATATTGTCAGTCAAAATTTATGACCAGATGAAAAACTTGCTCTATATTTACTGGACTATTCGATAACATTCTCCGCGACGATTTGGACCAAGTCCCATAAATTTTTGCCTATTCTCCTTTACTAGGTAGGTACCACAACACTACGAATTTAGAAATTACAAAAATTTATTTAAATAGTATAGAAATAGTATTTCGAAATATAGGATATAGGTTTCTTGAGAACTGGCAGCAAATACAATTTGAATAAAATATTCATTCGAAATAAAAAAATATGTACAACGAAAATGTCAGTTCTTCTTTTTTATAGGTTTACCATGTAAGACTGCAGGTCCCTCCCCTTCTTACGTTAATAGGTGGTAGGGTTTAGGAAGACGTAAAACCTTCCAGAGAAACTAAGTAACTAAGGGCAAGGCCGAGGCTTAATTGCGTTCGTTAAACGATATTATATTATATTAAAGAAATCAAGTCATTAAGGGTGAGGCCCAAGGCCGGAGTAGGTTTATTGTTTACCTCAGTGATTCGCAAACTGGGTGCCGCGGCACCCCGGGGTGCCGCGAACCTACGCCAGGGGTGCCGCGAAAAAGTGGACATTATTTGACCGAGGGAGCGCGAAGCGCGAGCGAAGCGTCTCCGTTTCAGCTTGGGCAAAAATTCGTACGTATGTCCGGATGTCCGGCTGTTTCTCAACAAGTTTTTGGTAATTTTTCAAAATCGCTGAGCCATGGGGGTCGAGGTGCGCCGGTGAACATTTATTCAGTTTTAAGCTATACAAAAACAGACTCGCGAGGTCTACAGCTCACAGAGCCACTCACTAGTAGTAAATAATTAAATTCAAAATAAGTATAAAAGTAATGTAGGTACATTACTTTTATACTTATTTTGAATTTAATTATTTACACCTACATACTTACATACCTACATACTTAATCGAAATAATAATGAAACATTTACATTTCGATGCGTAACTTTTACGCATCGCAAAATTGTGTTTTTTATTCTTTTCGGAAATATTACTTGATTTACATATTTGCATGATTCGTTTATCACAGTTCAGATATGATGCCTATGAAAGACACCAACCGAATATTGAAGCGATGTGCCGCACAATTTCTTGAACGGGTTAAGGGCGCCGTCAGCTAAAAAAGTTTGAGAACCACTGGTTTACCTGAACGCAGCTTAGCCTTCGGCCTCGACCTTAGTTATGTACTGTCTTCTTTTGAAATACGAATTTAACGCAGGCGAAGCTGCTGCAACAGCTAGTAATAAATAAAATAAAACCTCCTTGGAAATCTATTCCGATAGTTTTGGGTTTTGATCACTGGACATTTTGACCACTAAATCGTTTTGGCAACTATACTCCGTTCATCATAGCAACTAATGCCGAGCGGTTTCTCTTTCTCTGTACTTCTCACTCTCGCAAAGGGTGATTGAAGTGACTGAACTGAGGTTATGAATATAGTTTAATTAAAAAATTTTATTAAATTGTTTATTTATTTGATGAATGAATATTTTCACTGTAAATTATTTAATATTAAAATTATACACTATTTAAATTTTGTGCCTAATCTACTTACTCCAGCTGTTCGTTCTATTGTAGGTGGATAAGTTAACCCACCAACACAAATAATATACAAAACTTCAAAATAACACGTGAAAAATATACAAAACTTCAAAATAACACGTGAAAAATATGCAAAACAATTAATACGTTATTATTATGACGCGTAGGAAAGGCTACTGATTGTAATGCGTCGACTGACCGGCCGACTGCACCTGGCTACCTGAAACCTTCTCAAAATTAAAACGGCAAAACTTAACTCCAGGCGCAGCGGCGCACGCGCCGTTATGGTTTTGAGATGACTTTCGCATAAAAAAATCCGATACAAAATTAATTTTTCATACAAAATAAAAATTTGTTTTTTTTAAGGCACCAAAACATTGGTTTTTATATAAATGTATGTTAAAACAAGGGAAGTGGTATGGGTGAATGTTTTGATGGTTTACCCCTAACCTAATGTTCGGTTTAAAGAATCTTTATTATCTCAAAGAACGCGTGAACATTCGCTTATAGAGATTACAAATTGTTACAAATCAAATAAGTACTTAAAATTAAATTTTAAAACTAAACATATGACGTATGATTGGTAAAGATAATTAAGTAATCAAACAAAAATATTAAGTAAACAGACGGACAGACCAACAGACAGACAGACAGACACACAAAATTGAAATATTGATAAGATGCGTTTGCAAAGGTAAATGTTGAGGTGGCGCATGTCGTTTTTGCATAAATTCCTATCAATACTAATAATAAATCTGTAAGGGGTGGTCATGGGGTAAGTTACTTTGTTTTAGGAAATATTGAGTTTGTAGCCTCTATGTATGATACTAAAGCTAAATTGACGATTTTTAGAAATCTTTTCTGTATGTATGTATGTATGTTCCGCCATAACTCTTAAACCGATCATCCGAATTCGATGAAACTTTGTACAAGCACATTTAACTATATGGGACACAGGATAGGCTACATAAAATTCAGTTCCGGTTATGCTAAGATGTGGCTCCCATACAAACCGATATGTTCAATCCGCGCGCCTTAGTACTATACATAGGTATTTACCGGGCGAGCGGCAAGTTGGCGGCGCGGCGGCGCGGAGGCAGCGGCGCGGGGGAGGCGCGGCCTATAAACTCAACAGCGAACCGACCGAGCAGCCGCACTATATTCCTCTTTCACGCAAAAACTACTGAACAGATTTTGATGAGCCTTTACAGTACTATAGCTTATACATCAAAAAGGCTATAATTTATAAAGACATTGTGTAAATTTGCCCAAATATCGATAAATGTCAAGTAAGTCGGAAAAAATCCTGCCTTCTGAGAGCTATCTCGGCGTGCGCTGCATAAACCGTTAGAGTTACACGAAGGTAGTGTATGGTGAGGTTGTTTCTCTAAAATAGTTCTAAAAAAAAGTCCGCGACAGCATATATCTACCTTTTATGTGGAAGCCACTATAGCCAAAATAGTGAACCAAAAATACATTTAAATTGGATACTGTATTTACAATGCACATTTTATAGTTTTGAATTAATTCTTATGAAAATACATACTTTTATCGCTTCTGGTATTTAAAGTAGATAAACTTTGGCTGTTACACTAAGTAATTTGGACAAATAGTTTAAAAGTTACGATGATGAGAATGTCTTGAGAGAAGCGCTGCGCTTCTCAGCGGGGGGCAGCGGGGCGAGGCGAATATGTTTGTATGAATTTCCTCCATAAAATTTAAGCCGATAATCTAAATTCTATTAAAATTACTACACGCACACTTAGCTAACGAGACACAGGATAGGCTAAATAAAATTCAGTCCCGGTTATGTTAATATGTGGAGTATTACACTTAGTTAGGTAGGTATCTAAAGTATTTGTTTATTTTAATTGAATTTTATTATTTTAATATCGATAGCTTTTTCCCGCGGATTCGCTCGCGTGAAATTCGTATTTCAAATGAAGAAACTAAGTAACTTAGGCCGGGACCGAAGGGCGAACTGGATTCAGATAAAAACAATAAACATTCTCAAAGAAAGTAAGTAACATACTAAAGGCGAGGCCGAAGGCCGAGCTGCGTTCAGGAAGAGGTTAAACCTTTTCGAAGAAAATAAGCAACAAAGGGCGAGGCCGAAGGCCGAGCTGCGTTCAGGAAGACCTTCAACCTTCTCGAACAAGTTCTCGAAGAAAGTAAGTAACTGAGGGCGAGGCCTAAGGTCGAGCTGCGTTCAGGAAGACTATAATCCTTCTCGAAGAAAGTAAGTAACTAAGGGCGTGGCCAAAGGCCAAGCCGTATTCTGGAAGACACTAAACCTTCTCGATGACAGTAAGTAACTATGAGCGATAGTTACTTACTTTCTTCAAGACGGTTTATAGTCTTCCTGAACGAAGCTCGGCCTTCGGCCTCGCCCTCAATTACTTAATTTCTTCGAGAAGGTTTATGGTCTTCCTGAACGCAGCTCGGCCTTCGGCCTCGCCCTTAGTTACTTACTTTCTTCGAGAAGGTTTATGGTCTTCCTGAACGCAGCTCGGCCTTCGGCCTCGCCCTTAGTTACTTACTTTCTTCGAAAAGGTTATCGTCTTTCTGAACGCAGCTCGGCCTTCGGCCTCGCCCTCAGTTAGGTACTTATTTTCATCAAGAAGGTTTATAGTCTTCCTGAACGCAGCTCGGCCTTCGGCCTTGGCCATGATTACTTAATTTATTCGAGAAGGTTTATAGTCTTCCTGAACGCAGTTCGGCCTTCGGCCTCGCCCTTAGTTACTTACTTTCTTCGAGAAGGTTTATGGTCTTCCTGAACGCAGCTCGGCCTTCGGCCTCGCCCTCTGTTACTTACTTCTTCGAAAAGGTTATCGTCTTCCTGAGCGCAGCTCGGCCTTCGGCCTTGCCCTCAGTGTCTTACTTTATTCAAGAAGGTTTATAGTCTTGCTGTACGCAGCTCGGCCTTCGGCCTCGCCCTCAATTACTTACTTTCTTTGAGTAGGTTTATCGTCTTCCTGAACGCAGCTCGCCCTTCGGCCTCGCCCTGAATTACTTAATTTCCTCGAGAAGGTTTATGGTCTTCCTGAACGCAGCTCGGCCTTCGGCCTCGCCCTCTGTTACTTACTTCTTCGAAAAGATTATCGTCTTCCTGAACGCAGCTCGGCCTTCGGCCTCGCCATCAGTGACTTACTTTCTTCAAGAAGCTTTATAGTCTTGCTGTACGCAGCTCGGCCTTCGGCCTCGCCCTCAATCACTTACTTTCTTTGAGTGGGTTTATCGACTTCCTGAACGCAGCTCGGCCTTCGGCCTCGCCCTTAGTTACTTTCTTCGAGAAGGTTTATTGTCTTCCAGAATGCAGCTCAGCCTGAAGCCTCGCCGTTAGTTACTTACTTTAGTTGAGAAGGTTTATCGTTTACCTTACTTAACGCAGATCGGCCTTAGTTACTTACTTGCTTTGTTTGAAATACGAATTTCACGCGAGCGAAGCCGCGGGCAAAAGCTAGTTCAAAATAAATGTTTTGGTGCTTATAAAAAAAAGCCAAAATAAATTTTGTATGAAAAATATTTTTTTCAAATATTTTTTTCTCCGAAACTAGCTACGCATTTCCGGCAATAAATTCTTTCACAAATATTCTTCTAATATCCTAAACTACAGGATAGAACTACCAGCAATGTTCGATCTAACCCCCGCTATTCAAATTCTCACCCAAATGCCGATAGACGCTGACTTCCAGGCGTTTTTTATTTATGACTATAGAACGAATGTACATAAAAAATCAAGATGAAAATATGTAACAGATTCACTGTTCAAATTAGCCTTGGATGGGCATAGTGTAAAGTCAAGGGTGCTCTTCTTACATAGTAATAGGTATTAGGCATGTAAACAAACCTGATTCCTTTGGACCACAGGAATTTGTTGAGGCGAGTGTCGACTCGGACGTCCGGGGTACCCATCTGTTTCTCCGCAAATTTGCGAATCTCCTTGATGGCTCTCGGTGCGCGCCGTTTGAAACCGACACCGTGCAGCCTCTTGTGCAAGTGCACAGTGTACTCACGGGTCACCACCTCATTGATGGCAGATTTGCCTTTACGCTCTCCTTTAGGCTTGCCCATTTCGACCTACAAATAAGCAACTAAATAAATATTGAGACTACACACGAACCAAGTGAAATTACAACATGTCTAAGAGAAAACTGTTATATTTATGCACTAGATTTTTGAGATTCGCAGTGATTAGAAAAATAACAAAATCCCACCGTTCTCACTCTCCGGCAAAATTCACAAAAGAGACCAAAGAGTAAAGGAAAGAGACTAAATTTCTTTGACTTGACAGTTGACACCTTGTTCGCTCGATGACGTTGACTGACTGACACAAAGAATATAATACTACTTGGGCGTGACTGACAGTTCCCGGTAGCATATTTCCAAAGTCCACTAGTCGAATTGCTCTGAATGGTCGTTCTGTTTTGCGGGAAAATTTAAATTTCGGAAGTACCTATTTTCGAAAATAACGTTTTTTTCGGTGGTTATAAAAAATAACCTTAACCTAATTTTAATACCATAACATTGCTTAAAAAAAAATAATTGGCAACGGAACTCGAACCCATGGTCGAGATCGAAAAAATAAAGCCCTACACTATACCACTGAGCTACCAAATCACATAACCGACCTAACGAATATCGGATTCACTAGGTTCGCTGGCAGTGCCGGGGGCGGAGCCAGACGAAATTTAAATTTTCCGCCAAACTGGCATCGACCAATCAGCATAATTCGCCTAGTGGACTTTGGATATATGCTTCCCGGTATGAGCCGGTCAAAGAGCAAGAGGCAATAGAGATCCGAAGTGAATTTGCCTCTAGTGCGAAAGGACAAGTTAACTAGAGTCGCGTCTCCTGCGCATGTTTTTGAGATGGAATCCATATGTAATGTCTTACCCGTGCCATTTGCAAAAATCGATCGTCATTTTTAAGTAGTTTCAGCATACCACTATCTCACAAACCGCTCAACCAATCCCAGCAAACCAGGTGTCAGGTGAAAGTCACTCGGCCCCGTTCCACCTATGGCAACGTCAATCAATAATATGAACAATTGATGACGTCATAGCCTTTACAAAAAGGCTTCGAAAATCAATAAATGCCTATAATTACTAAACTAATAGCCGGATCGAATTTAAAATCTTTTTCTTAAATAATGTTTTTCTTTTTCAAAACATTACACATAAACATCGAAACATTGGGGCGTGGCCATACACATTTGTATGAAAACAAATGTTTTTGTGTAATGTTTCGAAAAAACATGCGCAGGAGACGCGGCTTTTTAAATAATGTCTTTATTACAAATGTAAATCGTTTGTCTAAGAACGAGACAAGCAAGACCACTGACTAGACTTTTTGTCATTGCATGAGTGACATTTAGTCCGCGGAAACTTTCCGCGTCCCCAAATTTGGGGACAGGCGCCTATGAATAATTTTGGTTTTTATCAAAGAAAATATAACTATACCGTATGGGGCCGGTACTTAAAGAGTAACCCCACTGCATCTCCTGCATCTCTCCCCGTGCATGTCGTAAAAGGCGACTAAGGGATAAGGATGCAATGCTAAAGGGCGACAGAGAGCCAGCTCACACCTTGGCACGGTCCTTCCACCAAGTCATACTGCAGCAGGTGGATCTTCGTATCTTAAGCCCACCATGGACGATCCCGCCATCGCGTCAGTTGGAACCACGTCACGCCAAATACTGCCCGTGCGTGTCAAAACCGTCCCATATTTGGCGTGACGCCAACCCACGGATTTCTAGGCGCGTCATAATCCATCCCATCGCGCCGTGGCGTCATGCCATGGCTTCACGCCAGTCCTCCCGTGCATGTGCGAACTCACATCCATTTCGGCTCAGTAACGGTCGAAGAGTTCCACTGTCAACCTCCTGAGACCATCAGACCCTCGTCACAAAGTGTATTGGTGGAAGTATGGGACACTCGTCCAAACCCACCAAATGAGCCCAAACTCGAGGGGTTACTAGAAACGGTTGAAGAGTCCCACTGTCCACGTCCTGACTCCATCATCAGACCCTCGTCACCAAGTGTATTGGTAGATGTATGGAGCACTTGTCCAAACCAACCAAATGAGCCTAAACTCGAGGGGGTTACTAGTAACGGTTGAAGAGTTCCACTACCCACCTCCAGATTCCATGGTCAGACCCTCGTCACCCAGTGTATTAGTAGAAGTATGGGACACTCGTCCAAACCAACCAAATGGGCCCAAACTCGAGGGGGTTATTAGTATCGATCGAAGAGTTCCACTGTCCACCTTCTGTCTCCATCATCCATCAGACCCTCGTCACCAAGTGTATCGGTGGAAGTATGGAGCACTCGTCCAAACCACCTAAATTAACCCAAACTCGTGGGGTCAAGCTAAATAAAACCGTTTAAAAATAGTTTCTCTGGCCTTTTGAAAGACGTATTTGTACATTTCGGCACAATACAATATTTATTGGGGGGTAAAGTTGTTCTTTGGGGGGTAAAGTTGTTCGCGTCCGTGACACCTTAAGGTCCTCAAGTCACACGTGCCTCCTGGGTGGTGCCAAATGAACAGCAAACAGCGTGTGGTAGATCTTCGGATCGCCTGGGTCCGCCACCACACCCCGGGAAACAATTACACCGCCATAATAGTTCGCTGTGTTCCGGTGTACTTCCCGGGGACCCAGTAGCAGGTGGGGCTGGTCACGACAAGGAGCGGGCCAGCGGATCTAAAGCGGATTCGCTGTTCGGGAGTGATGCATCGACACGGTTGCCAGGGAGACCCGGTTAAACGGTTATTCCGCTGGCCGCCCGCCGGGTAGTATAGGGGCCCAATCGCGTCTAACCAACGCGAGAGGCTGCCCTGGTCAACCGGCGCATAATCCCGGAGTGGTCCGTCGTGCCGGATGGTGACCGGAGTAGGGGTCCCGGCGGCCACTTCCGGGGGGGACCGGGGGCCCTTCCGTCTTCCGTGTCGGTGCGCCACGAACCTGAGCAGATAGCGATGAAGCTAGGAGCTGCGCTTTACCCGTAAATTGTCGTGACCGCCCTTCAAGCCTACCTCTCCCCCTCTAAAAAACTATGGCAGCGCAAAGGAAAGTGAAAAAACGTTGTACAGCGGTGCACACCCCCACCTATTTTAGCGTTGACATGACCAACGTGCGGGGGTTGCACTCCAACTTGAATGCCGTCCACCATCACCTGGAGACGGCGAAGCCGGCTTTACTCTTCCTGACAGAAACGCAAATATCCTGCCCTGCCGACACTACTTACTTGCATTACCCCGGCTACACCCTGGAAGAAGCCTTCCGACCTCGGGCCGGGGTTTGCATGTTCGCTAGGGCGGATATTTGCTGTCGTCGCCTGCGCTGCCTGGAGGATCCCGAACTATCTATTCTGTGGGTTCATGTGGATTTGGGGACGGAATCGCGTGTGTACGCCTGTATCTACAGGTCGCACTCAGGCGACGCCGGGACAGCTCGATTATTCGAGCACTTGAGTAGAGCGGCAGATGAAGTGCAAGAGCGGTTTCCCTCCGCGGATATGGTTCTGCTTGGAGATTTTAATGCCCACCACGAGGTGTGGCTGGGCTCCGGGAGAACTGACTTCGCGGGGAGAGCCGCCTACGACTTCGCCCTGACGCATGACCTGTCTCAACTGGTAGATCAACCTACCAGAGTGCCAGATATAGACGGTCATGTACCCTCTCTGCTGGATCTTCTGCTGACGACGAACCCTGCTGGATACAAAGTCACAGTGAGCGCTCCTCTTGGCTCCTCTGACCACTGTCTAGTGGGGTCCACGGTGCCATTTTCGCCTCCTCAGTCCCGTACTGGAGGAATGCGTCGAATTTGGCACTACGCCTCAGCAGATTGGGATGGTATGCGAGAATACCTCGCATCCTACCCATGGAGAGAGCTATGCTTCAGTTCGGATGATCCGTCGGAATGCGCCAATGCCGTAGCCGAGGTGGTTCTGGGGGGTATGGAGATGTTTATTCCCAGCGCCCTGGTCCGCCTCGGTGGTAAAAGCCAGCCCTGGTACAGCCGCGACTGTGCTGAAGCTGTCGCAGCTAATGGCGCAGCTTATCGTGCATGGTCGTGCGCTCGTGCCAGACGCGATCCAAATGTATCCGAACTGAAGAAAGAATACAACCGCCTCTCCAGATCCTGCAAGAGGGCTATTGCCAGGGCCAAATTCGAGCATATCGGCAGAGTTGGTGATAGGCTGAACCAGCACCCAACTGGGAGCCGTGAGTTTTGGTCTCTCGCCAAATCTGTCGAATCGAATTTTTGCCGCTCCTCACTTCCACCACTGCAGTGTCCTGGGGGCTCACTTGCCCACTCCGCAAAGGAGAAAGCCGATTTATTGGTGTCTCTCTTTGCGGGGAACTCCAACCTGGACGATGGGGGTGCCATCCCTCCATCCATAACTAGGTGTGAGAACTCTATGCCGGAAGTACAGTTCCGACAACGAACTGTGCGGGCGGAGCTTCTCTCCCTAGACACCAGGAAGGCGAGTGGGCCGGATAGGATTCCTGCATTGGTGCTGAAACGGTGTGCTCCCGAGCTGGCTCCAGTGCTAACGCGCCTTTTCCGCCTCTCTTACTCTGCTTCCCGTGTGCCGGCAGCCTGGAAATCTGCATTTGTTCAAGCGGTCCCCAAAAAGGGCGACCGCTCAAACCCTTCGAACTACCGACCTATAGCGATTACCTCCCTACTCTGCAAGGTGATGGAGCGTATTATCAACGCCCAGCTCATGGCGTACCTGGAGACAAATAACCTCATCAGCGATCGGCAATATGGCTTTCGGCCAAACCGATCTGCTGGTGATCTCCTAGCGTACGTCACTCACCTTTGGGGGGAATCGCTTGAAGGACATGGTGAATCCTTGGCAATTGGCCTCGATATTGCCAAGGCATTCGATAGGGTTTGGCACAAATCGCTCCTGGGCAAGCTTCCGGCGTACGGACTTCCTTCTGGCCTCTGCGACTGGGTCGCCGACTTCCTACATGGGCGTAGCATTCAGGTCCTAGTGGACGGTTGCTCGTCGGACGCCATGTCAGTGAATGCCGGCGTACCGCAGGGATCTGTGCTGTCACCCACACTGTTTCTTCTGCATATCAATGACATGCTGCCACTCGGCAACATACATTGTTATGCGGATGACAGTACAGCACACGGATCCTATACCAGTCACCCTTCAGCCAGACGAGAAGTTGTGGATGAAAAGAGGCGAAGACTTGTGTCTGAACTCGAACAAACGCTTCGGTCTATTTCCGAATGGGGCCGTAGCAATTTGGTCGAGTTCAACGCTTCAAAAACACAAGTTTGCGCGTTCAGTGCGAAGAGGGCGGCATTCACACCAGCTCCTTCCTTCCAAGGCACGTCGCTTAAATTAAGCGACCACCTCGGGGTCCTCGGAGTCGAACTGTCGCACGACCTAAATTACCGGCGCCATATCGAGGGCAAGGCCAAGCTAGCCTCAAAAAAGCTAGGCGTACTCAATAAGGTTCGACGATACTTCACGCCGGGCCAAAGGCTGCTTCTGTATAAATCGCAGATTAGGTCCTGCTTGGAATACTGCTCGCACCTGTGGGATGGCTCAGCCAAATACCAGCTTGCGCCTTTGGACTCGATCCAGCGTCGAGCCGTGCGACTTGTGGATGACCCCGACGTGTCCCGCGATCTAGAACCGCTGCAACTTCGTAGGGATGTCGGCGCCCTAAGCGTGTTCTATCGCTTATTCCACGGGGAGTGCTCGGAGGAGCTGTTTAACGCGATTCCGGCGTCCCCTTTCCACCTCCGTACAACGCGCACTGGGCAGGGATTGCATCCCTATACGCTGGATTTACCGCGGATGCGTACAAATCGGTTCTGCAGATCCTTTCTCCACAGAACCGGCAAACTCTGGAACGCTCTACCTGCCCACATATTTCCCCCCAAGTATAGTCTCGGGTCCTTCAAGAGAGGCGTGAATGGGCACCTGTCAGGCCGGCATGGCATTCGCAGCCCCCGCCTGCGTCCGAATGTCCATGGGCGTCGCTAGACACCTTATGGGTGACTCGGCGCCACATGTCGCGCTTAGTATAAAAAAAAAAAAAAAAAAAAAAAAAAAAATTTATACATTGTGAAAAAGTGAAACCAGGCACAAATCGGACAGTTAATTTGTTTTAACACAAATTAACCAAACATAAACACTGCGCGCCCTATCACTTCCAACAGTTAAACTCACCATGGACGATAGCGCCATCGCGTCAGTTGGAACCACGTCAGTCCAAAAACTGCCCGTGCGTGTCAAGCAAAACCGTGAGCCAATATTTGGCGTGACGCCAACCCACGGATTTCCGGGCGCATAATAATCCATCCCATCGAGCCGTGGCGTCATGCCATGGCTTCACGCCGTCGGCCCGTGCATGTGCGAACTCACATCCATTTCGGCTAAGTTCGTAGATCGGAGCGGTACGATTGCACGTGCGTGCACCTAGGGTAAGGTTGCCATAAAGGTACAGGTACTGACCGGGACGCATATTTCCAAAGTCCACTAGGCGAGTTGCTCTGATTGGTCGTTCTCAGTTTTGCGGGAAAATTTAAATTTCGGAAGTATTTTCGAAAATAAAGTTTTTTTAGGTGGTTATAAAAAATAACCTTAACCTAATTTTAACACCCTAACATTGGTTCACAAAAAAAAAAATATATATATATTTTGGCAACGGTAAGCTCTTATATCACTGAGCCACCAAATTACATAAACGAACGAATATCGGATTCAGTTGGTTCGCTTTCGAGCCGAGTCAACCCGAAAGGAGCGTAGGAGGCGCAGGAGCCGCCAGAGCTATCAATTGTCAAACCCGATTACTCCGTCAAATAAGGGTTGATTTTGAAAAAACTTTTTTTGTTTGGTAGGTCATACTTCCGAGGTGGTCCCATATAAATTTCATCGAAATTGATTGAGCGGTTTTTGAAAAATCAACAAAATACTATGGTGTGTGGTTACCTTCAGTTCAGCAAAACTTTTGTGATGTGGACTTTTTCAGCAATTTGCAGTTTGACACATAGCGAATAATTCTGTACCACTTCAACCGATTTCGGTTATTCTTTTTTATGTAATATTACTAAAAAGAATGGAATAAAAACTGTTTTAAAAAATATAAAACCGACTTAAAAAAAACACTAGAACTAAAAACTAAAAAGTATTATAGGTAAAGCCTGACCAGGAATATATGAGAGCTGTCAAAATGGAGCCACTTTTTAGATTTATATATAGCAACATTCAGTATAGTACGCACATATTAAATTGGCCGATGTTTTTATTCAAAATGTACTTTTGCACTGAAATACACAAAAAGATATACAAAATGTATGCATCTTTTATATATATTTTGATGTCAATGTAAAAAGAACTAGCCTTGACATTTATATGTTCACAACATTTTTTCCATGTATCTGCAGATATGTCCTGAAGCAAAGTGTACAAATTATTAATCGACCTTGCTGAAACACTAAACTTTTTAATAAAAATTCTAGTTCAGAAAAGCTAAGCTATTTTTATTCGAACGTTTCGTATTTCTGTAAAGTCAAAAAGTGTTTTTTGTTCAGAACGAATAATATTTACGTCCCTCTTTTGTTTGCTATTCGGTAAATAGATGCTTGAGATACACCTACATAGATACACCTAGATAGAACAAAAAATAATTATCTAATTGTACATTACGGCCACGAGTCAGTAAGCCTGGATACGAAATACGGCATCGTTTGTATGAGAACCGAGGTAGCCGCCAAAGGGGTGTGAAGTCTGAGGCGGGAGCGGCGCATGGAACGCCGTGATTGGCCGAGCGAGTAGGTAGCCAAGTGACGCCAGTCTTCCATACATTTGAACGGGATTCATACAATAAGTCGCTCATTGTGTCGATTCGCGATGAAAAGATGAAACGGATTTAACAATATTTAACCTTTCTTTACATCAAGGGAATAATATAACTTTCTCTTAAATGAACAAAGGCAACGCCCCTTTCACAATTTTGCGAATTTGCAGATTTTCGCATAAACACGATCATAGTTCTAAGTTCTGAGATACCTCGGATACTTAATTATAAATCTACAATTGTGTATTCCATAATAAAAATTATCAAAATGTATGCGAAAATAGTTAAGCATAAAGATTAACTTTTTTTAGGAAACTGATACGGATGGCTCCATCATCGTAATAATGCTTCAGTTTGGTACCAGCGATGATGGGAGCCCAATATATAAATAATAAAATAAAACTACAATAAACTAAAATAATAAAAATAATCAAGATCGATAAATACATAAAAAAAAAAAACAAACAAACCAAATAAAATAAAAAATATGAAGAAAAACCGGATTTAGACACATCAGCCAAGGCTGCCTGTCTAAAATAAATAAATATACCTAGGTGAATTAGGTACGTGCCTTGTCACCGATTCCCCCTAATCGATCCGGCTATACTGAATTGGATGGAAAACACGTAGTTACTATTTTTCATAGTGACTTCGACCGACGTTTATTTAGTGCAGTGGTACCAACACGGGCGGGTTGAACCCTACCATCTACATATACATCCTGCACATTTATATACGTTCTATACATTCTGAATCTCTGACATTAAAGGCAAACGTTTAAACTATTACGTCAATTATTTTTAATTCTCCTAAATATCCGCGATCTTTGTACCGTGTGGGGTCGGTACTTAAAAAGAATAGCCCCACTGCATCTCTCCCCGTCGCATGTCGTAAAAGTCGACTAAGGGATCGTCAGCCTCGGCAGCTCAGTGGTGCGGTCAGTTATTGGATGGGTGACCGCCCGACCGTTGGAGGCTGACCGTGGTTCGGATTCCACGTTAAACTGTAGGTCCCTTCCCTTCTTACCTTACTGGGTGGTAGGGTTTATCCCGGCCGGGTTGGTACCACCGCACTGAGCGAAACGTCGGTCGAAACGGCTATGTAAATAGTTCGTGTTTTCCGTCCAGTTCAGTGTAGCCGACGCGAAATGAAGGGAAGCACTGACATAGCACCTAGTTCACCCGGTGTTATGGGCTGACATCACGGATGTTGTAGGTGAGGTAGTCAACCGTGTCAGTTTCCATAAAAAAAAAAATCTGATATTCCCGGTAGACGCATGACCTAAAGAAATTAATTCCTTTCTCCTTAGAGTCGCTCAAAAGTAAAAACCGGTAGCTCCTGGTTGAATGAAAAAAGCGCGATAAACGAATATTGAACGAGGAAACCTGCTGAGGTTGACTAGAAGAAATGTCCTTTGGCAATAAGGCAGAATGCATGAAATATCTGTATACATTTAACATACATATTTATTATCAATAAACAAAAAAAATTACAAGATCTAACTGCATCCAACACGATAGTCGACCTATGGTGGGTAAGCAGAATAGAGCTCTCCATACATATTTACGCCGATGTTTGTTACTGAAATTCAAGCGAAAAATGCTATCAAATTGAATGAAAGTACTTACTCGTGAAAGGTGACTCCATCTGTGTTCAAGTTTGAATTTTTCGACGACTTTTTGCACCAAAGCACTGCACAATGAGGCATTTTGTGACAGACGCGCACGTTCGCTCCGCCTGAGCGGCGGACGGAGACTAAAATCGGTCGCCGGCGCTAGACTGACGCGCTGGCGCGCGGCTACCCCTGTCCTCCTATGTATAGCGTATCCAGGCTTACTGACTCGTGATTACGGCGGTCAATTCATGACAATCTCACTACAATGACATAACGTTTCACCTAATACAAGGCTTCAAATGAACGTGAGTGACAGCTGAACTAACGCCGCCACAGAGCTGCCAAATGACCGTCTCGCGTTTCCCCCGTTCACACATAGTCGTGGGAATAATGGCTGTTTTTCAACAGCACGTTAGAATGATCTGCTGTTTTTATATAGCTGCTGTTTCAAAGTGCTATATTGCTATATTGCTGTTTTTGGTGCTGATGTTTGAATTTGAACCTAACGCTGTTGGAATAACTAGCATAATTGAAATAAGAGATAAATATTAGTGTTATAACAATCGCGGGAATACAGCAGGCAGACAGATCATTAATGTTTGTGGTCAATTTTTTTTTTATTATTGGCTTGGATGCCGAGTCCTTCTGCAATTTCTTTAAAATTTATATAATTTATTATGTATTTGTAAACGGTTTAATAATATTTTTATTCGGTTAATAAATCAGTAATTTTAAGATTGCACAACTTGTCATTGTAATCTTCAGCTCGGCGACATTTTCACAAATATTGCTAATCCTATGGTTCAATCACTATATTATATAAGCCATGTTTTTATTCCTATTAAAATATATCTAGTAGACAGTAGATTGTCAGCCTCGATAGCTCAGTGGTGCAGACAGTCAACTGTCGCTATTGAATGTTAAGCAACGCTGGGTGCGGTCAGTACTTGGATGGGTGACCGCTGACCGTTGGAGGCTGACCGAGGTTCGGATTCCTCGTAAAACTGTAGGTCCCTTCCCTCCTAATCTTACTTGGTGGTAGGGTTTAACCCGCCCGGGTTGGTACCACCGCACTGAATGAAACGTCGGTCTAAACGGCTATGTAAATAGTTTGTGTTTTCCGACCAGTTTAGTGTAGCCGGCACGATCAAAGGGGGAAGCACTGACATGGCACCTAGTTCACCCGGTGTTATGGGCTGACATCACGGACGTTGTAGGTGATGTAGCCAAACGTGTCAGTTTCAATAAAAAAAAAAAAAAGCTAGACACAATAATTGCTAGACGCGTTAAGTTGCTATATAAACTGCTGTCTGCTGCTGCTGTATAAGTCTGCTCATAGCAAGCAACGAGCGCGCACTGCTATACCTACTGCTGTTTTATTGTTGCTGTTGATGTTTCTAACAAACAGCAGTCTAATTATATTATAATATTTCTAATGTGCTAGTCTGCTGTTTTATTTAATTATTTAAAATGTAACCTTCAGTTATTGTATTAAGGGTTAATTTACAAAATACTACTAACACTGCCCTCTATCGAGCGAGAGCTTCACATACCTACAGGCTACACTACAAATATTTTTTATTATATTACTAGATGGCGGTACGTACGAGTATAAATAGCAAAACAGCATTATAGCAAACAGCAGGAAAGGTGGAATATTTCTAACGTTATAACTGCTGTAAATTTATAATAGAATATATTGCCTGCTATATAATAATTTCCACGCGTACGTTAATATCACTTCTTAGACTTCGATTTCTGCTAACAACACCAAAGACTATCTGTTATTTTATTAGAGAGCAAGTCTTCCTAAAATTCAATACATAAAATAAAAAATAAGTAAGTAGGTAACGTACTTACCTTATAGGTACTAGGGTGAAGGACCCAATTATCAGCACTTTAGTAGATCATCAAACTTTAAATCGAAATTTTGTATTGAAAACAAAACTCTACAACTTATTAATGTATCGATAAAGTTTCGAATAGATATTAATTGTTCTTTACAAGCATATTTGTTAATAATTATTAAGTATTCTGGTTTAAAACTGAATTTTATTAAAAAATTACCCAAACACCAATTGTTAGCACGGTCACCGCCAATTAATGGCACCTATTTAGCCAATTATCAGCACCGATAAGTATTTAGGGAAAGGGGTTGTAAATAAAAGATTTTATAAGAAGCAAGTAGGTAGTAGGTACTATTTTTTATTATCACTCGTACATAGAGTGTGTACACACTCTATGTACTGGTCTATGTACCTATTTATGTACATAGTTATGAATGTAATCGGTCAGTTTACATTTTCATTAAATTACTAAAACTAGGTCACTATGATCTCTTCTTCATCTTTAAATAATATTGTATTAGGGCCTGACAGTTCTTTACAGTCCTTTTGAAGTCTAGACTGTAAAGTTCCTCTTTGTACACCGATCGTTTTTGATGCCAATTTTTTGTACATTCCATTTCCTATTGCTTTTAAAACATTTATTATGTTTTCTTGGCCATACTGCTTTCTTTTTATTTATTTTTTATTTTGTTATGTCTCTTTTGGCTTCATTTTAGGCCCTAAAAATAAAAAGCATGGTATGAGACCAATTATTGGCATATTTTTGAACCAATATTAGCACCATGTCGATAAATGGTAAATTGTATTTTCAGCACGGGGCTAAGATGATCCAATTATTGGCATATAGTTGAACCATTTATCAGCACCATGCCGATAAATGGAAAATAGTACTTTCAGCACGGGGCTGACATTTGGAAAACGGGGTTGTAATCACTTTTTATATCGAAATTCAGACTTATTTCATAGAACAGATAGTCCAAAATAAATAAAAAATATAAATTATGTTTAAGCTTATTTTAACCAATTATCAGCAGGAGTGCTGATAATTGGAAAACTTAAAGATTCGATACCCACTTATCGGCATCCAGTATACTGAAATAAATTAAATGGTTACCTTAAAATTTACCTCGAATTAGGTTAGAATAAACATCTATAAAGCCACTGAAAACTATTATTTTTTCACAATACCCATAATGCATTTTAAATCGAATAAAATTTTGAAGCACCTACTTACGGTCGACGTCTCAATGTTGCCGAAAAACTCCTACAAGTGCAACACACGCAACTTCGGTTTTAATTGTGACGTCATTTTGAAGTATAGCGTTGCATAATGTTGCTAGTATTAAAAATTAAAAACGCTTTTGTATGTTTTTGCACTTGCCAACTTGCAAACTATAAACAATATCTTATATTTTTGATTTTTCGCCGAGGTGCTGATAAACTGGTGCAGTGCTAGCAATTGGGTCTGTCACCCTACTATACATACATTTTCTTTTGCAAAGATATTTTCCCCTAGTGTAAGGAAATTTTCAAAATTGACAACAGCGCCCTCCCACAAACGTCATCCACGTTCATTTCAAGCCTTGTCGCACTGTAAAAATGTCAGTTCAGAAGCAATTTTGACATTGACAACAGATTATCAAGCATCAAACATAGTGTGGCCAGTGTAAGAAATTAGTTCCAACGAAATTCCGCAATATGGCGGCCCCTCATATATTCCTGGTCAGGCTTTATACATACATATACCTATACATTTGAAAATTTTCTCTGTCATTGTCTTGAAATCCATGAATCGATATTGTGATGTGATAGGTACTTATTCGGGCCCTTGTTTCATGAATATTCTAAAGGGGTTAGAATATTTTACTATGGAAGGTGGCTTGGGGGCTAGGGCGGCGGCGGCCATTTTGAAAAAAAAATCAAAACAAAGGCCAGCGATGAAACCTAGGGGGTACATAGACAAACATAAAATGTTATATAACATTAGTTCTCCTAAAGTTTTACGTTACTGAGATAATTGGAGGTAAAGATCGCAATATGGTCAGTACACATGATATTATGTATTGGCCAACCTCCAATTATCTCAGTAACGTGACACTTTAGGAACTAATGTTATATAACATACCAAGGTCATGGCGGCCGATGACCAAGAGCGCATCGCATCGATATTTGTATTATACCTGGGCGACCGAGCTTCGCTCGGCGTCTACACCTATACATGGTGTATTTTAATTGACTGCGTTCCTTTCAGGGGGTTGTTCTGTATCCTAAACTGAGTAACTTTTGTTCTACAGCTTTTGGAAATTGAAAAAAAAAAATCACTTTCTCCATACATGGGCAGACCTAACCTCCAAATGTATGGGGAAAGGATTCCACGTTAAACTGTAGGTCCCTTCCCTTCTTACCTTACTAGGTAGCTAACATTTATTAGGGTTTAAACCGCCCGGGTTGATACCACCGCACTGAATGAAACGTCGGTCGAAACGGCTATGTGAATAGTTTGTGTTTGTCCAGTTCAGTGCAGCCAGCACAACCAAAGGGGGAAGCACTGACATGGCACCTAGCTCACCCGGTGTTATGGGCTAACATCACGGATGTTGTAGGTTATGTAGCCATCCGTGTCAGTTTCCATAAAAAAAATAAAAAAGATATGGCGGATATACTAATAAATAATAAAGAAAATGATCTGATATAAGATATGATCTATTAGTCCGGTCGCCCGTAGAACATTCATATTACCAAAAAGGTTACCGCTTGGCTTAGTGAAATTGTTATAAATTACGGCATTTTAAACACAAAAACCCAAGTCTTAAAGATCGCGAATGGGCGCAACCGTATTCGGTGACAAGTCGAAAATCGCCAAAAATGTCGGTAAATTACTTTTTGAGGTTACCGATTCTTTTCACTATAGTTATGTTCTCCAGCTTATTTCAATTACCACACGTCATCGTAAGACCATGGCAAGTGGGCATACACTGGTTTAAGACCACATGAAGTCAGCCGATTTTGACGTTAAATTACTTTTTGAGGTTACCGCTTCAAATTTATACAGCAGCTAATAGACCCTCTGTACAAACCACATACCCATTTTAAGACCCTTTCTGTGGGCGCTTTAGATTTTAAGACCCATTTTGTCGGCGAAAAAAATTTCAAAAAATTGTATTAAAGTACGTAAATACATACATAATGTACATACCACACGCTGTATTCCGACAATCAGGGTAAGCAGAGTAATCGGCGTTGTGCTGCAAGTACACCTATAAGTCCTGTCGCCCGTAGAACATTCATATTACCAAAAAGGTTACCGCTTGGCTATGTGAAATTGTTATAAATTACGCCATTTTAAATACTAAAACCCAAATCTGAAAGATCGCAAATGGGCGCAACCATATTAGGTGACAAGTCAAAAATCTCCAAAAATGTCAGTAATTTATTTTTCGAGGTTACCGCTTCTTCTCACTGTAGTTATGTTCTCTAGCTTATTTCAATTACCACACGTCATCGTAAGACCATGGCAAGTGGGCATACACTGATTTAAGACACATGAAGTCAGCCGATTTTTAAGATAATTTACTTTTTGAGGTTACCGCTTCAAATTTATACAGCAGCTAATAGACCCTCTGTACAAACCACATACCCATTTTAAGACCCTTTCTGTGGGCGGTTTAGATTTTAAGACCCATTTTGTCGGCGAAGAATAAATAAAAAAAATGGTATTAAAGTACGTAAATACATACATAATGTACATACCACACGCTGTATTCCGACAATCGGGGTGAGCAGAGTAATCGGCGTTGTGCTGCAAGTACACCTAGTCCTCTCGCCCGTAGAGCATTCATATTACCAAAAAGGTTACCACTTGGCTATGTGAAATTGTTATAAATTACGCCATTTTAAACACAAAAATCCAAGTCTGAAAGATCGCAAATGGGGGCAACCATATTCGGTGACAAGTCAAAAATCTCCAAAAATGTCAGTAATTTACTTTTCGAGGTTACCGCTTCTTTTCACTATAGTTATAATCAGCAGCTTATTTCAATTACCACACGTCATCGTAAGACCATGGCAAGTGGGCATACACTGATTTAAGACCAGATGAAGTCAGACGATTTTAACGATAATTTACTTTTTGAGGTTACCGCTTCAAATTTATATAGCAGTTAATAGACCCTCTGTCCAAACCACATACCCATTTTAAGACCCTTTCTGTGGGCGCTTTAGATTTTAAGACCCATTTTGTCGGCGAAGAATAAATAAAAAAAATGGTATTAAAGTACGTAAATACATACATAATGTACATACCACACGCTGTATTCCGACAATCGGGGTGAGCAGAGTAATCGGCGTTGTGCTGCAAGTACACCTAGTCCTCTCGCCCGTAGAGCATTCATATTACCAAAAAGGTTACCACTTGGCTATGTGAAATTGTTATAAATTACGCCATTTTAAACACAAAAATCCAAGTCTGAAAGATCGCAAATGGGGGCAACCATATTCGGTGACAAGTCAAAAATCTCCAAAAATGTCAGTAATTTACTTTTCGAGGTTACCGCTTCTTTTCACTATAGTTATAATCAGCAGCTTATTTCAATTACCACACGTCATCGTAAGACCATGGCAAGTGGGCATACACTGATTTAAGACCAGATGAAGTCAGACGATTTTAACGATAATTTACTTTTTGAGGTTACCGCTTCAAATTTATATAGCAGTTAATAGACCCTCTGTCCAAACCACATACCTAATTTCAGACTCTTTCTGTGGGCGCTTTAGATTTTAAGACCTATTTTGTCGGCAAAGAAAACTTTCAAAAAATGGTATTAAAATACGTACATACATAAATATGTACTGTCATTCAGTTGATTGTGTTGCACAACGGTACCACCGATGAATGTACATAATATGTATGTTTATTATATACATATATATGCTTATTAAAATATTTATGTAGTATTCCTATGTAGTGTATCATACATATTTCTTTACAGTCTAACACATTGCCACTAACTATTCTTGTTCGCCTGCATGTACTTCTCCCACATCCCAAAGGTTAGTTAGAATATAATGTCTCGCGGCATTAAGCTCGCCTGTTGTACCTAATTTTTATAAATTGGTGTTCAATAAAGATTAATATATACATATACATATACATACCACACGCTGTATTCCGACAATCCGGGTAAGAAGAGTAATTGGCGTTGTGCTGCAAGAACACCGATAAATTATAGCTCAACACCGAAGGTTTAGCAAAGTAATCGAACAAGATAACGATCGAGCAGCAAGTAAGCACAAAAACCCACCTGCTGCATGATGGAAGGACCGTGCCAGGGTGAGAGGTGCCTACCCTGTCGCCCTTGAGCACGGCATCTTGCCCTTATCCCTTTTACGACATGCACGGGGAGAGATGCAGTGGAGCTGGTATAAACGTTCTGATATAAACCTTGTATTGATACTATATTGTATTACCATGCAATAGAATATAGGAGCACTACAACGTTCGTCATTCATCTCGCCACCCGCGCTCATGTGGAAATTACTGCAATGCAACGTCGCATTATCGCACTTTACCTAAAACTACGTCGTAGATTTTTGCGATGCGACGTCGCACCGTCAGTCGCACCGCGCACCGCACGCGTACTCCGCCCGCAGTGATGTAAATTTAGTGACATGCCGCCGACCTTTATAAGTTTTACTTACGGTTAAATAATGTGTAATTTTTTCTAACAATGAGTGGAAAGACATGTCGGTGCAGGTTCGCAAGTTGGAACTATTATAAATTTTGCAGAAAAATCTTTGAATAAGTGTAAAAAGTGTTTGTCCAACCAAATATAGAAGAATTACTTTGCCAGACGATGTGTCGCCAGAAATTGGTTAGCTTATTCGTATAAGTTAATATTTTACAAAGAAACTAAGTTTACTCGTATTTATACAAATATGTAAAACTCAAATTTTAGGAATTTCGAACGAGCTCTCCTAACGAACGGACTGCGGCGGGGGCGGCGGCGCGGCGAGTCACGACGCTTCTTAACAAAACAAAAACTAAGCTCTAATCTAAAATTTGAGTTTTACATATTTGTATAAATACAGTAAACTTAGTTTCTTTGTAACTATGAACCTATAGGTACGAATAAACTTACCAATTTCTGGCGACACATCGTCTGGCAAACGAATTCTGCTGCATTTGGTTGGACAAACATTTTTTACACTTATCCAAAGATTTTTCTGTAAAATTTATAATAGTTCCAGCTTGCGAATCTGCACCGACAGGTCTTTCCACTCATTGTTAGAAAAAATTACACATTATTTAACAGTAGGTAAAACTTATAAAGGTCGGCGGCATCTAGTTTCACTAGATTTACATCACTGCGGGCGGAGTGCGCGCGCGGTGCGCCATGTGGTGTGACTGAGGGTGCGAAGTCGTATCGCAAAAATCTACGACGTAGTTTTAAGTAAAGTGCGATAATGCGACGATGCACTGCAGTAGTTTCCACATGAGCGCGGGTGGCAAGACGAATGACGAACGTTGTAGTGCTCTTATATTCTATTGCATGGGAATACAATATAGTATCAATACAAGGTTTATAACAGAACGTTTATACCAGCTCCACTGCATCTCTCCCCGTGCATGTCGTAAAAGGGATAAGGACAAGATCCAGTGCTCAAAGGCGACAGGA
This sequence comes from Nematopogon swammerdamellus, assembly GCA_946902875.1. Classification (NCBI taxonomy): domain Eukaryota; kingdom Metazoa; phylum Arthropoda; class Insecta; order Lepidoptera; family Adelidae; genus Nematopogon; species Nematopogon swammerdamellus. The sequence goes on from OX336337.1 coordinate 10,464,138, forward strand.
TAGCCACCTCTCATCTTGGCACGGTCCTCCCATCATGCAGCAGGTGGGTTTTAGTGCTTACTTGCTGCTCAATAGTTATCTTGTTCGATTACTTTGCTAAACGTAGTGGTCGGTGTTGAGCTATAATTTATCGGTGTTCTTGCAGCACATCGCCGATTACTCTGCTTACCCTGATTGTCGGAATACAGCGTGTGGTATGTACATGTATATGTATATATTCTTTATTGAACACCAATTTATAAAAATTAGGTACAACAGGCGAGCTTAATACCGTGAGACATTCTATTCTAACTAACCTTTGGGATGTGGGAGTGCGAGAAGTACATGCAGGCAAACAAGAATAGTTAGTGGCAATGTGTTAGACTGTAAAGAAATATGTACGATAAACTACATAGGAAATTAGGAATACTACATAAATATTTTAATAAACATATTCAAAATTAGTTAATAGTACGCTAATTTGGGGGGTTCTGTATCGGAAATACATCACTTTTGAAGAACAAATAATAGTTTTTTTACACAAAAATTTTTTTTAATGTAAAATGTAAAAAAAAAAAATGACAGATCTCGTGCATTATACGACCTTCGAGGTACATTGAAAATTAACTGAACAAAATAAAAAAAAAGTATTACATTTATGTATTTTCTATTATTTTTCAAAAACACAAGCAGCTTAAAAAATTTAAACTAAAATTTAAACAGAAAAAGAAATAAGCTTGACATTATGTCTAACTAAAGTAACAAATTAATAATTGTTAAATATACAAATATATAGGTTAGGTGGGTTTTTTTGCTTTTCGATTTTCAACCTCGTTCACAAGATATCAGAGATATTCTGAAAAAATATGTTAAAAAAGCATAGATTTTTTTTGAGTTTTTTTTTCAATTTTGGAAATAACTTTTCGACTTTTCCAAAATTTGTTTATACCATTTTAAAGCCCTTAAATTTCCGCGTCTATTGAGTCCTAATAGATTTTCGTATCTTAAAGCTGCGAAATTCCACGGGGCTGTGACGCCCGAGTAATACCGCGCGCCGACGCTCCACGCGCCGCTAAGGGGATTCCCACCGCCCCCCTTATCACTCCCACGAAAAAAGTGTAATGACATAAAATGATCCCCATTTCAATATCTCTAGGCCATTTTTTTGTTTTTCGATTTTCGACCTTGTTCACGAGATATCTAAGAATTTCGGGGGAGAGGTGTTAAAAAATCATGGTATTTTTTTGGTTTTTCCAATTAAAAAAAAAAGATTTCGACTTTTCCAAAAAATTTTTAGAACATCTGACGCCCTTGAAATTTTGCGTCTTTTGAGCTCTCCTACGTGCTCATGGCCCTAAATCTCTGCATATCACGGGGCAAACACACTTTCAGCGAAAATGGGGGCCCTACTGAAGCGATCGAAAAAACATTTTCAATGTTAAAATTTTTCTTCATCGGTTTAGTTTCATGCCAGGAACAAAAAAGTCTTCCAATACATAGATCTCTTTTGTTCAGAAATTGTGAAAAAGCACAATTTTAGTTTTTTTAATATGGAATAGAAAGAATTTGATTTTTTTTACCAACTTACACGTGTTACATCATAATGGTAATTACGACTTTTTTGTTACTGTTATGAAACTGAATCGATTAGGCTATAAAAATAAACCACCGATTTTTTTATATAAATAAATAAAAAATATTTTAAATAAAAAAAAGCCCAAGGTCCAAAAAAATTTATATAGGTTTTACTCCCTATATGATACAGAACCCCCCCTCCTCCTTAGCGTACTATTAACTAATTTTGAAAGACCTTATATATGTATATAATAAACTTACATACTATGTACATTAATCGGTGGTACCGTTGTGCAACACAATCAACTGAATGACAAGTACATATTTATGTATGTACGTACTTTAATTAAAAAAAATATATTTTTCTTCGCCGACAAAATGGGTCCTATAATCTAAAGCGCCCACAGAAAGGGTCTTAAAATGGGTATGTGGTTTGTACAGAGGGTCTATTAGCTGTTGTATAAATTTGAAGCGGTAACCTCAAAAAGTAAATTATCGTCAAAATCGGCTGACTTCATGTGGTCTTAAATCAGTGTATGCCCACTTGCCATGGTCTTACGATGACGTGTGGTAATTGAAATAAGCTGGAGAACATAACTACAGTGAAAAGAAGCGGTAACCTCGAAAAGTAAATTACTGAAATTTTTGGAGATTTTCGACTTGTCCCGAATATGGTTGCGCCCATTTGCGATCTTTCAGATTTGGGCTTTTGTGTTTAAAATGGCGTAATTTATAACAATTTCACATAGCCAAGCGGTAACCTTTTTGGTAATATGAATGTTCTACGGGCGACAGGACTTATAGGTGTACTTGCAGCACAACGCTGATTACTCTGCTTACCCTGATTGTCAGAATACAGCGTGTGGTATGTACATTATGTATGTATTTACGTACTTTAATAAAAAAATTTGAAATTCTTCTTCGCCGACAAAATGGGTCATAGAATCTAAAGCGCCCACAGAAAGGGTCTTAAAGTGGGTATGTGGTTTGTACAGAGGGTCTATTAGCTGCTGTATAAATTTGAAGCGGTAACCTCAAAAAGTAATTTAACGTCAAAATCGGCTGACTTCATGTGGTCTTAAACCAGTGTATGCCCACTTGCCATGGTCTTACGATGACGTGTGGTAATTGAAATAAGCTGGAGAACATAACTATAGTGAAAAGAATCGGTAACCTCAAAAAGTAATTTACCGACATTTTTGGCGATTTTCGACTTGTCACCGAATACGGTTGCGCCCATTCGCGATCTTTAAGACTTGGGTTTTTGTGTTTAAAATGGCGTAATTTATAACAATTTCACTAAGCCAAGCGGTAACCTTTTTGGTAATATGAATGTTCTACGGGCGACCGGACTATATATTTCTGATGTGTAAAATCAGGCCCTTCTCAATCCTTGTAACTATTGTAGATAGAATTTAGTTAACTATATCTAAGGTACATGTAGCACAGGTTTCATGTTCTGTCTGAGCATGGTACTAAAATAGTAAGTAAAAAAAGTTCCACAGGCCATTATACTCCGTTCATCCTAGGAACGAATGCCGAGCGGTTTCTCGCTCTCACAACGGTTATTACTCTTCTTTACACAGAACACAAAGTTGTGTTTGTGAGTCATAGGTGTATGCGAAAGTCATCTCAAAACCATAACGGCGCGTGCGCCGCTGCGCCTGGAGTCAGTTTTTCGTTTTTATTCTGAGAAGGTTTCAGGTAGCCAGGTGCAGTCGGCCGGTCAATCGATGCATTACAATCAGTAGCCTTTCCTACGTGTCATATTAATAACGTATTAATTTTTTTGCATATTTTTCACGTGTTATTTTGAAGTTTTGTATATTATTTGTGTTGGTGGGTTAACTTATTCACATACAATAGAACGAACAGCTAAAGTAAGTAGATTAGGCACAAAATTTAAATAATATAATTTTAATATTAATTTATAATTTTATTAATAATTTTAATATTAAATAATTTACAGTGAAAATATAAATATTTAACTTGATTCCAAGCAAAAAATAAAAATAAACAGGTTTAATGCAAAATTTTCATTCATCAAATAAATAAACAATAATTCAATAAATTTTTTAAATTAAACTATATTCATAACCTCAGTTCACAGTCACTTCAACCACCCTTTGCGAGAGTGAGAAGTACAGAGAAACAGAAACCGCTCGGCATTAGTTGCTAGGATGAACGGAGTATACTTCTCATCATTGTCATCACATCAAAAGAAAATGAACAATTTTCATTTTTATTTCTGTGTGTCATTTACAATATGAATTCTTACATAACTTAGCAAGTACTTTCCTTAAAGCTATACTCTGAGCCTTGAAGCAAGCAAGTATAACGAGTATCTTAATAACAAGTCCTTACAAATGCATTATACTACACTCAATGATATTTTAGTAAAGATAGGTTATCTATATGACATTCAGTGCTCACACACGGCACGTCCTTCAAAAGATGAGAGGAAGAATACTAAAAGTGACGCGCCGACTCGAATAGTCTTATTCCAATTATTAGAATTTTTCTCCACTTTGAATGCATTCGAACAGTCGCGGCGATTTCGATTCATTCAATTGTTTTTCGGCGTTTGCATTCGCAAATTATTTATATTCAACCGGAGTGACATTCATCATTGTCCGACTGCTACGCCGCGCGCCGGAAGAATGAACTGTATGGATTTCTACGATTGCAATTTAATTTCTACGTTTTAAACAATCGAATTGACCCATCACTAGTGTATGTTGCTTTGCGTCGCCCTACTATGACAGTCCGCGTAGTGGGAATGAGATCGCGCATGCGGGCGCAGCGCGGGAGGGAGAGAGAGGGAGTATATTTTCTAATGCGCAATATTTTATAGAAGTAATGTTTGAATTTGTGAAAAATAATAATAATGGTGGAAATAGTAATACTTACAAATGATATGTGATTCCTTGACTTTTAGTAGCGATTCTCGAAGAATTAGTGCATAATCTCATTCATTATCATTACACACGACGGCATTTTCGATGTGTTAGCGGCTCGTGGTTAGCGGTCCGAACGCGTCCGTAGTTGGTGGGCGACTAACTTCAGATAGGACTGTGATCTTACTTTTAATGTGCCGCTTGGGAGCTCAGATAACCTATCTACCTCTTTTTAACTTATAATATCATTGACTACACTATACAACATCGTACCTAATCAAAATTGGTAAATAAGGCAAGAGTAAAATTCATTTCTGGAAAGGATAATAATCAAGACCCGAATTGTATTTAAACTTGTAGGTGAAGGGATTCTGCTGTGTCTTGCCGATTTTTATCATTTTTTGCACCTCCTCGCGGTAAGCGGGCGGTCGCATTTCTTCTTCTAGGGTACACTGCTTCTGGTCCGGCTCACGCGTGCGGTAAATGCGCTCCCGTACTATATCCACGTCGCGTCCGTATTCCTCCGCCAAGTCTGCTACGGTGCTCGTATTCGAGTCGAACCGGTATACGAAGAAACTGGCCTCGCGGTGAACGGCTCCGTTGGCGCTAGTCTTGTACGGCAGAGCGCGATGACCAAGGTTCTCAATGGTGCGAATAATGCCGCCTCGATCCAGGATTGCGGTTCCGATTCGCTTCAGAGCGTTTGTAAGTTCCGGTCGGGGCATCGACCGTAATACTAGCGCAAGCTCGTACGCCGGCATACTTGTTACAATCAAATCGAATGAAGGATCTAATCCAAACCAAAACAGACCTAGGTTTCAGGTTATGTTTCTCCGAATCTTCACGAGCGTCTCTTTGTAGTAAGCACCTGACAGCAAACTTTTTTTTTCTTACGGAAAGGCAAGGATATTGCGACCGTATAGACATATGTCTTGTTTTCTCATTCCTATCATTTGCATTTGTTGCACCTAGAGTTGTAAAGATGCCGTTTTTTGCACTTTGATACGGATTTATTTGACTTAGGTACCGTAAAACACGGAAAGATTCGAAAAGTATTTTCATATGAGATACCTACTTGCTCTTTTCGCGTTTTATTCCTGTTCTCTGCTTGAAACCAAAAAGTGAGTGACCAAAGTTCGTATTGAACAGGAACACCGTAAAAAACACGGAAAGATTCAATGAAACAGGAAAAGAAATAAGAGTCGCAAACAGCTTTATCGCAGAGAAGCTTATCATTTCCAAATTATGTAGGTACTCATAATAACTCTTTTTTTATGTAATCAGGTATGGCTGGCTGAGTCAGAGGGGTCAGAGCGCATGATCCAACCAGCCAATATCACCTCCTAGAAGGTAGGTGCCATATCGGAGACTTCCCTGGATTGCTGGCTATACTGAACTAGAGGAGAACACAACCGAGGCTACTATGCGGCCATCTTACATCCAGTACAGTGGTACCAACCCAGTCAGCTACAATTTGAGCCTACCACCTAGTAAGGGGCAAGGGAATCTTTGTTTTAATTTGTGTTTTATAGGGTTCCGTATTACTAAGCCTACGCCGTCTGTCTGTCTGTCCGTCTGTCCGAGGGCTGTATCTCTTGAACCGTAATAGGTAGATACCCCGTGAAAATTTTCACATAATAATGTGTTATTATCAGGGATCGGAATTAGGTAGAGTGATTTGGTACCAAAGTAGGTAAAGTTCGCGAGAGGATATAATATGGAGTTGTTAAAACCACCACTTCGTATGGGAATTCTGAAAATTTCCTGGGAAATTTCCGGGACCGGATTTTTCTTCGGGATCGTATTTATTGACTAAATACAAGCTTCTTTTGTCCTTAGATGATTTTCTCTAGAGTGGCCGCTTATGGAGATATAATTTTTTTCATAAATTTTTATTTCTACTCAATTTACAGGAAAACCGGGGAAGATGTTATAAAATAATCTAAGAGTGTATCGAACTGCTTACAAAACAAGACCTAATTTGTTGTCGTACCATCATTGGTTCTCGATTTATTGCTCGCCGCGATTCTGAATTATCCAGGACGGCATTTGTATGGAAAGCTCCGCCCCCTTTCCTGATTTAATTTCTCGAATGTTGATATTTTTTCGCCTGAATCTTATTTCTAGACGAAATATAAGACACTTTTATTCTTACACGTTTTTGAAACAAATCGATATTTCCGGAGAAAAAAAAATCTAAAATATTTTTTTTCCAAAATGTTCTCGATTGCTAATGTTTTTTTGGCGGATTCTCATTTCTAAACGAAATATAAGACACTTTTATCCTTACACGTTTTTCGCTTAAGTCGATATTTCCGGAGAGAAAAATAAAACAACCTATTTTTTCATATTTTCTCGAATGTTGTTGTTTTTTCGCCTGAATCTTATTTCTAGATGAAATACGAATCTGTAGTTTCAATCATTTAAATTATTTTCAGAATCATTTAAAAAAAGTGGCCGCCATTTTGAACTTTTTAGTTACTGGACCAATTGCTTTCAAAATCGCCATCTGGGTGTCTGTGTGGGCTCTGAATACAAATCTGTAGTCAAAATTTAAAACAAGTGGCCGCCATTTTAAACTTTTTAGTTACTGGACCGATTGCTTTCAAAATCGATATCTGGGTGTATGTGTGGAACCTGAATACGAATCTGTTGTAAAAATTTATAAAAAGTGGCCGCCATTTTTTACTTTTTAGTTTCTGGACCGATTGCTTTCAAAATTTATATTTGGGTGTTTCTGTGGGATCTGAATACGAATCCGTTGTCAAAATTAAAAAAAAGTGGCCGCCATTTTGAACCTTTTAGTTTTGACTACAAATTAATATTCAGAGCCCACGCAGACACCCAGATATAGATTTTGAAAGCAATCGGTCCAGTAACTAAAAAGTTCAAAATGGCGGCTTCTTCTTTTAAATTTTGACTACAGATTCGTATTCAAAACCCACACAGACACCCAGATATCGATTTTGAAAGCAATCAGTCCAGTAACTAAAAAGTTCAAAATGGCGGCCACTTGTTTTAAATTTTGACTACAGATTCGTATTCAGAGCCCACACAGACACCCAGATATCGATTTTGAAAGCAATCGGTCCAGTAACTAAAAAGTTCAAAATGGCGGCCACTTTTCGAAATGTTCACTGCAGATTCGTATTTCGTCTAGAAATAAGATTCAGGCGAAAAAACATCAACATTCGAGAAAATATGAAAAAATAAGTTGTTTTATTTTTCTCTTCGGAAATATCGACTTAAGTGAAAAACGTGTAAGAATAAAAGTATCTTATATTTCGTTTAGAAATAAGAATCCACCAAAAAAACATCAGCAATCGAGAACATTTTGGAAAAAAATATTTTAGATATTTTTTTTCTCCGGAAATATCGATTTTATTGAAAAAAGTGTAAGAATAAAAGTGTCTTATATTTAGTCTAGTAATAAGATTCAGGCGAAAAAATATCAACATTCGAGAAATTAAATCAGGAAAGGGGGCGGAGCTTTCATCGGGCGAAAATTTCATCCAGTATTGGTATCATACATGAAAGAAACGGAAAAACCCCGTGTTTTTTGTTTTATTCAAAATGTATTTTTCGGTATTTTTCTGCCTTTACAACACTAGTTGCACCTCGTAAAAAAAAACAAGGAGCACAAAGGACCACAAAACATTGCTAGAAAAGACTTAGGGCCACTTGCGCCAATGTACACGTTTAATCTCCATTTACCGCTACCTTCGATCATAAAAAATATTAAGATTCCGCATGTCAGGGCGATTCGTGCCCCACCAAAAATACGTGCAATTCAAATATTACGTGCATCGCCCGCTCATTCTGCCATCGACCGCCAGCGCGAGAGCACTTGCTTCAGCGTCTTCAATATTACACAAATGCCGGCTTCAGGCCTCTGCATAGTATACGACAGCATCTGGCATTATATTTCAAGAGTGAAAATCCCTTCAAATACAACGTTTTATAAGAAAAAGTAAAAAATTTCACTTCATACATTTAATGTGTTTGGATTAAGTGGAGATCGCTTCTTTAAAATTATATTTTTTTACATCACCACCTTTGAAAACGGTAACACTGGATTCCCAAAAGAATTCTTTTATAATATATATATTTTACTATATTAGATGGCAATTTGAAAAGCTACAATAAAATCAACAAAATACCAGAACCCTTACATGATTTTTATTTACAGATTTTTGCTTGTGATTTCTTTGTGTTTTTTTTATTGAAAGCGCGACCTGTGGCGCCGAGGCACCCATGAGATGTCTAAGGACGCCCATGGACATTTGGTCGTATGCGGGGGTTGCGAATGCCATGCCGGCCCGACAGGTGCCTGTTCACGCCCCTCTTGAAGGACCCGAGACTGTACTTGGGAGGAAATATATAGACAGGAGAGCGTCCCAGAGTTTACCGGTTCTATAGAGGAAAAATCTGCAGAAGAGGTTGGTACGCATCCACGGTAAGTCCAGCGTGTGGGGATGCAATCCTTTTTAACAAATTCCTCTTTTCAAACAATTTCCCTTTTAAAAGCTGATATTTGGCAGAGCCATCCCACAGGTGCAAGCAGTACTCCAAGCATGACCTGATCTGCGATTTGTGCAAAAGGACTTAGGTGCACAAGAGATTTACGTGTTTCTTTCTTGGTTGGTTCTTGTTTGATTCTTACAGATTTTGAATAACATATTTATTTGCTTTATGAAACGTATATGACAAAGTGGTTCAAAAAAGTTAACATCAAAGGGAGGAATACGAAAATATTAAAACTCGTTTAAATAGTTAGTGAGAAATTATTATTTAGGTTGACTGCAAAATTAAGTTTGTTTGTAATATATTTATGTATCAAAAAGGTGATGAGTGGAGGTGAGAAATGTTTTTCTTTTTACAACCAGTTTGGTGGTTCAAAAAAATTATCAAGGTTAATTTATAGAAGATGCGTCACTACGCTCCGCATCTTCTATAAATTAACCGTAACCTAATAGGGACCATGTCGAGGCAGCCCGTGTCGTTTTTGCATATATGTCTATTCAAAATCAATGTTTTTGTAGTTAAAAAAAGTAAAGTTTTAATTTTGCATGAAACATTAAACTAAACTAAACTAAACTAAATAAACTACGCGTCCGGCAAAACATTATTTCACTAAAATTTATTTTTTAACTTCAGTCTACACAATAAGCTTACTAGCAATTTGCTAGCACACTTCCCCCCTTCAAAGCCACGCCCCCGTCGTATTTGTGCGGAACCCTCGGTTTGTGGGTTGGTCAACTTGGTCTGTGTTTTTAATGTTAGTAACATATTGGCTTTATTTCTAGTAGACACTTCACACTATTAAAGCTAAAATTTAGATATTCCTGTCATTATTGTCATTTTGAGAAAGAAAGACAGGAGATGAACGAATGATTAAATAATCTTAATTTAAGCACATCTGTAAAATTTTAGGTGATTTTAGTTGCAAGTGATATAAGACACGTCTAAAGTCGACATAAATTGACAAATGCGTTTGAAATTTTTATAAAATAATTCACTCATCGTCCATAGGTTTTCTTTCACAAATAAATGTAAATCGTAAAACTGTAGGTCCCTTCCCTCCTAATCTTACTTGGTGGTAGGGTTTAACCCGCCCGGGTTGGTACCACCGCACTGAATGAAACGTCGGTTGAAACGGCTATGTAAATAGTTTGTGTTTTCCGACCAGTTCAGTGTAGCCGGCACGATCAAAGGGGGAAGCACTGACATGGCACCTAGTTCACCCGTTGTTATGGGCTGACATCACGGACGTTGTAGGTGATGTAGCCAACCGTGTCAGTTTCCATAAAAAAGAATAAACGAAAAAAATTGCAATAAATGTTTTTAATAAATAATTTAATAATAAGAAGTAAAAAGCCACCTCCATAGTTTTGAGCGGTTGAAGCAAGCGGCAATTTATCGATCGACTACGTGCGACATTCGCTTGTTTTGGAACACGTAAATGTTTGCGTGGAGCGTGCAGGCAAGCGATACGGGATTACTGCGCGTGGAAAAAGGATGACACAATATCACTGCGATCTCTTGAGATGGTCGGTCCTGTATTACGCGATACGCACACTACCATAACCACGGTGTCTCGTTTTAGTAATAATTGAAGTATGAAGTGCGGAGTCCAGAACTATTTTTTCTGTCTACGACCGCTACTTTTAAAATTAGTTAAATTACATCTAATAATCATGTATTTAAAATTTCATGTAAAGTCGTATTTTTAATCAGACGAAGTAAACTGACGTTTGCTGGGATGCCAGGTTTTGAGAAAAAATAAATAGTGTTGTGACCCAAACCATCGATATTCACTCACTCAATAATTAATATAAAATAGCTATGAAATATAAAATAAATCATGAAAAAGCGATAGGGGTTTTCAGGATCTAATAGATGTGTAATCCAAAAATATGAAATAGAAATTAAAGTCATGTTATGGATTTAGAAAAGCTTTTTATTAACGGAAAAATGTTAAACCCTAAGAATGTTTATAAAAAAAATTGCTAAATCGGAACTTGAACTCACGACAATTAGAAACAACAACATTTTTTACCAGAATCACTGTTTTTCTAGTATAATTTTTTGAAAATTATTTTATCAACCTGGGGAAATTTGAAAAAAAGCATCTGGCAACTCTTGTCAATGACATATAAGTCGTATAGATAATATTTATTATTAGATAACTATTAATTGTGTTATATTTTTTTTTATCAGAAACACTGTTTTTCTAGTATAATTTTGGGGAAATAATTTTTCAACCTGGGGAAATTTGAAAAATAGCATCTGGCAACTCTTGTCAATGACAGATAAGTCGTATAGATAATATTTATTAATAGATAACTATTATTTGTGTTATATTTTTTAACAGAAACCCTGTTTTTCTAGTATAATTTTGGGGAAATAATTTTTCAACCTGGGGAAATTTTAAAAATAGCATCTGGCAACTCTTGTCAATGACAGATGGCGCGATTGTGTTTGTGTGTTGTTTTGTTGAGTTTTTGTTTCGTTAACCTGTCTACGTATTGTCAATACAAAAGACATGGATCCTCGCCCGAGTACATCAAGCCAACAAGACTCTATATCTCCAAAGAAAAAAAGACCACGTGTTGCACTTAGCGCCACCGAAAACTTATGATACGCAACATATACAAATACACATTTGAGGAGAAATCCGCATTATGTCCGAAGTACGAAACTTCGAAAAAAAGTGAATGCGTATTAAAAACTGCTGAAATTTTGGGAATTGGTTTGACTGCGGTATACAGCGTTTTAAAGGAATACAAAGAAAACGAGCAATTTAAGTCGCCAGAAAAACCTGGACCGAAACACAGTTTCAAAAGCAAACTGGATGACTTTACGTTTTCGGCTATAAGAAGGAAAGTCCACCAGTTTTTTTATGCCAATGAGGCTCCCACCATTACAAAAGTAAGTAATAAATAACAAATCTTTAAAAATTACTGAAGTAAAAAAAACTTTTCGAAGACGGACTGAAACTGGTGACTCCTGAAAGATGGAGTAGCTGAGTGGCTCACATAATAAAAGAAGAAGACAAAATGTGCCATCTCGACCACAGAATCGATGATGTTTGTGACAGATTTATAATAAATGTAACTGACGACAGTGAAGATGATTGGTCCGACGATGATGAATGAAAAACATAAATTAGACTGTTGTTAGATTGTTTATTTCATAAAATTCTTATAATCATATTAAAAAAAAAATTATTTTAATAATAAAAAAAAAACTACAGAGTTTATTACCGACTTTTCTCTGTGGTGTTACTACTTTGTGAACCGGCGCATAAATTGTGACAAGTCCAAGTGTACTCTGGGGCAGCGCAAGCATGTTCAATCGAAAAATAATCCAAAGGTATTGAATGCAAGGAACAAAAAAGGTGCCTAAAAAGAAGATGCATAGTTCGACCGTTCAGGTCCAATGCATTAAAATATAGAGCCGGACTCATTGGAGTTCAACCTCTTAATACACAAATAAAATAAATAAACAAATAAACAGAAAATAAACAAATCTGCTGAAAGTATTAATTTCTGATCGCAGATGGCTAAACAATAAAAATAGTATAGATTTATCGTAGCACATCACTATTACATTAAACATGGCAACATTATTTTGCAAAGTGACATTAGCTACTGTCAGTTTACTTCGTCTGATTAAAAATACGACTTTACGTTGCAACAACCGAAAATGGTGTCCATTTAGCTAATCTCTATTAACTAATTTTGGTTTGTTCATGTACTATTAACCACCATGTAATCCAGCTCTATCTCTGTCGTGCGCCATGCGGCAGGCAAAGACAGCAAAATTTTCCAATCGCTGTCAGTCCTCTCCTCCCTCCCGTACCGTACGGGTTTAGACAGTAGTTTACGACACATTTAGGTTAAATTATAGAAGATGCGTCGCTACGCCAGGCCTCACGCACTCTATGTACTTGCGCGCGATAACTACCTACCGCCCGCCGGGCCGCCGGCGACCCATAATTCATTGGGCTGCGCCGACAGCCGCGTGGAGCTAACCTACTCGAGCGCGCGCTCACGCTACTGCTTCGTACGGTCGTACCTACCTATATCCAAAGAGTTTCTTTGCCTCTTCTGTTAATAGTGGCAGTTTATGTGCAGTAGATGGATGTAAATCCAGCAAAAGGAGAGATAAAAATCTTTCTTTTTTCCATTTACCTGCTGATGAAGAAATTTGAGTATATTGTTTTTGTTGAGCAATAATTATTCTAAAAAACCGGACAAGTGCGAGTCGGACTCGCACACGAAGGATTCCGTACCATCGTACAAGATTTAACACTATGTACATACTTTATTTTTTATATTTTTACTATTTGTTGTTATAGCGGTAATAGAAATACAGCCCGCTGACAGACGGACGGACAGACGGACGGCGGGGCTTAGTAATAGGGTCCCGTTGGCACCCTTTAGGTATGGAACACGGAAATAGGTATTTTGGTTTATGTTGTGTTTCGCTTGAGTTTCGGTATGTTCGATATACCTGTCTGTTTGTTTGTCTATCACAGTCACTTTACGATTTGTGTGCATACAGCTGACATTTTGTAGTTGTTGAGGCAATTGTAAGACTACGTACGACGCAACGGAACGGAAAATAACGTCCGTGAAGATGGGGAAATTTGAAAATAGGGGGGTCTGGTTTGCAGAAGTTACACGTGACGTAGGAGGGGGGGGGGGGGGGGGGGGGGGGGGGGCTTGCCAAAACTGACATCATTCTTACAAATACGGATAATCCCAAAATATGACATATTAATTCTAGCTGTGCACGCGCGACACTTTGAAGAAAGCTAGCGGCATGTGCTAGCGGCGCGTAGCGGTATGCGGTTCGCTTGTCGGCTTCCTTTGACTCTTTTAGTTGGTGCGCCGCGCCACGCCGCCGCCGCCGCCGTTCAGTCTAATAAGACCGACACGTGCGGTCCGCGCTTTCATCTGCTTTAAAGCAATCGTCGGCTTCCTTATATAATAAGTCCGCCTTCTGCCAAGCAGAAAGGTGTATGTAAAGGTCGACTGGAAGTAATTTCCGCCGGCAATAAGTCCGGATTCGCTTGGCAGATGTATTTTTAATCTATACTGAATAAAATCAGTTAGATAAGCATGCGTACAGGTAACAATAATAACATTACAGGGGGGTAGTAGGTAGGTAGGTAGGATTACCTGAAGTATTTTCGGGCTGAACTAATTTCTTCCTCTAATATATTTTAACGAGGGCGAAGCCGCGGGCATAAGTTAGTAGTAGCCTATATGTTAAACCAAAAAAAAGATAGGTACCTAACAGTAAAAAAACATTTTTAAATCTGTGCTGTAGCTCGCCAACAAACATTCACACATATTTCCTCTTTACAATATAATGCATTGATATTTTTATCGAAAGTAGCAGCCCTAGCGTCACTGAGTTTGCTTCAAGGCCCCACGTCCGCGCGCAACTGCAAAGCAATAATCACTTTACGCTCTTTCGTTTAGGTACATTTTCGCACGCAGCGACTGGCGACGCAAAAGTTTAGGCTATTAAAGCCGAAGGTATTGAACTTTTTCTATGGAGAGATTCATCTGTTACGAAGTAACTATTAAGTAATCTGTGGCTACGCGACGCATCTTCTATAATTTAACCCTGGTTATTTTTTTTTAGGCCGAGGCTATTCCGACGCCGGCAACCGTTTTTTCTGTATGGACTTGTAAATAAGGCATTACATAAAGGTTTGATTGTATTAGTGCGCGCCGAGCGCGCGCTCTGCTGTCAAATACAAAAATAATAGTCGTTATTATCCCGTTTGCCGTTTGCATCTTCGCATAATGAAAAAGTGGCTCGGACTCGAGTCGACATCGCGTCGCGTCGTTTCATTCCGCGCCATTCTGTGTTCCTCGCCACGCCGCCGTTCTTTGCATTCCTCGTTCACGCTGTCTCGCTGTGTAGTGCTGTGTTGAGTGCTGTGAATGCTTGTTGGATACCAGTTAAACCAGTTTATAGGGCGATCATTCATTGTTGTTTAGTAGTTACTAGTTGTTGTTATTGACGACAGATTGCTGCCGACATTTTGACCGCACATTTTAAGGCCGTTGTGCTTGTCTAAGTAGTTTGCAGATATCTTTCCTGTTATTTGACTAACTTATTTTCAGCTCGCGTCGCGCCGTCGTTGCGTACCGACCAACCTTGAATCAACTAAATTCAACGACGATTCATACCCCTGATCAACCTCAAGCCGTCGCCCCCTGTTCCAGCAACAATTAGGTACATCATCGTGTAGGTAAGTGCACGAACAATACTTTTGCTTTATGCAGGTTGAATTTTATAATAATACTCTCTACCTACTTAAAAGATCGTTCCGACTACTTATCGGCGTCAGGAATGATATGATGCATCGTCTGAATAACAAATTTATATTCTACTAGCTGTTCCTCGTGGCTTTGCTCACGGCAAACTCGGTGTGTTCCCTTCGCTGTCGTCCCGCTAAAATCCGTTGCATACAAAACGTTGCAGAAAATGAATTTTCTTTATAATTTTTTTTTACGAATTTTTAATTTTTTTTTTCTATTCGGGGCGGAGACAATTCAATTCTAACAAATCAAAGATCATAAAAATCGGTCTAGCCGTTTTTGAGTTATGGATGGTGTAACTAACACAACTTTGTTTTATATAGGTATATAGATTTAAACACAAGGTGTTCGGGGGGTGGGTGTACCTACTTATAAATGCAAAGAAGTTGTGCTTGCCTTTATTACAGAGAACTAAATGAAAGCCACTGCTGTCATCCTAATTGATTTAAATACGCCTGCTTGTTGGACCTATATTCTTCGAAATAGTGTCCTAACCATTCATTCATGTTTGTATGTAAATATAGGTAAAAATACGCCGCCAGTGCTCCACGTTCATTGTACTACATGGATAACTACAGCGAGTCCAAGCTGAACAATGAAGGTCCTGATCCTTCCCTTAGCTCTGTAAGAAGCTCGTTGGTAAGTAGTATTGTTATTTAGCAACAATATAGAGAGAAAGATTACACATAGCACTTCAAATCATTTCTACTCGTGTGTGTGTGTGTGTGCATCCGCATACAGAATAAAATCAAAACATTGCATTAAAATCCATCTCATGATAAGAATACGCTATAATGTTTTTCACTCGCGTATCTGCCTGCGGGCTGCGGACGTAAGAGATACAAGAGTCACGCAAGCATTTTGAGAAAATTAATGTAAATATACTACACTTGCTACTACACTTAAATATATTACGATCTAAGAATACACTTCCACTATCAGAACCATGATGTTGTTTTTGTTGTTGGCTGCCGGCTTGTTTCCACCCTAAGAAGGCTCGATGCCCATTGTACGTAGCACTTGACCTTGTAGCTCACGTCAGCCAGCCAAACTCTACCACGAAGCACAGCAGCTGCTTCGCACTCTTCCACGTGTCACGGGGCGATCCTGTGGTGCGCAGGATCGTGAGTCGTTCGTTTTTCGGGGTGCTTTAATGGGGTATTAAAACAAGACAACCGACACATATTTTTAATGTGACACCAGAGTGCAGGATTTAGATTTAGTTTATATTATGAAGCTATGTTTGGAGTGATGTAGGTAATTTCCTTTGAAATAAGATGCCATGTCTGTCAGTTTATATTATTATGATTTTCCCAACTACACGACTGAACGGAAGCCAAACCATTTACATAGTCATTATACAGTGCGGTGGTGTCACTATTACTCTTATGATAGATAAAGCATAATTTTATTTATTTATTAATATTAATATAATTATTTACCTCCCCCTCTCGGTTTTATTTTAGCATCAGTTTAATATCTCATGTACGCCTACCTGTACCAATTGCCATAATCAGTTTGTGGTAATTGGTACAGGTAGATATTGATACAATACAATACAAAAATGCTTCTGTGGTATTAGACTCGCCTATTTCTTACCTAAACTCAGTGTGCAAATAAACAATACATATAGTCCGGCAAGTGATGTAAGGTAAGTAAGGCGGTAAGGGTTAAAGATTATATTTTAAAATTTTCAGCTCCAGTCTCAAAATACATCACAGCCAAGCATAACCAGTGTAATTGGGACATTACTATGGATGAATCCACTAACCGAGGTATCATTGTATTATTTAATTTGTAAAAGTTAGTTTTCGAGTTGATGATGGGTAGAACTCCCGGCGCGTAAGTTGGCCGGTCACCGCCTTACATCCGCACCGGGTGCTCTACCACTGATGGAGGGGCTCAGAGTAATTATAAATTATAGAGCGCATAAGTGTTATTTTACTATAATCATCTGTAACGGTGAAAAGTGCAGTGGAAACTTGTAAAAACGACTCTTGGAAACACACATCGCCTGTCTACGCTCCGGAACATTTTGACAGGACAGCAACGTATTTAGCTCTATATAGCTCTATCTAGCGCATATTTTAGTTATTATTACTGTGAGGCTATTCCAATCATATGGGAGGGAAGTGACAGTCACACTTCCACCGTGTCCAGCCGGATGGGAAGCGGTGTACACAACCAAAAAATGTTCGTACTGCTGTGCAGAGGTTTCCTCACTGTGTTCCTACCAAGAGCAACTAGTATTTGAAATCACTACCTCCAAAATAATGTTTTATTCTGTGATTGATAAAATAAGAAATTTATTTAATAGATGGCACTAGTAACTTGCGTGCTGGAGTAGCCTAGTGGGCAAAGCGCCGGCCGCTGAGTAAGAAGTCGTGGGTTTGAAACCTACCCGCTGCTGCTACAAAGTTATTTCTGATTTTAAAATCTTGTAATAGGTTGTTCGCAAATTTACCCACCACACCGGTGAAGAAAAACACCATGAGGAAACCTGTACACTTAGCAATACGAAGGTATTCTAAGTGTATAACGTTTGACTGGAATATATCCTTATATATATAATTCTGTACGTGTATTTATCACCTAACTCCTCCTAAACGGCTGGACCGATTTGGATGAAATTTTGTATGTATATTTAAGTGGGACCCTGGATGGTTTGAAAATACAATTGAACCCGGTAGATGGCGTCGTGATAAGTCCACGCGGACGAAGTCGCGGGCACAGCTAGTATTTACATGTATATTTAAATACTTGCAGTACGACACTACTACTGCGAAGAACCTGGAAGATCAGGTGCAAGGTGCTGGCAGTTTTATGGAATGCAGACCGCAGACTGCTGGGCCGATGAACTACAAGCGTGTGTTGTCCGCCAATGAACACGAACCAGTTGCGAAGAAACCTCGCATTGATGATTATAATACAACAGTAAGTGTTATTTTATTCCTGATAGACTCAACATCTCCACTAATTATAAAACACTAGGCTAACCGCGTGTCTGTAATTTTGGAATTTTCAAAAATTCTTTTTCGAGGGGCTTATACTAACGAAACTGATGATAAAAAACAATTTTTTGGAAGTGTTTGTCTGTCTGTCTGTACCTATGTTTGACCGCTTTTCACGATAAAACGGCTAATAGACTATTCCACCATTTTTTTATTATTTTTTATATTGAAAGAACTTTTCCTAACTAAAATTTTGGTATAAGGTTTATTGCATATGATAAGAATTGTCGAAGTTATAGCTATTTCAAAAGATGCAATTTTAATTGCGCGTATAAACAATTGGTTTTCGCGACTACCCGCCACGAAGACCCAATACCACCCAATACTCGGTGGAGTGACGTCACATCACCTTGCACGCCGTCCGCCGCTGGTAACTTCATCAAATAATATTTTTTTCTAGAACAAGGATACATCGTAAAATTCAATAAATTTGATTTCGTGCTGATACAATCATAAACAAAAAAGTTACAAGGTTACAAGTTACAAGTTTAAAGCTGGGATTTTGGTAATTTTCAAAAATAAAGAAAAAAAATCGTATCTCGATACCACGTGACATCTGACAAAAGGTATCATGGGTTTTGAACGTTGCAAATGACCCCACTTACCTACCAAAAAATTTTGTCCGTCGATGTGCCGAACACCCTGTATAGTTATACAATTTTTTTTTTTGGGAATACAAACAGTTTTACATGATAACACTATGGATAATCTAATATAAAATATACCGAAACCAGTGATGTGTCCTCATATAGACTTTATGCACTTGTACTTATTCATTTTTAATTTCAGGAAATATTTAAAGGACAAGAGTTCACAAGCTGGAACCATTTTGCAGAATCATTCGAAGAATATTTAAACAAGCAATTTGATACGATTTTCAGAATAAAACATTCTAAAACAATAAAATCTAAAAATAAAACTCTTTCAGACAGTAAAAAACTTGCAGATCATCTAGGTTATTATAACATGAATTTTGTATGTATTCATGGCATCAATTATCAATCGGAATCTGTAGGGATCAGACCACATCAGAAAAGTTTAAATCTCGGTTGCACTGCTAATTTGTCTGTAACATACAACAGAAGTACTAATATGTTTAAAATTGATCAATTTCAAGCGAAGCACGTAGATGAAAATGGTGTAGCAGTTCATCCCCTGACGGAAGTATTGTTTAATATGTACTCAGCTAATAGTAACTTCCGTAGAAAAAATTACTTGATTCCCCGTGTAACTATTGACAATGAAGGCAACGTAATATTAGGAAGGGATAAAAATAATTTAAGTAAACAAGCTGAAAGTTTTGTTAAACATTCATTTAAAGCTAATAGTGTTAAAGATTTCTTTCAGTCTGAACACAACATTAGTCTGTCCACCAAGTATTTACACAATTTAAAAAACAAAATAAGTGCTGTTGTGAGGGGAGGAATGACTGAGGATGCTTCTTTTCTTAAAGCTTTAGAAGATGATCAGAATTCAGATGGTGGTATGATTGTTGAAAAGTATATAGTGGAGGGTGAGGTAAAAATGTTGTACTTTCAATTTTCTTGGATGAGACATTTCTTTAGTCGATATCCGGAACACATTTTAATAGATGCCACATATTGTTTAGTGAATACTCGCATGCCTCTATATATTATATTAGCCGTTGATGGCATGAATCAGTCAATTCCCGTTGCATTTTGTCTGGTCGCAAATGAAACTAAAGAATATGTAGAAAAGTTTATTCAATATTTTATCCGTTACAATCCAGACTATATTAATGTTAAGTCATTTATGACAGATAAGGACTTAACTGAAATATCTGTATTGAAAAATTATTTTCCAAATTCTAAATCACAACTTTGTCTTTTTCATGTTTTGAAATCATTTAAACAGATGGTAAACACATCTAATATTCCTCACACAATGAAAGATAAAGCAAAATCATATCTCGAAGGCATGGCGTATGCCAAAGACAAGAATATTTTTGACCAAAATTTTGAATTGTTTTCTTCAGAATTTAACGGGAGTAAAATACATATGGATTTTCTAAATAGATGGCTACCTTGTTATGAATCATGGGTGGCATATTGTCGTTGTAACATTTTTAATATGGGTGATACAACGAACAATCGGATCGAGAGCTTAAACCAAAAGTTGAAACAAGCCATAAGCCGTTATTCTAGATTATGTGACTTCTACTATTCTTTGAAATCATTTCTACAGCGTAAAAGAGAAAAAATGTTAAAGTCTGGGTTTGATCAAGCGTATAAGAAATTACATTTAACTAATTCCCCTATACCAAAAGAAATAATAGATGAAGTATATTCAGTTGCAACCGATTCCGCTTCCAAAGAAATTTTTTCACAAATGATAAAATCACTCACTCGTGATTGTACTGTAGAAACTATGCCAACAATCTCTCAAAATAAATTTAACGTAAAATTTGAAACACAGGACAGTAATACTAATACATCGCTCTTTAGCTGCACTTGCAAGTATTATTTAATGCATCAACTACCGTGTGCTCACATCTTTGGACTCAGATTACATATAAAGTATAATTTTTTTGAAGCAAATTTAGTAATCAATAGATGGAGAAAAGAATATTACATGCAAACACTTAACAATCTTAAAAACAGTATGAAAACAACCCCTAGAGAATTAGGAACAACCACATATTACAACAATAGGGAAACTGAAAAGTACCTACAATCATCAAATATTCTTAAAAAAATGTCAGAGATTTTGAAAAGTTCTGGAGAAACAAAATTTAAAGAAAGAATGAAAATATTAGAAAACTTAGTAATTGAATGGTCTGGTTCCGTGAAACAAATTACTTCTGATACATCTACTAAATCTAGTTCGCCATGTCCTAATGAAATAAATTTGGAATGTCTGGACAATGATGTGACACTTCGTGATATAACACCAATTTCATCCAATGCACTTACCACCTCCCCTTCCATTGGTAAAATAGTATTTCCAACTAGAGTTACAGTTCGCGGAAGACCAAAAGGATCTGTATTAACAGCAATAGGCAAAAAACGAGTAGCTCCAAAACCCTCCAACAGAAGAAAAATTAAAATGTTAAAATTTGATACAACCATTATCACAAATGAAGTCAAAGATACATCAGCACCTGTAAATTTTGACATTGTTGACACACAGCCAAATAGCATACATGAGGTGAACTCAGCGTTAACTTCGAGTTCGAGCCACGCGTCAAAGCGAGATATAGAATCTTCTTCAAGTGCCACTCCAGTCAGCTTTTTATATGCAAACTTAGAATCGTCCATTTCAGTCAGGCACTCACAAATTTTGCAGAACCATACGTGGTTAGATGATGAGATAATTAATAAATCTTTAGATTTACTTAGAAGGCAACACTCCTTAGCAGGCGGGCTCCAAAACACACTATTCTCTTCTTCAAAGCCGCCTCTGTTTCGTTATGAAATTGGCTCATTTATACAGATAAACAATTTAGATAACCAACACTGGAATACAATATCAGGACATATTCAAGACAATCGCCTTATAATAGACCAATATGATTCTTTATACACCACTATTCATCCTGATGTTATTTCAATAGCTAGTAGCTTAAATAGACTTCATACAAATATTACAAAAATAATTGTTAGAGTTCATGATGTTAGTCAACAGCCGAATGGTTACAATTGTGGATTGTACTCCATAGCCTATGCAAAATTACTTTGTGCTGAAAAAGATCCATGCAAAGTAACTTTAATTGATAATCAGTTAAGATCACATCTGCACATGGCACTCCAGCAAAATTGCCTTGAAGAATTCCCCGCAATTCAGCGGCACAGCTATTCGACGCCATTCATTCATGAATTTATTTTTGACAAAGTACATTGTTCATGTCGAAAACCTCTTACTGATGCCATGGTGCAATGTGTTCACTGTAAATATTTATTTCACCATAATTGTTTAAAAAATAGAGTCACACAAAAAACTATTCATAATTTTACATGTGAACGATGTAGTTCTTATAACAATATCATAATTGTGAATTAAAAATACTTTGTTATGATGATAAATTTATTCAAACCATGACTCACTGTTAATGATGCAATTTTAAATTTACAGGATAGCAAAATCTGGATGTGAAAGGTAAATAAGTAATTAATGCCTGTTTTTAATTAATCATTATGCGCTTGTTCAGTGTTTTAATGGCTTTATGCCTATTATTTACTTCTAGCTTATGCCAGCTGTTTATTCTAGCTATCTTATGCACTGTTTTTCATTAGTAATAATAATTAATGCTTAATTTAAAAATGCAATAACACTCACTACATAAGTATGCAGGTTTTTGTAATGTCATACATAATTCACATGGGTCCTAATTTTGTGTTGTTCCATAATATTTATGTGTTCATTGGTGATGGTTATATTATTATCCTTGGTGAAGGAAGGGAAGGGAGAAAGATAAATATTGTAAGACAACGGGCAAGAAGGGGTAAGACAACGTAGAGTACACTGTACAACAGTGTAATGTAGAGGGTAGTTATTTATTTATATCATCTAAGCATGATTGTAAAACAAAGTAATTTTAAGTTAATTTATATAAGGTCTTTCATTAGTAGGTAACGATACGCTAAGGGGTGTATCAGATACTGATCAGGTTCCCATACCATTTTTTTTTACGATATGTAAAACCTACTCACTCCTCAAATTTAATACGTGAAGTGCGCGTATTTCACCTTATTAAGTAGGTTTTTTTTTTTATGGAAACTGAAACACGGGAAACACGGTTGGCTACATCACCTACAACATCCGTGATGTCAGCCCATAACACCGGGTGAACTTGGTGCCACGTCAGCCTTCCCTTCGGTCGTGCCGGCTACACTGAACTGGACGGAAAACACAAACTATTTACATAGCCGTTTCGACCGACCTTTCATTCAGTGCGGTGGTACCAACCCGGGCGGGTTAAACCCTACCATCTAGTAATATATGAAGGGAGTCATATCCCTTAGTCGCCTTTTACGACATACACGGGGAGAGATGCAGTGGGGCTATTCTTTTAAAGTACCGGCCCCACACGGTACAAAACGGTTTTTTATATCGTAATAAAAAAAATTGGTATGGGAACGTGATCAGTATCTGATAGACATACACCCCTTAGCGTATCGTTACCTACTATTGAAAGACCTTATATATAAATATTCATTGGTGATGGTTATATTATTATCCTTGGTGAAGGAAGGGAAGGGAGAAAGATAAATTGTAAGACAATGGGTAGGAAGGGTTAAGACAACGTAGAGTACAACAATGTACAAATGTACAACGTAGAGTACAACAGTGTAATGTAGAGGGTAGTTATTTATTTATATCATCTAAGTATAATTGTAAAATAAAGTAATTTTAAGTTAATTTATGTTATTTATCATCGTCTATCAGAATTCATTTTGTGTTTTTTTTTCTTATAAAAAGTAATAATAAAACACTTTAAAAATATTTATGTTCATATTGATAATCACTGCATGTTAAATAATATTTTTTTAATTTTAATGCCGCTTGCGTAGTGCATCGCTTTAAGGTCTTTGCTTATGGTGACACTTGGTCTGGATCGCCTCGCCACTCAATATGGTTGAGGGGGGCGATGGCTGGGCCCGCGCGATGCTCGTGAACGGGTGCTGATTGTGGAGACTGGCCTACTCAAGTTGGCAACATATTATATCATGCGCGTATCTGTTTCGATAAAACAAACTGTGATGTTGTCATGAATCATTGCTAATTCATGTCAAAGTCATGATTGTTACTAATTAAGTACTTCTTGCGTGGTTGTGGTCTCTCACGGGACCGGATGTAGACCAACTTCCTTCCGTGCACTGGCTACGCTTCGGGGACCTCTTCGGGGAAACCGAGGGTTTTGTCTTTGCAATACAAGATGAGGTTGTCAAGACGAACAACTATAGGAAACACATAATGAAGGACGGGACCATTGACATCTGCCGCGCCTGCCACCAACCTGGCGAGTCCCTCAGACATGTGATTTCCGGTTGTTCGCAGCTTGCCAACACCGAGTATCTGCATAGAAAGAACCTAGTAGCCAGGATCATCCATCAGCAACTTGCCTTAAAGTACAACCTTGTAGGTACCGAGGTGTCTTACTATAAGTACAATCCACAGCCAGTTCAGTTCAGTTCGACGATCGTTGTGCCCATAATCGTTTCGGCGCATGGGCTGATAGCGAAGAGCCTCGACGATCACCTTGAGAGGCTCTCGCTGAGTGGTTGGGTCAAGGGCCAGATCCAGAAGGCAGCCCTGCTCGACACTGCACGCATCGTCCGGAGGTTTCTCCCTAGGGCCCGACCATCGGTAGCCTGGGCTTGCCCCGCCGCCGGTGGTGGAAACTCCATTTGTTTTTATATCAATTTTAGGTTTTAATTTTGTAAAAATCAATTTTAAACTCAATTTTTTTAAGGTTAATTTTGTATATGTTTTTTGTGTTAGGTTTTATATGTACAAAATGAGTTTTAAGAAAATGTGTAAATAAATGGATTTAGTAATGATAATTTTGACACCACATAAGTACCTATCTATAGACATAGTGTACATTTTGTAGAGACACTTGTTTTTAACTACAATTGTTAAAAGTACAATTGTATTGACGGTTTGATACATTGAGTATCATAATTATATTTTTTGACATGGTACTACATTGTAGTACGACAAATACTAATATAAATTAAAAATTACGCTCTTTACGCCTGATATAGTTATGGTAGTCAGAATTATCAAGCCTATGATTAAATATAAATTTAATGTTTATCTACTTTGAAAGCAAATTGTAAAAAGGATATATTATTGACAAAAATTATAATATATAAATGACTTCATTGACATTGTTGATTTTATTATGTTTGGTGGAGGGAGAGAAGAATGATAATAGTAGGGGTCGGCGTTTGATATGCATAACATTAAAAATTTAAAGTTTGAACAAAATTGTTTTGTTATTTTAATCCTAAACAAAGTGTGGTAATCATTTTGAAACACACCACTTTGAGTCCACTGTTCCACATGCTAAACTTTATTTAATTTGATAAAAGAATACTTTCATGCACTGCTCAGCTAACATTCTGGTGCACACATGAGCATTCTAGACAGAGCCATCAGAGAGTAACCTCTAATAAACGCAGCGTGTGCGTGATAGAATAGCAAATAAATATTTCTTTAGTAGACATTTGTATAGAGCTAGTTGAACGTGAAGATCGGATCGATAGTGTGATAGATCAGTCGGCCATACGTGAGCAATTACACTTATGGCTCAAAACCCAAGTACTTGCAGCGGCCATTTTATTTTATCTCTTGTCAGTCTTTTGAAAGTGAAAGGTCATATAATGCATTATGGCAATGATGCAGTGGACGAACTACAGCGTGGTATAATGTGCAGGTATTTTCGTTTTGTGAGGGAGTGATGGAT
The DNA here is from genome assembly GCA_946902875.1 of Nematopogon swammerdamellus. Taxonomy (NCBI): domain Eukaryota; kingdom Metazoa; phylum Arthropoda; class Insecta; order Lepidoptera; family Adelidae; genus Nematopogon; species Nematopogon swammerdamellus. The sequence continues at coordinate 10,489,879 of OX336337.1, forward strand.
CTATTAGTATTCATATAAGGCAAGGGTAAAAATTTGTATAACAATAGTATTTCTGACAATCCTCTATGCAGATACTGCTTTGAACATGAAAATACAGCAGTCCATGTGCAGTGCTGTGGTGGTGGATGCAGTTCCAGATCTTCCACCAAGGCGGAGAGGCGATAGTCTAGGTGCTCCGAGACATCCTCGGGGCCTCAAGGCCCGTCAGTCAATCTTCCTCTGTGCGTGAGTGGGGTCGGTACTTAATAAGAATAGTCCCACTGCATCTCTCCCGGTGCATGTCGTAAAAGGCGACTAAGGGATAAGCGGCCTGCAGACACCCCGGTCAACTTGTGGTTTCCATGGAAGACAGGCTGACTGGGATAGCTAGAGACTGCGGGGTTTTGCACGAAGGTCCCCAACCAAGCGGGATTAGTTTGCAGGCCTAGAGCCAACCCCAAACCAAAACAACAACAATGAGTGGGGAAAAGGGCCCCGAGTGCGTTGAGGGGAGGGGAACTTCTGCATCAGACAATGATTGTACTACGAACCTACAAAGTACATACTACCTACTAACCTATAAAGTTCCCACCAATAATAAACTGGTGGTTACTGTATAGTTATTTCCAGTCCAGTTGACTTTAACAGTACCTACTTACATTCATACTTGTAACATAAAGTACACGGACAACATTTGCGCAGGACAGGATTCAACTAATCTAATAGTATTGCGTCTGTGCTGTGATGTGACTAGGTCTTCACCTATACGTACACAAGTAATCTGTCTGAGCCTATACCTGCAATCTGTACACACAAACAAACGGAAACTGTACTATTTGTTTGTACGGCAAAGTTGTACGGGATCTCGTCAAGTCATACCATCGCCGCCGCCTCCTACCTACTACCACCACGCACGACGAACACCGTGAAAAGAAAATTATGCATTTATTATGTACTAAAAGTCTACTCCCTTACACGCCCGACTATCTAATAAACATTCCAGTCCAGTCACATCACGACATTATTTGACCTTTTTTGACAACACAGTGTTTTCGTTCATTCACGAATAAAACTACAATCAAAAACACAAAGAATATAATCAAAAACATATGATCGGCGGCGTGAACCTTATATACAAGAACTGTCAAATTCTTGAAAAGTGGCTATTCCGACGCCGCTTTTTGAAGTGTGTGTGCATTTGTGTACACGCAAGTATATAAACACGTATATCGTAAAATCAGCATAGGGGTGGTAGTGATATGTAATAGTATTAGTGATACCATAGACAAACGGCGTCGGAATAGCGGCGGCGTTTTTTTTAACCACCAACTCCCATAGTGCATTTCTCGTCTGAGCCACAGAATAGAAAAGAGTACTGTCTGAGCCGTCAAATCCTCCTGCGATGAACAGCTTGTGTACATTCTTTGGTCTGTGTATTGTATTCTGCATCCTGCCTGCCTCGTGCCAGCCAGAGGACTTCAGCACCTGAAAGACATTTCGGCTGAAAGATAGTTTTAAAAAATTACCAGGGTTAATTTAGAGAAGATGCGTCGCGTCTAACCTAATGTTGAGGCGGTGCATGTCGTTTTTGTTACGTTTCGTTTCGAGCTGAGTGTTTCGTTTCATGCTTTCTTAGGTGGTTATAAAAAAAAATCACCAAATTTTAACACCCTACCTAACATTGGAAAAAACAAAACAAAAAAAAATTACAAAAGGGACACGAACCCATGGTCGAGATCGAAAAAATAAAAACCCTACACTCTTACCACTGAGCCCCCAAATTACATAAACGACCAATCGAATATCGGGTTGGGTTGGTTCGTCCGAAAGGAGCCACATGAGCCGCAGGAGCCGCTAGAGCTGTCAGGTGTCAAACCCCTACGGCTGCAGCACAGACTATATAGGGAGGCTGCAGCACAGCTGGATGTTTTTTATTTAGTTCTTGCAATTTGCTAATACAATACAGCTGAGCTGGGCGGGCACATTCTGCCTGCCTGCTTTCTCAGATAAACCCTAGCGAGATCCGACGTGTAGTGCTATTTGTAAGAACGAATGGTGGAAATGGCTGAGAACGTGAGCGTCAGTGGCGAGAAGGACCCACTTGTAAGTGAGCGGTCGGGCTCCGTACGCGAGGTTGGTAACCACGCCATTTGGAGCCTCTCTTCCTGCAAGCCCGGTATGTGGTAATTTGTTATGCATTCTCACGTTATTATAATCGGCCTTTACCTGACTTGGTAAAGGCCGATTATAATAACAGTTGATTGATTACATTACCTATGATTGCAGGATTCGGCATTGACCAGCTGCGAGACGATTGCATGGACACATATTGGCAGTCGGACGGGCAGCTGCCGCATCTTGTCAACATCCAGTTCCAGCGCAAGACTATGGTGTCCCATATCTATATCTACACTGACTACAAGCTGGACGAGAGCTACACACCCAGTCGAGTCTCCATCCGTGCCGGCACTCACTTCAATGATTTGCAAGAAATCGAGGTTATAGAGCTTATTGAACCAACGGGTAAGTTAATTTGCTTAATGAACCAACGGGGGTAAGTTAATTTGCTTATTGAAACAACAGGTAAGTTAGTTGGCTTACTGAACCAACAGGTAAGTTAGTTGGCTTACTTAACCAACGGGTAAGTTACTTTGCTCATTGAACCAACAGGTAAGTAACTTTGTTTTTATGCAAACTGGCACGGTTGCCTACATCACCTACAACATCCGTGATGTCAGCCCATAACACCGGGTGAACTAGGTGCCATGTCAGTGCTTCCCTTCATTTCATGTCGGCTACACTGAATTGGACGGAAAACACGAACTATTTACATAGCCGTTTCGACCGACGTTTCATTCAGTGCGGTCCCTGGCGGGATGGTACCACCGCAACCCCTACCACCTAGTAAGGTAAGAAGGGAAGGGACCTACAGTTTTACGTGGAATCCGAACCATGGTCAGCCTCCAACGGTCGAGCGGTCACCAATCCAAGTACTGACCGCGCTCAGAGTTGCTGAACAACAGTCGACCGACCGCCCCACTGAGCTACCGAGCGAGGCTGACATAAGTTGGCACTGAACTAACGGGTAAGTTACTTGGCTTATTGAATCAATGGGTAAGTTACTTGGCTCACTGAACCAAAGGGTGAGGTACATTATTTCTGTTTCAATTTACCCGTGTGGATACTCACTGAGAACAGTTGGTACCTAATATTACTTCATTCATAGCTTGTAAAGTTTTGTAGCCTTCTGTGTTTTCAGTATAAGTAACTTGTATAGGAATGATGACAAAAAAATTGGATAGAATCATAATGAGGACACTGTGCACCCTCCCATAGTAACGTAATTGATTATATCCTATTATATTTATTTTCAAAGTAGGCACAAGTCAACATCTGCAGTGAAGTTGGGCTTGGGCCAATCTGTATAGTAATGGCACTGAAACGGATTTGTTGCGCAGGTTGGGTGATGATACCGATCAAGGACATCCACGACAGACCTATAAGAACCTACATGATACAAATAGCGGTCATCAGCAATCACCAGAACGGAAGAGACACACACATGCGACAGATTAAGGTGCACTCTCCGTGTGAAGCCGCTTCCTTCGGCGCCAACAAATTTGGCTCATTTTCGACTGTTCAATTCCAACAATACGCCACAATTAGGTAAAGTTCGCTAGTCCCGACCTCGATTAATACCCTCCTCTACTGCCGATGGGCCCGGATATGTTCGGTGAAGCCATCGTAAGCTTAGATCCACACCTTCCCTAGTTGAAGTTGCTGTCTTGTATTTTTACTTTTTAAGAATTGAATAATGTAAAAAATTATGCAATTTATAAAATAATGTTATGTAATCAAAATATGTAGAATAATTAAATAATGTACAAATTAATTAGTTTTTAATCTGAATCATCTTCACTCTCTTCGCTGGCTTGCTGGAGCCACTCGAAGAATTTGATCAATGAGTTCTGGTTGGCTATCGGCTTCTCGTCCGCCTTCAGGTCTCCGTACCACTCGGTTAGTGAATCTTCGTCCACAATGTCGGCTTCGTAAAGAAGATGAACAATCTGTCCGCACCTCCCCTCCAGCCAGGGGCACTTCGTGCAGCTCTCCTGTTAACACAACACATCCACATTTTTGCACTGAAAATGTAAACATAAAATTCAATTACTTATGTTGCTTAGCAGAGTGGAGATATTTTTGTTTTCTACATCGGTGATGTCATCCCATAACACCTTGGTGTATTAGATATTATGTCAGTGCTTCCTTTTGATTGTTCCGGCTACACTGAACTGGACGGAAAACAAACTACATAGCCGCTTCAACCGACCTTTCATTGAGTGCGGTGGTATCAATCTGGACGTGTTAAACCCTACCACATAGTAAGGTAACAAGAGATGTAGTTTTTTTACGTGGAATCCGAACCACAGCCAGCCTGTACGGTCGAACGGTCTGTCAAGAAGGTGTGGACAGAATAATCCACGATTTTTCGCCGATCAACTCAACAATCAATCAATGTCGAAAACTTCACAATTGGACGTCGATCAATCACACCACCGAGCTACCGAGGCTGAAAATTCGTGTTTTTATTTGTATGTGCGGTTCACGTCATTAATTTTGTTAGTACGAAACAGAATCAGAAAAGTCAGCAGGAAGAAAGTGCAACTTTATAGTTTGCTTACTTCCACAGCGTTCAAGCAGTCCATGATAGCTGACTTCATCTTGATGTAATTCCCCAGGATAGGTTGGAAGAATTTCAGAACGTCTTTGGTAGTGGCCAGCACGTTATTCGCCTGCGCCATGGCAGGCATGCTGAGCACCGCGCGCACTACGAAGAAGTTCACTTCGTGCAGCTGCATGTTGTATGCGTACCGAGATGAGTTTATTTCGAGGATCAGATAGTCACAGTTTAATTTTTCCTCGTAGCCTCGCGCTAAGCTGTCGATTACCTCTTGTAGGAATACTGAAAAGAGAAATAAAGGCTTCATGTTTCCGGAAGTTCAACCAGCGTTTCTTGAAGGGTAGTTATTATAAAGTAAGATGACAGTGATAGTATATCGGACAGATTATCACTATTTTCCTACGTACATACTTAACTGAGAGTTTTCTATTTTTAACCGACTTCAAAAAAGGAGGAGGTTCTATGTTCGGCTGTATGTATTTTTTTTTATGTATGTTCAGCAATATCTTCCCCAATTGTGAACCGATTTCGATGATTCTTTTTGTGTTCGGTTCAGTCTAGCTCCAAGGTGGTCCCATTTTTGGTCAAGATCGGATTGGAGAGCGATTCCGCCGAGTACATTAATAGCAAATAAAAATTACTAAAAAAACTGTGAAATAAAAAACTATTTAAAAAAATATAAAAATCGCCTTCAAAAATGTATGAAATAAAAAAATAAAAATCGAACCCTAGAGTTGAAGGCGGTGGTGCTAAAGCAAGCAAAAATAACCGACCGCCTTCAACTCTAGGGTTCGATTTTTATTTTTTTATTTCATACATTTTTGAAGGCGGTTTTTATATTTTTTTTTGAATAGTTTTTTTTTATTTATTTTATATTATGCATTGCTATACCAGCCCATAGTACATTCATACAATGGGCAATCACTAGTCTCATAAACTGAAAGTTGTGAAGTCGAATACGCTCACCCTACATTTCATAGTTATCATCGGTTCAGCTACCTAACATGTTTAACCACTCATACGTCTGTTTTCTATATATATGGAACGGCACACTAAAAGTACTGCAGAGCGTCGCGTTCCACCCGTATGGAACAGCGGTGCGGCCGACTTTCACATTAAAATATATGCTCTTTCAGTATGTAGATAAGGCTTTTTAATTATACTTCTATATGTGCCCGGAACCGAGAACTGAGACAGAAGCTGTTGAGAGACTTAAGAACTGACAGACTCAACCTGTTTTTTATTTAGAGTACATGAAGCCTAGGGGCGATCTCAAGGGGAGGAGTTTGAATCCATATTAAGTTTTTTTGTTAAGTCACAGGCCCATGTTGAAGTAAATTAAAATATCAATATAGTTACTATGGGGCTGGCATACAGGCTTGCCACCTTTTGAAAGCAGTAGGAAAGGACAAGAAAATAAAAAATCGTAGATTTTTTCGAATCTGGTATGATATTTTCTCTTAAGAATATTTTGACATTTCAGAGAAAATACTATCATCGCTGAAATCAAACCACCTGTTCATAATGACGATAAAAAAATTTAAAATCTTCAGTAATGGCGATAATTTCAATTTCTGTGAATGTTGGCTGCTTAAGTTTTTGCCGGACTTCAAATCCAAAAAAATATTTACCTACCAAGATGAATTTGTAATTTTCGTTTCAACTCATTGAAAATTATAGAAATGTCAGAAAGTGTCGTATCCACAGAGCATGAAATACTACTGCGCGCAGAAGTAATGCGCGCGCAGTTCTATGCTCTGTGGTCGTATCCGATGCTTGTAACTAGTCTTGTTACGAGTCGAATACATGGACGACTCGAGTGACTCGAGTTGAAAACATCTATAACTCGAGTTGCGACTCGAATACAAAAACACTCGCTATAGATTTTCTATTTATTAGTCTCGGAACCATTATTTAATTCTTAAATAATAGCTCCTTAAATAATTTTAAGTCACTAATCTCGTACAGCGCGTCACCAGTTCAATCAAATGAATTCAACTGTCTCGCAGCAGCAGATCGCGTCACCCACTCCACTCGACTCGAGTGCACTCGGATGACTGAATGTGCGAGCGAATGCGAGTTGACGAACGAATACAAAATAGTACTCGACTCGCGGCCTTGAGAGACTGCGACTCGAGTCGGTCTACTCGAGTATGGTCGGTCGGCCGGCGTGTCGTCGCCGTCAGTCAGTCTCTCAAGGCCGCGAGTCGAGTACTATTTTGTATTCGTTCGTCAACTCGCATTCGCGATCAGTCAGTCGTCCGAGTGCGTGCACTCGAGTCGAGCGGAGCGAGTGGGCAGACTGCCTGACTGACTGCTTGTCCGTACGAATACGAGTCCGACTCGGTTTCGCTCCGAATCCTACTCGAGTTGACGAGTTTTAGGCTTGACTCGAGTCACACGAGTATTATCACTCGACTCGTTACAACGCTACTTGTAACTGATATATCGACATTTTTAAGAACTCCATAGCATGGTTAGTTTGTGGCGTGTGCGTGCGGTGCGCGTGAGCCAATGGTGGCGAAATTAAGCACACTGCACAGCCCATCTTACGTTACACTGTGGCGAAAGTAAGGACAATTTACATCCTTTTCTCGTACAAGAAAGGGCGAAGGACATTTGGCTCCAAATAAGGATTGTCCTTCCCAAAAAAGGACGGGTGGCAAGCGTGCTGGCATAGCCAGGAATGGCTAAAGCCTTAAACAAAATAAAGATTTAAAAAAATAATTATACTTCTAAAAAAAGGTAAATATATGCCCTACTTATCTGATTCACGTTGACGCCAGCCTAGAGCAAAAAATTTATGGATTTCTCAGTTGATTTCGAGACAGGGTAACGGACGCCATGTACTTGAATTTGCCGCGCTGCCACCTCAAATTAAAAAAGAATATTTTTATAACCATGCCAAATGTGCAAGGTGTTCATACATTTTTATTCCAAAACGTTTTTTTTTTCTCTGCGTAACGAATCGCGGCTGCGAGTATCTCCGACGTGCACGGAGTCAGAAATTGTGCAGCGTCCGACGCGTGAGTGGTTCAAATGTAGCATTGTACTGCATAATAACATTCAATGTTTTTTTTTAAGCAGTATGGGCATAGTAGATTTAATATAAAGAGAATGTTCTTACTGTTGGTGTCATCGGGCGCCGGGGAGCCAGGCGGAGTGAGGTCTTCGCTGCTTGCGGAGGAGTACTCTGAGCCGCTTTTCGGCCACACCTTGTTGTAGCCCACGAACCTCTCCTCCTCCTCTGAATTCACCGACTCATTGTCCCATTCCGTACTCTCAGTAGACTTGCCTTTCGAGAGATCTGAAATATGTAAGATGAATTTGTGTCGTTTTTGGGTTTCCGTATCCCAGACGGAAGCCTATTACTAAGCCTCCGTCGTCTGTCCGTCTGTCCATCCGCGCGAGGGCTGTATCTCTTGAACCGTAATAGGTAGCCGGTTGAAACTTTCACAGAATATGTGTTACTATGGCGGATGAAACAACAAATAAGAAAAATAAGAAAAAGTTAAAAATTAAGGGGGGCCCCCATACAAGAAACGTTTAATTAAAATCGATTAGTCACACTATTGAATAACAGATGGCGCCACAAGCTTTTATACATTGCATTGTTATAGCCGCTAAATTGCCAACGACCTCATTGAGGTGCTGTCATTTTCCCACCGTAAATTGCTATCGACCTCATTGAGGCTTCTCTCCGATCGTCCTACATATCTTCGAAATTAAAATTCGAAGACCATGCCACCTGAGCGGATAGGCGGATATTATTGATAGCAGATAGATACGGAAACCTTCGCGCGCGAGTAAAAGTCGCACTTGACAGATTTTTTTCAACTCTTGTGACACTACAATATACGCGACAAGACTATTAAAATGCAATATTACACAGACTCCACCTTAATTTAGCATAGCACAAAACATATCTACTGTATACTGTGTAAAAAATGTCCTCAAGAGAGTTTACCTAACTTCAGAAGGTGAAGAGGCTTTATGAACATTAAAAAGATCTTAAAATGTTTCAGGTTGGAAAGGTGACAATGAAATGAGACTGTGACACTGTTTAAAAATGAAATATTACCATTCTTAATCTCCGCGCTAGTCACAATTTGGCCCTTGAGTTCAGCGTGTGCTGCAATGTTGTTGTTAGCAGCTACGATCGCCCCATTGTCTAAAGTAGCACTGTCGTCTATAGTGCACCCTTCCCCAATGTAAGAGTTCTTGATGATGCAGTTATCGTGTATCGTCACTCCGGATAGGATGTGGCTGTCCTCGATCAGTACGTTTTTGCCAATTTGACAGTTGTCTCCGATGACTGATTTCGTAATCTTAGTGTTGTCATCGATGTTCGCCTGCTCTCCTATTAAAACATCCTCCCCTAAGATGCAACTCCTGTAAAAAATATTTTTTGTCTTTCATTATTTTGCTTTACACTTCTGTATGTCCCAGAGTGTGTATGTTGAGGTATTGGGTATATTCATTGATGAACTCATCTTGCTTCTTCTGCCTAAGTCAGAATGTTTCCCTGGAGAAAGCCAAAAAGTAATGCGTTTTTTTTTATTTCACAGTATGTGCTGGGTTTTGTTTGTGCGGCGACTAATACTACAATAATGTAACTCTATAATAGTTTTATAAAGTTGCTATAAAACTATAATACTTACTATTTTTATACTGTGTATATAATAACTTTTAAGTAAATATTAACCTTCCATATTTTTACCTGCTCAATGTTGCACTTTTATTCCTATAGTTGTGATTTCCCATAAATATGTATTTGTCATTTTTCTTCATAAATGCTCCGTTGGTCAGTGGATAAACCCAATGATGCAGGATGTCACGACTGCAACAAACGCAATAATTAATGTAGAAAAACTTAGCCGATAGTTTGAGATAAATATATATATACTTAGTTTCTGATTGAAATTTTGAGAAAATATGAACAAAAAAATAACGACTAATAAGAGCCGTATGGAAGATATGATTTTAACAAATGCAAAAATATGAGTTTGAACAGCAGCCTTTCTGAGGGTTTGCGGCTACCTGCACTGACGCCGACAGGTGTCATGAAGCTACTCTCCACTGGTTAGGAACCCGCTGAGAATGTTTTGAATCGTACTTACATTTATTTGTATGTGGGCCACCAGTGAGCAGTGATGCTAAGACATGGTTTGAGGGCAATAACATTAGAATATAATAAAATGTGTGGAGCAAAAACTAAGGTGCAGCTCACTTGGGTACCACGAGAAGAATGAAAGAATGCTACTTTTTACAATAATGCAAAATTTCAAACAAAAATGAAAATGATACCTAACTAAAGGCTCAGTGGCTTCCGTAATTTGTCAAACAATATTTTGGTCATTGACGAAAAGTTAACAGGGACAACAATGAAATGTACCTAATAGTTCTGTAAGTGTTCCAGTTAGTAATTGCGGCAGCGTACTCTTTCTTGTCCAGTGGGACGTGATACAGACTGTTGGTCATCACTTCTTCAGTCATGAGAATGCCCTTTATGAAGTCGTCCCGGGTTTGGTAGTCGAAATTGTCAGAGTAGAGCGGCAACACGGTCGGCGCGCAAAACGCAATGTTTGTGTCCACCAAGTTATGATGGAGGTCAACTTCGGGATGGTTCAATATCACATCCTAGAAATAACGAAATAGTGAAATTTGTTGAACAGTTGTCTTATATCACCCCTACATGGGGCGAATGGATATTTCATTATGTAAAATGATGGTTAGGTAATTAAAACTTGTACAATTTATCTCGCAACACTCACCAACGGCAAAGATATAGTTTTGGATGACGGGCCCAGCTTTAGTTTCTGGTGCATCAGAATTCTCTTTGTGGATATATCAGTAGCGAGGAAGATAGCTTGGTCGGGACAGATGAGTCCGTGTCCCCACGACACTTTCTTGTAAAGTAGCGTCATCGTTGCACCCTTGTCTCTCTTCGATGTTTGCCTTCAAATAAGATTCACATTCAAATGTATTTATTATGACATGTGATTTTTATACAGAACAAAGATCAAGTGGTTCAACAATGATCAATGGATCAAGATGAAACAAATTGTTTTGTGCATCAGTTTGTTTTGAATAATAAGTTGCTGGGTGTGCTTAAACTTTGTACTGTACCTTGTGTAGACCTAATAAGTGATTTTAGAGTATAAAACAATTTTGTAACTATGTAACATGTAATGTCTTACTCGCACATTTCGCGAAAATTTACCGTTATGTTTCAAATGTACTTTCAGCATACCCCACTATCTCACGAACCGCTCGACCAATCCCAGCAAACCAGGTGTCAGGTGATCAAGTCACTCGGCCCCTTCCACCAATTCTAAGTACCAGAAGCACTCACAGAAAATAATAACATTTGAACTAAAAAAACCACCCAGTCACCCTTCAGCCAGACGGGATATTGTGGATGAGAAGAGGCGAAGACTTGTGTCTGAGCTCGAACACACACTCGGCTCTATTTCCGAATGGGGCCGTAGTAATTTGGTCGAGTTCAACGCTTCCAAGACACAAGTTTGCGCGTTCAGTGCGAAGAGAGCGGCGTTCACACCGGCTCCTTCATTCCAAGGCACGTCGCTTAAATTAAGCGAACGCCTCGGGGTCCTCGGAGTCGAATTGTCGCACGACCTGAACTTTCGTCGCCATATCGAGGGGAAGGCCAAGCTGGCTTCTAAAAAGCTGGGCGTACTCAATAAGGTGCGACGGTACTTCACGCCGGACCAAAAGCTGTTTCTGTATAAATCGCAGATCAGGTCCTGCTTGGAGTACTGCTCGCACCTGTGGGATGGCTCTGCCAAATACCAGCTCGCGCCTCGTGGACTCGATCCAGCGTCGAGCCGTGCGACTAGTGGGTAACCCCGAAGTGTCCCGCGATCTAGAACCACTGCAACACCGTAGGGATGTCGGCTCCCTAAGTATGTTCTATCGCTTATTCCATGGGGACTGCTCGGAGGAGCTCTTTAATACGATCCCGCCGTCCCCTTTCCACCTCCGCACCACGCGCACTGGGCAGGGATTGCATCCCTATACGCTGGACTTACTGCGGATGCGTACCAATCGATTCTGCAGATCTTTTACAGAACCGGTAAACTCTGGAACACTCTCCCTGCTCATATATTGCCCCCCAAGTACAGTCTCGGGTTCTTCAAGAGGGGCGTAAATGGGCACCTGTCAGGCCGGCATGGCATTCGCAACCCCCGAATACGACCGAATGTCCATGGGCGGCGTTAGACACCTCATGGGTGCCTCGACGCCATATGTCGTGCTTACAATAAAAAAAAATACAAAAAAACTTATAATTATAGCGGATTTTGCGGCAAACTGTCAACTTTATGATAGATTTTGTATACGAAATAGCAGGTTTAGACACCAATCGTATGGACAGAACTGTTTGCGTTTACACACAGATTTAAATCCAATTTATAGGCCAATTTGAATCAAAATTCATTATAGCGGACTCTGCAACTAGACGACTCAAAATTTGCCAGTGAAGGTAGACAATATGGTTAACGCGTTCGATTTATTGAACCAACTCTTCATTCCTTCCCAAAGCACAAGTCTGCCCATGATTCCATGTCTACCGGTAGTCCCACGACTACCAGGGCCTAAATTTTTTCAATTAACAATGACATGATGCAAACAGTTGAATTTAGAAATCCCAAGTTTTTTCATATATTGGTTGATAAACCTAAACGAAACTAAGACTAGTGGGCGAGGCATACTTGTGTTTCTCAAATAAGGGCAGGAGATTGACGTTGGAGATGGTGTTAACGCCCATGAGTATGAAGTGGCCGCGGATGAGCCCCGACGCGTCCAACTCGCGCATCACATCGCCCATCGTGCGACAAGTCTCCGACACCATCACGTGCACCTCCATGCTCACGCTCCAAGACACCCGTCGTGACACACACCATCTGCAACCGGTCACCTTCTGTTACAGCTCGGACAAAACTTGCCATTCTATGCACTTCCCACTTGAACCAGGAAGGGGAGGAGGGAGAGAAAGCATCGGCCTGGCACCCTATTTTGACAGGAACAAGGTGCAATGGGCTAATATTGAAAGTGTAGGAGGCGGTTACAGTTTTATTCTATTTTGTGGTTGTAGTTTTCTTTCAATAGGTATGCAATTTTTACCTTTTCGAATCTTTTTGTTGATGATTTCCAAAGCGGGATTATATTTACATTTACCAAAACTGCATACATCAAATCTTTTGAACCCCACGGCTAAGAGGACGAGGAGCATTATAATATTATGTCAAGAGAAGTAATAAGGAAAATAGAACTAACTTGACATAATCTTTAACAGCAGCGCCGTCACGAGAACAAAACAAAATTGTCTCATCAACTCCCTTTTGAGCCAAAGACTCGAGCACAAAGTTGACGAGAGGAACTCCCAGTACTGGGAAGAGTGCCTGCAATAGAAATTCTGTATTGTAGGAGAGAAGAAAATTAAGTGCACAAGTAAATACAAATACACATTATGATTCATTTAAAATTGGGGTAGATGTAATGGAGGCGTGCGACCACCCCAGCTAGGTGGACATAAGACCTAAACAGAATAGCCAGGAGTAGATGGATGTGAAGATTGAAAAATGCGGGCGGTGCCGTGCATTGTTAGTGTATAATGCGCGGGACGGATCTCGGCGTGTCGTCGCCGCAGCGGGCGACCTGCCACGCGAATACACTATACAAGTACGGTGCGGGTGCGAGGGAGAACACTGACGAACCGCTGCGGTTTATTTTGAATAGGAATTTATGCAAAAACGACATGCGCCGCCTCAACATTAGGTTAGGGTTAATTTTTCATACCACTTCCCTTGTTTTTACATACATTTATATTCAAAACCAATGTTTTTGTACCAAAAAAAAAAAAAAAATTTTTGTTTTGTATGAAAAAAAAATTTCTCCGAAAGTACAAGTCTCCGCACAAAATTTTTTTTGCTAATAGCTCCTTAGACCCTCGCCTACCAGTCCCAGCTACCAGAAATCTTCTAAGAATGCCGCGCTATACTAACTCCCAACCCAGTGCTATCTTCAGCAGGATCCATACTAGCTGATGATGCCATAAATATTTATTTATTATTTTAGTTCATCCTATCACAGATGAGCTACAGAAACAACATACAATCGGTGTATTAGGAGTAACAGGGTGAAAGCTGTTATCGAATGTGTCGGCAACCACTACAGCTTGTGTCGTCTCCTCGGCGTCCATTATATTCTTCTGTTAGTCTTCTTTACTAAACTTTTAGCTTTCAAACCAAGAACACTCTTGCACAGATTACCATGCATGCACTCTTGCTCTCCACTCCAGTTTTACGAACATATGAGTTTCATCCACAGATTACCAATTTAAATGTCTGGTTTCATCACCAGTGTTGCCAACTCAAATTTTGAAATTCTCCTAGATTGACTTCGAAAATCTCCTAAAAATCTCCTAGAAAATTTTCATTCTCCTAAAAAATTCTCCTGTATTGAAATTATAAAAATTTCACCACATTTTTAGTGTTCGTTATCCGTATGGGACCATATTACTAAGCCTAGGCCATCTGTCCGTCCGTCTGTCTGTATTACCTATAAAGGGCTGTATCTTTTGCAGCCTGAAAACCGGTCAAGTGCGAGTCGAACTCGCGCACCGAGGGTTCTCTGTCAATCAGTGAGCGTGTACGCGTCTACTGCTCTACATTCGCCTTTAATTTTCCTCCAGCCTCTCGGCCTTCAGCGGTACGGACCACTGCTTTCCGCCGACATACTTCATGTTGGCGTCCCACATGGCGGGTGGTCTTCCCACACTCCGTTTTCCTGTCCACGGCCGCCAATGTAGTACATGGTTACTCCAACGGTCGTCGTCCCTTCGGCTAACGTGCCCAGCCCACTGCCATTTTAGCTTATCCACCTGGTTCCCAATATCGATTACTTTGGTGCGTCGGCGGATTGCCTCATTCATTACGCACCATTTCACGTAGCTATACCCATCACCCATCCCAGCATGGCTATTTCCATCGCTCGCTGGGCAACTTTGAAACTATAGTCAGAGCTCACGTTTCACACCCGTACCAGGAGGATGCACTGGTCATAATATATATGGGTCAGACCTCCGGGCGAATTTTAAATTTCCGAGGCAGCCCAACTCAATTGAATTCGTCCCTCGAGCTCCTCGCGGAAACCTTGTCTACCAAGCAGTATTTGACCGAGATATACGTACCTACTCTTCCTTAAACCGCCAATAACGATTTGTCCTCCCGTCATAGCCACGATTGCCATTCTAACCACCACGTAATTCTGCGGAACTAGCATCCCTTATTCCCTGGCACCCGTCCTATCTCCGCATGACTCGTCGCAGAGAGACTCAGCACCCTTTTGTTGTTGACATTGGGCTTTTGGGAACTCATCGGTTCTCTAAATCGTTTCTTTTTCGCACCCCTGGGGTGTGGAAATGGCCGGCGAGTGTATTTCCTTAATCCTTTAATCTGGGTGTCTTCAAGCGTCGTATTAACGGGCTAGACAGCCTAGCAACAGTCCGCAAATCTGCTGGCATGGCACCTAACTGAGCGTGGTTTCGCGAGGAGAGTTGGCTCTGTCGACTGCACCATTGGTCTCTCGGCACGGCCACCCATGCTGGTTTACATTAAAAGAAATCGTCTGTTTAAATTATTTGTTTTTTTTTTGTTTTTAACCACACCAAGTTTGACACTTGTACGTATTACCGTTTTTACGTTAGAGCAAAAACAAACAAATAATTTTTTTTTTTGAACAGTTTCGTTTATGGGTGCCCTTAATTTTTTCTTATTATTTGATAGGATCTCCGCCAATAATAACACATAATCTGTGAAAATCACAATCAGCTACCTATTAAAATGCGCGGGGCGGATCTCGGCGTGTCGCCGCCGCAGCGGCTCGTCAGTGTTCTCCCTCGCACCCGCACCGTACTTGTATAGTGTATGCGCGTGGCGGGTCGCCCGCTGCGGCGACGACACGCCGAGATCCGTCCCGCGCATTATATGGTACAAAAGATATAGCTGTTAAAGTAGTGCGGACTGACGGACAGACTGTCGACGTAGGCTTAGTAATACTACTGAATATTACAAAGAATACATGTAAATAACATTGATTGATAATAAAATGTTCGTTCGATCTTTGGCCCGCCCGGTAGTCGGCTGGTTGGTCGATCGATGCACGCACCACACACTCACAGAGTGTCACGTTATCCTATCCAAAGAGCAAGAAGGTGAACCTTGCTCTTATCAAAAGAAAATCCTATCGTATATTGTGTGACTTGAGAAGTATGTTTGTTTGATTCACAGACAGTTCATTCATTGTGTTGTCAACCCGTACATACCGACGTATTTGTTTGTTACTAGTAAATATATGTTTTTATTTTAATCCCAAGTTTCTCACTCCTAAATCTTCTCCTGTAGTGCTTTTCTTTCTCCTAAATTTTCTCCTACTCTCCTGACAGGCAAAAACTTCTCCTGGCACCACTGAAATTCTCCTGAATCTAGGAGAAAATCTCCTAACATGGCAACACTGTTCATCACTATTTTTATATATCTATTAGAGATTACATGACAACTAATGACAAGACGTGATCTCTTGACTTGACCGGTGCGCCACATGAAAGACATTCCGGCTCCTTTCGTGCACACTTCGGCAGACTTCGGCTCGAAGGAAAGTGATATGAGCGATGTTTTGGTGGTTTAAAAAAAAATTGCCAGGGTTAATATAAAGAACGCACTCCTAGAAAGCTACGCGACGCATCTTCTATTTAACCCTAACCTAATGTTGAGGCGGCGCATACCAAGCAAGGCATTCAGCCGTCTTCATTTTGACGTGATATAACGTCACGTCTTATAAATTGATGAACACCGGCTGCACGCACGAAAAAGTGTCACGTTCCATCTGTGCCTGTGTGTGCAAGCGAGAGCGCGTAACAATCGATAGAGAGGCACAATCGGCCCAAGCGTCGGCTTGTACACATTTATCTCTCTGGTTCTAAAGTTCCAGGGCAGCAGACGACGGGCAGTATGACGTTATCACTTATCACGTAAAACTATCGTTCGTAAACCGACTTTACAGACAACCAATTTTTTAATACCATAATTTGTTCATTTATTTGTAGCTGCCGCTGCATACGAGATACGAGTCAACGAATTAAAAGTATCCGGAAGTGGCATACACAACGCACCCACTTGAGGCGCACTATTGGGGAGCATTCGGCACCCTCTCTTTCGCGAGCCGAGCAGTCAGTCCGCCCGCCGCCGCTGCGCGGCTCAGGCAGGCAGGTCACGTTTTTGTATCCGTCCGTCCGTAAAAGAGAGAGATAGAATATCATGCATTCGCATACACAAAATATGAGCGTGAAAAGGATAGCTATAAGTTACTCGGTTCGAGACGAGAGCATACGAGAATCAGTCACTGAGAACATGCAGTGGCGACATGCAGGGTTCTAAACCTATCTTGTAACGCATGACTGACACAAGTCTTTATATGAATATAAAGGCACACGCGCAAGCCGCGACGTGCAAAGTTCAAGTATACGAATTTTAATTTGGAATGTGCAATCGTTGTCTCCCTTATACATATCAAATTGCCATTAACCGTCTTACTCTATCGACGTTCACAGAGCGGAAACGTTGATGTATGAGGCGCTCGCGCACTTACGCTCTTTGAAATATTGGCAATCATCGATGTCTAATTTTATAGATCGAACGTCGCGCGATTTAACCTGTACTATGTTTCGTCTTAACAAGTGTGCGTGCATTCACACACAGTATTGTGATACTCACACAAGCACACACTTACATCATATAGTCGTTTCATGTCCGTAAACGGCGGGCATCGGAGCGCGCCGCGCCTCCTGCCACGAGATACTTTCGTATTTGCATTTTAGACGCCGCCATGCTGTCACGTGACGCGATCCCTACGACGTTACTGTCGCGTTCTCACTTGCCTACAGGTGATAAGAGTGAGCGAGAAAGTTGTCATCGCTCGCCCATCGGCGCGATTGTCGTATTTCCGCTCACTCTTATGATCAGTAGGCAAGTGGGAACGAGAACGCGATAGCTACGTCACACAATCCGTGACATGTCAGCATGGCTTCTTAACACGTCATAACATGCTCAGGCGAAACAAACAACAACGTTTGTCACTGTTACTCTTGCATAAAACACAGCTTTACTCTTTCTCGTTCGCTCTTTATATTAATTACGTATACAAAAATCTGTTTAACATAAAATTTGAGAAAAAAACCAGCAAAATAAATACTTACTGATGGAAGGAGACGCCATTCTTTACGTAATTTCGATCTGAGCTGTTACAATACTTGTAACAGCAACCGGGCATGCTGAACACACGCACTTTTGCGCCACAGACTCGGTACAGTAAGACTTACGCTCAACACGCGCTGCACACGCCGTATGAAGCGGCTGTCCGTGAAATCTGCAATTTATGCAGTTCTCGTCGAGAACAAATCGTTTCGGGAGTAATGTATGGGATGGGCATATCTCTAAATATACATCAATGTTGGCAATATATAAAATGACTCCAATCGCACTATCCTTTTCCGTTCACGGAGTTTGCATCTGCACGTCTTATTCTAGCCTATGTTACGTGTGTGTGTAAAATTTTAGCTTAGTGTGCATCTGTGAGAGAGATTCTCTTTCTACCGGTAAAATGTATAACGAGGGCCCGTCCATAAAGTAGAATGTCGTTGATACGAGTGCGATACGAACGAACGAGCGCCGTGGCCGCGCGGAGCGCGTGAGGGGGCTGCCCACTCTCGGTGGCGCTGCTGTCGCTTCGAGCGTGTATAAATACTGAATACTCCTACATCGACGAGTGGCTCGGGATCAATTCTGATGTCTCTCACTGACAGTTCTCCTCCTAAGGAATTTTTATTTTCGGAAATATACCTACAAACTGTTTTGGTGGTTAAAAAAAAAAAAATAACCAGGGTTAATATGAAGAAGATGCGTCGCTACGCGACGCATCTTGTAGTAACCCTATCTTATAATAACCCTAACCTAATGTTGAGGCGGTGCATGTCGTTTTTGTTACAAATTTGTATTTCCGAAAATAATTCTTAGGTGGTTATAAAAAAAACTGAACACCCTAAAACAATTTAAACACCGTAACATTAAAAAAGAAAAAAAAAGCAAAAAAAAACCAAAAAGATTTTGTGGGATTCGAACCCAGGTCACAAAACTAATATAGAGCGTTCCAACTAAATCTTCCCTTCGCCGTTATGTTGGCTCCACTGCCAGTGTCACCTATTTAGTAATCTGTGCTGTCAGTGCTTAAATTCCTGTTGCCAGGTTGTGAAGATTATATTACCTAATAATGTAATCGGCATTTATTTACCGTATAATAAATACGGTAAATACTGATAATTACGGGTAAATCTGTATACATAGCAACCCTCAACGCTGTTTTGACAGATAGACAGTGGAGCCAACATAAGATGGGACGATTTACTATGGAAAGCTCTCTAGTCCTAGACCCTCACCCCTGAGCCACGAAATCACTTAAACGAAAAAACGAATATCGAATTCCCTTGATTCGCTTTCGGCTCTATGACGTCACAGCTGTCAGCGAGAGCATACAGAATTGATCCCGAGCCACTCGTCTACATCGTGATCGTGATGCATTTTCGCGTTTGTTTTAGCACCTTGTGGAAAAAAATTGATGGCAACACTCACAGATAAATAAAATAATGCAAAGAGGATATAACCACTGCGTTTTAAGAGGCGGAACTCCCATTTAAGAAAAAGAACGAAATCATTTCTAATTAATGCCAACATACAGAAACCACACGCACACCACACACTGATGCGCCCAAAGAGAATATAACCACAGACAGATTACCAATATACAATGCGCCTTGACGTTGGTAGAGATGTGCACTATGATTTTAATCATATCGATTAGTGATGTTCAAATGTATATAATCGATTGTGATCGTGATCGAATCGATTATTTATAATCGATTCGATTATAATTGTGATTCCATTATTTATTATTTCTCATAACCAGAAGGTATAAACAATAAAACAACGAAACACTGCATGTGAAACAATTTTATTTTCAAGTTTATTAGCCTAGTACATCTAGGACTTTATCATGACGGTAGAAATACTGGCCTCGCTCAAGTAGTATTTTGCATCCGCATAACAAATGTTTGGCCGTGCCTACGGACTCCTTACATGAGACGGGCATAATCTATTTGTAGATTTCCCCCATCTAACTAGGTTACTCGGGTCGGGGAGAGTAAGCCGGAATGCATTTAGGTAGAACTTAAGCAGCTCAGGGGCCAGTTGTATATTATGGATTTCCACTTCAATGCAGGAGGGATGCAGAAGTCGCCCACTGTTAGCCAATCATTCTGCATTTCTAGATTTAAGGCGTGAAGTTTGAAACCTTGCTCCATGTCCTCCTGAGCAAAACCTTTCAGTATTTCATTATCAGACTTTGCTGTTTCTATGCCCAGTCCAGATCTATTGTTGCGTGTACCAACTTGGAATGATTTGTAGAAG
Source organism: Nematopogon swammerdamellus (assembly GCA_946902875.1). Taxonomy (NCBI): domain Eukaryota; kingdom Metazoa; phylum Arthropoda; class Insecta; order Lepidoptera; family Adelidae; genus Nematopogon; species Nematopogon swammerdamellus. The sequence continues at coordinate 10,510,078 of OX336337.1, forward strand.
TCAAGCCTCAATTCCAGTTCATCTGATAGCGGTGTGTTGGGTAAGGCTTGAATAGCGCTATCATTGGAGTCTTTGAGTATACATCGTTTGGCTATTCTCGCCTTTTGATAAAATATCGACGGTTTCTTAATGTTCAGTCCAAAGTTATTTTGAGATCTGTACAGCTGTTCCCCATTTATTTTCTTTTACGACAAGCGTATCAATTAGAATGATGATAACAACGCTGTTATGAATTTTTAAACGTAAAGTCACCACACTAAAAAGAAAGCGCATTACTTTGCTATGCCTTGTTGTTGTGCTTTTTTGTTTTTATTGGCCAATTCTTCTTCTCGCAACGCCAAACCTTGATTCATTCGTTGGCATTGTCTTCGTATTAAAAGAAGACATAATCGTGTGATTAAAGGTGTAATCATCACCTTAAAGTGTTGGGAGCAGTTCAACCAATTTATGTCACACCTTGAAAGAATCAATGTTTTTATGATTTGAGAAATGTTGGGTTCGTGTAGACGTGAACAAATGTCGTTTTCAAATAATTTAAGTGCACACTCGACGAAACGACATAGATTTACTGATAGATATGTTAAAACTGTTCGGTCTTTCCACCACTCCCTAAGTCTTATATAACTGTACATGGGATTATTTGGATCTTCAATTTTCAAGCATTCGTGACATTCTTTGCAATTGTTATTTCGTAATATAGTTGAGGCAAGGTATCCACTTACATAAACTAACGGTTGTTCTTCAATTGTATTAAAATCATTACTGGATTCAAGAAAGAAATCTTCGTCCTCTAAACTCAAGACAGGGTATTCTTCTGGTTCTGTGTTATTATCAACATCCTGTAATTGTAAAGTAGAATATGTCTGTTCTGAATTTGCTTCGAAAAGAAAAGAAAATTTAAAATCTCTAATTATAGAGCTCTAAGGAATGAATTTTATGAGAGTTTGTAATTTGAATTAATTTGATAATAAGTCGGCCTATTCATCAAAGTAAATTGCAATACAATATCAGATTTTAAACTGATTCCACATATTATCCGTCAGATTGACTTGAAACTTGAACACCCACACTGTAGGTTCTGGCTGTGATGATACATCTGCAGGTTCTGGCTGTGATGGTACATCTGCAGGTTCTGGCTGTGATGGTACATCTGCGGGTTCTGGCTGTGATGGTACATCTGCAGGTTCTGGCCGTGATGATACATCTGCAGGTTCTGGCTGTGATGGTACATCATCGCCTTCTTTATTTTCAGTAACCGTCTCGACCGGTAATGAAGTTGTTGGAGCTGAAAGTACAGGTATTATTATTTTTAGGTTCTCTACATCATAAGTCCTCTCGATTACGAGGAAGCGCTGACATGGCACCTAGGTACCTAATTTACCAAGGTGACATCATCATATGGGCTGATACTAGGGCTTATATTGCCAATTGGGCAGATGTTAGTTTCCATAAAAAAAAATCTCTGGGTGGCAGTATTAAACGTAGGTATAATATTAGTATTGTTAGTTTATTACATGTAGATTATGAAAACAAATTACCCTGTTGCTGTTGTACGCTTGTAGAAATGTAAAAAGGAAACTCTTTCAATTGATCATCCGTAAGTGGAAGTGCTTTAAGGTCTAAAGTAGGTACTGCATACTTCTTCAGACGAGTTTGTCTGTAGTTGAAGTTATTTTTGTCGAAGTGTTTTCCACAAACAAATCTCAATTGGTTTAGTTTTTCTATGGGAATGTATACCAATTCTTCATTCCCCACTGCTTTCAACAAATCTCTGCACCTGTAATAAAAAAAAAATCTAAATGCTGACTCCATTGACTTATTTTTATAGTTTTTTCGGCATTTTTCGACCAGGATCATCATCATCATCATCATCATCATCATCATCGGCGTGTTGTTGTCCACTGCTGGACATACAACTCTTCAGTTTTTCTCCAATTCTCCCGGCACTCGACAGCACGGATCCATTGCCCGTCCTCAATGCATCGGCTGTCGTGTCGTGTCGACCACACGCCACGCCAGGTGGGACCTGGCGTGCGGTCTTCCTACGCCTCGCTTTCCTGTCTAAAGTCGACAAGGATAAGCATAAAATTAAATGAAGCGAAAGTGCTTAAACTGACTTTGTTGACCGTCGAATTTAGGGGGGTTGCCCCCGATTTGTTATGTACAGCAATTTACCCAAAAATTCAGAACACAATAGTCCGAAAAAATAATGAAATAAATAATTTACCGGTTTGGATCCAAAGGAAACTGGGCGAACAACACACGCTTCCCTGTTTCTTGTTCTTGCTCCTTGAGTCCGCAAATGCAACATTTTCTGCGACTCATATTATGAATTATAGAATAAACAGAAAGAAAGATCTGCCTGACAGACCAAGTGACAGATAACAACCAAAGAGGATATAACCGCACCTTCTACCTACCAACGTCACACACACAACTATCTATCTACACACACATAAAGACACACTTCTTAGGTTGGTGTATTTGTGAAATGTTTTCATACATAATTATTTTCATTGCGAGTTACTAGAGACTGATAGCGTGGCAACACTGATACGTGTTCGCAGTCGCACTTCGCTCGCATCGCAATCGCAATATTTTTTTATTCTTCCGTTCCTGATTAAACGCTGATTATTCCCCGTCAATTCTCTCTCCGTATTATTTGTCGGTCGATCAAATAGATCATGTCGTAGCCAAATCGTAGCGTACAGCGGTTGTACAGCTGTCAAAGAAGATACATTACATCGGTTAATCGCCAGAATTAAAAAGAAGAAGAAGTATTGTAATTTACCAGACTGCTGTGGTACCGCTTTGTGGCACGTGGCACCGTGATGATATGAAGCGCAAGCCCCACTGGCTCAAGCAAGTCCTTTTTCGCAGTCATGGACTTTGGCGAGACTTTACTGGCAGCGCAACGGAATCAGCAGCAGAAAAATCCAGTGAGTGTTATCAATTATCATCTAATAAAAAAAAAATCGTTTTTGTCCCACTTATCAATATTTTCAGAGTTGCTGGCTTGCCGCGGTTATACGTGGCTGCGTGTGCAAGCTACCCACTGCCAATAACCTCCACTGGCCACGAGAAAAAAGCTACTAGGAGAATTGAGCCTGTTCAATTCTACCAGTGCTAGCGCACTATTCGCTGCTACAAAAAGCGCTCATACCTAGACAGCTGCTAGCCCTAGACAGGTATTCAAATGTTTGAGAACATTGGACACTTCGAACAGTGGTCCAGATGGCATTCCAGGCGTTGTGTTCAAAATGTGTGCCCCGAATTGACACCAATAATCTCTCGTCTTTTCCGCCTCTCCTTCGCCAGTGGCACTGTACCTTCTTGCTGGAAGAGAACCTCGGTCCAACCGGACCCAAAAAAAGGGCAACCCAGCGAACCCCTCCAACTATCGGCCCATTGCGATAAATTAATTGCGATAACGGCTATGTAAATAGTTTGTGTTTTCCGTCCAGTTCAGTGTAGCCGGCACAACCAAAGGGAAGCACTGACGTGGCACCAAATTCACCCGGTGTTATGGGCTGACATCACGGATGTTGTAGGTGATGTAGCCAACCGTGTCAGTTTCCACAAAAAAAAGAAAAAAAAACACTATTCAACCCAAGAAAGAAAGCTATGAGAGTGTATGTATGAAACAATGACCTCACTGGCAAGCCACATAGCGTTACAATTTACAAAAATATAAGTACTCCATCAATATTAAAAAAAAAAATCTCATGAAATAATAATTTCCGCAAAAAAAACATTCCATTGCTAGAATCGTAAACGCCTATCGTACCACTTAGTTGAAAGTAAGTTGTTCCCTTTGGAAACCCAGCCCTTTCTAAAAGCAATTCTATACATACCTACAGTGTATTACGATTAATCGTCTAGTGCTATGAAATGCGGGTGTGCTGTAGTATAAGGCCTGCTAATTAGAAAATTGCTGGTAGCTGGGACTGGTAGGTGAGGGTCTATGGAACTATTACCAAAAATAATTGTTTGCCGGAAATGCGTAGGTTCGGAGAAAAAAAAAATTCCCATACAAAATTAATTTTTCATACAAAATAAAATTTTGTTTTTGTTTTTTTAAGGCACCAAAACATTGGTTTTGAATATAAATGTATGTAAAAACAAGGGAAGTGGTATGGGTGAATGTTTTGGTGGTTTAAAAAAAAAGAACCAGGGTTAATTTATAGAAGATGCATCGCTACGCGACGCATCTTCTATAAATTAACCCTAACCTAATGTTGAGGCGGGGCATGTAGTTTTTGCATAAATTCCTATTCAAAATAAATGTTTTGGTGCATTAAAAAAAATATATTAAAAATCTAAAATTAATTTTGTATGAAAAAAATTTTTTTCAACATTTTTTTTCTCCGAACTTACGCATTTCCGGCAAACAATTATTTTTGGTAATAGTTCCATAGACCCTCACCTACCAGTCCCAGCTACCAGCAATTTTCTAATTAGCAGGCCTTATACTACAGCGCACCCTGAAATGCTAAAGCTATGTATTCAGAATAATATTACTCAGGTAGGTATTAAACATTTACAGCTTTTTGCGTTTTGTAATTTGTATGTGTGCATGTTCCAGGACAATGTCTACTACCGTGCCAAATTCGAGCCTCCAAAAAAGGAGCAGAAGCCGGCATCTCGTCTGTCGGCCAACATCCAGAAGTTCCTGGCCAAGAAAGAAGAGGAAGAGCGACGGAAGCAGGAGGAGACAAAGAGAAAGAGAGATGAGCTGCTCGCCATGCGGGACCCCAAGGCCACCAGGAAGATACAGAAGATGTTGAAGGTGGGCTAATTGAAGGGAATATGCACTGTTTTAAATGTACCGTGTTGGGGCCGGTACTTTATAGCCCCACTGCATCGCTCCCTGTGTATTAACGGCTATGTAAATAGTTTGTGTTTTCGGTCCAGTTCAGTGTAGCCGGCACGACCGAAGGGAAGCACTGACGTAGCACCCAGTTCTCCCGGTGTTATGGGCTGACATCACGGATGTTGTAGGTGATGTAGCCAACCGTGTCAGTTTCCATAAAAAAAAATTAATAATAATGTCTTTGGTGAATACACACTGACCGAGATATAGATATCTCTCGGTCGGCGTGTGAGTAAACAAATGGCTGGATTGTTACCTCCGTGCTGGACAAAAGGTGGAGAACCGCTTATGAGCATCGACTGTGTTCTCTCCAGTTCAGTATAGCTATCAATCCAAGGGAAAGTCTCCAATATGACCCCTGACTCAGGACTATATTGGAGACGCTTACTCGGCCTATAGCTCGGTGATATTGAATCACATATAAAGTTCATACCAAAATGTTAGAAATTTCTACAAAATTCTTGAACTGGAGGTTATGTGGAAAGTTATATGGAATTAATTAAGGTCAGTTGACTCAGAATCCTATTCTTTGGTTGCTTAACATGCTTTCCGGCCAGTTCAGTTTAGCCGACTCAACCATAGGGAAGCATTGGCATGTCGACAGGAATAGGAGGTCCGATATCCCGGGTGTAGCATGTTGTTGTGGTTTGGGGTTGGCTCTAGACCTGCAAACTAATCCTGCTTGGTTGGGGACCTTCGTGCAAAACCCCGCAGTCTCCAGCTACCCCAGTCAGCTTATGTCTTCCATGAAAGCCACAAGTCGACCGGGGTGTCTGCAGGCCGCTTATCCCTTAGTCGCCTTTTACGACATGCACGGGGAGAGATGCAGTGGGACTATTCTTATTAAGTACCGACCCCACACAGTACCGGGTGTAGCATGTTGTAAGCTATACCTATCACTGCAGCCACTGCGACGAAAACAGAGAGCACTCTAACGCACATATTATTGCGTCAGGTGATCAAGTCAGCCAACAAGTCGGTGCTCGAGGAGGCGGTGGACCGGGAGCACACGGCGGTGACGCGCGGCGGCGCCGAGCAGCCCGACCAGGATGACTACGGCTACGTGTCACAGGAGGCCGCAGCCTTGTACAACAAGATGATGGAGAAGTACAGCAAGATACCAGATGAGCAGAAGTTCCCGACAGCCAGTGAGCGGAACCTTGATTATTTTCAGGATCCGGTGATCAAGGGTGTGACTTGTGCTTCCGTCACAGGGCTATAACTACTAAACGTATGGTTTAAAAGTTAAGCCTTTGCCTCCAACCCAATTAAAGATGTTTACTCCCTTTCACATTTATGCCATTTCGCTGTGCGAAAATTCGCTAGAGCGCAATTACATTAACTTAATTATTTAGTGAAATGATGAAGTCTGATCAATAAACTCTCAATAAATTCACATTAATAACCAATGAAATTACCCACAAAACGATATAAAACAAGTGATAATTCACTTATTTAGAAGCACAGATGGAATTTTAGAACTCCGGGAATAACAAGACACACCCAAATTTTTTTATTAATATTACATTTTCTTAATATTATATAAAAAAAATATTCAATTTTAAAGAAGAATTATGTTTTCTTATGGACAGTAGGTAAGGTGCAGAAAAAGGATCTGGAGGGGACGAGGGAGCGCATGCGCGCAGCACTGCAGCGCGAGGAGGAACCCCAGCCGCGCCAGCGCAAGACCAAGGTTCAAATGCAACAAGGTTAACATCATGCACCCTTAACAAGTAGTCCAGTGTAACCAGAAATGAACGCAATAGAGAAAGATTAGGCAATAATTAAAGAAGAAAGAAGGGTTGGTCCCACCGCATTGAATGAAAGGTCGGTTGAAACGGCTATGCAAATAGTTCGTGTTTTCCTTCCAGTTCAGTGTAGCCGTCACGACCGAAGGGAACCACTGACGTGGCACCTAGTTCACCCGGTGTTATGGCCTGACATCACGGATGTACTAGGTGATGTAGTGTAGCCAACCGTGTCAGTTTCCATAAAAACTGTGTCAGTTGCCATAAAAAAAAGGAAGAGGTATAATAACTAAATTTTTTTTTTTTTTTATGGAAAGTGACACGGTTGGCTACATCACCTACAACATCCGTGATGTCAGCCCATAACACCGGGTGAACTAGGTGCCATGTCAGTGCTTCCCTTCATTTCATGTCGGCTACACTGAACTGGACGGAAAACACAAACTATTTACATAGCCGTTTCGACCGACCTTTCATTCAATGCGGTGGGAGCAACCCTTCTTTCTTCTTTAATTATTGCCTATGCTTGGGATGACATTAAATTTTGCTCTGTGAATGTAATTTTATCGCTAAAGCGTCGATGGCAACAAATTTGTTGCCGCGGCGAAAAGGGACTGAAATGTCGGTGGCCAGCACGTTTTCCAAGCTAACCTTGAGGAAATAATAAAAGAACTTTCCAGTTCTCTTACAGACGTGTGTGACGTACGTGTTGTTTTTGCTTGTTGCTGCCGCAAATAATAATAATTTTTGGTGTTTTAGTTATTTGTTTGTTGTGTTAGAGAATAAAACTGAAAATATTATTCAATTTATTAACTAAATTGTCCATTATTGGAGGTTTTTATTCATTTCTGTGTGTGTGACATCGATTTTTTTTTTGTGAATTGCAATATTCAACTCACAATTTGGAATCAAGACAAAGGTCAATGCAATGCGAGTTATAGATAATTTTGTAGGATGTCAATGGGAGTTCCATTTTAAATTTGTTGTATGAACACTATACATATTTTTCAATACTAATTTAGTTTACGTAAGTTGAGCATTATTCTGACATAAAATTGTGTTACCCTGACATATTCTATATCAGTAAATTATATTTTTATATGGATGTAATAGTCCTAATATGGGAAGGGTAGTTTATAACTAAGTCCCTTGGATTGTCACGACCTTGCACAGATAATTACATTTTAAATAAACTAAAAACTTCCAGAAAAGGAAGATACTCCGCCGCCTCAGCCTGAAAAGAAGACTGAAAAGCCCAAGGTGCGCCGGCCGGCGCCGCCGCCCATCGACTTTAACCAGCTGCTGAAGCTGGCGGAGCAGAAGAAGGATGAACCGGTGGCGACGGCCGCGCCCACCAAGCGCCCATCCGAGCCGGAGCCCGAGCGACCCATGACCAAGCGGCAGAGGAAGGAGTTCGAGGAGGAGCAGGCAAGGCGGGAGGCGCGCCGCAGGCGGCTCCTCGAAGCCGAGAGCAGGCCGCAACCAGGTTATTGTAATATCTACTCTTTTAAAATTCAGATGGTATCTGTCTGTTAATTTTACAAATGACTTATGTATTGGAGTAAAATAGCACTCACCTTTAGCCTTCATTTAAACTAGCAATTTGGTTAGCTTTCATGCGATTTACTGGAAAACTACTCAACTAATATTCATAGAGTATTTACCGACTTTACTGCGTGCACAATTTTTGGTGTAATAAAATTAAATTACGCAAGACTGGAATTAACACATACATATTTGGAAAATATTTAAAAACGTACCTTAGCGTACCATTAATATCTCAGATGGTGAGATCGGTAGGTCACGCAAGCATAAAACAACTAAAACACAATCAAACGCGGTTGTTCACATTCTTATTGAAGAACTTTGCTTCTCAACATTTTTCTTACAAATAGTAGAATGCACAATCTATTTGGCGCACAGAGATTAATCAATTTAATATGAGATGCTCACAGAAATGACAATAATTGTCGTTTTAGTAACAATAATAATAATAAAATTATGTATTTCATAATCAAGAGGCATAATACAGACAACAATAAATAAATAACTATTTAAAACCATATTTTTTATTTTTATTAATCAATGGATAGGTAGTATCAATAATTTGGATCGGAATACATCACACTCTCATTCAACACCAGACCAAACAAACTGCTTGCTCGGCTTCTCAAGTATAGAAGAACCGGCCCGAGGCTGGTGAGTGTCTCAGCAGGAGCATGTTTCAGGACACAGAGGCGCCGGCAGGCCTCACGCACTCTATGTACTTGCGCGCGATAACTACCTACCGCCCGCCGGGCCGCCGGCGACCCATAATTCATTGGGCTGCCGACAGCCGCGCGGCGCGGAGCTAACCTTCTACGCGAGCGCGCGCTCACGCTACTGCGTCGTACCTACCTACCTATATCTTAATTCAAGTTGACATGGCTTCTGTTAATAGTGGCAGTTTATTTATGTGCAGTAGATGGATATAAATCCAGCAAGAGGAGAGATAAAAATCTTTCTTTTTTAACCGACTTCCAAAAAAGGAGGAGGTTCTCAATTCGTCTGTATGTTTTTTTTTTTTTTTATTTTTTTTTTTATTTTTTTTATTTTTTTGTATGTTTGTAACACGATTTCTCCGTCAATTGAGGGCCGATTTAGAAAATTCTTTTTTTGTTAGTTAGGTCATACTTCCGAGGTGGTCCCATTTCAATTTTATCGAAATTGGTTCAGTGGTTTTCGAAAAATCAGCATAATACTATTGTGTGTGGTTACCTTCAGCAAAACTTGTGATGTGGTCGTTTTCGGCAATTTTCAGTTTGATAAATTAGTATGGTGTGTGGTTACCTTCAGCAAAACATTTGTGATGTGGACTTATTCAGCAATTTGCAGTCTGACACATATGGCGAATAATTCTGTACCACTTCAATCGATTTCGATTATTCGATTTCGATTATTCTTTTTTATGTAATATTACTAAAAAGAATGAAATAAAAACTGTTTTAAAAAATATTAAACCGATTTCCAAAAAACAAAAAAAAAAAAACTAAAAAGTATTAAATACCTAATATTTTGAAATTTTCTCTGTCCTGTTGAAATACATGAATCGATATACTAGTGATACATATTCGGACCCTTGTTTCATGAATGTTCTAAATTTGAAATTTTTTTATCTTTTCCGACCGGCGTTTAATTTATTATGGTACCTGGCCAGTACCTACTGTACCGAGTACCATCGAGCTGGTTTGATGATGGAGACAGAAGGTGGCCATAGGAACTCCTAAACTACACATGATAAACCCATCGTGTTTGGGCTCGTTGCATTTGTCTTCACGAGAAATTTACTTTAGACCTAAAAGATTCTCAATTCGACGGTATGTTTTCTTTTTTTGGATGTTTGTTACGCGATTACTCCGTCAATTGTGGGCCGATTTTGAAAATTCTTTTTTTTTTTATTTGAAAGGGGATAACCCTGAGGTTTTTGAAGTGAAAACTTCTTTAGCGGCTCTTGGCACTTTTTTAGGTGGGTAAAAATGTATAACTCGCGACATCGCGTCAGCGTCATTTTTAAAATGAAACCTTAAGTCATTGCGTTAAGGGTTAAGTTAGAGTGGCACGGGATCTGCCGGCACTCCCGGAGTGCAACTGTTAAGTAGGGTTCCGTAACACGTTTATGTCTGTCCATTCTACTAAGTTCTGCAAAATGAATGTAGGGTTCCGTAACATATGCATGTCTATCCGTTCTACTAAATTTTACAATTTTCAACCAAGGTCCTCCGACGGTTATTTTATAATATAATAAAAGTAGGCTTCCGTAACACGTTTATGTCTGTCCATTCTACTAAGTTCTGCAACATCACCTACAACGTCTGTGATGTCAGCCCATAACACCAGTGCCATGTCAGTGCTTCCCCCTTTGATCGTGCTGACTACACTGAACTGGTCGGAAAACACAAACTATTTACATAGCCGTTTCGACCGACGTTTAATTCAGTGCGGTGGTACCAACCCGGGAAGGTTAAACCCTACCACCAAGTAAAATTACGAGGGAAGGGACTTACAGTTTTACGAGGAATCCGAACCTTGGTCAGCCTCCAACGGTCAGCGGTCACCCATCTAAGTACTGACCGCACCCAGCGTTGCTTAAAATTCAATAGCGACAGTTGACTGTCTGCACCACTGAGCTATCGAAGCTGACGTGGTCCTATTTTAATTGGGTCAAGATCGGATTGGAAAGCGAGGCGGAATCGCGAGGCCGAAGGCCGAGCGATTCCGCCGAGTACATTAATAGCAAAAAATTACTAAAAAAAACTGTGAAATAAAAAAAAAGTTTTAAAAAACATAAAACCGACTTCCTAAAAAAAGTAAAACTAAAAAACTATTTAAAATAAAAATATAAAAACCGCCTTCAAAAATATATGAAATAAAAACCTAAAAAAAAAAACGAACCCTAGAGTTGAAGGCGGTGCTAAAGCAAGCAAAATGATGCATGAAAGAAAACATGAGCGGATGATAATATCCTTTGTGATTTGTGTAGCCTTTTTAGCACCGCCTTCAACTCTAGGGTTCGTTTTTTTTTTTAGGTTTTTATTTCATATATTTTTGAAGGCGGTTTTTATATTTTTATTTTAAATAGTTTTTTAGTTTTACTTTTTTTAGGAAGTCGGTTTTATGTTTTTTAAAACTTTTTTTTCCATTTACCTGTTGATGGAAAATAATTATTCTAAAATATTTTTTAAAATTTGAGCAATAATTATTCTAAAAAACCGGACAAGTGCGAGTCGGACTCGCACACGAAGGGTTCCGTACCATCGTACAAGATTTAACACGATGTACTTAATTTTTTATATTTTTACTATTTGTTGCTAAAGCGGTAATAGAAATACAGCCCGTTGACAGACGGACGGACAGACGGACGGACGGCGGGGCTTAGTAATAGGGTCCCGTTGGCACCCTTTAGGTACGGAACACGGAAATAGGTACTTTGGTTCATGTTGTGTTTCGCTTGAGTTTCGGTATGTTCGATATATGTATCTGTCTGTTTGTTTGTCTATTTGTCTATCACAGTCACTTTACGATTGGTGTGCATACAGCTGACATTTTGTGGTTGTTGAGGCAATTTTAAGACTACGTACGACGCAACGGAACGGAAAATAACGTCCGTGAAGATGGGGAAATTTGAAAATAGGGGGGGGGGGGGGGGGGGGGGGTCTACTGACATCATTCTTACAAATACGAATAATCCCAAAATATGACATATTAATTCTAGCTGTGCACGCGCGGCGCGCGACACTTTGAAGAAAGCTAGCGGCATGTGCTAGCGGCGCGTAGCGGTAGGCCGCCGCCGCTCAGTCTAATAAGACCGACACTTGCGGTCCGCGCTTTCATCTGCTTTAAAGCAAACGTCCGCTTCCTTATATAATAAGTCCGCCTTCTGCCAAGCAGAAAGGTGTATGTAAAGGTTGACTGGAAGTAATTTCCGCCGGCAATAAGCCCGGATTCGCTTGACAGATGTATTTTTAATCTATACCGAATAAAATCGGTTAGATAAGCATACGTACAGGTAACAATAACATTACAGGGGTAGTAGGTAGGATTATCTGAAGTATTTTCGGGCTGAACTAATTTCTTCCTCTAATATATTTTAACGAGGGCGAAGCCGCGGGCATAAGTTAGTAGTAGCCTATATGTTAAACCAAAATAAAAATAGGTACCTATCTAACAGTAAAAAAACATTTTTAAATCTGTGCTGCAGCTCGCGAACAAACATTCACATACCTCTTTACAATATAATGCATTGATATTTTATCGAAAGTAGCAGCCCTAGCGTCACCGAGTTTGCCTCAAGGCCCCGCGTCCGCGCGCAGCTGCAAAGCAATAATCACTTTACGCTCTTTCGTTTAGGTACATTTTCGCACGCAGCGACTGGCGACAAATAAGTTTAGGCTATTAAAGCCGAAGGTATTGAACTTTTTCTATGGAGAGATTCATCTGTTACGAAGTAACTATTAAGTAATCTGTGGCGCCGGGTTTCGGGCAGAAATTCCAATGAATTTGTCTTTGCACTCAGCCATCTGGCTGACTACTTTTCTATTGCCCAATTTTTCCCCATTCCTGTAATTTTTAATTATTTATTAGGTAAAATGAACCTTCTCATCTATTTATACAAATTATTATAATGTAACATTTTATAGGACCGTCCAAGCAGGAACGGCCAAGGATAGAAACAGAAAAAAAGTCTGAAAGCACATTCACCCGCATTCCAAAACTCAGTGACAAAAATTCCTCCATAAACAAGAACATTAAACTAAGTGCAGAACCTAATAGAAAGCCAATGTCGGAAGAGGCTAGAAAAACTGACCAAGATAAATATTATTCCAGTCATGGTGAAAAGCAAGAAGTGCTGAGAACTGAGAAGAGACATTTAGACTTTAAAAGCCAAAATACTTACAGAATAGAAAAGGGTGCCGGTGATAGACAAACTCTGAAGGACAACAGAGAGAATGATAGAGGTAAAAGTAACAGAGAAGACGAAAGAGGAAGAAGCAACAGAGAAGACGAAAGAGGAAGAAGCATCAGAGAAGACGAAAGAAGAAGAAGCAACATTGAAGACGAAAGAGGAAGAAGCAACAGAGAAGAAGAAAGAGTAAGAAGCAACAGAGAAGACGAAAGAGGAAGAAGCAACAGAGAAGAAGAAAGAGTAAGAAGCAACAGAGAAGACGAAAGAGGAAGAAGCAACAGAGAAGAAGAAAGAGGAAGAAGCAACAGAGAAGACGAACGAGGAAGAAGCAACAAGGAAGAATATAGAGAAAGGATCAATAGAAAAGACGATAGAGGGAAAAACAGCAGAGAAGACGAAAGGGGCAGAACCCTTAAACAGGAAGACAGAGGTAGAATTAATAGAGAAGACGGAAAGGGCAGGATTGAGAGACAAGACGACAGAGGCAGAACTAACAGACCAGAAGACCGAAACAAGATTAATGAGCAAAATAAAAGCAAGTTAAGTAGAGAGGACGAAAGAAGCAGAATTAATAGAGCAGAGGAAAAAGGCAAACTCAGTAGAGAAGGAAATAGGCAAATTAATGGCCACAGTAGCAATAATATGAGTAAACCTATACCAAAACAAGGAAGACCTGAATTAAAGGAAAAACTCATAGCTAAGGAGAGATTGCTCTTCGGCAATGACAGAGGCAGTCCCAAGCTAAACAGCACAAATAAAGCCGACATCGGTAGGCCATCGCCGAGTCAAGCGAGTTCGAGGGAGCTTCTTGCTAAGCTACCAAAACCTGTACCAACGCAGAAAAAGCCTGCGCCAAGTAATATCAAGCCATCCATAAGTAAACCTGAGAATAAAACATTTGATTTCGACAAGCATGTGAACTCTTTGAAAAAAGGCGTAGAGCGGGCGGGCGGCGCAGGCGGGGGACAGCGGAGACTGGATTCTGCTGGCCGACAGTTCCCACCCGGGGATGTGCGGAGAAAATTCCCATCTGGCGACTCTCGCAACTCGAACAGGAACCCACCACCTAAACGTGAGTACACTGCCTTTCTTATATGTGGTCAGTGATTCAGTTTATTTATTGATTCAGTCGGTAATGACTAGGCGAATTGGACATGTCAGATATAATTTTGTATCCACCCATTCTATTAACACGGTGAGAAAAAATGAACAAGAAAACTCTCTTGAAGTAATATTTTTTCTTAATTCCAGTCAAGATTACAATATTTCGTAATATTGTAGTCTACACTAAATTACTTTTATAAAATAACACATAATAATGTAATACATTTGCTGTCAACTTAGATTTTCCCTATTTACCCCTAATTACACGTTCAGAGTGCTCTTGAAAGACTATCTCCTCAATTCCTAAATCTCATCTCCTACTTCCGTATCCCTAGTTTCTGAGCAAATTCATAATGTGTTGTGTAATGTCTGAGTTTTATTTTGTATATGTTTATATATGTTTATTATTTATTATGAATAATATATGTGTATTATATGCATTATATATAAAGATATATACTATTTGTCCTTCTATTTTCTATTTTATAAGACTTTGTTTTGTTTACCTTGTCTTGTTGCACCTACCCTGGTTCTATATGTAAATAAGGGTAGGCTGGTGGAAAATGCCACAGGCATTAAGTGCTACCTTCTGTACAACAATTATGTGCAATAAACATTTTTTGATTTGATTTGATTTGAATTACCACCCACTTGCACTTACATGGTGTGGATGTAATCTATTATCAGTATCACTTACGAGGCATCCGCTCATTTGTCACTAAAATTGGACAAATCTCGCAACAAAAATTATCCCTGGCGCTTTATTCTCAATGCACCCATTTTGATTTGTTGGCACAACTTCTGTAGATGGGCTTCGCTACAAAAGGAGGTTTTATGAAGTACTAGGTACTCCCTCACTCAGTTTATTTAGATTTACTTTGCTCAGTAGGCGTTAGTCATTCATTACTAATTGAGTACCATTGAACATCGCTGAGGTGATTTGTGAAGATTACACGAGTCTCGGCAGCTATGTGGTGCGGTCGATCGACAACATACCTGGGCGCAGTCAGTACTTGGATGGGTGACCACTCGACCGTTGGAGGCTGTCCGTGGTTCAGTTTCCACGTAAAACTGTAGGTCCCTTCCCTTCTTACCTTACGAGGTGGTAGGGTTTATACCGCCCGAGTTGATACCACCGCATTGAATGAAACATCGGTCGAAACGGCTATGTAAATAGTTTGTGTTTTCTGTCCAGTTCAGTGTAGACTATATGAAATGAAGGGAACCACTGACATGGCACCTACCCGGTGTTATGGGCTGACATCACGGATGTTGTAGGTGATGTAGCCAACAGTCAGTTTCCATAAAAAAAATTTTTTTTCAATAATACTGTGTTGAAGAGTTTGTCTGTTATACGAATTATGCTGTAGATGTATGTATACATGTAGCAACGTGCATTACATTGTGTTGGCCTGACTGCACTTACATGGTTGTATGCTAGGCTAGGTTCTAGAGCTATTAAGAAAGAAATTGTATAATTTTAACACTTGTGCGTGCTTGTTCCTGCAAACCATGGAATGCAATTTCTTCCAATCAAATTATATATGTTAGCATTGTTAGGGAGGGTGCATGTTTCCTTATGCTGTTTTGCTTCACTGAGTGACA
Organism: Nematopogon swammerdamellus; assembly: GCA_946902875.1. NCBI lineage: Eukaryota > Metazoa > Arthropoda > Insecta > Lepidoptera > Adelidae > Nematopogon > Nematopogon swammerdamellus. Next base: position 10,525,850 of record OX336337.1, read on the forward strand.
GATCATACTATGCACGTAAATTCTTCAAACATAAAAAAAAACTATTTGTGCACACTTGGGATTTAAACTGCCATGAGACTGAACGCTTTGCTGACTATGTGCTGGTGACGCTGGTGCGACTGTGCAGGTCGCATAGTGGACTCTGAGTCCGAGTACGACTCGGAGATGGACGACTTCATAGACGACGGAGATGACGACGGCAACTACTCGGCAGCCATCCGAGATATCTTCGGATACGACAAGTCCAAGTTAGTTCCCACTCAATAGATGGCTTTCTAATTAAATAACATAAATGTTATAATGTAACGAACACTTAGCACTGCAAAGTGAACTCACACATACAAAACGTGGATCTAAAGATTTCACCTCCGGCATCGGAGGCTGCTGCTGCAGACTGACGGTGCGCCATGTCCGTCCTTATTGTATAAAACTCTCACAATAGTTCTTTATTTACACTTTCACAGGCTCCAATAACATATCTGTCGTCTTACATATATTGGTTTATTTTTATGAACTGGAGCTGTAGCTGATGTGTTCCTAAATATGTTCACTGGTGGTTTATTTTATTTTCATTTGTTTGTGCTTTTTAGGTTTGTCCAGTCAATATTTTTATGAGTTTGTGGTGAATGCCAACTTCGGGCAGTTTCCATAAATTTTCTTATTTTTATTGTAGTATGGAATTATCTGGCATATTTCAATGGACAAGATGAATTTCTTTTTGGAAATGGTGATTATCTCGTCCAGAATGCATGTGTATGTGTGTGATGTTGTTACTAGGTATCGGGACCTGGATGAAGATGATGCAGGGATGGAGTCAAGCTTCGCCCAGCAGATGCGAGAGGAATACATCAGTAAAAAGATCGGTATGTCTAATTTATGTCACAAGAAACCCTCTTTTGTTCGATCTAAACAAAGGCCACATTCTAGAAATGGAATGGAAATTTTTTATGTTAAGGTTCTTGTTAATATATTTTTACAGCTCTGAAAGAACAGCTTAATGTATTGAAATAATTGTGCTGTAGAAAGTCATCCATCACCTATTATTGTTTATTTACACAGATTTCTATTACAGTGTTTATTTAGGCGGCGTGCATAAATTGCTTCATCGGTTTGGGGGGGGGGGGGGGGGGGGGGGGGGGGTTCGTGCAGAGATGACGTAGTTTTCTGGAGGAGATACTCCGCGCCGTCGGTACTCTGCCGGGAATACACAACGTGGCTGCTCGAGTATATAGATGCGAGAAGGATGTTTCCGAAACTATACGAAAGGAATGTTTCGATAAAAAACGCAATGAAAAAGTGGCAAAAAATCGATGACGTAATTTATGCACGCCGCCTTAACATTCTATACCTTTCAGAATCAGATATGATAGGAACTTGAACTGTTGCACAATTATGGTATGCATATAGTATCGGACGTGCCAACTTAGACATGCAAAGAGACCATGCCAGCAAATCAATCTATCTATGTACATACATATCAAGGGACTAGTGTTAATGAGCGCGGGCAGCTTTAAACTTATCTACAGATCTGTTCTCAGATAAGTTGACTAATCAGTCGGCTCTGTACGCAGTGCTCTGTAAGTATGGGCCGCTCTATGGCAGCACACGACCACCCCGTCCGACGCCTACCCTAATTATGATTAGTCGGTCAATAGATCCGGGAATTATTAGCCCTTGTCTTGTATTAAGTACAAAAAAAAAATTAAATAAATAATATTAATATATTTTTTATTTATTTGTAATTTGATTTACCCTGAAAGGGGTTGATTCTGTACATGACAAGATGCCTTGCTAAAGGGCGACAGGATAGCCACCTCCCACTTTTGCACGGTCCTTTCAGAAATTTATTCATTTTTTAAATAGAAACATTCGAGAAAAAGAGATGGTTGGACTAGCAAGCAACCCTAAATATGACACTATTGTTGTTAAATTTCAAACAAGTTAAATTATGGTGCAACCCACCCTTTGATAGTAAGTGCCTTAAAAAAACCCGGCTAAGTTCAAGTCGGATTCGCGCACCGAGGTTTCCGAACCACTAACAAAAAAAAAAAGGTTTTTTTTGTTTGGGGACCTCCCTTAATTCTTTATTTTTTCAATTTTTATATTATTTGTTGTTATATCCGCATAATAACACATATTCTGTGAAAATTTCAACAGACAGACAGACAGACGGCTTAGGCTTAGTAATAGGCTTCTGTGCGGGGTAAGAAAACCTAAAAATCCATGTACAGACAAAACACTTCTATTATGTGTACCGATAAAACCTAAATATTATAAATTACAAGCTGTGCCCGCGGCTCCGCCCGCTCTCATATTTCACTTCACTGCTAACCTCATAAGCTATTTAGCGTGATAGTAAGTAGCCTATAGTTGATGGGAAGAATCAAGCTATCCGTAGAATTTTGTTTTATTAAAATCGGTTCAGTGGTTCTCGAGTTATAAGCGGACAGACAGACATACACTCAGACAGAAAGCAGACGTTGGATTTTATTATAGGTAAGGATATATAATACATACCTGACCTGACTCCGCTTAACTTTACGTGACTCCATCGTAATAATTGCTGTCAGCACAATTGTTAGCGGTTGGAAAAGAATGTGAAACTGTCTTAAATGGCCTTTCGCTTGCAACAGATGACGCACAGACACGCAACAAACCTTTTACAACGAAAAAACCTTGAGCTGACAGAATCCTTACGCATACATGTTTAAATAGATGAGGTGGAGGGACGCGCCACTTTGAGTTAGAACATCTCTACTGAGTAATTGATTGAATGTGACATATGGTAGGTATCATGGAAGACCTCGAGGACATGAGGATGGAGGCGATGGAGAAGAAGAAGTCAAAGAAAAGACGACGGATCAGCGACGACGACGACGACAACTGATCGCCGTCCGGCGAGCCGGTCGCGGTGGCCGCACCGACCGGACTCTCCGCACTGCCTGCGCTCACCTCACGTGTGAAGGACTGACCACTGAACTATACTTAGGTCTCGTGGAATGTTGTAGAATCTAAATATTTGCAAGTTGTGGTTATGTAGTTTGTCCACATTATGTCCGAGAAATAATGTCATTATCAAATTCATTTAAAAAAAATTGTTCACACTCTCCATTCTTATCTTACTAGGTGTTAGGGTTTATCTCCCTGGGTTGAAACCACTGCACTGAATGAAACATCGGTCGAAACGGCTATGTAATAAATAGTTCGTGTTTTCCGTCCCGTTCAGTGTAGCCGACTTGAAATGAAGGGAAGCACTAACATGGCACTTAGTTCACTCGCTGTTATGTATGATCTGACATCACGAAAGCCAACCATGTCAGTTTCCATAAATAAATAAAACACTTCATTCTGCACAAGATTTGGCACTCACACACAGTGGCTGACATAGTGGGTTACATACATAATCTGATACACCTGTCAGTGCTTCCAAGATGGTGTGCAATCTGAATTGTATAATCAGACAATTTTATTTTCTTTTTTGTAGTTAGTATCTTCAGTTAACATCAAATTAAGGCATTGTAATACCATGAAATAAGTGTTGTATTCAGCAATTAGTGTGCATATATTTTATTTAATATGTATGAGTCGGTTAACTTATTGCGTTCCGAAGAGTCCGCGCCAGCCCTGATCCTTTGATGGACGCTCGCCCCGATGGGCGGTCACCGTAACATTTAAATATTTTTGATGCACCTTCACTCACCCTCCAATCATCCATATTAACCAGTAACAAAAGTTCATATTTGGAAACTTACTCATAATTTAGTATCGATAAATTTTTATTAATAGATTTTTTAATGATTTTTGTGAATATTTCTCGAACAGTTTGTAATGTTATAAGAATAAAAAACAATTCAGTACATTGCAGAATTAGATACTCGCGTGGCGTATGAGAAGGCACCAGAACCTTGTAACAACATCTATCACACACTCTTCATACAGTTCACAAGTGAGCGTGACAAGGTTCAGGTGTTTCTCATCCACCACGAGTCATTGTGAGTTATCATAAAATAAAACTTTATCCAGGACAGGAACACTTTCTTTGGGCTCAATAATGCAGAATTCACAATGGCGACTCGCAGTGTTGGACCACACAGTCCGAACCCGTTTATACGATCAATAAAAATTGCTCGCTTCCGGACAACTTGGCGACGAGAGCAGACGTAAGAACTTGCAGCGAACAGTCGACTGGGCGTCAAATGGGAGTTTACTAGGTCGAATTTAGTTACCCGCCCTGTGCGGCCCTGTGCGACGCTGCATTGAAAAATTAGATTACTAGTCAACTCCACTGCGGGTGGCTTTAGTCACCTTGAGGCCAGTCGATTTGCCATTTACAAGGTTGACTCGCCGTACGGCCTAATCAGTGGACGTAAATCAACCTGTGTAAATCCCCAATAAGGTAAGTATACGAAGTAATGTGTATGTACCTAGAGTATATTATATTTACTACAGTTAATTAGATATAATAATCTGTACATTATATAACATTTATTTAACCATTAATCAATGTACCTATTAATATTTTTTTAAATACATATTTGGCAGAATGTTCTGGCATTTTTATTGAACTTCATGATGTTTGTGTGTTTCATGACGAAAGGTTATGGGGCCTCAGACAGTTATCATATCATTATAATATGTGTTAGAAATCCGCATGAATTAAAGCATACCATGAACGAAAACGAAAGCTATCCACCCTTTTAATATAACCATGGTATACATATACCACATAGGACAACAACGTACAGAGATACAGCCTATTCTTATAGGGCTACCACACAAGGAAATATATTTAATTGAAAATGTAGGTACTTAACATAAATGTTTTACTAATTGTATGTTTTAATATCAATCAAATAAATCGATTTATCTCAGGGAACATTATCTACATACAAAATTTAATCCAAATCGTTAGAGCAGTTTCCGAGAAACCAAAAGAAAATACCTATGTATACACGGTGTTGCAACCCCAACCGTAAAACCCGAAAGGGGGTGATTCTGTACGTGAAATAGAACAACTTTTGTTCTACGACTTTTTTATTTGAAGAAAAATAATTTTTTTTTCTCCATACATTTTGAGAATAGGTAATTCAAATTTGTATGGAAAAAATCATTTTTTTTTTGTTTCAAAACATTTTTTTTCTTCAAATAAGTTGTTTAGTTTCACATATAGAATAACCCCCTTATGTCAGTTAAAAATATTACGGGGGCAACTGCAACACCGTGTATAAGGTGCTTCGTTATTCATGTCAAATGTTTCGGGAGGGTTACATACACACTCATATAAACACGTTACGCAAAAAAAATTATATGTTTTTAGCATTACTTTTCGAGAAAGGACATTGGTACCTTTTGGCCCCGCTTATCGAAAAGTAGCGGACACAAATGAAACCTATCTACCTACCTACGTGTGCGGTGTGTGTGTGTCTACGTTTCGTGTTTGGCAAGGGTCTATAGCATGATTGGTTTTTACAGCTATTTGATTTTATTTTTTTGTTAGGAGAAAAAATGCTCCTATAAACATGTTTTTTTTTACGTAGTGTTTATTTGAGTGCGTATGTAACCCTCCCGAAACATTTGACGTGAATAACGATGCACCATAAATGTATAAAATATATTATATATAGGTAGGTATATAAATACACAAGTTTAGCTCACTTCAAGTAATAGGATCAAAGATCAGTGTTCATGTCATTTCGATGGATATGTAAAGAAGATGTTGACATTCCTCCTTGAATTATTCTTACATCCAATATAACAGTTTACCATTTTCTGTTTATAAAATATAACAGAAGAAACACGTGAGAGTCTGTGACGCGTGGGCGGGAACTGACATACAGTAAAACCCGCTTAAATACGATTCTCAAGGGGATGGGCGCAAAAATCGTCTGAAGCGGGAAATTGTCTTAAGCGGGAAGAAATACAAAGTACACACTTAAAACTCTGTTTATTGTATTTCTCTGGCGACAGCTCTGATGCCAGACTATTTGTCTGGCATCAGTTTGAAGAACAACCCAAACTCGTCAGCATTGAATGTGTCTCGAAGAGCTTTGTAATCTTTAATCCGAGTTGGAAGGACCGTTTGTTCCAGGTATCGGCGTCTTCTTCGTTGACAGATTCGATCCGATTCGCCAGAAATTTGGCGGTACACGATACCATTGCGAGATTTAAATCGGTCGATCCATCTGCTCGGGCCTGAGAAGTCAGTGATTTGCAATGTTTGTGTAAATTGTATGAGCCTTTTCTGTCAGTATAGGATTGGTATAGGACCACTGAGCGAGCGCGTGGTGCAGATCGTATTATGCGGGAAGGAAGGTGTGGATCTAAGCTTACGATGGCTTCACCGAACATATCCGGGCCCATCGGCAGTAGAGGAGGGTATTAATCGAGGCCGGGACTAGCGAGTGGCCACTCTAAATTTCCCGCGCATGCTTCACGTTTCGGCTCGCATCAAGCCCTCGTCAGCTAGTCTGCGTTGACTAGGACGCGGGGAAACCACCAGTCCCGCTCTCGACATCCCTCTCTCTACCTATCCATATTCTGTAGGATGCTTCCAGTGACGTTTTCGAAGCTCTCTCCATATATGAGCTTAGCGTCGATCTTTGGAGCCCTAGATTCTTGAAGAGACTGTAGAGCGACTTCGCTGGTAGTCCTCTTGCTCCGACTTCCACAGCGAAGAGATCAGTCTTGAATCCGTTTCTCACAATCCGGTCTACTAAGTTGCAGTACTTGTTAAGCTTGATGTTGTGGTCCTTCGGTATGTTACTTTCCCATGGAACTGTAAGTTCAACAAGTACTACATGCTTTGTCGCTTTTGAGAATATGAGTATATCCGGCCTTAATGCTGTGGTACAGATTTCCGAAGGCATTTGGTAATGCTTCTCATGTGTGTCCATCAACAATTCCCAATCCTTTGCTGCTCCCAAAATTGAAGAAGGTTTAGTCCTATCTTTGGGCAGCTTATTGGCTCCAGGTTTCACAAAGTTGACCTTCTGGAAGCCGCTACTGGTTTGCCCTTTCCTGGTCCGTGCAATTGACAGGTTGATGGCCTCTCTGATGATTTGGAGGACTTTATCATGCCGGTAGGAATACTGGCCTCGCTCAAGTAGTATTTTGCATCCGCATAACAAATGTTTGGCCGTTCCTACGAACTCCTTACATGACGGGCATAGTCTATTTGTAGATTTCCCCCATCTAACTAGGTTACTCGGGTCGGGGAGAGTAAGCTGGAATGCATTTAAGTAGAACTTAAGCAGCTCAGGGGACCAGTTGTATATTATGGATTTCCACTTCAATGCAGGAGGGATGCAGAAGTCACCCACTGTTAGCCAATCATTCTGCATTTCTAGGTTTAAGGCGTGAAGTTTGAAGCCTTGTTCCATGTCCTCCTGAGCAAAACCTTTCAGTATTTCTTTATCAGACTTTGCTGTTTCTATGCCCAATCCAGATCTATTGGTGCGTGTACCAACTTGGAATGATTTGTAGAAGTCGAGTCTCGATTCCAGTTCATCTGATAGTGATGTGTTGGGTAAGGCTTGAATAGCGCTATCATTGGAGTCTTTGAGTATACATCGTTTGGCTATTCTCGCCTTTTGATAAAATATCGACGGTTTCTTAATGTTCAGTCCAAAGTTATTGTGAGATCTGTATAGCGTTGACCAGTCAGCCGGGTGAGCCAGTCCAAACCATGATTTCAGGAATCTGGTCACATACGAGTCTAATTTAGTCAGGTTTTGCTTTGTGAAGTCGTAGACGAGAAATGGCCATGAAAGTTTTGATGTCAGGTAGTTATCGTAAATCCATGCCTTTTGTGTACCCAGGAGGGGAAGATTGTCAGTTTGGCGGAGGCTCTCTTCGAAAAGTTGGACAAATCATCAGTAGGATGCTCCTTTCCTCTGCTGGTGATCCTTTTGCCCAAGAATTTAAAAGGAGCTTCATCAGCCACGGTTGCGATTTGTTTTCCGGCTACTGTCAGACCTGGATTGCTCGAGGTAAACTTTGAACCTTTCCTGGTTAAGCTCAAACAGTAGCACTTCGCTGGTTTTATCTTCATCCCTTTAGTCCATTCACAATAGTCATCTACCACCTTAAGAAGCGCCTGATTTTGTTTTGGATTGCGGGTTAACAGCGTAATATCATCCGCAAATGCCAGGATGGCCGCCATATATGTGTCTCCATATTTGAACCTGTATCCCCATTTGTTTTCTTTTACGACAAGCGTATCAATTAGAATGTTGATAACAATGTTAAATGTAACAGGAGTGAGGCAGCAACCCTGGAAAAGTCCTATGCCGTAACGAATTTCCGGTATCTTCTCCGTTTCGCCTTTTACTTGTATTACAAAGGAAAGTTTTTTGTAGTAGGAGGCTATTATATTACAGATCAGAGGTGGCACATTATACCACTCTAGCGCCTTTAATAGTAACTCATGGCGCACCGAACCGAAGGCGTTTTCAAAGTCTAACCACGTGGCAGTTAATTGTCTCTCATTCTTCCTTGCATCTCTAAGACATTCAGTCAGCAAAGAATTATGTTCGAGACACCCTGCAACTCTTGGGAGAAAACCTTTCTGGTACTTCTTTGGTAAGTAGTCGTTGGTACACATGTGTTTGAGTAGTCTGGCCTGTATAATGGAGAAGAATATTTTCGAAATTGTGTTCGTAAGGGCTATAGGTCTAATATCCTTAGGGATCAGTAACTTCCTTCTTTTTTGGTAGAAGAACAAACACGGCTTTACCAAGACAGTCTGGCACTTCTCTGTTCGTCCAAATTCTTTTGTAGATGTTCAACATATTTTTCCGCACTGATGGACATTTTTTGTAAGTATATGATGTATGGTATGCCATCGGGTCCCGGGGCGGAACTATTTGGTTTCCTTTTTATGTGGTATTCCAGCTCTTCCATCGTCGGTGAATCAGCATCAAATGCTAGAGCAGGTTCTTTGGGTTTTGGAGCTGGTGGATCCCTGTAAGTTATATCTGCCTCCGGGGTGGAATATGTGGATTTAAAGTAGTTGAACATCTCGTCCGTACTTAACTAGTGGTGATCCTAATATATTAGTAATAGGTATGGAGACTATAATCCTTAAAGGTCGATGCGTATCATAATACCGTTACAAGAATATATTAGGTAGCGCAAATAATAGGGTAATCTTCCGTCCTCCGCATCGGCCTGAGGGATGACTGGACGACTGACTGGCTATTATCGCATACTCTGCCGCCTTCTCTGTCTTGTGTGCTTTAATAGCGATTGTTTGTCTCACGCTTAAAACTAACAAACCATTCTTGCCTCTACTGATGGAAATGAATCTTATTCCTTTGCAATATAACACATATTACATTGTTCTGTACGTTCTTGTATTGTACGAGTGCGTATTGCAACCAGATGTTTTCGTAATAAACAACAAACAACCATTGTTTGGCTTAACAACCTAATATTTACTTTACTGATGGAAAATGAACCTTAGTGGTTGGTAATATAATACACATTACATTGTTATTGTACATATTCTTCGTATCATATTCTCAGTATTAGCCTGGTATCTCATCCTATTATTATTGTATGTATTGGTTTTTCGGTGTTTCATCTCTGATTTATTAGTTAAGTTAGTCAGTCAGTCACCCACCAGGCACGGAATGAAATATCGTAATATCATTATGTGGTAAAGAATTTTCGGTTTAATGTTTTCGATCTCTTAAGTCTTAACGCTCCGCTAATATTTTATTTTATTTTAATTTATTGAGTTTAGTTTACATAGTTTTTTAATATATTTTCATTCATAATGAAACGTGCTCGATCCAGTGAAGTGTGGACTTATTTTGATGTGGAGTCTGAAGCGGAGAAAAGTGCTTCATGTACAATATGTAAAACCAAACTTTCGTTTAAGACTACAGTATCGAATTTGAAGAAGCATCTGAAGACGAAACACCTAGGTATTATACCTACTGATGCCAGACAGTCAACTGTAGAAGCGCAGACAGCTCGCACAGGTATGTACATTCATATTGATTAAAAAAAAAGAATAAAATGAATTTAATATTGTTTCGTATTATGGAATGAAAATTTATTAGTACATAGTTCAAATTTTTTGCAGCCAACCTTTTGGACAAGTAAGGTCCTAGACACATGACATCAATCTTTTAAATGTAAATATTTACTTAGAAAATATCTTTATTCAACAGGACAAGCGCAGATAAGAGAAGCTACCATCTCCAATGGGGCTGTTCCAAGCAGCTCCACTGAAACTCAGCCACAGCCACTCTTCAGCTCTGCTGGGCCATCGCTTCCCTCATCATCAGTGCAGACACAGTCAACAGTCTCATCAGCCCTGCCATTAGCACCAGTACCCACATTACCAGCAAGAGAACTTCAGGCCACTATGTCAAGGTACCTACCCAAAAAATTGACACCAGCCCAGAGAAAAGAAATTGACGACAAATTATTGGGCCTCTTCTACTTCGACTTTCAGCCCTTCACCATCGTGGAAGACAAGGGCTTTCGAGGGTACTCTAAGGCAATGAATCCTGCATACTCACTACCTACAAGGAGTCATGCTTCAAAGACAATGCTTACAGCTAAGTACCTCATGTGCTATAATGAGGTGAAAGAGAGGCTTGAAAAGGGTGTAAAATCTGTGTGCTTAACAACAGACTGCTGGTCATCTTCTGCGCAAGACAGTTATATGGCAGTAACGGCGCATTATTTTGACTCAGACTACAACTTACAGACTGTCTTACTGGAATGTGCCAATTTTCTGGGTTCTCATACGACTGACAATTTAGCAGCAGAGCTGAAACGTGTGATCGATGAATGGAATCTTTCCAAAAGTGTTGCATTGATAGTGGCGGACAATGCAAAAAATATACAAAACGCCATTCGTGATCTGAACTTCAAACAATTTGGGTGTTTTGCACACACCATAAATTTGACTGCGCGCACTGCTTTAGAGATACAAGAAGTGAAGGACATACTAGAGCCAATAAAAAAGATTGTTACTTATTTTAAACACAGTAATCAGGCGACAGAAAAATTATTAAAATACCAACTGCAGAATGAAGTCGCCCAACCCAAGCGTGTAAAGCAAGATGTTTCCACACGGTGGAACTCCACCTACTTCATGTTGGAAAGGTTCGTGGCTCTCGAAGACGCATTACGGAGCACTATTGGATTGCTCGATAAAGATTTGCCCGTTTTATCTCCAGAGGAGTGGAAGTTCTGCAGAGACCTGTGCATGGTCTTGAGACCCCTGTACGAAGTAACTAATGAAATGAGCGGCGAAAGTTACGTGACAGGGAGCCTGGTGATCGTATACACAAGAAGTCTCATCAACATGTATAAAAATAAAATACCAGCGAAGGCGCAATCATACCATCCGACTATACTTGACGTGGTAAAACGCATCGAGACGGGGTTGACTAGCCGGATGGCCAATATAGAGTACAGCGGTACTTTCTCTGTTTGCACTTTCATGGACCCACGTTATAAAATGCATTTCTTCCGGGAAGCAACCGCAGCAGAATGCGCCAAGAAGAAGGTCACTGAACTTGCAACTGCCGTGATAACAAAAAGAACCGCTTCTGTGCCACAATCCTCGACCACAGCTCCTCAAAGAAATATGGAAGAACATTTTTCGGTCTTAGACGATATTAATGATATCATATCAGAAATACAGCCAATAACATCGCCTCACGCAGTCGCAATTGCTGAAGTGCAACGGTATTTTAATGACCAAATGTTACCGAGGTCAGGAAATCCTAATCAGTGGTGGAATAATCACAAATTTGTTTACCCGACACTGTCGGAAATCTACCTGACCCACTGCTGCATTCTAGCAACATCAGTTCCTTGCGAGAGAATGTTCTCCAAAACTGGACAAATAATATCCGATAGAAGGACTAGGCTTACATGCAGGAAGGTTAAGCAAATAATGTTCCTCAATATAAATTCTAAATAAGTATAAATATTTCATTCTCGATTGCACTTGCATTTTTCCTAGTAGGTATATAGAATACTCCTAATACATAATTTTTCATTACCTCTAATGTTCCTCAATTTAAAAATTATGAATAAGTATTAATTTTTTTGTTTTCCATTTCACTTGCATTTTTTCCTGGTACCTAGTTATTTCTTAATAAATGTTTTCATTATGTCTAAATTATTGCACCTGTCTTATTTATTTACCTTCTTGCCCCTTTCTTTGCTTGCTGGGGGCTCATATTTACACATACTGTGACGTGTGTGAGTCAGCGAGTAGACTAGACATCATTATTAGGTGAATGGATTCATAAATAATAGGTATACTGCCAGACAGAAGGCGCGCCAACCATGCCTATCATTCTGGTAGATTCGATATTAGCTAATATCTGGTAATAGGTATGATACCCTAATACCACAAAACTATTATATCGATAATAGGGAATATTGCAAAGTAACAGGATCAATACACCACTATACTTAACCTAATTGCACCCTGCTGTTCCTTATTATACCGCGCGGCTCGTAACTTGGCCTCTGTGCGAGAGGGACGACGTTATACGCATGCGATCGTTGGTATAACGCTGTCCCGCTCGCACAGCGGCCAAGTTACGTGCCGGGCACTCTAACCGGGATCCTATTAAGGGGTTTTACTGTAGTATATCAGTAATCTGTGGGCACTGCGGTGATTAATAACCGGGATCGTATTATGGGGTCTTACTGTAGTATATCAGTAATCTGTGGGCACTGCGGTGGTTAATATAAAGAAGATGCGTCGCTATAATGTTGAGGCGGTTGTATTTCCGAAAATGTGACGCATGATGAGCAAATTCCATAGAGAGACTTTGTACACGGAACGGCTCGTCTTTCGGCAGACTTCGGCTCGAAGGAAAGTGTGGTATAGAGCGTTCCAACTAAATCTGCTAATGTAAATAGTTTGTGTTTTCCGACCAGTTCAGTGTAGCCGGCACGATCAAAGGGGGAAGCACTGACATGGCACCTAGTTCACCCGGTGTTATGGGCTGACATCACGGACGTTGTGGGTGATGTAGCCAACCGTGTCAGTTTCCATAAAAAAAAAAAAAAATCTTCCCTTCGCCGTTATGTTGGCTCCACTGCCAGTGTCACTGTCAGTGCTTAAATTCCTGTTGCCAGATTATGAAGATTATATTACCTAATAATGTAATAGGTATTTACCGTATAATAAATACGGTAAATACTGATAATTACGGGTAAATCTGTACACATAGCAACCCTCAACGCTGTTTTGACAGATAGACAGTGGAGCCAACATAACGGCGAAGGGAAGATTTATAGGAAACGGAAAGACATATATATTGGTAATCTGTGACGCTCTCTAGGTATGGCGGTATGGTATGTATGAGTGATGTTTTGGTGGTTTAAAAAAAAAATCTATAAAGAAGATGGATGCGTCGCTACGGAACCCTAACATAATGATATAGGCGGTGCATGTCGTTTTTGTTACGTTTCGTTTCGAGCCGAGTGTTCACGAAAGGAGCCAAGGGAGCCAGGAAGTCTTTCAGGTGTCAAACCCGGTGATGTGGTTATATCCTCTTTGCCGGTGATGGCGATGGCGGCTTGGCAGCAGCTCTACGTAGAATAGTTATTTATTATCTTATCAATAATATCGTTATTCTTTGCTATCGTGTTCTTTTGCTAAAGTGTTGTAGCCAAATAAATAAAGCAGGCAAACGTTCTTTCAACGAAAGCTAAAAGAACAGCTGTTACTGTATAGATATTTAATGTCGTCGTTCGTCGACACTTGAAGATAGCTAAATAATAATTTGAAGTATTAGTAAGTATGGCTTTTCATATTTATCGAATTTCATAAAAACATTATTCAAATGTTTGAAATTTCTCAAATTATTTAAATCTGTATTTATGAACTGAATGAAAGGCAGGATGCAATTGATGAATAAAAGCACCTTTGGGTCTCAGTCAGCCAACGTTTATGCATCCACTGCTTGACATCGGCTCTCCAATTTTTCTCCCCTTTTCCCGGCCTTCAGATCTGAACCACTGATAGCCTTAGACGTACTTAATGTCGATGTCCCACTTGCCGGGTAGTCTTCCCACACTCATTTCTCTGTTCACGGCCACCTCGTCGGCTGACGTGCCTGCCCCACTGCCATATGTAGCTTAGTCACCCAGTGTCCACTTGATAACTGGTGTGCTGGCAGATTGCTCGCTACACACCATATCGCAAGCAATATTCCAAGCACAGCTCGCTGGGCCCTTTGTGTCTATTAGTGCGCTGTTATGTATATTTCCTTTATCATATAAGTACGTACTCCACCTATATATGTATATATTATAGGAATTTGGGTACTGTGTTAAGCTACAACTATTTTTAAGGTATATTTTACTAGCATGCACCCGTGCCGCGACTTTAAGCCCAATTTACATTTGAGTGCGTAGTGCCTTGTGAGTGACTGTTTACACCTTCTTCCAGTCAGGTGTGATAAATTCGTCAAGATAGGCCACGGCGCGAACTACGTCCATTCTGGGCGTCAACCCGCCATTCCACTAATGAACATGACTGATTTGACCCTTTACACTAATAATAATTATTATTATCCATCAGCAACTTGCCTTGAAATTCAACCTTGTCGGCTCGGAGGTGCCTTACTACAAGTATAACCCACAGCCAGTTCTCGAAAATACTCACATCACACTCTACTGGGTCTGTTGTGGGATTATTATCACTGATAGGACTATTATGGCGAATAGACCTGAAATAGTGATCATCGACCGGGAGACGCGACGCGCAACGCTCGTCAACATGACGGGGCCGCCTGACGAGAACCTTGTGGAGGCAGAAAAAGACAAGATGTTGAAATACATCGACCTGTCTCACGAGGTTACAGACATGTGGCCCGTAGATTCGACGACCGTGAATTGTGCCCGTAGTCGTGTCTATAGACTGATAGTGAAGAGCCTCGATCATCATCATCTCAAAAGGCTCTCGGTGGACGGTTGGATCAAGGGCCAAATGCAGAAGGCGGTCTTGCTCGACACCGCTCGAATCGTCCGGAGAATTCTCTCTCTCGGGTCCGACCACCGGTAGCTTGGGCTCGCTCTGCCGCCGATGGCAAATCCGCTTCTTTTCTATATTCATTTTGTATATAGCTATTTAATGTAAATAATTTTGCATAGAATTAATGTAGGAAAAAATGTGTAAATAAATGTATATAATTAT
Source organism: Nematopogon swammerdamellus (assembly GCA_946902875.1). NCBI lineage: Eukaryota > Metazoa > Arthropoda > Insecta > Lepidoptera > Adelidae > Nematopogon > Nematopogon swammerdamellus. Next base: position 10,541,040 of record OX336337.1, read on the forward strand.
AATAAATAACGGAGTGGCTCACTAACCACAAAAATAGTAACTGATTTTATTTGCCTCCTTAATAGAAAAGGGTGAGTAGAATTAATCACTAAAACGACTTTAGCTTTAGTTCGAAACAGAACTTGCTGTTTAATCTATGTTGGAAACATAAGGTAGGTTACACACAAATATACCTATACAATCATTGATATCTATTTTATAGATTGGCCCATCCCATACATCACTCCCGAACAAATATGTTCTCGACGAGAACCGCATATAATGCAGATTTCACGGACAGCCGCTTCATACGGCGTGTGCGGCGCGTGTTGAACGCACGCATGTCTGTATCGAGTCGGTGACGCGTGTGTGCAGCATGCCCGGTTGCTGTTATAAAGAGTGACAGTGACAAACGTTGTTGTTTGTTTCGCCTGAGCATGTTACGGCGTTTTAAGAAGCCATGCTGTCACGGATAGGATCGTGTGACGGTGCGGTGGTATCGCGTTCTCGTTCTCGCTTGCCTGCTGGTGATGGGAGTGGGCGGAAAGACGGCAAATGTGCCGCATGACGTCTTTCTCGCTCGTTCTTGTCATCTGTGGGCGGGTGGGGGCGAGCGCGCGATAGTATCGTCGTAGGGATCGTGTCACGTATCACAATACTGCGTGTGTGTGCACGCACACTTGTACCGACGTCTAGCACAGGTTGCATCGTACGACGTTCGATCTATAAAATATATGTCGATGTATACAATGCTTAAATGCTTAATGATGAGTATTTTTTTTTTCGTTTTCAGCCAGATTGAAAATAAAGAGTTTGGTGAAAATGCTGACTAAGCTACAGGAAGTGCCCGCACTGTCCAAGGAGTACGTGAGGATAAGAAATCCCGAAGAGCTGTTGTCTAAAATAAACCAGCTGATCTCAGGCGGCAGCAGCAAGTTGCAAATAGTTACCGACTTCGACTACACTCTCACCAGGCAGAACATGGACAATGGAAAGAAAGTCCTTAGCAGCTTTGGTGAGTTTGAGTTTTGTGTCACAATATTATTGAGACAGTTGATTCTTACCGCAGTATTTGCGAGCAATGGCCTCAAAAAAAAATGTTTATCTTCAAAAGGCCTAAGGACCTTAACATCTTTCTGAACACCTTCCTAATCAAATTGATTGCAACTCTTCCTTAGGAAATAATAAATAGTGGACTCAAATCTTAGATCTTAAAATATATTCAATATAATACAAATCAATCGTACTAATAATAAATCTGGGGGTAAGTTACTTTGTTTTATGAGATACTAGCTTTTGCCCGCGGCTTCGCTCGCGTGAAATTCGTATTTCAAAGAAAGCAAGTAAGTAACTAAGGCCGATCTGCGTTAAGTAAGGTAAACGATAAACCTTCTCAACTAAAGTAAGTAACTAACGGCGAGGCTTCAGGCTGAGCTGCATTCTGGAAGACAATAAACCTTCTCGAAGAAAGTAAGTAACTAAGGGCGAGGCCGAAGGCCGAGCTGCGTTCAGGAAGACGATAAACCCACTCAAAGAAAGTAAGTGATTGAGGGCGAGGCCGAAGGCCGAGCTGCGTACAGCAAGACTATAAAGCTTCTTGAAGAAAGTAAGTCACTGATGGGGAGGCCGAAGGCCGAGCTGCGTTCAGGAAGACGATAATCTTTTCGAAGAAGTAAGTAACAGAGGGCGAGGCCGAAGGCCGAGCTGCGTTCAGGAAGACCATAAACCTTCTCGAGGAAATTAAGTAATTCAGGGCGAGGCCGAAGGGCGAGCTGCGTTCAGGAAGACGATAAACCTACTCAAAGAAAGTAAGTAATTGAGGGCGAGGCCGAAGGCCGAGCTGCGTACAGCAAGACTATAAACCTTCTTGAATAAAGTAAGACACTGAGGGCGAGGCCGGAGGCCGAGCTGCGCTCAGGAAGACGATAACCTTTTCGAAGAAAGTAAGTAACAGAGGGCGAGGCCGAAGGCCGAGCTGCGTTCAGGAAGACCATAAACCTTCTCGAAGAAAGTAAGTAACTAAGGGCGAGGCCGAAGGCCGAGCTGCGTTCAGGAAGACCATAAACCTTCTCGAAGAAATTAAGTAATTGAGGGCGAGGCCGAAGGCCGAGCTTCGTTCAGGAAGACTATAAACCGTCTTGAAGAAAGTAAGTAACTATCGCTCATAGTTACTTACTGTCATCGAGAAGGTTTAGTGTCTTCCAGAATACGGCTTGGCCTTTGGCCACACCCTTAGTTACTTACTTTCTTCGAGAAGGATTAGTCTTCCTGAACGCAGCTCGACCTTAGGCCTCGCCCTCAGTTACTTACTTTCTTCGAGAACTTGTTCGAGAAGGTTGAAGGTCTTCCTGAACGCAGCTCGGCCTTCGGCCTCGCCCTTTGTTCCTTTTTTTCTTCGAAAAGGTTTAACCTCTTCCTGAACGCAGCTCGGCCTTAGGCCTCGCCTTTAGTATGTTACTTACTTTCTTTGAGAATGTTTATTGTTTTTATCTGAATCCAGTTCGCCCTCCGGTCCCGGCCTAAGTTACTTAGTTTCTTCATTTGAAATACGAATTTCACGCGAGCGAATCCGCGGGAAAAAGCTATCGATATTAAAATAAGAAAATTCAATTAAAATAAATCAAATACTTTAGATACCTACCTAACTAAGTGTAATACTCCACATATTAGCATAACCGGGACTGAATTTTATTTAGCCTATCCTGTGTCTCGTTAGCTAAGTGTGCGTGTAGTAATTTTAATAGAATTTAGATTATCGGCTTAAATTTTATGGAGGAAATTCATACAAACATATTCGCCTCGCCCCGCTGCCCCCCGCTGAGAAGCGCAGCGCTTCTCTCAAGACATTCTCATCATCGTAACTTTTAAACTATTTGTCCAAATTACTTAGTTTAACAGCCAAAGTTTATCTACTTTAAATACCAGAAGCGATAAAAGTATGTATTTTCATAAGAATTAATTCAAAACTATAAAATGTGCATTGTAAATACAGTATCCAATTTAAATGTATTTTTGGTTCACTATTTTGGCTATAGTGGCTTCCACATAAAAGGTAGATATATGCTGTCGCGGACTTTTTCAAACAACCTCACCATACACTACCTTCGTGTAACTCTAACGGTTTATGCAGCGCACGCCGAGATAGCTCTCAGAAGGCAGGATTTTTTCCGACTTACTTGACATTTATCGATATTTGGGCAAATTTACACAATGTCTTTATAAATTATAGCCTTTTTGATGTATAAGCTATAGTACTGTAAAGGCTCATCAAATTCTGTTCAGTAGTTTTTGCGTGAAAGAGGAATATAGTGCGGCTGCTCGGTCGGTTCGCTGTTGAGTTTATAGGCCGCGCCGCCCCCGCGCCGCTGCCTCCGCGCCGCCGCGCCGCCAACTTGCCGCTCGCCCGGTAAATACCTATGTATAGTACTAAGGCGCGCGGATTGAACATATCGGTTTGTATGGGAGCCACATCTTAGCGTAACCGGAACTGAATTTTATGTAGCCTATCCTGTGTCCCATATAGTTAAATGTGCTTGTACAAAGTTTCATCGAATTCGGATGATCCGTTTAAGAGTTATGGCGGAACATACATACATACATACAGAAAAGATTTCTAAAAATCGTCAATTTAGCTTTAGTATCATACATAGAGGCTACAAACTCAATATTTCCTAAAACAAAGTAACTTACCCCATGACCACCCCTTACAGATTTATTATTAGTATTGATATTGATTGATTGCGTTTGTAGATTATTATGTATCATACTAAAACTAAATTGACGACTTGTAGAAATATTTTCTGTATGTATGTATGTATGTATGTTCCTCCATAACTCTTAAACAGATCATCCGAATTCGATGATGTACAGGGACATCTAACTACACGGGACACAGGATAGGCTAAATAAAATTCACTTCCGGTTACGCAAAGATGTGGCTATCATACAAACCGAATTGTTCCGCGCGCTGAAATAAAGGTACAGTAGCGGGCTTACTTATTTTCTTCTTTTTAAATAGAAGTTTCACGCGAGCGAAGCCGCGGGAAAAAGCTAGTATTGAATAAGAATACTGACAGGCCCACAGACAAAAGTGTTTGCCAATAAAAATTAAATTCTTCATAAATGTGAACATTGTTTCAGGTATGTTTAGCACATGTCCGTCCGTCCCACAAAAATACAAAACAGAGGATGAGCGACTATGCGATTACTATAAACCCATCGAAGTAGATCCCACCATCTCAAAAGAGGAGAAGACCAAACATATGGTCGAGTGGTATATTGCAGCAAACAAATTGTTAAAGTATGTATATAAAATGATGTGCTAGTTTATATCTCAACAGTGCTTATGGAAGTACAAGTAGTGAGATAATTTATCTGCATACCGTTTATTAAGACATGTCTTATCTTTGAGCCCAGCTCAAGGCAATACACGTTACATAAGCTGACTTGTCGTGTGACGGAAGTTCTTTATATTCAACCACATTGACAATTAAACTGAATGCAATTTAAAATGTCCTACCGATTTTCTATCAAGTAAGTAGGCATTAGGAAGAGTCTTCCCTCGCAAACTTATAATTTTAGTATTGGCATCAAATTAGTAAAATGATATGGCACAAATAGTACAATTAATGGATTTTTCTATGCTATAGGGCAGGTTAGCCAAAGTGTCGCCCGCCTGAAGTAACTGACTGAAGGTATAATGTTTGGAAGAACTTCGTTTTTTCACTGGCCACAATGCCAGTCTAGGACACGGTTACTCCAATGATCGTCGTCTCACGGGCTGACGTGCCCAGTCCACTGTGACTTGAACTTAGCCACCTAGTGTTCAATATCGACTACTTTGGTGCTCATTGTTGCACATGATATCGCATAGCAGTCGAGGAAGAAATGAAGAAATGTGAATTATTTAAAGGCTTATTTTAAGGCAAGGGCATCCAGTGATAATATAGGTAACAGTTTACTGGAAATTATTGTCAAATTATAAGGTCCCAATTATTCAACAAGTAGCGATGTATCTGATGGCGATATTACATGGTTCAACCAAATTGATTCAATGCTGTTGAAAGGAGCAGAAGTGAAAGCTATTGCTGTTTACACATAAACTGAAAAGTTAACCATTCAAAGCACATTGCTCAAGAAGATGTCTTCGCACGAGGTAGTACACAATATCTACATGCACTGGCGGACTAAGACTTTTTGAGGCCCGGGGCGATCTTTAAATTTGGGCCCACTGGCGCCCTCCTCAAATTCTAATCAATATTTTTACCACGTTACAAACAGATTTACAAGTGAAAAACAAGTAATTAAAAGTCATAGCCACTAATAGCCAATAAACATTGGTACCTAAATAAAAAATCGAGAACATTTTTACGGGGAGCATTTTTATCGTAGCATGACGTCGTTCCACCTGGCAGTAACTTCTTCTTTGTCTTGATAGAGGTAACGTGCAAGATTTCTTGTCATAAGGTATCTTGTATGGTTAAAAGAGACGGAGGAACTAAATGAAGATCGTTCGAAATGACTAAAAATAAAGTGTTTTCCGGCCGCGCGAGTATAGTAGAAACTACCCAAAGCGAAGCAAGGACATGGCACCACTGAATTAGGGCACTCCTAGGACTTAGGGCACTAGGGCTTACAATTGTGGTTGTAACTGTACCTAGCCAACTTGACACGTTTTATAAAGAAAAACCGCCAAACGCGAGTCAGATCGCTCACCGAGGATTGCATACCACTTGTATACGTGTTTTCCAAAATTGTGTTTATAATAACAAAACGCCTAAATTAAAACTACAGCAATGGTTTGACTATCATGCTATTGTTTCTTGTGGTTAAAATATTAAAAAACCTGCAGCTTCCCTATTATCTATTTCTTAAATGTACTAACCATGTAATCAATTATATATAATCAATACTGGGGTTTTTTAAAAGGGGCGTGAAAAGGCTCCTGTCAGACCGGCATGGCATTCGCAATACCTACTTGTAGGTGAAAAGATGCCACATGGCGTGCTATCCATAAAAAAATCTAAAGTTTAGCTGGACTTACCACGGATGCGAACCAATCGGTTCTGCAGATCTTTCCTCCACAGAACTGGTAAACTCTGGAACGCTCTCCCTGCCCACATATTTCCCCCCAAGTATAGTCTCGGGTCCTTCAAGAGAGGCGAGAATAGGCACCTGTCAGGCCGGCATGGCATTCGCACTCCCCGCGTACGACCGAATGTCCATGGGCGTCGGTAGACACCTTATGGGTGGCTCGCAGCCACATGTCGCGCTTATATATTAAAAAGAAGCTTTAGAAACATGAGAACCAGCGGTAGTTTTTGTAAATTTTTTTAGCTACAAGTATCATTAAGACCGCACAGACTTTAAAATTGTAAATAATTTTTATTTAGAATCCTTAGTACCTAAAATAAAGGTCACATAACACAGAGCTTCCTTGTTCAAGAGGTAACACGAATTCGCCTAGGACAATCGTTTAGGAATTTAAATAAAATCAATACTAGCAAAAAGTGCACAGCGTGCTATACATTTCAGACTAATTAAGACAACCTACATGCGTGTGGTGGCGTCCCTTGGGAGAGGCCTATGTCCAGCAGTGGACCGATACAGGCTGATGATGATGATGATGATGATGACCTGCAATACTACTGCCGAATGCGAACACCTGAAGAACGAACTCGCGCACTTAACACCACTATAGGGAAAAGCAATCAGTCATATGTTCGACTTAATCTACGACATCCGTCTCGCAAGAACAAAATTTTTTATTTTTTTTTCTATGCCAAACCGGGGCCCCCCCTAGGTGTGGGCCCGGGGCGGACCCACAATGTTTCACTTTTATGTTTACACTATTCAATTTCGTTGCTTCAACCAAATTGGAAGGCAGAAGTGAACCGTGTAATATCACCATCACATTGTTCTTCTGGTCAACCTATCTCTGTGAATTAGATTTTTGAAACTTGAATGAAACAAGACACCGATCACATTTGACAGATGAACACCTAATTTTTAGTATGCGAGACTCCTTTAGCTACTACAGTAATTAGTTCATAATCATCATCATCAGCCTGTATCGGTCCACAGCTGCACATAGACCGCTCCCAAGGCACGCCAGCACACGCGGTCTTCCGCTTTTCATCCATCCACTCCCCGCTACCTTTCTTATGTAGTTTGTCTGTCCACCTAGTGGTAACCCACGCTATGCTTGCTTGTGTGTGGCCTACATTCGAGTCCCAGTCTGTCCGTTGTAATTGGTTAATTTGAAAAAAATTAAGGCAAAAAGAAAAATATTTTAAGTTCAACAGTTTTATTATACTTACAATAAAATTTATAATGTATTAAAAGCTAGAAAATTTGGTCGCCAATATCAGACTAATATAAAATTGTGGGCGCACGTACGAGTAAGAATATAATTTTTTTCTAATTTTGCAGAGACATCAAGTTCCCTAGAAAGGAGCTAATGGACATTGCCCTGGAGATGATAGACTGCTTCAGGTAACCTCGCACATAATGTGACAAAATAATAAGTTTTTTATTTAATAGTTCGTATTTCAGTGTAGCCGGCACAACTAAAGTTAAGCACTGATATGACAGCTAGTTCACGAAGGTGTTATGGTGTGACATGAAGGGTGTAGTTAGGTGGTGTACCCAACAACCATTTCAGGTTCCATATAGGTACATCACATATTACTCCATTTATTCAAGTTCTTAACTTGGGTAAATGACAAGCACAATACGAACCACTAAGGAACGATCAAGCAGCAAGCCATTGCCGTTTATACAGCTTGCAATTGCTGTTTATATACCTAGCTTCCCTACATATTATAAGATTCAAAGTCTGATGTTTGTGTGTATCTACCGTGTGTAGTTTTTGCCTATGTAATATGACATATCTCCGCCATTATAGGCTATATAGCATGACACCATTACTAACCCTTGAAGTTCCCACTTGTTAAATATGCTTTAACCTTTGGCTTCCATGCCATTTTCGCCGCGTGTAATTTCGCCGCACGTAAACTCAAATAGGTATTTCGTAAAATAATGATGTCAGAGCAATAAACCCTATTTAAACTTAATTCCAATGAAATAATACACAACCTATGTAAAACAAGGTGAGATTCACTTATTTCGAAACACACGCTCGACATTTATTCAGAATTTTTTCTGACCTAAAATTGACAATTCGAATACACTTAAATATATAATTGAGACCACAAACATAATATTATTACAAATTTGGAACTTGACTCCAATTCACAAATAAATATAGAAAACCACGGAACCTTCAGTCAAAAATGACAAGCTGTCAGAATATATTTTTTTCTGTTTGAGTGTTGAATTCTTTGTATGTGTCTTTCATGTCAATGGAAAGGCCTTTTAATCCGTAGACAGAAAAAATTGTGCTGGACTCCGCACTTCATACTTCAACTATTACTAAAATGAGACACCGCTGCTATGGTAGTGTGCGTATCGCGTGATACAGGACCGACCGTCTTCAAGAGATCGCAGCGATATTGTAACCCCGTATCACTTGCTTGTACGCTCCACGCAAACATTTGCGTGTTCCAAAACAACTGAATGGCGCCGCGCGTAGTCTAGTAATTTTGAATTTTTAATGAAAAATAAAAACTTGTTATTTTCTTTAACCACAAAAACATTAATTTTGAATAGAAATGCATGCAAAAACGATACGGGCTGTCCCTACATGGTCCCTATTAGGTTATGGTTAATTTATAGGAGCGTAATGTAATGAATGACGCATCCTCTCTCAAATAAACCAAAAAAAATTCAAACCACCATACTGAGAGTTATTACAGTATTAAGGATGCATTAACTGACCGTAATTTTATCTAAGAGTCTGACTACTATTTTTCCCACTAACAAATTTTGGCAATTGGATACACTTTGTATCATTAGATTTTTAATATGACTTATTACATTTCTTTGTAATAAACGTAAACTAATTGTTTTTTATTTGACTTGATACATGAAGTACTTATCAAAATTGTCGATGGCACTATACACCAGATATAGGTAATTTGAATACGCAGTGTGGTCAGACTCTTGAGTATTCATGTTTATGCTGTAAATATTAATGTTCCTGTGAGCGGTAGTGTGGGTTAATTATTGGAAATTACTTTAATTTCATTTCATTTCATTTATTCATTTCCGTCTTGGGTACTATAGGTACAGCAAGGGACTAATAATTTTAGCCTAAGCAATAATATACCTAAAACATTATAAAAATACAGGAAAAAAAAAACAGTTTTGTGCATAAAAAGGCAAATAAAACTAGAGCAAAATTAAAATAAAACATTAAAATACTTCGCATCAATAGAATTGTCAAAGGTTAAAAATACAATTATTATGTCAATATAAAAAAAAATTAAAATAGGTAGCATCATACTTATACCGGTCTAGGACTATTCCGCACCGCCGATACGTCGCCAGACAAGCCGCCTTCGGCGAGTCACCGCGGAGCCAGATCCCCGCCTTGACGATTCACTTCGAACATATTCGACCCCGGGTACTATTTGTCGCAGGGTCCAAGCCGCCACCGCCGACCCGAAGCGAGCCAACTCGACGCGAAAAGTTCATAAATCAAACAATTGTGTAAATTGTTGGTTATTTCTCGGAGAAGGGCCGAAGTAGGTACCTGGATTGTGTGTGAGGGTTTTAGAAAAAAATTCGGATGTACCCTATTATGTGATGTACACATTTAGATAACGTTTGCTGTTGATATTCGTCTTACGAGTTACTTGAGGATGCGAGGGAGGATGCAATGTTCACCGCAGTTTTGTGTTAGAACATTATAATATTATACCTGTAAATATATATTTATGGTCTAAGTACGCGTCATTTGTTGTCATTGTAGATTCTAGTAGGTAGGTATGATATGGTTATTAACAATATGGTTCTTCTTGGGAGATAATAATATGATCACAGGGATTGACTACATTTCCAAGTACTTAGTACTTAGATAGGTACTAAAATATTAATTTGGTATGGGTTTTAAGTATATTCTCGTGAGAAAGGACCATCCGTTTGGCCTGAAACATCGAGCCACATAGGAAAAGTACCGTGAATAAAGTGGTAGAATTTTGAAACAAATTTATTTAATATTAAGTAACTGGTGAAGTTTTTACGAGTATTCGATTATTGTATTATTTTATTGGTATTAACGACACGACGATTTATTGTAGTCCTACACTCGCGGCGCGCTTAGGCTTTTGTATCTTTAGTATTTTTAGTATCTATTAGTAGTATGGAGAGCTTTGGTTTAATACTTAGATATTTATAGTCAACATATTTTTTTAGTTAGCAAATCCAACATTTTGTGTATGTACTATTCAAAGAATTATTTTATAGAATTGACTGCTCTTAAAATGTGGTAGCAAAGTCGTGTGTCCTGTCAACTTCTCCGTTCAAACCAACATCGCAAGTCACAATGTTTTATTAGTACCTTATATAAGTGTTATTATTTATTGTTTATTTACCATCTCTTGATTACGTACGCTGCGCTCAGATGTGTCATACATAATGTACATTGTAACATTCCGCCAATTCGATTATCACAGCGAAGAAGAACTGACAAGAAACTTCACTGGAATTTTTTTTCACTGGAAATTATTGTAACTTACAAATAAAATTACCCATACTACCGCTCACAAGAGAATCATTATTTACAGCATAAACATGAATACTTACCGCTCTGCCTATTTAAATTATCTGCATCTGGTTTAATAGTGAAATCTTTAATTTTGATAAGATATCAGTTCAATAACAATTTATTTTCTCTAAATTGTTGTTAAACAATTCGCATCGCAAAAAAGTAATTCGCTACGACGGCGGCGCGGCGGCGCGGGGGAGCGGCGCCGACGACGACGACATCGACGTCAACATTCGTAGTAGGCTAACGGAGGAAGTTAGTAGAGAGAAGTTGCAGCATCCCATCTAATTTCTAGTAAAACAGTCAGTGCGGGGAGTAGCGGGAGGCACAACTTTTCTCCACTAATCACACCAAAACTATCTGGTTCTCTAGAGAGCACGTTTAGTGTGATGCTATAAAAATATATGGTCTTTTGTAATATCTACTGCGTCCAATGTAAACTTTAAAACGTACATACATACATATCACACACGCTGAATCCCGACAATCGGGGTAAGCAGAGTAATCGGTGTTGTGCTGCAAGAACTCTGGTTAATTACAGCACAACACCGACCACCACGTTTCGCAAAATGTTCGAACAAGATTCAATCGATCAAGCAGCAAGTAAGGCACGAAGACCCACCTGCTGCATGACTCGGTGGAAGTACCGTGCCAAGGTGAGAGGTGGCAAGCCTGTCGCGCTTTAGCACGGCATCTTGTCCTTATCCCTTAGTCGCCTTTTACGACATGCACGGGGAGAGATGCAGTGGGGCTATTCTTTTAAAGTACCGGCCCCACACGGTACGATGGTGAAATCACCCAGTTAGTGAAAAACACGTACCCTGTCTACTTAGACTAACTCCTCTACTATTTTTTTCCGTGGTATAGTCGAACAGCACAGCCACACATGTTAAGGCCGGGTCCAGTCCAGATGGGCCGGTATTGTTTTTAGAACGTACAATGCAACCATTGCTCAAAAGCGTCAACCCCTAGCCCCTATCCAAAAATACTTTTTTTACTCGTTATTTCTTTATTTCAAAAACTTCATTCTAACAATTCGGTCCGATTTACGTATGGTGGCAGCAGGTGTAGGTTAGGTAAAGTTTTCATTAAAAACTCATTTATGCACGTCGGCCGTATTGGGACTTGCGAAACCGCGCCGACCAGCTACCGCTTTATACATAGTTTAGGAGTCAATTTATAGCAAAACAATTAAGCTAACATCACAGAACAGCGATCGGCGACCGTCATCCCTCAGCCGGTAGCCCGCGTCACCCCTAGACCGGGTGACACGGTTTCTTGCTATGTGGCTAAAATGTGCCCCCTGAATATTTTTTATATAATGTGAAAGTGACCTCTCATGTAAATATGCATATTTTCCTCGATATTTTCTTTTAAAAAAATTATTATATTATAAGTCTAAATTAGTAAATCGTGGTCGATTCTGAAATGTTTTTGAAGCAATATGGTATTTCTATTCACATATTATCTGTTTGTGTTTATATACGTAGGTGCATTTTCATAGTGACTGGAAGTAGTAGATATAAATTTTTTTTTAGTTGGACCATAATACATCTGACCTGTGGCTACACTCAATAATTGGTGGTGCTACGGATAGACGTCCATTCGGAAAGTGAAGCACACCCGGGCGCGGTTGTAACTTAGACGGTTTATTAAGTGGAGTGGAAAACTGTCGCTTACCTTATCTTAGTAGGTGGTAGGGTTGGTAATTGGTAGCACCGCTACGTCGATTGCGAAGCGGCTATGAAAATATTTCGTATTTTGTATATATTTTATTAAATATTTCATAACCAAAGGGAAGCACTGACATGACACCTAGTTCACGAAGGTACTATGGGCTACTACATCAAGAGTGTAGTAGGTGATGTAATGTAGCCAACCTTGTTAGATTCCATAAAAACATTTTAATTTGTTCTGTTCTGTTTTGTTCTGTATACATATGTAGGTTATGTATACGTATGTAATCATTTATGTGCTGACACTTTATGCCGGGCGAATTGAACCGGTGCAGGCAGATCACGGCAGACTTTTGGGAAACTTTTCTTACATTATTGTGAAATTCATTTAGCACTATAAGAAATAACCTTTATCAGTTAGGAATTACCAAGTTGAATGTACATATGAAATAACCAATCTAAATCCGTTCAGTTGTTCTCGAGTTAGATAGATAGTTAGAAATACTCTATTGCTCCAAAAAACATTTTACAGAAACAAACAAGCACCATACTCGTATTGTATAATTTATATGTGGCGTAAATATAGTTTGTGTTTTTCGTCCAGTTCAGTGTAGCCGTCACGACCGAAGGGAAGCACTGACGTGGCATCAAGTTCACCCGGTGTTATGGGCTGACGTCACGGATGTTGTAGGTGATGTAGCCAACCGTGTCAGTATGCATAAAAAAAATTTAGACTTATCCCTTACGGATATTTCTTCCTGTCAACATACACACAGACGACACGTAGCGTTTTATTTTATTACTAGCTGTGCACGCGGCTCCGCTCGCGTGAAATTGGTTTAATAGTAAATCTGATTGAAGCACAAATATGTAGTCATGAAGAGCAAGGTGGAAGGACGAGCTGAGTTCACGTAAATGAAATATGTATACCTACTCTCTCAAAGAAAGTAACCCCAATCACATCATATAGGTATCATTATTGGCTGAAACATGGACGAACGGTCGGACAGACAGATACCTGACCAATTTTCTCATTTTTAGGGTTCCGTACCTCAAACGAGGAAAAAAACGGAACCCTTATATGATCACTTCCGTCCGTCTGCCTGTCTGTCTGTCAAGACCTTTTTTCTCAGGAACGGGTAGAGAGGTATGAAGGTGAAAATAACATCAAATACTAAGGTCTACGTTTCCTCGGAGGTGTAAAAAATTTAAGCTAGTTTAGTCAACGCAATCCCCAGATACGGCCATTGAAGTCACCATATTTTGCTACTGGCAAATCAAATCAAAACATATAGAGTACTTCCCGTTGACTAAGCTAGCTAGCATAATGAAATTTGGCAAAAAGCAAGTTCTCACAGCACAAGTAAAGGATAAATCCTAAAATAGTAAATTTGGAGTTATGTCATATAAAAACAATTTTTTTTGTATATTTCAACTACAAGAGTGTCTAACAGTCAAACCTTTGCTGTATATATGTAGTTTTTATTTAGAAAGTCGTTTCGTGATTTTCCAAAACACAATAATTTTTGTATACATACATAATACAAATATATTGTGTGATGGTACGGAACCCTCGGTGCTCGAGTCCAACTCGCACTTTTTTATTAACTGGCACACTTTTTCATTTACGAAAATTTCACGGCACACCACATTTATATTCATAAAGAAAGTATATAAAATTTAGAAACTAAAGACAAAGAAATTGGCGACTTTGTACTTACGTAATGTAGCGTACTTACTTACGTATTAAAAGTATTTATCAGTGAAAACTCTCATTTTAACTGAGGATGTCAAAATGCCCTTCGAACTCCCTTCCCTGCGAACTCTCATTTAATTTCTTGAGGTGTTCAAACAAATCGGTCAGAAAATGTCATTGTGGATAATCTATCTATAATAGATAGACGAAAAATTATGCTTGCTCTTTTCTTCCGCGGTTTTCATATACAGTTTGAATGAGTTACTTAGAATTCGCGGCACACCTGGATGTCACTCGCGGCACACCAGTATGCCGCGGCACCAGTACACCAGTTGAAACCCCCTGTTTAGGTATCGTTATCGAACTAAATTCATTGATAGGTGCATTATGCAACGAAATATCGTTACATTTTTGAAAAAAAATTATATAGATTATACAGCTTAGTTACATATTGATACAAGTATTTTAGTGACTACAAAGACTTATACTTATTATATACGAGTAAGTGTGTGTAAAGAGCCTTTTTCAAACTTTAATACCTACGTAATTTGTATCAACTTAATATGTTCGTACATTAAACATAATACAATGTACTCGTAGTATAATAAAAAAAAATAAAAAAAATATATAAAATATTAAGATACCTACTATAAATTTACATGGAATGCGAACCATGGAGCAACTCATGTTCAAGAAATTCACTTATCAAACTCGGAAAGAAAATAAAGTGGTTCACGCCAATGGGCACTGAACGCGCGACCTTCCGGTTAATAAGCAACCCGAACCTCATAAATTTAACTTGGGCTCATGCAAAAAATAAAGCCCCTGTTGTGCGTGCGACTCGCTGCATACAGCTCGCACCCCAGGGGGTGTCGCGGTCAGTAGTACTGGGGTCCAGTTGACTTGCTTCAAGATGTCCTCGCGTCGAGTTGTACTTCGCGGTGAAGAGTCCCCAAAGTAAATTGGGCCAAATTTGAAAGGACCGCATGGTGACTCGGCGGGAGTCAGTCGGCGGGGTCGAGACGGCCGCGGGGAAAGGGCCCATTCCGTACTTATACTAACAAAACACTGTGACTTGCGAAGTTTGTTTGTCAGTTCTTCTTCGCATTGAATTTAGAACTGGCGGAATTTTCCACATATCCAACGTAGGTTACCTACCTATGGATGAAATTATACAATAAACAATAAACTGGTTTAAAAAAATTTAACTTTCCTCACCGCCACCCTGATGAGTGGCGGTGAGGAAAGTTCAATTTTTCCTCCCACTTCAAAGCAACACCCACAATGTAAATTAAGTTCACCTCAAAATTTATTTTGTGATACATCAATATATTACAAACTTTTTTTTGCGGTCAACCTAAAAATAATTTCTCAGAACCAACCAAGAAAGAAATACATAAATTTTGTACATTTTTAAATTTGGTAGTCCTTTTGCACAAATCGCAGATCAGGTCATGCTTGGAGTACTGCTTGCACCTGTGGGATGGCTCTACCAAATATAAGCTTTTATAAGGGAAATTGTTTGAAAACAGGAATTTGATTTAAGCATTGCATCCCTACACGCTGGGCTTACCGTAGAGATGTAGGTACCAAACACAAAAAAAAATCTCTAAATAAATATCATGTTTAGGGGTTCTGGTATTTTGTTGACTTTATTGTAGCATTTCGAATTGCCACCTAATTAAAAAATTTAAAATATATTTTGTATATCTTTTGGATATCCAGTGTTTTTTCATAGGTTGTAGCGTAAAAAAATTTTATTTTAAAGAAGCCATCTCCCCTTTTCCGACCAGATTAAATGTATGAAGTGATAAATTTACTTTTTCTTATAAAGTATTGTATTTGATGGGGTATTTACTCTTGAAATTTAATGCCAGATGCTCTCGTATGCTTCCTAGTCTCACATTTTTTTTGCACATTTTAATGATGCAAGCCGGCATTTGTGCAACACTAAAGTAACTGCTCTTGCGCAAGCGGTCGATCGCAGATTAAGTGGGCGAGGCACGTAGTATTTGAATTTCACGCAGTTTTGGTGGGGCACGAATCTGACTGACTTGCTGAATCTTCTTAACCCGCATCGCCACTATGCCGATCGGCAGAGCCGCTCGGCAAAGCCAAACAAGTCAAGACGTGCCGCGCGAGTTGCACCTACTCGGCACACGGGGCCGCGCGGCCTGCCGATTCAAAACCGACCGAGGCCGGTCCGGATCATTTAGCACGGTGCCGACGCACGAGTGTGGATCTGTCGTGCGGCTTTGGACTTGCCTGTCCGCCGTGTTTTTTTCTGTTTTGAAATGCTGTTGTTTACTATGGAGCGGACCAACCCGCAAACTACAACCTTTATCGTGAGGAAGTCTTCTTCGTAACACATTTTCACTATGCAGTCTGCGCGCCGGCATCTCTCCACAGGTACTGTGTGGAGATGTGCATCGGTTTCGGTTTTACCGAGCGGCTTTGCCGGGCGCTAATGCCGCTCGGCATAGTGGGGATACGGTGTTATATTTTTATGATCGAAGTTTTAATCATCTATCTAAATATATGCTTTCTTGTTCTAATAAGAACAATTAATTGAAATAGCAATATAATAAACACCAAGGGTTAATATGAGCTGAGCAGTGGGGTCGAAAGTGAACGCAGTAGGAAATCTCTATTCATATGATCTACTTGAAAACTACTCAACCGAGTTACATAGAACACTTATTACATATACGATAGTTCACCTACTTTTCCGTGAGCGGAGCTGCGGCACTACCAGTCATATAATATAATTTTAATGACATTTTCAGGGTAGGGGTAGATCAAATTATTTCATGGAGTCAAAACCAGCAAGTACCAGTGCTGGTTTTCTCGGCTGGTCTCGGGGAGTCCGTGGAAGCTGCACTGAGGGCGGCGAAGTTTCTACTTCCTAATGTTAAGGTATGTACCAACATATCAATGAAGACCAAGAAAAATTTTACCTACACCTTCGTCGTAATAATACTAACACTCGTACATGTGTTTGTTGTAAAGAATATCTTCCCGTTACTGGTGTGGGCTAATTAGATTGGTGTGAGTAAACAAAATTGAGAAGCGGTGGGTAGTGTTGGGGCCGGACTTGAGATCTCAAAGGTTCCATGTTCGAATCCAGCTGACGTACAGCGATGAGTTTTTCTAATTGAAAAATTTATGTAACCGGTGTAATAATGTAGTGTGATGTGTAATAAATAATGCAGTTTATAATTTTTTCAAGACCCTACTTGCCTAGATCGGCGATAAGCTCCTACATGGAAACATCTAGCGCGCTATAAGAGAGTAAGATTGGCCAATCGCTGTGTTAGGTGAAAAGCCATTGTAAGCTCGTCACCCGTCCTGCCTTCCTTACCCCGTCCCCCGTACTAGGCGTAGCTTCAAATTGTAGCCGACTGGGTTGTTACCACCATACTAGATGAAAATATGGTCGCATAGCAGCGTCGGCTGTGTTCTCCTCTAGTTCGATATAACAGAAATCCAATTGAGAGTCTCCGGTATAGCACCTTCTTGTAGGTAATATTGGCTGTTCGAAGCACGTGCCCGTCTGACTCAGCCACCGGCTGTGTATATCTATACATTATAATTTTTTTTATCAATTTTTATTAATTAAGAGACAATTAGAATGAAAAATTGTTTGCAGGTTGTATCCAATTATTTGGCGGTAGATGAGAATGACACAATAGTCGGAATCAAGGGTCAGATCATCCACTCGCTCAACAAAAACGAGACGGCTATAAAAGACACAGAGTATTACTCGCTGGTGCGGGAGCGATGCAATGTGATCCTCATGGGGGACTCACTTGGCGACGCCGCCATGGTCGATGGCATGGAGCACTGCGAAGTGACGATTAAGATTGGCTTCCTCTACCACAATGTAGAGGGTAACCTCGACACTTACCTGCACCACTTCGATATTGTCCTTGTGGATGACCAGACTATGGACGTAGCCAATGCCCTCTTAACCTTACTCTTGTGACTTGTTGTGTATTTGGCATTGATGGATCTATCTTTGAATCTTACAGTAGGAAGACCAATTGACGTGAACACTGCTTATTGTTATAGAAAAATAATAAAATTTGGTATTCAAATTGTTACAATCATGTAACGTTAAAATGGCTTCTACTTTAAAAGTTTGTAATCAAAGTTGCCTTCATCTCTATTATTGATTGCAGAGGTGTGTGAATGTTGTATGCTCACTAATACAAAAACTGAACTTTAACATTACCTAATGATAAGATGAGCACTAATGATGTTCCTAAAGGAGGGCCCTGAGGTATGAAAAAAGGAAAAAAAATTAAATAAATATGCGGGTTCCAGATATAGTGGAGTCATCCCTCAACAATTTCAATCTCAAATTGGCCACCTTAGCGAAATAGAATATAAATTGGATTAAAAGATTTTGCTTCTCAATCATTATTGTTTTGTTTGTTATATTTTATTAAGATGTTATTGTAATTAACACGTTTTGTCTCCCCCAAAGAGTAATATGGAGCGAGAGAGTACGCACTTGAGGTTTGGGATGAAATAAAAGTATACATAGTTAGATTTAATCAAAGGGAGATCAGCTATTTTGTATGGACGTTTGGTACTGATTTTTTTCCCCGGCCATCCTTGAAATCCTGCTTGTTTTGTAGATCTCACTAACATGAATAATTTTTATTATGGCGGCCAAGCTCCAAACAATGGGGGAGTGGAGGTACAACAATAAGTAAAACAACACATTATTATACATTCATACATACCACATGCTAGAACGCACCTCATTATTTTACATATTAGGTATGATCATTATGATTTTACCTCTTCTCTCCCAGAAGGGCCGGTCTCCCAAAATCTGGTGTTTGTTTTTCCTGGAGTTCAAAAAATTCATCTGTGCTTCTAAATAAGTAAATCCTCACTTGTTGCATACCGATTTAAGGGGAAGTCCATTATCTGTCAAGAGCCCATAGAGGTTAATGCCCTGACTTCATTATTACTTGGTAACATTTTACATAACTCTTTTCATCTTGCTACTCCTATTACTTTACATGTTTTTAAAATACATGTCTCAAACATCCAAAGGTTGACTGGAGAAATCTCCTTAAGGGATAAGTCCTCCATTGCACTCGACTGTAACTATGTACTTACTGTGTTTTCTTTGTGAACAATTTTTGTAGAGCAATAAAGAATTTTCTAACTACGGGTATATAGTTTAAATTTAGGAGAGTTCATTGTAATAATAAATAAGTGAAGTTGATGAAGTACATAATTATGTACTTATCTTGATTATCACTTGAAAATTCAAAATGGCAACTTTTAGTCCCGATGTATGTCTTCACGAAAGTCCTTCACAAAATGTATGGCTATAGTGAACTATTGGAAAGATGGCAGCTGGGTCGAGCAGCCATAGCCAGTTCGAGGTAATTTGAATTGGAATTTGATGAAGCATAATTATTTTGAACTCAACAAAAATGTGCTTCATCAAATTTGTATTTCAATAGGTACATAATATTATGTAGGCAGGTCGCTATACGTGGAATCGTAGATTTTATTTTATTCGGAATCCACTAGGAATGTTCCAGTCTGTACCCCAGAATTTCTGCACTATATTAGCCGAATTTAGTAAGTAAGAAATCTTTCAAATGTGCCATAAGATAATGAAATAAATAAACAAGTGGGTATGTACTTACATGCGCATTTTATTTGATTTTTCCTCTTCCATTATTCAGTTTCAGTTTCTTTATTGATTCAGTAAGTCATCACAATTTTGTATCTGCCCTTTCTATTGTTGACTTTCTTTCTTCTATCTGTTGACTTTATTCAAGATGCTCAAAAATGTACTCCAGACAAGTTTTCTTGCCCAGCTAATAAGCTGGGCAAGAAAACTTGTCTGGAGTACATTTTTGAGCATCTTGAATAAAGTCAACAACTGTATTGAACCAATTATGAAGTTTCGTGAACATAGCTTACTGGTATAGTGTTTTCATTTTACGAAGGCACGAGGGGTATGAGGTAGGAAGTGGTGCGAGAGGCGACGAGGCCACGAGCTCAGTAGAGAATGAACTCGGTGCCCGGTCGGTGCACACGTTCTACACGTCTCCGCATCGCTCCGTCGAACCGAGTCGTTCCCTACTGAGCTCCGCGCGGTCTCACACCACTTCCTACCTCATACCCCTCGTGCCTTCGTAAAATGAAAGCACTCTAGCGTTTATTTATCCACTGCTGGATATACGTCTCTACAATCTCAAATCTGAAATAATGATTCACCATTTAAAATTCTGGTAACTAATCCAGGTGAACAGAAGGGTCCTATTACCATACCCAGCTAGTTTAAATAAGAAGTATGACGTATGTATCACTTCCTGAACTTTGACCTGGTTCAAACACATTGCATTCAAAATGATTGTGTATGATTGATCGGTCTCATCCGAGAATGAAATCATGAAAAGGTTGAGGGTTTAATTTGAATGATTAAACTTTTCCAGTTCGAACGTTTATTCTCCATTTTCACCTGTCACTTTTTAATGGGTAAACAGATTGATAGAAAATAATATTGTAATAATCAGGAATTAACCTAAACCATCAATACTCAAAATTTAAATGCAAAATAATGACAGCCTGTCAACTTGGAAGGTAACGAAGTGACTTGATGCAATGCAAGTTAACAATAATGCCTAAACATTAATTTAATAGTCAAAACAAATCAAAAGCTCTAAAAGAAACAACAGTCTTAGAACAAACAGTTATTTACACAAATGTTTTATAAAAATATTACACTATACAATAACAATCCATAATTTCTTGTAGAAATATACTTTAGCACTATTTACAGTAACTCTGGAAATATTTTATTTAAAAAATAGAAAAGTTGTCAGTTAAGATTCATAGGTACCTAATATTTATCGATGACAGTAATTAAATTCTTAACGTTTTAACGTAGAAAGAACAGTTCCTAATGACATCGGCCAGCTCAAATAAAGCACAGACTGTGGAGGCAAGGCTGTGGCTACTGGCGGTACAGCAGGCTGTGGTCGCTACCCGCACCACCCCGCGTACTCATACTACTCCGCCCACACTTCACATTATTACATTCGCATCACCACTCATAATGTCACGCATATTTTTCTTCTAATGTTAGATTTACTAGAAACAATATCAGTACGGCTACCACAGGTTTTCTTTGCCAGGTTTTCTGTCAAACTAACTGTAAGTGTTGTCGACTCATCACGTACGATTTTGTTTGCGTTCGATTTGGTACCATGAGTTACATCCATAACGCATCGAACGCGTATCGATCGTTCGAAGGTTCTCGCGTTCGATCATAGACAACATTAAGAACAACTTCGGGCTCACATTTCAAGGGTACGTTCTGTACTAGTGTTTATGCTTCTTTTAAGTGAGTTAAAGAAGGATAGCGCTAGTTCGCATTAAATGTCGCTTACATTTTTGTTGAAACGTAGAAACATACCATGCCGGATTGCGTGCAAAGAGAATATAACCCTTGCGTCTGCGTGAGCGTAAAGTGAGCGGTGAAGTGAATAGAATCAAGCTAAATAATAAAACTATTAATCAACTATAGCTAAATGAGCTTAGCTCCTCGCTCAGATAGGAGAAGGCTTCTTTGAAGTTCTCGGTGATTATCCCGAAGATCTTGTTCCCGGGCCTCCTCAACCACATTCTCCAAGTGAAATACCCCCGATGCATTATTTTTCAGATATTTTCAATAAACAAAAAACATATCACGCCCTTTCGGCAAAGCGGCAAGAATGTATCTAAAAGGCCACGCAAGCGCGGGAAGCGTCTAACGGCTCCACACGCGGCGAGCGATGGCGGGACTAGCGAAACGGGCAATTTTTTGCGCGTGCCGTCTATTCAAACAAATTTGATATCGCCGCCGCACCGCGCCGCCACTCCGCTCACTACCGTGGTATGGTCGCATCGCACTCGCCGCCCGCCGCGCTAGCGGGCCCGCTTCCCGCGCTCCCCGCCTCCGCTCGCCACCCCGCTCGGCCCTGTGGCATTGCCGTTTCACCTAGTGGCTGGCTAGTGTAGAGCGTGAACGCGTTCGTTGTCAAAGTGTTCGATGGCAACTACCAAAATGGTCACTCGTGGTAGCGAATTTCATACAAAAACACTTTCGATCGTTCCAAAATGGTCGTCGTCGAACGACAACAAACGTCAAAGGAGCCTCATGGTACCGAATTTAGTTCATCACATCTAACGCTAGGGGCGCTGCACGGCTTTCTATAGAAATTCACGCAACGTGAATCGAAGTGAAGTCCAAAACCTGTGGTAGCGCTACAGCTCTCAAGGACTGATAATATATACTAACCGATGCTGATAGAATGACTATTAAAATCCAAATGTTGATTGACTGAACACTGCTGAGATACTTAACATAAATGCAATTGCTAATATTGCCTATAAAAGAACAGAAATATTTAGAAATAGTATTGTGCTCATCTATAACGAGCAGGTCAGGAAAGCTGGCCGCCGCCGGGCACGCCCGGACACTACACTGAGAAAATACTATCTGGTATTGTGGAAGGCGACGGCGACGGGGGGCGGGCCGCTGCCGGCCCCGCTCCCTCGCTCCGCATCTTGGTCCCTTACCGTATAAATAGAAAAGTCCACAAGTAACTTTAGAATAAAATACAAAGGTCTAACGACAGATCACAGCCTAAGTTGAAGTGGATCGAGGTAATTAACAAGTTTCGGCGATTGCTCGGCGCTAAACATCTCTATTCATACGACAGCACCATTTGTTATGACCCTTTTATAAATTATTAATTTCTTTATTATTTACATTAAATGCTTATTCACCCGCGAGTGTCATTGCTGTTCACGTCACCGCTGTCACATCTGAGTGAGTTTTCTGCAGCACATCTTCGGCGGTCGATCTGAAAATTATGTATGGGGTAAAATGAGGCACGTACACAGGCCTTTATTTGGGAAGGTGGGTCAATGCGCTGTGGAAAATGTTACAGGCTATTTATGGGAATTAGAGAATACAAATAAATGGTGATCGATTGATAATCGACAATAAGGGTCAGTTCGTTAATAGCATGTGTTGCGTTGCTAGCCAAATTATTCTAGCCTGGCATTCTATATATAAGTGAAGATAAGATGGAAGCATGATGCTAGTAGTGCTAGAGGGTATTAAGAGGGTGCAGGTGGAGTAGTGACCTGTAGACGTGTGCAGAGGCGGTGGGCGTGTGGTAGTGCGCGGCGTAGGGCAGGCGGGTGCGCGGGGAGCGGCGGCGCGCGATCACCGCGCGGCCCAGCGCGTCCGGCGCCAGGGAGTTGCGCGCCCCGCGCCACGCCAGTCTGTAATCACAATGTCCTTATAGTAACAATAACGGTAGTCGATTACTGTCTTCTTATTCATAGTAAGTATAATCTTAAGAATTTGGCTGCTGGTTTCTGAAACGAATGGACACAAAATATACGATAGACAGGTGAATGACCTATGCCATGATGGTGCCATGATTTTCATGACGCAAAAAACCCGTTTTAAAAAACATTGCACCGACTTGCCCCCAGCGACCCCACCAGATAGAGATATGATAACGCTTGTTGGGTAGTACCTGGGCGCGAGCGCGGCGGGCGTGGTGAGCAGTAGCACGAGGTAGTAGCGCGGGTCGATGAGTGCCATGTGCATCACCCAGTAGGTGGAGGGCAGGCCGAAGCATGACACGCACACAGTGTTGTACAACAGCGTCAGCACGAAGAACGCCCCCAGCGACCCCACCAGGAACACCACATGGATTATGGTCTGCAGACACAGTTATTATTTGATAGTATACAATACACAATATAAAGTGTATAGACGCATAAAGTGCAAGGAAAGCTCACATTCTAATCATATCTATTTATTTTAAATACAGTAGCATAACTAAACATGAAAATATAACAGTCAAAATCAAGTCTTCTTTCAGATTGTCAATTAATGTTATTGACAATTTGTGATCATATATGAATTTGAAATTATTAATAGGTAGGTGGTACATATAAATAAAATCTTCCTCTTAAATAATTACTCTAGTGCACATCGAAACTTTCGAAACTTTGCAATGCAGTCGTAGTGCATTAGAAACCAAGAGTATCTATATCTATGGTGCACTGAGAAAAACGAAACAGTTGCAAATAATTCTTAAATTTTTAAATTTAATACGTGAAGTGCGCGTATTTCACCTTGAAATAGGCATTCATAGGTCAATGCACTCTGCCGCCACGCCGCCGCCCCGCCACGCGCCGCCGACGGTCCATAGATTAAGGTGAAATACGCGCACTTCACATATTAAATTTGAGGAGTGAGTAGGTTTTTTATATCGTAAAAAAAAATTGGTATGGGAACGTGATCAGTATCTGATACACATACACCCCTTAGCGTAAAGTTACCTACTAATGAAAGAGGTCATATAAAAGAGAAGTATACAGAAACGGATATGAACGAGGTTAAAACGAATATGATGGCTATAATCTTTCATATTCAGGACAGAATAGGGACTGAATTAATTTCTGCTAATGCCGCCGCATCATAATGATGGTGAAGCAGTAGCGGAGTGAAATTCATTCCCCCCAAATTCCGACTCCCACTTCCTCGCGGTGTATACTGCAAATGTAGGTGCGTAATTTCGTAGGTATTACAATCTTAAGGCTGACGAGAGCGGCAGACTCGCCAAGACGTTTGGTCAACGTGGCGTTGTATGGCCACACACCTCAAAAACATGAAAGCCCAATTGTACCTCGGCCCCTAGTTCCCAGCGGCCTCGCTATTCGGGATTATCATGGCCTCGGTCCAGGTTCCGGTGGGGTGAAGGGTGCTAAGTGCACTCCGTGGGTTAGATCTGGCTGCCACACCCAACTACAGTTGGCTACTCATAATATACGGATACTGAGAACGCAAGAGAAACTGGTCGAGCTGGAACAGGAGCTTCCTTATATAAAATGGGACACCTGGGTCTTTACGAGGTCAGAAGAAAGGGCGAAGAGAATGAAGTGCTACGCAGGCAACCTTTTAATTGATGTTGTTTGCAAACCTCGAATCGTTTGCAAGAATCGATCACCGCTACACGATGTAGTCCGAAACCTGTATCGGTCTTCGACGATGACTGAGGCTCCATGAAAATGCCCAAACCATCCTCCTTGGTAAAGGCGTAAGGCAGAGGGATGTGATTTCACCCAAGCTCTTCACAAACGCATTAGAAGATGTGTTCAAGATGCTTGAGTGGGACAACATGGCATGGGTATAAACTTGAATGAAGATTTCTCAGTCATCTTCACTTCGCCGATGGCATTGTTCTTCCATAAAATTTCCGAGTTCAGCTTCAGGCAATGCTGGAAGACGTTTATAAAGCGTTTAAGATGGTGGGTCTGAAGATAAACCGGGACAAAACCAAGGTTATGGCGACCGAGGTTAGGACGGGAGGACAAACTGTTAATGACGGAGAAGTGATAGAACAGGTTGAAAAGTATGTACATCTCCGTCAAATTCTGCAGCTTGGTAGACAAGGTCTGGTTAACGAAATCGAGAGACGAATTCCACTGGGTTGGGCTGCCTTTGGAAAGTTAAAATTCGCCCTGAGGTCTGACCTTCCACAAAATTTAAAGACGCGTATATAGACCTATGTGTCCTCCCGGTTATGACGTACGGGTGTGACGTGTACTTTGATGGTCTCTGTTGTCCAGCGACCAATGGAGCGAGCCATGCTGGGAATATCGCTACGTGATATGGTGAAGGTCAGGAGGACTGGAGGAAAATTGCAAAGGCGTATGTCCAGCAGTGGACGCTTACACGCTGACTGAATGACTGATACAGAAACAGTGCTCTGTTCCACTGCTGTCAATTAATTTCTCCAAATTACTTGAGACTTCCTAATGTGTATCATCCGCGGCACTACATAGCTTCTGAATTATGGTCGGTTTTTTATAATATGGACAAAAGTGACGTTTGGATTGTTGCCAGTTTTTAAATGAATTTAAATAGTTATGGCGACCGAGGTTAGGACGGGAGGACAAACGGCTATCAATAATTTTATTAATTGATTAACTAATGAAATGCTATAAACTTGGGTATTTACCTGACATGGTGGATTTGATTGACAAGATCTTCAGCTAAATCTAGCTAGAAAAAAGTTAAGTTAGTAGCTCTACAGGATAGCTTCACATACGTGTGAAGATGTGCCGTGTGCGTGTGCGTGTACACTAGTCATCTGTAGTGTGCATAGTGATACCACAAAGTTAATCATTTTGCTTCACTTCATTTAATGTGAGGACTTCTAAGTTGCATTAGAACTAACATTAAAGATTTGGGGGTGTGGTAGGCGAACTTGGGGGTGAGCTATAAACTTTTGAGAGATAACAATAGATCATCCTAGGTCACAGTGACAACAGGGTTCAAGCGTAGATTAGTTTAATGGAAAAAAAACGAATCTTTACCTTTTATTAACCTCTTGGCTTCTGGAAGGGCCGGCCGGCCCACAAACTGCTTACATCCATTGACTTACGGAAGGGCCGGCCGGCGATTTCTATACATTTTTCTTACGAGAACAAATGAGACGGACTGGTTTTTAGGACAAAAACCCTCGTAAAACCTGTGCCTTTCCAATAGAACACACTTTAAATATTCCCAGGTCTTAAAGTAGCTCACTAAATAAAATAGTAAACTTCCTCTCTACCTGATCTGATCTCGCAAAGATAAGGGACGTAAGTTTGTAGAGCCGATGCATTGTCTTAAAACAATGTACTTACACAGGTAAGCTGAGGCCAGAAACTTTTTATTTTATAGAAAGCGCGACTTGTGGCGCCTAGCCATCCATAAGGTATCTAACGACGCCCATGGACATTCGGTCGTACGCGGGGTTTGCGAATGCCATGCCGGCTTGACAGGTGCCTATTCACGCCTCTCTTGAAGGACCCGAGACTATACTTGGGGGTAAATATGTGGACAGGCTGAGCGTTCTAGAGTTTACCAGTTCTGTGGAGGAAAGATCTGCAGAACCGATTGGTACGCATCCGTGGTAAGTCCAGGTTATAGGGTTGCAATCCCTGCCCAGTTCGCATTGTGCGGAGGTGGCAAGGGGACGGCGGGATCGCGTTAAACAGCTCCTCCGAACATTCCCCATGGAATAAATGATAGAACACACTTAGGGCGCCGACATCCCTACGGAGTTGCAGTGGTTCTAGATCGCGGGACACGTCGGGGTCACCCACTAGTCACACGGCTCGACACTGGATCGAGTCCAAAGGCGCAACTGAGCCATCCCACAAGTGCGAGCAGTAATCAAAGCAGGACCTTATCTGCAATTTATACAAAAGCAGCCTTCGGCCCAGCGTGATCGAGGGCAAGGCCAAGCTGGCTTCTAAAAAGCTGGGCGTACCCAATAAGGTGTGACTGACCTTATTGGGTACGCCCAGCTTTTTAGAAGCCAGCTTGGCCTTGCCCTCGATATGGCGCCGAAAGTTAGGTCGTGCGACAGTTCGATTTCGAGGACCCCGAGGTGGTCACTTAATTTTAGTGTAGCGCCTTGAAAGTAAGGAGCTGGTGTAAACGCCGTTCTCTTCGTACTGAATGCGCAAACTTGTGTCACAGAATCCTCCAGATTCTAAGAAATTAATATGTTGGCATGTATCTATGTGTAGAATTCCGTCTTCCTGCAGCCTAAGTATATTATTGTTTTCCTTGAAGTCAAGTGGAATATTTCACATTGTTCTGTCAACCTTTTTTTTTTTAATTTACTTTTTTAAATTGATTATTTTACATTTCACCCACGCATGTAAATAAAATTGTAATGAAAATAATCTAATAAATAATAAATTTGCAATTAAAGTACCCGAAAATCGTTTGTTGCGAATTTTTTAATACACACCTTACATCTTTTGCTCACCCTAATGACAGACCTTACTGACGTAATTACCTCCTAGACTGGACAACAAGAATAAAATCGTAAACCCATAAATTGTTACCTAAGTAATAAGTCGCTCATACGAATGTGTCACGCCTGCCTGACGTTCAATGCATGATGCCAACATCAATGTGTTCGAGGTCAAAGTTTTTGTATTAAAATGTTCCCAATGCCCCCAATGTGTGCTATAGGTATGGCCTATTAAATATTTAAATCCCTTTGGGTAAGACCAAAACACTCTCCAGCCCAGATTGTTTGGATGACATTGGTTTAGTCATATGAAGTCTATGTGGGGTGCCAGCCAGCATTACATACTCCCATATAGAAGCCCTTCCACGTCGTGTTTTCACGGTAGGCAATCAATAGAGGTGTTCCCCGTGGACCAACTGAGTGCCACAACTAGTTGTGCCATAGGGAATTCATTTGCCAATTTATTCCCCATGACAACATACACAGCTGCTGTCTACAATGTGTTTATTGGTGCTGGCAGACTGACGTTTCGTGTTCGCGTTCGTATGGGGCGAGTTTTGACCAAGTAGCTGAACTTCGGGAGTGGCAGAAGCTCAGTGGACAGCAAAATAAAACATATTTTAAGAAGCAGACGCACAGAAGCGTCTAGGTGTTGTTCTCACGGGACGAGTAACTCACCCAAGTGCTGCACTGGCCGCCAGCCACTGGGTCCATGAAAACGAGGTTTTATAGACAGTTCAAATGAAAAAGTGCACTTTTAACGATAACACACGTGCACACATACTCTCACAAAAAATTGTGTTACGATTCCTTCACTTGACTACGACTTACAAATTTAGGGTAGAAAAGCTGCGTGAAAAATACGTCAAATTTAACTTCTTCGTAACAATATAAAAAAGAAAATATTTATTAAAACCTTTCAGCCATAAGAAGATGCCCGCAGCAGATTGTTTAATTTAAAATGTGCATGACAAACATGAAATGAATTAGACGAATTAGCATAAATTGTATGAATTAGCAAAGAGAATCCTCTTAAAAAGTGGAAGACATTCACAATAAACACTGCCATAAACAATAAACAAAAACACAACCTCAAACTGGAAACAATGGTCCCCTCGCCTTGGTGCGTTAGCAAAATCGTGCAAATGATTATTTAGTGAATTACATCAAGAAAACCATTCGCGCACCAGACCGCACGAATAATAGCGATGCACCGAATGGTGAGAAGACCGATCGCGGACGCTACTGCATTCAGCAATAAGCGTGGTCTCTCCACATTCGCATTAAAACAGTATTATTTCTAATCCAAAACAACGCGCGCATAAGCACCCAGTGGTATTTTTTCGAGAAACAGGCAAATGCAGGTTTTTTTTCCCCTTGACAGGGCGACCAACCTAAAAACACCATAGTGCCCTTTCACCG
The DNA here is from genome assembly GCA_946902875.1 of Nematopogon swammerdamellus. NCBI lineage: Eukaryota > Metazoa > Arthropoda > Insecta > Lepidoptera > Adelidae > Nematopogon > Nematopogon swammerdamellus. The sequence goes on from OX336337.1 coordinate 10,570,347, forward strand.
GCTCTCAAGGCCGCCACTTACGAATGAGCGCAAATCGCGCGCAAATTGAAATTGGCACAGCCAAGTTTGAATACTGAACACCCATCGTTTCTTAAAATCGTTCCTCTATCGCACCGCTAGCGTGTGGAATTGTCTACTGGCGAGTGTTTCTCGATACTTCCGATCTGTCTCCATCCCGATGCCACACTGACAGGCAATGTGAGCGAATTTCGTGACGCTACTGCAACATTTGAAAAAGTGTCTAAAAGATTTGATTATATTACACTTCAGAGTTTAGAGCATTTGCTGGAGAGCTTTAAGACCGCAAAATTTAACGATCCCAAGCTCGCGCGGCGCTGCTGACCCGATGGGCCGCCCGTCCCGGCGCCGCAGTGGGCAACCGCCCGCCCCATTCGGGCACTACTAATTCAATTAGGCCAAGAAACACACACACTTTGCATTTTTCCGATTTACATTGTTATTGGTAACACCATACAGTACGCAAACACTTAAAAATTCATGAAATGTACAATTCCCACCTCACAGTTCATGTTTTTATATATTCATTTCCATGAATATATAAAAACAAATCACATGTTTGTTGCGACTAAACTAGGGGATAAAAATTTTCATTTGTCATTTAAAAAAAAAACTGCCACAATTTACAACATATGACATCAAACTGACCCAAAGCAAAAAAAAAGTGATGATGGACATACCCAACTGCGCGTCTCGATGGCGACGTATACGGTCATGATGACTAGGCAGCACGTCATGTTGCTCAGACCAAACAGCCAGATGTCGACATCCGTGTCCCAGAAGGTGTACATGTTGATGTAGAAGATGACCAGGCTGATGTAGATGGACTCGGCGAGGGTGGTCCAGTAGGTGTGCGGCCGGTACGCGCGACCGAGCCGACTCGACCGGTACAGTCCTGGCCGCTCCAAAAGTAGCGGAGCTGGAGCTAAGCGGTCGTATGCACCTGTCAATATTCATTATTATTGCAGTTTCCCACTGAGCAAAACTACATAATTTTTGTTTTATTTTTTTTCATAAAAAAAAAGATCTATGTATTATGCATTCAAAATATTGTTTTAGTTTTCAGCACATTACATGCTCCTCTCGGGACTGCGTATCGTTTCCGTCCGTGCTTCTACACTTCTTTTGGTTATGCTAGCTACGATTAGAGTTGTATCTTAAAGGGTAATTGTACAAAATTCCAGTGAAATTCCTTTCCAATCCTTTTTTCACGTGATTAAAGCAAATTGTAGTTTTATTCACCCAAAGAAATATTAAGGTAAATATATAACCAAATATGTTGCATCCGTAAGAAACAATGTTCCCTTGACACATTTTATAATCGGTGTTAACACTTTAACAGCGGCGTATTTAAGGCACGCCATTCCCTAGGATGCGGGTGATTTTAAGCATTATTGGTTAGCTTACATAAAAATAACTAATGACGATATTGGTATAGATTTTTATTTAAATAATAGGCAAATCTTTGTATTTAAGGATAATGAATAAAACAATTATATTTATATTCTTTTTTATTTACCACAAGCGATACAAAAATGTAGATAAAAAAAAATTATACACGCTCTGTCGTAGATCGAGAGTCATCCCCCTGCCTCTCCCGCGCAACTCTTATATGTAGATGAATTGTACATGTGTGTGTAGCTAAATCACTCAACTACATTATACACGAAACGCGGATCACAAACAGTGCTCGTGAAAGAACAGTGCAAAATCTGATGTCGAGTCACATTCGTGATCCGCGAGCTAGAGAAAACATACCATCACAAACAGCCGTGATCCGCTGTTAACGTGTTAAATAAAGACATCATTCATATTCTTTGCACTTCACTGCTGGATTATAATAAACAGACATCGGAATCCGCGGGGCACGAATACGACCTTGTTAGGGATTGACTACGGCGATCAATAAACAATCGACACTGTTATCGATACTCATATTTATTTGTTTATTGTATTTTATTCATGTCATATTTCAGACCGGAATACTTATATACCTACAGTACTTATATAAACATGTATACTTTATGTTAACGATTAAGTAAATATAATACATATTTATATAAGGTATTTCAAAATTAGTTCATAGTACGCTAAGGGGGGGTTCTGTATCATATAGGGAGTAAAACGTATATAAAAATTTTTGGACCTTGGGCTTTTTTTAAGTAAAAAATTTTTTTATGTAGGTATTTAAATAAAAAAATAGGTGGTTGATTTTTATAACCTAATCGATTCAGTTTCATAACAGTAACAAAAAAGTCTTCATGACCATTATGATGTAACACGTGTAAGTTGGTAAAAAAAATTAAATTCTTTCTTTTCCATACTAATAAAACTAAAATTGTGGTTTGAACAGATTTGTATTGTACCTACAAAGTAAATACAACATTTGTTTATTATATCTTATTTTCTATAGAAATACTCTTAGTTTTAAGAATCGACATTATTTCATATTATTCTAAAACAACGATCGATTTTCGATATTTGTGGATACATTGTCCCATCACTAGACAACCTTGAATCATTCGTGCCCCGCGGATTCCGATGTATGATAATAAATACAATAGACCAATTGAGGAGCAACTGATCAAACAGTATTTTGTGTCGTGAACCTAGTTTCGATAAATTATCAAAAAACATGTGTCTTGAAAACTAAAAATCATAGAAAGAGGATTTTTTTTACTAATATATTTGTTTTGGGGAGTAGATTATGATGATAAAATAACAAATATACCCTTTCATTTCATAAATGAGTGTTTTTTATTATAATTTCAACATAATACTCTTTGATGCGATCTTTGATCCATTCCTAACAGCAGGATACCCAAACTTAGATGATCATGCCGCGATCTTAACCTCAAAACTTAGGAATAAAATACGATTTGACGCGGTCGCCAAGATTCAATATTTTTTAAATAATACTAAATATTGTTTGATGTGAATTCTGTAAAAACACACATAAAGGAGCTATTGAGCTCTACGAAAATATTTTTTTATCGATTTTTTTTAAATAAATGCACAAAAGACTGATCTGTTGCTCCTCAATTTCAATTAACGAAATATACCCAATATTAAACAGGAAAACAGAGTGGGGGAAGCCCACCGCCATGTGGGACAACAACATCAAGTACGTCGGTGGAAAGCAGTGGTTGCGTACCGCTGAAGGCCAGGGCCCCTGGAGGGAATCTGGAGAGGCGTACGTCCAGCAGTGGACGCATACACGCTCACTGAATGACCCAATGTTCGGAGAGCGAGTGAATAAGAGGCTGCGAGTGTACAGTGACGTTAGAATGTGTGCAAGTAACCAATCAACCCCATCAAGTATCTGCACGAAAGGCCATTTTCAAGAGTGAAGCTCAAGTTTCTGTGGACATTTTTATTATGAAACATTTATGACAGACCCGAAATAAAAAAATTCTATGACTGAAGTCTGGTTAAATAAATTTTATTCGAAGAATAAAAAAAATGCATTGCAGGTAATATTTTTCATAGTGAATGCACAAATACTGACCCATAGCGATAGGAGGGAATGCTGTAAACATCAGGTTATAGGACATGGCGTGCAGCTGATCGATCTGCATCGATGCCGAGAAGCCACTGTAAAGCTGATACCAAAACACCATGAACACAAATGTCTGAAATAGAAGAGAAAGAAAAATTTTATGATTTGAATAAGAGCATTTCAAATAAGAATGAGCGACATATATAAAGATTGATTTTGTGAGTACGCATTTTTGTTCATATCATGAAATATCAATCAGGGCTAGCGCTCTAGAACTACAGACTAAAATACGTTTTAAAGCATTTGCATAACTTCTTGTAAACAAACAAGTATTTTGCGGTAGCAGTTGGTGCATGAACTATGTAGGCACTTGCACATTCTCGCTGACGTGCCACTACTCTGCAACGTACTCTGCGACGGTTGACGTGGCAATTTAATGAACAGGCTACATTGTTTTTACTACTACTACTCGTAACGGGGGTCAGGGCCGGATCTAGGGGGGGGGGGGGGGGGGGGGGGCGGGGCGGGAAGGGGCACTCGCCCCGGGCGGCAGGATTGGGGGGCGGCAAAATCACACCAATAAAGATAAATTGTAAATTACTTATAAAATATGTATTTGACTTCGATTCGATAGGAATGGTCGCGAAATAACTCGTGTAATGGTAAAGGAGTGGAGGCGTTGATCCGGGCGGCGGAGGGGGCAGGGGGCGGCGCAGCGGCTAGTCTAGTAAGCGAGCGTCGCCGTCTCGCCTCGCGCCGTAGCGTAGTCGGTCGGTCGGCCGAACGAGCGGCATACGTTCAGCAGCGGCGCGGCGGTAGAGCGGCACCCGCTCCGCTCGCGCGCGTGGTTGGATCGCACGCCCAATCAGTTCTATTTCTATTTTTAGAAAAAAATATATCTATTTGGTTTTCGAGATAATTGTTTTAATGTCTCTATAAAGGAAGCTAGAAATAAAAAAAATCTAGCCCTAGAGTTGAAGGCGGTCGGTTATTTTTGCTTGCTTTAGCACCGCCTTCAACTCTAGGGTTCGATTTTTTTTATTTCATGCATTTTTGAAGGCGGTTTTTATATTTTTTTTAATAGTTTTTTATTTCACAGTTTTTTTGTAGTAATTTTTTGCTAATGTACTCGGCGAAATCGCTCGGCCTTCGGCCTCGCGATTCCGCCTCGCTTTCCAATCCGATCTTGCCCAAATTGAAATGGGACCACACGGGAAGCACCAGCTTTGAAATAAAAAAAGAATCATCAAAATCGGTTCACCCAGTCGAAAGTTCTGACGGGACAAACATAAAAAAAATACAATCGAATTGAAAACCTCCTCCTTTTTTTGAAGTCGGTTAAAAAAAGATGTTTTGTACATTAATAATTGGAACTTAAATGTCAAACTACCAAATTAACTTTACAAAGGATATAGGTTTTGCTTTTGCTTTTTGAAGAAGTTAACATCACTACTTTTTTAGGTATTTAAAGATCGAAAAATTTAGATTTTTTTTATGATATGATTTTCCAAGGTATGTGATTGCCTTAATATCGGCGTGGCGTGCGCACCTGTATTAATTGATGTGATATTGATTGATTGATATTGATATACCGATATTGATCGGCGGCGCGGCGGAGGTGGCTCCACTCTGCGCCCGCCCGCACGCATCGCCTTAGGCCAATCCAGTCAGTATTATTTTGCTCGTATACATTCAATAAAAAATGAAATTATGGTTTAATTTTTATTTTATTGATTCCTGTATTTCATTTTTCCAGACATTTCTTTTTTAATACCGATATACAGGATGTTTCATGATAGGGTTTCGTAACTTCAGGGTACGAAAGCGGTCCATATTTGAAGACGAAAAGCTCTAAAATTTTTTCCCAGATTCGGTCATTTTATAGTACTTTTTGGTGAAAATCGTTTCATCGAGCTTTGGTTGACGGTTAACGTCCACCTTTATTTAAATAAAAATAAAATGACTAACTTACATGCTTGACTAGTAGAATTGTACTGCATGTAGGTAATTCCAAACACTTAAATTTGATTGACATCAAAAGAAAAAGGGCACTGGACTAGGTCATTTCACTCCCTTGACCTAGACAGCACTGTTGACAAATCTCACTGTCCATCGAGTTATAACGATATAACAATTTTAAATTTTTGTATGAAACAAAAAATACAGAATTTAGATTTTTCGATACAGAAGGATTTTTTTCTTCTAATAATGAGTACTTTCTATTTCTAAAGTTTCTCAAGCTTATCCTGAAACAGCCTGCATATACTATTTTGTGTACTGATCATTTTGTGGTACATACAAAATAAATACCTATAGAAAATTTTTAGTGTACTACTATTTTTAGTGTATAAAAAAGATGTAAAATATATAATTTCTTTTTTTCATATGCAAAAAGATTTGAGTTATTTTTTTTTTTTTTTTTATTGACAGCACGACATATGGCGCTGATCCTCCCATAAGGTGTCTAACGACGCCCGTGGACATTCGGTCGTATGCGGGGGTTGTGAATGCCATGTTGGCCTGACAGGTGCCCATTCACGCCCCTCTAGAAGGACCTGTACTTGGGGGGACATATATGGGTAGGGAGAGCATTCCAGAGTTTACCTATTAGTTATGTACTTATGTGGCAGAATAAATACTCAATAAAACGCGGCGTCCGTAGATTATGGACAGTATAAGTAGGAATTTTTACGCCCGCTCGCGCCAACCATTGTATAATGTCGAATTGAATGTGATTTTTTTTCATTAATAAAAAAAATGTCCTCTTTTCGATATTTTTTATGTTTTCCAAACCTCGAAAAAAAATACATACCTTTTTTGCATTAGTATTAGTAAATGACCTAGAATAACCCCCTTTCTTTCGGGAATGTCACCCATTTTACTATAAAAATTAACGAGCGCAAAAGGGCGGCATTTTAAGATTTTGCACCCCCTCCAAAAATATGTAGATCCGGGGCTGACGGGGGTCACAGGGTCTGTCTTATTTACAGCAGTCGTCCGTGTTGCAAGGTCGTTTTAGCCTAACTCCACTCGAAGGAAGCCATGGGAATGAGCTATAGGAAGGAATTGAACACATTTATTTGATAATGCAGGCTAAAAAGCTTTTCTGTTCAGCAGAATGAGGATAAACAAAAGAAGTGTGAATGGAAGAGAGACAAGTGGTGAGAGTGTAACTCACGGCATTCTTAAGGAAGAAGTAGAGGATCATGCGCGCGAGGCGGTCGTAGCACCAGTGGCCGTGCACCAGCAGGAAGCGCTCCAGGTACTTGAACCTCGACAGCGAGAAGTCCGACGCCATCACCGCCTGCATGCCCTCCTGCCCCGACAGACCTGCCACACCCACACATCATCTTCACATTCCATCTCCTTCAACCTGCCACTATTATTATAATTCCATATGTTTAATTACACGCTTTTTCCATATAATTTTTACACAAAATTATTATTATTGATGTAGCTTTGCTATTATTATTATTATTATTATTATTATTGATGTACTATGAATGTTGAGTGCACTTGATTCTCATATTTTTGTCTCTTATAATTTGTTATTATTAGTTATCACTTAGTTGGGTTAATTATAATTTTTAAATTTTTTTTTTTTAATAAAATGTTGTCCAAGTGTTTTTAATAACCATATACTGAGATATCACTTATCACTTCTCGAGGCAGATTATTCCATGAGTCCTTCTTTCCTTCATGAGTCAGTACTTTCTTTCTAACTGAGCAGCGGTTAGACAGAAATTACTTCCTTGGGTTTAAATTAAAATTAGTTTGGTTGAATTTAGAGAATGGCCAAAGTCCCATAGTAGTGTTCATTGTGTACAATTTATGTTTAGGCACGTTATAGTGAGCATTTGGTATTTTAAAAGTTTCGATGAGATGTCTTCTTTGCGATTTTCATTGGATCTATTTCTCAGCGCTGATAGCATCTTGGCTGCACTATATCCAGGAGATTAATGTACTACCTAAAGTAGGGACTCCAAAGAGAGTAAGAGTGTACTCCAGGAGGTACTGCTGAAGGCCGGGAGGACTGGAGGAAAATTGGAGAGGTGTATATTCAGCAGTGTTCGCATACACGCTGACTGACGGATCATTTTAAGATATAGATTTCCATTTCGTCCATCCAAACATTATATCAAGTGAGACCTGGAATTCACGGTAGGTGATGTGATGATTGAATCGCCAAAAACTTGGTCTGGTCAGCAAAGAGTGAGATCTATGTTTCCTTTAGTGCCATCGAATCATTGTGCGAGCGCACAAGACAACACATTTTGTGATCTTAGTCAATTAATCAAGAAACATGAAATTTTTGATAATGAAAATAATAATTGTCTCATAGCTCATGTTTGTACATGCATTGCATTGCTCATAATAAATAACTATTTAAAAAAATAATTATTTTGTAATGTTTGGATGATGAGAATGTAGAGGGTGACTCACCGATGCCGACGTCGGCTGTCTGTATCATGGACACGTCGTTGGCTCCGTCCCCGATAGCCAAAGTTGTCACACCCAGCTCTTCCTTCACAGCCTACAACACATACACACAAACCTCTCACTCACAACACAACTACGAACTTCATTCTCATGGAGGAATTCATTCAAAAGAGATGAATGGTTGATTGTAAAACTAAGCATTATACAGATACACACCTTGACTATGTAAGCCTTCTGAAGCGGCGTGGCCCGGCAGCACAGCACGGCGGAGCAGCGACGCGCCAGTGACAGGAACGGGAGAACGAGCCCCGAGCGTCGGTCCAGGATGTAGGTGAGAGTCTTGCCGTCCACGACGAGCGCACGGCCGGTCGCGCTGCGCTCCACGCACGCGTTCATGTAGCTCTGGATGGTACTCTCCGCCTGCTCCTTGTTGCGCGAAATGAGGAACATGAGCCGGTCCCGCTGTGAGAAGAGGTCCGCAGAGTAGGCCACGTTGACGGCCGTCTCCGGCTTGTCGCCCGTGAGCACCCATATCACTATGCCGGCGTCGAGCAGCGCGCGCACCGTGCGCGGCACCGCCTCCTGCAGCCGGTCCTCCACGCCCGTCGCGCCAAGCAGCGTCAGCCCGCTCTCCAGCCGCGCCAGCGAGTCGCGCAGCCGCCGCTCGCGCCCCTCGCTGCCCTCCCCGCCGGCGCGGGCGTGCCCCGCCAACCATTCGTCCCAGGCGCGCGCCGACATCGTCCGTCGAGCGATCGCTAACGTGCGCAAACCGGACCGAGAATACTCGTCGAGCAGCAAACGCGTGCGCGACACGCTTGACGCCTCGGGCGAACCCTCGTGGGACGGCGTCAATGCACTGAGCACGGTCGAGTCCGCGCCCTTCACGTACAGCACGACGGTGCCGTTCGCGGCTCGCAATGCGATCGACATGCACTTGCGCGTCGCGTCGAATTGCTGAATTCGGAGCACGCGCAGCCGCGTCAGCTCACCGCGCAGGCCGAGCTCGATCTCGTCCGGCGTTCGATTCCGCAACTCGATGCCGTACGCGAGCGCCGCCTCCGCGAGGGCGAGCTCGTCCGGGCTCTCGGCCTCGAACCGCGACGGCTGCGGCTCAGAGGTGGACGTCGAGGCGGCCTCGGGCGACAACGACGGAGAGGGAACCTGAGCGACGCGGTCACGTCCTTTGAAGGGCAACTGCCGCAGCCTCGGTAGCCGGAGTCGCGGCCTCGACGATGGTGGCGGAGGCGACGGCGTGGTCGATCTCGACTCGGCGAGCCGAGCGTACTTCTCGGCGGCGCGCGTGCCGTTAACCCGGCGCACCGAGCCGGCGGGCTGCTCGTCGTCGCGCGAGCTCACCGACTGCGAGTCGTCGATGTGCGGCTGTCCGACGATGACGGTGTTGCACACCGCCAGTACCACTAGAAATTCCCGCACTCGCTGTGGGTGGCCGCCGTCGGGAGGCGCACTCGCGAATTGGAGCATCCGCGGGTTCGGCGAGACATCAGTGAGGGGCACGACGATCGGCGGCAGGTCGGCATTGGGCGTCGCCGGTGGTCCCGGCGGGTGTTCGTAGTCGATGCCGTCGATGGTGCACCTCCTGAAGACCATCTTGTTCTCGGTGAGCGTGCCCGTCTTGTCGCTGAAGAGGTATCGGATTTGACCGAGCTCCTCCGTGACGTTGAGGGCCCGGCACTGAGCGCGCGTGTCGGTGGTCGGATCGTACATCTCGACGTCGTTGTGGATGTGGTACACTTGAAGTAGCTTCGTCATCTCGATCGTGACGTACAGCGACAGTGGGATCATCACTTGGAGAACGATCACGTACGTCCAAAATATGAGCAGAGCCTCTATGGCCGGCGAGTAGCCGAGAGTCGCGGCCGGCGGGATGAAGAGCGGTCGCTGGTCCAGCGGGAGCGTGGCGGGCGCGTATCGTTCGAGCCACAGTTTGCAGCAGACGGCGCCGATGCAGCACAGAAGCAGGAGAACCAGCACGCACCACACTACGTCTGTGTTCATGCTGCGCTCGAGTGTGGACCGCTTGTATCTCGGCCCCCCATTGTTCAGCATCGCCTTCGTTTCGTGACCTGTAACGTAAAGGTATAGTGGTAACGAAACGCCCACATCCTCGAACACCTCCTCCACATAATATAGGTACATAGGAATAAGAAGACTCACCCGCATAAACCACGATGCCTTCGACGTAGTTTGTGTTCTTGATGTAGCATTCGCGCAGCAGAATATTTTCGGTCGTGAGCGGTACGCGCGTGCCGTTGGGGTGCGCAATGTTGCCGTGGAAGCGGTAGATCTTAGTCGACGGTCGGTCCACTTCCACCAGGCTCACGAATTTGCTCGCAGAAAATGTTAAGTTCTGAAACGGTAAGAATGAGAGCTTCTGTTAAGATGGAACCAGGCAAAGAGGTAACAACAACAGTACTACAGAGATACTATAGAGTGACTATAACTAATGGATCGATTGTCCTCTGCAGACGTATATCTATAGACATGATACAATACATACATTCACTAATGCACATGAAAGTCTGAAAGAGAAGCACCTAATCAACAACATTACCTAATGCAAAAGTGAGATAACCTCAAGTCACAAAAGCAGAACGTAAATATTACTGAGTGCTCGATCACTTACGACTATTTAGATACTGAGATATGGAAATGCGCGTCGCCTAGCCAGCTCCAGCTGTCTGTGCCCACGATGCGATGGCGGTGCAGATTATTATGAAATGAAAATTGAAATGAAATGAAACGTTTATTTGTCGCCATTTCGGATTACAAATTAAAAATACAATACAATAATTAAGCAATATTGGCGATAAATTGGGCTCAACTCAGCGTGTGCAATAGATACCTATTGCGCTGATTTTCAGTTGAACCCATTTTGCCGGGAAATACATTTTCTTTTACTTACAGGCTAGACATACATTGATGGCAAAAAAACATTTGCGAGAATCTGTTAAGTAAATAACAAAACAAGAATAAATTATACTCAATCCATACTAATAATATATCTGTAAGGGATGGTCATGGAGTAAGTTACTTTGTTTTATGAGATACTGAGTTTGTAGAGTCTATGTTAACTAAAACTTCAACTAAAAAAGAATGAAACGTCGGTCGAAACGGCTATGTAAATAGTTCGTGTTTTCCGTCCAGTTCAGTATGAGGTTCAGTGTAGCCGACATGAAATGAAGGGAAGCACTGACATGGCACCTAGTTCACCCGGCGTTATGGGCAGACATCACGGATGTTACCATAAAAAAAACTAAATAGACGATTTTTAGAAATATTTTCTGTCTTTATGTATTCGCCTCTATAACTCTTAAATCGTCCTTAGTTACTTACTTTAATTGAGAAGAATGTCGTTAAGTAGAACGAAGCTCGGCCTTCGGCCTCGCCCTTAGTTACTTTCTTTGGCAAATGGTTTATCTAAACGTAGCTCCGTCTTCGGCGTCGTTATTAGTTACTTAGTTTCTTCGAGGAGAATATCGTTTACCTGAAAAGAGTTCGGCCTTCAGTCTCGCCCTTAGTTACATACTTTACTCGAGAAGGTTTATCAGTAACCTGAAGGTAGCTCGGCCTTCGGCCTCGCCCTTAATGAAATGAAATGAAATACCTCTTCTTTCGAAATACTAATTTTATGTGAGCAAAGCAGCGGGCAAAAGCTAAGTTGAAAATATTCTCTAAACTTCTAATTTCAATGCTTTTTTTTTTCAATTTGCGATCATGATTATTGATTAGCTTGGCGTATTTTTGCCAGAGTCCGTCTTTATTATTGTTTTCCATGACTTTTCTTTTTGTTCGAAATATTATTTGTACTTTAGAATACAGCAAATGTCATTTTGCGGCCGGTTATCCCATTGTTGGCTGCAAGCACACACATTTGCACACGTGTCATGCCGGACTAAGTGCCGGTGCGCGACAATAACACACATGGGGGCCACAGGCGGAAAGCAAATTGCCTATGCAGGTTGCTTGTATTATCCACTGACATAGGTGGAGATTAGTACGTGTCAGGCAGGCAGGAGTGAGGAGTGGGCAGGGTGGTAGCGGCTCACCTTGTTGCGGAAGCCCGGCGCGACAATGCGCTGCTTGAGGTTGTTCTCGCCGTCGAGGTTGCAGGTGTCGAGGTAGGCGAGGCCGCTGCGCTCGGAGGAGCGCAGGAGCACCATGTCGGCGGGCACCGGCTCGTTGTTGGAGAGGTGCACTATGTCGCCCACGCGCACGTCGCACCACCGCGTCCGCACGTACCGCTCCACCGACCTGCACACGCAACCACACTCACTTCACATCTCTGCATGTCGCTTTCTGCTCACATATTACTAATCAATAAGAGATATGAGTCAGAAGGTGGGCCGGCTCACATCCCGACGATAACGTTGTGTGGATCTCCATTGAGAACCGTATCAAGGTTTAGGTACTTAGGTCATATTCTGAGAGATAAGCTGTGAAAGACGACGAGGACCTGGAATGAAGGGCAACATGGCAACAAAATTAAACTCCGTAGTAGGAAAAATATCGGAATGGTTTGCTGCGAACGGACTAATGCTAAACACATCGAAAACCAACCTTATGGTATTTTCTTGACGGAACTGTGGTCCTCGTGAGCTCTCTATTTCGAATTCCTCTGGCAATTAGGGTATTAGCCAGTGTACCGCGAAAAACATCTTGCAGAGACCTTTTCAAATCCTTTGGTATATTAACTGTGTGCTCTCTCTATATATATGAAGTAGTAGTATATGTACGTAAGAATATAATTTTTTTTGAGTTTAACGGCGCTAGTCATAATTATAGTACACGTAGCTCAGAGCGATTAAAATCAGTTGCGCATAAATCAGCGATGGCTGAAAAAGACCCTGACGTGATCGGACCCAAATTGTACGAAAATGTTCCCGAAAAAATGAAATCAATAAACAGTGACAATGTGTTCCAGAGTCAGCTGAAAATATTCCTTTTTAACCCCCGACGAAAAAAAAACGGAGGGGTGTTATAAGTTTTAGATAATCCATTCTATAAATTAAATGAACTTTTTTCACATTAAATGAATCTTTTTATATGTATAAATTTGACTGAACCCTATGTTCTTTGTACTTTATTCTCTTTTTTAGAGATAATTTTTTTACTTAATATTATTATTTTTTATTAGATATAGTATGTTATAGTTAACATAAATAAAAATTAGCATGTAAGTTATATTTAAGCATTTAAAAAAAAAAAGCTCTGTAAGGTTTCTTGCCCGATTCTTCCTTATAGATGGCATTGCTGAACGGGATATAACAAAAACTATGACGAACCATACTGAATATGCATATGTCTCAATGTAATATTGTTATTGTTGTGTGTTCTTTATGGCGAAATAAATATCTGAATCTGAATGTGAATCTGTTGGCTAGACGATTGTGATTTTGTTCTGTCGAAGCCAACGATGTACCGCGCCTCTAAACCTAGGCCACAGATTACTTAATAGTTACTTCGTAACAGATAAATCACTCCATAGAAAATGTTCCTACCTTCGGGCTTTAATAGCCTACTATTTCACGTCGCCAATCGCTGAGTGCGAAAATGTACCTTAACGATCGAGTGTAAAGTGATTATTGCTTTGCAGCTGCGCGCAGTTGCGTGTGCGAGCGTCTATGTATACTTCGCGCGGCTGACGAATTTTCACTGAAATAGACCGCCGGCGGCCCGCCGGGCGGTAGGTAGTTAGCGCGCGCAAGTACATAGAGTGCGTGAGGCCTGCCTAGGCGCTCTAAATGAACCGCCTACAACTCCCTGCGTGTACAGTACAACAACGGTTGCACGTTGAGACTGACCTGGAACTCCTGCAAGTGTAGTGCCGACTGCCGAGTGCGTCTGGCATGTTTGCCGTACACCGCCTTGACTTCTACATATATGTACGTCGTCATAATGCGGAAGCTCGCAGGATTTATGGAGCGTATTGGCAAATCAGATAACGAAATAATAGCTGTTGTCTCTCGCCAGTAAAATTCGATAATGATTTTAATAATTTTTTTACCTTTCACTTATTTTATTTTAATTTATTTTAATAAATTTGTTCTATTGTTCAAATATTCCTAATGTGTTTAATGTTGTTTTTATTATTCATCGTGCAAATGCCTGAAATAAAAACACAATATTTTATTTTATTATTTATTCATTTATTTACTATCATTCCTCCTATATTTAGTCAGTCAGCCCGTCAGCGTGTACGTATGCGTCCAATGCTGGACATACACCTCTCCAATTTTCCTTCAGTTCTCTCGGCCTTCCGCGGTACGGGACCATTGCTTTCTGTCGACGTCCCATCTAGCAGAAATTCTTCCCACACTCCGTTTTCCTGTCCACGTTTCACCTGAAGTGTATGGCGCGGTTACTTCAACGGAGCGGACCTCGCCGTCGCGGCTTCGTCTCTTCAGTTGACATCACATTCATACGAGTTATTGAGAAATGTTTACAATGCTGCTTCCATTTATCGACTTTTGTAATGTTTCTTAAAGATTGTGTAAAACTAAAACACCCGGCACTTAGTAATATTAAGATGGCGCAGCGGTCTAAAGCTAATACCTAATATAATTAATTACATACATCATCAGGGGAAAACGCTGTTCTTTGGAAAACAAAAAGTGGGAAAACGTATTGTTTTATTGATGAGTAGGCTAACCAAACAGCCTAATCAAACGATTCTCTTTTGTTTCTCGAATCCTTTGAAAATCCCCAGAGAGTTAGGAGAGGTGAATTTGGCTCTGTCGACTGCACCTGCGGTCCCTCGACAGATCAAGCCGCCCATGCTGGTTTTCATAAAAAAATACGTTTCTTCTTATATTTATCTCGCTACAAAATCGGTCTCTCTGTTATAGGTATTTGGCTCCTAAACAAATATAGAATTATAGCTGTGCCCGCGACTACGTCCGCGTGGACTTTATCTTTCTCAGCTTGTTACAAAACGCAACGTGACTCTGTCTGTCCGTTCGTTAGCATGATTCAATTGTTTTGGTGTTTGTTAATTGGGCAGGTTATAGACTTGATTCGATAATGAGAATGACCTACATAAGTGAAGCCGCAACCAATTTAATTTATAATCTACATAACGCTTCTCTGTAAACTATATTAGAAGTAGAATTTCCACGAATGTGTGCATATAAATTATTTGAATTACCTAGGTAGTACTACGGGAAAGAGCCACGTATAGCTGACCGTCCGAAAAGCAACTCAAAATTAGATCTAAGCCTGCTACGACAGTGACCAATCAGTAAGTTACTTAAATACTATTTTACTATCTATATAGTATATAATTACGCATATATTTATTTATATAGCTTTTGCCCGCGGCTTCGCTCGCTGTAGACTCGATTTAACAGCAAATTCGATTCAAACACAAATATCTATATATATTCTATAATAAAAGTAACACTGAAATTAAAAATGCTGAATCATTCAACAGCTTTGTCGGCAGACTGAAACGCTTTCTGGTGGAGAAGGCGTACTATTCGGTCGAGTAATGTATTCTTGACGTGCGTGCACCTTTTTGACTGGCGATTTTATATTGGATTTTTATTATTAATAATTTTATTTTGAATAAGATTTATTTATTATGTATTATTGACATTGAATATCGTTAAATTGTATTTTATTTTCTAAATTGTAAAATTTGAAAATGTGTGATTGAGTTTGTGACTTGTATATGTATGTATGTGATACCAATAAATATTATTTTCTATTCTATTCTATGATAATAAACTAAACTATTGTTTCTCTCATATTCTCTCCCTCTCTTCCCCGCACCCCTCCTCCCACCGCCCGTTTTCCCTCCCTCCACCGCCCGTTTTCCCTCCCTCCCCTCCCTTCCATCTCTCTACGTCCACCTCAACTCCGGCCCCTCCCTCACCTCCCTTCCTCTACTATGCCTCTATTTACCCCACCCCTCACCCTTCAGGATATTGTAATGTCATCGGTTCTTAATCGGGTGAATGATTCCAAGTGCTCTCGTATTTAACTTCACTGCTAACCTCATAATAAGCCATTTAGCATTATAGTAAGTAGCCTTACTTAGTTAATGGGAAGAATCAAACTATCCGTAGATTTTTTTTATATTAAAATCGGTTCAGTGGTTCTCGAGTTATAAGCGGACAGACAAGACAGAAAGCAGACGTTGGATTTTATTAAAGGTAAAGGAAGGATATTCTTGTAAATAAATAAAGTTTGGTCTTAATGACAAGTTAATAGCAGTGAGTCGCCGCTCCACCACCGTCCCGTCATCGCTCATAGACATATTTTTGATGATCGATCATGACATGACTTCCAAATAATAATCACAGTCCACTTGACAAATCGATCAAGCAAGCTAGAAACATAAGTGCGAGTCAAACTCGCGTGGAGATGGTTCCGTCCGTACCATTCCGTTTTCTTTGAGAATTTTAATACTTAGGATTTTCATTTAGTTTTTACTTTAAGCTATTCCGGTTGTAGAGCGTCGTCTCTGTCGCATTAACTCACACGTTTCTGTGCGACAGGGACGATGCTCTACAACCGGATTGTCTCTTTCTAAAGCCCGATGTACCTACATTATTTACTGTCGCGTACGGTACTGCTAGTAAAG
The DNA here is from genome assembly GCA_946902875.1 of Nematopogon swammerdamellus. NCBI lineage: Eukaryota > Metazoa > Arthropoda > Insecta > Lepidoptera > Adelidae > Nematopogon > Nematopogon swammerdamellus. The sequence goes on from OX336337.1 coordinate 10,586,909, forward strand.
GAGGCACGGTTCCTAATGACGGTTGCAGCCATTGAGCTATACGTTGTACTAGAGGATATACTAAGGGCAAGTACTTTCGCCCCATCGAAGAGAGTTGACTAACAAACTTCCTGTCAGTCGACTCCCGGCGGCCGTCGATGTTAGTCATGTGTGCTTCAACGCTTACACAATAAACTTCGCGCGAAGCGAGACACTAAATACGGACTGTGCTACAGTGCGAGCGAGAGTTATAGATTCATGATTATTTCAGGGTTGTCGGTTTCACTAATACATATTTGTGAAATCGACTAAACATTTCTAAAAAATAAGTAATATTTTATGTGTAAGCATCTTAGTTCAATTTATTAATGTATTCGTTTATTTACACATTTTTATTAATTTATTAATGCACATAGTTAATTAATTTATTTTTATTTTTATTTATTTATTCGTTTATTGACACATTTCTTTTTTATATTAATTTTACATAAAAAACTTAAATCTAAAATTAATATAAAATAACAAAATGGAATTTCCACCACCGGCGGCGGGGCGAACCCAGACTACCGATGGTCGGACCCGAGAGAGAGAAACCTTCGGACAATTCGAGCGGTGTCGAGCAAGACCGCCTTCTGCATCTGACCCTTGATCCAAGCAAGTGGCTCTAGTGAGAGCCTCTTGAGATGATGGTCGAGGCTCTTCGCTATCAGCCCATGCGCAGACAAGACTATGGGCACAACGATCGTCGAGTCCACGGGCCACATGTCGGTAACCTCATGAGACAGATCGATGTATTTTAACATCTTGTCTTTTTCTGCCTTCACAAGGTTCTCGTCATGCGGCACCGTGATGTCGACGAGCGCTGCGCGCCGCGCCTCCCGGTCGATTATCACTATGTCAGGTCTATTAGCCATAATAGTCCTATCAGTGATAATCGACCGGTCCCAGTAGAGCGTGATGTGAGCATTTTCGAGAACTGGCTGTGGGTTATACTTGTAGTAAGGCACCTCCGAGCCGACAAGGTTGAACTTCAAAGCAAGTTGCTGATGGATGATCCTGGCTACTAGGTTGTGCCTGTGCAAATACTCGGAGTTGGCAAGTTGCGAACAACCGGAGATTACATGTCTGAGGGATTCGCCAGGTTTGTGGCAGGCGCGGCAGATGTCAATGGTGCCATCCTTCATAATGAATCTCCTGTAATTGTTGGTCTTGACAACTTCGTCTTGTATTGCACAGACAAAACCCTCGGTTTCCCCAAAGAGGTCCCCGAAGCGTAGCCAGTGCACGGAGGCGAGTTGATCTACATCCGGCCCCGTGAGAGACCGGAAGTACCTACCGTGCAGCGCCTTGCCTTTCCATACTTCCAGGCGGTCCTCGGTGCTCAGTACAACTGGCTTCCGCCAGTCCTCTTTTCCCATGTCCAACGGGGTAAGGCCTTTATCACTGACGACGACATCGCGGTGCATCTCACAAACATCAGTCTTTTCCATAAAATACTGACGGAGATTGCATACCTCGCGGTTGTGTAGGTTTTTGGCATTTAGCATACCTCTACCCCCACACTTCCGCGGGATATACAATCTCATGACCGATGATCGTGGGTGATGCATCCGGGACGTCGTCATCAGCGTTCTGACCTTTCTGTCCAGGGCGTCCAGCTCAGTCTGAGACCATTTGAGTATGCCAAAGGTGTATATAAGAACGGGCATGACCCAACCGTTGTAGGCTCTGATTTTATTACCGCCCGACAATAGACTTTTCAGTACTATTGTGAGACGGTGATAGAATTTAGCCTTTGCATGTTGTTTCATGACCGTATCCTTGATACCAAGGCACTCCTGCATACCCAAATATTTGTAGGTTTCTTCGTCAGAGAGGGCTCGAATGTTCACCGACTCCGAGAGTTGAATCCCGTCGGAGGCCATGACCCTCCCTCGTTTTATATGGATGCTCGCACACTTGTCTATTCCGAACTCCATTCCAATGTCCGTGCTGAAATTTTCAGTTGTCTTCAGCATCGACATCAGCTCAGAGTCCGAACTAGCCAGTATTTTTAGGTCATCCATATAGAACAAGTGAGAAATCGAGTGGCTCCCTCTCCGCAGAAAGTAGCCCAGTCCCGAATCCTCCAGAAGCGAACTGAGAGGGTTCAGAGCTAAGCAAAACCAAAGCGGGCTCAGGCTGTCACCCTGGAAGATGCCCCGCCGTATATGAATGCAGTCGTCCACATCAGAAAGCTGTCTTTCACCTGGAAGGCTGAGAACTGTTTTCCATTGTTCCATACATGCACTCAGGAATTGACAGATGTTTTCATCAACTTTGTATATTAGTAAAACTTTCTTGAGCCATGTGTGGGGTACAGAATCAAATGCCTTTTTATAATCAATCCAGGTAGCGGACAGATTCTTTCTGCTGCGGCGAACCTGCTGGAAAATAGTCGCATCTATGAGAAGAAGCTCCTTAGTACCGCGGGATCCAACCCGACATCCATTCTGAGTAGCCGACATGATGTTATTTTGGCGGTCGTGAACATTTATTTTGTTTGTCAGAATGGATGTCAGTAGTTTATAGATAGTGGGCAAACATGTAATTGGTCTGTAATTTTTTGGATCCGCGGTACTACCGGTTTTATGGAGCAGGTGGGTGATTCCTGTGGTCATGAACTCTGGTAGCGCTCGTTGGTCTATGGCTTCTTGGTATTGAATTGCCAAGCGAGCATGGCAGCAAGTAAGCCATTTGAGCCAGAAGTTGTGCAGTCCGTCGGCCCCGGGAGACTTCCAATTGTGGGCACGACGGATTGCCGAACTAACATCAAGCTCTGTCAAGTTCACTGGCTCCATCGGCTCTATGTCTTGACATGCTCGCTCGACAGTCCTCATCCATTCACCTTCGACGTGGCAGACGGGCTCTGACCATATTTTACTCCAGAATTGATAATTTTCTGCTTTGGTAGGTTTAGCCTCATCTGCCACTAGCTGTTTAGGCTGCTCCCAGTTTCTATACACCCGCCTTTGGTCACTCTGGAACTGGCGATTCAGTTGATATCGATCGACACGCTCTCTATAGCGGCGGATACGCTTTGCCCACGCGCTGATCCGCTGCTTCAGGTCGTCTATGCGCTCCGTGACCACTGACTTGAAGTTGGGATGGGAGGGCCTTATTACAACCCCTTTTAGAACTTTAGTCACGAACCGCATAATTTTTGGTCGCATATTTCCTGACCTGAAGCAGCAAAGCTTCCCTATGAGGACCCGTGCCTCGTCGATACGTTTCTGTATTCTCCTCTGCCAAGCGGGGACCGCCAACGTTGGGCCTGTGTGTCTCGCACGGTTGTTGTTTTCGAATTTGACACCGGCCATTCGACATGCGGCGATCGCCGCACAACAGAGGAGTGAGTGGGTATCGACTAGGCTCTCGCTAGATTCCATATATGGTTTTAAATGGGAATTCATGGTCCCCACAATGCTCATATTTTTTCTATTTGTGGGCAAGCGCGGTATTCGCGGCCTAGTTACAAAGCTTACCGATCGAAACTCCAAAATCGCCCGCTCCAGGGCGCTTCTCATTTGCTCATCATCCTGGGTACTTACGTCTCCCACTACTACCTCACCCCCGTCCTCCGCTGAAGGTGGTGGCTGTGACAGCAGCTCACTTATATTCGCCACTTCACATACAGGGGCGTGTGGTGAGCGGAGCGCGTCCGACAAGGCGCAGACAGCGTCTGCGCGCGGCTGCGAAGAAGCGGGAGCTATGGTAGTAGGAAGCGCATCTAGGCGCAGTCGTTCCAGCACGGCGTCATCCAAGAACTTCCGTGTCCGGATGACGCGTACCTGGTCTGATAGACGCTGGGCTGAAAAAGACATTGTCGGTTCAAGAGCCTGAAACTCAGTAAGCAGTCTTGCTCGAAACATGGTCCGGTTGGTTTCTCCCTCTGTGGCCCTGTAGTACGCCGTCATGACTTTCATATTAAGGTCATAGGGCCAGCGCATACGGCGCACTACACCATCGGTAGCGGGGACTATAGGCGGAGCATGAAGCCCCGATGGCCCCAAGCCGGCCGGTGGTGGACGTCGTCCTCGTCGTAGTTCTTCTGACGGGAGCGGCGTCGTCGGCCCGTCGTCGTCGTCGCCAGATGATTCTGACGACGTCACGGCGGGCGTCGGTGGAGGGTGTGCGGTGGATGGTATCAAAGTGGCGACTCGTGGGCGCAGGCGGCGGCGGCACGGTGATGCGGGCGCGGGCGGGGAGGGCGAGGTGTCTGATGCGCTGCTGGGCCGGTGCACAGACACGCGTCGGGGGCGGCGTGTGGTGTTCCGTGCACGGTGTCCTAGTTGGGTGTTCTGACCACGGCCTGCAGCGCCGCTTGCAGCTGTACCTGCCCGCTGAGGCGCCGACCGTGTCGCCGTACGCCGGGAGCCGCCGCTGTCATGCATTGACATGTGATGTGCTATTGAGGCGCCGCCGGGCTTCGGCTCCTGTGCTGGCTCGCATGCTTACTCCAGCACTGCGGGGCCGTGCGCCGTTGGTGATTGTTCCGCGCTTTGTGCGGGCCCGGTAAGGCGCCTTCAGCTGCCTTTTAAATTATTTTCTTGTTAAGGGCAGATTTTGCAAAACATGTCATCTTGACAGCTTTTCTTTTCTTTTATTATTTTATTTATTTATTTTTATTTATTATTATTACAGGGTTGTCACCAGTGATAGTAATAGGTAGGGCTTATTTACCTAAACTTCGAGGAACAGAGTAAAAAATTGGAGACTTCCTTACGACAATATTTTTTTCCGGTTTAATAATATTCATGATGTTTTAATTTCGCAATTTAAAAAAAGTGGCCACTTTTTTTAAATCGCGAAATAAAAAAATATTATCAAAACAATTACTTATAGCTGTTTTTGAGAAAATCGATCTTATCAATAAAATGGCGCATCTCTGAGCGTGGCTTTGTGAGTAGAGGTCTTTTTGGCTCAGTCGAATGTACCACTGGTCCCTCGGCACAGCCTGCGCGATAAACTTAGCTTGAGAAGGTTCTAGTCTATATTCAATAAAACATGTACTCACCGCTACTGGGCACTTAACTGTGACACTAAGATTTATTTTTATATAGTTCATGTATATTTATATTTATTTATATTGGTTTATAGGTCTTGACCATGGTTTTTTTGTTTTTTATGTTTATTTTGTGTATTTTTTGGTTTGCGAGTTTGAATGCGATATTTTATATTTTTGCGGTATGCGCGCGCGTTGCATTGCATCGACTGACTGACGCGACGTCACTCTCACAGATGGCCTTTTCAGCGGAGCGAGTGGTTTAGGGAATATAGTCCTTACCACGTAGATAATAAGATCGACTCTCATGATAGCATTTACTAACCACAGCCGTTGACTTACAAAAAAAAAAATTTAAGACCCTTTTTTTTTAATAATGTTCTCATATTTCAATTAATTCAATTTTATTAATTTTTTCATTACTTGAAACCCCGTTACACCTTACAACACTCATCAGTCACCACGGTGAACATGGCTAATATTTTAATAATCTTAAGTTTTCCTAAAATAGAAACTTCATCATATGAATGTTTTGTTGGAGGGAATTTGTTGTATCTTTCATTATGAGGACGTTGCTATATTGAACAAAAGAAATTACAATCGTTGATTTAAAATAATAAATAAGTAAAAAAAAACCAACATTTTGCTTCAATCAAACGAAAAATCACTGTCATTGCACTGACATGACAACCCTATGCGTTCCGCAAACGCCGTGCGCGACGTAATTCAGCGCTGCACATCATTAGACGATCGCTATTTGTTTTAATACTGGTGCTGCGTGCAGCGTTTATATTTAGCTTCACAGCTGCTTAATACCCCGATTCATTCCACAAACTCCGCCTACTTACCAACACCACCGAATATATATTGCCAACACTGATGGCCCGCCTGTGTTAGCTCGTGCACAACGTAATTGCAGCGCTGCACATCGTTAGACGCTCGCAATTTATTTTACTACTGTTGCTGCGTGCAGCGTTTACTTAGCTTCACAGCTGCTTCACGGCGTATGCGTCACAGAATAGATACTGCTTGCATTCCCCCGCCCGCTCGACCTTTCCTCATACCGCAGTTTTTGTTGTCAAAGATTCGTTCTATCTTTCTTAGTAGTGTTTCCTCTAGTATAACATTATTTCTCTATGGTTGCAGCCAAGTGCGAGTCGTACTCGCGCTTCGAGGGTTCCGTGCCACCACGTAATTGGCCGGTTTTATTATTTATGTCGTTTTACTTTATAGTTCGCAATCACACCAAGTTTGACGCTTGTATGTATTACCGTTTTTACAATAGAGCAAACACAAAAAAAAAACGTTGAAAAAAACACGTTTCTTGTATGGGAACCTCCTCGGAAACCTCCTCAATTTTTTATTACTTTTTGTTACCAGATTGTTTATTTTTTATTATTGGTTATGTATGATATCCGCCATAATAACATTAATAACACATATTTTGTAAAAAGGGTAGGACGGACGGACGGACAGACGGACGGACTGACGGACGGCGGCGTAGGCTTAGTAATTAATTAATAATATATGACTAAGGATCGTACTACACGACGCGACGTACGTTCGTAAGAATCTTAATCAAACTTGTAAATCCACAATTACAAGCTGCTATTATGTGTAGATAGTTACAATTACAGTAACGTTGTCATCATTCCACGACAAGAACATTTATTTTCAAATGACGACAATGAGATAATCTACAACAGCAAACACAGAAATGCAAGTCACATCTATTTTTTATTATTATATTGTAATTTTTAAATGTCTTGGATTCTGGGAATCCAGTCCAGTCAGTATGGGATAGCAAGTAAAGATAAAAAATAGTTGGTCTAGCTAACTTACTAAGAAAGTACTAAGAATTTACTTTCTAACTAACCGAGTAGTGGACTCTTGAAACAAGCTAGGTACCTACCACAAGAAGTGATAAGTGCTATCTCAGTAAATGGTTTTAAAAATCTACTTGACAAACATTTGTTAAATATAACAAAAAATAAAAACAAACACTAATAATAAAATAAAAAAAAAAAAGATCTATCATACATAAAACAGTGCACTCAAGGCGTGAAGTACACGCATCAGCTGCATGCAAGCTGCTAGTGCATATAAATAAATAAATTTAATTATTGTATTTTTAAATTAAAATTATTAAATAAACTTAAACTACCTATCAAATAAAAAAAAAACTAATATAATAAATAATAATAATAAAATAATAAAAAATACATCGATCTGTCTCATTAGGTTACCGACATGTGGCCCGTGGACTCGACGATCGTTGTGCCCATAGTCGTGTCTGCGCATGGGCTGATAGCGAAGAGCCTCGACCATCATCTCAAGAGGCTCTCGCTAGAGCCACTTGCTTGGATCAAGGGTCAGATGCAGAAGGCGGTCTTGCTCGACACCGCTCGAATTGTCCGAAGGTTTCTCTCTCTCGGGTCCGACCATCGGTACAAGCAAACAAGCGGACATCACCAGAGTGATCCTATAAGGTCCCTTGAAATGGATACACGATTTTTGCTTTTTTACTAACCTTTAAAATTTTTAAGATAAACAAAAATATCAGCATAGATCCAGCATAGATCCAGACCGACCCGCTTCCAAATAATGTGTGATATTATCACTTGCCACATAAAATGTATTTTTTCAATGCCACACTTGACCACCTTGTGATAATAAATTTTTGATCAGTTATTAAATTTCCTTCCAGACTTTATGTAAAAATATATTATCAAATTTCTTGATAAATTTCAATTTGATAAGACCAACCGCTCAGAAGGTACGTATGACCCCGTAGAGAGAGACGTACAGACAGACGTACGGACGCACGGAACCCATTAGATTCCGTTTTCACCTCTTTGAGCTAGGTACGGAAACTAAGACATGTCATTTTATATACACACAATAATTATCATGTCTCATATCGCCGTCAGCTGATTATGGTTAATGTAGCGGACGCGGGACGACACGAAGCCACGAGACACGACTAGGGTGAAAGGCAGGTGTGAGGTGCCAATATCATTTCTGCGCTTCCCGCTCCACTCTCGCTCGACAGTGCCATAAGAGACAGTGATCGATCGCATTGCAAGTTCAACGACGATCAGTAGCGTTAGCGTGCAACGTGGCGAGGTGAGTGTCAGACTCAGACTGACTAGGTACGCCTCGCGCGCGCGTCACTACACTGCCTGCACTGCAGCATAAGCAAGCCTGAAGCGAGAAGGTCAACGTACATTCACTATTTCTAGTTAAAAGGATATGCCACACGGATTATGGAAATTATGGATCGTAGGCAAGGTCGCAATGTCAACTGGCAACATTAAGTTATTGATGTATTGTGTTTGTAAGTTTACGTATGTTGTGTGTCCATTTAGCCTCGGAAGCTCGGTCGCGCGCGACATTGAACAGAACCGGAGGTGTATCGAGGTAGGTAGTTGTACGTGCAGTGTGCGCAAACCTATTCACAGTTGGCGCTTTTTGTGTGGAATAAATAAGTGACTTTGGAAGTACGTTTCTTTCCTAAACAAAAAAAGTGCCTTCCGAATGCACAAGAGAACTAGGGGGTGGTTAGTAAGGCTATTGTAACAACGTGCCACCATTATATACAGAGTGGTCCAAAAATCGTGGACCAAAAAAACGTGGAGGTAGAGGGGGAGATTTGCAGTAAACAATCTCTTCATGGCAGGGTCTGGCAACTATTCCCTGATTTACCTTAATTTAGACTTTGCTATGAAAAAATTTACATAAAAAATAATTTAGTCACGAACAGCAACGTGTTATAATTTATTTTAATCGTCATTAAATAGGCAAGTTTTTTTTGGTACAGGGTAATTTTTTGGCAGTAATTTTTTTTCAAAGTAAGGTTCTAAAGTTTGAAAAAAAAAATCCTAACACTTAAAAAATGGGGCGTTGACCGTGGCACTACCGGTAGCACTACTAGTAGTGCCACGGTTAAAATTTATTTACCGTAGCACTACTAATTTAATACGGTAGTGCCACGGTTAAAATGTATTAACCGTAGCACTACTGATTTAATTTGATAGGTTTGACTACATAAGAAATATCCAAATGCAATTAATAAATGACGAAATCACCACAGGGCACGCCCTGGAAAAATTGCGTTAAATAAATTCAAAAATTAATTTCTAGTTAATTTTTTTGTTATAAGGCATTTTAAGTAAATTCGCAGTATTTAATTGCTATTAAAATTATCAATGGCCTTATATATAATATAAGCCTTTTCATTTTTGTTTCCTCCTTGAATTGTGATGATCTGGGACTTGTAAGAATCATATCATATACCAGATACCTACTCAAAAATATGAAAGAGTGGAGCTAGGGGGAAAATAAATAAATAGTCCGCTAATAAATAAATAGTTAGCTAGTGGGAAAATAAATAATTAGCGAGAAAAATAAAATACAAATCAAATCAAATAAAAAAACGTCTATTGCACATATTGTTGTACAGAAGGTAGCACTTAATGCCGATGGCATTTTCCACCAGCCTACCCTTATTTACATATAGAACTAGGGTAGGTGCAACAAGACAAAGTAAACAAAACAAAGTCTTATAAAATAGAAAATCTTATAGTAATAATGCGAAAAAAGTTTCACTTTGGAATCTCACACAATGCAGGTTTCCCGGGTTTTGCTACTGTTTTGGATTATCGTATTTTGGGAGTAAACCTATCAAATTAAATCAGTAGTGCTACGGTAAATTAATTTTAACCGGGCACTACCGTATTAAATTAGTAGTGCTACGGTAAATGAATTTTAACCGTGGCACTACTAGTAGTGCTACCGGTAGTGCCACGGTCAATTCGCGTAAAAAATATTGAATAAAATGCAATTACTCATAAATCATGATACCCATTGTAACAATGTGTGAAGGCAAATAGACGCAACTTAAGTTGCGGCTTTTTGGCTTTATAGGGCTTAATGCATTCGTATGACGGTATTCTATCCACCCATACAAATATTTTTCTTCTATCTCTTTTTATTAACCAGATACCAACAATCACAAAGCCGCAACTCAGTAGAAAAATTAAAATTGTATTGCCAAACAGCATTCTTTTAAATTGCTGCGATTTGCCACGATACGACTAAAACTTGCGGCCGTGTGCCGTGATAATGCTGCTAGTGCGGAACGCGGCGAATCCTGTTCGGCCCACTCGCCTTCCTGGTGTCTACGCGGAGAGAAGCTCCGCGTAGACACCCGCACAGTTCGTTGTCGAAACTACATCCGGCATGGAGTTCTCACAGCTAGTTATGGATGGAGCGATGGCACCCCATCGTCCAGGTTAGAGTTCCCCGCAAAGAGAGACACCCGTAAGTCGGCCTTCTCCCCTGCGGAGTAAGTAAGTGAGCCCCCAGGACATTGCAGAGGCGGAAGTGAGGAGCGGCAGAATTTCGACTCGACAGATTTGGCGAGAGACCAAAACTCACGGGTCCCAGTTGGGTGCTGGTGCAGGCTGTCGCCAACGCTGCCGATATGCTCGAATTTAGCCCTGGCAATAGCTCAGGGTCTGGAGAGGCGGTTGTATTCTTTCTTCATTTCGGAGATGTTGGGATCACCTCTGGCACGAGCGCACGACCATGCACAGTAAGCTGCACCATTAGCTGCGACAGCATCGGCACAGTCGCCGCTGTACCAGGGCTGGCTCTTACCACCAAGGCGGACGGGCGCACTGGGAATGAACATCTCCATTCCCCCCAGAACCACCTCGGCGACGGCATTGGCTCATTCTGACGGATCGTCCGAACTGAAGCAAATCTCTCTCCATGGGTAGGATGCAAGGTTTTCTCGCATCCCATCCCAATCTGCTGACGCGTAGTGCCAAATTCGACGCGTTCCTGCAGTACGGAACTGAAGAGGCGAAGATGGCACCGTGGACTCCACTAGACAGTGGTTAAAGGAGCCAAGAGGAGCGCTCACTGTGACTTTATATCCAGCAGGGTTTGTTGTCAGCAGAATATCCAGCAGAGAGGGTTCATGACTGTTATATTTGGTATTCTGGTCGGTTGGTTTACCAGATGAGACAGGTCATGGGTCAGGGCGAAGTCGTAGGCGGCTCTCCCCGCCTACGACTCAAAGTCAGTCAGTTCTCCCAGAGCCTAGCCACACCTCGTGGTGGGCATTAAAATCTCCAAGCAGAATCATATCCGCGGAGGGGAACCGCACTTTCACTTCGTCTGCCGCTCTACTCAAGTGCTCGAATAATCGAGCTGTCCCCGCGTCGCCAGAGTGCAACCTGTAAAGACAGGCGTACACTCGCGACACCGTCCCCAAGTCCACATGATCCCACAGCACAGAAAGCTCAGGGCCCTCCAGGCAGCGCAGGCGACGACAGCAAATATCCGCCCTGGCAAACAGGCAAACCCCAGCTCGAGGTTAGAAGGCTTCTTCCAGGGTGTAGCCGGGGTATTGCAAGTAAGATGTATCGGCAGGGCAAGATAGCCGGCTTCGCCGTCTATAGATGATGGTGGACGGCATTCAGGTTTGAGTGCAACCCCCGCACGTTAGTCATGTCGACGCAAAAATAGGTGGGGGTGTGCACCGCTGTATGTACTTCATTTCTTTTCCTTTGTGCTGCCATGTTGTTTTTTGAGAGGGGGTGATAAACATAAAGAGCGGTCACGGCAAATTTGCGGGTAAAGCGCACCTCCTAACTTCATCACCATCTGTTCAAGTTGGTGGTGCACCGACACGGAAGACGGAAGGGCCCCCGGTCTCCCCCGAAAGTAGCCGCCGGGACCCCTACTCCAGGATTATGCGCCGGTTGACCAGGGCAGCCTCTTGCGTTGGTGAGACGTGATTGGGCCCCTATACTACCCGGCGGGTGGCCAGCGGAATAACCTTTTCACCGGGTCTCCCTGCCAACCGTGTCGATGCATTACTCCCGAACAGATTTTGCCCAAACATCCCTACAGTAAAGAGTGCTCTGGCTAATAGCCATTTGCCAAAATTAATGCAAAGTATTCCTGAAAATTTGTCGCCGCAAAATAAATTTTACTAAATAACATTTAAATTACTTATATATTTATCAAAAAATATACTGAGTCAGTAAGATATACGTTTATTCTTTCATATAAATCTAAATTATCTCACATAAGTTATTCAGAAACTGAGAAAAAGGCAAAACACCTTAAAAATCTTTAAACGCGTTTATCTCAAAATAAGGTTTTTCAACTTGCGTCCATTTGCCTTTACACATTAGTGTTATAAAAGTATTTTTGTAGTGAGTATACATTTTCTAGAACCAATTAAACATAATGTATTTTTTTAATTGCCCACTTTTTTTTTAATTGTTTACTAACCATATTTCTTACTAATTTTGGTGTTTTATTTAAAAAACCCTCAAATAGTCATAACTTTTAAGGAGATCAAGATAGGACCCTGCCATGAAGAGATTTTTTACTGCAAATCTCCCCCTCTACCCTTCCTGTTTCGTTTGGTCCACGATTTTTGGACCAACCTGTATATACCGCACCACACCATCCACTTGCTTGTGTGTGTGAGATGGATGACGCAGTAGAGGGAGATAATGTCGTAGAACGGCCATACCTACCGACCTCCTCATTCATAACAACAGACGCGGTGAGGGTGCTGCGTGCACGCCTGTCACAATAACATCTATCTGTAGCTGTACCTACCTGCCGCCCAAACAACGTGTAGTGCGTGGGCGCGTAGTTGTACAAGTAACTATTAAGTAATCTGTGGTTGTACACAAAATGAGTAGGTAATTAACTTTTTTTTTGCTAACCTCCTTGCACTCCAATGTTGTGGATGTGAACATACAAGCAGGTTACATACTTACACAATAAATAAATACACTGCTCATTTCGTACCAAGTAGAATAAACAGAACGAAAGCTCGTAAAAGAAAGCGTCGTGTCACCCCGGGTGTGGGTGTGACCGTGTGAGTAAGTGGGGTAAATATCCCATCTACCCACTGATTTGACGTGTGAAGGTCAGCGTAAATATGAGGGGCGGCCCGCCTGGAGGCTTCGTCGGAACCGCCGCGCGACACGGTGGGCGCAGGGCGGGCGGTCACGAGGCGAGGGGGGCGGGCGCCGTTCGCTGGGTAATTTTGTTAAGCTCTTGTGTCTGAATATTTCATTTGTATTTCTGAGCACGAGAATACAAACCGAACTATTGACGAGCCATCATTATCATCAGCCGTTTGAATATATCGCGCGTCATACATAAACTCCCACGGCCGCAGAAAGATGTTCAAGAACAACAATTCAAGAAGTTCTTCCCTTACGACAACGACACGGCTTACAGAGCACTTGTTCGTAAAACAAATTGTGAGCGCGAACACAACTAGTGAGCTTCCGATTCTCAAGCGAGCAATCCTCTGGCTTGAAACATTTGCACCATGTTATTTCTTGGGCTACCGACCGGACTACCGGCGCGGCGCGTGTTGCTTCACGGGCGGACAAGAAGCAACTCGTGAAATAAAATCTCAAAAGATACGCGCCGCGCCGCCTGGCTGGAGGAAACGTTTACAAAAGAGCGATGAGACGAGAACCTGCTTGTTCAGGACTTATTTGTGTCTTGTAAAAGCTCTTTGTCCATTCGAGCCATCGTCGTTAGTTAAATGCGAATTTAGGCTTGTAATAAAATAGTAACCTCAATGTACTCGTATATTTATAAGAGCGAACGGCAACTGATCATAGCGGCAGTTGTTGGCGACGTGATATCAACAGAGGAACCGACCGCCAGACTTCATTTAACTCGGCTCTAACTCTGCGCGAGTAACGTGTGCTCGTTTCAGCGGATATTGATTTTGGCTAAAACATTCACCTCCCCGTGGGCACAGTGACTCAGAGTCTGCGTGGAACCAGACACTGCATGGACCGAGATTGTTATCTACGTAAATACCTAATTTTTATATTCATCCGTATTCGGAGTGTGTTGAAGAAAACAGAAAACAAGCTGAGCCTAATAAGGATTCGACTCGCTGAAATAATTGAATTAAACAAACTTCGGTCTCAAGCGGTAAGTATCAGCACAGCACGTGCACCTGGTCTGATACAAAGAAGGCAATGTAAGAGTAATTCATTATACAGCCTGTTCGGCACATCGACCGACAATTTTTTTTTGTAGGTAAGTGGGGTCATTTGCAACGTTTTGACCCATGATACCTTTTGTCAGATGTCACGTGGTATCGAGATAAGATTTTTTTTTCTTTATTTTTGAAAATTACCAAAATCCTAGTTTTAAACCCTTGTAACTTTTTTGTTTATGATTGTATCAGCACGAAATAAAATTTATTGAATTATACGATGTATAATTTGTTCTAGAAAAAATATTATTTGATGAATTTAATACCATTAAAAGGTCTTATGACCTCCCAAAGTCCCGAGAACGAGTAAAAATATGACAGAATCTAATTTTTTTATTTTTTTTTTTTTATGGAAATCTTATTTTCTTAATTCATTTAAAAAACACTTGACAGCAATTTGATAGCTTCATTTTAAAAAGTTCGCTAGTTTACGCCCTTTCCAACGGTATATCACACATGTCATACAAATAATTCACTATGAGGTCAAAATTTGGGATAATTTGCAAGAGTCTAATCATTGAACATGGAGAATTGAACAAAGTGCCCGCGCGACCAGTACATGTACATTGAAAGACCTGGCCCCGGTGACTTTTACCTCTTTCCAAAGTTTATTTATTTATTAATTTAAGATAGGTGACATATACAGGTCGGTTAACCAAAGCTGGCGCGTACACAGTACTCACACCAATGCAATTGTGCAAGTGCGAGTGAGACAGATCGGGGCATACGCATCACGAAAACCCGATCTGTCTCACTCGCACTTGCACAATTGCATTGGTGTGAGTACTCGGGTGTGAGTACTGTGTACGCGCCAGCTTTGGTTAACCGACCTGTACAGTAACATGATGAGTAAAATATAGAATGGTCTTAAATATAAGTAAACATAAAATAATCATGAGACCAGCATATTTATATGTGCTAGTTAAAAGAATACTTGCGTGGTAATAGATATGCCGATAACAATGAAGTGATTGAGGCCGTGGAAGGGTTTTTGGAAGGCCAAGAGAAAACATTTTTTTAAAGGGTTTGAAATGTCGTAGAAACGCTGGACTAGGTGTGTGGATAGAGAAGGAGACTATGACTTCCCTCCTAATCTTACTTGGTGGTAGGGTTTAACCCGCCCGGGTTGGTACCACCGCACTGAATGAAACGTCGGTCCAAACGGCTATGTAAATAGTTTGTGTTTTCCGACCAGTTCAGTGTAGCCGGCACGATCAAAGGGGGAAGCACTGACATGGCACCTTGTTCACCCGGTGTTATGGGCTGACATTACGGACGTTGTAGGTGATGTAGCCAACCGTGTCAGTTTCCATAAAAAAAAAAAAAAAAATTTGAGAAATAAATGTTTATTTAGAAAAAAATATTGTTTCTGTTTCATTCTCACTACTTTTTGATCACTCCTCGTACATACAGCTGTTATCGGAAGTTATTTCTACGAGAACCTACCATACATCGTTTTTGTCTCGTTTGCGCTGCTGTAATTCACATGGCGCCGTCTCAAGGTAAAATTGTAATACCAAAGAGTTTGTATTACGTCGCTGCGCTCCAACCAAACTCTTTGTGTAATACGAGGTTGGAGGAGGTGAACGCGGTGATGTGCCGCGACCGCGACTGCTCGGTGATATTGGTAATCTGTGCTTCCTCCGCCGCCGCCGCCGCCTCCGCCGCGCCGCTCGCAGTTCCCACGCTTGTGCAACAGTCATTTTGTGCCGGGAAATCTAATTACGAGGAGACAACGGCGGCAATATTAATGTATGGAAAATGTTGTTAAAAGTTTGCGGAGCAATCGAGTTGTTCTTCTAATAAAAGTAGGCCATCCACACCACAGAGTATTATATCCGGTACTCAGCTTCCGCTAAAATCTGCTTACGTCAAATCGGTTCGCAATTGACGTATCGCGAATTCGCGAATCACACACATCATACATCAACCATGATGACTTGATGAGGGACATGCACACGCTCTTCTCGTCTGAGACTCAAATATATCGAGACAGAAATAGCTATCGAAATAAAACAATCAATTCCACGGAGTTGTATTGAAATGAATATCGCTCGATGAACGGCTCCTTCGTTTCGCGTTTGTTCTCCGGCCTCCCCTCTCCGGAGAGTTCCTGCCTTCTCTTCTCTACTCCACGGACTGAGCCGCGACGACGCGAGACAAACACAGACATACCTAATTGAACTGGCGCTTTTTCAATGGAGAACAATCAAAACCACTAATAAATCTGACGGGTCAAATTGGACTAAAATATAGCGGTGTGACGTTAATGTTGTGGGCTTACGTCATCGCAGTGATCATTTAATAATTTCTTGCATTTCAATTTAACGCCAAGGGGACAAATGAAAGATCTTGACAGTAAATATGACGTCGTTACATACAACACCAAGCTTGTAAAAGTGACGTAACCGTACATAACTACACGTGTAACATTGTGTGCATAGAGACTCGATCATGAGTATTTTTGACATTAATTCGTTGCGTACCTACAAGTAACGTGCTTAAATACTCGTATGGAGAAAAAAGGTGCAGCGCGTCTAGTGGGCCAGTTGGTAATAAAATTGTCATACAAATATTTACCTGGCCTCAGAACAAGATCAATGTGGAGTATCTATGGTGGAGCCGCCAATGGCGAAGGTAGATTAAAACCAGAAAGAGACACGGGCTCGGCTTAATTCAAACGTTTCGATTCATGAGCACTGCGATAACAACGATCTCCACAACAGACTCCCCACCCACGTCAAGTGGGGGAAAGGGCGTGAGTGGATGTATGTAGAATTCCTTCAATGAAATATTTTTTTGCGGTTGCTGAATATGTTTGCATACTGACTGAGTCGTACTTAAGTTAATAGTTCAGTCGTTCGTCCACATGTTATAGCACTTCACGCGGCCCGAATTCATGTGAACGTACGCATCGCTTTACGAAATCATTCCTGTGTCGTACAGATAAAATATGAAATGCTCTTCAACCTGGGGATCTTCAAAAGGCGTGTCAATAAATGAGACGACGACATTTTTCACGGACGACACCTTGTAGCCGGCGCGGCGCATCTCTGAGCGTGATTTCGCAAAAAGTGGTGTTATTGGCTGTGTTTGATCTTCCATTTAACTTATTGCGAAAGCACCCCTTCCGGCTGTTTATTAAAAAAAAATATCACAAGTACCTAATCAAATAATTAAACCATTGAATCATCGATTGGTCTCCTAACTAACGTCTCTATACCAGTGTTCTCTACCTACGCTATTACCACAATCTAGATTGATTTAGCAAGTCGTTTAAAAAAGATATTAGTTATTCCTTCTTCAGATTTCTTTTTAATGGTTAATATTAAATAATTATATTTAAATAATTCCATAATTTATTATTGCGTTTTATTCTTGAAATATTTTTTTACGATTCGTAATCGGTAACATAAGTTGTCAGCCGACCGACGACAGTTTGTGACACGGTTGGCTACATCACCTACAACATCCGTGATATCAACCCATAACACCGGGTGAACTAGGTGCCATGTCAGTGATTCCCTTCATTTCATATCGGCTACACTAAACTGGAAAGAAAACACGAACTATGCCGTTTCAACCTACCTATCATTCAGTGCGGTGGTATAAACCCGGGCGGGATAAACCCTACCACCTACCTAGTAAGGTAAGAAGGGAAGGGACCTACGGTTTACGTGGAATCCGAACCACGGTCAGCTTCCAACGACTGAGCTACCGAGGCTGACATAGAATGCAAGCTTATCTACAGTATTAAAATTGCATATTAAGACTCGCCTTTATAGTAAAAGATATTCACTCTCTGTCTATCAGGGACTAGTAAAGCGTGAAGGTCTGCGCCAACAAATGTGGCGTGGTTTGAGATACTGCTGCACCCAGACCCAGGCAGCCAGCACTATTACGGAGGCGGGCCGGTACATACATTCAATCACACATTAACCAAGCCTCGTATCTATAAAGTTTACTCGGTTATGCCAGTACAGCCTACCCATCCGTGATGACCAAAAAGGTAAGTGTACATATGTGTGGTATGACAATATTCTGTCTGATTCGCAGAACATAGTCCAGAAAAAGGGCCCGCCCGACTACGGGCCTGGCATACATTAGTCCGTATGAATATACTCGGAGAGTATATTATGTACGTGCACGCACGCGGGCTGTGCTGTGATTAGATATCGATAGGGCTTTATCATTGTGTAACTTTTTATAGGAATGTCGACTAACATCGCTTCGTTACAGCTGATGGTGAGTGGCTAACGGTGCCCACATCCGTTGAATCACGGGATGGACGGGTCACTTTGGCAAAAATAAATGAGAGAAAAAACTGCCTTACTCGCCGTGTCGCTTGTGGAACTGTGTGGCTCGCTCGACGCTTTGGTCTCTTGTAACTATAATTCTCACTATCATCAGTTGAACAGTAACCGATAAGGCCCAATTGCGCCAACACGAATTTAGAGTTAAGTAGCGAGTTATGGATTTAAACGCGGTTCCCACAGTCAACGGGTACTAGCTTAACGAGTTAAACTGGTTTATATCGTTAAATTCGTGTTGGTGCAAGTGGGCCTAAGTAAATGAGTAGCGAGTGCTTTCCTGGGGGTCTACCGGCGTAAACTCACTCGCTAACTACTCGCATATTTCAACCAATAGCCGGGCCGGATGACTCACCGAACGCCTTCTGATTGGTTGAGTGAGTGAGATCGTTTCTCATACTCACATCGGCGAGTTTGTTACGCCAGTACAGGGGCTGGTACACATAAGTCAACGTATATATGTATATCTTCGTCCGGCCGAAGATATATACAGAATGTTTGATGATGACATATAGTCATCAAACACCCTGTATATGTTCGTTGTAGCTATAATGGCGAGACATCTCAGGGTCGTCCAACAGTTATGGCAAATGCTGGATTAATTCCAGCAGCGGCGCGGGCTGGCTGGCTTACGACGGACGGACTGATCAGCGCAATCCCACAAATGCGTGCGAGTGCGACCTACACGCATTGCCTTTTGTATAGAAAAGAAACGACCTGAACATTCGTCGCCATGTCGAGGGGAAGGCCAAGCTGGCTTCTAAAAAGCTGGGCGTACTCAAGAAGGTGCGACGGTACTTCACGCCGGACCAAAGGCTGCTTCTGTATAAATCGCAGATCAGGTCCTGCTTGGAGTACTGCTCGCACCTGTGGGATAGCTCTGCTAAATACCAGCTTGCGCCTCTGGACTCGATCCAGCGTCGAGCCGTGCGACTAGTGGGTGACCCCGAAGTGTCCTGCGATTTAGAACTACTGCAACACCGTAGGGATGTCGGCTCCCTAAGTGTGTTCTATCGCTTATTCCATAGGGAGTACTCGGAGGAGCTGTTTAATGCGATCCCGCCGTCCCCTTTCCACCTCCGCACCACGCGCACTGGGCAGGGATTGCATCCCTACACGCTGGATTTACCGCAGATGCGTACAAATCGATTCTGCAGATCTTTCCTCTACAGAACCGGTAAACTCTGGAACGCTCTCCCTGCCAATGCATTTCCCCCCAAGTACAGTCTCGGGTCCTTAAAGAGGGGCGTGAATGGGAACCTGTCAGGCCGGCATGGCATTCGCAACCCCCGCGTACGACGGAATGTCCATGGGCGTCGTTAGACACCTTACGGGTGGCTCGGCGCCATATGTCGCGCTATCAATTAAAAAAAAACACCCTCTGGTCTGACGCATAGTACCTTAATCTGACTAATTAGTTAATAGAATAGAATAGAAAATGTTTTATTGCTCCAAGAAACATTCAACTTCAACAGTAACAAGCCCATTACAACATTTACGTAAGGTACAAGCAAAGGCTTATCCATACAACACGCAATCTAACATGCAACACAGCAAGGCGTACAACAACTTGAATTTGAACAATTCGAAAGACTCGATTAGATAATGAAACGGTTAAAATATGATAATTATATTTCAACTATGTCTACTAGACATCAGAATACGAGAAGAAGAAAAAAGATTTCGAGATTATTTTTTAAATAAATAGTTATTTAAAAAAGAATGTTATTTAACAAATAACTACGGTGTTGGAACTTCTCTCGTGAAAATTGGTGTAGCAGCTATTACGTATATGTAATTTCTGTCTTTCGTCTAACTATTGTCTAATGTTTCTGCCTTTTGGCGCTTCGACTGGAGATCTCGCTGCGTTGTCTTATACTGGTGGGTAAAAGTGTTCGGATTGACTCACTCCTCGTTCTGAATTTGTGTAAAAACCTTTTTACGCAATAAGTATAACCGTCAAAATGAAAGCTAGTAAATGATGTAGAATATTTCAGCTCGTACCAGACAACCGCACGGCGGGCGGCGGCGGCGGCGCGCGGGGCGGCGGCGCGCGGGGCGGCGGCGCACAGTGGGGCGATACCGTAAAAAATGGGACATAGGATAATTAAATTTTTTTATTTTTATTTCTGAAATTTAAGTACGCTAAATTAATCTACCCATCATTAGAAATAACATTCATAGATTCATATTTTCTCATTTAAGCCTTATTTTTCGAGATATACCACTTTTTATTAATTTGTACTATGGAAATTGGGTAACTTTATTTTTTTTCTCGAAATGCTTAAAATAGCTAGACCCGTGGTTACTAAATAATGATTCCCCAAGGTAAAAAGATTATTACTGTGTAAAAACCGTATCCGACGACGTCCGACTTTTCCGTATAATGCCATTTTAATATTATAATAACATTTATTCCTGCAAAGCTCACCTTTATTCTTTTTTTTTTTTTATTGAAACTGACACGGTTGGCTACATCACCTACAACGTCCGTGATGTCAGCCCATAGCACCGGGTGAACTAGGTGCCATGTCAGTGCTTCCCCCTTTGATCGTGCCGGCTACACTGAACTGGTCGGAGAACACAAACTATTTACATAGCCGTTTCGACCGACGTTTCATTCAGTGCGGTGGTACCAACCCGGGCGGGTTAAACCCTACCACCAAGTAAGATTAGGAGGGAAGGGACCTACAGTTTTACGAGGAATCCGCTCGAATTACGAGGAATTCACTATATTCGTAACTTTCAGCTATATTCAAATAACAAATATTGTTTATTTGCATTGGATGTATATATTTGTATTTTAATGGTAAATATATTTCTCCATATCACCTATATATTTGAACTTGATGAAAATGTTTAATTTTTTTTTTTATTGAAAGCGCGATGGCGCTGAGGCACCCAGAAGGTGACAAACGACGCCCATCTAATTAACTTTGTACTTTTAGTTTCATTGGTCTATTTTGATAATAATCTACGGAGCCGCTATTATCGGCTGCTATACTTACTTATAATATCTCTTATAAATGCTTACCATTATATTAGGAATATTTTCAACTTCGCGAGGATTAGCGGATTAGGGATATTTATGTGAATTGTCACGTATTTCCATGAAAGCTCTCGAAGAAACAATTACACTGCATTGCTAATTGTTATCTACTTAACAAGGATTAACGATATACCAGGAATACTGCAAACTGTGCGAACTAATTAGCAGTATTCATTAGTGAACAACACAATCAATCTGGCACTCAGTCTGCTCCAGTCGTTTGCACGAGTCAGTCTTCATACCCGTGCTTTACATATTTAAAACTATTCAATACGAAAACATGGAGTCTTTTGTTAATAACATTGATATTTACGTGTTTATGAGAAATTGTGACAGTTTTCTGAATTACGCGGTATTGGTTGCCGCTATTGCCTCAATAGTTAGTGTAAATTTGCCCGAAGAGACACAAGTGAAAGAATTTTGTCGTAAATATTGTTACAATCTACACAAACGATGGGTGAAGTCAAGCTACAACGAGGAACGTTTTCTACAGAAGAATCGAGAATGGTTGGACTCGGCCATCAAGTGGCCCGAATTCGTAAAGAAACAACTGCCTTCAGCGAGTAGCGACCTCGCGGATAACCAAAAGGTTTGCACTTCTCAAATAATTTCTCCGGGACCATCGACAGCGCCTCCTATCTTTGTAGCATCTTCACATAAATCATCGCCGAGAAAACCATTTGAAAGTTTAGGAGCCAAACAAAAGCGAAGAAGAACCGAAGACATTCGCACAAACTATACATCGCAGGAACTAGCATTTGCGACCAAAATGCGTTTGAAGGCAAATGGGAACGAGGACCTGGGGAAAGTTTTGGACCATTTGCTTCAGAATCCAGGCGAAATCGAAAAAGTCAAAGAGTTCATTGAAAAAAAGGAGTCCAAGACTATTTATTCATCTGAAAAAGCACTTGCGATTTTGGTGTCTTTAAAGCTATCAAGATGGCAATATATAACTTTAAGAGACATGGCTAAGGAAGAAGGTTCCGACCTCTATCCATCTTATTATAAAATTCAACATGCGAAAATTGAGTGTTACCCCCCAAAACAGGACATTGAAGTTACCGAAACACAGGCCAAAATTAAACTGCAAGCGCTTTTGGACCATACTGCAAAAAGAATTTTGAAAGTGGCGAACCGAAACCTCACAGGCTGCCAGCTAACATTAACAAGCAAGTGGGGATTCGATGGCGCTTCTGGCCAAAGTACATATAAACAAAGATTTCAAGAACTGAACGAAGGAGACGACTCAAGCATTTTCATGGCAAGTTTGGTTCCTATAAAACTGGTTTATGGAGACGAAGTGATCTGGGAAAATGAGACGCCATCTTCGACGAACTACTGCCGTCCTATCTTCTTCAAATTTATGAAGGAGACAATCGATAACGTGAAAAGTGAAATGGCTACCATAGAATCCGAAATACGAGATCTCAAAACCAGCGATTACGAAGGCGTTTTGATTGAGCATTCGTTAATTATGACGATGATCGATGGTAAAATTACGTCGATTATCTCCGGTACCTCTAATCAGTCATGTGATATTTGCAGAGCTAAACCGTCTGAGATGAATAACGTTAATATAATTAAAAGTAAAGAAGTAAACACAAATATGTACCGGTTCGGACTATCTACGTTGCATGCCTGGATTCGATGCATGGAATGCCTTCTCCATATTGCATACCGCATGGATTTTCAGCAGTGGTCGGCCAAAGGTAATAATAAAGAAATTATGACCGAGAAAAAAAAACAAATTCAAGATAATTTCAGGAAAGAAACTGGTTTATTGATCGACGTGGTAAAACAAGGTTCAGGAACCACGAACGATGGCAACACTGCAAGGCGCTTTTTCCAGAATCCCGAGCAAACTGCCTCTATTACCGGTCTCGATAAGGATTTAATTAATAGATTCGCGGTGATCCTTAAGGCCATCTCCTCGGGAGAAAAAGTTTGCACTCAAAACTTTGAAATCTATGCTCAAGAAACAATTCAACTTTATATATCATTGTATAGCTGGTATCATATGCCAGCAAGTGTTCATAAACTTTTATTCCATGGATCTGAAATAATAAAGCATTTTAACGTAATTCCAATTGGCATACTCTCCGAAGAGGCATCAGAAGCAAGAAATAAAGATTTCAAGAAGTACAGGGAACACTACTCTCGAAAATGCGATCGCAAATCGACTAATCAAGACATTCTCAACAACTTGCTCGTATCGTCGGATCCATATTTGTCTAGTATGAAGCCAAAACTTCAAAAACAAAAGCAGCCCTTATCCAGTGAAGTGCGACATTTGCTAATTATAGACGATAAAAATAAGGAAAATATTGAATTTATTGATACCAGTATTATCTGTGTTCAATCGGATGTGGAGGATGATGATGGTTCTGACGCTGAAGACGCTTTAGGTTGTTCCAGTGATGAAAATGAAAATTTGTAGAAATATTGAGTAAATAAATTGTAATAAAAATAGGAAGCTTTATGTACTTTAAAAATATTTATTTAAAAGTTATTAAGTATGTTTTATTTTAAGGTTTTTGTAAGATTGAAATAAGATTTTTTCTCAGAAATATGTAGTTTGAATTTCTTTTTGTTATGCACGATAAACATACTTCAGAAAATTACTTTTATTCTTGACCATAATTTTTATTGATAGTTGGTATTTTTACATTAAATAGGCTCCGTTAAAAGCCATGGGTATTTGGGTAATAATGTATTATTACTTTGAAAACTTTTATTATTACTTTTAATAATGTATTATTACTTTTCTCATCATTAATCACTATTCTTAATGTTGATGTTATTAATTTTATACTTTGAAGTAGGTTTATAATATACTTTGACGGGGGCAATTTTTTGCCTAATTATAATAAATTATAGTAAGTTTGATATATCGAAGTGTGCAGAGCCACCAAAATGACGAAATGAAAATACACAACGATATATATAACTTATAATAAGTTAATAATTCGGTAAGTTCCGTAAATACAAAAATATATGTAGTTAGTTAAATATGTAGTAATTTATATATGTTTAATTACTATCGCCAGATTAATTTGTAATATTTTATGCAAATATGCGCCGTCTGATTGATTGTATTTTGTGTGTAATAAACGTACCATTCCACTACAATAATTTTATTCAGATTAGACTACTCAACTTGAAGAATCATTATTAAGTAACCACAGGTCTAGTTATTTTAAGCATTTCAATAAAAAAAGTTACTAAATCTCCATTGTACAAACTATTGAAAAGGATTATAACACCTTAACAGAAAATCTCTGAGAACAAAATGTATTCACATATTCAGTTTTCCACATATCCCAATTTTTTTTACTAAAGAATTTTCAATGTGATATATCTAAAAAATAACAATTGAAACCGAAAATATGGAAGAGTAATACTAGTTACAAGAAATTGTATTTTTTAAAGTTCAAATTGCTATATCTCAGAAAATAAGACTTAAAATGGAAAATTTCTAAGAATAAAAGTAGTTTGTAATCATTAAGAGAATATATTAACATACTCACTTTTTACTATATTATAAATGTTTTTATAAGTGCTTATATCTCGGAAAATAATTTTTTTATCAAAAAATCTCACAGAATGAAAGTTGTTCGTAATTAATAGTAGAATCTATTTGCGTAGTCATTTCGCCCTATGTCCCGGTTTTTGCGGTATCGCCCCACTGTGCGGCGGCGGCGCGGCGAATATATATTCGGTGCCGCGGTGCTCGTGTATTACTTTGTAAACCAATGGACATGTGGGGGAGTTGTGCGAGATTAATAGATCGTCCTCAATGTAAATTTACCTAAGGTCACTGCGGAGCTAAAGAGGAATGGCGAAGTGACGTAGAGTCAGCTGTGAATAATGTACCTAATGAATGAATGAATGTCCGAATGCGAATTTTCCAACTTTCACTGAGAATCGTTGACAGATATACACCTACCTGCAGATATAGCACATTGCGTAGGGTGGGACCTCACGAATCGATTGCTTCGTTATTTGGCTTATCTTTCGCGGAATTGAAGTGTTCATGTCAGTGGCGTATCTAGGTAACCAAGGGCCTGGTGCAAAAAAAAAATTGGGGCCCTATCTAATGGTTAGGTTTAAAATCTAAAATGAGTAAAAAAAAAATATTGCTTACGATTTTTTTTTAAATTGTGAAATAATTATTTTGTCTTTATGACAAATGTTAGCCTGTAGACGTCCGCTGCTGGAAATTTGCTTCCACCATGTTTTTATTTTAAAAATAAGTAAAAAAAAAAACGATTTTTTTTTACTAGTTTTTAAAATAAACAAATGGTACAGGCATATTTCCAGCAATGAACCACTACTAACTAAAAGACATATTTTACAATACAGGCTAACATTATGAAAAGATAAAAAAAACTTGTTACGACTGTACACGCCCACCAGATACGTCACGTCATGCCGAGTATACGAATATGAATGTGTTAGTGGCTTGGGCCGCAATTCGATACAAATCAAACTTATTCAAAAATTTTAAAAACACCTTTTCCATTGAAAATCCAATGAAATTTTCTTCAAAATTACATAACATACAATTGTACTCGGTGGAAATATGAAAGGAATGTACCTACCGAAAATTTTTAGGAAAATCGACTTGAAAAATGTATGAAATAGAAAAAAAAGGAACCCTAGAGTTGAAGGCGGTGCAAAAGAAGGCTACACAAAATCACAAAAGGGTATCATCCACTCATGTTTTCCTTCGTCTAGAGAAAACGAACCCTAGAGTTGAAGGCGGTGCTAAAGCAAGCAAAAATGATGGATTCATCATTTTTGCTTGCTTTAGCACCGCCTTCAACTCTAGGGTTCGTTTTTTTTTTATTTAATACATTTTTCAAGTCGGTTTTTATATTTTTTATAAATAGTTCTTTGTTTCACAATTTTTCTTTCCTAATTTTTTGCTATTGGTGTACTCGGCGGAATCGCGAGGCCGAAGGTCGAGCGATTCCGCCTCGCTTTTATGTCATTCTTTTTAGTAATATTACATAAAAAAGGATAATCGAAATCGTATAATCGAAATCGGTTGAAGTGGTACAGAATTATTCGCCATGTGTCAAACTGCAAAATTTTGAGCGTGTTGCAGTGAAGGTTGCATTGCAGTATAATGCTGAGGTACCTATCGACTTGCTTATGTTTTTATTGCTGAAAAACTATTTAAAAAAATATAAAAACCGCCTTCAAAAATGTATGAAATAAAAAAAAATCGAACCCTAGAGTTGAAGGCGGTGCTAAAGAAGGCTACACAAATCAC
Organism: Nematopogon swammerdamellus; assembly: GCA_946902875.1. Lineage (NCBI taxonomy): Eukaryota > Metazoa > Arthropoda > Insecta > Lepidoptera > Adelidae > Nematopogon > Nematopogon swammerdamellus. Next base: position 10,613,633 of record OX336337.1, read on the forward strand.
AAAGGATATCTACTCATGTTTTTACCGCCTTCAACTCTATTTTTATTTCACAGTTTTTTTTAGTATTTTTTTTTTTTTGCTATTAATGTACTTGGTGGAATCACTCGGCCTTCGGCCTCGCGATTCCGCTTCGCTTTCCAATCCGATCTTGACTAAATTAAAATGGGACCACCTCAGGGTTATCCCCTTTCAAACGAAACAAGAATTATTTGCTGAAGGTAACCACACACCATAGTAAATAATCAAACTGCAAATTGCTGAAAACGTCCACAACAAAAGTTTTGCTGAAGGTAACCACACACCATAGTATTTTGATGATTTTTCAAAAACCGCTGAACAAATTTCGACAAAATTTAGAGGGGACCACTTCTGAAACAAACAAAAAAAGACTTTTCAAAATCGGTCCGCAATTGACGGAGTAATCGCGTAACAAACATACAAAAAAACATGCAGTCGAATTGTGAACCTTCTCCTTTTGGGAAGTCGGTTAAAAAGTTCACATTACAAAAGTTTTGCTGAAGGTTTGTACAAGGTAGGTACAAACCATAGTTTTTTGTTGATTTTTCAAAAACCGCTGAATCAATTTATATGGGACCAACTCTGAAGTGTGACCTACCAAACAAAAAAAAAGAATTTTCAAAATCGGCCCACAATTATTGACGGAGTAATCGCGTAACAAACATAAAAAAAAAATTCAGCCGAAGTTAGAACCTCCTCCTTATTTGAAGTTGGTTGAAAATAAAAAATCCAGGTAAAATTTTAGAAGGAGAGTTTTTGAAGAATTATTCCAAGTTGTCATGTTTGATTTGTATAAATAACTTCTATATTTAGTAAATACCAATAGTCTCTCTCTAGGGAGTAGCCACATACGACCAGTAGCACCTCGGGGTAGCATTTCTCGTGAGGTCAGTTCGAGATTTGCTGTGGCCCAAGCTCAGGGGGCCGAGGGCCCCCTGAGCTTGGGGGCCCCGGTGCACTGCACCGCCTAGCCCTATGATAGGCACGCCACTGGTTCATGTTCAATACATGAACCATCGTGCGTGATGTGATGTCTTTCCATACTTATCTATAAAACGATATAAGCACGGACACGTTATTTTGATGGAGTACTTTAAAACAAATACCAATACGTACACATTTCGGATATATTTAGTCTTCCGGGAAATATGTTAAATCTAAATCGTCGCCACAGATATCAGTTGCTAATTCGAACAAAAATATATTGTATTCATATCATAACCTATACACATAAATTGTGCTCGTATTAAGAAACAACTTTAATTTATTTACATTCAAGAATGGCGAATAATCGCGATGGCGCTTCTCAAGGCGATCTCGGAAGGTATCGACCCATAATGAGGACCCATTTGAAAAAAAAATTGCTGCTTTGGACCCAATGACATTTTATTTTAAGGAAGGTTCTGACCCTCTTACCATAAAACACAGATACAGTAAGTGAACTTCCTTGTGGCAATAAGTGTACAGAAACTCGAATTTATTTTTAGCATTTTAATTTTGTATTCATTTTAAAATAAAGAATAACATTTTTATTTATTTTAATTAAAAAAATATTTAACTACAAAGGAAGTAGCGTTCATTCAAATAAAGCATATTGTCAAATAGTTTATTGTCTTTCATTATTTGTTTTATTTATCAAATACAACTATAGATACGAAGCCGGTTATTTTCGTTATTAACCAATCGGTTAATAACGAAAATAACCGTTAAAAACGGGTTAAAATGGTTATTTTGTTATTTATTATTTATTGGGTTATTTATAACGGTTAATATCGTGTTTTTTTAACGAATCAGTATTATACCTCATGCAATTGTTAGGTAATAAATATACCTACTTTGTTTTATTGAATGCCTTTTTTAATCCTACGAATCCTTCAATCCTGCAATCCTAATCCTTCTCCCGGAGCGAATCAACTGAAGCCAATATTCGTTTGGTCGTTTATGTAATTTGGTAGCTCAGTGGTAATAGTGTAGGGTTTGTATTTATAGACCATGGGTTCGTGTCCCTCAAAAAAAAATTTTTTTAAGCAATCTTAGGGTGTTCATTCACAGGTATTATTCATTGAAGCATATTTTGTGTTGTCTCCGAATGGATCTTTCAGGAACTAGGTATATGTATTATTTTTCTATCTGCTTAGCCATACGAAGACGACGAAAGTACATCATTTTCGTGAGCAAACCATGCAAGTAGTTCAGGAAGCCTAAACTTAAATCATACAAGTAATTTTTATCGTAAATTAATATACATAGTAATAAATACGGGTATGTATGTATGAGGGTTATTTTTCTATTTGGCAGTAATCCCAATCCGCTAATTCGGCAGCTGTGCCGTGTTGTTTCACCAATAATTGGTGAAACAACAATTATTAGCCAATGGAACGGTCATCAATTTGGCGTAATGGTGTACCAATAACGGAGGCCATCAGCTAAACGCATAGGTTATTGCTGTTAGCGATCTCCCCAAGGTCACAGTTCCGCAGTCAATGTTAAGTACGTACACAATTAGCGCAGTCGTTAGTGGGGCTTCGGCAGCGCAGAGGGCGGCGGCGCGGCGTTCGAGCCAGCGCGGTGTTGTCGCTGACCCGACCAAGATACTTCATTCATTTCCATAACTTCAATAGTCAATTGAAACTACAAATGTTTCCTTCGAATCAATCAAATGGGAGTTCATCCACCATCAAAATTACAGCTTCATGAACCGATAGAAAAAAAAAATAATGCTCGGTGTCGCCTACATTTCGTAATGAATACGCATTCGCGACACCTTCTAGTTATCAGGAAATGGGACGGTCAATAATAATGTTTGCTTTATTCTTTCTTTTGATGTCTTCGTATTATTTATATAATAATAACTAGCTGACCCGGCGGACTTCGTTCCGCCTTAAAAAATAATAAAAAATTTGCCAAATCGGTCCAGGCGTTTTCAAGTGATGCGCTTACCAACCAGTAGCGATTCCTGGTGCTGAGTATTGGGTTGGCTCTGGCTAATTATTTTTTTTTTCATAATTTCATAACATCTCGTTAATTTTTTAAAATATAATAAAAAATAAAATGTATGTAATAATCGGAATAAGGTTATAGTGTAATAGCTGAGCCCGCGGCTCCGCTCGCGTGAAATTCGTATTTCAAAGAAGAAAGTAAGTAACTGAGGGCGAGGCCGAAGGCCGAGCTGCGTTCAGGAAGACTATAAACCTTCTCGAAGAAAGTAAGTCACTAAGGGCGAGGCCGAAGACCGAGCTGCGTTCAGGAAGACTATAAACCTTCTCGAAGAAAGTACGCAACTGAGGGCGAGGCCGAAGGCCGAGCTCCCTTCAGGAAGACTATAAACCTTCTCAAAGAAAGTACGTAACTATGGGCGAAACCGAAGGCCGAGCTGCGTTCAGTAAGACTATAAACCTTTTCGAAGAAAGTAAGTAACAAAGGGCGAGGCCGAAGGCCGAGCTGCGTTCATGAAGAATATAAACCTTCTCGAAGAAAGTAAGTAACAAAGGGCGAGGCCAAAGGCCGAGCTGCGTTTAGGAAGACGATAAACTTTCTCAAAGAAAGTAAGTAGCTGAGGGCGAGGCCGAAGGCCGAGCTGCGTTCAGGAAGACTATAAACCTTCTCGAAGAAAGTAAGTAACAAAAGGCGAGGTCGAACGCCGAGCTACGTTCAGGAAGACGATAAACTTTCTCGAAGAAAGTAAGTAACTGAGGGCGAGGCCGAAGGCCGAGCTGCGTTCAGAAAGACTATAAACCTTCTCGAATAAAGTAAGTAAGAAAGGGCGAGGACGAAGGCCGAGCTGCGTTAGGAAGACTATAAATCTTCTCGAAGAAAGTAAGTAGCAAAGGGCGAGGCCGAAGGCCGAGCTGCGTTCAGGAAGACGATAAACTTTCTCAAAGAAAGTAAGTAACTCAGGGCGAAGCCGAAGGCCGAGCTGCGTTCAGGAAGACTATAAACCTTCTCGAATAAAGTGAGTAGCAAAGGGCGAGGCCGAAGGCCGAGCTGCGTTCAGGAAGACGATAAACTTTCTCAAAGAAAGTAAGTAACTGAGGGCGAGGCCGAAGGCCGAGCTGCGTTCAGGAAGACTATAAACCTTCTCGAAGAAAGTAAGTAACAAAGGGCGAGGCCGAAGGCCGAGCTGCGTTCAGGAAGACCATAAACATTCTCGAAGAAAGTATGTAACTGAGGGCGAGGCCGAAGGCCGAGCTGCGTTCACGAAGACGATAAACTTTCTCGAAGAAATTAAGTAACTGAGGGCGAGGCCGAAGGCCGAGCTGCGTTCAGGAAGACTATAAACCTTCACGGAGAAATAAGTAATAAAAGGCGAGGCCGAAGGCCGAGCTTCGTCCAGGAAGACGATAAACCTTCTCCAAGAAAGTAAGTAAGTGAGGGTGAGGCCGAGGGCCGAGCTGCGTTCAGGAAGACTATAAACCTTCTCGAAGAAAGTAAGTAAGAAAGGGCGAGGACGAAGGCCGAGCTGCGTTTAGGAAGACTATAAATCTTCTCGAAGAAAGTAAGTAGCAAAGGGCGAGGCCGAAGGCCGAGCTGCGTTCAGGAAGACGATAAACTTTCTCAAAGAAAGTAAGTAACTCAGGGCGAAGCCGAAGGCCGAGCTGCGTTCAGGAAGACTATAAACCTTCTCGAATAAAGTGAGTAGCAAAGGGCGAGGCCGAAGGCCGAGCTGCGTTCAGGAAGACGATAAACTTTCTCAAAGAAAGTAAGTAACTGAGGGCGAGGCCGAAGGCCGAGCTGCGTTCAGGAAGACTATAAACCTTCTCGAAGAAAGTAAGTAACAAAGGGCGAGGCCGAAGGCCGAGCTGCGTTCAGGAAGACCATAAACATTCTCGAAGAAAGTATGTAACTGAGGGCGAGGCCGAAGGCCGAGCTGCGTTCACGAAGACGATAAACTTTCTCGAAGAAATTAAGTAACTGAGGGCGAGGCCGAAGGCCGAGCTGCGTTCAGGAAGACTATAAACCTTCACGGAGAAATAAGTAATAAAAGGCGAGGCCGAAGGCCGAGCTTCGTCCAGGAAGACGATAAACCTTCTCCAAGAAAGTAAGTAAGTGAGGGTGAGGCCGAGGGCCGAGCTGCGTTCAGGAAGACTATAAACCTTCTCGAAGAAAGTAAGCAACAGAGGGCGAGGCCGAAGGCCGAGCTGCGTTCAGGAAGACGATAACCTTTTCGAAGAAAGTAAGTAACAGAGGGCGAGGCCGAAGGCCGAGCTGCATTCATGAAAAATATAAATCTTCTCGAAGAAATTAAGTAATTGAGGGCGAGGCCGAAGGCCGAGCTGCGTTCAGGAAGACTATAAACCTTCTTGATGAAAGTAAGTAACTGAGGGCGAGGCCGAAGGCCGAGCTGCGTTCAGGAAGGCCAATAACCTTCTCGATGAAAGTAAGTAACTAAGGGCGATGCCGACGGCCGAGCTGCGTTCAGGAAAACTATAAACCTTCTCGAAGAAATTAAGTAATTGAGGGCGACGCCGAAGGCCGAGCTGCGTTCAGGAAGACTATAAACCATCTTGAAGAAAGTAAGTAAATATCGTCCATAGTTACTTACTGTCATCGAGAAGGTTTAGCGTCTTCCAGGATACAGGTCGGCCTTCGGCCACGCCCTTAGTTACTTACTTTCTTCGAGAAGGATTATAGTCTTCCTGAACGCAGCTATACCGTAGGCCTCGCCCTCAGTTACTTACTTTCTTCTTTTGAAATACGAATTTCACGCGAGCGAATCCGCGGGAAAAAGCTATCGATATTAAAATAAGCAACTTAAGTTAAAATAATATTCGCCTCGCCCCGCTGCTGCCCCCTCTCCCTCTCCCTCTCCCTCTCCGTCTCCGTCCCCGTCCCCGTCCCCGTATCCGTCTCCCTCTCCCTGTCCCTGTCCCTCTCCCCCCCCCCCCCTCACCCTCTCCCTCTCCCTCTCCCGAAATCTCTCTCCCGAAATCTAATTTTGAAATCATCCCCTATTTTAATTTAAGGGTTGATTTAACTAAAACGCTGAAACACGTAATTCTTTATTTCATACCAAAAGCCTAAATATGAATTGTCATATCCCTAACTCGAGAAATGCTAGGTTCCCCATACAAACTTTCATCCCCTATTTCACCCCCTTAAGGGTTGTTTTTTGAGACAAAAGGTAGCCTATGTCCTTCCTCAGGATCCAATTGATCTCCGTGCAATATTTTATCGAAATCTGTTCAGCGGTTTAGGCGTGAAAAGGTAACAGACAGACAGACAGACAGACAACAGGGTTACTTTCGAATTTATAATATTAAGTATGGAAAGTATGGATATGGAAGTATGGATGGATAAAGGCGGACCGAAGACCACAGGGTTAGCTAGCTATATTTTGAGCTTTTCACCGCGGCTTCGCTCGAGTGAAATTCGAAAATGTCAAAGGCCGACCTTCGTACAGGTAATAGATGCAATGTATAAAAGAAGAAAGTCACTTAAAGCGAGTCCGAATGGTGAGCTGCGTTCAGGTAAACACAGGTATCTCTATCTCTCTCGCTCTCTCTTCCTTCACTCTATCCCCTCCCTCTATCACTCCCCCTCTCCCTCGCCCCTCTCTCACCTCCTCCTTTTATCTCCCGCTATTAAAATAATCATCTGTCCCACGTGAGGTAAGAATTCGTATGGTCACCTTATTAAAATAAAACCATTTGTCCCACTTGTCGAATCGCATGTTCACCCCACTACTAACGATTTTTTTTGTCCCACATTAAGTAAGGAATCGTATGGTCACCCTATTCAAATAGAACCATTTGGGAATCGCATGGTCATTGGTCACTTATCTACTAACTTGAAATTTTGCTCACTTGAAAATTCACATTAGGCTATAATAATAATTATACCGCTCGCCCGCAGCAGCACTGCCTCCGCTCACCGCGTCGCCCGGCCTCCCCGCGCCTGGGTCGTCCAATACGAGAGCCGCTTTTCTTCTCCAACACCACACGCACGCCACACCACCCAGCTCCACGCCGCCGGTGCATTTCATCGACGGCGAAGATGGAGCGTTGACGTCGGCCGAGCCACAACATCTACGGTGAGGGCGACGTCCACCACCGGCCAGCTTGGGGTCATCGGGCGTGCTTGGAGGCTTGCCTCCCGCCGCCGGCGGTTTTCCGTTTATTATTTTTATATTAATTTTGAGTATATGTGGTGTATTTTTATAATCTGTATATTTAAAATTAATGTGAATGTGATAATAAACATTTATAATAATAACATCGTTTCGCGGCCTTCAGCCTCGCCCCTTGTGACTTTCTTTCTTCGAGAGTACATAGTCCACGTGACGCAGCTCGGCCTTCGGCCGTGCCCTTAGTGACTTACTTACTTCTACAAAGTATATAGTTTACGTGAACGCAGCTCGGCCTTCGGTCTCGCGTTAGTGACTTACTTTGTCCTTTTCGAATTTCATGCGAGCGAAGCCGCAGGCAAAAGATAGTATTAAAACATAATTCCGAATGCGTAAAAAACATATTATATTATGAATACGTGCGTCTACAGATAAGTTTCAGTACTTACCTACTTTCAGTGCGGACTGGCTTATCTACTCGCTTATCTATCACTAATCTCGAATATTTATGTGAATATAAAAGTGACGTGTGTAGACTCTGACCAGCAAAAAACATGGGTTTTAACGTTAATTTATATGATAAACATGGACAAATCACAATTCAACTATTCGTTTCAGTGTGTGCAATTAAGAAAGGTCAGCTCTCATGAGTTCAGGTATAATAATGATGAAATTAAATGAAATGAAATATTTATTCGTTCCTTCCACTCTGCACTACCAAGCTGCAGTACCAGTAGTTTACACATAAAATCATTACACCGCATTAAACTAGTCTCCTGCACTAGAAAATTTCTGTCTTGCAGAAAGACTTTTATAATATATAAAGTGGCATATTCATTTTGAGCTCACTAGTAATATTGAATAAATGTTTGCACAATTTTAATGAAATTAGTAATTTAATACATGCAAATTAGTTAGAATAATAAATAAATAAAAAAAACATTATTGAATAAAATATTAAAAATAGATTTAATTTAAGTATGTACCTATATTATTATTGTATATATTTTTATATATATCATTATTTCAATATTTAAATTTTATTAGTTAATACATATACATAGTTTAAGTGTATTAGTTAATACATAAAATAAATTTTATGAATGTTTGCCTGTTAGTCGGTATGTGTTTTTTGGCCGCGCATCACTTAAAAAGTTTGTACATAAGTATGAATGGAGTTTTCGAAATAAATATCGACCGCTACCGCCTCCGGTAGCGGATACCGCTATGGTTTGAACAGCGCGTTATTCGCATACCCATCGGGATTCCGCTACCGCGCCGGCGGCGGCGGTAGCGGATAACTCTGCAGTTTGAATAGGCCTTAATATTGCACTGGCTATCGAATAGATAGTCATTTAGTCGAATAGATAGACATTTTGGCTTTTTATTATAAAGTAGTCATATGTTTTTAAAACCTTTTTAGAATGTTGTGATGTTTGACTTTTTGTTGACAAAAAAATGTTTATTGAAAATTGACTCAAGATCTTATCGTGAAACCTGTAGAACGGATTTTTGTTGTATTCGTAGTGAGCCCTTTAAATTAAAAGAAATACCTAATTTCCCCAAAGTGTTCTTTTATTCAAGATCAGCTACAGACGAGTTCAATTATAAAAGTTGCTACTACCGGAGCTTTCGCAGCAACTATGGCTCTAGATTCAACCCATTTCGAAACGTAGTCTTTCGCGGTAATTACATACTTATTACCATTAATACTCTTAGGGAACGGCCCTATTAAATCGATGCCAACCTTGTGAAATATTCCTGTCACCGGAATGGATTGCAAACAACCTAAGGGTTTCCCTACTTGTCGTTTTTTTTCCTGACAAACCATACAAGACTTAACGTAGTTCTCTACTCGCGAATTTATGTTATGAAAAAAATAACGATTAACAATCTTACCTAACGTCTTTGCAAGGCCAAAATGACCACCCGTTAGAGGATCATCATGTACTTCACGTAATACCTGTAAAACCGAGGCTTCCGGTAACACCAACAATTCTCTATATATCTTACCATATTTCACTTTTTTACACAAAATATCATTCTTCAAAAAAAAACCTTTCCATGGTTTCAACTTCCTATTAAGTATCTTTTGAATAATTTTAGCACGAATGTGTCATTCTGTTGGTCATAATCTACACCTCTAATAGAAGTCACGACATAGGTCGGTACATCATCCTCTTCCCCATCGCGGGAAAGGGAATCCCGTAACGGAATAACTCGGGATAGTGCATCGGCTACAAGGTTCTGTCTCCCAGATCGGTGTATAATGTCTATGTCATAATCTTGTATCTTAAGAGACCATCTAGCCAATCTTGCATTGATATCCTTAGCAGTCTGCAACCAGCATAATGCCTTATGATCCGATACCACCTGAACCCGTTTCCCCCAAATATATTGCCGAAAATAGTTTAATCCCCAGATGACTGTTAAACATTCTTTTTCCGTCGTACTATACCTTTGTTCTGCAGCAGAAAACTTCCGCGAAGCAAAAGCTATTGGATGGAAAGAAGAGGATCCTTGAGAAATTACTGCACCCAAACATAAACCAGATGAATCTACCGTAATCCGTGTCGTTAATTGTTCATTATCCGTTTCAAGACCGGAGCTGATGTGATAATGGTTTTTAGAATTTCGAATTTTGCAAATCAATCAGTTAGGGGTAGCGCAACAGTCGCAAATTGGTGACCCGTCACGACCATTGCACCCGTCACAGAAGATGAGCTGCGCCCTCTGGTGCGGGCTCTGAAAGTCAAGAAGGCGGCCGGCGCCGATGGCATCGGCAACAAAGTCCTGAAGTGCCTTCCGGAAAATATTATGACAATAATATTAATTATTTTCAATGCTTCACTCGCTCAATGCCACTTTCCGAAGGCATGGAAGGCAGCCGAAGTCATCAGCCTGGCCAAGCCGGGCAAAGACAAGTCCAAACCAGAGAGCTACAGGCCCATCAGTCTACTCAGCACACTGGGGAAGCTCTACGAGCGAATCATCCACAACCGACTGTCCGGATTTGTGGAATCTAACAAGATTCTACGAAACGAGCAGTTCGGCTTTCGCCCGAAACATTCGTGTACCCACCAACTCCATAGGATAGTAGAGCACGTGCTGGACGGATTCGCGCGGCGGAGACTCCAGCACACGGGCGCGCTCTTCTTCGACGTCGCGAAGGCCTTCGACAAGGTCTGGCACAACGGCCTCATATACAAGCTGTATGAGATCGGTGTGCCAGATAGCCTCGTACTCACAATACGAGACTTTCTCACGGGAAGGACCCTTAGCGCACGCGTAGAAGGAGCGCGCTCCACCCACCGACCGATAACGGCAGGGGTACCGCAGGGGTCGGTGTTATCACCGCTCCTGTTTGTACTCTTCGCCAACGACATGCCTTCCCATCCACAGGTCCAGCTGGCGCTGTTCGCCGACGACACCGCTCTCTATTACAGATGCAGACCGATCCAGCGTATCGTAAAGCTGCTGCAGCAGGCCGCCTCCGCTCTCGAACACTGGTTCAGAAAGTGGAGGGTCGAGGTCAACCCCGACAAGAGTCAGGCCATCATCTTTAGCCGGACTAATAAGCCGATTTTACCTCCCAAACAGGTGCAGATCTTCGGCGGTGCCATACCCTGGGTCGCCGAGGTGAAGTACCTGGGCGTCACGCTGGACAGAAGGCTCACGTTTGCGACTCACATCAAAAACGTGACCGCTAGAGCCGCAAGTATTTGTGGCCGCCTGTACCCCATGTTGAACAGGAAAAGTAAATTGTCACTTAGAAATAAGCTGACAATTTACAAAACCTGCATCAGACCTGTCATGACCTACGCCTCACCGGCGTGGGCGCATGCGGCCAAAGGACTCATCAACAAGGTGAGGGTCAGGCAACACAAATTCTTGCGCATCGCCACAGGTGCGCCCTGGTACCATAGAAACGCCAACCTGCACAGAGACCTAGGGATAGCACCGCTGGAGGAGTATCTCCAGAAGCTGTCCACGGGCTTCTTCAAGGGGGCGTACCGACACGACAACCCGCTGATCGCTAGCGCTTGCGACTACCGACTGCGGGATCCATCGACCAGGCGCCCCTTGTCGATACTAACACATCCGTTTAACTTCGCAGGTCCAGAGCCTCCACGCCGCGCAGCCGCCGACGTCCAGGAAGCAACCCAGTGAAGTTTCTTGCCAGTTCTTCTTCACTGTGATAATCGAACTGGCGGACATGTTTTTCTTCCAGCAAGCGTCGAGCAAGCAGGCGGTTCGACCTACATTCGCGACTCATTCGCTTTTCTCCACACCACAGGCAGCTGCAGCAGTCGAGAGACTGCAGAACGTGCCAGCAGCAGTAGCGGCTTCGATGCCGCTCACCCCTAGCCAGCAGTCGGTCACTGCGACCGCCCTAACTTAGGGCGGACAAAGTGACTGCTACTAAATCGCCAGCCGGCCGGCCACGGCGACTGCCCTATTTTATATAGGGCGGACAAAGTGACGGCAGGCCTCGCGCGGTCTACCGCGCAAAAAAGACCGGTAGCGGTGTGATAGTCTTACGACTAATACCTTTTTTACAGATGCAGATTCCAGATTCCGCAAATTGGTGAATAAATTTTCTATAGAATGACGCTAACCCTAGCACTCGTTGAAAGAAGCCTGAGCTTATCTTTAAGCCAAACGGAATCTTGTTAAACTGAAAGGTTCCGTTACTAGTTATGAATGCCGTCTTCTCTCTGTCACACTCGCGTACAGGCACCTGCCAGTAGCCGGCTAATAAGTCCAAAGTCGCAAAATATCTTGCACCTTCTAAACAGGACAATAAATCATCTATCCTGGGCAATGGATAACTGTCTGATTTTATTGTCTTGTTTAATTTTCTGTAATCAATACAAAAACGCCACGATCCGTCAGGCTTCTTTATTAGTACCACCCCTGATGCATAGACTCTAGCAACTTTACATGACATTGAGCATTAGACTTCTAGACTCACTAATGATCCCGTTGTCTAACATCTCCTTTACCTGTTCTTCTATTATCTCCCTCTGTTTTGCAGAAACCCTATAAGGTGGTCTATGTACAGGAAAAGCGTTACCTGTCTCTATTGGCATGTCGCCAAATCTACCTATCTCTTTATTAGAATAGGCAAACCTATCCCTAAACGCCACCAACACTTTATCAAGTTTATCGAATTCCCTATCATTAAGGCAAAGACATTAAACCCACCCTCTTTAATCTCTTTGCATTAAGGTCATCCGCTACGGTATACGACGCTTGGGTAGTAACAGCTTTGGAAATCAAACAAATATGACCTACTTGAGGTCCTGCTCTTGACATATAAGATAATTTTTTTTTATCTACTGGACATGTATTAACGAGGGGAAGGCATTGAGCGAACCCAATGTTCGCCCCATTAATTTGAATTTCGTTTTTAAGTTAATAACCCGTAGAAGGTAGCTTATTGATGGACAGAGGTCGCTAGTATTTTAATTTCTTATTGTTCTAGTTTATATTCTTTGTAAACTCGCGCCTTGGTGATGTCATTGTATTCGTTCATTACAACTTTCAATGTTAGAGATAGTAAGCTCATCCCCGGGTTGAGCGATAAAATATTTATTTTATATTTAGTTCGTAGATATTTCTCCTAAGATTTATTATAGACTTATTTGTTATCGTTCACCATCAATCACGTAGAGATTTTCAAGAATAAATATTCTGATGACAGTTGTGACAGAACATACTTGTTATTACTTTGTTGCTAGGGTTACTGTCACAGTAACTGTGACGTACGTGTTGTCAAACTGTCAACAGCTGTATTTATTTCCCGATTAAAATTTCTTTGATTAGATATTTAACTAGTAATTATTCCTTATATGTAACGAGCGGATAAGAATACGAAGCAAGGACCAGTGCGAGCCAGCGCCCTTCATACGCACTTCACTGATTCGGGGAGGCGTACTAATTTTCCAAAGTTAAGTGACAGTTTTTTTATTGTCTTCAGTGTGGAAGGTATATGTTCTCAGAACCGACAAGAATGTGGGAACTCATTTGCTGGTCTTCTACCATATAGTGGTTAGTGGATTCAGACAGGAGTTTCCACATTAATTTCGACCGTTATATCAGACCATGTAAAGTTGCTATAGAATTTTCATGGGTCGATTCCTTACAGCATAGCTTGCGGAAACGTGTGCTGTTGCGGTCGAAGATTCTGATTAAAAGCTTTCTTAGGTGAAGATGAAAGAATATCTGTTCGGGTGCTTGTCAGAAGCGAATGTCCTCCCGCTCTATATTGGACCGTTTTCTGGCTGATTTTAATCTAATTATCTCCTCCCCAGATCAACTGAAGATATGAAGACATCGAACGTGACAGCCTCAGTCGCGCTGATGTCATTGTCCGGAACCTTCTGTATCCAGGGGAATATACGCGTTTAACCCGCAGAGGGTAGACTTTTGGAAGGTTTTGTCTACCTTCAGCGTTGAGTCCGACCCGACACAACGTTCAGGCAGTGCGGGACACACTCCTTACAAGTTTTTTTTTGGGATTAAATTAGGTATTTAATGTATAACCTCGGGAGCATTTGAGGAAGATTTTTAAAGCAGGCTAGATGGCCACCTTATCCCTTCCGGGGTAAGATAGGTATGCACTGGCTATCGAATAGATAGTTATTTAGTCGAATAGATAGACATTTTGGCTTTTTATTATAAAGCAGTCATATGTTTTTTAAAACCTTTTTAGAATGTTGTGATGTTTGACTTTTTGTTGACAAAAAAATGTTTATTGAAAATTGACTCAAGATCTTATCGTGAAACCTGTAGAACGGATTTTTGTTGTATTCGTAGTGAGCCCTTTAAATTAAAAGAAATACCTAATTTCCCCAAAGTGTTCTTTTATTCAAGATCAGCTACAGACGAGTTCAATATGCATAATATACAGGGTGTTTCAGGATAGGCTTGAGAAACTTCAGGAATAGAAAGTACTCATTATTAGAAGAAAAAAATCCTTATCACTCAAATCGAAATTCCGTATTTTTTTCATACAAAAATTTAAAATTGTAATAAAAACTCGATGGACAGTGAGATTTGGCAAAAGTGCTGTCTAGGTCTAGGGAGTGCAATAACCTAGCCAGTCCCCTTTTTCTTTTGATGTCATTCAAATTTAAGTGTTTGGAATTTACCCACATGAAGTTACATTCTACTTTAATTAAGATGGACGTTAACCGTCCACCAACGCTCGATGAAACGATTAATATCACCAAAAAGTACTATAAAATGACCGAATTTGGGAAAAAGTTTCTAGACTTTTCGTCTTCAAATATGGACCCCTTTCGAACCCTGAAGTTACGAAATCCTATCCTGAAACACCCTGTATAATTAGCAGGGGTTCCCAACCTAAAAGGTTTCCGGGTGGGGATCCTTATAAAATTGGTCTGTCTGTCTGTCACAGAAAGTAGCTCCTAAACGGTTTGAGCGATATTCTTGAAACTTGGAATGTGTTCATAGCATCATCCAGGAGGCAACAACAGTGAAGGGGTAAGTAAGCAAAGTCAGGCGTTACTAGTTACGTAGTTAGTTGCTATGATTAAAGGGATTGCAAAATTCAAGTTCGAAATAAAAATATTTTTCTAATAGGTCGAGCTAGAGTCTAGAGTTGTACATATCGTTGAAAATATGTTAAACAGTATAGATTACTACTATAAATGGCTACGGAACCACCTGTGTGTGAGCGTTTACACTTAATGATCTTTTTTAGGGTTCCGTAGTCAACAAGGAACCCTTACAGTTTCGCCATGTCCGTCCGTCTTTCTGTCCGCGGCTTAGCTCAGAGACCCTAAGTACTAGAAAGTTGTAAGTTAATAACGCCGACAAAGTGGTAAAATAAAAATTTTGAAATAATTTTTTTTAGGGTACCTACACGTAAAGTGGGAATGATTTTTTTTCACGTCTGCTCCATCGTGTGGGATGTCGTTGGATAGGTCTTTGGAAAATATTGACGGTTTGTGGAAAGCATTTTTCGATTTAGGGATCCATTTGCGAATTATTAAGCTTTTAAGTGCTAATTTTTGTTAGAGTCAAGGTGTCCCCACCCCCTGCCAGCTAAACGGTTGCTATTAGATATGTGAAAAAATTCACAGCAGTAGTAATATATATCGAAATTAAAAGGAAAACTATAGCAGCTAAGTAGGCTGTACAGGTTGACGAGTAATAGTCGACCAACTTATAAAATGTACGGACGACAGCCATAATTTCACTGTTGAGGAACTTTTTCAAATTAACATTCATTTATTTCCCCTACAAAATTATACAAATAATCAAATAATTTATAATGTACCCTTCTCTACTCAACCCACTGTATTTTAAGCCTTCTGGTATTTCCGGTTACTTCAACTTTTGAGATGAAAAATTGGATGGTGTTTGTTTAATATTTTTTTTATATAATCCGGCATGGGTGGCTGAGTCGGAGGGGCCAAAGCGCATGCTCCGACCAGCCAATATCACCTGCGAGAAGGAAGGTGCCATACCGGAGACTTCCCTGGATTGCTGGCTATACTGGACTAGCTAGAGGAGAACACACCTGAGGCTGCACTATGCGGCCATCTTACATCCAGTACAAGGCGTAAGGGACCCGTCCCTTACCCCTTGTACCTACAGTTTTCGAGAGACCAACAAATTGAGTCAAATAAATCATTGTATACCTACTAAGTACATACATACATACATACCATACGCTGTATACCGACAATCGGGGTAAGCAGAGTAATCGGTATTGTGCTACACCGACCACCACGTTTAGCAATGTTTTAGGACAAGATAACTATCAAGCAGCAAGTAAGGCACGAGGACCCAACTGCTGCATGACTCGGTGGAAGCACTGTTCCAAGGTGAGAGGTGGCTATCCTGTCGCCCTTTAGCACGACACCATGTCCTTATCCCTTAGTCGCTTTTCACGACATGAATGGGGAGAGATGCAGTGGGGTTATGCTTTTTAAGTACCGGCCCCATACATGCATGCGTGAAACACATCCCTTGTCTTGTCTTGTCCTCTTGATGGGCATTTTCTGCATGTAGGTATCTCTGTTTGGTTGGACCCGTTGTGCGTATCATTGGAACACATCCCTTTTGAAGTAGGTTCTAGTCACCTATATTGGACGACCGGCGACGACAGCGGCGCGGTCACCCGCGATCGATTCGTCTTTATTTATTAGAGGAAAAATAAGAATTATTATATTCAACATTGTGCTGAAATTAAATTGTCAGAATAGGTGAGTCTACGGCTCGGAGGAAATTTTGAGTTATTCGGTGAACAGAAACGAAAGTCCATCCAAAACTGGACTATCAACTTGCTTCCGTATGTATCGCACAAGCACAGAAAAGTAGAAGTCAAAGACAGAAGTAGGTATGTACAAGCAGTGAGAACTCAATGAAAATATCAATATAAAAAAAACACACACACAAATGGAACGCCTGATTTTACGACTCCGGAACCACTGATGTTTTTTTTTTAATGGAAACTGCCACGGTTGGCTACATCACCTACAACATCCGTGATGCCAGCCCATAACACCGGGTGAACTAGGTGCCATGTCAGTGCTATTCTGAATTGGTTATAAATAGTTTTCTGGTTATATATGATGGTGATTCTGATTATGTATGCATCAAGGCGGCGCGCCGCGAGGCGGGCGGGCAACCACATCATAATCAATCATAGATGATAATAATAAATAATCCACAATCAGCAGTATTGGACATAGTTTCAACAATTGCTAATATACCTACCAAGGATAGATGAGACACTGGCTATATACAACTCAACTATAATATTATGTGGTCGCTCGCACATAGTTTGCTCAGGTGCCGCGGCCGGCGACGACGTACGACAGAGTAGTGTTTGTGGCCTCCCTCGTTTACTTCAAAATAACTAGTTCGATAATAAATAACGAACCATACTGAATATCCTGTCTCAATGAAATATTGTTAATGTTGTATGTTCTTTCTGACGAAATAAGCATCTGGACCTGAATTATACCTGAATATATACCTAAACGTAGATTGAATATGTCAAACGTCTCTATCGTTATGTACCTATGTGGCGCGGCGCGTTACAGTACAGCCATCGACATAAAGATAAAAATTTCACGGATTTCTGCAGATTTACGAGAAAACCAATTTTATCTATTACTTGATATATACATATATGTATAGAAAAAATTACGGCGACTTAGCTCACGCATGTCAAACACGTGCTTCAATTATAATGTGATGATTTCTTTAAATAATATTAAAACAAATAACTATTATTTAGTAAATGTGAGCGAGATTTAAAACCAAAATTAAACATTAGACTTGGATGAATCTTCTGTGAACAGAAAAGAAATCCAATCCAAACTGGACTATCCGCTTTATCGAATTACCACAGTTAGCGAGTTAATAGTCCCAAGGACATCAACATCTACTTACATGCATTACATACATACTACCACATACATACATACATCCACAGACATCACTTCGTGTATATATGCTGAACATTTTTGTGTCTTTGTTCGTGAAATGGCTGAAAGGTCGTCGAATGTTATTGGAGTGGTTCGACCTTGCCCTACTTCTACAAGGGCTCGGGTGTCAACGTCCTTTTAATAATTCACTAATTGAATATTTGAATTAATACCCTGGCTTGTATTAAAAGTTACACTATTTACTCTGTGACTGAGTGGGCGTAAATCAATAATTGCAAACATTCCGTGTGTAAAGCCTGTTGCAAATGAAAATAGGTACTCACTAACATTATACGTGTGTATGTTTCATGAACTTATACAATTAATAAAAATTATTTCCTCATTTATACACAGCTTTCAACTAAATGTAAGTTCTTTGACAGATAATGAGTACCTGGATAAGTTCACAGCTAACTAACTGCCCTACAAATCCGATAATCCGATCGAATATTCGATTCGCTGAAATGTCAACCGAGGAACGTCATGTCGGCGGCACACCCCAGCCAGACTAGTGAATTATTTGGTGAGCGAGCACGAACCGGCTACGCGGGGCGGCGGCATAGCGCGCTCCCTCCCGATCGCTCAGGTGAAGGTCCAAAAACAAACATCGTTACTCCAGTACTCTGAAGAAAACCAATTACCTTCCACGTGTATAGATGTTTAACTCACAAAGGCAGGCGAGCCATACCATACATACTTGTAGTTGTGATAGGGCGGACGATACTAAGCGCTCTCGAGCTTAAGCACACTAAACAATTGGCATGTGCATCTACGCTCACTAACAACTAAACCCAACCCGCAGCCAACCATCGATGTCTAATTTTATAGATCGAACGTCGCGCGATTTAACCTGTACTATGTTTCGTCTTAAGGCGGTGACAAACGCCAAATACGCAAAACATGCAAAAAGTGCGACAAAGAAGGTCCAAAACTGACCAATTGACACACATTCAGAAAATTAAAAAAATACCAACCTATATTTTGGTTCCTTACCAACAAAGTGCATTGCTGGTTTTTTTAATAATGAGTAAAAGTAAGTAATAAACATAAAATTAAAAATATATAAAAAAAGCATGAATTTTTGAAAATCTGAGTATGTGTGTATTATTACAATTTTACAATACCACCGATTCAAAGGTCACAAAGCTCTGAGAAAACTCTATTCAATTTGTTTTATTATTTTATCCACGAAAGGAGATAAAAATAAAAAACAAAAAACGCCTACATGAAAATATTGACGTAATTCTTCAGTCGGAAGGGTAAAATTTTTGCCTTCGTCAATTTAGCAGGCACTTCAATACTAGATACAATTTTAGTTCCGGGCTCGCTTGCTCGCTCCTGCCCTGCTGCGCCCGCGTGTCGGTCGTCATTTCTGTCTTCTGTGTTTGGATCGAATGGAAAAAAGATAGTTAGGTTAGGTATATTTGTACCGTGTGGGATGGTAATTTAAAATAATAGCCCCACTGCATCTCTCCCCGTGCATGTCGTAAAAGGCGACTGAGGGATTTGTTTATGTAAACTGACACAGTTTGCTATATCACCTATAACATCCGTGATGTCAGCCCATAACACCGGGTGAACTTAGGTGCCATGTCAGTGCTTCCCTTTGGTCGTGCCGGCTACACTAAACTGGACGGAAAATACAAACTATTTCGGGATATGACTCCCTTCTTTTTTTCCGTCCATTTCAGTGAAGCCGGTACGACCGAAGAAAAGCACTGACATAGCACCTACTTCACCAGTTGTTACGAGCTGACATCTCGGATGTTGTATTGTAGGTGATGTTGCCACCGTGTCATTTTCCGTACCAGTATACAGTACGACCGTATCAGTAATATCTCTCTTCTGTGGTATCTATCAGTATACGCTCCGGTACGTAACTTGACGGGGCGTTATACGCATGGCTTTCGTTGGTATAACCACAGAATAACTAATAGGTACTGTGGTATAACGCTGTCTGCGCTTGAGATGCAAGGACTATAGAACCGTGCCTAAATAAAAGTAGCCTAGCAACAGCGGCGCGCTGCGGAGCGGGGGCGGCGGCGGCGGCGGCACTGCGGTGGCGCGGAGCGGAGACGACGCGGCGGCGCGGCGCCTCCCGCGCCTCCACCGCGCCGCCGCCCCCGCCTCCGCCGCCGCCGCCGCCGTGCCGCCTCCGCACCGCACGCTGCTACTGAGTTACCGCACCGCACCGCACCCCACCGCACCGTGCCATGCTGCCGCCGCGCGCGCCGGCCGGTACCTATGTTGCTATGATATTTGCCATACATACCTAAATGCCTATCTACCTATTACCTACCTACCTATTTTTATTTTAGTTTTCATCGATAGTCTATTTAGAGGTTTATAAAAAGTGGTAAGTACATGAACTAAAATAATTTGGAAGAAATTACAATAAAATGTTATTTAGGTAAAATAATAAAAAATAAAAAATTTGAATCACGCATCAGTTACATAAGCCACAATCATTTTAATAATTAAAATAATAAAAAAGCAAAAAAAAAAACATACGAAAGTGGGATTCGAACCCCGAACCATCAACTCTTTAGGCTGATAGCGACAAACTACGCTAAATGTGACTTGAACGTGCGAAGCGAAATTAGCAGTCGCATGGTACATTATGTAGAATTCCCGAATGCTCAAGGTCGTTGGCGTTTGTCACGGCCTTAACAAGTGTGCGTGCATTCACACACAGTATTGTGATACTCACACAAGCACACACTTACATCATATAGTCGTTTCATGTCCGTAAACGGCGGGCATCGGAGCGCGCCGCGCCTCCTGCCACGAGATACTTTCGTGTTTGCATTTTTACACGCCGCCATGCTGTCACGTGACGCGATCCCTACGACGTTACTGTCGCGTTCTCACTTGCCTACAGGTGATAAGAGTGAGCGAGAAAGTTGTCATCGCTCGCCCATCGGCGCGATTGTCGTATTTCCGCTCACTCTTATGATCAGTAGGCAAGTGGGAACGAGAACGCGATAGCTACGTCACACAATCCGTGACATGTCAGCATGGCTTCTTAACACGTCATAACATGCTCAGGCGAAACAAACAACAACGTTTGTCACTGTTACTCTTGCATAAAACACAGCTTTACTCTTTCTCGTTCGCTCTTTATATTAATTACGTATACAAACATCTGGTTAACATAAAATTTGAGAAAAAAACCAGCAAAATAAATACTTACTGATGGAAGGAGACGCCATTCTTTACGTAATTTCGATCTGAGCTGTTACAATACTTGTAACAGCAACCGGGCATGCTGAACACACGCACTTTTGAGCCACAGACTCGGTACAGTAAGACTTACGCTCAACACGCGCTGCACACGCCGTATGAAGCGGCTGTCCGTGAAATCTGCAATTTATGCAGTTCTCGTCGAGAACAAATTTTTTCGGGAGTAATGTATGGGATGGGCATATCTCTAAATATACATCAATGCAGCCAACAGTTTTTTTATTTCACTCTTTTTAGTAAATCACATAATATTCAAATCGGTTGACGGGAAGTTGGTGAAAAATTCCTTAGTGTGAAATTGTTCATCCCTTAATTTCCAACCCTTAGAGGTCATATTCAAATCAAATCATTTATTAATTCAGGCACTTGTCCCATTGCACACACAAAAAATTCTGATACACTCAAAGATATATTACGTACTAGATCAATCACTCGGCTCGCTCACATGTTCCACCTAGTTGCGGTTCACGATCATCAAGTCTCTTAGTCGAGCGCAAGAGAACGCAGCGCGCAGTCGTCGCCTGCCTGCTGCGATCGCGCCTCGCCTACTTTAAACTAATACATTTACACATCTTCGTCGATGCGAAGGTGCGATGGCGAATCTGGAGATGAAGTGTTAGAATGAAAAGACAATATGCACACCGACGCACGAGTGCGATCGTACTCCTTGCCTCTCTCCCGCAGGCTTCCCGCCCCGCGCGATCCCCCCAGACCGGCCGCCAGACCGTCTCCCACACGCTTCCCGCCCCGCGCGCGCTCCCCTCTACCGCTCGACTCTGCGCTCCGCCTACCCCAAACCTCAGCCGCTCGAACACCGCTTCTCTGTATATTTCTTCGGAGCGCGAACTCTATAATATAATATTTCCTCAAAGGATACACTAGAATAGTACAATAATAATTATTTAATTTTATTATTTAAGTATTGTTTCATAAAATTTATGAAAGGACCACCCCCGAGATATACCCTACTCATGAAAAAAATTATAAATAAAATTGGTTGAGAATTGGCGGAGAAATCGAGTAACATACACACAAAAAAAAAATACAGACGAATTTAGAACCTCCTCCTTTTTTTGGAAGTCGGTTGATAAAGCAACTCTGTCTATGAGCATACTCGAAAACTGTTGAACCAATTTCAAAGTCTTTTCTTTCACTAATGGAATGTGCAATATCTCAGAATGGCTTGGTTTATTAATCACGCAAGCAGCGTGTGGGCCGGTACTTAAAAATAATGCCCCACTGCATATCTCCCATGCATGTCGTAAAAGGTGACTAAGGGATAAGGACGAGGTGCCGTGCTGAAGAGCAACAGACTAGCCACCTCTCACCTTGGCACGGTCCTTCCACTGAGTCATGCGTCTGTCTGTCTGTGGTATCGTAGCTCCTAAACGGATGGACCGATCTGGATGAGGTTTTTGTAATTAGAAAGCTGGTTTAACAAGGATGGTTCTTAGCTATGTTCGTAATCAAGTAATAAAATAATTATGAAGCATCGATGTATATTTAGAGATATACCCATCCCATACATTACTCCCGAAAAAATTTGTTCTCGACGAGAACTGCATAAATTGCAGATTTCACGGACAGCCGCTTCATACGGCGTGTGCAGCGCGTGTTGAGCGTAAGTGTTACTGTACCGAGTCTGTGGCGCAAAAGTGCGTGTGTTCAGCATGCCCGGTTGCTGTTACAAGTATTGTAACAGCTCAGATTACGAAATTACGTAAAGAATGGCGTCTCCTTCCATCAGTAAGTATTTATTTTGCTGGTTTTTTTCTCAAATTTTATGTTAAACAGATTTTTGTATACGTAATTAATATAAAGAGCGAACGAGAAAGAGTAAAGCTGTGTTTTATGCAAGAGTAACAGTGACAAACGTTGTTGTTTGTTTCGCCTGAGCATGTTATGACGTGTTAAGAAGCCATGCTGACATGTCACGGATTGTGTGACGTAGCTATCGCGTTCTCGTTCCCACTTGCCTACTGATCATAAGAGTGAGCGGAAATACGACAATCGCGCCGATGGGCGAGCGATGACAACTTTCTCGCTCACTCTTATCACCTGTAGGCAAGTGAGAACGCGACAGTAACGTCGTAGGGATCGCGTCACGTGACAGCATGGCGGCGTGTAAAATGCAAACACGAAAGTATCTCGTGGCAGGAGGCGCGGCGCGCTCCGATGCCCGCCGTTTACGGACATGAAACGACTATATGATGTAAGTGTGTGCTTGTGTGAGTATCACAATACTGTGTGTGAATGCACGCACGCTTGTTAAGACGCAACATAGTACTGGAGGTCTACTCGGAGTTTCGATTGCGATATATTCGGATAGATCCGAATATATCGGATGTATCTCGGGATGTGTGTAACTCATACAAATATCCCACTCTAACCAAATGTTCGGTCGGTCGGAAGAAGTGACATATCGAAAGCATAAACAAAAAGTTTTGTTTTTCTCGCAATCATAAACAAGCGATTTGTGTCCAAGGCCAAAATAAAAGTTGGTGTGGTGTGGTCAAATTTGTGTATAGATAGTCTGTGGTGGGTAGGTGTGGCGCGCATTTGATGCTTTGTGGATGGATGCATACCTATATATTGGGAGTGGCGGACGGCGCAAGTTTGTCGCGTCGTCGTTGTAATTAAATATATATATTTTTGTGGTTCTCGCCGTCTCGCACCTTATACAAAAGCATATATATTGGTATAGTAGAATTATATTCTTTGTATTGGTAATCTGTGGATGGATGGATGAAGGCGGGGCGGACGGAGCGGCCGGCTGTAGCCGGCCGGACTCGGAGCCGGAGCCGCGCGCTCGCGGCTCCGGCTCGACCGCCAGCCATTCGCCGTAGCGCTGCCCGCCCCGCAGCCCCGCCGCACCGCAATCGACATGACCGTCGCGCGGCGGTCATGTCTCGAAACTAGGTATGTACCGTGTAGGGCCGGTACTTTAAAAGAATAGCCCCACTGCATCTCTCCCCGTGCATGTCGTAAAAGGCGACTAAGGGATATGACTCCCTTCATATATTACTAGGTGGTAGGGTTTAACCCGCCCGGATTGGTACCACCGCACTGAATGAAAGGTCGGTCGAAATGGCTATGTAAATAGTTTGTGTTTTCGGTCCAGTTCAGTGTAGCCGGCACGACCGAAGGGAAGCACTGACGTGGCACCAAGTTCACCCGGTGTTATGGGCTGACATCACGGATGTTGTAGGTGATGTAGCCAACCGTGTCAGTTTCAATACAATACAATAAAACTCGCGCTCGCGGGCCGGCTCGACCGCCAGTCATTCGCCGCCGTAGCCGCCGCCGCCCGTCACTCAACCCAGTCAGTCATGCATTTCATGACTTCACACAGATAAATAAAATAATGTATATACTAAATAATATATAAATAAATAATATATAGTAAATAATATATATACTTCATGACCGCCGCGACGATCCCGCTGAGTCCTCTAATTTTTTTTATATTTTCCAAGCGTAGGTAGCAACTTATGGATGAAATTATACAATAAACAAAAAACGTAAACAAATCACCAATGCACACATAGATAGGTACTCGTAAATCGTGTGTAAGTCAATGAACGCAATACATACACCAAACGACAACCTCTTCTTTTTTGTTAATAGTGGCAACAAAACGACAATCTCAACGAGAGCTCATGAGGTGTCGTTGGAATTATCGAAAATTGTCGTTTGCTCATTGGTCAAATTCAAATGTTCGTTCGGTTCATTTGAACCTAAGAGTAGGGTTACGACACGACAATGACAATGCCATTTTTTTACTATGTAGTTCTAAAAACGATATATCGAAACGATGTCAATTAGAGTAGGTTACGATACGACACGACAAATGGCACGATGCATCGTTTTTACAACTCCGAGTAGACCTCCTGGCATTGACTTATATATTACTAACGTAAGGACGGGCCTATACGAAATGAGCAAATGGCATCACTTCACTGGATGTCCAAGCGAAGTGACATCCAGTGGCTTGTCAGTCAGTTGCTGGCTGTCAGTCGGCCATGACGTGTTAGTTGTGTGGGTGTCGCTCCTTAATGCCTCATACTTGCGTACACAAATCGTGCAGGAACTACAAAAAAGAAAGGGGGAATAACGTACCATAGGTGCATAAGCCTTATTTTGTTGCATTCAGCGATATTTCCTAATAAAATCTGAATTGACATTTTGTTTACGCAACATCGCACGCCACCCGTCACGCCGCCGCCGCCATACAGTACGTGAGCGCTAAGGAAGTAACTTTGTATCAACGTTTATAAAAACAAAATGTGTACGTGTTATATTTCGATAATTTTTATTTAATATTGAGAATTACGTTAACTAGTGTGAATTAATAATGTATTTATTTAAGCATTATTTTTGTTATGATTTATCTCAGACGAAATAAAAAAATAAAGATAAAACGCAGCGAACAGCGTAGCTAGGCCGGTTTTTATATATGTGGTTGTGTGGCCAGTGTTGCCATAATGATTCTCCTCAGTACCCCAATATTATAAAAATGTGTGGCATTTTTTAAAATCTAAGATAATGATAAATGATAAAGATAATTGATAACAACAAGTTGTATTTTAGTAAATGAACATGAAAATTTGACATAAAATATCAATCTGCGTCACATGGACATTTTTTGGTCATACATAACTCGGGAACCACTGGTCTTAGACCCACCGTGTTGGTACTCAAACTTCAGGTTTCGGTGAGATCCATCCATCTGTCACATGAACTTTTGTTTTGGTCATAACTCGAGAACTACTGGTGCTAGACCCACCGTGTTGGTACTCAAACTTCAAGTCTCTGTGAGATCTATCCATCTGTCACATGAACTTTTGTTTTGGTCATAACTCGAGAACCACTGGTGCTAGACCCACCGTGTTGGTACTCAAACTTCAGGTCTCGGTGAGATCTATCCATCTGTCACATGAACTTTTGTTTTGGTCATAACTCGAGAACCACTGGTGCTAGACCCATCGTGTTGGTACTCAAACTTCAGGTCTCGGTGAGATCTATCCATCTGTCACATGAACTTTTGTTTTGGCCATAACTCGAGAACCACTGGTGCTAGACCCACCGTGTTGGTACACAAACTTCAGGTCTCGGTGAGATCTATCCATCTGTCACATGAACTTTTGTTTTGGCCATAACTCGAGAACTACTGGTGCTAGACCCACGGTGTTGGTACTCAAACTTCAGGTCTCGGTGAGATCTAGCCATCTGTCACATGCACTTTTGTTTTGGTCATAACTTGAGAACACCTTGTCCTAGTTCAAGACCAACGGTTCTAGAGATATGACCAAAACCAATTTTTAACCGACTTCAATAAAAGGAGGAGGTTCTCAATTCGACTGTATTTTTTTTTATGTAACACATAGTTAGATCCCATCGAGACGTCCAGTTTTAGCACGAACACGATGGATCTAGGACCAGCCGTTCTCGAGATATGACCAAAACTAATGTTCATGTGACACAGATTGATATTCTATGTCCAATTTTCAATGATGAGGTTCATTTACAAATACTATTACACGAGTTGTTATTATTGATAAGAAAACCGCAATTATTTTTATAATACTCGTGTACTGGGAATCATTATGGCAACACTGGCCTAGGTGTCTTTACGTAAAACGTAGTTTTCTTTCGAAAAATGCATACTACTTTGTGGCAAGTCTTGCAATTTTGGCATATAAGGAACGGGACATTCGGTAGATAGAATATTAATTTAATAATGATTATATGTATAATAATAATGATTTTTATTTACTTAATTTAATGAAAGAACACCTATGTCTAGCAATGCCTTGTCCTCCTCCTTGCAATATCTACTAATGATAATAATTTTCTTATTGCAAAAAGGTAACACTTAAGATAACGTCGGTACAACGCTACTTCGAACGCTAAAACCGCGGAGCGGCTGGCTGTCTGTCGCAGTTCACGTATTTGTTAAGAGATGGCGCTGCGTCTATCGACGCCCCATATGGCGAGATGAATTTGTATGGAAGGCCATATCCTTACTTTAGCATATCACTGAGTACAGGTTAAATCGCGCGACGTTCGATCTATAAAATTAGACATCGATGTTATGAAGTAATAAAAAAATTACGTCTCACGGATGGACCGATCTGGATGAGGTTTTTGTAATTAGAAAGCTGGTTTAACAAGGATGGTTCTTAGCTATGTTCGTAATGAAGTAATAAAATAATTATGAAGTAATAAAAAAATTACGTCTCACGGATGGACCGATCTGGATGAGGTTTTTGTAATTAGAAAGCTGGTTTAACAAGGATGGTTCTTAGCTATGTTCGTAATGAAGTAATAAAATAATTATGAAGTAATAAAAAAATTACGTCTCACGGATGGACCGATCTGGATGAGGTTTTTGTAATTAGAAAGCTGGTTTAACAAGGATGGTTCTTAGCTATGTTCGTAATGAAGTAATAAAATAATTATGAAGTAATAAAAAAATTACGTCTCACGGATGGACCGATCTGGATGCGGTTTTTTTTAGAAATAAAAGTTAAATTACTTTAAAAAACTACCCGATGCTTAAAAAGTAAAAATAATTTCTATTTACTTAGGTACTTAAAGGAGTCGGGTGACTGCTAAGTAAATAAAACATAAAAACTCAGAGCTGCGAGGGTATTGACTTAGCGGTCCCCCGACTCCTTTCAGTAAGCAAACGGAAATTATTTTTGGCTTTTGAAGGGTCGGGGGTTTTAAATTTGTCTTTTTTTACCCGACTACGGTGAAGCCACAAGGAACGTTACGTTTTTAGCAGCGTATGTATGTATGAGTGTGTATTTGTTTGTTCCCTTATTTAGTATTAAGTTGCGTAAAAATTCTAGCCTTTATCCAACTTGTAAGCTCAGATTGCGGACCTGGACCTCGCGACCTGGACAACAAATGGTCCAGTATAATAAGTAAATAAAAGCAGCCAAGTGCGTGTCGGGCCACGCGCAGTGTAGGGTTCCGTAGTTGCGGAACCCTATCAAAATAAATTATTTGATTATTTGTATAATTTTGTAGGGGAAATAAATGAATGTTAATTTTAAAAAGTTCTTCAACAGTGAAATGATGGCTGTCGTCCGTACATTTTATAAGTTGGTTGACTATTACTCATCAACCTGTACAGCCTACTTAGCTGTGATAGTTTTCCTTTTAATTTCGATATATATATACTACTGCTGTAAATTTTTTCACATACCTAATAACAACCGTTTAGCTGGCAGGGGGGGACGTGACACCTTGACTCTAACAAAAATTAGCACTTAAAAGCTTAATAATTCGCAAACGGATCCCTAAATCGAAAAATGTTCTTCACAAACCCGCAATATTTTCAAAAGACCTATCCAACGACCCACACTATGGGGTAGACGTGAAAAAAAAAATTCATCCCCACTTTACGTGCAGGGGAGGTAGTTACCCTAAAAAAAAATTATTTCAAAATTTTTATTTTACCACTTTGTCGGCGTTATTAATATGTATACCCATACCAACTTACAGCTTTCTAGTACTAAGGGTCTCTGAGCTAAGCCGCGGACAGACAGACGGACGGGCATGGCGAAACTATAAGGGTTCCTTGTTGACTACGGAACCCTAAAAAGGGGTCAATCAAGTCGAACTTGCGCAGAGGGGGTTCCGTACCAATCCGTTTTCCGTGTAAGACTTAGGATTTTCGTTTAAGCTTTCCTGTAAACTACAAGTGAGGCCCTATATTTCCAATTTTTTTTCGAAATTTTAGACTAATGGAGCGTTCATAAATCACGTGACGGTTTTAGGGGGCGGGGAGGGGTCCAGCTTTTCGTCACCTCCCGTCACCAAGACACAAGTCCTAAAAGGGTCTGTTTTTCCTTTTTTGAGGTACGGAACCCTAAAAATTGGTCAAGTTCGAATCAGAAACGCGCACCGAGGGTTCCGTATCACCGCGCAATTGGCCGGTTTTTATTATTTGTTGTTTTACTTTAGAGTTTGCACTACAATCACACCAAGTTTTAGGCTTACCGTTTTTACGAAAGAGGAAAGAAAACAATGTTGAAAAAAACATGTTTCTTGTATGGGGACCCCCTTAATTTTTTACTTTTTTTTTTATTATTTGTTGCGTTAACACAACACACATAACACATATTATATTCTGTGAAAATTTGGGTGTGTATTAGAAGACTACTACATTGATCGCAAATTGCTGGTATGCTTATTGTGTAGGCCGAGATGATACATGAATTTTAGTGAAAGAATTATTTGCCGGAGACAGGTATTTTTGGAAAAAAAATTCCCATACCAAATTAATTTTTCATACAATTTTTTTTTTTTGTAACGCAGCAAATCATTGATTTTGTATATAATTTATAAATGTATGTAAAAACAAGGGAAGTGGTATGGGTGAATGTTATGGTGGTTTAAAAAAAAATAACCAGGGGTTAATTTATAGAAGATCGACGCATCTTCGATAAATTAACCCTAACCTAATGTTGAGGCGGCGCATGTCGTTTTTGCATAAATTCCTATTCAAAATAAATGTTTTGGTGCATTAAAAAAAATATTCGAAAATTTATTTTGTATGAAAAATATGTTTTTCAAACAAAATTTTCTCCAAAACTACACATTTCCAGCAGACAATTCTTTCACTATATACCTATTCATCTCTCAATTCGGTTACACAATAAGCTTACCAGCAATTTGCGATTAATGTAGTAGGTAGTCTTTTAATCCACACCCGACAATTTCAAGTAGCTATCTATTACGGTTCAAAAGAAACAGCCCTTTAAAGGTAGGACAGACGGACGGCGTAGGATTAGTAATACATTCCGTTTTTACCTCTTCGAGGCACAGAACGCAGCAATTTCCTTCTTGCACGCATAGCGATTGCGCGCAGCGATCATGCGGTCGGACATATCTCTAGCGCAGTCCACTAGATATAATGCTATTTAATGTAAATTTCAAAATAGTTTTCATGCTGTAAGAACTAAATTTAACTTTATGATTTTTTTTTAGATTCATGGAACTTTACATTCCTGAGTAATCACCTCGGACAGCACGAGTGACATACAGATGGACAGATACCTGACCGATTTTATAAAGGTCCCTCCCTGCCAGCGTCGCTGGATACTGAACCCTAAAAACGAAGAGAACAATGCAAGTTGATATAAAAATAGCAGTAGAAAATGCTGCAGTCGGGTCTCTCTTCATTCGGATTCTCCTAAACAGTCAACGCCCGACAGACTAAATAATTTTCTACTCTTCATTGATCAACTTGCGTTGTTTTCTACATATTGCAGATGTTTATAAAAAAAATTTTTTTAAATTTATTCTTTTTAGTTCTAAGCCTTATGTATAATTTTGAAATTGTCTTTTCCCTTTTGCCTTCGTCGGGTATAAAAGGCCAAGCGATTTTTCGCCTGTACTGTGACGCACTGACTCAAGTCATACGGTCTCTATCCTGCGCAATGTGTTTCAAAAGGCAAACCTACTTTAACGATGGAGCTGGCAAGTCAAATGTTGGCTGAACTTCTCCAATTAAAACTAAATATTTTATATCAAAATAAAATTCATATAACAAACATGAAATGAAAAGAAAAGCGGAAATGGCATCAGAGGCAAGACCTTTATCGCTTGGCTAGAACCTATTCACATGCCCGAGGGCCTAGGGTGCTAAAACATCTCTGTATGGTAAATAAACCCTTGAACGGTTTTCTATATCTATCCATTACTTACTTGCGAAGTTTGTTTGTCAGTTCTTCTTCGCATTGAATTTAGAACTGGCGGAATTTTCGACATGTCCAAGCGTAGGTTGAACCTATGGATGAAATTATACAATAAACAATAAACAACAATTAGTTACAGGTTTGTGATAATATGTAGATACATGTTCCATTCGGAATTCATTACGTTGAGCAGCCATGTCAAACTTGCCATTGTGCTTGTATAGAAATTTTCATTTATTTACATCATTGTATTTATAGATGGTTTTAGTTTAACCTGTATATAAGGTTTAAGTAAAGTGTCAATTAAGGAATTTAAGGCATACGAAATGAGAAGAGGGGAAAATATGTAGAGCAGTCTGCTATAATTACGTATTTATTACGAGGCCTGTGTTACCTACCTCTATCTCTATTATGCTGTGATTAACTCTTTTCCTTTAATATCAAATATGATTTTCCTCGTTTAGGTAGAAACAATCATAAGTTCACACAAATTCCTTCTGTTTGAGTGTTGTATTGTATTTGTAATACTTCTATATTGGCTTAGAGATGATTGTCTGAGGTGTCCACCAAGACGTTTTCAACAATATATTGATCCACTAAAGACTTCGTCGCAGGTAGGTAATAAACACAACACTCCGTGGCTTTACCAAACACATCCGGCCGGGCCCCTTGCTAGTACTGTCCGCGCGCGAGCTCCGAGGAATCGGGAGCTGGGGAAGCGGGTGGGTGTGCGCCTTAAGTACCTAGTGCACGCACACCCAGTCCCATAAGTCACCAGCCGCCACTGTGTATGACTCACTTAGCAGATTATCATACCCCAAAGATTTCACTGGTAGAGCATGCCTTAGGCATTAAGTGCTACCTTTTGCGCTCATTTTTATTTTACTGGACTCCAATCAATACTTATAAATACATAATATGGCTTAGAAGGAATATTGAAAATTGACCGTCACCCTGTATAAATAAAAAGCTGATAGATCGCAGCTGACTACGTCGGGCGTTTAGCAATATCTTGACCCCCTTTCCTCTGATAAATGTTTAAATGTTTAATTATGGTATAGAATTCTGAAACACATTATTTACCAAGATTATGTGTAACTATTGAAAAAAAAAATATTGGCACAAATAATTTTTTTCATCCGCAACAATTTCACATTTTAGGTACCTACTCTAAAAGAACTCTATTTAAAGCAAAATTATTGTACTCCAGAGAGGCAACCAACTAAGGATGGTCATAATAAAGTAAACAAGTAAGAGACAAGGAGAAGGTCAGTCCACAAAAAATTCCCCTGAGAAAGTCAGTAAGATGAATAATAGAGTGAGTGTTGAGGGCTCACAGGCTCAACTGAGTGAACTTTGCGAACATATAAATCATGCACTGGGTGGGCGGAGCTCGGCGATCCACCAGCGCCGCGGCCGCACCTCCCTTGACTGTAGGGGCGGTCCGGCACCTCAGTAGGAGTGACGAAGCCAACGGTAGGCCATTAATTAATTAAACCATGAACTACAGCTATCCACTACACTCGCTACGCTGGGGACCATACATCGGACATGCAATATTTGAGCCTTTAATATGCTAGTGATGGTAGAAGGAAGTGGCCTGTTGGTGCCTGCACGCTATGTGTTATTTACAATACATGGAATCCCACTGCGAACCAGATCAGTTAAAGGTCAAATATTAGATAAATGGTGGAGTCACACTGATCAAGGATTTGTGTGAATCAGTGACTTCAGGGTTTACGAACTAGTGTTCCTACCTATCAAGCTGTAATGCATTTAAGCCTAGTTTTCTCGTCTAAGGCCCACTTGCACCAACACGAATTTAACGATATAAACCAGTTTAACTCGTTAAGCTAGTACCCGTTGACTGTGGGAACCGCGTTTAAATCCATAACTCGCTATTTAACTCTAAATTCGTGTTGGCGCAATTGGGCCTAAGGCCCACTTGCACCAACACAAATTTAATATATAAACCAGTTTAACTCGTTAAGCTAGCACCCGTTGACTGTGGGAACCGCGTTTAAATCCATAACTCGCTACTTAACTTTAAACTCGTGTTGGTGCAAGTGGGCCTAAGGTATGTAACATTATCATTAACCGGTTAAATTCAAAGCTATAAAAATGCCGAATGTCGATCGATGCTAACTTCCAGGCGCTTTTGCCGCGCTGCGATATTGGGTGTCGACCATAACATAAAATTAAAGTTTTTCATAAAATAATGAAGCTCGTTCAATAAACTATTTTGGCTTTTAAAGCTAATGAAAACAAGTGAGGATTACTTTGAAGCACAGACGTTTCTTTTAACGCTTGAAATTTTTTTTCCCCAATTTTCGTATGTAAATATACAGACACAGCACGGGCCCGGTGCCGGTATGATATATGATAGCATATGTAGTACTTACTTCTTGTAGACTCGGCAGTAGGAGTTGTTGATTCTCTTGTCGGAGATGTGGCGGCGGCGGTCCTCGAACAAGTCCTTGATGGCCGTCACGCCGAGGACGAAGAGCACGGGCACGAGAGCCACCTCTTTGCCGAACGCATTGATCGCCGGGAACCAGTTCAGCAGCACTATGAAGATGAAGTAGAGATTCGCTATGCGGTGGAACTGCTCCAGCAGGTTTTTGGGTATGAAGGAAAGCAGCGTGTACTTGGTAGTCCGCACTTTATTGTCACAACGGTGTCCGTTGGGGTGTTCATTTTTGGGAGTCTTGTCAGGCACGAGGTGGTTGGGCACCACCACCAGGTGGCGTTCGTCCACGACGGGCTGCTCACGGCGCAACACCCAGTGTACGGCTCGGCGCCACGGCGGCGCTGCGGATGTGCGGCGCAGTGTATAGATGGACTCGGTGCGCGAGGCCTGGCGGGAGTGACCACGCTGCACGGAGAACTGGCGAGTGACGGCGGAAGCCGATGACGGCTGGTCGCGATGCCCCGGCGGGAGGATGAAGTCGGTGCGGCTCCCGGCCCGACTGTGTCCCGGCCCGCCGCCGGCTGACCCCGAGCGCGGACCCTCACCGATTTGCCCGTGTGAGAAGGCGCGCTGGTGGCCGCGGGTAGCTGACTTTAGTGCAGAGGGTCGAGGTGGCGCATTCAACCCGCCGACCGGGATGGGGGTGCCGCCGTGGCTGATCGATCTCGAGTGACCCTTCGGCTTCGGGAACAGGTAGGTCTGCTCCGGTGCGCCCGGCAAGCTTGGCGCAGGCACGGCGTTCTCTCCGCTTCCTTCCGTAGACATCTTTACGCATCTGGAACAAGCATGCAATATGTGCCACTTTTAGAAAATCTACCAAAACGACTGGAACATCGAAAAACTACAATTAAATAAGACAATAAAGCATAAATATGAAATTGATAAAATAGCTACCTTTTTCAACATCACAAAATCTCAAAATGAGCTATGGACTTCATTTGAACGTAAATATTGAACTCGGGGTAGACCTAATACCACTGGAAGTTTTATCGCGACCGCCTCGATCAAGAACCGAATTCAGCGTGGCACATGAGTGACGACGTAGATAGTGAGCAGCGTGGTCGAAAGACAGGACTGAACAAGAAAAATAAACAGGCGAAAGAAGCGATATCACTGCAACAGGGGAAGGAAAACGAACACGAAGCGACCGAGTCGACCACAGAGAAAGTAATCACGAAGCAACGTCACGTCACTCACTCACGTCAGCCGTCGACTGCAGTGTTGCCGCTTAGGAAAAAAGAAAGTCACCAAACTATTGCCATAAAGTCACTAGAATTGGGGAAAATATTACTTCAAAGAGTCACTAGAAGTCACTAAATATTTTTATCAGAGCTCCATTTTTAAAATAAGTTATATTAAAATAAAATTTGAAATAATCAATGATTTATTCATTCAATGTTTATACTTACATAATTTACACTTTATAAATATATATTTTTTATAATTAAATACTTTACAACTTTTTGTTGCTTTATTTTTGATGTACACATATTTTAGTAGTAGCAATAGTAAAAAAGCAAATTTATGGAAATATTTCGCCCCGATGTCGTCGGTGGTGTCTTCAGTCAAGTGAGAAATAAGTAAATATGATTATGATTTGATAGATATGTTTTTTTAAATATTTTCTTCTTTTTTTATTATTTTTTATATAGGATATATAATTTATATACAGCCAAAGCGATTATTTTGATTAATTCGATCAAGTTCATAGATCGTCGATGATCTATGATGTGATGATGTGATGAAGAACAGGTAAAATCTATGAGGGTATACAGCCAAGTCAATGTCCGTGCTTCAAATTTTATCACTATTAAAAGTCACTAAAAGCCACTAGATTTTTTCTAGTGACTAAGTCTTTAAAAAATGTCACCAAAGACGTCAAAAACTCACTAGATCTAGTGACAAAGTCACTAAAACGGCAACACTGGTCGACTGAAACTGAAACTGGTCAGTGATCAGTCTCAGTCAGCCAGTCAAACATTCTTATGTGTCAAATCACCAACATAAGGAAACAAAAACCTTGCCATTACTGTGAGTGAAGTACATCGCCTGCTTCATACGAGGACAGCGGGACGGGATAGTAGCACAAGCTAGCGCTCCTAGTAGTATTATATTCTTTGCTAGCGCTCCGCGGTCGCGGCGGAGCGGCGGCGCGGCGGAGCCCGGAGGCAGCTATAAATAGTATATACACGATGTTGCAGTTGCCCCCGTAATATTTTTAACTGACTTAAGGGGGTTATTCTATATGTGAAACTAAACAACTTCTGTGAAGAAAAAAAATTTTTGAAACAAAAAAAAAATTTTTTTCCATACAAATTTAATTTACCTATTCTCAAAATGTATGGAGAAAAATATATTTTTTTCTTCAAATAAAAAAGTCGTAGAACAAAAGTTGTTCTATTTCACGTACAGAATCACCCCCTTTCGGGTTTAACGGTTGGGGTTGCAACACCGTGTATATTTATACTAGTTAGTACTATATACCTATATATTAGCTAGAGAGGAGGGTGAGTATAATGAAATGACGTCACGCATTAGCCACGCTCATCTTGAAATATTATTATGTTGAAATTCCTAAACTTCACGACCTCAGAACTTTTTATTAAAGATAACGGAACGTTATTTAACTGTTGTTTTTATTATTACTTCAAAATAATTATATTTTACTAGCGTGAAATAGCTATTTCAAAAGAAGACAGTAAGTAACTAAGAACGAGGCCGAAGGCCGAATTTCGTTGAGGTAAACGATGTAGTTTCTCGAAAACAGTAAGTTACTAAGAGCGAGGCCTAAAATCGTCCTTTAAGGTCCATTTGCACATTGATTATAATCATGTGATGATAATCATAGTGCGAGTGTTTAGTGATTAGTACTAAACACGTTCGGACCGCAATTGATTAGTGCGAGTGTTTAGTGATTAGCGAAGTAGAATGATTAGGAGCGAGTTCTATTTTTTGCGAGTGCGAGTGTTGAGTGCCTAGTGCAGGTGTTTAGTGTTTAGCACTCACATCGTTTGGACAGGATTGATTAGTGTTTAGTGTGTGGGAGTAGCTGTAAAAGGTGGAGAGATGTTGATGTCTTGTATCCACCGGGGCGGCTGCGCAGCTGGATGTTGTGTGGGCTACTGCCCAACGCTCTCAGTGAGCTAACTGTATATATACAGAGCGTATTTGCACATTTAAGAATGCGTTGAGCGAATGTATGGATTTTGACATTTTACGGTTCTGCGCCATCTGTTAGCGCGTTCGTGAGTCAACTTGTTGTTTCTGAAGAGTATCGTCCGTCGTAAGTGGTTCTCGAGTTTCGTTGGGCTGTGGCCAGGTGACGCCACAGTACTCACCCCCAGTCATGACGTTGGCATGACGATATGAGCCGAACGCCAGCAGTATCAGGATGACACGATGAGTGGATGACACGGTGAGTCGGTCAGACGTCCTGATGTCAGCGAGTGATGACGCAGTGAGTCGGTCAGTGGTGCTCGTGACTTGCTGGAGTTGTCCTATGTACTCCGTCCTAGGTGGCGCTGTGAAGAGAGCTGCGATAGGACGAGAGTGTCGCGGTGGCCGTGCAGGGGCGGCGAGAGTGCTTGCTTGCTTCGTGTTACCTACCGGTGAAACCTGCTGGTAGGAGGCCGGTAGGCAACTGATGTGACGAGATTCAGAAGTTGCGATGTTCAATCACGTCGGATCACGTCGGCGGTCACCAATGTGGGAGTAGCTGTAAAAG
This sequence comes from Nematopogon swammerdamellus, assembly GCA_946902875.1. Taxonomy (NCBI): domain Eukaryota; kingdom Metazoa; phylum Arthropoda; class Insecta; order Lepidoptera; family Adelidae; genus Nematopogon; species Nematopogon swammerdamellus. The sequence goes on from OX336337.1 coordinate 10,650,336, forward strand.
GTGGAGAGATGTTGATGTCTTGTATCCACCGGGGCGGCTGCGCAGCTGGATGTTGTGTGGGCTACTGCCCACCGCTCTCAGTGAGCTAACTGTACATATACAGAGCGTATTTGCATATTTAAGAATGCGTTGAGGGAATGTATGGATTTTGACATTTTACGGTTCTGCGCCATCTGTTAGCGCGTTCGTGAGTCAACTTGTTGTTTCTGAAGAGTATCGTCGTAAGTGGTTCTCAAGTTTCGTTCGGCTGTGGCCAGGTGACGCCACAAGTGTTTAGTAAACAGTTTGCGAGTAACCACGTCCCGCGCGTCCCTACACGTTTGGAAAGTTTTTACTAAACACAACAGCTAATTGGACACTACTCGCACTAAACGCTAATCACTTGCACTCGCACTAATCAAAGTGCAAATGGGCCTTTAGCCCTTAGGACTTACTTTATTCGAGAACCGTTTACCTGTATACTTTCGGCGACATCCAGACTCACTACAAATCTGTGCGGAAAGAGAACCGTACCATCGTCGTGGCGTACAAGGTACGTAACGTAACGTTATGATTTTTACTGTCAAAATCTCAAACTAGTTTTCGTACAAATGGATCAACATGTCGTTATACTTTATTATAAATTTTGCAGTGTTTTATACTCACTTTGCATTAATTTGAAGTTTCGTGTGTTGTTTGTTTGCTTAAAACTGAAATGATTGACGAATCTAAGTTTATTTTGTATATCTACCTACAGATGATGAAGAAAAAACATATTATAATAAATTATTATTTATATTATACTATTATAGTTACTCTAGAACAATATTCTCAAGAAAAATTTCTATTCTATACAGAAATTATACTGAAAAGTTCTTGTGAATGCTGAAATAATACTGAATTATGGTGGTTTCTACTGGTAATTTTGTAAATTTCTACTGGATTTTGTACTGAAGAGCTCATCCAATCACCAACCACCAAAAATTAGTGAACTTTTACATAACAAGTATCAAGATCTTACAGTTGAACTATGACGAGACAGTTTATTGTTCATTGTATTATGTTATCATCCATAGGTAGGTAACCTACGCTTAGACATAGACTAAATGACAGTGGGCTGGGCACCTAAGTCGACGAGACGACGACCGTAGGAGTAATCGTGTCCTTTTTATACTGGCGGCCGTGGACAGAGAAAATGAGTGTGATAAGACTACGTGTCGACGACGTCATAAAGTAGGTACGTCAGTGGTTCCGTATAACCCAATTTTTTTAACTGTGCACTTCGAGCTGTCAATGTCGTCTGGTTCTCAGCACTGAATTAACCCCCCACTTGTACTTCTTCCCCTCTCCACCACCGGCGACGGCGACGCGTGATTAGGGTACTGATTGGCGTCGGCGGAGAGGTGAGGAAGTAAGCGGGGAGGGTGCATTCAGTACTCAGCTCAGCTGAGAACCTAACGACTTTGACAGCTCGAAGTGCACAGTTAAAAGAGAGCTATGTCCAGCAGTGAACACATAAACGCTATGACACCGTCCATTACATAAAGAAAACATAGTTGGCAACACTACTAATTTGACATATCACAAATCAGCGTCGTAATGTTGGTAATAGCTACGTAGTCGCTCCGCGCTCGCTCGCCCGCGTTCGCTGCGTTGAATGGGATTCGTTCGGAGTTCGGGCCGATATAATTTTGCTCGGTCGGTCGGTCAGTGGCCTGACCTGCTATCTTTCTTTTCCAAGTCCACATAATTGCTCCGCCCACTTGGTGTCCGTGGATTTCTTCGTGATCTTCACAACGAGCGGAGTCACTCGACATCATCTTGGAAACAAACAGTCGTCAGCATGGATGAGGAGTACGACGCGATCGTGCTGGGCACAGGCTTGAAGGAGTGCATTCTGTCCGGCATGCTGTCGGTGTCCGGCAAGAAGGTACTGCACATCGACCGCAACAAGTACTACGGAGGTGAGTCGGCCTCAATTACGCCGCTCGATGAGCTGTTCTCGCGGTTCGGTGCACCCGCCCCGGACGAGACGTACGGGCGCGGCCGTGACTGGAACGTCGACCTCATCCCCAAGTTTCTCATGGCGAACGGATTGCTCGTGAAGCTGCTCATTCACACGGGTGTCACGCGCTACCTCGAGTTCAAGTCTGTCGAGGGCAGCTACGTGTACAAGGGAGGCAAGATTGCGAAGGTGCCGGTCGACCAGAAGGAGGCCCTCGCGTCCGACCTCATGGGCATGTTTGAGAAGAGGCGCTTCAGGAACTTCCTCATCTACGTACAGGATGTGCAGGAAGACGACCCCAAGACTTGGAAAGACTTCGATCCAACGACGTCCAACATGCAGGCGCTCTACGACAAGTTTGGTCTGGACCGCAACACGCAGGACTTCACGGGGCACGCGCTGGCGCTGCACCGCGACGATGACTACCTGCTGCAGCCGGCGCTGCAGACCATCCGGCGCATCAAGCTCTACTCGGACTCGCTGGCGCGCTACGGCAAGTCACCCTATCTCTACCCCATGTTCGGGCTGGGTGAACTACCACAGGGCTTTGCACGCCTCTCCGCCATCTATGGTGGCACGTACATGCTGGATAAGCCCATAGACGAGATTGTGCTGGGGGAGGGGGGGCGCGCGGTGGGCGTGCGCTCGGGCACCGAAGTGGCCAAGTGCAAGCAGGTGTATTGCGACCCAAGCTACGTACGGGAGCGCGTGCGTAAGGTGGGTCAGGTGGTGCGCTGCATCTGCCTGCTCGACCACCCCATCGCCAACACCAAGGACGCGCTCTCCACGCAGATCATCATCCCGCAGAAGCAGGTGGGCCGCCGCTCTGACATCTACGTGTCGCTCATCTCCTACACGCACCAGGTGAGCGCCAAGGGATGGTTCATCGGCATGGTGTCCACCACCGTGGAGACGGGCGACCCCGAGTCGGAGATCAAGCCAGGCCTCGACCTGCTGGGCCCCGTGCGCCAGAAGTTCGTCTCCATCTCGGACTATTTGGAGCCGACGGATGACGGCCTCGCGAGCCAGATCTTCATCTCGCAGTCGTACGACGCGACCACGCACTTCGAGACCACCTGTCTAGACGTGTTGGACATCTACAAGCGAGGCACCGGAGAAGACTTTGACTTTTCTAAGGTGAAACTGGAACTGGGCGAGGAGGAGCAGTAAGGTTCTGTTGTTGTACCCGGTGCGGGGGTGCGGGGTGGGGGCGCTGGGTTGGGGAGAATGCCTCTTCCCTTTTGCAAATGGTAAATAGGTTATTGCCTCGGATACATGTTGTTATATGCTTAGAAATTCCTTCTCTGGCAGGTGTAGGCGATTGTGTGTCGGCGACAGAGCGAGCGAAGATTACTTTGTTGAGAAGCGGATGGGCTTTGTGATCTTTACTATTACTTTTTTACCATAAAGAGTACTTTGTTGTGAAGTTAAGAATTTATTTAAATATATTTTGTTTATTACATACTCCATTTATTATTGCTTTAAAAATTTACACAGCATTCAGAACAATCTGCACGAGGTCGGATGACACGATTCAGGGCAAAATAAAGGGTCAAGCATTCCATTGGTATTTGTATTGATTGCTACATACGTTCATATCGTAATTGTAAGAACATCTAGTAATGCTCATTACCTATGTGTATGTAAAACTGTGTAAGATCAGTATGAATAAAACTACATAAATCATATTACTGTTTCTTTGAACCTTTCCATTACTCGTAATGTCCATTGTAATGTTGATGCAAGCATTTTCTGACACTGCATTTCTGAGAATTCTTATAACTTCAAACGTGCCCCGGTTGTTGTGCAAAGCCTTGATAAAGTATAAATTGAAGTTAAAAAATTTATATTCCAAAGTTACGGACACTTTCTTAAATTAAAAATTTGTATGTACAATGTAATAAGGTACTGATATTCTCTAGGATATTTTGACTGTTGGATTTTATCTGAACGTAAATCTATTCAATCATTATCATAATATTGTCTGTAAATGGGGATTGTGTATGCTGATATAACATTATTTTTGGAACGAAGTTCCTTATCGTACGTTACACTCCAGACACGTGGCAAATGAGAGCGAGGCCGAAAAAAGTGTAAGACTTCGACCGTCACGACACTTGCAATTAGTATGTGTTTACAAGCGTATGGCTATGTATAGGTTTTTTTTTATTTTTCATTAATTACTCTCAAACGTAAGTTATTTAATTGAGCCTGTTATTTAGTACATAATATCGAGGGCTTACTTCAAGAATGCACTATGTCAAAAAAAATCGATTTTGACTTAAATATACAGTTTTGTTCATTATTTCTTGCGCTACATTCTTCAAAAACACACTAAGTCGTACACTGACGAGATCCAAAGATAGCTATAGCATTAAGTCATAATATAACTACTTTGTACAAGCAAAAAGCACTAAATGACATGATTCGAATAGAATGGCACTAAGTTCTGATTATTGTTGAAATTATAGTCAACGTAAATACATTAAGTACGATTTAGTGCCTTACTGTAAATGTTTTTTAGGTTAATCGCAAAATGTAATTCTTCTGAAATGCATTAAGTCTACTTAGTGTTATTTCACAAATACAACTTCGATAATTCGTGGTAGAATACTATTCCACAAGAAAGCATTAAGTGACTTAATGCATTTCATGTTGCGGTTTTGGCTTACTCAGACTTAATGAAATCATTTTCAAAAAGACATTATGTCACTTAGTGCATTTACGAAGACGCGATTTTTAGAAAAGTCGTCAAAAACTTAGTGCGAAAAGCACTAAGTCGGACTTAATGTATTCTTGGCGATATTACTTGAAGTGGTGGTTGTTAAGAACTACACTGGCCGATGCATTAAGTCGACATAAATTAGAATTATGTGCTTGCAATACTGAACCGTGGATGGCACCTCAAGCATTCGCTGAGTGAATTTGTTAGTGAGCTGTTGTAATTTGAGGTAATCTAGTTAAAAAAGATTTTTTTTAGCAAGATGAAGCGTTTTCTCTCTGGTAATCGTAATAGATAAATGAAGATCAACACAACTAGTTTAGTAGCAGCCACCATTTTAATTCACTGAAAATTTATAATCTCGTAAAACTGTCTTTTTAATCAACGATTCAATTAGAGAAGCTTTAGAGGTTCGCCTGCATAGATATTACCTTCAAGGATATTACGGATTGTATGCGGTACACCCACGACCACCATTGAAGCCATACTCTGTCTGTCAACGTTGGACCTGCACACGGTGTGCAGTGAACTACCCATAATAATGACCAACCCCCGGCCCATCTAGTGAGACGGAACTAAGAATCTTCACAGACGGGTCAAGGACAAGCAGCTGGACCGGTGCGGGCATTTTATCATGTCATGAGCTGAACATTAATAGATCAGTACGACTTGGTGCACACTCAACAGTTTTCCAAATGTAAGTAATCGGGGTGCTACAAGCGGCAACCGCTGGGACTGATATGGGCGTATGTCATGTACACTGCACTACAACGAAGAGGCTCTAGAACTATACCCATAGGAGCGGAACCCGTGATAATGTCGTCAGCAAGCATACAGAAAACTTGGTTAAACTTGGACTTGGTTGCACGCGTCGACATCACGGAAACACAGGGACAGATGGAAGGGCCTCTCAGAGTGCAGACAGTCGAGAGCTGCTCTTCCTAAACCAGACCGAAGGCTGGCTCTGAAGCTTATCAATCTGGCCCGGGCTAAGCTGAGAATAGCCGTTGATCTTATGAGCGGCCACTGCTCACTAAATAAATATCCACACACCGTGGTTATTACGAATAGCCCACTGTGCAGGGAATGTTTGGCGACGAATGAAATGACCGAGCATGTTTTGTTGGAGTGCATTGTGCTTGACAACCAACGATTCTCCATCTTCCGTTGCAGAGGTCTGCAAACGCCCCAGTCGACTTGTGGCTTTCTTCAATGAAAGCCTTTCTTCCATGACATAGGCTGGCTGGGGTAGCTGGAGATCGCAGGGTTTTGCACGAAGGTCCTCAACCAAGCGGGACTAGTTTGCAGGCCTAGAGCCAATCCCAAACCAAAGCACCAACCACAACTGTCTTTTTCATTAAATTACTATAAGACTTAACGCAGTATTTTTATTTTACTGCAAAATTAACCGTCAAACAAAATACACTAAGTCAGTACCTTCTCCTACACTTTTGAATAAAAAGTGCTATTGTGTGAACATATATTTTTTTCATTAATAACATTTTTAACCTCGATAGATAATAAATCTCGGTACATAATACTGATATTGTAAATATAAGTAGAATTTTTTATAAATTTTTTGTAAACTTTAAATCTTGATTATCTCAAAACTACTTTTTCTGACTTAATGCATTCTTGAAGTAAGCCCTCGATATACAGCGAAAGGAATTCGAACCGGGTTTCCCACGACACCCTCATCTTTTTATTATTCATTATTGGTTTGCATAAATAAATACAGTGCACCATTCTGAATTCCACATGTTTATTTTCCTACAGTGCATTGGAAGGAATACACCAGATCATCTCTACATCCAATAAATATTTGATTGTCAATGGTGATCGGAGACGAAAATGTTTCACCCGGCAGGTCATACTCCAGAACTACTTTTCCACCTTCAGGTTCCATCAGATGTAGTTTTCCATTGATCGACGATGCAAGTATGAGAGAGTCGGAGAGGTAACACGGCGTAGAGTAAATGGCTGCCATAGTTTTAGTCTTCCACTTGAGCCTAACTTCATTCTCCTGGATGTTCAGGCAGTACAAGTTACAATCGTGGCAACCAAATAACACATCCCACTCTGAGAATCCAATACATTTTATAGAAAATGAAGAGAAGATGTTTCCGTTTACCCCGTCATATTTCCAAACCTGCAAGATAAATTAATAAGCATCTATTCAAATTTGTAAAATTTACTAACAATTTTTATTGTAAATTTGAATTTAATAAAACTAGATCACTCTATGTGTAACAGCTCTTTCAATATCACTCACTACCTACCTACACTGGCAGCTGTGGAAATGGAAATGGAGTGTGGTAAGCCCACCCACCAGGTGGTGACAACGACATTAAGTATATCGGAGCCAATCAGTGATCAATTAGGAAATTAGTGTTTTTATTTATGTATTTGTTTAGCCCACAGCTACCTGCATGTACTGAAAAAAAAAAGGTGAGGTGTCATGGGACATTGGACATAAGCATTCGGTGACTTCAACAGACTCTCATAGATGGCGCTACGCGCTGCCCATCCAATGAAATATGCACATAATCTGGGTAAAGGTAATTTTTGTTGAAGACTTACAGGGATGCCTGTTTCCACAGAGTGGCAATGTACTACGCCGCGAACTTCGGCGAATATCACCATTCGGTCCTTATTGTACAGCACTGGGCTCGCAAAGATGGGGCTGCCGATTTCATGTCTCCAGATCACAGTGTTTGACTTTGCGCTGACACTGACGCACATTCCGGCCAGTGTTGCCACTATCAGCCACTTGTCCATAGCGCTCACAAGATCGGCTGAGATCCCGTGCACACCGACTCTTATCACATGTTTTATATCCCCAGTCTGAAGCAAACATTCATATTGAGATAAAATAGATTGATAGATAGAAATCCTTTATTGCCCACTAAACACTAACAAACATACAGAAGGACAATATTACATAATACACAGAGAAACAAAAGAAGTATAGCGTGTAAAGGCAGACTTACTAGAAGTGATCTCATTCAGTCAACTCGTATGGGTAAGTAAAGAAGACTAGAAGCAATGGTAGGGCAGACATTAGGACAGGAGACGATACACAATATAATAAATACATTAAATATAGAGGTACTCGTTCTGCCTCGGATTGTTGATGTTTGACTACCTAATGTATGAGTCGTATGGGATTTTGACTCTCTCCTTGAATCTGAGAGAGATCTGTTACTGCTATCCATTTTTGCTTACATTTAGTGTCTGTCCGGTTACTGCATACCTCCCTCCCTCTGAAGGCTATATCTGAGAAATGCAACGACATTTGCACCATGCAGTAGAAGCATAGCTGCTATGGGTTATGATTATGAATGAAGATGGATTTTCCGTCCAGTATATAATAAATAAATAACATAAAATAAATTTTAATTTGTTGAATTCTAATTTGATTCTTATTGACTTAAATTCAAACATATTGTGCTTATACAGACAGACCGACATACTGTACTGGTGCTAGCAGCGGCGGCCGCTCTCACTGAAGACAAACTTCAAGATTTCGCGTATAGTTAGGGTTTTGGCCAGGTGCCTAGTATAGTATGTCGCTGCGCTGCTGCGCCTAAATACAGGTTATAGTTAAGTTGTTTTAGTAGTGCATGTGAATTGTACAAATTAAATGTGTTAAGTGTAACAACATACCTTAAAATCTATGCATCTCACATTACCGTCGTAAGATGCAACAAACAACATCCCATTAGCTGATGTGGCTTTGCTTTTTATCATCGATTTGATATGAATTTTCCAAGTGATTGTACAATCGTTTAAAGAAAAGCAGACTATAGTGCCGTCATATGTTCCCACAACTCCGATTACTCCAATTACTGTGTGCTGATAACAGAAAACAGGTGCCTCCATTCGTGATTTCATCTCAATAAGTCCAGTGACAGCTCCATCTGTTGCGTTAAGCACCACCAGCTTGCCTGAATGACTTCCGACTGCTACAAATGTATTTCTAGAAAATTACAAGTTTAATTACACAGGTACTTCGAGGGGTCAATATACTGTACTTTAGATCAACATTATATGACACAATCGTTGATATTGGACACCGGGTGGGTAAGCTTAAGTGGCAGTGGGCACGTCAGCCGGAGAGACGACGACCGTTGGGAGTAATCGTGGGATGATGACATCAAGTACGTCGGTGGAAAGCAGTGGTTCCGTACCGCTGCAGGCTGGAAGGACTGGAGGAAAATTGGAGAGGCTATGTCCAGCAGTGGATGCTTACACGCTGACTGACGTATGCTACAATTAGTTACATTTAGTGTACCGTGTTGGGCCGGAACTTTAAAAGAATAGCCCCAATGCATCTCTCCCCGTGTATGTCGTAAAAGGCGACTAAGGGATATGACTCCCTTCTTATATTACTAGGTGGTAGGGTTTAACCCGCCCGGATTGGTACCACCGCACTGAATGAAAGGTCGGTCGAAACGGCTATGTGAATAGTTTGTGTTTTCCGTCCAGTTCAGTGTAGCCGGCACGACCGAAGGGAATCACTGACGTGGCACCAAGTTCATCCGGTGTTATGGGCTGACATCACGGATGCCAATCGTGTCAGTTTCCATAAAAAAAAGTGTGTATGCTACAAATATTTATAAAAATAATCATTGAAGGTCCCATATTACGACAGCTGTCAGCCTAGTGCCTACCTAGTAATAAATTTTTTTTTAATAGAAAGTGTGACATGTAAGACGTCTAACGACGCCCATGGCAAATACAACCTAATAAAGGTAGCCGGGATGAGAAGAGCGGAAGACCGGAAGGCGTGCTTAGAGAGAGGCTATGTCCAGCAGTGGACCGATACGTGCTGATGATGATAGCCCTTACATACTGACATGCGAATAATGTTACAGAGAAGGCTTTTTACTTACTTATCAGTTTTGAACACTGTAGGGGTAGAGTCTACACATTTTCCAGTATCGAAAGACCACAGCTTGGTTATCTTAACACTTCCAAAAGTATCAGACGGTTTCTTCCTCGCTACATTTTCGATGCGAGTGTTGCTCGACATTTTTCTTTCCTTTCTCTTTCGTAAACGTGATGCTTTATATTTATCTTTACTTGCAAATTCTTCTTGTAAAGCATTCAAAATATGTTCAATAGTGACGGTATGTGTCAGCAAAGAGGATAATATTGAATAAGGCTGCTGTGGATAGGCTGCAGCTAATTTATTGCACAAAGCTATCGCCAAGAACGACGTACCACCAATAGTGAAGTAGTCCTTGTTCTTTATTTCATCATACGTGAACCTGTGTTTTAAGGACAACTGTAACTCCTTCATAATAACACTTTTAAACTGTTCAAATGAGCCATCTGGAGATTCTGCCGCATACTTGGCCGTTAAATCATCTTTACAAATTTTCCCATGTCTGTTCAGCGGCATTGATTCGATTCTGACTATTTTATCTGGCATATGATTATCTTCTAGTTTATTTTTTAAAAATAGTCCTAATTCCTCACAGAACAGAAGGTCTGAAGAGTAGTATAGGATGAGTATGTGTGGGTTCGGCAGCCACAGGCAACTGCAACTGGTAACTCTGGAACACAACATTGCCATCTTTTCTATTAGATGCAAGTTGACTTTGTGGCCAAATCTCTTGATCACTTCGTCCGTCCGCCCTCTGTAGTAGACAGTTCCATTTCTCACTTCACCCACATCTCCCGTGTCTACCCAGCTCATTCCTCTGCGTTCCAAGTGAGAACTTGGCCTGTTCAGGATGCTGCACTTTCTGGAGTAGCTTCCTGCAACACATTATTACACAACTATTACAGAAATACATACATGCATATACGAAGGCAGCCTTTTAAGTCATGTCATTTGCAAACCTCCTGCAATTGTAAAACAAAACAAAAAAAAATTTATGGAACCTGCCACGGTTGGCTTCATCACCTACAATATCCGTGATATCAGCCCACAACACCGGGTGAACTAGGTGTCGTGTCAGATGTTTCTTTCCCATCATTTCATGTGGACTACACTGAACTGGACGGAAAAGACGAACTATTTACATAACTGTTTCGATCGACGTTTCATTCAGTGCGGTGGTACCATAGAGAAATAACCTTTATACGTCTATGGGTGGTACCAACCAGGGCGGGATAAACCCTACCATCTAGTAAGGTAAGAAGGGAAGGGACCTATAGTTGTACGTGGAATCTGAACCACGGTCAGCCTCCAACGGTCGAGCGGTCACCCATCCAAGTACTGACCGCGCCGCACCCAGGTGAACTTAACAACAGTCGACCGATCGCACCACTGAGCTACCGAGGCCGACTTGTAGCATTCTAAACTTTTTAAACTTAAAAAAAAAACAAAAGAACCATTTTTGATTGAAGGAACCGTTTTATTACGTCTGGTCAAAGTTGCTAAGTCTGTTGTAAAAATGGAGATCTCAAAGGAAAAATTATGTGTATAATATTAGTGCAATATTTCATATTGTGTAAGAGTGTGAGATTTATTGCAACCAATTTAGGGGTATTTGAAAAGAAATTCAAGTAACACATACATAATACATACCACACACGCTGTATCCCGACAATCAGGGTAAGCAGAGTAATCGGTGTTGTGCTGCAAGAACTCTTGTAAATTGCAACACAACATCGACCACCACGTTTAGCAAAGTATTCGGACAAGATAACTATCAAGCAGCAAGTAAGGCACAAAGACCCACCTGCTGCACGAGTCGGTGGAAGGACCGTGCCAAGGTGAGAGGTGGCTAGGCTGTCGCTCTTTAGCACGGCATCTCGTCTTAATCCCTTAGTCGCCTTTTACGACATGCACGGGGAGAGACGCAGTGGGGCTATTCTTTTTAAGTACCGGCTTCACACAGTAACACACACTAAGCAAATTCCTCATTCAATCATATTGCTTATATTCAGACTGCATAAAATCAAGTGATAGGATAGTTGTACCTAAAAGAATATTTCCCAAGGGACTCTCCTTGTTGTGTAAGGAAATTTCCAGCTCTGTCTCAGATAAACAATCACCGAGTGGTATCTCTTTGTCTTCGGCCATCTTGTCTAACCGGAGCTCCACTGCGCATGCCCAGCACGAAAGCTCCGTCACTCCGTACAGGCAGAATATTCTGGTCTTGTTCTCCTTAGCTTTTAATTTCTTCAACTGCTTTATATGACTCAATGGCTCTCCGCCGAGTGCTAGTATTTTTAGTTTTGAATCAGCACTCAATATTTTCGAGGCAATATCAATATTGCTAAGCTGGAAGAACTTGGAAGGTGTAGTTTGCCACACAGTAATGGTGTTCTCTGATTGTTTAGACAGTAGAATGTCTGGTATAGCAGGGGCGAGCAGTAGAGAGGCTCCGCTCGCACAGGCGAGTAGGAGTTCTACCATTGATGGGTCGAAGGTCAGTGGGGTAGAGAAGTAGATCACGTCACTGCTAGTTATGCTGAACATTTTCTTCAGATCCTCGATGTTAGGCTGAATGCACTGGACGGGCACTCTGACTTGCTTCGGTTCCCCCGTGCTTCCCGATGATGTCACGATGAACGAACGCTCATTCACAGTACTGCCATTGCGTTCACTTGAATGGCCCATCTTGTAAAATTTGAAGACTATGTCAAAGATTATTATCTCTCTGTTTGGTTTCGAATCCAGGATGTTGAAGGATCGCTCAAAATGATGCATGGATATGATGACTTGGAAATAAACACTTTTCATAATGCGACTGTTGTCCTTAGATGGGTCCAAAAACATGAATGTTGGTGAATTTTTGTGAACTCTGCAATTAAAAATCAATACGTAGCATGATGGAAATACCCAGAACACTTCAGTCAGTCAATCAGTCAGCGTGTAAGCGTCCACTGCTGAACATACGCCTCTCCAATTTTCCTCTAGTCCTCCCGGCCCGGCAGAGCACTTCATTTCTTTTTTTTTTTTGTTATCCGATATGGGCGGTTGAGTCGGAGGGGCCAACGCACATGCTCCGACCAGCCAATATCACCTCCGAGAAGGTAGGTGCCATACCGGAGACTTCCCTGGATTGCTGGCTATACTGGACTAGAGGAGAACACAACCTAGGCTGCTATGCGGCCATCTTACATCCAGTACGGTGGTACCAACCCAGTCGGCTACAATTTGAGCCTCACGACAAATACCCTCTATCCTTTTCAGTTAAAACCAGATCAATGTGAGAGTTGAGACATACGTTTCAGATAGAATCTAAAGCTAATACATTTTTTCTTTAAACAAAACTGTCTCCATTTTTTTCAATATAAATTTTGTAATCTCTGAATAAGTACTCACATATTATTCATACTTTTAATATGTATAAATGTATTCATAATTATAACTTTAATACTCACGCAGCAATAACAGCAGGGACAAGTGGGTTACGATCGGTGAGTATCCCGATGACACCACTCCCGCACCGCAGTAGCCGCAGGTTTTGCGACACATACTCACACACCCCATAGAGCTCTGAATATGTGTATGTCGTGCACCGTTCATCCGTCAGCTGTCGCACGGCCACACGCGTGGGGTGCCGAGCACACGTCTGTACCAGCATGTCGTAGTACCCTCGACCTGGTTTCATCTTTCATACGGATTCTGCAAAACTGAACGAATCAACACAATAAAATTATGAAACATAGCCGTTCCCATGGCCTCTCTTGAAGGACCTGGAATTATACTTGGGGGGAAATATGTGGCCAGGGAGAGCGTTCCAGAGTTTACCGGTTCTGTGGAGGAAGGATCTGCAGAGCCGATTGGTTTGCATCCACGGTTAGTCCAGCGTATAGGGATGCAATCCCTGCCCAGTGCGCATTGTACGGAGGTGGAAAGGGGACGGCGGAATCACGTTAAACAGCTCCTCCAAGTACTCCCAAGCGATAGAACACACTTAGGGCGTCGACATCCCTACGAAGCTGCAGTGGTTCTAGATCGCGGGACACGTCGGGGTCATCCACTAGTCGCACGGCTCGCCACTGGATCGAGTTCAAAGGCGCAAGCTGGTATTTGGCTGAGCCATCCCACAAGTGCGAGCAGTACTCCAAGCAGAACCTAATCTGAGATTTATACAAAAGCAGAAAGAAATGTTAGGTACTTACTACTTATAAGATGAGGTAAGATTAAAGAAGAATTATATTCATGATTATTGGGTAACTACCTATATTCATACACATAAAAATGTAATGTACGTTTATGCATCGAAGTGCATCGCTCTTGGGCTGGCTGAATTATAAAATAAAAAATCACAATATAATCCTACACTCAACTAACAACATTCTGATGCTGTGCATGATTGAAAAAATGCGATACAAACAAATCACACATTCAAAATGTTTATGCTAAATAAGTATCACACAATAAAAGGAAACTGAGACTGCGAAGCGAAACAAACATATATTTTTTTGGGCTTTTTTATTTATTATACTTTGCGCATGACACTTGACTTGACAGACGGAAAAAGTGTTGCCAGACGAGATTTTAAAATTTTCTGCAAAACTGGAAGATAATTTTCCCATTTTGATACCCAACTTATACGGATATTTTTTAAATATTTGTTACAGTACATATTTTTAACATAAATAGGTAGGTACTAAATTTTATACACTCTAGAGTGCACGCTGTCGTCCGGTTGAAAAGCCTTGGTGCATAAATATTTTGTCGATTGATTTGCTGATTTGCTGAACATTCTGTATATCCTGCTAATATTATAATATAAACGGGAAAGTTTGTGAGGATGGATGGATGTATGTTTGGATCTTTGTTCCTCTTTCACGCAAAAACTACTCAACGAATTTTTATGAGACTTTACAGTACATACTATAGCTTACATCAGAATAACATATACCATCACGCTAAATAGCCTTAGGGTTCAGCAGTATCAAATAAAGTATAGTATGGACAGGAGAGAGCGAATCTCCCAAGAAAAATAAAACCCTATCAACGTTACATAAAAACTTCAATTTCGAATTCTGTTCTTTTTTTTTTAATTCGCTGTAAACAAATATGGCCAGTACGGAAAGGTGCGGGGCGGCGCGGGGCACCGCGGGGCGGCGCGGAGCGGCGCGGGTCACCGCTGGGCGGGTCGGAGCGGCGCCGGGCACCGCGGGTCGGAGCGGCGCCGGGCACCGCGGGGCGGCGCGGAAAGTTGGGAGGCGGCGCGGGACGGCGCGGGTCGGCACGGGGCGGCGCGGGACGGCGCGGTGCGGCGCAGAGCGGCGCGGAACGGCGCGGTGCGGGGCGGAGCGGCGCGGGACGGCGTGGAGCGGCGTGGAGCGGCGCGGAAAGGCGCGGAAAGGCGCGGGGCGGTGAGCGAAGCCGCGGGCAAAAGCTAGTGAGTAATATGTGGTTATTATTCTCTTTGAATAAAACGAGTCAAGAGGCGGTGGCAAGGCATCAGTGGCATCACGTTGTTGAAAACATTCTGTATTTATTTATCATTGTTATTGAACTTACAATTTGTGTTAAAAATAATATTATATTAAACAAATATTAAAATTAAAACTAAAGTATTATCTAACTTATCAATAAAAATATTGGTTGCTGCAATTTACACGAGCTCTTGCAACACTAGCTCTGCTTACCCTGATTCTGGCTGGACTGGATGTTTTACCTATGTATGTCAGTTGGTGGTGGTGGCCACAGATTACCTGGTGGTGGCGCATGGCGGAGGGTGCGGTTCCAATACGATGCATTAGGTTTGTTTAGCTTGTTTTCCGCAAATATTGAGTATCTATAATAAATAACTCTAGCTCCATTCTCGGTGGGATTTAACCTGTCTGGATTGATACCACCGCGCTAAATGAAGGTCGATCGAAACGCCTATGACAATAATTCGTGTAAGGAAGCACTGGCACGGCACGGTATCTCGTTCACCAAGGTGTGATGGGCTGACGTCGCGCATGCGTTGGTGGTGTAGGTAGACAAGTGTAAATACGTATTAGGTATTTTTTTAGGGTTCCATAGTTCCATAGCCAAATGGCAAAAACGGACCCTTATAATTTCGTACTGTCCGTCCATCCGATTGTGAAAGCCATTTTACTCGGAGACTATTGGCTCTATATAGATGAAATATAGAATGAAGGTGTATTTTAAGAACCGCTATAAAATGATGCAGTGAAATTAGGAAAAAAAAATTAGGGGTGGCGCACTATAATTATACAGGGTGTCCCAAAACTCAACGTCAAGCGGGAACCAGGGAGTAGGCCAGTTTATGACTACCCAGGAAAAAAAAAAGAAAAAAAAATCGTAGTCATTTGTTTTTATGATATGAGCATTTTTTGAAAAACGTTTTTTTTCTAAAAAAATTAATGACTCAGGTTTGTTTTTCTTATTTTTACCTGGGTAGTCATAAACAGGACTGGTCTACTCCCTGGTTTCCGCTTGACGTTGAGTTTTGGGACACGTTGTATATGTATATGTAACTTGAGGGATGGGATCATCAAGGTTGAATTTTTTTTCAATGCACATAAGCGTGTCGGTGGTTTTTAGATTACGTATTGTTATTTTGTTTTTGTTTCACATCTCGGTTCGTTAGAAAGTACTTTGGGTTGGAGTTGGAAGTGTTTCGGTTCAATTTTTAACCGACTTCAAGAAAAGGAGGAGGTTCTCTATTCTACTGTATTTTTTTTGTTAGGATTCCGTAGTCAACAAGGAACCCTTATAGTTTCGCCATGTCCGTCCGTCTGTCTGTCTGTCCGTCTGTGCGCGGCTTAGCTCAGAGACCTTTAGTACTAGAAAGTTGTAAGTTGGTATGGGTATACATATTAATAACGCCGACAAAGTGGTAAAATAAAAATTTTTAAATAATTTTTTTTTAGCGTACAGTGGGGATGATTTTTTTTTACGTCTACCCCATCGTGTGGGATGTCGTTGGATAGGCCTTTGAAAAATATTGCGGGTTTGTGAAAAGCATTTTTCGATTTAGGGATCCGTTTGCGAATTATTAAGCTTTTAAGTGCTAATTTTTGTTAGAGTCAAGTGTCCCCACCCCCTGCCAGCTAAACGGTTGTTATTTTAGATATGTGAAAAAATTCACAGCAGTAGTATATTATATATATCGAAATTAAAAGGAAAACTATCACAGCTAAGTAGGTTGTACAGGTTGACGAGTAATAGTCGACCAACTTATTTATTTTATTTATTTATTAAATAATTTATTTTGATACGGTTCCGCAACTACTGAACCCTACCCTGCGCGTGGCCCGACACGCACTTGGCCACTTTTCTTTTGATGTCATTACAATTTAAGTGTTTGGAATTTACCTACATGCAGTTCAATTCTCCTAGTTAAGCATGCAAGTTAGTAATTTTATTTTTATTTCATAAAGGCGGACGTTGACCGTCCACCAAATCTCGATGAAACTTTTTTCACCGGAAAGTACTATAAAATGACCGAATCTAGGAAAAAGTTTCAGAGCTTTTCGTCTTCAAATATGGACCCCTTTCGAACCCTGAAGTTGCGAAACCCTATCCTGAAACATCCTGTATAGGTACTAATATCAATATTTAAACAATAATGGCCCAAATTGCATATTTCTTGCACGCCTATGAATATACTATTTTGTTAGGTAGGTTGTGATCCCGAATGTGTGTTTTCACTTAGATTTACTTTTTTTTTTATGTTTGTTACCTCAGAACTTTCGACGAGGTGAACCGATTTTGAAAATTCTTTTTTTATTTGAAAGCTGGTGCTTCCAGTGTAGTCCAATTTCAATTTGGTCAAGATCGAATTGGAAAGCGAGGCGGAATCGCGAGGCCGAAGGCCGAGCGATTCCGCCGAGTACATTAATAGCAAAAAATTACTAAAAAAAACTGTGAAATAAAAAACTATTAAAAAAAATATAAAAACCGCCTTCAAAAATGTATGAAATAAAAAAAAATTTAACCCTAGAGTTGATGGCGGTGCTAAAGCAAGCAAAAATAACCGACCGCCTTCAACTCTACGGTTCGATTTTGTTTTTATTTCATAAATTTTTTAAAGAATGTCCACGGAACGGAGTCACGTAATTTATGCATGCCGCCTAAAGTCGTAAAGTATGTTTTTCACTGTGCTGCTGTCACGTTGCTAAATTACTGGCGCTTTGTAAAATTCGAATTTAGATTTTTTTTATTGTTTTTTTTATGTAAACTCACACGGTTGCCTACATCACCAACAACATCCGTGATGTCAGCCCATAACACCGGGTGAATTAGGTGCCATGTCAGTGCTTCCCTTCATTTCATGTCGGTTACACTGAACTGGACGGAAAACACGAACTATTTACATAGCCGTTTCGACCGACGTTTCGCTCAGTGCGGTGGTATCAACCCGGCCGGGATAAACCGTACCACCTATTAAGGTAAGAAGGGAAGGGACCTACAGTATTACGTGGAATCCGAACCACGGTCAGCCTCCAACGGTCGGGCGGTCACCCATCCAAGTACTGACCGCGCTCAGCATTGCTTAACAACAGTCGACTGACCGCACCACTGAGCTACCGAGGCTGACGAATTTCCTTATCCCTTAGTCGACTTTTACGACATGCGACGGGAAGAGATGCAGTGGGGCTATTCTTTTTAAGTACCGGCCCCACACGGTACAATACGGCTACCTTGCTAGAAAGTGGGCGAAAAATTTGATTCTGTCGCTTGTTCGTGTTTTGGTTTTTTTACCGTAAGTAGGGTGACAGACCCAATTGCTAGCACTGCACCAGTTTATCAGCACCTCGGCGAAAAATCAAAAATATAAGATATTGTTTATAGTTTGCAAGTTGGCAAGTGCAAAAACATACAAAAGCGTTTTTAATTTTTAATACTAGCAACATTATGTAACGCTATATTTCAAAATGACGTCACAATAAAAGCCGAAGTTGTGTGTGTTGCACTTGTAGGAATTTTTCGGCAACATTGAGACGTCGACCATAAGTATGTGCCTCAAAATTTTATTCGATTTAAAATGCATTATGGGTGTTGTGAAAAAATAATAGTTTTCAGTGGCTTTATAGACGTTTATTCTAACCTAATTAGAGGTAAATTTTAAGGTAACCATTTAATTTATTTCAGTATACTGGATGCCGATAAGTGGGTATCGAATCTTTAAGTTTTCCAATTATCAGCACTCCTGCTGATAATTGGTTAAAATAAGCGTAAACAGAATTAATATTTTTTATTTATTTTGGACTATCTGTACTATGAAATAAGTCTGAATTTCGATATAAAAAGTGATTACAACCTCGTTTTCCAAATGTCAGCCCCGTGCTGAAAATACTATTCTCCATTTATCGGCATGCTGCTGATAAATGGTTCAACTATATGCCAATAATTGGATCATCTTAGCCCCGTGCTGAAAATACAATTTACCATTTATCGACATGGTGCTAATATTGGTTCAAAAATATGCCAATAATTGGTCTCATACCATGCTTTTTATTTTTAGGTCCTAAAATGAAGCCAAAAGAGACATAAAAAAATAAAAAGAAAGCAGTATGGCCAAGAAAACATAATAAATGCTTTAAAAGCGATAGGAAATGGAATGTACAACAAATTGGCATCAAAAACGATCGGTGTACCAAGAGGAACTTTACAGTCTAGACTTCAAAAGGACTGTAAAGAACTGCCAGGCCCTAATCCAATATTATTTAAAGATGAAGAAGAGATCATAGTCACCTAGTTAGTAATTTAATGGAAATGTAAACTGACTGATTACATACATAACTATGTACATAAATAGTTACATAGACCAGTACATTGAGTGTGTACCGAGTGATAATAAAAAATAGTACCTCCTACCTACTTGCTTCTTACAAAATCTTTTATTTACAGCCCCTTTCCTAAATACTTATCGGTGCTGATAATTGGCTAAATAGGTGCCATTAATTGGCGGTGACCGTGCTAACAATTGGTGTTTGGGTAATTTTTTAATAAAATTCAATTTTAAACCAGAATACTTAAGAATTATTAACAAATATGCTTGTAAAGAACAATTAATATCTATTCGAAACTTTATCGATACATTAATAAGTTGTAGAGTTTTGTTTTCAATACAAAATTTCGATTTAAAGTTTGATGATCTACTAAAGTGCTGATAATTGGGTCCGTCACTACACCTATTTAATTATTATTTGTATTTGAACCGTGAACGCTCTTCCCAACTGCGGAACCCTTCACTGTGCGTGGCCGATTGTTATTTTGTAATCATGGTGCCATCTTACCTACGATCTGTACTCTCTACTCTACTCGAGATAATATTGTGGGTGGTATTTCAATAATTTCTGCCGGAAACATTAGTCTGCCTGCCTTGTTGGGCCTGCCATACAACTTTCGTACTAAATAACCTAGTTTGGCTATTTGCCAAGTCAACTACCTAACGACTACATACCATAATTTTCATGTGAGCGAAGCCACTGTAAAAAGGTTTTACAAACACAGACTTATAATCGAAGTAGTATGGACTACTACTTCGATTACAAGTCTTTCCGGCAGAAATTATTGAAATACCTACTACAGTATTACCTCGAGTAGAGTAGAGAGTACAGACCATACTGTATGGTGGTATCGGTTGTGAAAGCGGATCCAACGACCACGTGATCCACTACTTCGAAATTACATATCTAATGAGAATTATCTTAATTATCTAATTTAACATTTTACATGCATTTTACAGTACTGACCTAACTACTAGTGATGTAGAGAAGGCGTAATCAATTAGGAACGGTCAGCGATCCTGCCGGACCGGAAAAGGGGGCAGATTCGGAGGCGCTGAGGGCGGGCGGGCGGCACTGGCGGTGGGCGCGGCGGCGGTGCGGGGCGGGGCGGCGAGGGAGCGGTGGTGCAGCGACGACGCGCATCGATCGAGTCGCGCGCGGGTCGAGGCGAGGGGGGCGCGGGGGCGCGGGCGGGGGAGCTCCGTACCGCGCCGCGCCGCCAGCCGGCACTCGGCCGGCACGGCAGCGGCGGCAGTCAGAGTAGAGCCGGGGCCGGACGCGGCCGGCAACAGCGCGGTGTGCGATGAGGTACCGCTAGTCATGGCCGGCGCTCGGGCGCTCGTGGCCGCCTACTGGTGGTGGTGGTGGCTGTCGCTCGCGGCCGGTGAGTACCCGCCCCTTCTTCTTATCCCCTTCCGTACTCCGTGCTAAGCGCTCTTAAGCAGTCGATTCGATACCTAACTGAATCGGCCCGGTGCGGCGAGCGGTGCGGTCGTCCGGCTCAGCTGATCCGCATTCGAGCCTCTTCGATCTTCAAGAGCCTCTGCGCAGCAAGTCGGAGGCTTCTCGTCTGAACGGACGTGTGGTGCACTCGCTGCGCGGTTGTGTTAGCGCTATCTCCAAGTTAGGCACCTTGCTCTAACTAAAGCTAGTCGGTCAAGTGTGCCAGCCAGCCTGAAATTGTAGAACTACACTTTCTGCCTCCTAGATCCCCATAAACCTAACCCGGTGCGTAAGTACCGCTGTTTCTCAACATATAAAACAACGTTTGCATAACTTAAGTAGGTAGGTATGTACTTCGATTGCTAAGCGTCCACATCTTAAGACGAGACGGAAGTTAACTTTCTCCATACAAAATCGTCTTTCGGCATTTATGTTGTACCCCCCTAAACCTTATCCGATTTTTACAATTCTTATTTTGTTGTAATAAGGAGAGACAAATCTACGTTTCTGTCTTGAAAGCGCGTCATGGGGCGCTGACCCACCAATAAGGTGTCTAACGATGTTCATGGACATTCAGCCGTGTGCGGGATTGTAATATCATGCCGGCATAACAGGTGCCTATTCAAATTCATGCCTCACTTCAAGAAGCCGAGACTGTACTTGGGCGGAAATATATGGGAATGTTCTCTCTCCGACTGCGTTCACTTCCGACCTCACTGCTCAGCTCATATGAATAATGGCGTGATGCTGTAGAGCTAGAATACATCAGTGAAAACCAACCCCAAGCGAATCTATCATGAAATGATGACAGAGCATACAGCAATATGTAGTCAGTTACCTCAACAGTTAAAGACGTAGCGCTTTATTTATTAGGATGTGTTCCCAATTTTTTTTCCGCAAATATTTGCAACGTACCCACAGACACACATACAGTTTTATTATATCCTAATAAATAATAAAATTATGTAACGCATATGCGCAGTCATCAATATATGTTCGCTTATAAGTCGAGAACTACCCAATCGATTCGTATGGAGTTTTCACTGACATATTCAGGCGACTGTAAGGATGGTTACGTGATATACTTTTTCTGCGAATCCAAGTAGGTACTTATTACGTAGGTACTTGAGTCACTCGTCAGCTTATGAAACAATTTTACATACGAGTATTAAAGAATTGTTTGCTTAGGCGGTATATAACGAAATGTCCTACTTTAGTGGATGTTTCGTCCACCACGCTGCTGTGGGCATGGACATCCTATAATAATCATCTATAATATCCTAATGATCCATCCTTATAAATATAATGAATGTGCCAGAAAACTCTAGTGAAAGAAAATCCCAAGTAAGTACTACTCGTTTATAGTATGCAGGTAGAGTAGGGCATTCGACTTAATTACATATTGGCAGAAGCGAGGTCTCAACAAATAAGGTTCCACCACATTCTGCTAAAATATATCTGCCGGTTAACTCCTGTATGAGAAGCCACTTTAACTGATATTGTATTGTATTTATTTATTGTTTACTACTTTTTGCCTGCGGCTTCGCTCGCTGTAGACTCGATTTAACAGCAATTCCGATTTAAACGGAAATCCGAAATATGATAATAAACGATCGTTTCTCTTATATTCTCTCTCTACCTCCCTCCCTCCCTCCCGTCCTCCCCCGCCCCTCCTCCCCGCCGCACGTTTTCCCTCCTTCCCCTCCCTTCCTACCCACTCCTTTCCCAACCACTGATATCTAGGGAAAATAAAAAAAACAATCTGGAAATAGCTTTACATCAAATTCTTGTAGGTATTTTGTAAACACTAACACAATTTCGGACACGTGAGATTGCTTTGATTTTGCAAAAACACAAAGTATCCTAAATTCTAACTAAACTAATCGTCAAAACAATATTGTGTAAAAGAAAATTTTTATTAAGATAACATTTTCCTGACAATAAACAAACGCACTCCCCCTCCCCCTCCACCATCCCTTCCCTTGTCCCCACCCACCCCCCTCCCCTCCCTGTGCTGACTTTCCTTCCCCTCCCCTCCCCCTCCCATCGCTGATCTTCCTCCCCCACCCTTCTTCCCCTTCCTTCATCTCCCTACCTAAACTATTTATCTCTCCCTCCCGTCCCTACCCTTCCTCCCCTCTCCAACTCTCCTCCTCTCACCACCCCTCCCACCCCTCCTTTATCCCACCTCTCTCCCATCACTCCACTACTCTCCACTTCCGTCCCTCTTTTCCTCCTCACCCCCCCCCCCCCCCCACATCCTCCCTCCCCTCCGCCTCCTCTCCCAACCCATCCTCCCTCCCCTCCCTTCCATCTCTCTACGTCCACCTTAATCCTTAGCCTTCTAGTTCTCACAGAAAACGGGATGGTACGGAACCCTCTTCACGCGAGCTCGACACGAACTTGGCCGTTTTTTTTAAACGGTTTTTTATTATGTTACTCCGGGATACAAAGTTTCGTCAAAATCCGTCCAGCCGTTCAGGCGTGAAAGATGAACAAACAAACAAAATACACTTTCGCATTATGATATTTTAAGTGAGATTCTCACACTCAAATCTTTTGCTACTACCTACTAACATTTAACTATATTGGTCGATACATCCAAAGGTTGACTGTAGGAAATCTCTGGAAGGGATAAGTCCACTTTTGCAGATCATGTAATGTTTTTTTTACGGAAACTGACACGGTTGGTTGGCTACCTCATCTACAACATCCGTGATGTCAGCCCATAACACCGGGTGAACTAGGTGCCATGTCAGAGCTTCCCTTCATTTCATGTCAGCTACACTGAACTGGACGGAAACACGAACTATTTACATAGCCGTTTCGACCGACTTTTCGTTCAGTGCGGTGGTATCAACCCGGACGGGATAAACCCTACCACCTAGTAAGGTAAGAAGGAAAGGGACCTATAGTTTTATGTACGTGGAATCCGAACCACGGTCGGTCAGCCTCCAACGGTCGAGAGGTCACCCATCCAAGTACTGACTGCGCCACTGAGCTACCGAGGCTGGCAAAAAATGTTAGGTTGTGCTTATTTCTGTAAAATGTTTCTGGGGCAATGATTATTGAAATCTATCTTATTCTTATCGACTACATACTTAATATAGATTACTACTCATTAATTTGGAAAACTACATTTTGTTGATTGCCTTTTGACCTTGATTGATTGCGGTCATTGATATTATGTATAACCGTAGTCGGGCGGGACTAGGGTTATACAGGTTGTTTCAGGAGAGGCTTGAGAAACTTCAGGAATAGAAAGTACTCATTATTAGAAGAAAAAAATCCTTATCACACCAATCGAAATTCCATTTTTTTTTTCATACAAAAGTTGACTGGAAGAAATCACTTGCAGTGATTTGAAGGCGGACTTATGCCTTCGCGCACTTCTGTATTGGTTTGTTCTACTCGTGTACTGTTCTTCTTTCCATTGTGTGCAATAAAGAGTTTCTATTCTATTCTATTCTAAATTGAAAATTGTTATAAAAACTCGATGGACAGTGAATTTGGGGAGATTTAGCAAAAGTGCTGTCCAGCTCTGGGGGGTGCAATGACCTAGTCCAGTCATCTCTTCTCTTTTGATGTCATTTAAATTTAAGTGTTTGGAACTTACCTACATGCAGTTCAATTCTACTAGGTGAAGCATGTAAGTTAGTCATTTTATTTATATTTAATAAAGGTGGACGTTAACCGTCCACCAAATCTCGATTAAATGATTTTCACCAAAAAGTACTATAAAATGACCGAATCTGGGAAAACGTCTCACAGCTTTTCGTCGTCAAATATGGACCCCTTTCTAACCCTGAAGTTACAAAACCCTACCCTGAAACAGCCTGTATAATATCAATTGCGCGGCCAGACTCCACTAATGTCGTTGTCGTATATGGGAGGTTCGCACGGGAAACACCGCAGCTGTGTGAGGTGTCGACTTATGCAACCGATATGTGAAATATTTCGCAACGGTGATGCGGCGACGCGGGCGTCGACGTTGGAGTCAATGAACGGCGGTGGCGGCATCCCCTCGTCCCGGGCACAACTGTGCGCCGGACTGTGCCGTCCTGTCTCCAGTGTACCGCGGCGACGACGACGACGGCGGAGGCGGCGGCGGAGCGTCGTCGTCGCGACGCCGCCGCCGACTGCCTGGCTGCTCCAGGCACCCGCCCGCGCCGCCGCCGCTCCGCCGCCGCCGCCCACGAAGCCGATGCTGATTACATAACTTTCCTTCTCGTACCGCCCCGCCGCCAGTTTTCGTGATTGAATTTTTATCGGCCTACTCGTACTGACTGGGCCGCACCCACTCCCACCACCGCGCCGCGCCGCCGCCGCCGCCGACTCCGAGTCTATACTTCCCGCTGCCTCTACTCTCGGTCGGTAAAATTTGGATTATATTTTTACGGTAGTCGTTCCCTTTATTCAATTCATCCCTCACTGGGAATTTTTAATGCGGCCGACGAGCGGCCTAACGATGGAGTTTTTGTAATGTATTGTTTATTGCAATCATTCATATGGCAGTTAGACTGCACTCGACTTGTCACAATTTATTCTGTCCGGTTCGATTACAGCCACTAAGAAGAACCGTCAAGAAACTTCGCAGGGCATTTTTTATACATATTATTATAAGTATTTTAGTCTTTCGAAAACACAGCTTAAGAGCAAGATTAACAATTTTACGAGAGTTACGTGTATCAGGTGTAAAGAGCCTATGTCAAACTTTGATACGTAATTTGTATCAACATAATTATGTTAGTATATTAAAGATACTACAATGTAGTTTAATTTGTCAAAATATAATAATATATATATACATAAATGAATATTAAGATACTTGAAGTATCAAGTTGTCGACGAGGTTAATAAAATTGAGGTACTAATCGTACCTAGTCAAGCAAGAGTTAACTAATTATGCAGTCATTCGATGGAGCTAGTGCGAAAATAACGTCCGATTCGTTTTATTATTTAATAAAAAAATACAAACAAATAAACTAATGGGGTAAAACATTCCCAATACTTCCATCAATGGAACTATCAATGGAACTTTTGGCAACAGAGCACGTACGTACCTAGACCAGATCGGGCATGTGCTCAAAAAGGGTCATGTGCGTAGTATCTGTAACCGACGAGTATATTTAAAGACCATTGTATTTACACAATATTAAAACTTATTAATATATCGTAATATTCATTTTGGTCATATGGGATTAGATTACCGGGAGTAAAGTGGTGTCATATCGGCCGAATGCTCCCCTCGGCCAATTTGCCGTGTCATTAACCTGCACCCTACCTCGTGTACCTCACCATCGCCACACACTCCCCCGGCTAGCGCGGTACGAGTTTAACGCTACACGTCGCGTTAACACTTGCATATATCCTCCTTTTTTCAGCCAAGCCTTTCATATTCCTACACAGAAGGATTATTTTTATGCGTCTTAGATTTCAGGATGAATGGGGTAACATGCGGACTAATTTGTGAAACAGAAATGACATATACTTTAGTTCCGAGTCGGATATTAGGAGGCCCGAAAGACGACGAGGCGGCGGCGGCGGCGGCGGTGCGCATCGTACATTGTATACTCGGAATTTGTGCCCTTTCAATAAGCAAAACCTGGCCACAGGGAGGTGCGGCGGCGCGGCGGTGGCGGCGTAGGGAACAGACAGGATAACTTGACATAACATTTGCTTTCTTAACCTATCCGATTTTTATATTGCTTCCGAACTGAGTGGCTGTGGCCAAGGTCGAAGCTTCAGGCGCAGCCAATTTCATCCCAGAGGAGGTGCCAGTCCGGCTTGAAGGCGGACTAATATCGCTCGGGAGTCGGGAATCGGGATTACCCCGCGATTTGAAGGTCCGCTTTAAGTTTTTACCTATGTAATGCGGCATATCTCCGCCAGGTTATAAGATATAAGTATAACGCCATTATTCACATGAGCCGAGCAGTGGGGTGGGAAGTGAACGCAGTCGGAAAAAAACCAACATTTCTTTTATACCTCTAGTGGAGCCGCGCGCACAGCTAGTTGGGTATAAACGTTTCTAAATATTACGTAGGTACGTATTTGGCATTGTACAATCAAGACTTGAGCAGGTATGCTCTTTACACAGAAAATGAATGAAATGTAGATTGCAACATTTCATCCAAACAGAAAGTAAACCACTGTGCGCGCTCTACCTGGAAATGCTGATTATTCACCAAAAACTGCACTCGCACCACCCACAGTAACAACACGTTATACGAATCACGCCACGCCAGGTACCTACCAGCCTACTTACCAAAGTATGAAAAATGCGCATCGTGTTTTTCCTCGTAAACCCGTGCGGTGCTGATTCGGCTTTGACCTTCACTCTTGGTGAGTGTTGCCGGAACGGCTGACTACCCGAGTTATCGTCTAACCGAACACAATTCCCAGAACGGTAATAAGGTACTTCGTTCGGTATCGACGCGCGCCGCCGACGACGCACGGGGCGAAAGGCGCGGGCCACCTTATCGTCACTATTGACTCTCTATCGCGTCGTTTCTTTTTATTTCCTTACACATGTTTATCTAGGTTGTCCTTTGTGGAGGCGGACCGGTGAATGTGTCGGACGCACTTTATGTGTCTGGTCTGCGATGATAGTGGAGGAATGAAGTGCGACGCTTCATCG
The DNA here is from genome assembly GCA_946902875.1 of Nematopogon swammerdamellus. Classification (NCBI taxonomy): domain Eukaryota; kingdom Metazoa; phylum Arthropoda; class Insecta; order Lepidoptera; family Adelidae; genus Nematopogon; species Nematopogon swammerdamellus. Next base: position 10,677,798 of record OX336337.1, read on the forward strand.
AACGTCAATGCCGGGCTGCTCCGAACATCATTTCATTGTGATTGCTGTCAATGCAGCAGTTTTTCGCGATTTCGTCAAATATGCATTTATGCGTAAGCATGTGAACTATGCACTGCGTTTACTTTTCAACTATTACTTTCACTAGGTATTGATATTCTTTGCTAAATTGGTTGCGTCCTTTTATGAAAATGTTTAAACGAAAATATAGCTTTACTTACTAACATGAAATTTCTCGGTATCAGAGAATTAGACGAATCTAGGTAACGGTGACGATGAACTCCAAGTGAGCCCATTACCTTAGTTGTGATATGTGTTGTGATACGTAGATGAACGGTGTCGCTCAACGTATAAGAAATTAGTAAAGTATCTTAAAGTATGGCTCATAAAATCTGGGAAGCTAGCCGGGAGGTCATCAAATGTCGTCCACCCTGCCTAACAGAAGTCGTTGAGAACAAGTAACTTTGTACATAAATATGAAGTAAGTCTAAGGTGGTCGCCCGCTCGCTAGCAGCTTATCCGCTGGCAGCTTATCCGCGACAAACTTGGAATTAACAACTCTGGGACTGAAACTGGAGAAAGGTCACGCGAACGGAACTCGGCCGGGCTATAACGTACAATTTGAGCGCTCGACTGGAATCACTTAAAATACTCGTAGCAACCGGTTGCTATAGAAACAAAGAAAATTAACTCTTTTAATGGTTTTTTCACAGAAAGACCATTTTCATTTTGAGCGAACAGACCAATTTTTAAACCTGTTAAAATACGCGAAGGCAAAAACTCAACAACAAATAGTGATAGTTTCTCTGTTTGCACAGACCGGTGGTCGTATTCCATAATTAATGTCACGTCTTTCAGATTCAGATGTTTATTTCGCCATAAAGAACACAAACATTAACAATATTTCATTGAGCCATAATATGTAATTTAGTATGGTTCGTCATCATCATTTTCAAGACTACCTAACCTTATAATTTAGTGTTTTGAATAAAAATTTTACAGAAACTAGTTGATATTTGAGGTTTTTTGAGTCATGTATGTGTTAAAATTGTACGCGATATACGAGTACATATAGCTCTCCAGTAACAAGCCGGCTGCGACGTGACGTCACGACAGCGTCCAGTCTTGACAAGCGTTCAAGGGTATGACGGTATGTTACTGAAACCGGCGCGCATGCCTAGCTTTAATTTTTTCATGAGCACGCAAGCCATGGAAATACTAAACTGAAAGCAATGAACCCTGCCGACACGTCGTCGCTAGGGCCCCTATGCACGCAGCCCTCGTGCATAGGGATCGAAGGAGTTCATGGAGAGACTGATAGGCTTTTTAGGGTTCCGTACCTCAAAAGAAGAAAAAAAAAACGGAACCATTATAGGATCACTCTTGTGATTTTGGGTTTAAAATTTGGGGGACAAATTAGAAACTTAATAAAATATATAAATCAATGAAAAGCGCTATATTTTTTTTTATATAATATATGTATAAATATATATTTTTAGTCCCGCAATCAAGGGCCTACTTCATTCAAAAGGTAAGCCTTGCCATCCAGCGGGGTAATGCCGCAAGTGTTCTAGGAACATTTGAAAATGCCCCTTTTGATAGTTAATTTAATGTTTGTTGGAATTTTAAAATGCATAGATTAAAATATATTAAAGAAAATATACAAAAATCGAACATTCCTCGAACATTCCGAAACTACTGAGTGTAAAATTTCGAAAAAATAGTGAATATAGGGCCGCTCTTAATAGTTTACAGGAAAACCTAAATGAAAATTCGAAGTCTTAAAGTTCTCACGGAATACGCAATATTACGGAACCCTCTCCATGCGAATTCGACTCGCACTTAACCGCTGAAGATTAGATAATGTTACTAAAAACCGGCCAAGTGCGAGTTGGACTCGCGCACCGAGGTTTCCGCACGCCAAAAAAACATTGAAAAAAAAACACGTTTCTTGTATGGGAACCCCCCTTAATTTTTTACTTTTTCTATTTTTTAATTTGTTATTATATCCGCCATAATAACACATATTACGGGTTACCTATTACGGTTCAAGAGATACAGCCTTCGGACAGACAGACGGACGAACGGACGGACGGACGGACGGATGGACGGACAGACAGACAGACAGACGGCGTAGGCTCAGTAATAGGCTTCCGTACGGGATACGGAAACCTAAAAAGCGGACAACAAGAGTGATCCTATAAGGTTTCCTTTTTATTCTTCTTTTGAGTTACGGAACCCTAAAAAGTACATAACCCTAAAGAATTATAGAGCAAGGAGGGCAATTTGCACCTGCGAGCAAAAAGTCATTAAATATTGTATTGTCCGGAATAAATCGGACAAATTCTAGGTAATATAAATCGATAAAAAAATTTTAGAGTACGTTGTCAGCCTCGGTATCTCAGTCGTTCGGTCGGTCGACTGTCGGTTATGATCATAAGCACACCTGGGCGCGGTCAGTACTGATGGGTGACCAAGTACTGGTGGGTGACCACTCGACCGTTGGAGGCTGACCGTGGTTCGGATTCCACGTAAAACTGTAGTACCTTCGTACCTTACTAGGTGGTAGGGTTTAACCAGCCCGGGTTGGTACCACCGCACTGAATGAAAGGTCGGTTGATGTAAATAATTCGTGTCTTCGGTCCAGTTCAGTGTAGCCGGCACGACCGAAGGGAAGCACTGGCATGGCACCTAGTTCACCAAGGTGGCTTACATCACGGATGTAGTAGGTGGCTCCTGCAATACAGTGTTTACTAGTGTAGGAGCCAAAGTGTCAGAAAAGTGATCATAAGTAATAGGTTTAACTCAGTAGGTAGATAGGTATTTCACAAGTTTAGAAAGTATGCGATTAGGGCAAGGTGGCTTCTACTTTAAATTTCGTATCGTAGTGAAGTGCTATATAATGGAATTAATTATTGCAATCATTTGTATGAATAAGTTGTTTAGATTTAGTTCTTAGCCTTTATTAATTGCCCTTCACACCTGCAAAATAATGTACCCACATCTTGCGTTACGCTTTCTCTTTACTTTCTTTTATATTTTTAGTTTATATGCATTATAAATATTAAAATATTTAGTTAAAATACTTATATACCTACATATATATGTGAAAATGTATATTATGTAAAATGCACTACTATAAGTACTATACAAAAATTATGTGAGCCTAGTTATGTAAAACCTAGTTTATGAATAAACATTTTTCATTTTCATTTTCATGTAGCATCGTAGTAGTTTCCATAAAAAAAATTAGTACCTACTCATACTTACTTGCATACTTAATTCCACAGAATTTGCTTAATTCATTAGAAGTATAATATGTAGTGCAATAAATAACACATCAATGTTAGAGACATGACTTTGCCATGAGAAAAAGCAGATGCGTGCTCAAGTTCGGAACTTCTGAAAGGTGCCTTCGTTGTTACGTCTTTTCGTGTAATTTTGTTATTATGTCAGTAGGTCACATCACAACAACGAACCAAACGCGATCATTAGTACTCGTAGATATATACATTCAAGTCACACGCTTCCATTTTTTGGAACGCTACGGATTTGTAGCACATTGTCCCTGCTACAAATCCGTAACGGTTAGTCAATTACGGAAATATGTATTATGTCCTATAAGATGCGGACTGCGGAGCACTTATGTAGATATCAGAATAATTATCGGGGGATTGTGCACCGGGACCGGTACTTAAAAAGAATAACGCCACTGCCTCTCTCCCCGTGCGTGTCGTAAAAGGCGACTAAGGATAAGGACAAGATGCCGTGCTAAAGGGCGACAGGATAGCCACCTCTCACCTTGGCACGGTCCTTCCACCGAGCATGCAGGGGGTGGGTCTTCGTGCCTTAATTGCTGCTTGATAATTATCTTGTCCGAATATTTTGCTAAACGTGGTGAATGGTTTTGTGCTGTAATTTACAAGGGTACCTGCAGCACAACTCCGATTACTGCTCTTACCCCGATTGTCGGGATACAGCGTGTGGTATGTATGTATGTTACTCTGCCTGGTTCGTTCGCTAAGTATGACTGGTTTCGTTATTCTGTTGACATGAAATATGAATAATGGATGCATTCTGAATCGGAATTCGATAGAGAGAGCTCTTGCTAAGCTCTATTTTCTCGTATATGTTTCTCCTTTGGTTTCAGTAATTCTCAGTCAGTCAGTCGGCGTATATGCGTACACTGCTAGACATACACCTCTTCAATTTTTCTCCGGTCCTCGCGGCCTTCAACGATACGGAACCACTGATTGCCTTCTGGCGAGCGGTCTTTCCACACACCGTTGCGCTGTCCTCGGCTGCCAGTGTAGGATCGGTTTACTACCACGGTCGTCGTATCTTCCCGCTGACGTGCCCAGCCCACTGCCATTTGAGCTCAGGCGGTGTTCAGTATCGACGGTGGCGTGTCGGCGGATTTCCTCGTTACGCACCATATCACGTAGTTATATTCCCAGCGTGGTATGCTCCCTTGCTCGCTGAGTAACTTTCAGATTTTGGACGACAAAGTATTTGCTCGCTGAGCAACTTTCAGCTTTTGGACGACAGAGTCTTTGCTCGCTGAGCAACTTTCAGCTTTTGGACGACAGAGTCTTTGCTCGCTGAGCAACTTTCAGCTTTTGGACGACAGAGTCTTTGCTTTACTCCAATTATATTTGACATCACGAGTTATCGACCTCTTTCGTAACAAGGAAAATTTCTTTCCAAACCATTGCGGATAATGACTATTTCTTCCTTCTCTCTCCACACTACAGTACACTCCTCTTACCATGAACATGACTTGTTTGCACCGACCGGACCCTTCTCCTGAGCACGTAATTTGTATGTCGTGTTAGACAGTTCATATCTACGACGATGACATCATCGAATACAACGGCGTGCGCTTTCGTATAATTCATCACTTTTCTAAATCGAATTGCGTAAACGCGAGTATTCACATAAATACTGATGACAAGATCATTGGTTCAATCAATCAAGATCAAGATCCAGCCTTAGATCAAACCCTGACATTGAATCACCTTCTTGAAATAATGAATAATTCCCATAAATAAAACATGAAGGAATTTTGGAAAATATGTATGAAAATCTATTTGCTCATAGCGACAAGATTTGCTATCAAACGATTTACTCACTATCACCATTATTTTGTCCCGAGTGGCCAGGCGACTAAATCCAGATGCATTCATTTATTTTTATGCATTATTATCTCATTTACGATAATTAAGTAATTACAGAATTCATATAACAAAAAACTTACCAATAAAATACAATTTTAAATGAAGAGAGTGTGTGTATCACCGCTATTAGGTAACTGTAAGCTTGACGTTTGGACCACATTCGAAATTGAAATTAAATACATTTGCAATAGATAGATATGGCAGACAAAAGTTAACGAAGAACCTATCCCTGTAATATTCACGAGCGGCGGCGCAGCGGCGAAGGTGCCATCTGATGTCCTTGGAGGCTCGTTATCAAAACTTTGCTTATGGATTCATAAGCATTGGCGCTGGACGTACTTGTTAGCATGAGGCGCCGTCTCGTCGTCGCGTCGGCCGCCCCCACACGGCAGCGCGGCGGCGGCGCGGCGGCGGGCGGACCTGCTCTACACTATCATGACAGGAAGAAATGCATTATTTATCAATATGAAATGTTACTGACAGCTAAACGAATTGTTTTTCACTCTGTCAGCAACTACGAGCTGTTGACTGGTCCTGACTGGAACTGAGATCACATTATAAGGTTTAAGCAGCATTTATTAAATAACACTAGGGTGTGTCTCATTACTCGTTGTTGTTATAGTGTGTGGGTCCTAGAATATAATATATAAGTACCTACTTTTGGCAACGTAGACCTAGTAATAAAATGGTGAGGTATCACCATTCACCAGGCTTGTATAGGTGCAAATACTGCATTTATTTTAGGTGAGTTTTTTTAATATAGCTATCTATATGTTTAATCAAATCTTTAGAACTGCGATAGATATATGGAAGCAGATTAGATTAGCCGCGTGCGCCCTTGCGCGCCGCGCCGCCCCGCGCCCCGCCGGCCGCCCGCCCACAGCTCCCGCGCTGCGTCCGCCCCGCCCGCCCGCGGCGCACCGGCCTGCCTAGCGCATTGCGGGCGGATAACATCTCTGCGAAACTTGACCCAATTGCCTCGTTAGTCTGCGCTCCGAGTGAGCTCGTGGTAATGCTACAAAATTATGTTTTCACAGATCTCCTTGCGTCACAGTTCTAATAATATGTAATACCTAAAATATTTTATGTAATGAAATGATTTAACGTTAATAATAATTATTATCAACTTCATTTAGAAAGATTTATTCAATAAAATTATTCTCACACTTCTCGCATAGTAGTTGGACTCTGTATATATTTATTCTGATATACCTACCAATCGAATTAGCCAAAGTAATTTAAGAATTTAATTTATATCTAAATAACCAAACCACCACTGCTCGCCTTATCGACAGAATAATCAACGAATACATTTGTTAAAATTAGCCATAAAGTTACATTGCAACTTATTTCATAGGTACTTTAAACTGTTTACTGCAGAGTTCGCCTATAACATTTTAACATTTCAGCCTGGCTGCCGCGCCGGGTTTGCAGCGAAATGTGCACTCGGACAGGGTGCAATAAAACTTTGCCATAAACTGTAAAATGCAGCTAAGGGGTGCTATTGCGGCTTGCGGCGCGCGTGGACGAGCGGGCGCTGCGAGGGCTGCGGGGGCTGCGGGAACGGTGCAGTGTTGACTCTCTTGACGTGCACCATCTTTATACTTGGATGCATTTTCTGCACAAGGGGTGTGTGTCGAAATTCAAAAGTTATAACTTATAAGCCAGTATATATGTAGCGTCGGTAAAGTTGCAAGTCCATGGAAATATGTTATCAAATTAATGCAATAAAGCATTCATAATTTTATTTATAGAACCTTCCGAACAATTGAGACATAGCTCACTTCTGAATATGTTTCGGTACGAGATCCGTAAGCGCGGCGGAGGCGGCCACCAAATTATTGATTTCTACATACATGCGGCGACCGCTACCATTACTTTTATGAACCGAAATATGTGTCTCGTGTGGGGTTCCACCGCGGCGTGCCGCGCCGCCACCGCCGCCGCCCTGCCGGGTTGATTTACGCGATTACGTATTAGTGGTTAGTAGTTCTGTTTGTATAGTCCGCTACTGTGCCTCCTTTTCCATGGCTGAAAGTGGCCTTGTCTCCTACTGCGGACAGAGTTTACAGCAGTTCCGAACTGCGGTTAGTTAGAGAGTAGCGACAAATATTACATTTCCTTTCACTGATAATAAGGAAATATTCCGACAGGTATTCGTAAACCAAGAACGTCTAAGCACTACACAAACTAACTAAACTTCAAAAATCCTATGAATACTATTGTCAGAATTATTCACAGAAACGAGCACGATATATGTATAATTTATATAACAATGGCGGACATTCCTCTTACAGAGATTTTTTTCCAGTCGACCTTTGAATTTTTGAGAGTCATATGTTGTGAAATTTAAGTAGGTAAAATACTTGAGTGAGGGAATGTAAAATGAAATATAATGAATATAATTTATAATATAATATATAACATACTGCATATGCCTAAGTAAAAAATGTACAAAGGTGTCAGAAGTGATAAATTAATTTTGGATCGGCCCTGCTAAATGAATCACAATACTAATTATTGTGATACCTTTGGGCTTCCATCAAATTATTAAGTAGATAATGCATTCTGCTTGTTCTTTACTAGCTGGAGGGCCATGGAATACAGAAGTACCCTAGATTTGATCTAAGCGCCCACAGTTGAAAACCTCTGTATTGTCAATTTTGTAAGGTGAACCTCAATACTTAACTATAAAGTTCGAGTAATTGACGACATTAATTAAGGAATAAAGCTGAAAATGAAAACACTTGCTGTATCGAGAATTGTTCCCTTGTGACCTATTTATATCTATTATTATCTACTGGACGATTGTTGGCAGCTAATCTACTTACCTCTCAACTTAGGCTGAGGCGCAACCGAACCATTTATCTATCGCTATAGATGTCTATACATTTAGGGTGAAATTGCCCCGAATCTAAATAATCAATGAAGTAACTTGTATACCTATTAATGTTCACGTAAGTGAAATAATTAAAAGTACGTTAGTGAACTTGTCTACGCGTCAGTGTAAGTAAATGTGGTGAAGACTCTACGGTAGAGTGTAGGTATATAGCCTCCGCCGCCGAGTGCTTCATTATTCAAGCGGCGATAAATAATTGGTAACACGTGTCCGAAGAAGGGGTTAATGTGGTTCGGGAGCCGGGCCGGCCGCCGTGCGTGCAATGCCGTCAGACACAGGTCAGCCATATTCATATGTCCTAACTCATCACCAGTGGCGGGGCAAGATCCAAATTTGATGTGGGCAAGATATATTTTGCGTGGCCCTCTCTGGTGGCATGGATCTTATGGATTTTCACTGTTGAAATGGATTTCCGGTATACTGATCAAATCAACATTTTTGTCAGCATTCCTTTCGTCGATAAAGTAAACACAATCAAATTGCAATAATACAGACAGCCTTCACTGCCTCTGTCCTGCGTTCCCATCTTGTGTCTGATAAAGGCTTTATAGTAAGCTTTAGTTTGCCTATGATTAGGTCTAAACATGTTTACTCGGGGTCTCTTTTAATAGATCTAGCTGTATATTTTTCATGAATCAACGCTGCATGAACTTTCGAGGGGCGAGACCCCTCGGGCCGCGAGGCCGTGGGCGGTCGCCCACTTCGCCCACGCCTTGCGCCGCCTCTGCTCATCACGACACATTTCGATTCTTAGTTTAATTTGCCAACTAACGCACACAATACATCTCTATATTTTCTAGAGTTAGACATTCTACAAGATGGCTAATTGCTAATTTGTCCTTACTGGTCTATGGATCCGTCCTCAGTATGGTGTCGAGTCACAGGCCTATAGAACAGTTACATTGCAGGCGCCTGTAAGCTTGTGACTGATATTCTATCTTTTATTCTACACACGTTTTTGACATGGAATCCATATGTAATGTCTTACCTGTGTCATTTGCAAAAATCGACCGTCATTTTTATTTAATGTACTTTCGGCATACCACTATCTCAAGAACCGCTCAACCAATCCCAGCAAACCAGGTGTCAGGTGATAGTCACTCGGCCGCCTTCCACCTATGGCAACGTCAATGAATAATATGAACAATTGATGACGTCATAGCCTTTACAAAAAAGGCTTCGACCTAAAGTCCTAAACTACTGGTCGGATTGACTTGAAATTTATTTACTTCAGTAAAAAAAAATGTCTCTTTCTGAAATTATGTTTTTTTTTCAAAATCGGTTCAACCATTTCGAAAAAAAAGGAAAAAGACTTTGAGAGGGCATGTCTCAAAAACTACTAATCCCAGCCCATATCATTCTCATATGGAAAATGGTAGGTCTCGACGAGATAAAACTTTTTTTTTTAGGGAATATCTCTGAAACCACTGATCCCAGACTACTCCGACAAAACCTATCATTTGGTAATTTAAGATTTTTTAATTATTATTTTTTAGTTTAAAAAAAATCTTATTTGCTCCACTAACACTTAAATATATCGGGAACTACTAGTCCGATCTTGAACTAAAAAAATTGAAATGCCTCGACCTAAAAGAAATCGGCTGAGAACTTAGAAAATGGCAATCATTTGAATATTGACGAAACCCCGTCAGCGCCACGTCAGGCCATATGCACTCTATGTACTTAAGCGATTATATAAGTCTGCCCATGATTCCATGTCTATGTCTACCGGTAGTCCCACGACTATCAGGGCATTTTTTTAATGGAAACTGACACGGTTGGCTATATCACCTGCAACATGATGTCAGTTATGTCAGCCCATAAGACCTTAGTGAACTAGGTTCCATTGTCAGTGCTTCACTATTTACATAGCTGTTTCGACCGACCTGTTATTCAGTGCGGTGGTACCAACCCGGCCGGGTTAAGCCCTACCAACTAGTAAGTTAAGAAGGGAAAGGACCTAAAATTTCACGTGGAATCCGAACCACGGTCAGCCTTCAACGGTGAAAGGTCACCCATCCAAGTCCTAACCGCGCCCGTGTGCTTATGATTGCGAACGAAGTCAACTGATCGCACCACTGAGCTACCGAGGCTGACAATAAGTAGATTACAAATTAATGGTATATAAATAAATAGATTATAGACATTATTTAAAATAAATAATTCAAATTAAACAGCATTGTCTCATGCTACACATTATTTGTGACCGGAACATTTAAATAACGTTATGTGCTCTAACATTGACTGGATGAGACAAACATGCTCGTATGCATAGGTATCTATTATAGTACCTAGGTCTTCCTAAAAGGGATGCTAATCTGAAAGTAGTACGTTGGCACAACGCACGGCGGCGCGGGCGGCGGCGGCGGCGCGGCGCGGGCGGCTCTCGTCGAACTCTCCTTACTATGCGCACACATTACCGCGCGCTCCACGACGACACGAGACGAGACGACGAGCGGCGAATGCGGCGCCGGCGCGGAGGCGGTACTTAATATTCAAATTCAGAAAGTATTCAAGAATTCATTTTCATATTTTGCTCAGGGTTTCGTAGGTACCTGGCGGGTTGGCCAACCTGTTACCGACAATGAATATTCAGCAGAATAGTTGAGGATGGTTCATGAAAGTTTTGCTGAAAGTCTTAGAACGCTTAATACTCTGCCCGTACCTAGATTTAAATGGTGCTGTGAAAAGTGTATGCAGCTTTAGCATAGCATAGGTAGTTTAGTTAGATATAGCGTGTGCATTCGAGTTGAGTTATGGTGATTTTTAGTTTGGGAGTATGCAGCACTGCACAAAATTATATGCGTATATACATGTCATTGTACGGAGCGCTTACGTATTATTGCGTGTTATCATTCGGCGAGACGGTCACCACTCATTATTTACTTAAATCTTTCTTAAAATTGCATTAAATGGAAAACGTATGTTTATATAAAACTATATAAATAAAACAGCGTGGGTGGCTAACCTTTTTATTCCATTGCGTGTTATAGTTAGCGTACATTGCTCGTTGAACGCTCAAGAAACCCGCCAGGTGACCACAACACATGTGAAATTATCCGCAACGTGCAAGGGTTGTGTGGTATAGTTGCTTCGCTACCGTCCAAGTTTTCGTAGTTGAAGTGATAATGTTATATGTTATATGTAGGTACGTAGCATGGAAGGGCGCCTCGAGGTTAGCTGAGCGGAGGGTACGGCACGGTGCGGTGCGGTACGCAAGGGTGGGTTTAGGTGACGCGTGCGCATTGGCGCGTGACTTACCACCTGCCACCAGCTAGACCCGCGCCTGCGCCGCGCCGCCCCGCCCCCCACGCGCGTCGCCTCGTGCTCGTGCTGCTCATTTAAATTTTGAATAATACATTTTCCTAGAAACGATTTAAATTTTCAATGAAATATGACGTTGGTAGGTAGGTACCTAAATAAATTAATTCACGCGACCTATCTCTTCGTAGTAGATACCTTATCACGTCCTAAAATACCGGTCAGTGAGTGTTCACCGTGCCGGTCAGAGTGCACCGTCTCCAGTTCAGTATGTACTGCAGGTAACATCATCGAAAAATATAAAATAACTAAAAACTGAAAATAAATTACAATGATGTCGGCTCCGGACTGTCATCATCGGCGCCGCCACAGGAAACGAAGCTCAACCATGAACATATACTTAATTCATGCATAATTGAATATTTTGTGTTACAAAATAATCTACCTGCATACCCAATCTGTTCTACAACTTACCATTTAGAAGTTAAGCTCCTGTGACATACAGACATACAACGAAGTCTCGCCATAAGAATTCTCCTTGTTTACAATTTTCGTATGGAATTAAAGTTATGTTTCAACCATAGAAATAGGTAGCAATTTACCAATACTGGACTAATAACGCGCGCCGTTTTCGATATATTGTGTTAGCTTATTATAAGTCGAGAACTACTCAATCAATTCACACGAGGTTTCATTGGCGTCTTATATAACATTTAACGATAGTAAAAAATGTCTTAAAAAGACAACTGCAAAAAAAAAAATATATTAAAAACATCGAATGATAAAACCATTGATTTCTAACTTAACTAACTTATAGTAACAAACTCAGTTGTACCATCGATTCGACGAAGTCAGCTCGAGAACAGGTGACATCTTCCTTGTCTTCAGACCTGGCTTATTGAAGCGGGCATGTGTTTTCAATGATTAATCGGCAGTGAAGCGCCTGGTTGCGCTCCAGTGGCTCTATGTAAGCCGCGGCCGCCCCGCCCCGCCGCGCCTCCACCGTCCGCGCCGCGCCGCAGCACGCGCCGCACACCACATGTGGCAGCCGAGATCGGGTCGGGTGACAACATATCGCCACCCCACAACATAATTACCACTTTATTTCTTTGCATTGCGGAACTAATAAAGTATTGCCGGATAACTTTTCGGTTGTTGTCAGAAACATTCTTCAAATAAGTATGAAGTTCGGTTAGGTATGCTTCTCATAATGTGTTATATTACGAAATGTAACATTATATAACATAGACCCGCACTGCGGCGGAGGCGGTGCGGTGTCCAGCGGCAGATAGTTTCTACCACAGAAGTTTCTACTAATACGAGTATGTACTATCAAATGGCAATAATATATATATTATCATTGCTATTTACTAATAAATTGAAAGCTATTAGCTTAGGTTACTAGCCGATTCGATGGTACATACTTCAACACTCATGTATTTCTACACAGGGTGTTCGCAGTTAGGTATGTATGGAATACTGAAATGGGTCATTTCATTATGTACGTGAAATTGAATAATTTTTTTTTACAACTTATTAGAAAGACACATTTCTATTTTTTACATTTGCTGTGCTAAGGCGAGGGGCCAAATTTATGGAGATTAGAAAAAAAAAATCTTCACAATAAACAGTCGTAAAACAAAAAGTTATTCAGTCTCACGTACACAATCGCACCTTTCAGTATGTCATTCCTCACTCACCTCACTGCGGACACCTGAACCTAATTTAGGGCTGCGCTATGTACAGTGTACTCCAAATTAGATTCTACATACCTCTGTATATAATTTGTGTTTATGGAAACTGACACGGTTGGATATATCACCTACAACATCGGTGATGTCAGCCCATAACACCGGGTGAGCTAGGTGCCATGTCAGTGGGAAGTACTGACATGGCATTCATTTCATGTCGGCTACACTGAACTGGACGAAAAACACGAACTATTTAGATAGCCGTTTCGACCGACGTTTCATTCAGTGCGGTGGTACCAACCCGGCCGGGATAAACCCTACCACCTAGTAAGGTAAGAAGGGAAGGGACCTACAGTTTTACGTGGAATCCGAAGCACGGTCAGCCTCCAACGGTCGAGCGGTCACCCATCCAAGTACTGACCGCGCTCAGGGTTGTTTAACCGTCGACCGAGCGCACCACTGAGCTACCGAGGCTGAGATACCTAGTTGTTGGTGGGTCCAGTGCGCCAAACTCGACCGCACCGCCTCGCCCTACCTGCCTGCACCTAATATAAATATTATTATCTAATCTACGCGTGCTCTATAAGAGTAGGGAATGAAGGGTGTTGGGGTACTCAAACTAATTACGCTTAGCTGCATGGCCGCACCGCGCCGCCCCGCCCCGCCGTCGCACCGGGCACAATATGGGCAATGTAATTAGGTGTAAACATCGGGGCGACGATGCCGCCGACGCGGCGCGGCGTAAGAAAGGTTTCGCGGAGTCATGGCGCGCCGCAACCTGACACCTAAATCCGACACCGTCATATTTTGACCGAATCGATCTGTGGACCATAGAACAGTTACGAAGAGTGCCATCCATGGCTTTTGACACGGTACTCTGAAGTATGAAAAAATCTAGCTGAAAAAATAAGTTATAAGTAATTTAGCAGTTTGAAGCGACCTATAGGAATCAATTTAAGTTTGAAATTATTTCTAAAAAGAAACATAAAACAAGAACAAAAAAATATGAACTCTAAATTTTTAATAATTTTTTTTGCAATTATTTCATATTTGATTTATGATTTTAACTTGAAAAAAATTCTGACCACTCTTGATTTATTCTGAAATGTTTGATTATGACATCAAGAACTGCATGCTGGAACAGTGTGAACTCCAAACTGAAAACCAAACTCAGCATAAATAAAACTATAATTTTTTCTCCCCTGTTCGCACTTCTACCTCTCTCTCTGTTCTATAGAAAAACACGTTTGAATTGTCGACTCCTGTTACCATTTAATTAATCGTTTCGTTACGAGGTGGGTATAGGCAATGAGTTATGCCTACGTCTTTACTTACTGCCAACGTGTCGGCGGGGGCGGCGCGGCGGCAATCGGGGAGGTCGCCTATTCATACGGCAGTGTATTTGTTTTTAAGTTGGAAAATAATTATGGAATATTATGAATGCTCTAACGACGCGAGCGACGGGCCTGCCGCCTCGTTTTGTAATTTAATATTGGTGAAAGTGTAATAAATTATGACGTGTGTCGTGTCGATGATCTTCGAATCGGTTGACCTGATCTTCATTATACATAGCTATCCATCCCTAAGAGAAAGTCTCATAGGCTAACCGTAAATCCCTTCTCTTCTTACCTTACTAGGTGGTAGGGCTTATCCCGCCCGAGTTGGTACCACCGCACTGAATGAAACGTCGGTCGAAACGGCTATGTAAATAGTTCATGTTTTTCGTCCAGTTCAGTGAAGCCGACATGAAATAAAGGGAAGCTCTAACATGGCACCTAGTTCACCCGGTGTTACGGGCTGACATCACGGATGTTTAGCCAACCGTGTCAGTTTCCATAAAAACAAATAAAAAAACTACCCGATTTCTAATAAAAAAAAATCCGCATCTACGATGCCACAGACAGACAGACGCGAGACGTTAAACTTACAACAGCCCTCCTTTTGCGTCGGAGGTTAAAAACAATACCAGCCGCCCTCTCGCCGGCGCCTGGGCTCCGTTCCTGTCACGTTACAACTTTATTCGCATTCACACGGCCGTAGAGATATAATAGGTATACGTATATGCAATGCACACGACGAACACAACAAAAGTGAGCGAAGCGGTCTCCTCGTTACAACACGAGGAGATAAGACACTGTCCGTAGGCGGAGCGGAAACAGATGTTGCTGCACGCTTGTCAGCACAGAGGAGCCGCGAGGACGATGCCGACGACGACGCCGCGACAACGGCGCGGGCGGCTGACTCGGTGGCGGGGCGGGCGGCGACTTGGGCGGACTGAATTATACTTCACCGACGAAGCGACACTCGTGCTCGTCATTCAGTTAAATAACTCAGAATGAAAACTGGAATACTAGGAAACGACGAGCTTTTCTTAAACATTACCTACTCGCCATACCATTTTGCTCGCCTTTTGCGCTTTGAACAACGGGTTTAATTAATATACTTTTAACTGTCCCGCCCCAAGCGCGTATGCCATATCTCAAATTGCTGTGAACTAGTGCATGGTAAACCATACAAAGATGCTTCTCTGATATTCTAAAATTATTTCTTCCTGCCCCTTGCCGCAATAATTCCGCCGAATTTCGGTGGGATGCGAAACAGTGTCACGCTGATATATCGATGTTCGACTAATACAATGCTGTAACCGGATAGGAAATCTTTTGTTCTTCTCTCTCTCACAATAAGAAATCTTGTAAGTATAAATACAATGGCAGGCCTTTGGAATTTTGAAGATTAAAATGTCTTTACTATTATATGATGAAGGTACTCATTTCGATCATTTTATCTCACACGTTCACTCGGTGTAGATATTTATACCTTGATTGTACGAGTTTATAGATTTTTTTACAAAATTAAACATTTAATGTAACAACCTGTTAGTCATGCATGATCATTTATATTTTATTTACGTTACACATTTTGACATTTGGTGAATTGTAGACAAAATGTTCATACTAACATTAAGAAACATAAAAAAAAATTCAATTGGGAAAATACCTACGTTGAAATTTTTTTCTCGGCTGGGCAAAAGCTGGCGAAATTAAATGTCTGCCTTCTGAATAGACTTAATTATGGCCAATAACACTATCTATAGGTCAGTCAGTCAGTCAGCGTGTAAGCGTCCACTGCTGGACATACGCCTCTCCAATTTTCCTCCAGGCCGGGAGGCCTTCAGCGGTACGGAACCACTGCTTTCCGCCGACGTAATTGATGTCGTCGTCCCACCTGGCGGGTGGTCTTCCCACACTCCGTTTTCCTGTCCACGGCCGCCAGTGTAGGACACGGTTGCTCCTACCGGTTACTCCTACGGAAAACTACCTATCTATAGGTAGTTTTCCCTAAATAACCCAGGAGACAATAATTTGTTTTTTACTATGTTTCAAATATATAATATTCCTTCTCAACGCTACCTATCTATAGGTAGTTTTCCCTAAATAACCCAGGAGACAATAATTTGTTTTTTACTATGTTTCAAATATATAATATTCCTTCTCAACGCTATAAAATTCTACCATTATATACTATATTATTATGTCAACGGCTGTAATGTTATTTATATTATAAGATAAAAAGTCATTTATATTAGCAAATAATATTCTACTTGCAAACTTACTAAATTCTTTCGACCAAACATTGTCCCAATAAGGTTTACATTTTTGAGTGCAGGTAAGCTCTTACTTCAAAGGGAAGTAGATACAAAATTGAATTTGTATTCGAATTTGCTAAAACGGCAACGCTGGCGCAAGCTGAGACCACGGCTGTTGCCGGGCCATGCCATGCCGTGCCGCGGGCGTGGTCGCGACGTTGTCGTCGAGAGCAAGCGCCCAATATACCGTATGTTATCATTTTTATTGCAATTTTAATCGGCGGCGGGGCGCCGCCGTCTGGCACGTGTGGACGTATGAATGAGTATTGTCTCAGTTTATCTATAAGAGAAGCCCTATCGACGAGGACGGCGCGGCGGCGGAGGCGGGGCCGTGCGTCGGTCGGAGCGCGAACGCAGCCTCTTGAGGAAGTGGGCTTGTCCGGCGCCGCGCCGCCGCTACTGCCGCCGCCGCAGCCGACTGGCGCGCCGCACGCGATCGATACTAGTGTCGCCGCCGCTGCCGCCGCCGCGCCTCGCGGGTACACTGCCCCAATATCTCTACTGAGAGATCTGGAGCATTTACTTGAGCCTCCGTACTCATTGATTTATTTCGTGATTCTAGGGCGAGGCGTGTCGCTCAGGCGATTTATGGCCCCTATGTAGGAGAATGTCCCAGTTGTTTTTATATAATTATGTAGTATAGCTGTGCCCGCGGCTCTGCTCGCAGTAACGTCGGATCGGTTTAATAGCAAATCGGATTTAAACGCAACGCCGCGCCGCCGCCGCCGCCGGTAGAAAACTGTAGGTCCCTTCCCTTACCACAGAATAGAAAAGAGTACTCCGTACAGAAGCTGCTCTGTACAAACACTCACAAAGAAATAGCTACTCTGCGACGACGCGATAAAGTACAAATTGACTCGCACAGAGCTGCATGCCTAAACACGATAACTGCCTACATTTCGCTTCTCTTTCTGTCGTGTAACTCTATCTCGAAAGCGCGTCGTTCAGCGCGTCTAAGGGCTGTGTCTTTGTGCTGTCTTATTGTGAGGAATAAAATGAAGATGATACCTACCAACTTTTATCGTTCTAGCTACCAACGATACGATATTTAGGTACGGCAAATTCATGCGAACAAATTCATGCATGCGTTAGCGTCACAATTAGTTTCTCACATCGAAGCGTGCATTGCGTGCAACCTTCCAGTGATAGTTTTGTTTGATCAATAAATTTAATGATCAATGATCATCTACAATGTACCTATTATCCTTATACAAATTAGGCCATACATACCACGCTGTTCGGCGTCATCTAACTAATGTTATTGGCAATATGATATTATTTTTAAATCTATGACCTCCTACTAATATGAATAAATAAATTACTAGAAATAAATCAAAATGCTACTAAACAAAACACTTACCTTTCTTCGTCTCTCGGCAATGAAAAAAAAGACAAGTTTTCATTTGTCTTTTGACTTTTGCACCCGTCCACTGCACAATAATTACGTGATTTCGACATTTTCTAAATTCGAAAGCGCCACGCGCCCGGTCTGGCTGGATAGCAGCAGCCCACTGTTAATTGTAGATTAGTCGGTACGCCAAGCGGTAGGCATTTAACTCGCGACCTTGAGCGAGTGACGAAGGCCTGCCCTTACCCCTTACTAGGTGGTAGGCTCAAATTGTAGCCGACTGGGTTGGTGCCACCGTGCTGGATGTAAGATGGCCGCATAGCAGCCTCGGTTGTGTTCTCCTCTAATCCAGTATAGCCAGCAATCCAGCGAAGTCTCCGGTATGGCACTTACCTTCTCAGAGGTGATATTGGCTAGTCGAAGCATGTGCTTTGGCCCCTCTGACACAGCCACTCATACCGGATTACATAAAAAAAAAATAAAAAAATATATATCTAATAAACGGTCGCATCTGTTAGCTTTTACCCGCTGTCGCCTTTAGTTTCCGAGGCCGAAGGCCGAACTGCGTTCAGTTAAACGATAATCCTTCTCAAATAAAGTAAGTTATGGCGCTGCCGAACGATGATCTGCGTTCGCGTAAACTATATTATATCTAAGATACGAGTAGCAAGTTATTAAGGTTAGGCCCGAGGGCGGGAGAAGTTTTATCGTTTACCTGAACGCAGCTCGGCCTTCGGACTCGCTCTTATTTACTTACTTTCATCGATAAGAATATCGTTAACTTGAACGAAGCTCGGCTTTTGGCCTCGCCCTTAGTTACTTACTTTCTTCGAGAAGGTTTATTGTTTACATGAACGTAGCTCGGCCTTCGGCCTCACCCTTAGGTACTTACTTTCGTCGAGAAGAATATCGTTAACTTGAACGAAGCTCGGCCTTCGGCCTCGCCCTTAGTTCCTTACTTAAAATCACATATTAGTTGCTTACTTTCATCGAGACAGAATGGCGTTTACCTGAACGGAGCTCGGCCTTCGGCCTCGCCATTCTTATAATCAACTCTATTGAGTACCTACCCATGTAAAATACTGCTCTACACAATGCAAAATGTATGTAGTACGAGTATAATGCTTTAGTATCATACATAGAGTCTGGGAACTCAGTATCTCATAAAACAAAGTAACCTACTCCATCACCATCCCTTACAGATTTATTTATTAGTATTGATATAGATGACATGATGATATATATCCTATGATCTGGTGAGATATGTTGCATGATTGGAACAAGCGTTACTTGAGTTATAAGTGAACACGCATTCATGCACATATGCATACGGGATAGGTGATGCTTTGTGGTCATATAGGTATTTATTTAAGTTTTTACAGGTTATCAATAATGTTTGAGTCATTTACTACGTGGCTGGTGAATGCAATTAAAATATGCATAGTAATATTAGAATATTGGTTGCAGCCACCGAGCTGGACCTGCTGGGTGCGCTGTCGCTGCGGAACACGTCGCGCGCCGGCGTGAGCGTGGCGGCCGGCGCGCAGCCGGAGCGGCCCGCCTACACCCTGCAAGGTTACTCCTCTTACTCTCTCTCCTAGTCAACCAACTCACCTCAATCAATATCTCACTACATTATTTTGTGTTGAAACAAACCAAATGAACATGTGTACGAACGAACGTTACTTTTCTTCTTACATCTCCATGTATAAATGTATATCGATCATGCGGCGCGTAAGCCACCAACGAGGGGTTTATTGCAGGTACTAACCTCTTTTTATTTGCGACCGTAAATATATATGTGGCTATAAGCCGGCCCCGGATCGCCTCCGCAACGATGATGGATCGACGGCGACTGTTTAGTTACGAGGTCTTTCAGAACTTAGTAAGTAAGCAGACGCTCTTCGTTTATCGACGCCAATCCATTTAGTGTACGCTGCCACGCCACACCGGCTCCGCGCCGCGCCTCGCAGCGCACGCCGCCTCCGCCGCCGCCCAACACTACTTCATGAAAATTAACACATAATAATAGATCTGATAACCTCAGAACCTCACTCGATACAACATCAATTATTGCCGAAGAATTTGTTAGTGCTAGTGACGGATATCGCAATGAACTGACGTTTACAAACATGAATAATATATTGGCTTTACTAATGAAATAAGGTTGTTCGTAAGTTTGCCTCCATTGCACTACACCACGTACAACCTGCACACTTCCATATCACATTTAAGTACCTACATGCAGTGCAGCACTTTTATAGATACATATCCATTACATGTTGCGTTTCCGGTAAACACGGCCAAACTATTCAAGTAAAATTTATTTCCCAAAATCCATCACCCCAAAACCCAAAATTTTCATGCCGATTCAAATTCGCGTTAACTATTTCTACTCCCCTAACGTGATCGTCAGACAGACGGCGGTTGTATTGCTATTCGTATTTCCTTGACATTTTACTACTTTGAAAAAGAAAAAAGGAAGGGCTGTTGGATAGGGGAGCGGTGTGGCGCCATAGCATCGTCGGGGAACATTGAAGCACGCGGAATAAGTTTCGTGTGCTAGGCATATCCTTATACATATTAGGTGATATTTAACGTACAGCGAGGTTCATTATGTTTGTTTGAAAATAAATGTCGCAAAGCGTACTATAATGCTTTATTTTTGGTAATAAATACGCTATGTTATATACATCACACCAAGAATGTGATGTGGGTAATCCAGTGTGCTTTTCGTCTGAGATAATGGGGCTTAACTGACCGTAATTCAACGTAAATTTTGAAAACTATCAAAGTGTAAAAAATTAAGCGTTTTGAGTTAATATTTTATCAGATTTGAATGACGCTTTCACCTCACCCTCACTCAATCTCAGTTGCCGGCGAGATAATGTCACCCCGCGTCGCTCGCCGCGGGACCCAGCGTGACACGAGCTCGGTGAAGCCGCGCTGAGCGCGTCAGATGCCATACCCTCCCCACTCTTGTCATAAACGCCTCTCACCGCGTGCGGCGGGATCCCGCTGTCTCGCCGGCATAATATAATCTGAGAAAATAAAATACACACGCCACTAAAGTATATTCAAATTAATGTCAGCGCTGCCACGATAAACACTTCTGACACTTTCTGTACAAATGCAGGGAGTTATTATTTTTATTTCAATAAATATAATTTAATCTGTTGATTGAAGATCACATTGTGACCGAGTCCTGCGAACGGATCATTGGAGGTCATCTTTATTATTTATTAAGGTACGATGTACACGATAAAATAATTAAGCAACACTTTCATAGATTTCTAAGTCGAAGATTTGACGAGCTCTATTAACTCTATATTAGGTTGATATCAATCCTGCAATGAGATAAAGTATAAAAGAGAAAATGGCAACGCGCCGTGGACTTTTGCGTGAAAACATTTTTGCCAAACGATGAAAAGATGCGATTAGTTTGAAATTTATGAAAAGCTATGTACAATAATTCGCCACCCTTCATTTTACACCTAACTTCACGCTTCGCTTCGGTTCATTTTGCTTTACTTCACTTCAAATTTGAGTTGTTATTTCATCCCCTTTCCTCAGGAGCCACCCTTACTTTCCCGACTCGCTGAAATAAATTTTTCATCTGTGGTGTTTCCATATATTCGATTAGCATGTCGACGTCTGTTATATTTTTCAAAACATACTGTTTTAAATTACTAACATGCAATCAGATTCCAAACGGTCGCCATACATTACGAGTTATAACTGTTATGTATAAGACATATTCATGCAAAAAAAAGCAACGAGTTTTACAGTAGTCGCCATCGCCAATGATGTGTAACATTTTTATTTCACACTGTTTTAGCACGGTTGACAGCTGTCAAAAATCATAATATACTTCACTCACAAAATTACGTAACTTCCTTAACTCATTTCCGCTTCATTCACAAAATTACTGCCTATACGTAAATAACATAAAAAATTGTGCGACACAACATGAATGAACTCGTATACCAAGTCGGAAATATGTTAACTATGTGGCAGAAACACTTTGTTTCATTCAATAACATGTTGCAGCTACGATGTAAAACGTTGAGCGGAAACACCATTGCGAGTGTGAGTGCCCATTTTGGAAGATGAAAATGAACTATATCAATTTAAGACACTTTGCGAATGCATAATAACGTAGAATCTCACAAAGTTATCAACATGGCAACCTATGAAAAGAAGTAATCCCATCTCAAGAATAGAGATAGTCCAGAGATAGTGGACAGATCGAGAGATAGTCGAGAAATATTAGTGCGATTTTTTTTTTATGTAATCCGTTATGGGTGGCTGAGTCGGAGGGGTGAAAGCGCATGCTCCGACCAGCCAATATCACATCCGAGAAGGTAGGTGCCATACCAGAGACCTCCCTAGATTGCTGGCTATACTGGACTAGAGGAGAACACAACCGAGGCGGCTATGCGGTCATCTTACATCTTGTACGGTGCTACCAACCCTGTCGGCTACGATTTGAGCCTACCACCTAGAAAGGGGCAAGGGAAGGGACCTACAGTTTTACACCGATTCGAGCTTCCCACGTGACAATTGGCAACTGACGAATTGGAATTAATTAATTCCGTCACCCGTCACCGCGCATCCCCTCAGTGCGGCGGTGCGGCGCACTGAGGGGATGCACTAACCCACTCGCCGGATTCAATTGACTTAGAGCGTAACGAGCCAACTTGTCATAGGGCGAGAGCCCGTGTTGATGGGGCTAAGGCTTAAAGATGACTGCGCCGTATTGTCTTGTCGTCGCCTTGTCGGGGCGGTGTGGGTGGTGGTGGACTTATTATCGTCTGTGGTGATGGCGCAATGCACACGTCATGGGCAGCTTCCCACGCAGGCGCTGTCGCTGTCACAATAGTGCCCGGGGGGCGCGCGCCTCCGCCGCTCGCTCCTGCCGCCGCACCGCCTCTCCTCGCGTTGGGCAGTAACGAACACATTTGGTGGTGACATGAAATGCGACAAGTGGCTAGCCTGTACGTGAAATAGAAGAACTTTTGTTCTACGACTTTTTAATTTAAAGAAAAAAATTTTTTTTTCTTCATACATTTTTGTATGAAGAATTATGTATGAACGTACATACATAATTTGTATGGAAACAAATGTTTTTTTTGTTTCAAAAATTTTTTTTTCGCCACACAAGTTGTTTACTTTCACATATAGAATAACCCCCTTATGCCAGTTAAAAATATTACGGGGGCAACTGCAACACCGAGTAGGTATAAAAAAAATCCACTAGTAGGTATTCTGTTGTTACATTTATACGATAACTTCACATTTTGACTATCGAAGCTTTGGAAAAAATTGCTTTTTGTGGCGCCGAGCCACCCACAAGGTGTCTAACGAGACGGTCATGGACATTCGGTCGCACGCGGGGGTTGCGAATGACATGTCGGCCTGACAGGTGCTTATTCACGCGTCTCTTGAAGGACCTGAGACTGTACTTGGGGGGAAATATGTGGACAAGGAGAGCGTTCCAGAGTTTACCAGTTCTGCTTAATGCGTTCACATTATTGTCGGTAAAATGTCTTAGCAATGCAACCTATATAATATTCTAATGACTTACTAACTTTCGCTTTCGACTATAGGGAACTTAAGAAAATACACAGAAACACATTTTTTAATGTTTATGTAATCACGAATCTACCGTCAACTCATTGCGCGCAGCCACGTAGTACCTACTACACATCGCGATACATTTCTCATGGTGTTCCGGTTCGCCAGATTCATCTCATAAATATGAAATAATTGAAATCCAACAGCATTCCGCATTCCCTTGGCGGGTGTAATCTTAGCGCCCCTCCGCCGCCGGGGCTCGCTCCCCCCGGGTAGGACGCGAGGAGGGAGGACCCTAGGGATGAAGTAAACTGCATAAACATTGATATTAAAATGGCTTTCACTCCCTGCCGGAGCTGCATAATTGATATTAAACAATAATTTAAGCTCAGCCAGGGGGATCACGGCAAATTAAGAAATAAACTGACGGGGAAGGTTCTCGATACGCACCCTCTAGTACCCAAAATAACAATAAACACAGCTCGTGCCACAATTCTCCTGTGTTTGCGCAAACACCATATGAACAGCACCAATGCCTTGCCAAATCCTAAGTATTGTATTGTAAATCATTACTAAAAATAAACGTTAGAACATAGTTACCTACTTTGGTCTATGCTATCAACATCCGAGCGCGCACTTCAACTTTTAGTAAAGCTTGTCGTATTTCTAATAGTAAAACATTCTCTTGGGAATCCACTGAATTTCTTTCGCTAATATTGACTTTCCCAGTTCTGCTGTGGCCTGTATGTATTGCTATACATACTTTCTCCGCGCTCGTATACCTAAGGGTCGTGGTCGGTGTGACCGCCCACGGGTGCGACAGAGAGAGAGCAGAGCCGCAGGCTCTATATATAGGTTACTTAGTGGGAAAGTTCGTTCACCCACCTCAGACAAACAAGATAGGACACAGCGTGAGCGGTATCTCGTGTTTTCTTGGAAAAAATTTGTCGCTACGCCGCCGCCGCGCTGCCGCTACCGGCGCCGTTATGAAAACGTTATAGATGCACAAATACGAAATGCATCGAACGGACGCCATAGAGAGAGAGACTTAATGTTTCCAATGTAGAGGAAGGTGCACCACCGATTAAACCGAGCATTTAACCTACCTGCATAAATATAGGTGCATAACGTACGCTACCGATAACTTGCTTTCAAGTCAAGCATACGAAGAGACAACAGGAAACCTTAAAGGTCTGACATAGACAAGGGCACATCATATTATCATTTTGTAAATCATTTTGTAAGAAATTCGTCTGGAAGTTTCGATTGGAAATCGCATATGAAGTCACTGTCATGTCATGATACTCGGTATAATACTGACAGAGGGTGCAGTTCCGGCGACGGGAACCTCTTTATTGAGTCTCCGTTCACCGGTCATCTATCACTTTCCCTAGCGGGGGTCTTCGCCCCCGAGGAAGGCGTTCCGGGTTGGGGATGACGGGGGCGGCGGCGCGGCGCCGGCGGCGGAGGAGAGAGGGGTGGGTGGATAGCGGAGCACACACGCTCTGGCGGCGGCGGCGACGGCGACCCCCACAGAGAAAGGAACCGCTCGCGGTCCTGAGGGACCCCTCCAAGGCAAGGACACGCGGCGGGTATTGTGCGAGCGCCTTTCCGAGCAATTTGCCGCGACCGCCGCCGCCGCCGCACCGCCCGCGCCCGCGCCTCGACTATTTCACTCTCCGCAATATTATTTCGTCATGGGACCGAGTGTGGACGGAGGGGCTCTAATTTATTTATATCCGAATGTTATTGCTATTTCGATTTGCAATTACTTTTATGGACTGGTGCATGTAAAGAGCGAATTAGCTTTTATGGAGCGTTGCGTAAATGTATTGTAGTCCAGAGTCGGTCACACCGGCACACACATGTGATATATAGCAGCCGGCAACTAGCAATAGGTTTGAATGGACCGTTTCGAAATATGTAATAAAATAATGTATTTATTTTCTTAAATAGGTCACTGCAAGTTTAGAAAAGTATCTGCTAGACGATAGGACAAGAAAAAGGGGAAAAAGTCATCTAATTTGTAAATTCAACAAAGCATTGAAATTCCACAATTCCATTCAAGTTTGCAATTGGCATTAATAACAACTCTTTCTCTAAAGACGAAATAATAAAAATATATGAGAATCGTTCGTCTTTTTTTATTAATTTTTTTTTATTTAAATTCGTCCACATGGACTAATAAGTAGGCTAACTAAAAGTTAACAAAAAAGTATGAAAGAAAAAATAAATAGATAAATTAAATAACTTTAAAAGTAATTACAATGTACAAAATGCACCTAAATACAATCGCACAAATTATTATTATTAAAACAAAAAATAATAAAAACCGATCAATTACGTGGCGGTAACCAACGAGCGCGATTATCTGCAAAGGACAGGAGTACATGTAACGTTTTGGAACGCGCTCGCTGCGTTGGACATGCACTTTATCTTTATTATCTGGGAGCAGAGTAGTGCAAAGTTATTGGCGGGGCCAATAACTTTGTCTTGACGACGGATGCACAGAAGCGGTATCATTAGTCATGTGATCTGTGAGCGGGACTAAGCTCTTCACTCGGAAACGGAAAAGTTTTTGTCGTGCGGAAAACATTATGCTTTCGAATGCAATGATAAATAAAATTTTCTCGGCGTCCAATGGTTTGTGAACGCTCTGCGTCATCAATCAAATAAAATATTTACGTAGTGCTGTACCTATTTGTGTAAGCCGCTGCCTGAACGATTTTGGTTGACCAATCAATATGGCTACATAATACATACATAATATACTTACTTGTGTACATTATTATGCCACAATTTACATCTGTCTCTGTCTCCATAAAAAGAAAAATCCAGCAATGCCAAAGTTAAGTAGATAGGTAGGTATGTGATTTGAGTAAGTCGCCACTCTACAAGTATCATTAAATTATATTTTTATTACCAATTTTTTGGCTTTTTATTTAAATATACAAAAACACAAAATATTTGGGCCCTTTATGGGCCGTCGTCAGTTGATTAATTATAAATATGATCATAGAATATACATTTTTATTTTTTATTATTTACTCTACAAGTACAAATACGTACCAAGGCGTACAATGAACAATTTAAAAAAAAAAAAATAAAGAGTATGGATAATTTGTTGAAAATCAGAACAAATTATAGCCGCTTAAAACTTCCGCAAAATATAAAATTATATAAAAGCTTTATTCAGCGCGCCGTCGCAATGATTCTGCATAGGAACATAGAGTACCACACTACAGAATGCCGCACGCGGGGGAATTATTTCTCCGTGACAGACCTTTGATGCGTGTCAAACTCGCACTTAGCTGTTTTTATTTATTATTTACTATCGCTTAGACTTGTCCTTACCTGCCAGCCAGCAACGACCTGAAATGTGCCCTAGTGTTCGTCCTCGCAGCCCCCCCCCGCGCTGCCCCGCACCACTTGCTCAGCTGCTTCGATCACGAAGCTATATGCCGACGTTCCAGCCAGGGTCGTCTTAGGTCATGCAGGGGCCCTTGGGCACATTTGGGCCATTTTAGTAAGTAAAAAAAGGGTGAATGAAAACATCAGTATTTACTTTTTTTTAGTTACTTGAATATTTTAAGGTTATTTAAATTACAAGTATACATCTTATAGACCTCGATCATATAGAATTCATGAAAAATTTGTACTCTGTGATTATAGATTTTTTCGATTTAGTAAAATTGTGTTCATTGTTTAAAAAATATTTAGAAATCACATCGGGTTTCCGATTTACATTCAAATCTAGAAATTATAACGGAAATTCTTAGAAAAATACACTAAAGATTATGCTCGTCTTTTTCGGTGTAAACGACGATGTCGGCACTGGGCCCTGGGCTCGTGCCCCATGCTCCAGCGTTCCCACATTCCAGCACATAAATTCAGAAGCACGGACAAAATTCTGTTCTCGTATAATTGAGTGTCGCATTGGCGTGACGGGTGTTTTCCCTCTCCTCTTCTGAATTATTGTTCTTCGGTTAGCTAGCGATTCCGCGGGGCTGATATTCTAGCTTGTGGTCTGGCTACCCGGTTTATACTAATGTACTTGTTTCAGCTGTATTATTGATCTTCATGATATGATTTTGTCCATGGATAGAAACCGGTTGGATTTGAGGTGGGCGGTGGTGGCTGGTTGTTGGTT
This sequence comes from Nematopogon swammerdamellus, assembly GCA_946902875.1. Classification (NCBI taxonomy): domain Eukaryota; kingdom Metazoa; phylum Arthropoda; class Insecta; order Lepidoptera; family Adelidae; genus Nematopogon; species Nematopogon swammerdamellus. The sequence goes on from OX336337.1 coordinate 10,705,544, forward strand.
GAGTGGTGCTCGGTGGCTCAGTGTGCGGTCGGTGTTGCAGGAGAGCTCCGCTCGCTGCAGGTGGAGGGCGCGACGTTTGAGCGCGCCGCCGAGCTGATGCGTCGCTCGCCAGAGTTCACGCTGCTCGCCTCGCTGCGTCAGGAGCGCGCTAACTCCGGCACTATCATTTCATTCTCACACGGATATAACAGGTATTATTTCTACTAATTCTCTTACTGTTGATTGGCCTGATCTTTAGGTTCTCTGTTGACAAATATTCACATTATGGGTAGATTCCATTAAGAATTCACGAAATTAATCAAATATAGTAGCTCGTATGTTTTTTTTTGTTTTCGTAGGTACTTCAAATATGTGAATATGGCCCCTACATAAGTAATGGTGTGTTTCGCACGTCTGTCCGTCCATCTGTCACAGGAAAAAACTTAATAGTATCAAGACGAAGACTTAAACGTTTGATAGTATCAAGTTAAAATTTTGCAAGAAATTACAGAATATAATTTTGCGTAAAGTACAGAAGACCATATCAAAATGTATTAAAAATTGCAATCACATGTGTAAAGTATTTGTAATTAAAAAATTACATCATTTGAAGGTCAGTAACTTTCATCAAAACGTGTCCATACTAATCGTGAGTACCTAACTTTGGCTGGGGTTTACAAGGTTGTGGCACATTTAGCAAAAGTATAGGTAATATTTTGGCTCTGTAGCAATATGTGGATGAAATATTTATTTGCGGAAATAATTCTATCATACGAAAAAAAAAAAACTAAATAACCCTCCTTTTTGCTTCGCGCAGTCGGGTAAATAGCGACGTCTTGAACTTTCCACCGAAATTGTATGTTACCGATCTTACTTACGGCTCAAAAGAAGTAAAGTTAATTTTTTTATTACCATTAGGTACCAAAATAGGTTATGGTTATTTTTAATGACCATTAAAAATACTCATGTGCCGCCGTAAATGATGGTGAATAATGGCGTGATGCTGTATTACAGTATCTGTATAATTGTTATTGTTTTGTGTTCTTTATGACGAAATAAATATCAGAATGTGAATCTAATAACCGCCGATGAAGAACAAAAGCAATTTCTACGTTGTGTGCAGGAACATCGCACAATTTATCTTGACTGCAAAAAAGAAACTCTGAAAAGAGAATAACTACACTTGTTTTTTTCCCCCTTTTATTGAATTATTCCAAGACAATTTATTAATATCATATTCAAGACAAGATTTAAAAAATGCTCCATACATATTTTCAATTTTACTTCACGGTCTAGCCGGCGCAGGTTAAATCATCTTAGTAGAATAATGCTGAACAAGGGAGTAAGTGTTGGCTACTAGTCTCAGAGACTGAAACTCTTACAGGGCAGGGAGAACGCCGCCGTGCCGCGGGAAAGTAATTTCTCCATGGTCATCATTTCGCTTGTTGCATGCGCTTAATTTATATATATATGTTTTTTTTTATGGAAACTGACACGGTTGTCTACATCACCTACAACATCCGTGATGCCAGCCCATAACACCGGATGAACTTGGTGTCACGTCAGGGCTTCCCTTCGGTCGTGCCGGCTACACTTAACTGGACGGAAAACACAAACTATTTACATAGCCGTTTCGACCGACCTTTCACTCAGTGCGGTGGTACCAACCCGGACGGATTAAACCCTACCACCTAGTAATATAACAAGGGAGTCAAATCCATTAGTCGCCTTTTACAACATACACGGGGAGAGATGCAGTGGGGCTATTCTTTTAAAGTACCGACCCCACACGGTACACATACACGGGGAGAGATGCAGTGGGGCTGATATATTCAGAAATGTTGCTGCGATTATTTTCCAACTTCTGGTATAAATATCTCCACAATTCTAAATGCTGCCAAGGTGGCCGCAACGTGTGCACGCATCTCCCTACCACCGATCTAACCCAGTATTGACTATTGCGACACACTTGCGCCAGAGCTTTGGACGGAAATCTTTGGCGGTAGGAATATCGCCTAGTATTGACAATAATGTTTTTTTAATATTACGTTTTATATTTTAAAATTATTTAATGAAGTAGTAGCAAGGTCTATAATTATAATAATTGTGCTGTGTATTTGGGACCCGTGCCTGGCCAATAAAACATAAAAAAAAATTATTGGTATTATTGAAAAAGCTTCCTAGTCGAAAGCGTTGATATCTTTTGCACAATTCGTAGCGCGCCGGACGCGTAGCACACGCGTAGCGCGCGCGTAGCGGTCGCGCGTAGCTACGAGCTCGCACGTAAGTACGTCTACGAGATGAAAGCGTAGCGAGGCTGTGGCGGAACTGGACGTATTAATCTATATTGGATTATTGGGGAGAGGGAGGGGGAGGGGCGGGGGGTTTCGCATACCATGGCGGGCATTCTTTTTTAAATAATTTACTTCAAAATTGGGTAAGTTTTTCGACAATTTAATTTTAATTTAAATAACATGTTTAATTGAAATTAAACTATATACTACCCTACCAAAACTTTTAGACCAATGGCATTAGTGTTAGTTAGTGAGTTAGTGTGCGTGAACGTCACTGCGGTGCTCGGCACACTAATAGATGCACTCAGCGCGTACACTTGTACATATTATCACTAACACTAATGTCATTGGTCTACAAGTTTTGGTAGCGTTATATGTTGCGCCTCTTCTTGGCAATGTTTTAAAGGCTAAGTATAGACTCCCGCTCTATTTACTTTTATTTTATACTCGTATGTAAGTACAACGCAGCAGATATTTTATTTTGTTCACATAATGTACTTACATAGGTATGTATAAGACATTAAGTCAGTTTAATTTTTTAATATTTAAAGGGTGCTCGTACGTAAAAAAACGAGGAGACAAGTTCGTCCGTATCGCAGTAAATGAATTAGGTTAATGCAAATGGATTTAGTTATTTTAATATTTAATATTTGTCAGCCTCGGTAGCTTAGTAGTGCGGTCGGTCGACTGTTGTTAAGCAACCCTGAGCGCGGTCAGTACTTGGATGGGTGACCGCTCGACATTTGGAGGTTGATCGTGGTTCGGATTCCACGTAAAACGCTGTAGGTGATGTAGCTAACCGTGTCCATAAAAAAACTAATTTTTCCCCGACTACTGCAAATTCAAAAGGAGGTATATATGTTCAACTGTTCCCTCACAAAGCCTAAACTACTCTACTTAAACTTACTTAACTAATTTCGATATAATAACATGAGGCATTATTGAATTGGTCTCGACAGTCCGCCCGTCATGTGCAAGATTTGTTTAAAGAATTTACTTAGTAATTTTTTGCGTGATCTTTGTGAATCTTTTCATGTATCTAATGAAGAAATATAAAACAAGTACATTCTTGGTACTAACATACAAAAATAAACATATTTGTCAAAAACATAGTTTTATACGTACCTACGTACCGTGGTTTTTATTTAATTAAATAGTTACATTTTATATAACTAATACAATTTAGGAGACACCGGACACGTCCTTCGCGAGATCGCAAGTGCGCACAGCTGGTGCCGGTGTAGCCACCGCAATGTCACGCTAAGTCACGGCCGACTCCCTCCGCGTGCGTACACCCCCGGGCCGACTCTATCTACGTCGAGCGAGCCCCACCGCACCTCGCCACTGAAACTAGGCCATCGCACAAGCAGTTACAGTCACCTAAATAGAAATAAAAGCGCAATATGAGCAACAAAAGTAAAGCGAGGATACTACAATGCGACTTGTAACCTATACCTTGTGCTCCCTTCATGACACTAATGAATGCAGCGAATGTTTTACTCTGGTAATGTTGGCAAGCTTTCTCCCAGGTCCCGAATAGAATAGAATAGAACAGAAATGTGGTATTATTGTATATTGTTTATTGTTTATTTAGCATCTATTGGGAGTGCACTGCGCTCAGATTTGTCATATTTATTAGTCGTCTGTTTCCAGAATGCAACCGATGACGGTTATGACGTAACAGCTAGCGGTACCGTAGACAAAAAAGTCGGATAGACGAAGGCTCCCGCCACTAGGTGTTAACTGAACTGTCGTTACTTCGTATTTCAGGCATAGAAGTAATATGTACTACCATGTAATAATAATTCTACGTAATTAAGTGACATGACTAGTGAGGCTAGCGCACACGTAATAATCATATTACTTGTCCTTTTTTTAATCATATTGGCATTTAAACACAACAAAATATTAGTAATTAAAACAAATAACACAAAAAAAACAAAATTCGTACACGCGCGAGGGGTAGGTAGCTCATACACATACAATACGAACGTGGCTACGCGGTATTATATTCTTTGGCTACGCGACAGCGATACTAACGCTACTGAGCTGGGCGTCAGCGGGTGTAGGAAATATGCGGAAGCGCGGGCCGAGGTAGCGGCAAACCAGAAGAAGACAAGTAATACATTGTAACATTCCGCCAGTTCGATTATCACAGCGAAGAAGAACTGACAAGAAACTTCACTGGAATTTTTTTCAATGTACACTTAGTCTACTTTACAAAAATGTTTGCCACTGCTGAGACACGCATTTGCTGATTTATAAGTTATAACAGATGCAGCAATTCATGACAAAGTGAAAACATTTTTAATATGAAATTGTATGAAGTGATATAACCCACCACACTACCACATGAAGCAGTACAGTAGGTGTATAGGTGTAGTTATAGCTAGGCTGGATGGTTAGGAGGACGGACAGGGTGACCGAGCGGAGTGTAGCAGCGAGCGCCTTGTGTGTTGCAGGAGTGAGGCGCGGGTCGCGGCGGCGCGGCACTGTTGTGGTGAGTTCTATATCTCAACATCGCTTTCTGGTGAGCTGTCCGTGTCAAGTGAGCATGCGCGATCCGCCCGCGCGCCGCCCGGTGTATCCCGCATGCCATCTCCATTCTTTATAACGATGACTGCACGCGCATGTCGCAGCGCAAGCGCGCCGACGATGACTGCACGCTCACGTCGCGGCGTAAGCGCGCCGACCTGCGCCTGTAGGCACCCTCGTATGTGTATAGGGGAGAATCATGTATCTTGGAATGCCCTGTGCCTCGGAATGTCCTCCTCGATCCATTTTATTAAAATATTTTGGCGTTTATTTTGGAACTCCCTGCATGGCCTTAACTAATACTTATTATTTGGTATGAACATAAAAGTCGCTAGCGCTCGATGCATTATTGTTTGTTGTTTCGGAGGCGGACGAGCGACGGTCGTCTCTGCCGCCGCGGCCGCGGCCGTCGCGACGTCCCGCGCCGACCGTCCGCGTCGCGTCGCGCCGCCGCGGCGCTTGCATGTCACCCCCGTGCCCCCGTCCCCAGTGGTTGTCCATTGTTCATATGCTCGTTCTGTGTCTTGAGTTGTGCTCTGCTGCCGCGCCTGTCCGTCTGCTCGCTCGCATTCCTCCGTCGCGCCGCCGCGCCGCGCAATCCTTGTTCGGTACCTCGCTCTCAATCTATCTCCGTCCGCAAGGAGTCCGTACGCGAGGAGACGCGAGGCGGTGCAGCGCGGCACAGTACAGGAGGACGCACGCAGTCTGTCTAGGTACATTTGCATTCCAAGCGACATGGGAACCCGACATTTGATCTAGTTGTGTATGTGACGATATCTACATACCTCACGTCGTACCGACATCGCCGCTGTGTTAACGAATCTGTTGCGTCGCATCTACCGCTTCGGCTTCGAGATCGCATACTCGATCGAGACTCCATAAACGCTTACCTTCACTTCGCGAGGAATCCGGCTTCTTGTAGTGATTTTATTTTGGGATGAAAAGTACAAGTAGCGATTTCGTTTTATTAATTTTTCGAATGCAAATTCGTTCCGAGGTACATGAGCGTCCCCTATGTATATGCCACCGAGCGATATTGAGATGTAGATAACGCCACGACCGCGCCGCGCCCGCGCCCGCGCCCGCCCCCGCCGGCGCCCCGCGGCCCGCACTCCCGCACCCCGCACACCCTACCCCGAACTCCTGCCCGCCCGAGTCCGCCCCATCCACTGATTGCTCGTCGACCGATATACGAGTATGTGCTGTTTGCTTTGTTTGTGTGTACCTCGGAACAGTTTGAGTTTGTGATCGGGATATGCGTGAGACGTGGAGTGTGGAGTGTGGGGGGTGGGGAGTGAGCAGTGAGGAGCGGCGCCGAGGCGAGGGAGGTGCAGTGTGGCCGGTGTGTCGGCAGGTACCTGGAGCTGCAGTCGAGCGGGCGGCGCGACGAGATCCGGCTGCACTACGTGGCGGCCGGCTCCGGCGGCGAGGCGCGCGTCGAGAGCTTCCCCTTCCGCCTGGCGGACGGCGAGTGGCACCGGCTCGCGCTGTCTGTGTCCGGTGCGCAGGCGCAGCTGCTGGTCGACTGCCACCCGCTCTACCGCCGCCTCATCCAGCCGCCAGACCGCAACTTCTCACAGCCTCTACTCGCGCTCTGGGTCGGCCAGAGAAACAACAAGCATTCTATGTTCAAGGTATGTAGGTCTCTTGATTCCTCCTCCCGCTGTCTATCAGACATTCTCACTACCACCAAGTCGCTCACTAATCTTCAACCATCCATCCTAGTCGAAAAATTCTAATAAAACCTTTGTTCAGCAACATACTCGTAACTTCAAGGGTATTTTTTAACTGGGTAACTGCAGCAACATGTTTTTAAATATTTCCTCAAATCGAAATAGAATTGAAACACAAACCTGGTACCCTACATTTACGTATCCACTGTGCAGGAGATGCTTGGCGACGGATGAAACGGCCGGGCATGTTTTGTTGGAGTGCAGTGTGCTTAACAACCAACGAAGGGACATACTCTGTTCTCGATCTATCGTTGCATAGGTCTGCAGATACCCCAGTCGACTTGTGGCTTTTATGTAAGACATAGGCTGACTGGGGTAGCTGGAGATCGCGGGGTTTTGCACGTAGGTGCAACCAAGCGGGACAAGTTTGCAGGCCCAGAGCCAACCCCAAACCATAGTAACAACAACAACAACAACCGGGCACATTTCACGATTCTAATAAAATGTGGGTACCCTCACAAGGAGAAGTGTCAGTGGGTTAGTGGAGTAAGCTGTGTGTGTACTGTACACACACAGCTTACTCCACTAACCCTCACAAGGAGAAGTGTCAGTGGGTTAGTGGAGTAAGCTGTGTGTGTACTGTACACACACAGCTTACTCCACTAACCCTCACAAGGAGAAGTGTCAGTGGGTTAGTGGAGTAAGCTGTGTGTGTACTGTACACACACAGCTTACTCCACTAACCCACTGACACTTCACGTTTTATCTCACGAGCGCGGGTTAGTCATACTTGTAGTTGTAATGCGTATAGACACGCGCTCCTGTGTGCGTAAGTACAGGTAGCGTTAGCAAACTCACACACACAGGAGCGCGTGGTCTATACGCATTACAACTACAAGTATGGCTCACCCGCGCTCGTGAGATAAAACATGTGTAACGTGTGTGTGCGCGCGGTGCAGGGAGCGCTACAGGACGTGCGGCTGGTTAGCGGGCCGCACGGCTACCTGGCGCAGTGTCCGGGCCTGGACTCGGAGTGTCCCACGTGCGGGCAGTTCGCGCTCCTGCAGGCCACCGTGCAGGAGCTCACCGCACACATACACGACCTCTCCGTCAAGGTAACTCCACCACCTCACGCTCAGCAGCTGAGTTACACTCATTTCTTCAACACAACAAAGGTGAACACAATGCAAAAGAGCATTGCAAAACTTACTCGGGGTCAGTCGGAGAGTGCACGCCCAGAAACCATAGTACATACATGTGAAGACATGGAACAAAATTGCGACTAATGTGGCCATAATATTTCAGTGTCAGTGTTGCCTATAGTGCCGGAAAAATGAGTAAAGGCCAGCTCAGGCTTTCCACTCCGAACAACTGAACTGACCAATTGAAACGGATCAACTATTTTTATTCTTTCTCAACGATACAACTTGTTGGTTGGTCCGATAGGAATATTTTATTATTTTAATTTGTTCCCATCTGACCAATTGAAACAGATCAACTATGGCGTCTGTTGGACTTTGGGTGTACCATGCTCGATTCTAACCGGCTGGGGGTTTAGTCCCGTTTAAGTTCCTCGCCCTTCGTGTTAGTGTGCATAGAAGATAAGAGCAACATGGGCAACCAGAGACCGAGGTTCAGGTGCCGAGGGCTCCGTTCTTATAATTGTTTTATACATTTCCACTATATCTTCGTATTAGGCCTCTCTGATTTAGTCACATACGGGATATAAAAACATATACGTATTTTTTATTTTCACTTTCTGGCTCCCCGTGACCAAATTATCGTTCAGAGCTCGATGTACGCTATTGTTGTAGGTACACTAACGTACTCGTCTATGACCAAAGTACTTGAATCTACCGCACTCGCACCGTATGTGTACCTATACATGTGTTACGGGTAGTTGTACAGAGAGACGGTCGTGTTGTGTTGCAGCTGCTGGGCACGGAGCAGCGGCTGGCGCGGATAGAGGAGTGCGACTGCCAGAAGTCTTGCGCCGCCAACGGCTCCGTGCACGCGGACGGCGCCACGTGGCAGAGTGATTGCAATCGCTGCGCTTGCGTAGTAAGTAAAGACCTACTCTTTCTTCGCTCTTTACGGCCTATTATATTACATATTTAAAAAGTGATGCTTTAGTTGGACATGGTGAATTTCTTTAAAATTTAAGTAGATACGACTACGTATCGCAGTTTTGACTTTATATTTTAACAATCATTCATCGTACCTATTTTATGTGAAAATATTTTTCCTCTTTAAATGTTTGCTATTGAGTCGAAACGAAGTACCTAACCAATAAAACTAGGTAGGCACATGCGAACTGCTATTAGATGTACTTAGTCATAAAATGTTTTGTGTGACGTTCCAGCATGGAGAAATCACCTGCAGACCGGTCGAGTGTGACCGAGCTGAATGCAAGAATCCTATACTGTACCCCGGAGAATGCTGTCCCACCTGCTTGAGTTAGTACACATTCATTAGTTCATATCTTCTAGCTCTAAGGTAGACTACGTGCGTAGTGTTCTTATTTCACCACTCTGTACAGATTGAGAAATAAGAATATGCGGAAACTTTTTTTGGTAAGTTATCCTTGTTAACCTGTCATGTGGTTTTTGTTGACGCTGGACTGAATGTTTTAGGATATTCTTGATCGTCAACGATCCATTCAGTTATGTCCAGACCTGAACTTATAAAAAAGGTTATGTAATTTATACAATTAGAAAAATGAGCGATGACGTCGGTGTACTTGCAGAGCAGTGTCTGCTGAAGGGGACACTGTACGAGCACGGGGACCGCTTCACGCCGAAGGAGTGTGCGGAGTGCGTGTGCCACGACGGCAACATGCAGTGCAAGCGCGTCGACCCCGACACCGCCTGCCAGCCGCTCCCCTGCGACCCCACCGAGCAGTTCTCCGTGCCCGGAGAGTGCTGCAAATTCTGCCCGGGTACCCTACCACAGTGTTCCACTCACTACTCATACCACTCTACCGAGTTCCACTCACTACTCATACTCCACCCACTACCATGTTCCACTCACTACTCATACTCCACTACCATACTCCACTCACTACTCATACTCCACTACCATGCTCCACTCACTACTCATACTTCACTACCATGCTTCACTCACTACTCATACTCCACTACCGTACTTGTGGGATCGATCAAATTTCTCTGTGCAAACGGACTTTCTATGAGATTAACCGATTCTCGAGTACTGGCCATCCTTCCAAACTCCTCCACTTCCTACTCTGACTCGTTTACCGTGAATGCAGCACGTATGTGGAACTCGCTACCCCTCGATAATCGTCTATCCTCGTCAGTATTTGTGTTTAAAAAGCGTGTTCTGTCTCACTTTTTGGAACTTCAGAATTATTAACTACTCTAGCTCTTACCCCTTGTATGTACATATGTTTACATATCATATATATTGTATATATATATATGTATATTTCTCTATTTATTTGCTTAAAAAAAACTCTATATCGAACAGTAAAACCACTCGACTGTGAGATGCCTAGACCCCTCTATATACGTATAGCTAGAGCATCTAGCCAGAGAAATTATTAAATGAAGGATTACTAAATTAGATACACAGTATGGCTTTATATGAGTACTAGCTTTTGCCCGCGGCTTCGCTCGCGTGAAATTCGTATTTAAAAAGAAGAAAGCATGTAAGCCCGCCCGCTACCGAACCTTTATTTCGGCGGGCGGAACAATTCTGTTTCGAGCCACATCTTAGCGTTGTTGTTGTTGTTGTTGTTGTTGATTTGGGGTTGGCTCTAGGCCTGCAAACTAATCCCGCTTGGTTGGGGACCTTCGTGCAAAACCCCCATCCCTTAGTCGACTTTTACGACATGCAACGGGGAGAGATCCAGTGGGGCTATTCTTTTTAAGTACCGACCCCACACGGTACCACCACATCTTAGCGTAACCGGAACTGAATTTTATTTACTTTATCCTGTATCACGTATAGTTAAATATGCGTGTACTAAGTTTGATCAAATTTTTATGATCGGTTTAAGAGTTATGGAGGAACATACAGAAAACATTTCTAAAAATCGTCAATTAAGTTTTAGTATCATACCTATAGTCTAAAAACGCAGTATCCCAATAAACAAAGTAACATACTCCATGACTATCCTTTACAGATTTATTATTACATTAGTATTGATTGATTGACGTAAGTTCGGCCCTATTGTGATATTTGAATGATGAAAATGTTTATAAATCAGGTAAAGTAAAGTGCACACTTTCAATTGCGACTGCAATGAAGACACTTTATTGAATGTTGGTGTTCAGGTGTGGACTACTGCAGCATGGGTCACTCGTGCGACGAGAACGCCACTTGCATGAACCTCAACACAAAGTACACGTGCAAGTGTAACCAAGGCTTCCAGGGCGACGGCATCACCTGCGAAGGTATGAGCACTTCACACACATAACACACTTTTACACAAGATCGCAGAACGCTTTATTCGACCGTGCCTTTTTTTTATGGAAACTGACACGGTTGGCTACATCACCTACCTACAACATCCGTGATGTCAGCCCATAACACCGGATAAACTTGGTGCCACGTCAGCCTTCTCTTCGGTCGTGCCAGCTACACTGAACTGGACGGAAAACACAAACTATTTACATAGCCGTTTCGACCGACCTTTCATTCAGTGCGGTGTAATATAAGAAGGGAGTCATATCGCTTAGTCGCCTTTTACGACATACACGGGGAGAGATGCAGTGGGGCTATTATTTTAAAGTACCGGCCCCACACGGTACAAAATCCTAAATCAATTAATTATAATATGATGGTGTGTGTTGCAGATGTGGATGAATGTCTGTCGGCGGGCGGGCTGTACGGGCATCACTGCCACAGCAACACGCGCTGCGTGAACGTGCTCGGCGGCTACGTGTGCCAGTGCCTAGCTGGCTACTCGCGAACTGACAAGTTCAACTGCGCCGAGGTCCCTATTGCGTTATCTATCACTGCTTTACGAACACTGCCGAGTCAAAGTTATACACCCCGTACCTTATGTACATCGCACCACCGTAGAGAAAATAATTCAAATCTGTCAAAACGATGGCGGCGCGGCGCGGAGGCTGCCGGTTCATAGTCCATACACATACAACAAGTTAGAGTCCCAGTCTTCGCAATGTAGGATGCTTGAAAAACGTTTTGATTTTTTATGAAAATTCCTTATTGATTTCTCCTTACTTTTGCTGTGCTACCTAGATCTGCCAATGGCACCTCACCTCAGCATGTACTCTTTTTTTTTTTTGAGGATCAAAGAACTTTATTGCACCATAATGTTTTTATTTTTTTTTATGGAAACTGACTCGGTTGGCTACATCACCTACAACGTCCGTGATGTCAGCCCATAACACCGGGTGAACTAAGTGCCATGTCAGTGCTTCCCCCTTTGATCGTGCCGGCTACACTGAACTGGACGGAAAACACGAACTATTTACATAGCCGTTTCGACCGACGTTTCGCTCAGTGCGGTGGTACCAACCCGGCCGGGATAACCCCTACCACCTAGTAAGGTAAGAAGGGAAGGGACCTACAGTTTAACTTGGAATCCGAACCACGGTCAGCCTCCAACGGTCGAGCCGTCACCCGTCCAAGCACTGACCGCGCTCAGGGTTGCTTAACAACAGTCGACTGATCGCACCACTGAGCTACCGAGGCTGACGAATTTCCTTATCCCTTAGTCGACTTTTACGACATGCGACGGGGAGAGATGCAGTGGGGCTATTCTTTTTAAGTACCTACCGGCCCCACACTGTACATAAACCACCACCTCTCCTCGCCGTGTACTTGTTAAAGCATATCAAAAGGCAGTGCAATATGTGTGCTCGTATGTGCGCAGGTGGACGAGTGTGCGAGCGGCGCGCACGCGTGCCACGAGGACGCGGACTGCGCCAACACGCTCGGCTCCTACGAGTGTCGGTGCCGGGCCGGGTACCTCGGCGACGGATACTCCTGCACGCGTCAGTCTATACCTACTCTCCTCGAATACCTCAGCTGTACTCTGTTACCAGACCACGCGGTATAAAGGGCTTGAAATGGCGTTACGCGTGCCATATTTGTCCAAAGTAGCTAACTCTCAGATGTCAATGTCTTTTCTTCCGCGTGCTCTCGGAAAAGAGAATAGTTGATCCTTGAAAGTTCGCGAGTGCCTGGCTCAACTGCGAAAGGTAGATGCTTCAATTGGGCAATTGTGCACGTGTGTGCCAGATTTGACCAAAAGCAATTTTTTTTTTTTGTGAAATCCGTTATGAGTGGCTGAGTCGGAGGGGCCAAAGCGCATGCTCCGACCAGCCAATATCACCTCCGAGAAGGTAGGTGCCATACCGGAGACTTCCCTGGATTGCTGTCTATTACTGGACTAGAGAAGAATACAACCGAGGCTGCTATGCGGCCATTTTACATACAGTACGGTGATACCAACCCAGTCCGCTACAATTTGAGCCTACCACCTAGTAAGTGGCAAGGGAAGGGACCTACAGTTTTACACCGTTCCGGTGTAGCAGCAGGTGTAGGTAGGTATGCACGTAAATTTTTTCGTTAGAAAAAACTCATTGGTTCACGCCGACCGGATTCGAACCTCAGACCTCTCGCATGAGAAGCCGATGCCCAAACCACTCGGCCACCCGCCGCTTGCGGGTGGCCGACTGGGAAATTATAAGTGATTATTATTAATGAGTTACGATGTGGGGTGGGTCGCAGCGGAGTGCACTGGCGGGTGCCTGAACGGCGGCTCGTGCGTGGCGCCGGAGAGGTGCGCGTGCGAGGCTGGGTTCGCGGGCGCGCGCTGCGAGCGCGACGTGGACGAGTGCGCGGAGCCGGCGCGCTGCCCGCCCGGCGCCGCTTGTGTCAACATGCCCGGCTGGCACTACTGCCGCTGCCGGCCCGGCTACCGCTCCCAGGACTCCACCCACTGTATAGGTAACTCTACTCACTCTTACATCTCCCCTCTCACATACTATTCACACTGGTACATTTCAACACATTCCTTGGCTATTTCATTTGAACCAGTGAGGCCATCAGAATCCCCAAGCCTGATCCCCTAGGCCCTAGGGGATTCCTGTGACTCATCAGTTCATCAGGAAACATTGGCCTCTAACCGTGCCACCTGAATGAAGATTATTTTCCTTTCTTCATATTAATATTTATCTGTGACAGAATTCTCGATAACATACGATTGAAATTTGTTATTTATTCTTCCGCCAACCTTTGTATAGAAAGACAACAGGTTACCAAAATGGTTAGCTGTTTGTGTGTGTGTGTTCTATCGCCTGTACTACGGAGAGTGTTGCAAGGAGCTGCACGATGCGATCCCTCCATTCCCATTCTACCATCGTTCCACGCGCAACATGTTGGGAATGCATCCACACACTGTCGATATCCCATATTAGGACAAATAGATCCTGTAAATCCTTTATTTACAGGGTTGCCAACATGTGGAATGCACTCCCACCTGCATACTTTCCTCTAATGTACAGTCTGGTGTCCTTCAAACATAATGTGAAGGTGTACTTAGCCGACCGACATGGTATTCGCAGCCCCCGTAAATATACCGAATGCCCGTGGGCGCCGTCGGACTAACTTTTATGTTTATTAATTTTGATTTGCATTTTCAGACGTAGATGAGTGTGCAGAGGGCTTGCACACGTGCCACTCATCCGCCGTGTGTCGCAATACTGAGGGCTCCTTCCAGTGCCACTGCGAGACACCCGACTGCGAGCTCAGTGAGTGCATGCTTCTCCACTCCATCAAGATGCTCCAACAAAGGCGTGTCTGTAACAAAACCCATAACTATAAACAAATTTTATTCTGCCACCTATGTATAATAAGAACTTCACATTTCCACTAAGTAGGAACTAAAAAAATTAATAGCCAAAATAATAAAATGCTTGTCAAAATATTTTCCGATTGGACTTTGAAAGTATGTACGAAGAAAATGTCATTTAAGTAAATAATAATTTCTAGATGTATGAAGTTATTTCGAATATTGACATTGTATACAAGACACCGCAAAAGAAAAAAACCTGCGCGAGCGCGCGTTGAAATCTTTTCTATGAAAGAATATCGGTGAAGGATTGTTCGCTAACTTTACGCGTATTTATCCCGTTCTCAATCAACATCCTGTTAACTTTACGTGTTCAAAAAGTTGTTTATAGTAATATTGTGTTGTGTATGTATGCCTGTAGTATGCTAACGTACCTACTAATACATCATAATAATTATTTTAATAATTTATTTTATTTTTATTATTTTATAGCCACGGCCTGCACCCGCCGGTGTGCTTGGAGGCTTGCCTCCCGCCGCCGGCGGTATTACCATTTTTATTTGTTTGTATTAATTTTGTGTATTTTTATTACTTTTTATAGTTATAATATATGTAAAATTAATGTAAATGTATTTAAAAATGTGAAATAAAGGAGATTTTAATAATAGTTACATGTGTGAGTGCCTAACTATTACTGAGATTGCATCAAATATATTTGTCCTTACCTTAATTACCATAACACCTAACAGTGCACACACGACGTAAGGCACATTATACACAACTGGCGTTTGTCAGTGGCTCCGCTCGTGGCATTGTCGGATTTAGGCGAAAGTATATAAAGGGAGCTCGCAGTTTGTTGATCAATGTAAATGTAAAAATAGATAGATACAGATAGGCACACATTGGACTGCATTTTCTTTATGCAATATCTTGCTCACAAGCAAGGTAATTGATTTTTTGCAGCCAAGATCACTTCACAGGGTCCCCGTATTCTTTAACGTCTTACCGTCAACGTCGGTGACGCTAACTAGTTATGTCTCTGTCTAATTATATGAACTAGACAGAGTCATAACTAGTCAGCGTCACCGACGTTGACGGTAGGAAGTTAGAGAATGTAAGGTAAAGAGTAACGGAGAGAGAGTGCGGGTGCAGGTTGCGTGTGGGGGAGCGGCGGGGCGGTGGCGGACGGCGCGCGGTGGGCGGAGACGGGCGGCTGCCGGCGGTGCGCGTGCGCTAGCGGCGTGGTGAGCTGCGCGGCGGCGCCGTGCGCCTGCGACGCCGCCAACGTGACCGAGCCGGCGCCGGCGGCGTGCTGCCCGCACTGCGACGACTCCTACCGCTGCCGCCACCAGGAGCTCCACCACGTCACCTTCCGCAGCGGCGAGCGCTGGCTCTACCAGTGCCAGACCTGCGAGTGCCTCGTTAGTTCACCTCCTCCTCCACTCTCTGCTATAGTCTCATAACAACTCTCTCCCTAGTTAGCCGCGCGCTAGTGCGGGCGTATACCAACGTAGACGAAATAGTGGATGACGGTGGACGCTAATAAATAACTATTAAATCGGGAGAATATTGAAATAGGAACAGCTCCACTGATAAATCTCTCAGTGGTGTGAAATGATTCGGCTGTCCCCCGCCGCGGGGCAGTTGTCTCGGCTGCGCTCTATGCGCGGTGCGGTTTTTTTTTATGGGAACTGACACGGTTGGCTACATCACCTACAACATCCGTGATGTCAGCCCATAACACCGGGTGAACTTGGTGCCACGTCAGTGCTTCCCTTCGGCCGTGCCGGCTACACTGAACTGGACGGAAAACACAAACAAATAGCCGTTTCGACCGACCTTTCATTCAGTGCGGTGGTACCAGCCCGGTCGGGTTAAACCCTACCACCTAGTAATATAAGAAGGGAGTCAATATCCCTTAGTCGCCTTTTACGACATACACGAGCGAGTGCGCGACCGTGTTGCAGCTGGGCGAGGTGGACTGCTGGGAGCCGGAGTGCGAGGAGGAGGAGGCGGCGTGCTGCGCGCTGCGCGGCGCGGCGGCGGCGGGGCCGCGGCCCGCGCGCACCGCGCCCGGCGGCTGCGCGCTCGCCCAGCACTGCGGCGGCTGCCAGGTCCCGCTCATATTCTCACTTTTATTTACATAATATGAAATACACTTGTACAAACATAGACCTAGCGTTTCCAAAAATTTAATAATAAACAAAACTAAATTGAATTGTCGAAAAGAAGGATTTGACATATTGTGTAAATATTCGTTTGTCTTCTGCTATTCTATTACACATTTATTCTTATGAAGAGTATTCAGTAATATTTTCGTCTTAAATTTGTTTTCGCTCGATTGAGTTGTTTGTTGTTATTCTCAAATCAAAACAAACGTGCAGTTCGCATAATAAAGTTTTTTTGTTGTGCGATCTGCACGTTTGTTTTGATTTGAGTTATAGTTGTTAAGGATGTCCGTCAGGTAACACACTGATGCTTCCATTCAAAATTATTTATAACGATAATCACGAATATTTCAATACTTGAGAAAGACATCAGAAACTGATTGAAATTTGAAATCCACTGCCATGTTGTATTAAATATTGTACCGAACTTGGAACACGTCAAGTTACGTAACTTGACGTGACGTGACAGACAGACAGACAGGCACAAGAGTGATCCTATATGGGTTCCGGGTTTTCCTCTTTTGAGGTACGGAGCCCTAAAAAGGGAAAAAATCAACCGTATCGTGTCGTGTCGATGTCTAATGAAATCTAACGGCCCATAGAAAACAATTATATGTATTGCCCAAGCCATTTTTTTCTAAATCTGAAATAAATTCAGCAATTATACATAACGTAAACATTCATAAAAAAGTATCGACAACACAAGTTGACAAGAATTGCCAGAATAACCGGCATGTTTCAGTATGTTTATCAACACTCAATGCGCCGACTCGCACTTGAGCGATTGTTTAGTTCTGTTACATGCTCTAAGATCTTACATAAGGACGTTATTTGATATTCTGATAAGACATTCGTTAAAATCAAAGATAATACGTAGGCTATATATATATACTCGTATATAGATCGACAGAAAAGGAACTAGGTTGCCTAGCTACGCAGCTTGTCTACGTAGCTTTTAACCTCTGACGTGTCGGCGGGACAGCATATGTCCCGGCACAAAAAGTGACCGATATTTCGGCGGGACAGCATATGTCCCGGCGACGCGGGCGACCTTCGGCATTGCAATACACGCACTTTTAATATGGGGATAAGGCTCAATTATACTTCTAAAGAAAGGTGAAGTTATGCTCTTCTCGAAATGATTCATTTTGTCGCCAAGCTAGAGCACAGAGCAGAGATCTATTCAGTTGTTTTCGAGCAGTGACGACCAACGTACATGTTCGCGCGCGAATTCGTCGCGACCACGCCCAGATTATAAATTATTTTTTGTGTTTTTAGTCATTAGTTTGTTTTATACAATTCTGAAAAAAAAATATTAGTATAAAGAAGTGCGGACTTGCGCACCGAGGGTTCCGTATCACCACTTAATTGGCCGGTTTTTATTATTATTATTATATCACTATAATTACACCAAGTTTGACGCTTGTATATATATTACCGTTCTTACAATAGAGCAAAAAAAACACACTTGTATGGGGGTAAAAAACCTTTTAATTTGTAACTTTTTTTTATTATTATTTGTTAATAAATCCACCGTAATAACACATTTTCTTTAGCCGGTTCAAACGGTACAGCCCTTTAAAGGTTCGACAGACAGACGGACAGACAGCGTAGGCTTATTCATAGGTTCCCGTTCCGATACGGAACCCTAAAAAGAAATACAAATTTGACGTTCTCTATAATTTATCTGTAATCCATATATAGAACTCTCTATACGCATATTTTTTTCAGTATTGTATAGGTACCTAAAAGGGCTGGAAGTAAGGACGATGAAGGTCGTTGGTGTCAAGATATAGCTAGGCAACGTAGTCGCGACCTAGTTATCTTAGCCTACATGTTATATTTTTATAAACTATGTCCTATCCAAATAATAGATTAGTGTTAAAGATCTGCCCATTCTCATAGTAATACATAGGTACCTACTTAGGTACTTTTTTAACATATGATTTATTTAATTTATAACCCACAATTTGCCAATAAAATATTTCTAGTCATCCATGGCCATTGCGAGGTGAATTTGACTTAACACGGTTGGCAATCGCAGTCATTTAGCCGATGTTGCGACGTTTCGGACTGCACTCGCCAGTTCGAAACGTCGTCGTCGTCGTCGGCTATATTACCAACCATTACCTAGTAATAAAATATTTGAATGTGTTTGTACACAATACAAGGTGTGTCTACAGGGTGTGTATTGTTGTCGCAGGTCGGGCACTGTTCAACCCTGGTGAGCAATATCGCGTGTTGTGTGCATCGGTAACCACCCCCACTCTTCTTATTCACTCATACATCTGCTGTATTAACACTCAATATTGTTTGTGCGCTCCAACCATTATCCGCTGACACGTAATCATTGCACTCTTCGTCGATTTGTTAAACTCACTCACCTTATGTGAAACATACTCGTACATAGGTACGCGGACAACGAACATCTAACTTATCATTGCCAAATGTACGGATTACAGTACAGTCAAGTTTAGTCATGTATAGGGCTGCCATCTCTAAAATCATTAAACTAGGACAAAAAGAAGTAAAACCCCGGATTTTCATATAAAAACCCGGACATTGCTTTTTTCCTATTATGACATGACAATTATTATTTTATTTTAAACTTTTTGACAAAATTAAATTTTCATTGATATTATTAAAATATTTAACGGCATTACGCACGGTTGTCTCCAAGCTATGGCTCGACGTTTAGCGTCTATCATAGAGTTATGCAGCGGGGCGGAATTTTTTAATTTCGTGTAACCCTTAAAAAATCTTTATAACTTTAAAAAATTCCCCCGGACGCCCCCGGACGCCTTCAAAAAGAGGACAAATCCGGGGAAACCCGGACGGATGGCAGCCCTACATGTAGCAAAATATATGCTGCACGATCTTACAGATTGCTCGAATGGGAGGGCGCTTTTCTTATGTAATCCGGTATAGTGGTTGAGCCACAGAGGCTAAAGCACAATGCTCTGGCCAGACAATATCACCTCCTAGAAGGTAGGTGTCATATCGGAGACTTCCCTTTAGATTGCTCGTTATACTAGACTAGAGGAAAATACAGCCGAGTCTGCTATGCGGCTATTATACATCCAGTACGGTGGTATCAATCCAGTTGGCTACAGTTTGAGCCTACCACATAGTAAGGGGCAAGGGAAGGAACCTACAATTTTACACCGGTTCCGAACGCATCGGTGAAGCAGCAGGTGTAGGTATGCACTATGCACGTAAATGTTTCCATCAGAAAAAACTCATTCAAACCTACACGCCGCCACGCCGACTGGATTCAAACCACTCGGTCACCCGCCGTGTCAACCGTGAGTTGATACGTTATATTATATAATGTATCAATGTTGAATCAATCTGTTTCTCGAAATACTATTAACGCGCGTTGATTCCGTGTCAGCAAATTCATTTCGTATTGCATGTATTTTTATTCATTTGAATTCATTTCATTTAGCATGTTCAAATTTGAATGAAACTATTTTCCTGGGATTTCATTTATTTTCAAATTTATTAAGTCTTTTTTATTTCCCTTTGCTTCATATGTCTTCAGTTCGGCTCATAAAAATAAATTGTCACTAGTTATGACATTATGTTAGTGAAGTTTATGAAAATAAATTTTACATTTAACATACATTGACTGATACAGAACTGATTTTCTCTTGTATGTGTTATCTCATTCAAGAATCGATTCTTTAGTTCCGGGTTGGAAAGAGAACCGAAACTAGATTTCTAGAACCCGGTTGTTAATGCTCTTCAGCTGAAATGCCGAGAACAAGGACTAGGCACTTGTTACAGAACTAGAATCTGTCGATGGGAGTCAGGTTTCAGATCCGGAACCTTAACTCGGTTCTAGTGAAAACTTGCATCGGAAAGAATGAAGAATCATTACGAAGACTTACTTAAGTACAAGTAGCTATTTCATAGTTTAGTGTAGGCATGTACAATCAATCACTACCTACTTCCATTTTGAGTATTGCACTCATTTATACTCACGTATTGTACATAGGAAGATCACTTGCTGCATATGCATATTATGTTCTGTAGCTAGGTATAGAGTGCAGGTAGGTGTGTGCTAGCGGAATGTACGGGGCGGCGGTGAGGAGTGCCGGTGTGTGAGGAGTGTGCGTGTGTGGCGGCAGACGCGGTGGCGGCGGCGCGGCGCCGGCGGCGACGGCGGCGGCGCTGGCGGCGCTGGTGGCGAGCTGGTGCTGGTCGGCGGGGGCGGCGGCGGCGGCGGCCTCGCCCGCGCACCGCAAGCACCGCGGCTGTCGGCCCGCCCGGAGCCGCCCTGAGCTGGCGGCGCGCGCCGCAGTGCCACTCTCACGTTAACGCTTGTAAATGCCTGAACATACCGAGCACAATCAATCTAACCGTATATAAATATATATAAATATATGTATGTATGCGAATTGCGAGAACCTGGATATATATGTATATATTATGTACCTACTGTTGACGATCTTATTTATTTTAGATAGACATAATGTTAACTAATTAACGAGACGCTCTCAGGACGCGAGTTTGGTTGTGGTCGCCGCTCCCGCGCGCCGCGCGGCGCCCGCGCGCGCGGCGAGCACCGCCGCTCGCGCCGCGCCGGCTAGCACTGCCGGCCGAGTCCGATAGAGTGCTCGTGCGACACGTGCTCACACGTTGACACCTCCAGCTAGTTGTACAATCCGGCCAGCGGACTCGGCACATTGGGCAACGAGCTCGACGGGGGCGGTTCCCGTTTGTTAAAAGGCCTTATTAAATAAAGATTATCAAAGGTTTAACGATTGTAAGGGTGACTTTACCCTCTGCGATTTACGTACAGCCAACAGAGCAAAGAATCTCTTTACCCTCGTGTTGCTCGACGCGAGCAGCGCGGAGCTCATAAGCTCACTAGCTCAATTTACGAGAGCTGGTGCTACGTGGATTCGTTTGTGCTTTTTGAGCGACATGGTAGTGCCGGCCGCGGCCGCGCTGCGCTGGTGGCGCGCGCGGCGCGTGCCGGCCGGGTGACGGTGTGGAGAGGTTCTTCCATTCGAGTGACGTTTCGTTCGATGGCTCATTTGGACCGCTCGATCGTCAGTCTTTGAATTTGTTTCCAAACACGTTACTGTATCCGCGTGTCTTAACGTTCATATAGTATCTAGTGCTTCAATTTTCTATTGATGTATTTAGCCATTGATGTGAATAAAAAAAAATGGAATTAATATTTCGCAGTACCTACCTTGCGCTTCAAATAGGTCATTGAATCGAACCGAACGTTGTGTATTTTGTAGGTTTATCAAATTGTATTTACGTTAAGGAATTTATACTAATGTACGATGTGATGTGAGGGGGCGGGAGAGGGATACAGCTGGCCGGCGGCATGGGGCGGGGCGGGGCGGGGCGGGGTCGAGCGTTGCCAGCTGCTCTAGCTAGTTACCTAATGAGTAAGCTTACCTACCTACAGCTCTGTAAATATGTTATGTACGTAGATAGACAATTAGTTTAGATATTGATTTAGATTGGAGCGAGCCTAATTTTGTGATTGTTTTGTTACTATAGTTAAAAGTCAATTAATTAGGTTTCTACATATTATGTACCCTAAAACGAACGCCTAATGTGTTAGGGGAATGGTGACCCACGTACTACATTAATGTCACTTTTGGCCTAAATTATTTGGAAATAGAGTAAACAAAGTTATTGTAGATATTAGTTTATTATTTGTGTGTGGCGAGGAAGCAGTGGGGAAGCAACATGGCGCTCTCTCTAGGCTGGCTCGTATAGAGTGGAGTGCGAGGCGAATGCCGACGCGCAACCACTCACCACACACGCGGCGTGCGTGTGGTGTATGCGTATAGGCGCCAATACCGTGCGTGCATCCTATCAATTAAACAATATACTAGAAAAAAATATTATATTATAATATATTTTAATTCACGCCACGGTCTTTAAGCTTTAAAGTTTGAAAAGATTTTCTTTCATTGAGACTCATCTTCGAAACGACGAATATAGCACCCTGCAAAATCATGCCCTATTACATATATGAGCGCAGTCGTACTTATACTGTACATTCTAAATAACTGTACAGATGTATGTGCGCGCATCGTCCGCACGGCTAGCGGCCTGCCGTGCGTGCGGACGTAGCGCCACACGAGCCCGGTCGCGGTACCTCCGGCGGCCCCCCGGTGCCGTAGGTACCTCAATAACTACGTGGACGTAGACCTACTTTACTAACCTTTTCTATTTTTCCAACACCACATGCCTTTTGTGTTTTAGAATGTTGAGCATAGATTGAAGGCCGGGAGGCGAGGAGGCTGTAGCTAGTGAAACATGATTGTAGCTACTGTTCCGAGACCTGCTGCTTCATTGTGACTGCGTTGTCATTTACAAAGTACATATCTAAGTAGCTCGGTCATGTCATATTTTCAGCCTAAATAAACTCTTTCGCTATGCAAATACATTTTGCTGTAATCTATGACGATCTAATTAATAATGAATAAGAAAATTGTCGGTGGGTCCACACTCCACACCTTCAAAACTGGATCTAATGAGAAATACATAATATGTATTGAGATATTATCTCACTAGGTCCATCATGGATCTGGTCAAGGGATCTTATGAGAACGAACAAGGTACCTAGGTACGAGTATCTCGGCGCATGGTTCACCGACACCTAATGTTTTAAATTAAATTCGAACGCATGAGGAAAGCACTATGACTAGACTACCTATGAATTAACAATAGTAGCTTAAACCTGGACTCCACTCTATACATATACAGCGAGACACTCTCTATACCAAGTTAATAATGTAGTTTTTTTTTTCGGAATTTATTATTGTCGGAAATAAATAGTACCGACGCGCTCTAAGTACCGAGCTACGAAGATGTTAAGCAATAACGGGCTACCGGTGCGGTGGCGAGCTGTGTATTTAGATTTAATGACAGGTCACTGTTGGCAATAAATTAATATTAATTGTCTAGTCTAGTGTTTTATAGAACGTTGTATTGGCACCGGTAGCCGGTAGCGTGCGTGGTCCTGTGCGCGGCGCATGCGTACTGCCGTACGTGGTCCATCCCGCACACACCACTCTTCTCCACTCGTTTTATCAAAGTCATTTTGTTTCTCAACAGGATCGTATGTCATAAATATTTTGAAGGTAACCAAAAATAATACCAAATACTTATAGAGAGAACTTTCTTTATTTTCAAAAAGCATTTATAATGCTTGCATGTTGTATTGTGTTCAAAAAATAAATTTAAAACCAAAACAATTATCCGAGTCTTTTTTTATATTTTCCCACATTTCCCATTATCCTAAATTCAAACGTCGAACATTTGTATATAATATGAGGATATTGTTTACTGAAAGACTACTAAGAACAGAACCTAGAATACATAATTTAAATTGAATGCGCGCACATGTGCGCGTGTAACGGGTAACCGAAAGAGGAATGTGCAGTGGATGGTAGTGTTAGTTGTGGCGCGGCGAGGGGAAGCGCACGGTGTTGGGCGCGCCCTGCACGTAGCGGCCGCGCTTGCCGCGCATGCCGCACGACCGCACCAGCACTCTGTTCACCGGCGCGCCCAGCGGCAAGCCCATCGCACCGATCCGCTCCAGCGCCTCCGGCGGCCCGCTCACTATCTGCAAGCAGTGTTGCCAAAAGGGCATAGAGTGTTTTCATTTTACGAAGGCACGGGGGGTACGAGGTAGGAACTGGTGCGAGAGACGACCGCGCGGAGCTCAGTAGAGAACGAACTCGGTGCCAGGTCGGTACACAGGTTCTACACGTCTCCGCGTCGCTCCGTCGAACCGAGTCGTTCCCTACTAAGCTCCGCGCGGTCTCACACCACTTCCTACCTCATACCCCTCGTGCCTTCGTAAAATGAAAACACTCTACCTACTTAGTTTAATTATTAACGTCCACTAGCAGTGGAGCGGTGGGGTACGTGTGGTTCTTTATATGAAACAAACCGCACTGCGCGTCATGACGCGGCAGCATCGCTGCGCGTTGCGGCAAACCAATCGTGAGAACTTTGTACCGCTCCGCCCCGTGCCGCGCCGCTCTGCTACCGCTAGGTGCGGTCTCAGCTTAACATATTTTGTAGTAAAAAACTGTAAACTTCTTTTAAATTTTTGGTTGTTTTCTTCTCACACACTTTTCTAACTCATTCACTCCGAGGGAGGAGCCAGCCCACAGATACTTGGCCCGCAGATACTTAGCGTAACATGTACGTACCACTGCCTGGCAGTAACGTGTAAGCATCTGCGTAAGTGTCCATACTCGCCGGTGCCCCAAGTTTCCCACAGGACATCCGCAAGAAGGAACGCACGAAGAGTTAGTGAACTCTCACAAGTACCCAACCAACAAACAGCCTTGTCGCTCACTACATGATCGCTCGATACTTGTCCTACTGGTACTATGGATCGTTGTTCGACCGCGAAATTAAGCACACCCGGGCGCTGTCAGAACTACGATCAGTTCGAATGTTGAGGCTGGCCGTGGTTCCCACGTAAAACTGTTGGCCCGTTTCCTTGCCTTACTAGGTGATAGAGTTTAACCCACCCGAATTGATACCACCACACTGAACGTAAGGTAGAGTTCGTGTTTTCCGTCCAGTTCAGTGTAGCCGGCACGACTAAAGGGTAGCCCTGACATGTTTGACAAGTTAGTTCATCAAGGTGTTATGGGACTGACATCGCGAGTTCAGTAAGATGTTGCCATCCATGGCAGATTCCATTAAAATCACCACTGCTTTGCTCTCATCTAATTATCTTCTCTACTCTCTACTTCTTATAAAAGGGAACGTGTGTCTGTATGTATGTATGTTTAAGGTAAACTCAGGAACCACTGAACAGATTTTGATACGTTTAAATGTTAGTACTAAGCACGTACTCGCTTTATATATATTTTTATTAGAAAAATGCAAAGCGAAAATAATTGGAAAAATAAAAATACCTATATACATATAAAGCAAGTACGTGCTTAGTACTAGGTAACATCAATATATATATTATACTAATAATAAATCTGTAAGGGGTGGTCATGGAGTAAGTTACTTTGTTTTAGGAAATATTGAGTTTGTAGCCTCTATGTATGATACTAAAGCTAAATTGACGATTTTTAGAAATCTTTTCTGTATGTATGTATGTATGTATGTATGTTCCGCCATAACTCTTAAACCGATCATCCGAATTCGATGAAACTTTGTACAAGCACATTTAACTATATGGGACACAGGATAGGCTACATAAAATTCAGTTCCGGTTACGCTAAGATGTGGCTCCCATACAAACCGATATGTTCAATCCGCGCGCCTTAGTACTATACATAGGTATTTACCGAGCGAGCGGCGGCAGTTGGCGGCGTGGCGGCACGGTGCGGCGGCGCGGGGGAGGCGCGGCCTATAAACTCAACAGCGAACCGAACAGCCGCACTATATTCCTCTTTCACGCAAAAACTACTGAACAGATTTTGATGAGCCTTTACAGTACTATAGCTTATACATCAAAAAGGCTATAAGTTATAAAGACATTGTGTAAATTTGCCCAAATATCGATAAATGTCAAGTAAGTCGGAAAAAATCCTGCCTTCTGAGAGCTATCTCGGCGTGCGCTGCATAAACCTTTAGAGTTACACGAAGATAGTGTATAGTGAGGTTGTTTCTCTAAAATAGTTCTAAAAAAAAGTCCGCGACAGCATATATCTACCTTTTATGTGGAAGCCACTATAGCCAAAATAGTGAACCAAAAATACACTTAAATTGGATACTGTATTTACAATGCACATTTTATAGTTTTGAATTAATTCTTATCAAAATACATACTTTTATCGCTTCTGGTATTTAAAGTAGATACACTTTGGCTGTTACACTAAGTAATTTGGACAAATAGTTTAAAAAGTTACGACGATGAGAATGTCTTGAGAGAAGCGCTGCGCTTCTCTCAGCGGGGGGCAGCGGGGCGAGGCGAATATGTTTGTATGAATTTCCTCCATAAAATTAATCCATCTAAATTCGATTAAAATTACTACACGCACATTTAGCTATACGAGACACAGGATAGGCTAAATAAAATTCAGTTCCGGTTATGCTAATATGTGGAGTATTTTACTTAGTTAGGTAGGTATCTAAAGTATTTGATTTATTTTAATTGAATTTTCTTATTCTAATATCGATAGCTTTTTCCCGCGGATTCGCTCGCGTGAAATTCGTATTTCAAAAGAAGAAACTAAGTAACTTAGGCCGGGACCGGAGGGCGAACTGGATTCAGATAAAAACAATAAACATTCTCAAAGAAAGTAAGTAACATACTAAAGGTGAGAATGTACACTTAGTCTACTTTACAAAAATGTTTGCCACTGCTGGGACACGGATTTGCTGATTTATAACAGATGCAGCAATTCATGACAAAGTGAAAACATTTTTAATATGAAATTGTATGAAGTGATATAATATAACCCACCACACTGCCACATGAAGCAGTACAGTAGGTGTATAGGTGTAGTTATAGCTAAGCTGGATGGTTAGGAGGACGGACAGGGTGACCGAGCGGAGTGTAGCAGCGAGCGCCTTGTGTGTTGCAGGAGTGAGGCGCGGGTCGCGGCGGCGCGGCACTGTTGTGGTGAGTTCTATATCTCAACATCGCTTTCTGGTGAGCTGTCCGTGTCAAGTGAGCATGCGCGATCCGCCCGCGCGCCGCCCGGTGTATCCCGCATGCCATCTCCATTCTTTATAACGATGACTGCACGCGCATGTCGCAGCGCAAGCGCGCCGACGATGACTGCACGCTCACGTCGCGGCGTAAGCGCGCCGACCTGCGCCTGTAGGCACCCTCGTATGTGTATAGGGGAGAATCATGTATCTTGGAATGCCCTGTGCCTCGGAATGTCCTCCTCGATCCATTTTATTAAAATATTTTGGCGTTTATTTTGGAACTCCCTGCATGGCCTTAACTAATACTTATTATTTGGTATGAACATAAAAGTCGCTAGCGCTCGATGCATTATTGTTTGTTGTTTCGGAGGCGGACGAGCGACGGTCGTCTCTGCCGCCGCGGCCGCGGCCGTCGCGACGTCCCGCGCCGACCGTCCGCGTCGCGTCGCGCCGCCGCGGCGCTTGCATGTCACCCCCGTGCCCCCGTCCCCAGTGGTTGTCCATTGTTCATATGCTCGTTCTGTGTCTTGAGTTGTGCTCTGCTGCCGCGCCTGTCCGTCTGCTCGCTCGCATTCCTCCGTCGCGCCGCCGCGCCGCGCAATCCTTGTTCGGTACCTCGCTCTCAATCTATCTCCGTCCGCAATGGTACGCGAGGAGACGCAAGGCGGTGCAGCGCGGCACAGTACAGGAGGACGCACGCAGTCTGTCTAGGTACATTTGCATTCCAAGCGACATGGGAACCCGACATTTGATCTAGTTGTGTATGTGACGATATCTACATACCTCACGTCGTACCGACATCGCCGCTGTGTTAACGAATCTGTTGCGTCGCATCTACCGCTTCGGCTTCGAGATCGCATACTCGATCGAGACTCCATAAACGCTTACCTTCACTTCGCGAGGAATCCGGCTTCTTAGTAGTGATTTTATTTTGGGATGAAAAGTACAAGTAGCGATTTCGTTTTATTAATTTTTCGAATGCAAATTCGTTCCGAGGTACATGAGCGTCCCCTATGTATATGCCACCGAGCGATATTGAGATGTAGATAACGCCACGACCGCGCCGCGCCCGCGCCCGCCCCCGCCGGCGCCCCGCGGCCCGCACTCCCGCACCCCGCACACCCTACCCCGAACTCCTGCCCGCCCGAGTCCGCCCCATCCACTGATTGCTCGTCGACCGATATACGAGTATGTGCTGTTTGCTTTGTTTGTGTGTACCTCGGAACAGTTTGAGTTTGTGATCGGGATATGCGTGAGACGTGGAGTGTGGAGTGTGGGGGGTGGGGAGTGAGCAGTGAGGAGCGGCGCCGAGGCGAGGGAGGTGCAGTGTGGCCGGTGTGTCGGCAGGTACCTGGAGCTGCAGTCGAGCGGGCGGCGCGACGAGATCCGGCTGCACTACGTGGCGGCCGGCTCCGGCGGCGAGGCGCGCGTCGAGAGCTTCCCCTTTCGCCTGGCGGACGGCGAGTGGCACCGGCTCGCGCTGTCGGTGTCCGGTGCGCAGGCGCAGCTGCTGGTCGACTGCCACCCGCTCTACCGCCGCCTCATCCAGCCGCCAGACCGCAACTTCTCACAGCCTCTACTCGCGCTCTGGGTCGGCCAGAGAAACAACAAGCATTCTATGTTCAAGGTATGTAGGTCTCTTCATTCCTCCTCCCGCTGTCTATCAGACATTCTCACTACCACCAAGTCGCTCACTAATCTTCAACCATCCATCCTAGTCGAAAAATTCTAATAAAACCTTTGTTCAGCAACATACTCGTAACTTCAAGGGTATTTTTTAACTGGGTAACTGCAGCAACATGTTTTTAAATATTTCCTCAAATCGAAATAGAATTGAAACACAAACCTGGTACCCTACATTTACGTATCCACTGTGCAGGAGATGCTTGGCGACGGATGAAACGGCCGGGCATGTTTTGTTGGAGTGCAGTGTGCTTAACAACCAATGAAGGGGTATACTCTGTTCTCCATCTTTCGTTGCATAGGTCTGCAGGTACCCCAGTCGACTTGTGGCTTTTATGTAAGACATAGGCTGACTGGGGTAGCTGGAGATCGCGGGGTTTTGCACGAAGGTGCAACCAAGCGGGACAAGTTTGCAGGCCCAGAGCCAACCCCAAACCATAGTAACAACAACAACAACAACCGGGTACATTTCACGATTCTAATAAAATGTGGGTACCCTCACAAGGAGAAGTGTCAGTGGGTTAGTGGAGTAAGCTGTGTGTGTACTGTACACACACAGCTTACTCCACTAACCCACTGACACTTTACGTTTTATCTCACGAGCGCGGGTTAGCCATACTTGTAGTTGTAATGCGTATAGACACGCGCTCCTGTGTGCGTAAGTATAGGTAGCGTTAGCAAACTCACACACACAGGAGCGCGTGGTCTATACGCATTACAACTACAAGTATGGCTCACCCGCGCTCGTGAGATAAAACATGTGTAACGTGTGTGTGCGCGCGGTGCAGGGAGCGCTACAGGACGTGCGGCTGGTGAGCGGGCCGCACGGCTACCTGTCGCAGTGTCCGGGCCTGGACTCGGAGTGTCCCACGTGCGGGCAGTTCGCGCTCCTGCAGGCCACCGTGCAGGAGCTCACCGCACACATACACGACCTCTCCGTCAAGGTAACTCCACCACCTCACGCTCAGCAGCTGAGTTACACTCATTTCTTCAACACAACAAAGGTGAACACAATGCAAAATAGCATTGCAAAACTTACTCGGGGTCAGTCGGAGAGTGCACGCCCAGAAACCATAGTACATACATGTGAAGACATGGAACAAAATTGCGACTAATGTGGCCATAATATTTCAGTGTCAGTGTTGCCTATAGTGCCGGAAAAATGAGTAAAGGCCAGCTCAGGCTTTCCACTCCGACCAACTGAACTGACCAATTGAAACGGATCAACTATTTTTATTCTTTCTCAACGATACAACTTGTTGGTTGGTCCGATAGGAATATTTTATTATTTTAATTTGTTCCCATCTGACCAATTGAAACAGATCAACTATGGCGTCTGTTGGACTTTGGGTGTACCATGCTCGATTCTACCCGGCTGGGGGTTTAGTCCCGTTTAAGTTCCTCGCCCTTCGTGTTAGTGTGCATAGAAGATAAGAGCAACATGGGCAACCAGAGACCGAGGTTCAGGTGCCGAGGGCTCCGTTCTTATAATTGTTTTATATATTTCCACTATATCTTCGTATTAGGCCTCTCTGATTTAGTCACATACGGGATATAAAAACATATACGTATTTTTTATTTTCACTTTCTGGCTCCCTGTGACCAAATTATCGTTCAGAGCTCGATGTACGCTATTGTTGTAGGTACACTAACGTACTCGTCTATGACCAAAGTACTTGAATCTACCGCACTCGCACCGTATGTGTACCTATACATGTGTTACGGGTAGTTGTACAGAGAGACGGTCGTGTTGTGTTGCAGCTGCTGGGCACGGAGCAGCGGCTGGCACGGATAGAGGAGTGCGACTGCCAGAAGTCTTGCGCCGCCAACGGCTCCGTGCACGCGGACGGCGCCACGTGGCAGAGTGATTGCAATCGCTGCGCTTGCGTAGTAAGTAAAGACCTACTCTTTCTTCGCTCTTTACGGCCTATTATATTACATATTTAAAAAGTGATGCTTTAGTTGGAGATGGTGAATTTCTTTAAAATTTAAGTAGATACGACTACGTATCGCAGTTTTGACTTTATATTTTAACAATCATTCATCGTACCTATTTTATGTGAAAATATTTTTCCTCTTTAAATGTTTGCTATTGAGTCGAAACGAAGTACCTAACCAATAAAACTAGGTAGGCACATGCGAACTGCTATTAGATGTACTTAGTCATAAAATGTTTTGTGTGGCGTTCCAGCATGGAGAAATCACCTGCAGACCGGTCGAGTGTGACCGAGCTGAATGCAAGAATCCTATACTGTACCCCGGAGAATGCTGTCCCACCTGCTTGAGTTAGTACACATTCATTAGTTCATATCTTCTAGCTCTAAGGTAGACTACGTGCGTAGTGTTCTTATTTCACCACTCTGTACAGATTGAGAAATAAGAATATGCGGAAACTTTTTTTGGTAAGTTATCCTTGTTAACCTGTCATGTGGTTTTTGTTGACGCTGGACTGAATGTTTTAGGATATTCTTGATCGTCAACGATCCATTCAGTTATGTCCAGACCTGAACTTATAAAAAAGGTTATGTAATTTATACAATTAGAAAAATGAGCGATGACGTCGGTGTACTTGCAGAGCAGTGTCTGCTGAAGGGGACACTGTACGAGCACGGGGACCGCTTCACGCCGAAGGAGTGTGCGGAGTGCGTGTGCCACGACGGCAACATGCAGTGCAAGCGCGTCGACCCCGACACCGCCTGCCAGCCGCTCCCCTGCGACCCCACCGAGCAGTTCTCCGTGCCCGGAGAGTGCTGCAAATTCTGCCCGGGTACCCTACCACAGTGTTCCACTCACTACTCATACCACTCTACCGAGTTCCACTCACTACTCATACTCCACCCACTACCATGTTCCACTCACTACTAATACTCCATTACCAAGTTCCACTCACTACTGATACTCCACTACCATACTCCACTCACTACTCATACTCCACTACCATACTCCACTCACTACTCATACTCCACTACCATACTCCACTCACTACTCATACTCCACTACCATGCTCCACTCACTACTCACACTCCACTACAGTACTTGTGGGATCGATCAAATTTCTCTGTGCAAACGGACTTTCTATGAGATTAACCGATTCTCGAGTACTGGCCATCCTTCCAAACTCCTCCACTTCCTACTCTGACTCGTTTACCGTGAATGCAGCACGTATGTGGAACTCGCTACCCCTCGATAATCGTCTATCCTCGTCAGTATTTGTGTTTAAAAAGCGTGTTCTGTCTCACTTTTTGGAACTTCAGAAATATTAACTACTCTAGCTCTTACCCCTTGTATGTACATATGTTTACATATCATATATATTGTATATATATATATGTATATTTCTCTATTTATTTGCTTAAAAAAAACTCAATATCGAACAGTAAACCCACTCGACTGTGAGATGCCTAGACCCCTCTATATACGTATAGCTAGAGCATCTAGCCAGAGAAATTATTAAATGAAGGATTACTAAATTAGATACACAGTATGGCTTTATATGAGTACTAGCTTTTGCCCGCGGCTTCGCTCGCGTGAAATTCATATTTAAAAAGAAGAAAGCATGTATGCCCGCCCGCTACCGTACCTTTATTTCGGCGGGCGGAACAATTCTGTTTCGAGCCACATCTTAGCGTAACCGGAACTGAATTTTATTTACTTTATCCTGTATCACGTATAGTTAAATATGCGTGTACTAAGTTTGGTCAAATTTTTATGATCGGTTTAAGAGTTATGGAGGAACATACAGAAAACATTTCTAAAAATCGTCAATTTAGTTTTAGTATCATACCTATAGTCTAAAAACGCAGTATCCCAATAAACAAAGTAACATACTCCATGACTATCCTTTACAGATTTATTATTACATTAGTATTGATTGATTGACGTAAGTTCGGCCCTATTGTGATATTTGAATGATGAAAATGTTTATAAATCAGGTAAAGTAAAGTGCACACTTTCAATTGCGACTGCAATGAAGACACTTTATTGAATGTTGGTGTTCAGGTGTGGACTACTGCAGCATGGGTCACTCGTGCGACGAGAACGCCACTTGCATGAACCTCAACACAAAGTACACGTGCAAGTGTAACCAAGGCTTCCAGGGCGACGGCATCACCTGCGAAGGTATGAGCACTTCACACACATAACACACTTTTACACAAGATCGCAGAACGCTTTATTCGACCGTGCCTTTTTTTTATGGAAACTGACACGGTTGGCTACATCACCTACCTACAACATCCGTGATGTCAGCCCATAACACCGGATAAACTTGGTGCCACGTCAGCCTTCTCTTCGGTCGTGCCAGCTACACTGAACTGGACGGAAAACACAAACTATTTACATAGCCGTTTCGACCGACCTTTCATTCAGTGCGGTGTAATATAAGAAGGGAGTCATATCGCTTAGTCGCCTTTTACGACATACACGGGGAGAGATGCAGTGGGGCTATTATTTTAAAGTACCGGCCCCACACGGTACAAAATCCTAAATCAATTAATTATAATATGATGGTGTGTGTTGCAGATGTGGATGAATGTCTGTCGGCGGGCGGGCTGTACGGGCATCACTGCCACAGCAACACGCGCTGCGTGAACGTGCTCGGCGGCTACGTGTGCCAGTGCCTAGCTGGCTACTCGCGAACTGGCAAGTTCAACTGCGCCGAGGTCCCTATTGCGTTATCTATCACTGCTTTACGAACACTGCCGAGTCAAAGTTATACACCCCGTACCTTATGTACATCGCACCACCGTAGAGAAAATAATTCAAATCTGTCAAAACGATGGCGGCGCGGCGCGGAGGCTGCCGGTTCATAGTCCATACACATACAACAAGTTAGAGTCCCAGTCTTCGCAATGTAGGATGCTTGAAAAACGTTTTGATTTTTTATGAAAATTCCTTATTGATTTCTCCTTACTTTTGCTGTGCTACCTAGATCTGCCAATGGCACCTCACCTCAGCACGTACTTTTTTTTTTGAGGATCAAAGAACTTTATTGCACCATAATTTATTTTTTTTTTTTTATGGAAACTGACTCGATTGGCTACATCACCTACAACGTCCGTGATGTCAGCCCATAACACCGGGTGAACTAAGTGCCATGTCAGTGCTTCCCCCTTTGATCGTGCGGGCTACACTGAACTGGTCGGAAAACACAAACTATTTCCATAGCCGTTTCGACCGACGTTGCGCTCAGTGCGGTGGTATCAACCCGGCCGGGATAAACCCTACCACCTAGTAAGGTAAGAAGGGAAGGGACCTACAGTTTAACGTGGAATCCGAACCACGGTCAGCCTCCAACGGTCGAGCCGTCACCCGTCCAAGCACTGACCGCGCTCAGGGTTGCTTAACAACAGTCGACTGATCGCACCACTGAGCTACCGACGCTGACGAATTTCCTTATCCCTTAGTCGACTTTTACGACATGCGGCGGGGAGAGATGCAGTGGGGCTATTCTTTTTAAGTACCGGCCCCACACGGTACATAAACCACCACCTCTCCTCGCCGTGTACTTGTTAAAGCATATCAAAAGGCAGTGCAATATGTGTGCTCGTATGTGCGCAGGTGGACGAGTGTGCGAGCGGCGCGCACGCGTGCCACGAGGACGCGGACTGCGCCAACACGCTCGGCTCCTACGAGTGTCGGTGCCGGGCCGGGTACCTCGGCGACGGATACTCCTGCACGCGTCAGTCTATACCTACTCTCCTCGAATACCTTAAACATTGTGCCACCAGCTGTACTCTGCTACCAGACCACGCGGTATAAAGGGCATTGACCTTGAAATGGCGTTACTCGTGCCATATTTGTCCAAAGTAGCTAACTCTCAGATGTCAATGTCTTTTCTTCCGCGTGCTCTCGGAAAAGAGAACAGTTGATCCTTGAAAGTTCGCGAGTGCCTGGCTCAACTGCGAAAGGTAGATGCTTCAATTGGGCAATTGTGCATGTGTGTGCCAGATTTGACCAAAAGCTATTTTTTTTTTGTGAAATCCGTTATGAGTGGCTGAGTCGGAGGAGCCAAAGCGCATGCTCCGACCAGCCAATATCACCTCCGAGAAGGTAGGTGCCATTCCGGAGACTTCCCTGGATTGCTTTCTATTACTGGACTAGAGAAGAACACAACCGAGGCTGCTATGCGGCCATTTTACATCCAGTACGGTGGTACCAACCCAGTCCGCTACAATTTGAGCCTACCACCTAGTAAGTGGCAAGGGAAGGGATCTACAGTTTTACACCGTTCCGGTGTAGTGTAGCAGCAGGTGTAGGTAGGTATGAACGAAAATTTTTTCGTTAGAAAAAACTCATTTGTACACGCCGACCGGATTCGAACCTCAGACCTCTCGCATGAGAAGCCGATTCCCAAACCACTCGGCCACCCGCCGCTTGCGGGTGGCCGAGTGGGAAATTATAAGTGATTATTATTAATGAGTTACGATGTGGGTGGGTCGCAGCGGAGTGCACTGGCGGGTGCCTGAACGGCGGCTCGTGCGTGGCGCCGGAGAGGTGCGCGTGCGAGGCTGGGTTCGCGGGCGCGCGCTGCGAGCGCGACGTGGACGAGTGCGCGGAGCCGGCGCGCTGCCCGCCCGGCGCCGCTTGTGTCAACATGCCCGGCTGGCACTACTGCCGCTGCCGGCCCGGCTACCGCTCCCAGGACTCCACCCACTGTATAGGTAACTCTACTCACTCTTACATCTCCCCTCTCACATACTATTCACGCTGGTACATTTCAACACATTCCTTGGCTATTTCATTTGAACCAGTGAGGCCATCAGGATCCCCAAGCCTGATCCCCTAGGGGATTCCTGTGAACTCATCAGTTCATCAGGAAACATTGGCCTCTAACCGTGCCACCTGAATGAAGATTATTTTCCTTTCTTCATAGTAGGAAAAAAATATCATATCTGTCGTCATTGTTGTGGGTGTTGTGTTGTGGGTCGGTGTAGTGAATGTTCGTTGAGTTTGTTCACCAAATACAGAAGAATGGACCGGTAAGTGATGTTTTTTCTCTTTTTCATTATATTCCGGACCTATTGAGTACATTTGTTTGTACTGAGTTGAGATGCATTTTACGTAAAAAGTCGAAGAAAAGTCCTACTCCATACTGACAATTTTTTCCTGTTTGTTGTTGTTGTCAAAGCTTGTTTCTCAAAATAAATCGGTTTTTTGGAGAAAGTGAGGTGACAGAAATGTTCATTAGTTCTTCTAGTTGAATAATATATGCCGTTTAGTGCTTACATGTCGTACATTTACGAGAAACAAGCCATTTTTGTGACCTAGGTCTCGCGCCATACAAACTTTGCCTGTTTTGAGAAGCTTGTTTCTCAAAATAAATCGTTTTTTTGGAAAAAGTGAGGTGACAGAAATGTTCCTTAGTTCTTCTAGTTGAATAATATGTGCCGCTTAGTGCTTGCATGTCGTAAATTTACGAGAAATGAGCCATTTTTGTGACCTAGGTTTCGCCTAGAAACTTGGTGAAAGTGTTTTTTTTGCCAACATTTTTTGCGAATTCAAAATTTTATTGTGGTTGACACGGGGGCTGCTGATACACAAGAAAGGTATGATTAGGTCCGTTATTTATTAGTGTTTATAATAAAAATACTATGTGACCGATTTCCGGTCTAATAAATTTATAAAAATAAAAAATCTGAGACAGGTCGCGATTTTCATATAACACAACTTTACAAAATAATAATATGCAATATATATAAAAAAATACTATTTATAGCTAGAATATTTATCTGTAAATACAATCCATATGTTAGTTCATGAAGTTTCATGGAAAAATCTTCCAAAATGATTTTTTTTCGAGAGTAATGCGCCGGCGCCGATCGCGCCCGCCACCTGGTGTAGGCGAAGGATTGTTTTGGTTAATGCTTCCGTAGAGGACGGGTTAATATTTATCTGTGACAGAATTCTCGATAACATACGATTGAAATTTGTTATTTATTCTTCCGCCAACCTTTGTATAGAAAGACAACAGGTTACCAAAATGGTTGGCTCCTTGTGTGTGTGTGTTCCATCGTCTGTACTACGGAGAGTGCTGCAAGGAGCTGCACGATGCGATCCCTCCATTCCCATTCTACCATCGTTCCACGCGCAACATGTTGGGAATGCATCCACACACTGTCGATATCCCATATTAGGACAAATAGATCCTGTAAATCCTTTATTTACAGGGTTGCCAACATGTGGAATGCACTCCCACCTGCATCCTTTCCTCTAATGTAAAGTCTGGTGTCCTTCAAACATAATGTGAAGGTGTACTTTTAGCCGGCCGACATGGTATTCGCAGCCCCCGTAAATATACCGAATGCCCGTGGGCGCCGTCGGACTAACTTTTATGTTTATTAATTTTGATTTGCATTTTCAGACGTAGATGAGTGTGCAGAGGGCTTGCACACGTGCCACTCATCCGCCGTGTGTCGCAATACTGAGGGCTCCTTCCAGTGCCACTGCGAGACACCCGACTGCGAGCTCAGTGAGTGCATGCTTCTCCACTCCATCAAGATGCTCCAACAAAGGCGTGTCTGTAACAAAACCCATAACTATAAACACATTTTATTCTGCCACCTATGTATAATAAGAACTTCACATTTCCACTAAGTAGGCACTTAAAAAAAATAAATAGCCAAAATAATAAAATGCTTGTCAAAATATTTTCCGATTGGACTTTGAAAGTATGTACGAAGAAAATGTCATTTAAGTAAATAAGTTTTTTTTTTGGTGTATTGAAGTTATTTCGAATATTGACATTGTATACAAGACACCGCAAAAGAAAAAAACCTGCGCGAGCGCGCGTTGAAATCTTTTCTATGAAAGAATATCGGTGAAGGATTGTTCGCTAACTTTACGCGTATTTATCCCGTTCTCAATCAACATCCTGTTAACTTTACGTGTTGAAAAATTTGTTTATAGTAATATTGTGTTATGTATGTATGCCTGTAGTATGCTAACGTACCTACTAATACATCATAATAATTATTTTAATGTAATAATAGTTACATGTGTGAGTGCCTAACTATTACTGAGATTGCATCAAATATATTTGTCCTTACCTTAATTACCATAACACCTAACAGCAGCACACACGACGTAAGGCACATTATACACAACTGGCGTTTGTCAGCGGCTCCGCTCGTGGCATTGTCGGATTTAGGCGAATGTATATAAAGGGAGCTCGCAGTTTGTTGATCAATGTAAATGTAAACATAGATAGATAGATATAGCCAAACATTGGACTGCATTTTCTTTATGCAATATCTTGCTCACAAGCAAGGTAATTGATTTTTTTGCAGCCAAGATCGCTTCACAGGGTCCCCGTATTCTTTAACGTCCTACCGTCAACGTCGGTGACGCTGACTAGTTATGTCTCTGTCTAATTATATGAACTAGACAGAGTCATAACTAGTCAGCGTCACCGACGTTGACGGTAGGAAGTTATAGAATGTAAGGTAAAGAGTAACGGAGAGAGAGTGCGGGTGCAGGTTGCGTGTGGGGCAGCGGCGGGGCGGTGGCGGACGGCGCGCGGTGGGCGGAGACGGGCGGGTGTCGGCGGTGCGCGTGCGCTAGCGGCGTGGTAAGCTGCGCGGCAGCGCCGTGCGCCTGCGACGCCGCCAACGTGACCGAGCCGGCGCCGGCGGCGTGCTGCCCGCACTGCGACGACTCCTACCGCTGCCGCCACCAGGAGCTCCACCACGTCAACTTCCGCAGCGGCGAGCGCTGGCTCTACCAGTGCCAGACCTGCGAGTGCCTCGTTAGTTCACCTCCTCCTCCACTCTCTGCTATAGTCTCATAACAACTCTCTCCCTAGTTAGCCGCGCGCTAGTGCGCGCGTATACCAACGTAGACTGAAATAGTGGGCGACGGTGGAAGCTAATAAATAACTATTGAATCGGGAGAATATTGAAATAAGAACAGCTCCACTGATAAATCTCTCAGTGGTATGAAATTATTCGGCTGTCCCCCGCCGCGGGGCAGTTGTCTCGGCTGCGCTCTATGCGCGGTGCGGTTTTTTTTATGGGAACTGACACGGTTGGCTACATCACCTACAACATCCGTGATGTCAGCCCATAACACAGGGTGAACTTGGTGCCACGTCAGTGCTACGCTTCGGCCGTGCCGGCTACACTGAACTGGACGGAAAACACAAACAAATAGCCGTTTCGACCGACCTTTCATTCAGTGCGGTGGTACCAACCCGGTCGGGTTAAACCCTACCACCTAGTAATATAAGAAGGGAGTCATATCCCTTAGTCGCCTTTTACGACATACACGAGCGAGTGCGCGACCGTGTTGCAGCTGGGCGAGGTGGACTGCTGGGAGCCGGAGTGCGAGGAGGAGGAGGCGGCGTGCTGCGCGCTGCGCGGCGCGGCGGCGGCGGGGCCGCGGCCCGCGCGCACCGCGCCCGGCGGCTGCGCGCTCGCCCAGCACTGCGGCGGCTGCCAGGTCCCGCTCATATTCTCACTTTTATTTACATAATATGGAATACACTTGTACAAACATAGACCTAGCGTTTCCAAGAATTTAATAATAAACAAAACTAAATTGAGCGGTCGAAAAGAAGGATTTGACATGTGTAAATATTCGTTTATCTTCTGCTATTACACATTTATTCTTATGAGGAGTATTCAGTAATATTTTCGTCTTCAATTTGTTTTCGCTCGATTGAGTTGTTTGTTGTTAGTTGTTAGGGATGTCCGTCATGTAACACACTGATGCTTCCATTCAAAATGTCTATAACGAAAATCACGAATATTTCAATACTTGACATTTGAAATCCACTCACATGTTGTATTAAATATTGTACCGAACTTGGAACACGTTACGTAACTTGACGTGACAGACAGACAGACAGGCAGGCACAAGAGTGATCCTATAAGGGTTCCGTGTTTTCCTCTTTTGAGGTACGAAGGCCTAAAAAGGGAAAAAGTCAACCGTATCGCGTCGTGTAATGAAATCTAACGGCCCATAGAAAACAATTATATGTATTATTTTATTATTTGTTTAAAGTTTAAGAAAGAAAAATTTTAAACTGCGAAAATTGCTTGTCCCAGATCCATTTATTTCTAAATCTGAAATAAATTCAGCAATTGTACATAACGTAAACATTCATAAAAAAGTATCGACAACACAAAGTTGACCAGAAATGCCAGAATAACCGGCATCTTTCAGTATGTTTATCAACACTCAATGCGCGAACTCGCACTTGAGCGATTGTTTAGTTCTGTTACATGCTCTAAGATCCTGCTTAAGGACGTTATACCCTCATCTGATTCTGATAAGACATCGTTTAAATCAAAGATAATCTGTAGGCTATACATGTATATATATATATATATATATATATATATATATAGATCCACAGAAAAGGAACTAGGTTGCCTAGCTACGTAGCTTGTCGACGTAGCTATTAATTATACAATTCTGAAAAAAAAAAATTAGTATAAAGAAATGCGGACTCGCGCACCGAGGGTTCCGTATCGTATTAAACTATGTCCTATCCAAATAATAGATTAGTGTTAAAGATCTGCCCATTCTCATAGTAATACATACCTACTTAGGTACTTTTTTAACATATGATTTATTTAATTTATAACCCACAATTTGCCAATAAAATATTTCTAGTCATCCATGGCCATTGCGAGGTGAATTTGGCTTAACACGGTTTGCAATCGCAGTCATTTAGCCGATGTTTCGACGTTTCGGACTGCACTCGCCAGTTCGAAACGTCGTCGGCTATATTACCAGCCATTACCTAGTAATAAAATATTTGAATGTGTTTGTACACAATACAAGTTGTGTCTACAGGATGTGTATTGTTGTCGCAGGTCGGGCACTGTTCAACCCTGGTGAGCAATATCGCGTGTTGTGTGCATCGGTAACCACCCCCACTCTTCTTATTCACTCATACATCTGCTGTATTAACACTCAATATTGTTTGTGCGCTCCAACCATTATCCGCTGACACGTAATCATTGCACTCTTCATCGATTTGTTAAACTCACTCACCTTATGTGAAACATACTCGTACATAGGTACGCGGACAACGAACATCTAACTTATCATTGCCAAATGTACGGATTATAGTCAAATTTAGTCATGGTAGCAAAACATATGCTGCACGATTAGTGAAACTGCACGTAGGTACCTACTTATTACTCAAATGGGAGAGCGCTTTTCTTATATGTATAATCCGGTATGGTGGCTGAGCCAGAGAGGCTAAAGCACAATGCTCTGGCCAGCCAATATCACCTCCTAGAAGTTAGAAGGCCACCTTCCCTTTGGATTGCTGGCTATACTAGACTAGAGGAAAACACAGCCGAGTCACGTTATGCAATATGCACGACGTGCATAGTGCATAACGTAAATAAAGTTTCCATCAGAAGAAACTCATTAGTACCTACACGCCGCGCCGACTGCATTCAAACCACTCGGTCACCAGTCGTGTCAGCGGTGAGTTGATACGTTATTATAATGTATCAATGTTGAATCAATCTGTTTCTCGAAATACTATAACGCGCGTTGATTCCGTGTCAGAAAATTCATTTCGTATTGCATGTATTTTTATTCATTTGAATTCATTTCATTTAGCATGTTCAAATTTGAATGAAACTGTTTTCCTGGGATTTCATTTGTTATTTTCAAATTTATGAAGTCTTTTTTATTTCCCTTTGCTTCATCTTTCTTGAGTTCGGCTCATAAAAATAAATTGTCACTACATAGTTATGTTATGTTAGTGAAGTTTATGAAAATACATTTTACATTTAACATACATTGACTGATACAGAACTGATTTTCTCTTGTATGTTTATCTCATTCAAGAATCGATTCTTGAGTTCCGGGTTGGAAAGAGAACCGAAACTAGGTTTCTAGAACCCGGTTGTTAATGCTCTTCAGCTGAAATGCCGAGAACAAGGACTAGGCTCTTGTTACAGAACTAGAATTTGTCGATGGGAGTCAGGTTTCAGATCCGGAACCTTAACTCGGTTCTAGATGAAAACTTGCATCGGAAAGAATGAAGAATCATTACGAAGACTTACTTAAGTACAAGTAGCTATTTCATAGTTTAGTGTAGGCATGTACAATCAATCACTACCTACTTCCATTTTGAGTCTTGCACTCATTTATACTCACGTATTGTACATAGGAATATCACTTGCTGCATATGCATATTATGTTCTGTAGCTAGGTATAGAGTGCAGGTAGGTGTGTGCTAGCGGAATGTACGGGGCGGCGGTGAGGAGTGCCGGTGTGTGAGGAGTGTGCGTGTGTGGCGGCAGACGCGGTGGCGGCGGCGCGGCGCCGGCGGCGACGGCGGCGGCGCTGGCGGCGCTGGTGGCGAGCTGGTGCTGGTCGGCGGGGGCGGCGGCGGCGGCGGCCTCGCCCGCGCACCGCAAGCACCGCGGCTGTCGGCCCGCCCGGAGCCGCCCTGAGCTGGCGGCGCGCGCCGCAGTGCCACTCTCACGTTAACGCTTGTAAATGCCTGAACATACCGAGCACAATCAATCTAACCGTATATAAATATATATAAATATATGTATGTATGCGAATTGCGAGAACCTGGATATATATGTATATATTATGTACCTACTGTTGACGATCTTATTTATTTTAGATAGACATAATGTTAACTAATTAACGAGACGCTCTCAGGACGCGAGTTTGGTTGTGGTCGCCGCTCCCGCGCGCCGCGCGGCGCCCGCGCGCGCGGCGGGCACCGCCGCTCGCGCCGCGCCGGCTAGCACTGCCGGCCGAGTCCGATAGAGTGCTCGTGCGACACGTGCTCACACGTTGACACCTCCAGCTAGTTGTACAATCCGGCCAGCGGACTCGGCACATTGGGCAACGAGCTCGACGGGGGCGGTTCCCGTTTGTTAAAAGGCCTTATTAAATAAAGATTATCAAAGGTTTAACGATTGTAAGGGTGACTTTACCCTCTGCGATTTACGTACAGCCAACAGAGCAAAGAATCTCTTTACCCTCGTGTTGCTCGACGCGAGCAGCGCGGAGCTCATAAGCTCACTAGCTCAATTTATTAAACGAGAGCTGGTGCTACGTGGATTCGTTTGTGCTTTTTGAGCGACATGGTAGTGCCGGCCGCGGCCGCGCTGCGCTGGTGGCGCGCGCGGCGCGTGCCGGCCGGGTGACGGTGTGGAGAGGTTCTTCCATTCGAGTGACGTTTCGTTCGATGGCTCATTTGGACCGCTCGATCGTCAGTCTTTGAATTTGTTTCCAAACACGTTACTGTATCCGCGTGTCTTAACGTTCATATAGTAGTGCTTCAATTTTCTATTGATGTATTTAGCCATTGATGTGAATAAAAAAAAAATGGAATTAATGTTTCGCAGTACCTACCTCGCGCTTCAAATAGGTCATTGAATCGAACCGAACGTTGTGTATTTTGTAGGTTTATCAAATTGTATTTACGTTAAGGAATTTATACTAATGTACGATGTGATGTGAGGGGGCGGGAGAGGGACACAGCTGGCCGGCGGCATGGGGCGGGGCGGGGCGGGGCGGGGTCGAGCGTTGCCAGCTGCTCTAGCTAGTTACCTAATGAGTAAGCTTACCTACCTACAGCTCTGTAAATATGTTATGTACGTAGATAGACAATTAGTTTAGATATTGATTTAGATTGGAGCGAGCCTAATTTTGTGATTGTTTTGTTACTATAGTTAAAAGTCAATTAATTAGGTTTCTACATATTATGTACCCTAAAACGAACGCCTAATGTGTTAGGGGAATTGTGACCCACGTACTACATTAATGTCACTTTTGGCCTAAATTATTTGGAAATAGAGTAAACAAAGTTATTGTAGATATTAGTCTATTATTTGTGTGTGGCGAGGAAGCAGTGGGGAAGCAACATGGCGCTCTCTCTAGGCTGGCTCGTATAGAGTGGAGTGCGAGGCGAATGCCGACGCGCAACCACTCACCACACACGCGGCGCGTGCGTGTGGTGTATACGTCTAGGCGCCTCCAATACCGTGCGTGCATCCTATCAATTAAACAATATACTAGAAAAAAAAATTATATTCTAATATATTTTAATTCACGCCACGGTCTTTAAGCTTTAAAGTTTGAAAAGATTTTCTTTCATTGAGACTCATCTTCGAAACGACGAATATAGCACCCTGCAAAATCATGCCCTATTACATATATGAGCGCAGTCGTACTTATACTATACATTCTAAATAACTGTACAGATGTATGTGCGCGCATCGTCCGCACGGCTAGCGGCCTGCCGTGCGTGCGGACGTAGCGCCACACGAGCCCGGTCGCGGTACCTCCGGCCCCCCGGTGCCGTAGGTACCTCAATAACTACGTGGACGTAGACCTACTTTACTAGCCTTTTCTATTTCTCCCAACACCACATGCCTTTTGTGTTTTAGAATATTGAGCATAGATTGAAGGCCGGGAGGCGAGGAGGCTGTAGCTAGTGAAACATGATTGTAGCTACTGTTCCGAGACCTGCTGCTTCATTGTGACTGCGTTGTCATTTACAAAGTACATATCTAAGTAGCTCGGTCATGTCATATTTTCAGCCTAAATAAACTCTTTCGCTATGCAAATACATTTTGCTGTAATCTATGACGATCTAATTAATAATGAATAAGAAAATTGTCGGTGGGTCCACACTCCACACCTTCAAAACTGGATCTAATGAGAAATACATAATATGTATTGAGATATTATCTCACTAGGTCCATCATGGATCTGGTCAAGGGATCTTATGAGAACGAACAAGGTACCTAGGTACGAGTATCTCGGCGCATGGTTCACCGACACCTAATGTTTTAAATTAAATTCGAACGCATGAGGAAAGCACTATGACTAGACTACCTATGAATTAACAATAGTAGCTTAAACCTGGACTCCACTCTATACATATACAGCGAGACACTCTCTATACCAAGTTAATAATGTAGTTTTTTTTTTCGGAATTTATTATTGTCGGAAATAAATAGTACCGACGCGCTCTAAGTACCGAGCTACGAAGATGTTAAGCAATAACGGGCTACCGGTGCGGTGGCGAGCTGTGTATTTAGATTTAATGACAGGTCACTGTTGGCAATAAATTAATATTAATTGTCTAGTCTAGTGTTTTATA
This sequence comes from Nematopogon swammerdamellus, assembly GCA_946902875.1. NCBI lineage: Eukaryota > Metazoa > Arthropoda > Insecta > Lepidoptera > Adelidae > Nematopogon > Nematopogon swammerdamellus. The sequence continues at coordinate 10,750,381 of OX336337.1, forward strand.
GAACGTTGTATTGGCACCGGTAGCCGGTAGCGTGCGTGGTCCTGTGCGCGGCGCATGCGTACTGCCGTACGTGGTCCATCCCGCACACACCACTCTTCTCCACTCGTTTTATCAAAGTCATTTTGTTTCTCAACAGGATCGTATGTCATAAATATTTTGAAGGTAACCAAAAATAATACCAAATACTTATAGAGAGAACTTTCTTTATTTTCAAAAAGCATTTATAATGCTTGCATGTTGTATTGTGTTCAAAAAATAAATTTAAAACCAAAACAATTATCCGAGTCTTTTTTTATATTTTCCCACATTTCCCATTATCCTAAATTCAAACGTCGAACATTTGTATATAATATGAGGATATTGTTTACTGAAAGACTACTAAGAACAGAACCTAGAATACATAATTTAAATTGAATGCGCGCACATGTGCGCGTGTAACGGGTAACCGAAAGAGGAATGTGCAGTGGATGGTAGTGTTAGTTGTGGCGCGGCGAGGGGAAGCGCACGGTGTTGGGCGCGCCCTGCACGTAGCGGCCGCGCTTGCCGCGCATGCCGCACGACCGCACCAGCACTCTGTTCACCGGCGCGCCCAGCGGCAAGCCCATCGCACCGATCCGCTCCAGCGCCTCCGGCGGCCCGCTCACTATCTGCAAGCAGTGTTGCCAAAAGGGCATAGAGTGTTTTCATTTTACGAAGGCACGGGGGGTACGAGGTAGGAACTGGTGCGAGAGACGACCGCGCGGAGCTCAGTAGAGAACGAACTCGGTGCCAGGTCGGTACACAGGTTCTACACGTCTCCGCGTCGCTCCGTCGAACCGAGTCGTTCCCTACTAAGCTCCGCGCGGTCTCACACCACTTCCTACCTCATACCCCTCGTGCCTTCGTAAAATGAAAACACTCTACCTACTTAGTTTAATTATTAACGTCCACTAGCAGTGGAGCGGTGGGGTACGTGTGGTTCTTTATATGAAACAAACCGCACTGCGCGTCATGACGCGGCAGCATCGCTGCGCGTTGCGGCAAACCAATCGTGAGAACTTTGTACCGCTCCGCCCCGTGCCGCGCCGCTCTGCTACCGCTAGGTGCGGTCTCAGCTTAACATATTTTGTAGTAAAAAACTGTAAACTTCTTTTAAATTTTTGGTTGTTTTCTTCTCACACACTTTTCTAACTCATTCACTCCGAGGGAGGAGCCAGCCCACAGATACTTGGCCCGCAGATACTTAGCGTAACATGTACGTACCACTGCCTGGCAGTAACGTGTAAGCATCTGCGTAAGTGTCCATACTCGCCGGTGCCCCAAGTTTCCCACAGGACATCCGCAAGAAGGAACGCACGAAGAGTTAGTGAACTCTCACAAGTACCCAACCAACAAACAGCCTTGTCGCTCACTACATGATCGCTCGATACTTGTCCTACTGGTACTATGGATCGTTGTTCGACCGCGAAATTAAGCACACCCGGGCGCTGTCAGAACTACGATCAGTTCGAATGTTGAGGCTGGCCGTGGTTCCCACGTAAAACTGTTGGCCCGTTTCCTTGCCTTACTAGGTGATAGAGTTTAACCCACCCGAATTGATACCACCACACTGAACGTAAGGTAGAGTTCGTGTTTTCCGTCCAGTTCAGTGTAGCCGGCACGACTAAAGGGTAGCCCTGACATGTTTGACAAGTTAGTTCATCAAGGTGTTATGGGACTGACATCGCGAGTTCAGTAAGATGTTGCCATCCATGGCAGATTCCATTAAAATCACCACTGCTTTGCTCTCATCTAATTATCTTCTCTACTCTCTACTTCTTATAAAAGGGAACGTGTGTCTGTATGTATGTATGTTTAAGGTAAACTCAGGAACCACTGAACAGATTTTGATACGTTTAAATGTTAGTACTAAGCACGTACTCGCTTTATATATATTTTTATTAGAAAAATGCAAAGCGAAAATAATTGGAAAAATAAAAATACCTATATACATATAAAGCAAGTACGTGCTTAGTACTAGGTAACATCAATATATATATTATACTAATAATAAATCTGTAAGGGGTGGTCATGGAGTAAGTTACTTTGTTTTAGGAAATATTGAGTTTGTAGCCTCTATGTATGATACTAAAGCTAAATTGACGATTTTTAGAAATCTTTTCTGTATGTATGTATGTATGTATGTATGTTCCGCCATAACTCTTAAACCGATCATCCGAATTCGATGAAACTTTGTACAAGCACATTTAACTATATGGGACACAGGATAGGCTACATAAAATTCAGTTCCGGTTACGCTAAGATGTGGCTCCCATACAAACCGATATGTTCAATCCGCGCGCCTTAGTACTATACATAGGTATTTACCGAGCGAGCGGCGGCAGTTGGCGGCGTGGCGGCACGGTGCGGCGGCGCGGGGGAGGCGCGGCCTATAAACTCAACAGCGAACCGAACAGCCGCACTATATTCCTCTTTCACGCAAAAACTACTGAACAGATTTTGATGAGCCTTTACAGTACTATAGCTTATACATCAAAAAGGCTATAAGTTATAAAGACATTGTGTAAATTTGCCCAAATATCGATAAATGTCAAGTAAGTCGGAAAAAATCCTGCCTTCTGAGAGCTATCTCGGCGTGCGCTGCATAAACCTTTAGAGTTACACGAAGATAGTGTATAGTGAGGTTGTTTCTCTAAAATAGTTCTAAAAAAAAGTCCGCGACAGCATATATCTACCTTTTATGTGGAAGCCACTATAGCCAAAATAGTGAACCAAAAATACACTTAAATTGGATACTGTATTTACAATGCACATTTTATAGTTTTGAATTAATTCTTATCAAAATACATACTTTTATCGCTTCTGGTATTTAAAGTAGATACACTTTGGCTGTTACACTAAGTAATTTGGACAAATAGTTTAAAAAGTTACGACGATGAGAATGTCTTGAGAGAAGCGCTGCGCTTCTCTCAGCGGGGGGCAGCGGGGCGAGGCGAATATGTTTGTATGAATTTCCTCCATAAAATTAATCCATCTAAATTCGATTAAAATTACTACACGCACATTTAGCTATACGAGACACAGGATAGGCTAAATAAAATTCAGTTCCGGTTATGCTAATATGTGGAGTATTTTACTTAGTTAGGTAGGTATCTAAAGTATTTGATTTATTTTAATTGAATTTTCTTATTCTAATATCGATAGCTTTTTCCCGCGGATTCGCTCGCGTGAAATTCGTATTTCAAAAGAAGAAACTAAGTAACTTAGGCCGGGACCGGAGGGCGAACTGGATTCAGATAAAAACAATAAACATTCTCAAAGAAAGTAAGTAACATACTAAAGGTGAGACCGAAGGCCGAGCTGCGTTCAGGAAGAGGTTAAACCTATTCGAAGAAAATAAGCAACAAAGGGCGAGGCCGAAGGCCGAGCTGCGTTCAGGAAGACCTTCAACCTTCTCGAACAAGTTCTCGAAGAAAGTAGTAACTGAGGGCGAGGCCTAAGGTCAAGCTGCGTTCAGGAAGACTATAATCCTTCTTGAAGAAAGTAAGTAACTAAGGGCGTGGCCGAAGGCCAAGCTGTATTCTGGAAGACACTAAACCTTCTTGATGACAGTAAGTAACTATGGGCGATAGTTACTTACTTTCTTCAAGACGTTTTATAGTCTTCCTGAACGAAGCTCGGCCTTCGGCCTCGCCCTCAATTAATTTATTTCTTCGAGAAGGTTTATGATCTTCCTGAACGCAGCTCGGCCTTCGGCCTCGCTCTTAGTTACTTACTTTCTTCGAGAAGGTTTATGGTCTTCCTGAACGCATCTCGGCCTTCGGCCTCGCCCTCTGTTGCTTACTTTCTTCGAAAAGGTTATCGTCTTCCTGAACGCAGCTCGGCCTTCGGCCTCGCCCTCAGTTAGGTACTTACTTTCATCAAGAAGGTTTATAGTCTTCCTGAACGCAGCTCGGCCTTCGGCCTTGGCCACGATTACTTAATTTAATCGAGAAGGTTTATAATCTTCCTGAACGCAGCTCGGCCTTCGGCCTCGCCCTCTGCTACTTACTTCTTCGAAAAGGTTATCGTCTTTCTGAACGCAGCTCGGCCTTCGGCCTCGCCCTCAGTGACTTACTTTCTTTAAGAAGGTTTCGGAAGGTCTCGCTGTACGCAGCTCGGCCTTCGGCCTCGCCCTCAATTACTTACTTTCTTTGAGTAGGTTTATCGTTTTCCTGAACGCAGCTCGGCCTTCGGCCTCGCCCTCAATTACTTAATTTCCTCGAGAAGGTTTATAGTCTTCCTGAACGCAGCTCGGCCTTCCGCCTCGCCCTTAGTTACTTACTTTCTTCGAGAAGGTTTATGGTCTTCCTGAACGCAGCTCGGCCTTCGGCCTCGCCCTCTGTTACTTACTTCTTCGAAAAGGTTATCGTCTTGCTGTACGCAGCTCGGCCTTCGACCTCGCCCTCAATTACTTACTTTCTTTGAGTGGGTTTATCGTGTTCCTGAACGCAGCTCGGCCTTCGGCCTCGCCCTTAGTTACTTACTTTTTTCGAGAAGGTTTATTGTCTTCCAGAATGCAGCTCAGCCTGAAGCCTCGCCGTTAGTTACTTACTTTAGTTGAGAAGGTTTATCGTTTACCTTACTTAACGCAGATCCCTTAGTTACTTACTTGCTTTCTTTGAAATACGAATTTCACGCGAGCGAAGCCGCGGGCAAAAGCTAGTATAACTATAAAATATTATTAAAAACCTCAAGTCAACTTCTGGTGTCCGATGCCAAATACGACTTTGGTGCCGACAGCATAAGGTTTCTTCATCACCAATCTCTTTTTGAGCTAAAATTTTGTGCACAGCTAGAATTTTCTAACAGAACTGCGAGTTTTTTTTATCAAATGTTAAAAGAAAAAAATTGTTCAGCAAACTTAGTTATTATAGCCATGCTATATTTTTTTTTTAAATTGCCACAACAAAACCTATTTACTTTTTTACTTTATTTATAATACTCGATTTATTTATAAAAACCAACATTTTGGTTCACATTTTGGGGTACCTGTACTTTCAACCAAACATTGTATATTGTCATAGACGTATAATTATTTCTCTATGTATATTGTAAACTGTGTGTTATGGCGGCGTCAGTTTCATCGAAACCGGTGCAGTAGATCAGCAAATATCTACGTGTGGGCGGCATACGGACAACGGACAAACAGACATAAACCAGAGTGGTCCCATAAGGCTCCCTTTTTTCGCATTTTGCGAGACGGGACCCTAAAAACATGACTAACCCGACCGAAAACAACATTGCGACCGTTGAGCTGCGGCAGAGGTTTAAAGATAATGTTGTACTGCCCGCACACCTCGTTGTCAGGCGTTACCGCCATTGACAGCACACCTGCGCGGGATAGAAACAGATATGCATGTAGGCAACGAGGCATTCACTACTGCGGGCTATTTTTTATTTATTTATTTATTATAGAATAAACATATTTACAGTTGGAAACAATTTTGTACTTAAACTTATGACTATGACAGATTCAAGCAATATAAGTAATTTTAGATACCTAATATTTAGTAGATATTTGAAGCAAGAACGAAAACATCTCGTGGTTTCAATCGTAGCAAGTACCCTTTGAGTCTCAAACTTTAAAATCATGTTAATAGTTTAAAGGAAGAAGATTTTGATAGCATTAAATAAAAACTAATTATAATGCAAAATAGGTACTTAGTGAAAAAAACAATGAATGCAGTTGAAGTAAAAAAGCACTGAGCCATAAGTAGATATTTTAAAGAATAATCAAGGCCACCAATAGCTTCATGTAGGTAAAACGCATTTATTTATTTATATTTATACATATAATATTATGCAGGAGAAGATCCAAGACAGTTGCAGACCTGACTGGTATCAGTATCATCAGCACTGGTATGCATCATGAAGTTGCGGCCTCTAAAGGTGATAGGCAACCACCCCAGTGATAGATAAGCAACTTTGGTTAGAAAAACAATGAGTAGACACGCCAAATATGCACCCTTGGAACAAGTTCTCCAGAAAGTAGCAAGGCAACGAACCTGGTACAGTGTGATTGAGGGTGTAGTTTTCAGCCGTTATGGGCTCGTCGCGCCCAGCCTGCACGTAGCAGCCAAAGCCGTTGTTCTTGGCCACGTCTCCGCCGCGACAGTATAGTCCGGGAACAATCCTGTCGCAAGCAATGCCTTCTAGATTTATGTACCAACCAGCTGTGCCTTTCGATTGCCGGTATTTATTTCACCTGGCTGATATATTCAAGAGTAGGTATATAGTAATAAAAAATTAATAAAATAAAACTTCTTTATTTTAGACAAATTTGTTCATAACTAATCAAAAACATAACAAAAAAGTGGTCAAGTGAACCTTGTTCACGTGCCGAGGGTCCCGTAACCGCACTGCTTCGCTTTCATCTAATTATATTTTCTACCAGGGTGCGGTCAGGCTTTGGATGGGTAGCCGTACGACCGTGGTTCGGCTGGCTGTGGTTCGGATTCCACTTGAAACTATAGTTTTATCCCTTTATGTACATACTAGCTGAGCCCGCGGCTCCGCTCGCGTGGAATTCGTGTTTCAAAGAAGACAGTAAGTAACTATGGGCGAGGCCGAAGGCCGAGCTGCGTTCAGGAAGTCGATAAACCATCTCTAAGAAAGTAAGTAATTAAGGGCGAGGCCGAAGGCCAAGCTGCGTTAAGGTAAACGATAAACCTTCTCGAAGAAAGTAAGTAACTGAGGGCGAGGCCGAAGGCCGAGCTGAGTTTAGGAAGACTATAAACCTTCTCGAAGAAAGTAAGTAACAAAGGGCGAGGCCGAAGGCCGAGCTGCGTTCAGGAAGACTATAAACCTTCTCAAAGAAAGTAAGTAACAAAGGGCGATGCCGAAGGCCGAGCTGCGTTCAGGAAGACGATAAACCTTATCTAAGAAAGGAAGTAATTAAGGGTGAGGCCGAAGGCCGACCTACATTCAGGAAGATCATAAGCTTCTCGAAGAAAGTAAGCAACTGAGGGCGAGGTCAAAGGCCGAGCTGCGTTCAGGAAAACGACAAACCTTCTCGAAGAAATTAAGTATCAAAGGGCGAGGCCGAAGGCCGAGCTGCGTTCAGGAAGACGATAAACTTTCTCGAAGAAAGTAAGTAACAAAGGGCGAGGCCGAAGGCCGAGCTGCGTTCAGGAAGACTATAAACCTTCTCTAAGAAAGTAAGTAACAAAGGGCGAGGCCGAAGGCCGAGCTGCGTTCAGGAAGACTATAAACCTTCTCGAAGGAAATAAAGCGAAATTTCTACGGGCGACCGACCGTGTAACCTACCTGATGATGAACGTGATATATGAAATGTTCTTATAACTCGAAAACCACTTTATCGATTTACATATGGTTTTCACTGTTACATTTCTTTACTTTTCAGGATGTTTTTAATCACAACGCTACGTTAACGGTGGCTTGAGCTGTGACCAAAAAGTCACGCTAATAATTGAAATTTTGGCTTTTCAGACTTTTAACTTTAACTCCAAATGTCGATTCCAAACTCCATTTCGAGGAAAATGAATAGTTTTGTGCACAACTACATAAGAGTACCTATATTGCTTATTTTTTCAGAATTTTCAAACAACCCTTAATAGGTCAAAGTTCGGCGACAAAAGTGCACTTTTTTGTCAACTTTTAAACGAAATATTTGTTAAAGTAAACTTATTGATTATAGCAAAGTTATATATTTTTGAAATTGCCTTAACAATGGCTATAGAATGACAGGCCATTTGATTTATTTAAAAAAACAAAAAATATTTTTGGTTAACATTTTGGGGTACCCTGTACTTTCCACAGAACTATTAGACGAAGTTATTTATGATATATCTAGCGGCAAAAATTACACGTAATTTGGCGTCAGGTTCATCAAAATCGGTTTAGTAGGTCCGGAGATATCTGCGTGTGACCGACAGACAGACAGACATACACCAGAGCGATCCCATAAGGGTCCCTTTTTTCGCATTTTGCGACGGGACCCTAAAAAAACAACAAACTCAAAAAAAATTTATGGGTACAGAAAAAAAACGGTGAAGTGTGAGCCGAATTCGCGTGAAGAGGGTTCCGTGGCATTCCGTTTTCCGTGAAAACTTTAAGACATCGAATTTTTGTTAAGATTTTCCTGTAAACTATAAGAGAGGCCCTATATTGCCATTTTTTTCTAATTTATGACTCCACTGAGTCGTAAATTTGAAAAAAAAATATTCGAAGATGAGGAGGGGCGATTTTTTGAATATTTAAATGCATTTTAAGATTATAAAAATTCATACTTCAATACATACAAAAATATATATTTGTATTCGTTATTTTTTTAATCCAGTATCTGCTGAGTCCGAGGGGCCAAAGCAAATGCTCCGACCAGTCAATATCACCTCCGAGAAGGTATGTGCGATACCGGAGACTTCCCTGAATTGCTGGCTATACTGGCTGGACTAGAGGAGAACACAACCCAGGCTGCGCCCTTTTCATTGATATGTCACATGATGCACTTGAAAACAACAACAACACTTGCACACATGGTGGTCGTAGCGTACTTTTCCCTGGCTCACTCGTGTTCGGGTTTGGTGTGGGTTCGAATCACACTTGGACAACATCAGGGCGGTTTACTCTCAATATATGTAATGCTTGGGTGCTCGGATAGAAATAAATACAACTTTATTTATACATAATACGTTCTTTTATTATACTTTTACCCTTTCAACATAGAGCATATGACGTTGCTCGCATCCGTGACACCTAAAGATACTCAAGTCACACGTGCCTCCTGGGTGGTGCCAAATGAACAAAAAATAATATGCAGCCGCCCGGGTAGTCTTGTAGCCTTCATGGAGGACATAGGCTGACTGCGGTATCTAGAGATCAAGGGGTATTGCACGAATTGCCTACCTTACTAGTTAGCAGGCTGGAGCCAACCCCTACTGCTACTACAACCATACTACAACATTCCAAACAACGGTTCAAAAGATAGTCCTTTAAAGGTGGGACAGACGGCGTAGGCTTAGTAATAGGGTCCCGTACACGACCGCACGCAAAGCACACAATACTAGTAAAAAAGTAAGTTAATTCAAGTAGTTAGGCCTTTGTGTAAGACTAGTTAGTAGTGGATATGCCTGAATATAGCAGTTCCTCGGTAGCCGTGCCCGTAGCCGTCCCCCTTGACAAGTGTGAGGAACAGAGCGCACGTCTTCGGCACGATGTCGTTGAACAGCTCGATGAACACCTTGCCCACCTTGGAGCCACCTTCCACCCACATGTCCATGGAAACTCTGCCAAGTTCATATTCAAGTTCATTGTACCGTGTGTGGCCGGTACTTCAAAAGAATAGCCCCACTGCATCTCTCCCCGTGTATGTCGTAAAAGGCGACTAAGGGATATGACTCCCTTCTTATATTACTAGGTGGTAGGGTTTAACCCGCCCGGGTTGGTACCACCGCACTGAATGAAAGGTCGGTCGAAAAGGCTATGTAAATAGTTTGTGTTTTCCGTCCAGTTCAGTGTAGCCGGCACGACCGAAGGGAAGCACTGACGTGGCACCAAGTTCACCCGGTGTTATGGGCTGACATCACGGATGTTGTAGGTGATGTAGACAACCGTGTCAGTTTCCATAAAAAAAAAGGTAACTCTAGATTTACTAGTCTAGGTATGTATGTATGTACTAGGTATTCTAAGAGTACCTACCATACATACAATCACTTGCATCGTAAAAGGTTTAGCGAAATCGAATCGGATAGAACAAATTGTAACAAATTCGAGTACAGCCATGCTGTCTAATGAATGCTTAATAAACAATAATACAATACGAAGACATTGAGGAGCGGGCCTAGGCGTTATGTGAATACATTATGTATTTATATAACTCCCTTCTTATATTACTAGGAGGTAGGGCTTAACCCGCCCGGGTTGGTACCACCGCACTGAATGAAAGGTCGGTCGAAACGGCTATGTAAATAGTTTGTGTTCAACCTAAGGGAGGCACTGACGTGGCACCAAGTTCACCCGGTGTTATTGTTGGTAAAGAAGAAGAAAGAAAGAAATATTTAGTTTTCCCTCTACAGCATCACATCACATAGGCTGACATCACGGAGGTTCTAGGTGATGTAGCCAACCGTGTCAGTCAGTTTACAAAAAATAAAAAAATATGTTTTTCAGTTGCAGTTGTCACTACTGCTAAAGTTATACACGATTCAGGGCTATCAGCTATCAGTCAGGCAAGTACATCAATATTTATTGCATAACACACTCGCATAATAAAATACTCACTTGTCCCGGAAAACTCCTGCAGGTCTATCAAAGTTAGGATCATAGATACCACGGTCTATTGTCTCAGTTGTGAATAGAATGAAAGGCAACCTGGAATATTCATATAAATACACCAACGTTCGAAAATATTACCGAATGAACTATTAGAATTTAGAAGCCACGAAAATTAACTTACGATGCTCCTAAAATTAGCTTTTTCTTCGTTTCCTTCCACTCTTCGTCTAACTCCTTCGTCAGCAGCATATCGGATCTCTGAGATAGTCAACGAATTACAACGATAAATTTTGACCTTCTAAGTATATTTAATTTGTTTCTACTTTAAATTGTTTTTAAATTCGTTCTACAGGATGCTGCAACAGTCAATACATTAGCTTCGGGAGCTGATTCGTGGTATCAATAGTAACACAAAAGTGTACATACGACCAAATGGTCATTAATTAACGTTGAACAGCTGAGCTTCATAAAATGTTCTCCAATCAGCCTGAATAAAAAAAAATACACGAGCAATCGAATTATCTAATACGCTCTTGCAATGTCTAAATGCACGTGCAGCGCGGTGCAAGCTCGTTTGGGTGCGACCGACGACGAGTCGTCGGTGTATTAAAGTAGTCACAACGATGAGCGACGCACGCTAGCCGCGCGGCACTACCTCGCGGTAAGATATAACTTTCACATTAGAAGCATGGGCGCCGGCAGCAGGGTGCAAGGGGGTGCGCTTGCACCCCCCTGTCTGTCAAGAAAATACATAGAAAAAATTAAATTAAAATTATGCATTCGCTGAAGCGCTGCACAGGTAAAGTAAATCAATATTTAAAGCAAAAACATTATTTTGGGCAGTTTGGCGCGTTTATTGCACATAGCAACTACAAATTACTGTTGTTTTGCTTTTTGTATTATGAAATTCATTTTGTTCCTAGTTTTCTACCTAGTTAGTATTGATTGATGCAGCTAGCATCTTTACGTAGTTTACTTAATTGTTTTAAGGCTGCACTGTATGTTAGGGTGGAGTGAAATTTTTTTTTCTCGAATTTAGGATTTCCTGTGTTACCAATCGATGCCTTGGCGGTACTTAATAAAGGACACAAAATATCATGAAATTCAAGCTTGATCTTCAGGTGGCGCACTGACCCCAAAGTTTTATAAAAAATTGATTTTTTGTCAGATTTTGCATGTAGGCAACCACCTCCTGTTGCCTAGTTTAACGTCGAAAACACATCTAGAAACACCTCCCCCTCCCTCACCCGCACTCCCCACTGACACTTCCTAAGAAAACGTGCTGATAAGTACCGCAGAAAAACAATAACAGAAGAATATGTTGTTTTGCTCTCCGAGCCAGATTCTCAGTACATTGGCCACGTCACGTCTCTTTCTGGAGCTGCTAATTCTATCAAAAATAGCATAATTAATTGAGTTTCGAAATTTGAACTTTAGAGATATCTCGACCATTTTCGCTATTGGATGCGACGGAACTGCAGTCAACACGGGGTCCGGGAATGAAGCAATTGCATTAATTGAATGACAGTTAAATCGACCCTTGCATTGGTTTATATGTTTGTTGCATGCCAACGAATGACTACTGCGTCATCTATTCAACACTTTGGAGGGCTGTACGTCAGGCCCCAATAGGTTCGCAGGAGTCTTAGGTAAGATGTTACAACACTTACCTGTGGTGGAATTTGAGAAGATTGAGACAGCGTTACCTGAGATTGATGCGAACATTTTAAGCACTGATCAAAAGTATCTCCTTCAAATTTGTCTAGCTATTTCGCAAGGTAGCGTGACAACTGTCTTGGCAAATAAGCAACCAGGAAAGCTGGCACACTCTCGATGGCTAACCTGTGCAAACAGAATATTGAAATATAAATATCCGTATTGAAAAATGTTCATGTCACACACAGGCTGTGGAGAGAGGCATAAAACTGGTCACTGATGCAAGTTTGGCTGTTTGTGGAACTGCAGCACGCGATGGATACTTCCGAGCAAGAATAAAATCAAGAAAAAAGAAATGGCAACATTCGACACAAAATCTAAGTTATTCCCCGAAGTTCAACGAGTTAAACCCCGCATGCAGATATGGTATGACTGAAGGTTAAAATGATGAAAACGTGTTATTATCTTGAAATTCTTTGTGTTTTTAATTCATATAATAAAGTTAAAGTGGATTAAAATATATATATATAGAGTATTTATTAAACAACCAAAAAATTAAGATACAATAAAAATTAAACTAATTATCTAAGCTAAACTAATATAAAATATAACTAAGTTAAAAACTAAAATTAACCTAAAATTAAAACTAACCTAAAAAATATAAAATATTTCGTCCAGCCCGTCCTCCGTATCCTGTCCGCGAAGCGAGCCCATTACACCTGCTGCATTCCCACGCTGGATCGCCAGGCTGACTCTCTGCCTGAAGTATTCACCAGCGCGTTTGTCATTTGCTTTTTCTATTAATTTTTTTGATAAGTTGCCAATAAATTTCTTTGTATCGCCGCACCACGGACCAAAAGTCTCGACAGCGAATGCGATGAAGTGGTAGTTCGCCTTCACTGACGAGTACTTTGTGTGCTTTAGCCGCGCAGCTGTTAAAATATTAAAATATTAGTTTTATTTATTGAAATTATTTCGAAAAAACTCACTTTTATTCTAAATTACAAGTCTTCAGCGCCACCTGAAGATGGCATGTAAAAATTATTTTTTTTATATATTTCAATAGCTACCTATTTATCCATAGCGCCGTTTAGTAACACAGGGTTAACGAAATAAAAAAAATATTTTTTTTGCCACTTTTCACTCCACCCTACTCTATGTACTTTAAGTGGATTGTGCATCTTCGTTGACTAATTTAGTTACTGATGCCTAGCCAACAGAACAGTCGTGTAAATATTCTTGTGTTAAAAAGTGTGTAAATATACCAAGTTTAACAATGGCGACGAGACTAAAAACAAGTCCTACATGGAATCATTTTTCTCAAAATGCGCGCTATTTGAATTTGACATTACATACATTTATCTACAAAACATAGATGCACCTCCCTGAAAGAAATCCTGGCGGCACCCATGATTAGAAGCGTACATTTTAATTAAATGAAATCTCGGAATGAAATTAATATAGTGTCTGTTGCAACCAATCTCTACTTTATTTGAAAGGGGAACGTATCTGTCTGTATGTTTAAGGTTAATTTGGACGAAACCACTGAACAGATTTTGATGCGGTTTGTACCAGTGTAAAGAGAAGTTCTTGAGGCTCACTATAAGCTATATACTATCACGCCACGCTAGCAATAGGGCTGAGCAGTACAGTATCAAAGAAAGTATAGTATGAAGGGAATTTAGTGTCGAATAGTAGCGGCGGATGTAGAGGGCTGAGAAGGACGGGGGGGAGGGGGGATGGAGGGAGGGAGGGAGGGAGAGAAAGATAAAGTAAGAGAAGCGATCGGTTATTATCATATTTGCGTTAAATCAGATTTGCTATTAAACCATTCTTGCTGGAAGAGAGCTTTGGTCCAGCCGGTCCCCAAGAAGGAGCGAACGCATCGAACTATCGCCCTATTGTGATAACCTCACTCTTGAGTTAGGGTTTGGAGCGTATAGTCAACTCAGCGCTCCTGGCGTATCTAGAAGACTCTTAAACTCCTCAACGACAAACAATACGGCATCCGCAAGCAAAGGTCGACTGGAGATCTTCTAGCGTACGTCACGCATTTGTGGGCTGAAGGGCTCGATGGTTTTGGGGAATGGCTGGCGATCGCTCTGGACATATCCAAAGCATTCGATCGCGTCTGGCAACGTGGACTCTTAAGCAATCTACGGTGTCCCTACAAAACTGTGCACTTGATCTCCAGCTTTTTGAGTGGTCGGTCGATCTTTGTCACCCTCGATGGTGCCTGCTCGGCAGATTACTCAATAAATGCTGGTGTTCCACAAGGATCCGTGCTGTCGCCTACACTGTTTCTATTGTTTATCAACGACATACTCTCGCTCAGTCAAATACAATGTTACGCGAACGACAGCACGGTGCACGAAGGGTTCATCAAAGACTGGAAGGGTAGAGACGCCTCAGCAGCAAACGCGAAACGCGAAACTGTTGCTCGGGTTGACCAGGTTCTTGAAAAGGTATCCTCTTGGGGGAAGAAGAACTTGGTCAACTTCAACGTAGCCAAGACGCAAGCTTGTGCCTTCTCTACTAAGGCTGATCCGTTTCCTCTCCATGCCACTTTCCAGGGCAGCCAAGTACCCAACGATGCTAGTCTGGGCGTCCTGGGTATGGAGGTGTCCAGGGACGTTGGATTTCGATCGTTCATAGATTCCAAGGCGAAACTAACGTCTCGAAAATTAGGGATCCTTTACCGATGTCGGAAATTTTTCACTCCGGTCCAACTGCTTACGCTCTATATAGCACAAATAAGACCGGTGATGGAATATTGCAGTCATCTTTGGGAGGGTTCTCCTGAGTCTTTCAGCCTTGGATTCTATTCAGCGACGAGCCATTCGCCTCATTGGTGACTCTGTACTCACAAAGAACCTCTAAAGCGCAGACGTATCGTTGGGTCATTCAGCCTGTTTTATCGGTACTACTATGGCCGCTGCTCTGACGAACTTGCTTTCCTTATCCCTCCTCCTCCTGTTCGCCTTCGCCACACCCGCCATACTCTCGCGGAACACCCCTTTGTAGTCGACAGAAGAGTTCTTCGAACTGCACGATTCTCTAAATCGTTGTTGTGACGTGCCGCACTGCAAAGGTGTGGAACGGGCTCCCAGCGAATATCTTTTCCCACTCCTACAATCTACGGATCTTTAAATCGCGGGTTAATAGCCTTTCCCCAGCGACATTAGTCCACCTCCAAGCCGGACTGGCACCTCCTCGGCGGTGAAATTGGCTCCGCCTGAGGCTTCAACCTCGGGCAGAGCCACCCAGTTCGGAAGCAATAAAAAACAGAGCCTACCGCGAGCGAAGCCGTGGGCAAAAGCTAGTGATACTCGTATTATAAGCTGCAACACGAACGAACACACAAGTTGTAAAATCGTTAGGACCAATACAAGATTTCAGTATATCAGTAGGAGAAGGACGTTAGTTGGAGATCTTAGCATTAAATTGTAATAGGTAGGATCTTAGCATTAAATTGTGTACCTATGAAATTGGAGATTTTTAAAACCAGCATTTTCAGAATTAGGTTTCTGTGGATTGGCGCGCAATTCGAAATTCAAATTAATTTTATTCAAAAGCCATGTTATTCTAATTTCAAATTCAGTCATTTGTTTTTAGATTGTGTCTTGTTTTTGTGAAATTGTGGTAGTTTTTGACGCCATGGATAAACTGAAAATTCGTACAATTTTCGAATATGAGTTCCTACGTGGAAATACCGCTGCGTAAACAACACGAAAAATTAACGACGTGCACGGGCCTAACACTGCTTGCATAAACACGGTCCATTATTGGTTCAATCGTTTTAGATCTGGAAATTTTGAGTTGAAGAGCGAGCCTCGCGGTCGGCCGGTAACTATTGTCGACAACGACGAATTGAAGGCGATAGTGGAAGCGGAGCCAACTCAATCTACAGCTGAGCTTGCTGCGGGCTTTGGAGTTAGTGTCAAAACAACATTGAAGCACATGTGTCAAATCGGTAAGATAAAAAAGCTAGATAAGTGTGTGCCACACGAACTAAGTGACCATCAGTGAGACTTACGCGTCGAAGCATGCATAGCCCTACTGACTTGGCATAGAAACGAGGGAATTCTAAATCGAATTGTTACCTGCGATGAAAAGTGGCTCCTATACGACAATCGTAAGCGTTCGTCGCAGTGAGTGGGTGGACCCGGGTACAGCACCTAATCAGTGCGCAAAAAAAAAGATTACCCATAGAAAGATGATGGTGACTGTCTGGTGGTCCAGTGCCCGATTTGTACATCACAGATTCTTACCGAATGGCACAACAGTGACGGTATATGTCTATTGCCAAGAATTGCAAACAATGATGGAGAAGCTCGCAATTCAACAACCAAGACTGGTCAATCACTCTTCCCCATTGCTCCAAGACACACGCGAGCTCACACTTCACGACAGACCACCGCAAAGCTACAATAGTTCCAGCTGAAAGCTCTCCGTCACCCACCGTACCCACCGGTGGGTGACGGAAAAATTAGCAAAATTTCCATACAAATCTCCAATTTCGTAGGTAAAGACCTAATATTTCCTGCATTAAAAAATAAGTTTATTAGTCAAATAAGTCACCGCCGTGACGAGCCTTTTGTAGAGATATATGTTAGACTTATAGATCTCATCCAGCACCCTTTGTCTCTGGGCACACAGCAGCTTGGGAGCATAGTCGGGGGGGCGGAGTTGCTTCATCCAGCAATCGACAAAACCCTGCAACATAATAGACTTCTTTAAAGGTTCCTTAGTGAATAATACCTATTACTATCTTCAGGAGCAACTTGAACATGGTAATATTATATCCTACGCTATGCTTGTAGATGCCCAGCATAATGCCATAGTTGACACCTCGGTGACTACATTGTTTTATTAACTGACTTCTTTAAAAAAAAGAGGTTATAAATTCGACCCGTATGTATGTAATATCGTTGGAATTGCACAATATTCGTATAAGTATAGTCTATGTGGGCTTCCAGGTGTGTCAAATTTCATAAGTGTATGTATGTATCTATGTTTGTATGTATGTATGTACCTATGTTTGTCCACGCATTTCTCCGAAACTATTAATCGGATTGTGACTATTTTTATTGGCTTACATTTACTTTAACTTAGGGAACAGTGCAAGTTTCATTAAAATCGGTTGAGTAGTTTTCAAGATATGGACTGTTAAGTGTGTACCAATCACTGAAAAAACACGTCGTCGGTTTAACGCCCAATTCTACGCAGAATTGTTATGTGATCTAACAATAAATAAATAAAAAAACTGTTTTAAAAAACATTGCACCGACTTAAAAAACAACTAGAACTTAAAGTGTAAAATATTTTGATTCATATTCGGACCCTTGAGTTGAAGGCGATACAAAAGCACACAGACCTGAAAATTGATAGATGGACCCCTTTTGTGGTTTTGTGCCGCCTTCAACTCAAGGGTCCGAATATGAATCAAAATATTATTTTACACTTTTAAGTTCTAGTTGTTTTTTGAAGTTAGTGCAATGTTTTTAAAACTGTTTTTTTATATATGCCTTTATTGGCAACAAATTGGCTGTATCCGAATATCGTTAGGTTAGGTTAGGTTGGCTGGGCTCAACTCACCGAGCATACATACGGGAGACGCAACGCTACTGCGTTTGTATCGGAGCACGGCTAGCCAAAAATCCCTACTACTACGAAAATCGAAATCGCAATTTAATCTTTTATGACGTGACTTGTCTATCTCCGTTACCCATATCGCGCCCTGCGATATGGAGAGAGACAGAGCGAGCAAGGCCAGCGACAGGTTTGTTATCGCTGGCTTGGCTCGGGTATCTGGTAGTAAGAGCCGACCGTCCGACCAATCGGAAGCCTTGCTTGACGGCAACTTGACGGGATCACTACGAATGCCAGTCTGACGGACGATGATGGTGCGGTATATTTGTGAATTTTGAAATTGTTATTTGTAATATTATTTCAAATAGTTTTTACTGAACGAATATTATTGTTTGAATCCAAAAAAAAATATTGAAAAATTAAACCAGACTGTTGTTCTAATATTTTTGAAAAGTTGTACTAATAATCAGTGATAGGAATAAGTAGGGCTTATTTACCTAAACTTCGAGGAACAGAGTAAAAGATTGGAGTCTTCCTTAAAACAATATTTTTTTCCGGTTTAATAATATTCATGGTGTTTTAATCTCGCGATTTAAAAAAAGTGGCCGCCATTTTGAACTTTTTAGTTACTGGACCGATTGCTTTCAAAATCGATATCTGGGTGTATGTGTGGGCTCTGATTACGAATCTGTAGTAAAAATTTAAAAAAAGTGGCCGCCATTTTGAACTTTTTAGATAGTGGACCGATTGCTTTCAAAATCGATATCTGGGTGCATGTGTGGGCTCTGAATACGAATCTGTAGTCAAAATTTAAAAAAAGTGGCCGCCATTTTGAACTTTTTAGTTACTGTACCGATTGCTTTCAAAATCGATATCTGGGTTATGTGTGGGCTCTGAATACGAATCTGTAGTAAAAATAAAAAAAAAGTGGCCGCCATTTTGAACTTTTTCGTTACTGGACCGATTGCTTTCAAAATCGATATCTGGGTGTATGTGTGGGCTCTGAATACGAATCTGCAGTCAAAATTTAAAAAAAGTGGCCGCCATTTTGAACTTTTTAGTTACTGGACCGATTGCTTTCAAAATCGATATCTGGGTGTCTGTGTGGGCTCTGAATACGAATCCGTTGTCAAAATGTAAAAAAAGTGGCCGCCATTTTGAACTTTTTAGTTACTGGACCGATTGCTTTCAAAATCGATATCTGGGTGTCTGTGTGGGCTCTGAATACGAAACCGTTGTCAAAATGTAAAAAAAGTGGCCGCCATTTTGAACTTTTTAGTTACTATGGCGGTTATTATATTATTATTTAAAATGGCGGCCACTTTTTTTACATTTTGACAACGGATTCGTATTCAGAGCCCACACGGACACCCAGATGTCGATTTTGAAAGCAATCGGTTCAGTAACTAAAAAGTTCAAAATGGCGGCCACTTTTTTAAATTTTTACAACGGATTCGTATTCAGAGCCCACATGGACACCCAGATATCGATTTTGAAAGCAATCGGTCCAGTAACTAAAAAGTTCAAAATGGCGGCCAGTTTTTTTTTAATTTTGACAACGGATTCGTATTCAGAGCCCGCATGGACACCCAGATATCGATTTTGAAAGCAATCGGTCCAGTAACTAAAAAGTTCAAAATGGCGGCCACTTTTATAAAATTTTGACAACGGATTCGTATTCAGAGCCCACACAGACACCCAGATATCGATTTTGAAAGCAATCGGTCCAGGAACTAAAAAGTTCAAAATGGCGGCCACTTTTATAAAATTTTGACAACGGATTCGTATTCAGAGCCCACACAGACACCCAGATATCGATTTTGAAAGCAATCGGTCCAGTAACTAAAAAGTTCAAAATGGCGACCACTTTTTTTAAATTTTGACAACGGATTCGTATTCAGAGCCCACACGGACACCCAGATATCGATTTTGAAAGCAATCGGTCCAGTAACTAAAAAGATCAAAATGGCGGCCACGTTTTTAAATTTTGACAACGGATTCATATTCAGAGCCCACACGGAGAACCAGATATCGATTTTGAAAGCAATCGGTCCAGTAACTAAAAAGTTCAAAATGGCGGCCACTTTTATAAAATTTTGACAACGGATTCGTATTCAGAGCCCACACAGACACCCAGATATCGATTTTGAAAGCAATCGGTCCAGTAACTAAAAAGTTCAAAATGGCGGCCACTTTTTTTGAGTTTTGACAACGGATTCGTATTCAGGGCCCACACAGACACTTTTATTATAAAATAACCGTCGGAGGACCTTGGTTGAAAATTTTAAAATTTAGTAGAACGGACAGACATGCATTTGTTACGGAACCCTACATTCATTTTAAAATAAATGTTAAATTTTGTAGAACGGACAGACATGCATTTGTTACGGAACCCTACATTCATTTTGCAGAACTTATTAGTAGAATGGACAGACATAAACGTGTTACGGAACCCTACTTTTATTATAAAATAACCGTCGGAGGACCTTGGTTGAAAATTGTAAAATTTAGTAGAACGGACAGACATGCATTTGTTACGGAACCCTACATTCATTTTGAAATAAATGTTAAATTTTGTAGAACGGACAGACATGCATTTGTTAAGGAACCCTACATTCATTTTGCAGAACTTAGTAGAATGGACAGACATAAACCTGTTACCGAACCCTACTTAACAGTTGCACTCCGGGTGTGCCGGCAGATCCCGTGCCACTCTAACTTAACCCTTAATGCAATGACTTAAGGTTTCATTTTAAAAATGACGCTGACGCGATGTCGCGATTTCGAGTTATAAATTTTATACCCACCTAAAAAAGTGCCAAGCACCGCTAAAGAAATTTTCACTTAAAAAAAAACAAGCAAACAAATAAACAAACAAATATACTTTCGCATTTATGATAAACAACATGATAGCAAACAAATAAACAAACAAATATACTTTCGCATTTATGATAAACAACATCGCATTTATTATAAACAACATCCCCGTATACAATAATTGATTTCAAATTTCTTTTCAGTCTGTCAAATTTGCATATCATGTGTACGCGCCCGGTATGGCGCGCAGTCGTGCTCCTAACTCGCGGAATTATTGTATTTTTCACGTTTTAGGCGTTGTATTATCATTAAAATGACTTACCTATGAAAGGTTACGCCATCTTTTGTTATTCCTGATGATCTTGAGCTCTTTCGACACGTACGAACTGCACAACTCGCCATTTTGCGTAGTGCACATATACGTGTTCTTTGTCCCCAAGTCACATGTGCACTGACGTTCGATCCCGCAGACTATTATATTGTAAGAGCATAATGCACTAAGACGCGGCTAATTTTCCCATATAATAGCGCTCGACGGTTGCCACTCCCGTATGTATGCTTGGTGGCTCAACTTGAGCTGGGCTCAAAGTGGCTTGAGCCGCTCAAGCCACTTTGAGCCCAGCGGAAAACCCTCTTTTCATTCCTCTCGGCGAGAGGGATCTCAAAATTGTGTCTCTGTTTTGTTACACATAAAGGGGAAATAATATATTATATATATTTTATGGATAGCGCGACATGTGGCAACGTTTCACCTACAAGTAGGTGTCTAACGATGCCCATGGGCATTCTGTGATGAACGGGGATTGCGAATGCCATGCCGGCCTGACAGGAGCCTTTTCACGCCCCTTTTGAAAACCCCCAGGCTTTACTTGCATATACTATATAAATATATAGAAATAGAAACTGTCACACGACTGCGCGGCGAGCGAGTAAGTGTACGACAAGGTTCTAAAATACGTATAAATGCACTTTTCTAGTTAAAATCGTCAGAGTACAGAACATTGTGAGTTAACATCTCACCCCGGTCCGCTGTATGAAGTTGATTCTCTTCAAGAGTTCATTGTTCACCATCATGTGCTCCTCAATCTGCCTGGTGTACGCGTCCAGTCTCCGCGGCTTCAGGTACAGTTCCGGGAACAACTCTGGAGGTTTGTCGTCCACGATGTGGGTCATTTTTGCCAACTGTATCAACGCAGTCGTTTGGAATTATTTTGCAGATATATATCTATCTATATGCTATTTAGCTTTCACCCGTGGCTTCGCTCGCGTGACACTTTGAGACTTTTAAGTCGGGACGACTTCTACCCATATCTAATATATCTTCAACATAATATCTGTTTTTGGATGAATGGCGCGTTTTCGAGTAGCAGACAGTAGAGATTATTTAAATGTCAAGGCAATAAAGGAACACGACGAAAGGATTTGATCTAAAGTGCAGTGAATAGTTTATAGATAATAATAGATATAGTTTACCTTAACAAAAAAAATTACTTTATTTTCAGAAAAACATAAATGTAACATAAAATATAAAAAAGTAATATTAATAACTAAAGAAATAAACCTACCTAACAAACATTAAAATAACTATCAAAAGGGGCATTTTAAAATGTTCCTAGAACACTTGCTGCATTACCCCGCTGTTTACCTTATACTTAGAGCATTTGATGAAGATGATCTAAGAGTGTGATGAGGTTTTCCATTTTTAGGGTTCCGTATCCGTACGTCTATTACTAAGCCTACGCCGTCTCTCCGTCTGTCTGTCCGTCGTCTGTCCCACCTTTAAAAGGCTGTAACTTTTGAACCACAGTAGGAGGCCGGTTGAAATTTCTCACTGACACACAGAACATGCGTGTGAGTGCGTACAGCGGATATACTAAGAAATAATAAAAACAATAAAAATGTAAAAGAATGAGGAGACCCCATACAAGGAACGCGTTTTTCGAGGTTTTTCTTTTTTTTTTTCGCTCTATCGTTAAAACGGTAATACATACAAGAGTCAAACTGTGTGATTGTATTGCAAACTCAAAAGTAAAACAACAAATAATAAAAACCGGCTAATTACGCGGTGGACGGGCGGGACACTCGGTGCGCTAGTCCGACTCGCACTTGGCCGCTTTTTATAATCGACGGTTGATTAAATTGAGAGACAATACCTATATACCGGGTGCGTATAATACCTAAGCACCTAGCTAGAAGGTACGAACCTCTTTGCGATGATTCACCCAAGAATTGTAAGTCTCCACGTCGATCAACGGAAATCTCGGAGGCTGTGAAATATAGAAGTAAGATTTTGCAAGTTAATTAAGATAGTCATGAAAATGTAGGTAAACTATATTATGTTGTAAGTGATCTAGATTTTTATAATGTGTTCTCATAGAATCTGCGTTGTGTGCAATACCTATAATATAAGCTGCTGAAACTGATTATAGAAACGAGAATATCATTAGGTGTACAAATTATGTTTCCAGTGTGAATAGGCAAACAAAAAAAAGGCAACTGCGATACCGTAAACTGATAGTAGTAAGTTGTCTGGGGGAAGGGGGGATGTGACGGACTAACGAATAGCATCTTCTTCCTGGGGACGGGTTTGATGATCGGGGGCGGCGGTGGAATTTCAGGCGGTGTCGCCAGGCCCGGGTGCGACAACAGCGCGTCGCATAACAACTCGCGCTTCATCTCACAATCTCACGCCAGACACAAATGTAGATCAAGACCTGTAGCACTTCTTCAAGCGAAACGTGAAAAAATAGTTTTCAGAAAGTAAACATTCTAAAAAATTTACTAAATACCAATTTTATGACAAACCCAATTTATTAGTAATCAATCACAGAGAAAGTAGTGAGTCATAATTATTAGTAATCTTTGAATTCATCGATCTATGCGCGATCGTGATAAAAGCGAGGATAAAAGCAAAGAGTTTGTAAAGGTAAAGTATAATCAAAAAGTTTGAATGCGTCACTCTGCACTCACCCGTCACTGTACAAAATTGACAGGCTCTTGACATATAAACTGTCTACCTACTTCAAGTTTGCCGGTGGCTATAAATGACTTCACGAATACCTGTCAGGAGGCTGAATGAAAAAATAAACTTTTGAATTTAGCTATTTTCAAGGGCGGCGTTGCTATCGCCGTTATGTTGGCTCCACTGTCTATCTGTCAAAACAGCGTTGAGGGTTGCTATGTGTACAGATTTACCCGTAATTATCAGTATTTACCGCATTTATTATACGGTAAATACCGATTACATTATTAGGATATATAATCTTCACAATCTGGCAACAGGAATTTAAGCACTGACAGTGACACTGGCAGTGGAGCCAACATAACGGCGAAGGGAAGATTTAGTTGGAACGCTCTATACTGAGCTGGGTAGCGGGGAATGCGGCGAGCGGCGGGAGCAGGGTGTTTGCACCCCGCGGACCGGCAAACTTAAAGCAGACAAGTTATAACTTAAAAGAAAACTCGAAGGACAAAACAGATAATTCATTTATTTTTATTTATAATTAAGTATAGTAATTTACTACAGATTTGCAATAGCATGGACAAGGCTTTTTATTATTCAAACAAAAGTGAGGGCGGAAATCATAAAAAACCTGTGTAGTTTTGAATTTTGAATAGATAGGTAATTTATTTGCACTCATAAAAAACAAATTAATTAATTTATGTAAAGTTAACACCAATTCAGTCAAATACAATTATCCATTGTCATCTAATTAGGTGCTCGTTCTGAAATTCACTCTATTTTCATGAAAAGTCCACACGAGAATACGAGCCCAAAGATCTGAAACAAAAGACATTGCGTTCAACAAACGTGTCGCGCGCGCGCGTGTAGGCTATTCGTATTCTATTATTTAGATAATAATAATAATAGGTTTTTTTCTAAGTTTTGTATTTATTGATTTTATCTATAGTAAAGCCGTAGAACAAAACATTGAAATTAAGCCAAATAATAGCTAAATAAATGTACTTATTGATTAAACAAAGGTAAGGTGGTGTTATCAAAAGGAGAGTTAATTACGTGGAAGATTCCCCATACGATATAATATATAGCGTTACCCCTACCCATGGCAGTTGAAAATGAAAAATAAAA
The DNA here is from genome assembly GCA_946902875.1 of Nematopogon swammerdamellus. Taxonomy (NCBI): domain Eukaryota; kingdom Metazoa; phylum Arthropoda; class Insecta; order Lepidoptera; family Adelidae; genus Nematopogon; species Nematopogon swammerdamellus. Next base: position 10,774,790 of record OX336337.1, read on the forward strand.
AACCGGCCAAGTGCGAGTCGGACTCGCGGACCTGGGCTTCCGCACCACAAAAAAAAACAAACTTTGAAAAAAACACGTTTCTTGTATGGGGACCCCCTTAATTTTGTAGCTTTTCTACATTTCATTATTTGTTATATCCACCATAATAACACTATTCTGTTAAAATTTCAACCGTCTACCTATTATGGCTCCAAAGATACAGGACAGACAGACAGACAGACGGTGTAGGCTTAGTAATAGGCTTCCGTACGGGATACGCAAACCTAAAAATGAATTTATTTATAAAAAGATTAAAAAGTACATATGATATTTAAGAAACCATTATTTACGATTATATGAAATGAAATGAAAATATTTATTTCTCCTATAGAATACCCGGCCCGCGCCCGGCGGACTTTTTTGCTCTGTGGGTTACACATAAAGCCGCGTACAGACCTAGCGAGCGAGAGCCAGCGAGGCCCAGCGAATGCCCATCGCCGATGGCAAGCGAACCCTCGCTCGCCATCGTTTGCTATCGCTGTTACGGCCACACTGACTGCGCACGGCCGAACGGCTGTATCCGGAGCACGACCGAACGCCACCGAACGCAATCGAGTGCGCGCCTTCGCATTCGCTTGGCGTCCGCTGTACCGTCCAGACCTGTTCGCGCGCTCTCGCTTGTTGGCCTTCGCGCGCTCTCGCTCGCTAGGTCTGTACGCGGCTTGAAACGAGAACAAGAGAAACGATAACAGAAAGCAACCTGAAGGAGATTTCCTACAGCATTTTTGCTGTAGGAAACTAGGAACGCGCCCTACAGCGGTGTATTTAGTTTTTTATATGCTGGCGGTCTAGCTGTAGTTTAGGTAGGTAACTACTTTAACGTATACTATTCGAAAGTACTAATATCTCTATAATAATATGTACACTAGGTAGTGTATTGCAGAGATGCCGGGAGTGGATGGATGAGAAGAGCGGAAGACCGCGTGTGGTGGCGCGCCTTGGGAGAGGTCTATGTCCAGCATGGACCGATACAGGCTGATTATGATGATGATGATGATGATGACTCACCATGACGAGGGCGACGACGACGCCCGCGGCACCTGCGACCTCCGCGTTGCGCTGCAGGAAGCCCATGCTCTTACTCAGGCATCCCTCCACGTACAGCGTCGTGGGGTTCTGGTTCTGTCGGCACTCTTGCCGCTGTAACCAACACAAAAGCTCCTCTGTAGCTACTGGTACACTCCGTCAGTATGTATTTTGCCTATACGTAGTGAACTGCGCATATTAGCAATCTTTCAACCCATTTAACCTGCGCGGATCTCAATTATAGTTATGTTTAAGCTAGCACCTCGCCCGCTAAGCGCACGCGCCATTTGTCTCCAGGCCATATTGTGTTTTTTTAGACTAATTTCATACAGCAAAAGTTACGTTGTGGGGTAACTTTGGGCTAACTTTAACTTACACGACATCTGACGTATATAATTTGAAGACGATAAGTTTTGTTTTATGTAATCCGGCTCCGACCAGCCAATATCACCTCCGAGAAGGTAGGTGCCATACCGGAGACTTCCCTGGATTGCTTGCTATACTGGACTAGAGGAAACACAACCGAGGCTGCTATGCGGCCATCTTACATCCAGTACGGTCGTACCAAGCCAGTCGGCTACAATTTGAGCCTACCACCTAGTAAGGGGCAAGGTAAGGGACCTACAGTTTTACACTGGTTCCGAACGGTGAAGCAGCAGGTGCAGGTATGCACGTAAATTTTTTCCGCCAGAAAAACTCATTGGTACTCTCCGACCGGATTCGAACCGCGGACCTCTCGCATGAGAAGCCGATGCCCAAACCACTGGGCCACCCGCCGCTTAAAGAAGAAAAGTAGGGTATGTTTGCTACGAGCAAAAAATGGGCTAAAGAAGGTGTGGTGTGCGAGTAGCGCGTACCTTGCCCGGGTACACCTCCCTGCAGCAGGACTCTGGCACATTATCGTTCCAGTCCTTATAGTCTCGCACGCCGCAGCACTGCAGCAGACTCTGGGTGTCGTCCCACGAGCGCGTGTACTCGTACCGGTTGCCGTAGTACGGCAGCGCCGCGCGCAGCTCGCGCTCCAGAGAGCTGGCCACCTTCGCGCGGAACACGAACAGCATGATGCCGCCCACCAGCATCGTCACGAACACTATCAGCACCATGATGTAGTACTGCAATACAACACGCAACACCACACCGACGCCGCTTTCAATTGCCAATATCCAGTAGTACAATAGTTCAACAACAACATCAAACACGTAAAGCAATCTATATAGTAGAAGACTCAAGTCAGCTCAATCAACGGCGCCTCCCCATTCTACCAAATTTATTTGGTGAATTTGAACCAGAAAAAAGTCTGAAGAACAGCAACTGACATGCTGAAGTGAAAGAAAGAAAGAAATTAATCACCATGAGCAGCATGCACTTGACCTCTCGCGCAGCGCCCGCGCAGCCGAGACACGACAGCAGCATGCTGGCAGCGCCCGTCACCACCACCACGTACACGCCGCCCATGAACATGTTGTTGCCCAGCAGCTGGGCGGAGAAGCTTCGCTCCGCCGCCACCCACACACCCAATCCCAGCGCCACGGCACCTCCGACCTGTGGGACGATCAATTATGACAGGCACTCCTCAGAAACGCCGCGTTTTCACCACCTCTCACCAGGAGTAGAGAGCGCGTGCGCGCGAATAAAATAAACACTTATTTTCTTCCAACAATAATCTCCATTTTGTTACGTGGTCTTATACATAATCGATTCAGCCACCAGTTCCGTAACTATGGTTTAGACGTAATAATTAATTATTGGGAGCAAACTGAACCATTCTTTTATAGAGTTTCCCTCCAACGAGTCTTCTCGTTGGAGGGAAACTCATTCTGAGATTCTTAAAAATGAAGAAATGTTAACATGATAAGAAGTTTGAAACTCACGAAGGAGATGAAGTTGATGGCAATGAGGCTGAGTTTCATGCAGCGACCGCAGCTGTCCATGGCGGCTCCCCCGCCGTCCCCGCGACCCATAATGCACCGCCCGCACCTTCACTCACACACCGCTGCTGCAGCTCCTGAGTCAGTCGTCAGAGAGAAAACATAAACTAACAACGGATAGAAAGATTAAACTCGCCTTTTGTGACCCTGTTAAGTATATAATGTTGTACAATAAAGTCAATTTTTAACCCCCGGCGAAAAAAAACGGAGGGGTGTTATAAGTTTGACGTGTGTGTGTGTGTGTGTGTGAGTGTGTGTGTCTGTCTGTGGCATCGTAGCTCCCAAACGGATGGACCGATTTGGATGCGTTTTTTTATTAGGAAGCTTGAAATAAAAGTTAAATTACAAATTTAAAAAACCCCCGACTATTAAAAAGTCTAAAATAATTTCCGTTTAATTACTTAAAGGAGTCGGGGGACCGCTAAGTAAATTAAATATAAAGACTCAAGAGTTGCGCGGGAATTTACTTAGCGGTCCACCGACTCCTTTAAGTAACTAAACGGAAATTATTTTTGACTTTTTAGGAGTCGGGGTTTTTTTTTATTTGTAATTTTCATTTCATTACTTCAGTTCACGACTACAGCAGGTCTATTCTTGTAAATTCTGACAGCGGAATCAGCGCTGTTGTCGCGCTGAGACTGAGAGCCACTTTGGTAAGTGGCTCTCAGCGCCCCAGCAGCGCTGATTCCGCTGTCAGAATTTACAAGAATAGACCTGCAGAGCTCATTCCACATACTTCAATACTACCTGCCGTGGCTCATTCCGTCGAATGAAGAAAATGCGAGTCGTTCGTGAGAAAAGAAACTTCTCAGCCCAAAAATTATAGAGGTTTCCTCACGGTACCGTCTACGCCGCCGCTTCCAGTAAGAACCTATGAAGTTTCACTATACCTACCTAATCTCCAACGTCCTATAACAAAAGCGCAAATTAATTAAAGACCAAGTGTCTAGCTAGCCGCAGGACTAGCTAACGTGATCAAATTATTTTGCAGGTGGTCTCGACTTCTCGTCTCGAGTTTGTGCCCGATAGAATGTGAAAGTAGTGACAAGGTCAGAACGACGCGCGCCGCGAGCAAGCAAAGCCTCTCCGCCCCGCCGCGCCGCCCGGGTCGTCGTCGTACCGGTCGTACGTACTTCGCTTCAAGTACCTAGGTACCTACGTCAAGGGTCTTTATTCTGTAGGGTAGCTAGCTTTCTTCAATAGGTATCAAAGCAGTGAAAACTGTACTTAAATTCGATTAGGGCCGAATTTGTTAGAGGTGTTGCTCTTGCGAAGTCGCAGTTCAACAAGAAGAAGATATGCGAGGTTTACACTCAGCCCTTGATACTACTCCTCCCGCTGCCGCGATTATTGCCCAAAATACTTCTGCGGCAGCATCGACGCGAGTATCGTGTTTACACTCAGCCCATGATACTGTTCCTGCCGCTGCCGCGATTATTGCCCATGCATGTTCACTCGTCATGGCGGACGAAGTTCTTGCGGCGAACTTAAATAAGCAATAAATAATTTCTATCAATCTAATAAAATAAATATAATTAAATACAATAATAATGAGTGTTTTTCAAACGCAGACAATACAAGCTCGACGAACGGCGGCGCGGGGGCAAGTGAGTGAGCGAGAGGGCTGAATGTGAACACGATACTCGCCAGTCCTTTGACTCCCGCACGAAAAACCGACAATTTCGGGAGCATCGGCATTGAGTGTAAACCACAGAAATCCTAAGTAATGATCTGTGGTGTAAACCTCGCAATACGTCGCGTCGGCTACATACTGATTGGACTCCCACAGGGGTCGCTCATTCATCCGCAAATACTCATTTTCTCGCTCGGTGAATTGCTTGGAAACATGACATTTTGTTTGCTTTTTATTATTTAGAGTTTTGTAGTAGGTACCTAATTGTTTTTAAGGCATCCTTATAAAATCGGCCAGGTGTCTGCCTGTCTGTATATACAGTGGTGGCCATATAATTAAGAACGATATTTAGTTACAGGAAATTTTTAATAAAGCATGTCGTAATTTTTTGTGTTTCTTCTCAGAAGTAATTTGTTGTTCTATGAAATGTGTATGTGGATAAAGCAAACTGAATTAGGAATACAGATATAAAATAAAACGTGGTATTTTTGAATAAAGTACATTTATTTTGAAGACTAACAAATTTACGTGCAAATGAGCTGGACAAATAATTAAGAACGATAAATAAACTGTTCAAGAATTTTATCAGGTTGAACTTTTAGTCAACAAATTTACATTAAAGTAAGATAATTTACATTGAAGAAGACAAGATACTACTTCTTTGATCTAACTTAATACTTAGTGGCATGTCCACGGCTCTTAATTACAGCTTTACACCGGCGAGGCATTGACTCTATAAATTTTTGACATTTTTCAAGAGAAAGAGAGTTCCATTCTTCCAAAAAAACATCGTACAATTCTCTTAAATTGCCACATTGTCTATTTGATACCTTTTTCTTGACTTCGCACCAAAGATGTTCTATCGGATTTAAATCCGGGCTGTTAGCTGGCCAATCTAAGACAGAAACAGCCTGTGAGTCGAGGAATTCCTTCACCGACCGTGCAGTATGCTTTGGATCGTTGTCGTGCTGGAATGTCCAAATGACCGGAAGTACATCTTCAGCATAGGGTAAAATTGTTTCCTCCAGTATATCTTTGTATTGATACTGATCCATGTTGCCTTCTATGAGCCTAGCAGGCCCGACTCCATGACCAGAAAAGCACCCCCAAATTTTCACGTTTCCACCGCCATGCTTTAATGTCACTTTTGTGTACTTGGGGTCGAATGCTTTATTCGCAGGGCGTCGCACGTATTGCCTTCCATCAGAGCACACCCTGTTTATTTTAGTTTCATCAGAAAAAAGAACATTTTTCCACTGTCTTACTGTCCAGTTTTCATATCTTCTTGCAAATGCGATACGGACTTGCCTGTGGTGCAGTGTCAACATAGGCACCTTCCGTGCTATCCTTCCGAATAACTTCTCTTCTACCAAACGCCTTCGGATGGTGCGTGCCGAGATTGCTGAGGGGTTGTTTTCGCCAAAAACATCTTTTTTTATTTCATTGGAGCCTTTAAACGGACATGTTTTTGCCAAACGAACGATGTTTCTATCGTCTCGACGAGATGTCTTCCTCTGTTTAGGGGCGCGCGGTATATTTGAAGTAGTTTGATACGTATTGAAATGCTTCACAGCGTGGAAAACCATAGTTTTTGAACATTTCACATGGTCTGCTATCTTTTTATACGACCAGTTGTTCTCGCGAAGTCTTATTATAACTTCTCTTAAAGGTTGATCACAACTTTTATTTTTTCCCATCGTTTTAAATAAAATAAACACGTTTTAGTATTATTACAACAACAAATGGCGCCAAAATTATACAAAAAGTGACACAGCACAAAGTGTTCTAAATTTAAATTATAATAAAAAATAAATTAGTCTTTCGTTCTTAATTATGTGATGTTATATTTATGTATTGCATATAAAATTTCATTGTTTTTTTTTATTGCTTGTGTATAATGAATGTACAAATAGCATGGAAGTATTTTGCCATACCACAGAAAATTAAAGAAAATTTATGCAATATGTTATGCAACTTTGTTTGAAAAAAATCTCTTCTTAAAATAATCGTTCTTAATTATATGGCCACCACTGTATATGTAGCAGGATTTTTTTAGGTAATCCGGTATGGGTGGCTGAGTCAGAGGGGCCAAATCACATGCTCTGACTAGCTAATATCACCTGCGAGAAGGTAAGTGCCATACCGGAGACTTCCCTGGATTGCTGGCTATACTGAACTAGAGGAGAACACAACCGAGGCTGCCATGCGGCCATCTTACATCCAGTACAGTGGTACCAACCCGCGATATGAAGATCTTTGCCGTGAAATGTAGGAGTAGGCAAAGATATCTTGATATCAATAACATTCTTGATATTATCTTGAAAGAGCTAAAGCTAAATTTCATAAAATCATGCGACAATCCAACGCCTCATATGTTAAAATCAGTTAGGTAAGTAGTTTAGTACCTACTTTAGGCTCTGTGGGGGAACAAGCGAACATACATACGTATACACATCACATTTAGTGATACATACATACATACATATACTTCCAAAATATTCATGTTCCAAAACCATAACTCACCTTTTGGCCTCGCTGTAGTCGGGTAATAAAAAAAAACAATAACAACAAGGGTGGGTGCTGCACGTCGGTATATGTATGTATACATAAACTATGGGCCGTGCGTGCCGCGCCGCCACCCGCACTGCATAGGCGCACGTGTCGCGTCCCATCGTATCGATACACACCTGGTCCCTTTTTTAATGAGGGAACCCTCCCCGCCCCGGGTTCGTGTCGGTGTCGCATGGCAGCCTTCCCCTAACGACCCCAAACACAAAATTTTTAACCCCCGACGCAAAAGGAGGGAGTTATAAGTTTAACGCCTGCCTGAGTCTGTCTGTGTGTCTGTCTGTGGCGTCGTAGCTCCCAAACGAATGGGCCGATTTGGATGCGGTTTTTTTATTCATTAAAAAGATGGTTTAAACGGGATGGTTCTTAGCTATGTTTGATGAATATCAGGTCAGCTGATTCGAAGATCATCAGCAAGGAAAATTATTCTCCTAACTATAGTGAAGTGATATACCTATTTTTATTAGAAAAATGTGATATACCTATCTGCTGTAATAAGGAAATGTATTACAATTTAACTCGTCGCCTGTAAGTAAATAAACGGAAAATATTACAAACTAACTTATGTACCTACCTGTAACCTAACCTAACCTAATTTAACTAAATTGTTATAAGTTCAAATTACATCTCTTAAAAAGCTTGAAATAAAAGTTAAATTATAAATTTAAATAAAAAACCTCCGACACATCAACAAACCTTCAAAAGTAAACTTTAATTAATTAATTTAACTTTTTATCTAATTAGTTTCAATGGTTCTTGTCGAGGTTCTTGTCTTGCATAAGACGTAAAAAAAAATTCTCTTTGCTCTGGAGTTATGTTATTAGTAGGTGGGTGCGACAAACAAATGGTAAATTAATGGATAAAGGGTAATTTCCCCTAACTTGACATACATGAAAATACACGAATTTATCGACTTCCTTTTCCGCAGTTGTAGACGGGGATGATTTACATAAGGACATGGTTTATTTATTTGTACAATGTACACCATCACCACTCCATAGGTATATTCCAAACGAGGTGAGACGATAAATAATAACAACTACCCTCAAACCGAACCTTTCGTACAACTAATAATCCATACAACTAGCGTATATGGTACCTAACCTACCTCGAATATGTTACTTGGACCGTCGACTGAGCTGGAAGACCGACACAACCCTTCTTACCTTATTAGGTGGTAGGGTTTATCCCGGCCGGTTTGGTACTACCGCACCGCACTGAGCGAAACGTCGGTCGGTCGAAACGGCTATGTAAATAGTTCGTGTTTTCCGTCCAGTTCAGTGTAGCCGACATGAAATGAAGGGAAGCACTGACATGCCACATAGTTCACCCGGTGTTATGGGCTGACCTGACATCACGGATGTTGTAGGTGATGTAGCCAACCGTGTCAGTTTCCAGAAAAAATAACAAAGAATGAGGAACTAAACCTTAAATATAAAAATTTACTGGCTCCTCGCGATGTACTGGTGTCATTGACTTATATATTAACTGGTGTACAAATAAATCCTCAATCCAATGTGGACATACATCACCATGCCATTCATCAAATATCAAATAATCTTAGGCTAACAAGCTGATGGCAGGTTGAAAACAATCTAATTTTATACTTATTGATTTTAACTACTTGGATCTGAAGAGAGCATTCCAACTCTTTGCATACACGGGTGGGAAACATTTACATTCCTATTACAATCGGTATCTGATAGATTACTGAGTTCCTCCTCGCTGAGCTCTACTTAGTTAGGTAGATGTATAAACACACTCTGTGTGTAGGTAGGTTGTTGGTTTGGTACCCATGGATGTGTTATAAATACCTTTATATTGCCTTGCGTGTCGGTACATTGAAAATATTTATAAAGGGGGAATGAAGAATGAAAGAAGAAATAATAGATGAGATGATAGACATTCAGATAAATTTTGATTTTTTTTTGTTTTTCAATATTTTTATATATATTTTATATATTTCACGTAAAAACTAGTTTTCAGAAAATTATATTACCTACCTAGCTTGGAGTAACATAATATTATAGATAGGCTATATTATAATATAATGAATGATGCCTTTTATCCATGTGAGCTGACGAGCAGTGCGGTCGGAAGTGACCGTAGCTAGGTAGTCGGACAATTATATATAAAATATTATTATTCCTTTTTATTTGATTAACTTTTTGATAGGTAGAAGAAATTCTTTATTGATCCAGAAACATTTTACAAAGTAAAACATACCTACATGGTAAACAACTACGGACTTATCCCTTACAGAGATTTCTTCCTGTCAACCTTTATTTTTAACATCCAAAAAAAAAAGAGGGGTGTTATATATAAGTTTAACGCGTGTGTCTCTCTGTGGCTTCGTGGGTCCCAAACGGATGGACCGATTTGGATGCGGTTTTTTTTTGAAAGCTGGTTTAATCGGGATGGTTGTTAGCTAGGTTTGTAATCAAATAATCAAGTAATTAAGTAATCAAAATATTAATTATCTTAAAAAGTGGACCGATTAGCATGCGGTTTTATTAAAAAAGCTTGAAATAAAAGTTAAATTACAAATTTTAAAAACCCCCAATAAAATATAAAAACTCAAGAGCTGCACGGGAATTTACTTAGCGGTCCACCAACTCCTTTAAAGTAAGTAAACGGAAATTATTTTTGACGTTGGGTCGGAGTTTTTTAAATTTGTAATTTAACTTTTAGTTTGAATTTGAATTTATTTCTCTAAACTGACAAACAAGAAAACAACACGAGCGGAGCCACGCGCTCAGCTAGCAAGTTTATATATCATTATATATTATATAATATTATGTATATATTATTATAACTCATGATTTCTGTACCGGGGGGAGACAGCGCAGCGGCGAGTTTAACATTCCAACTAGATTCTCTGTACCCACTTATAGGTAGATACCAGATTCCCTACCTACCGTAAGTAAAACAATGTCTCACCTCAAATTGCGCTGTTGACCTCCGCTCCGCGCTTCTCGCAGCGCCTGCAGATAATATGGCGCCAAAACATGCGGCCGCTACTCGCTTCGCTGCCTTGCGTATGCACAAACAAATTGCACTAAACACGAGTCTATTGCTTTCTATAGGTTATTGTTATTAGTTTATTTAATTTGTTACCACACTCTTTTCCTTCTTTAAAGTTTGTTGTAGGCACGCCCTTGCAACGTGGGTTAAATGCACGCTACACTGCACTACGCTACTATTGAACGAAACAAACTGACCTAACGAACGAAGAACGCACACAGAAAACGAATGGCCACCTCTCCGTCCCGCGTACGTCTCGCCGCGCCGCCTCCGCTCCGCCGCCGCCGCCATCATACCGACGACCGCGACCATGTAACCTCCCTCCCACTCACCTCACTCACTACATACAAGCATGGAATCCTCAGTAGAGTAGAAGGAACCGGCTTCCAATAGACATGAGTGTAGAGCGCGGGCAGACGCCGACCTCTCTTACGTCACATGAATTGCATTTTTATTTATGTATGAAGTTACGTGCCGCCGCCGCCGCCGCCCCCTCCGCCGCGCCGCCCGCCCTACGCATCCTGTATGTATTCTGTCTAGCTGCAAGCCGTTGTTTCTAAGTAGCAGGTTTGTACATATTTATACCCATGTTTAATACCATGCTAACTTGCATTCATGTGCAATAAATAATATGACGTTGAAGTTCCACGCCACGACGTCCACCACCGCGCACCGGTGCTCTTGGAGCTATTACAAACTGACCTAAGCTCGCCACAGCCTCCGCTGCCGATGGTGTAGGTAGGTATAGCGCCGCAAACGCTGCAATGCAGACCGCGTAGGCACCAAGGGGGCTGCTTTCTAAATTTCAGACTTTGGAACCAACCATGTCTGTTTCAGTTCAGCCCAGCGCCTCTTAGATCGGGTACGGCCGACGGCCATCAGAAATTCTAATTTTATGGATGACGCAGTGGTTAATGGCGCCTCAATGCGCCACTTGCAGCTTTTGACTCAATAGCTGTGGCAGGGCAAGTCGAGTTATACTGGGTGTTTGATGACCATAGGTTTAGGTCAAGGCTGCCCAACCCCAGGCCCGCGGGCCACAATGTGGCCCGCGAACGAATTTCAAATGGCCCGCCGCCCGCGTGAGCAAGTTTCAAAATTGCCAATTCGAAAAACATTTTCGTATCATTGCATCATTCAGCATTCATTCAAAAAATATCTTGAAAGTCAGAAACTTCTTCAGAAGAATTTGTAGATTTCTGGAAATTGGTACCAAAAGAAGATTTTCCTGCAATCACTGACCTGGCCTTTCAATTTTTAAGTAGTTTCGGTTCAACATATGTTTGTGAAAAGATTTTTTCAAATTTTAATTATATAAAAAATAAATACCGCACATCTCTAACTAAGCAATATATTTCTGATTTTATTTTACTGTCAACATCTGATTTAACGCCTAATATAGGAAAATTTATAAAACAGAAACAATTTCAGAAATCACATTAATTGTGCCAATTTTTTAGTTTGATTTTAATTTTTTTTTTCAATTGTATTTCTTTATTTGACAGAAGAGGCTATTTATTTTAAAGTTGTAAAAGTAAACTTTATTAAATTAAGCAACTATTTCAGAATGTTGCATATTTCTTTTATTCCACAATACCTTTAAGTTAGGCTCATTGTTATAAGAAATAACGAAAATGCGAACTGTCAGTGGTCAGTAGCCCGCCTGTGATTTTTGAATCATCTGTTTTGCCCGACTGTTGAAAAGGTTGGGCAGCCTTGGTTTAGGTCATAAAGCAAACCAGCTAGGTACTGCTGAGCCTATTTGGAGCAAAAAAGTTTATTTTTCATATAGATATACTATATAATAAATATTTATATGAAAAAATAATGTATTATAACTATATAGTCAGGGAGTCTGAGTAAATGCTTTGACCAGCCAATATCAACTACGAGAAGGTGCCATGCCGGAGACTAACTTTGGATTGCTGGCTATACAAACTTTACACTGTGTGACAGTGTGTGGATGTCACACATTGGAATTGGAATAATTGAAGTGAAAAGAAAAGGTGCTTGAACATAAGCAAAAATAACAACACAGTGGATGAGGTTTTAGTTTTCTTTTTATTAATTTTGTTAATAAATGTTTATTATTGAAGGGGTTTTGACATTTAATCTGAATTCAATAATAAAGCAACATCGATTGTTGTTCATGAGTTGCAGATCACCAGTTCTGCAACTATTGGTTAAGCATAATATTAATGTGAATACATTTTATTGAATCGTTGCCTGCAGATATCATTAACATATAAAAATCCCCTATTCTGTTCCCCTAAAAGAGTCTTTTTTTATTACTATTTACACCGATTTTATTATACACGGTGCACTGTACTGACAGTGAAACGCGAAAGAGGGTAAATGTGGACACAAAAAAAAGAACCCATTTCAACCTAAGTAACAAAATTTACCATACAGCTGAAGATAGAATATAATTATATTATTATATCTATAGAATTTGCCTTTACCACATTCACATTTTACTGTTAATAATTTTCGTACACCGCGTTAAAGAAAAGGCCTAACTCTTAAGATTATAATTTGATAAAACCAAGTACTGGGACTTGGTTGATCTCAGCATTGGCCGGTAGTTACTTGTAGTTACCTGCATCGATTTACACAGCAGCACGTACATATCATTTTCTAAAACTTTCTATTTCTTCCACCATTTTCTGGTGGACTATATTTTTGTTATAAATATGTATATAAAATTGCACAACATTTTGTTCTTGCAGTACGCCCCTTCCTACCTTCCACCTTGCCCTGCGACACGACTTGCCAAAGCATACAGAGCCTTTGACGTCCGCATGTGCCTGGCGAATATAACGACGAACACAAATTTAGTAGAATTGTGTTAATAATATAACAATAAGAATACAATAATTCATTTATATAACTGACACTACACAGACATGCATGACCTATGCACAATGATTCGCTGTCATTAATGATTATGAACCAAAATGAGATGTAAGTATGTGGGTAACGGAATCTGCGAATTTCTAACATATTCAGTGAGAGGAAAACATTTTCACTTGTAATAAAAATTTAAGAAGGCAGATAAACTATTTTTCTATCCGAATTTTAATTTAAATAATAAATAAAAAAACAAAAAGAAAACAAAAAATATATATAATATTAACTAAATAAGTGTTGTGATATAGGCGCATCAGCTAATATCTGTTAGCCTATTGTTTTTTTTATTTATTTTTTTAATTAAAATTCGGATTTGAAGAAAAATAGTTTCTCTGCCTTCTTACATTTATATTACAAATGAAAATGTTTCCTCTCACTGAATATGTTAAAAATTAGCAGATTCCGTTACCCACATACATCTCATTTTGGTTCATAATAATCTTTAGTTATTGCCAATAATGAAGAGTGGTGACAGATTCAGAGTGCGTCCACTGAATCTCAGTAACGTAAAGAGCAGATCCACTGGATACAGTCAGTATATTAGTTTTGGCAAGAAGTGCGCAAAACTTAAAGATTATTGTGTTTGTATGATTTATGGATATGTAAGTTGGTACAGCACAGAGAGATTTCGGAAGGAAAGGGAGGAAAAAAACCGGCCAAGTGCGAGTCGAACTCGCGCGCCGAGGGTTCCTTATCGCCATGTCATGGTTAGCCCCACTCACGCGGCGTGTTATGGCGTATATCTATGGCGTGTTATGAAATGCTTCATATTAGTTAAATGTCATTAGTTAAAATGCTTCACACTCTATTCGGTAGAGTGTGAAGCGAAAATGTATACATTTTTGGTTTCTTCTATGGGAACCCCCGTTTAACTTTTTCATATTTGTTGTTATATCGGCCATAATTACATATATTCTGTGAAAATTTCAACGGGCTAGGTACCTATTACGGTTCAAGAGATACAGCCCTCGGACAGACAGACAGATGGCGTAGGCTTAGTAATAGGGTCCCGTACCGGATACGGAACCCTAAAAAGTAAGGGCTTCCATTAGATACGCACGCGGAGGGGGGAAGGGTTTGCTAATACGAATGATTTTGAAAAATCACTGTTTAAGTGATAAAAAAAATTCCACGATGTTTTGAAATACATTTCTATTAACTTGTGTGAATGGGTCCCTAAGAGGCCAGGCTGCATGTCTGGAGATGAGTGTCATGTGTGTGTGTTGGAAATTTTACTAAAAGTAAGTTATCCATACTGACTACAAAAACAAAAACAGATTGTTATTGGACAATTAAGCGAATTTTTTTGTATAACATACTACGCGGCTCTTGCAACAGCACTATTGCTGAAATTTATTCAAAAATAAATACTATATAAAATAAACTGAAATTCTTACACTTTATTAGTTATTTTAAAGTATGTATTCAAAACGAATTCCCTTTGTACATAGTTCTAATATTTTTATATACAAATTTTAAAATTAAATTGAGTTTATTACAGTGATTGGACAAACATTGAAGTCAATGGAAAGAGTTCTGCCAGTTATTGGATAAAGGGAAGGTAATCACCAACACTACAATAATACAGTTTGTAACAAGAACATTTTATTCTGAAGTACAATCGTTATTAAAGGTAAGACCGCACCTTGCGGCACTGCGCTGCAGGGGGCGGCCGGCGCGTCATAATATTCTTTGATTTGTATAGAGTAAACCGCACTAGGCGGCAGCGGTGCGGCGTTGCCAGTAATTCGCGTCGACTATATTGTGCCGCGCCGTGCCGTCTCACCTTAAATGTCCGTGCGTCGTGTTTTCTTTTATTGTCCAATCACTGTCGATGTCCAATGACTCCATGATTCACCCTAGACACATTCCATATTCCAAATTCGGTAGTTCAGTTAAATTCGTATTTACAAGGATACCGTTTCAGAATGACAAAATTTAAGTTTTGCAATTAGCAAGCTACCATTTAAATTAACAACAAGTTAGTAAATGCAACAAACATAATTTTAGAACAATACTATTTTAAATGTTGGACAAGAACGCAAAATGCTTTCTATATCTCACGATTGCACTCAAGAGGCGGGCGGCCTATCGAGTGAATGTAACTGAGACGTCGTCTGCTGCTATTCATCATTCCGCTGGATATACAACACTCAGTTGAAGCTGCACTGCTTTGCTACACATTAATATTAAAGTATTAGGTACAGAGAGCTAATAAGTTTCTTATCTTTTCACGATTTTACATGTGTGTTTGGACCTTTAGACATTTGTATGAGACGTCTTGAGTCTCAGAAACGAGAACAATTAGATTCTCATTTCTATCTTGATTCACATTCAGAAGTGGATGAGCTGGAGCAGGTAGCTGCAGAGTGACAGCAGACGACAGTGTGACCCGCTTCCTCTCGCCCATTTGCTACACAGAAGCATAGGCTTATTTTAGATGTATATTAATCTTATGGAATACACTTAGTCCTAGAATTATTAGATTTATGACAAAGAACAGTTTGTCAAGCTTTATTGTTTTGTTTTATGTACACTGCAACTACTTGAAGCTGACTTGTCTTCGAGTGTTGAGTGCACGCAGCACGGCAGAGCTGCCTCCATTTCTTAAACGGTGAGGTTAGGTTTTGATTTGCCAAATTTCGCCTCAATGACCTCATTAGAAATGTTGGTTTTGAAATGAAAGGATGGGTTTTGGGTACCGTAGACCGTGTCGTAATACGAGCACTATTTTGTAATAATTAACTTGTGTATGTACACATACATGGGTGCTTTTTATGCCTCAATTAATATCTTAACATTGGAAAGGTCGCTAACTACCTGCTTCAAAAACAGCAAATTAAAAAAATACAGAAGCACTGGGTGGCCTTCGTTAATCACCAAAGTAAATTAATATATTACACATGTTAACTTATCCATAACAAAAGAGTTCATCTTGCTTTTTAAATACACGTACAACAAATTATAGCTACATACATTGATAATAAATAAATACTTGTGAGAACGAATAGTCACACACAATAGTCGCCTTCAGGCCCACGGCAGACCAGCACACGGGTGTGACGAGGACACGAGTAGTGACAGCTCAGCACTACAGCGCTTCACACTGAGCATAGTTAGCAAACACTGTGATGCCATCAATACTATTTCACTGATATACATTACCTATATGTAAATTACACAACATTGCAACTTACTGCAAAAGACAATTGTATTTATACATTATTTATTACTCTATAGCACTTTAGACCAATTAACTAACCCCTCAATCTAATAAGACAAGTATTAGGCCCACTTATGAACAAACACTGCATTCTATATACTTATTATAACCATCCAACTTGATTTTTAGCAAACTCAGCAGGTCAAAATAATGAAAACCATCAGCACTGAATATGCATTTGTGTCTAATTATTGTTAACACCACAGAATAAGGAGTTAACACTGGGTGTTCTTTTTTGCAAAATAAACATTTGAAACAGAAACTAAACACATACGTGTATACTCCGTGACTGTGGTAGTTTATGTTTATATAGTTTACTAAAATGTTTCAATATTCCATAGCAGAGATCAACGAAATGGCTGTACATATTCGAGAGTAACAATTCGTTCCCACAGCAGACTGTCCCCGGAGGATGCGCGGCACTCGAGTGTGACGAGAGAGGCGCGGGGCGAGCGCGGCGCGCTCACGCCGCGTGTCACTACGGGCGGCTCGGCGCGTACACGGGCGCCGCCGCGCGGTACCCACCGCCACCTACATTAGAGCAAGCACACAAGTAGCACGACAAGTACAATATTCACTTTACAACAAACACTCATCACTGGCAACAGGGACGCGGCAACCGGGGGCCGGGGGGCAAGCTGCCCCACCCCAGTTTGGTTATGATTGGCAAGAGTATCATTTTGCCCCCTCCCCTAAAATCTATTTTGTTATACTTTCTTGTCAGTCAAGATAAGTCAGTATAAGATATTTAATTTTTTCCATAATTTTTCAGGACTCCTTTGGCACAAAACACATGTAAGGTTGTTTCTTTTCGTTAAGATGCAGTTCAGACTAGAAACTTATAGTTTTCGTAATTTTTGCAGGCGCCTTTAGTGCCACAAATACAAAAGATTGTGTATTAATAATTGAGGTGAATTTCATAACATAATTAATTTATTGTTTTCATATTACATAACAAGCAAGTGATGTTGTGTTTCTTGGTTGATGTACATCACCTTCGACGCCAACAATAAGTATAATTTGTGATTGTTGGTTAGGGACTGAGGTGTTCAAACTAGAATTTTATTGTTTTCATGATTTTGAGGGTACCTTCGGCGCCAAGAACAAACAAGATTGCATTTGTTGGTTGAGGCGCATTTTTTTTAAATGTATAGAAGTTTATTGTTTTCATAACCATATATTGCCCCCGCCGCCATGTCAGGGCACTCACACTCCATGTACTTACGCGCGCTATTTGCCTACCGGCCGCCGGGCCCTGGACAGCCCATAATTCAGTGGGTTGCCGACAGCCGCACGACGCACACGGCGAAGTGAAAGAATAGGCTATTAAAGGGGTAGGTATTGAAGATTTTCTATGAAGTGATGTATCTATTTACGTAGTAACTATTAAGTAATCTGTGGCCATGTGTACTGGGTCTAAAAATATGCTCTGTTCGTGTGCTTGGCTGGGAATGGGGCTTGCCCTTCCTATATACAAACACATCCGGCGTCTCTACCTGATAGGCTGGAGTCTCTTGTCAGCTTAGACTTGTCAGGCATACTTAACATGTTCTCCCTCACACCTAAATGAACTAAGTGAACGCCACATAGTTACGACAGCTTACCTTGGCTAGGATAGGGCAGGCAGTTGGTTTTGAGGACCTCCTCGTGGTTTCCGTACGCACAGAACTTGACCACCACGGTGTTGGTGGACGTGCCGGTCACCTCCGCCTCATAGAACTGCACATAACAAACACAGCTGCGCTTAATGAACTGAATAATGTTGAAACACTTGCTTGAAAACTTGCTAAGTTTGATCTGTACATGATCAATTCACACAATATTTGTCTGCGCTTATACTGCAGCTAATGTGTGGTGCATGCATGTTTTGATGGGATTACATAACCTTTTTGTTCAGATACTTAAAAAACATATTTTACCAATTTTTTTTTATAGAAAGCGCGACATGTGGCCCCGAGCCACCCATGAGGTGTCTAACGACGCCCATGGACATTCGGTCGTATGCGGGGGTTGCGAATGCCATGCCAGCCTTACAGGTGCCTATTCACGTCCCTCTTGAAGGAGTCGAGACTATACTTGGGGGGAAATATGTGGGCAGGGAGAGCTTTCCAGAGTTTACCGGTTCTGTACAATTACAGTGTCTAACATATTTGTTTGATGATACCTTTTATTTTTTGCCGCTATACATGTAAGTATTAATAATAATAAAATTATTAAAATCATGGATATCATTATTTAAGTAAGTATTGTAATAATAGGAATATATGTAATAAAGACACTATATTATTTTATCCCTGGGGCGGATTTTTCAATCGTTAGTTACAGATCCAATCTGTTCCTTTGATTCTCTCTCTTTCTTGCTTTCTTTCAGCTTACCTGCAGTTAGTGAATAATTCCGTCCCACCAGTTCCGACTAGTTATTGTACCTGTATACTCAACTTTCAACGTAACTTTACAAAGCAGAAGCTCTGTCATTATTTCCCACCTAGTTGGATTTTTATTTATATATTTATTTTCTCACAACTGTCAACGTAAACAAAAGAATATATTATATTTGTAGGCGTGGTCGATAAGCGCCATCTACTGAAATGGTTGGACGAGATTGATACCTTGGATTGGTATAATCAACCAATCTAGTGGAGCGTTGTTGGCGCACCGCACCATCTACTGAGATATGTCAGAACTAGACTGACACCGCTGATTGGCTGTAGGCCTAGCGGAGTGTTGTCCGTCGCGGTGGTGTTCGTACTGCGGCCATATTGGGAAAAACGCTTGTGGAAGGAGGACGGCCCGTACGCTACCTCGTCGGCGAATCACTTACGTACGTGTACGTTACGTACTTATCGTACCGTGTGGGGTCGGTACTTAAAAAGAATAGCCCCACTGCATCTCTCCCCGTCGCATGTCGTAAAAGTCGACTAAGGGATAAGAAAATTCGTCAGCCTCGGTAGCTCAGTGGCGCGGTTGGTTAGTCAACTGTTTTTAAGCAACGCTGAGCGCGGTCAGTGATTGGATGGGTGACCGCTCGGCCGTTGGAGGCTGACCGTGGGTCGGATTCCACGTTAAACTGTAGGTCCCTTCCCTTCTTACCTTACTAGGTGGTAGGGTTTATCCCGGCCGGGTTGGTACCACCGCACTGAACGAAACGTCGGTCGAAACGGCTATGTAAATAGTTCGTGTTTTCCGTCCAGTTTAGTGTAGCCGACATGAAATGAAGGGAAGCACTGACATGGCACCTAGTTCACCCTGTGTTATGGGCTGACATCACGGATGTTGTAGGTGATGTAGCCAACCGTGTCAGGTTCCATAAAAAAAAAAAAAAAAAAAAAAAACGTTCTGTGTGATCTTGCGATTTGGAGTGTTAATTGTGATAACATTACAATCTAATTTGTTCCTTTACTTGATAAGGGAGTTATTTTTTTACTAATTACATGTAGTAAATAGACTTTACAATTAAACAAAGTCTTGATTTTGACAGTTAATTGTGAGTTTCTCAGCCATCTACCCACACTATCTGCTTCTGATGAAGATCATGTTTATGTGAGGCTGAGCCACCGCCGCCCGGGCCTTTGCTTGCTCCAGCTCATGGGAGTCCCCTCGATTTATGATGATCTTTAAGTCAGTCAGTTTGTGAGTGCCCAAAATTTTAATATTTTGGTACAAGTATGAGACATGATTGGTGTGAGGTAAAAAAAAACCGGCCAAGTGCGAGTCGAACTCGCGCACCGAGGGTCCCGTATCGCCATGTCACGGCCAGCACTACTCACTCCATCTGCGATGCGGCGGGTGGCCGAGTGGTTTGGGCATCTGCTTCTCATGCGGGAGGTCCGAGGTTCGAATCCGTCGGCGTGTACCAATGAGTTTTTTCTGACGAAAAAATTTACGTGCATACCTACACCCGCTGCTTCACCGTTCGGAACCGGTGTAAAATTGTAGGTCCCTTCCCTTGCCCCTTACTAGGTGGTAGACTCAAATTATTGTAGCCGACTTGGTTGGTACCACCGTACTGGATGTAAGATGGCCGCATAGCAACCTCGGTTGTGTTCTCCTCTAGTCCAGTATAGCCAGCAATCCAGGGAAGTCTCCGGTATGGCACCTACCTTCTCGGAGGTGATATTGGCTAGTCATAGCATGTGCTTTGGCCCCTCTGACTCAGCCACCCATACCGGATAACATAAAAAAAAATAAAAAATCTAGATGGCGTGTTATGAAATGCTTCATATTAGTTAATGTCATGCTTCATAATCTATTCGGTAGATGGCGCCCGCGCATACACTTTTTGGTTTCTTCTATGGGAACCCCCGTGAATTTTTTACTTTTTGTTATTTTTATTACCTATTTGTTGTTATATCGGCCATAACAACACATTTTTTGTGAAAATTTCAACGGGCTACCTATCTTCTTGTCAGCCTCGATAGCTCAGTGGTGCAGACAGTCAACTGTCGCTATTGAATGTTAAGCAACGCTGGGTGCGGTCAGTAATTGGATGGGTGACCGCTGACCGTTGGAGGCTGACCGAGGTTCGGATTCCTCGTAAAACTGTAGGTCCCTTCCCTCCTAATCTTACTTGGTGGTAGGGTTTAACCCGCCCGGGTTGATACCACCGCACTGAATGAAACGTCGGTCTAAACGGCTATGTAAATAGTTTGTGTTTTCCGACCAGTTCAGTGTAGCCGGCACGATCAAAGGGGGAAGCACTGACATGGCACCTAGTTCACCCGGTGTTATGGGCTGACATCACAGACGTTGTAGGTGATGTAGCCAACCGTGTCAGTTTCCATAAAAAAAAAAAAAAATTACGGTTCAAGAGATACAGCCCTCGGACAGACAGACGGACGGACAGACAGACAGACAGACGGCGAAGGCTTAGTAATAGGGTCCCGTACCTGATACGGAACTCTAATTACGTTCGCTGAACATTTGGATGAGTGGAGCGCCGTACCTATACCCCGTCATGCGACTGATTCCACATGCGAGCAGCGTTGACTGTAAATGAGTCTGTATAAAAGTCTACATATACTAACATTATTGTCTTCCCAGTAGAGAGCAAGGCAGCGGTCGCCCACGTTCCAGTGGAGGTTATCGCCGGCACCGAGCACGGAGCGCGCCTGCTCGTTGACGGCGGGGTTCTGGAACGCCACGATGTTGCCAGTGAGATACGCGGGCCGTCCGCCCCCGCTGTATGTGTCCGTCGCACGCTGCCCGTAAGGAAAGCCCTGCCGCCCGTTGTGGTACGCGCCCTGCTGGCTCGGGATGTAGTTTGAGTAGACGGGCGGCGGCGGTGGGGGCTCCATGTACCCGTTCATCTGACTCCGCCGGTAGGACTCCTGGTACTTGGGCAACTCGGGAGGGGCGGCGTTGCGGCGGTACGACATGCCATCGGGAGCGATGCTGCCCTGCAGTGCCGGACTATTCCCGTACGTCGGCTTCACCGCATAGCTCTGGTGCTGCATCTCCCGCGAGTGGTAGGAGACGTCGTCGCCGGCGTGCGCGCCGCTCGGCAGCTGCGACCCGAGACTAAGGTCGGCGGTGGCATCAGTAAGCGTCTCGACGGGGCCCGGCGCGTACGTGGGGCGTGACCGGTGCTCGCCGCGTTCCGTGCGCGAACCGTATTGGGCGTGAGAGGGTGCGGGCGGGGGATAGGAGCCGGCGTAGGAGTCATAGTTGTTGTGTGCGGCTTGGCTGCGCCGGCTGTTCTCCTCCAGCTTGCGCTGGAAGCGCGGCGGACGTTCGTGCGGGTGAGGCTGATACTTGCGCTCTTCGCGCGCCGAG
Organism: Nematopogon swammerdamellus; assembly: GCA_946902875.1. Classification (NCBI taxonomy): domain Eukaryota; kingdom Metazoa; phylum Arthropoda; class Insecta; order Lepidoptera; family Adelidae; genus Nematopogon; species Nematopogon swammerdamellus. The sequence continues at coordinate 10,796,913 of OX336337.1, forward strand.
TCCCGCGATGTCGACGGTCCGTCGTGCGAATAGTTCCTGGTGCCGTGTCCGGAGTCAGGTCTGTACTTGCCGGAAGGTTCATATCTGCCGCCCTGCGGTCGAGAGTTGTTGTACTTGGAGTTGTTACGCTCCCTGCCTGAGAAGCTTCTATCATTTCTGTCATCGCGCGGAGGGCCGGCGGGGGTCGCGCGTGTAGCCTTGTCCCGGTCGGGCACGCTGGGCAGCTTGTCTTCGAGGAAGTCGAACAGGGACACCTTGCCGGAGGGCTTGACGGCGACGGTGTCGTCATCGTTGTTCTCCTTGTTGCGGCCCTTGCGCTTGGGCGGGTCCGCCTCCTTCTGCGGCTTGTCCTTCTTGGTGTTCTCGGAGCCGTCGCGCCGCTGCAGTGACCGCAGCGCTCGCTCCACATTGTTTTTGGCAAACTTCAAGGCATTATCGGCTTGCTCTTCACTAAAGCCCGCATCGACGATTCGCTGCACATTTGCATCTAGCAGTGGCTTATTTCCACCTCCAAACACCTACAAGAGACATAAGATTGTGAGTAGTTTAATAAAATAATGTTAACTAAACGCAATGCTTCAATATTTTACATTACATTACAAACCTTCTTAGTTCCCGCAAGTCTCTGCGCCTCAGCAATAGCACCCTTCCTCTGTGCTTCAAACTCGGCGTTGTCTTGCTTGGTGGTCTCCTGGAGACTTTTGAACGTCTTGTCCTGTGCCTGCTCCTCCAGGGGCTGGCCGAAGGAAATCCAGGGTGGTGGTCCTCCGTCCGCACCCACACCTCCTGTGTTCCAATGATTAATTAATGTATGCAACACAGTTTTTTATAATTAGTATAAATCATAACACCAATCCTTTTATATAAAAAATTGTTAAAACACTGCATCCTATACCTAAAATTAAAGCTGAAAAATTATGTTAGAAAATGTTTAATTTGCTTCAGCAATATCATGCGAAACTCGAAATCATGACCTTCAGATTACATGCCTGATGGTGTTGGATCGGACTGTATAATTGGGGAAACATGCAGCCCAGCCTGTCCATCTAAAACAAAATAAATAAATTGCGGATTGCTTGATCATCCTTACGTACATGAAACGAAAATGAACATTGCGTGGGGTGCAGCAAAGGTGCAGTTAAACGACACGCGATAACAGCAGCCCACACGAGCCGCGCCGTCTGTGTAGGCACGGCTCGTCTTAACCTGAACGCAAGCATATTCGTTTACACGATGCGTAGAGTGGATCACAATAATGTGAGTCCCGAGTCGAACCACGCACCAAACCTCTTTTCGTCCATAATTTTTTTTTTATGGAAACTGACTTGGTTGGCTCCATCACCTACAACACCCGTGATGTCAGCCCATAACACCGGGTGAACTAGGTGCCATGTCAGTGCTTCCCTTCATTTCATGTCGCCTACACTGAACTGGATGGAAAACACGAACTATTTACATGTATAGCCGTTTCGACTGAAGTTTTGCGGTGGTACCAACCCGGTCGGGATAAACCCTACCACCTAGTAAGGTAAGAATGGAAGGCACACACACACACACACCACACGCCGTATCCCGACAATCGGGGTAAGCAGAGTAATCGGTTTTGTGCTGCAAGTACTCTGGTAAATTCCAGCACAACACCAAGCACCACGTTTAGCAAAGTATTCGGATAAGATAACTATAAGGGAAGGGATCTAAAGTTTAATGTGGAATCCGAACCACGGTCAGCCTCCTTAAGCCTCATATAATAGAATGAGCGACTCGCCACCTAGTGCTGTGTTTAGACGGCGCATGCGAGCACAAGCCGCGCCGATGATGGCGCGCGTTACTTTGATTTGTGTCAAAAAACTGACAACCGATGGATCGTGCGAAATTTGCGGTGCGGTGTTCCGAGACAGGCTGTTTAAACGGCGCGCGGGGCACTGTACTTCGTGCCTAGCCTCTTGCGGATTGCTCACACATCGTTTAACTGCACCTTAAGACATGCTAAAAATAAAATGTAGGTATACATACATACAAGTATTGTTTGTATGCATACACACATAGATTATAGTCGTAGAATGAACATAGACAAGGACATTATAAATGTCACAAATTATATTCAATTCGTTAACTCTGCACTTTGTGGGAAAATATAAATTGAATGCATTTAATTCAAAGGTTTCCATTATTGTTTTCATATTGCAGACAGAACACCAGTGCAAGGGCGCCACGTGCCGTGAGACCTTGAAATGGTAATTTCTCAGGTACATTAGTCCACCTAAAACCTGGGTTCACAACAAAGCATCTATGCAATATTGAAAACTGTTAAACCTGACAAAAAAACTAAACTAAAAAAAACATTGAATCAACTTCAAAAACCACAATAACAACTAATCTAAATGAAGTAAAATTTCCTTAATAAGTAATCAAATCAGTTATCTGGATCCTTGAGTTGAAAGCTGCACAAACTATCTACGAGTATAACATTGCAGATTTAATTCTCTGTCGAGGGCCTAATTTCCAGGGCTATAGTTTGGAGGCTGCATGTCTAGGTGAATGCAGCTTGGTCTTCGGCCTCTCCCTTAGTGGCTATTTATTTATATTCGTTTACTTGAACTCAAAACAATTATGTAAATGCTATGCTATATCGAAAGGTACACAGGTATGGAAAATAAAACCTTCTTATTAACTCCAATATTTTTGTAATTCGAATTTCAGTCTTACAGAAAAAGAGCACTGAAAATAAATTTGAACTTTCAGAAGGGTTTTATCAGAGTGCCTGAAAATTAATAAAATTGTGATATCTCAAAACCGTGACAATTGGTACTGAATAAATATAGTTAAATAAGTTACTAAGGACCAAGTTACTATATCACCACTAAAACGCTCCCAACTAGTTACCATACACCCTCAGGGCCAAACATTTAAAGGAGAGCGTAATATGTAGTGTAAAACTTCTTAAAAATAAGTTGTTAGATACAGTCAAATATGGATTTATCCAAAAAATTCGATCTCTTGCACTATTTGCAAAACTTTGTACACTATTTGCGCTGCTATGGCAAAAGATCGAGTCTGGTTTTTTTTCTAAATCCTTCCTTCGTGGGGCCGCCCGTAGCACCACGAAGGACACTGAACTCATTTTGTAATTTTTTGTAACCTCACATGGTTGCCCACCTCACCCACTTTAGCAGTGATTACAACTTGTTGAACTATGTGCCATGTCAGTGCTTCCCATTGGTTGTGCCTGCTACACTGAAATGGATAGAAACACATTTCATCGCTGTTTCGATGGACCTTCATTCAGAGTGCTACCAATCCGGAGGTGTTAAACCGTACCACCTAGTGAAGTGACTTGGTGAATTATACCGACCACGAGTATGTTTGGCGAGGCTGCGGTTGAGCTCCCACTTGTCGATCATGTGCTGGACTCGGCCTCCGAGCACGGTGATCAGCTCCGGCTCCAGCCAGATGATGCCCTGCTGCACCTGCAGACCCTCCTTCTGCAGCAGCACCTGTCCATCACAAGCAGCAAGCTAGTTACCACCTTCAGATAACTCCAATGTTCACACAAATTGCGTCTAAACCAGCAATGCCTACAGCATCACTCATGTCATATCAATACATAGGTAATAATGTCAGATGTCAATACATATCCATACCCTTATGTAAATACATTCCTACATTATCATCAAGTTATAAGCAAATGAGAGCTATAATTTTTTTTTTTTCTTTTTTTACAATTTTCATTATACTTGGTTGTATTGTCACCAGAACCTGTGAGAAGTCCAGAAGTCTGTGCAAAATTTCAGCACAATGGAAATGGAAGGAAATGGTTCAAAATTAACTTGCAAGATTTGACCCATACAACAAAATACATTAATAGTACTAACGTACAGAAGGATCACTCTACAAAGACACAAATAAATAGCTACTCTTGCAACGACGCAATAAAGTGCAATTCAGCTCGCACAGCGCTGCTTTGCAAAAAATTTTATGCACCTACAACACGCTTCTCTTTCTATCGCGTAACTCTATCTCTTCTAACACGTTTCATTGAATAGGTCCTTTAAGCCGGGCCCGCCGATGTACTTGTAGCTTCATACCTAAAGTCGGAGTGCGCCTGGCCTGCCCATACTAACAAGTCAAGTTCAATAAAACCTTTTGTAAAATACAGATAGGATCTGGCAGACCGGAGGTGTGGCCTAATATGTTCTAATCATCTTGTAATGATGCTGATGGTAATGACCTTGGTGCCCGGAGGTGTGTTGATGCTGATGCTAGGCAGGGGTCTGACTTCGACGCCGGTGCAGGAGCTCTTGCCGTCGTTGAGGGTCAGCTTGAGCATGCGCGGCGCATGCCGCGACTCCTCGTTAGCCTTGGGGGCCGAGACGTTGCGGATCTTTTGGATCTGCACCACGATTGGTTTCTCCAGCTTGGACGGCTCCTTGGCAAAGTCCTCGGGGAAGGCGGCCTCGCCGATATCTCGCAAGTCCAACTGAAATTTCATGAAAATGTATTTCTACGCTTTTATGCAATCTCTGCTGTAATCAGAATTTAGAACAATCAGCCTATAAATTTCCTTCAATTTGGTATTAAGGGTAAGGGTCATTAATTTAGGACGGCGGTAACTACTTGTTACCTAACACTGACAGATGTCAAGGATGTTAACCTGTTGAGTTCCGATGGTCCCGCGCGGGACCTGATCTTTTTACGTCCGCTCGCTTCCATTGGTCCTGCGAGGGACCCGATGGGCAGGATTTTTCATAGTAAAACGCACTAGATAGCGATTCTAGCGTTAAAAATCCAAGCGATTTTGATAAAACACTTGCAATAGTGTGTAACTAGGGGTGGGTATAGATACTGGCAGGTGGCGGAGGGGGGAGGGGGTGGTGCTAGCTTGGTGTATCGATTTATAAACCCCCCTCCCCGAGGAGGGGGGCCGTTTAGGGGGGGAGGGCAAACAAAGTACCTCCAAAAAGGGGGCGACGTATAAAATAAACTCTTAGCTAATTACGATTGCCTCTTCTCCGGCGCTGCTGGAAGTGCAGTCCCTCCGTCCTTGCGTAACAAAGTGCAGGCACCCATGCTCGCCTCCGCAGCTACAGCTATATGGTCGCCTTCGGCCTTTTTTCTCGAAAAGTATAGATCTCCTCGGGCTAATTATTTCACTATTATTCTTATAACATCCTAAACTACAGGATATAAAACACTCTTGGGAATAACCATACTAACAGGTAATGTCGGGACGGTGAATTTAAATTTTCAAAAAAAAAAATCTCGAAAAGTATTGATCTCCTCGGGCTAATTCTTTCATATTCTTGTAACATCCTAAACTACAGGATATAACTACCAGCAATTTGCTATCAAACCTGCCATTAACTATACCTCAGCCCGTAACTATTTAAAAATATTTTGAGACTGAACTCACGTCGAGAGCCTTAGCTGCGAGAGCTGCCACATCTTGCACCTGTCCACCTTCCGTGAGTTGCTCCACACCCTCTGCACTCAGACACCTGCACAGACACACCATACACTGTTTCTGCGCAAACATATACTCGTGTGCAATGACATAATATCCATTTTTAAGTTTCCGGATTAACAGAGGTTTAAAGACTTACATAAGTTTGGTACAACGGACACCAGACGTCGGCTCCAGGAACTCCCGCAGTTCCTGATGAAGCCCGCGACGTAGCGGGCGAAACGTCGACTTATGTAAGTCTTTAAACCTCTATTAATCCGGAAACTTAAAAATGAATATAATTAATAACAGAGTAAACTTAAATACATTAGTGACATAATATCCATCTCTACTGGAACACCCAACCCTGATAGTTTAGAAAATAATGTGATAAAACAAATTGTGTGAACTTAATTCCTATAAAAAGGCACTGGTGAAGATTTTTCCAGGTTTAACATTTCCACTTAACACCATCTTCACATCATCCACAACACTCTTTTTTAATTTAAAATTTTTTAATTTTTTTTATGGAAACTGACACGGTTGGCTACATCACCAACTACATCCATGATGTAAGCCCATAACACCTTATTGAACCAGGTGCCATGTCAGTGCTTCCCTTCGATCGTTTGTATCCTGCAGGAATTCATGAAGTTAGCGACAAGCTGTTGTGGTAATAGCGGAGGGATGTACCAGCCGAGCGCAGCCAACTGCTCCCGAACTGCCATGTTCGAGTTCTGGTGTGTCACTATAGGCTCATTGCGACGTCAATGGTGTTGCGGCGGGAAAACGCAGGTGAAACAGGTCGAAGAGCAGTGGAAAAGCAGCCGCAAAACGTTTCAGCATTCCAGCTGAAAATTCACTACCTACGGGAGAACCCCGACCGACCGACTCCAAGTCTCCAACCTGGCCGAGCGAGACAGACCGCCCGGCTTGCTTGTTTGCTTGCTTGCACTGCACACCCGACATGACGAGTGTCTCTTTATAGTAAGCACCTGACAGCTGGACTGAAAAAAGAAATTATCTTACCATCCTCTTTGCCGCACGCGCAGCGTATAGCGAGAAGTGAAGCGAGTTCAATCGAACTTTGTGCCTATTTTCTTTTTACGCTGATTACCGTGAAAACGAACGAAGATGGGATGAAGAGCGATCATAGGGCCCGGTCCCATTACCACAGCGGGGCGCGGAGCCGTTATCGTGAAGACGCCTTTTCTTAGGAATGCGTGGAGGTATCAAGTTTATAAGGTATCAAATTAATCAATCAAAACTAAGGTCGGCTGGGGTTTCCAATACGAACAGTCGTACACCTTTCTTCCAACTAACTGATATGATAGGCGTGTAGTTTAGGCTTTTACGATTCTAAAGATGTAATTTTTATTCTGCGGAAATTAGTAGTTTCGGAGAAAAAAATTAATAAGGAAACTTTTTTCCGTTTCCGCGACCTTGTCACACTCACTCGCTTGCTGTACACATACACTTTCTTAATGCTACTTAATGTGACAAAGTACCACCCGGGACTTGTAAATAGTTCGAAGTGCGTTTCATACAGAATAGTATAGATAAGGTGCGTGTTGCCGTAAAGACAACATTTGAAAGGACAGTAAATATAATAGTTCGCAGTGTGTTTCGTACATAATAGTATAGATAAGGTGCGTGGTACCATATAGACAAATTTTTAAAGGACAATGGGGTGATTAAGATACTTTGTGGAAAAACTAAATCCACCGCCCCGACATAACCTGTTAGTGTGGCTATTCCCTATAGTGTTTTTAAAAGCAGGAGGCGCGGGCGGAGTGCAGCCCCCGTCCGCCGTAATAAAGCCCGTGTGAGCCGGAGCAGCTGAGGCTGGTCACCGAAGTCAATCAAAAAGCCGAAGCTGCGGAGGCGAGCATGGGTGCCTGCGCTGGGTTACGCAAGGACGGCGGGGCTGCACTTCCCGCAGCGCCGGAAAAGAGGCAATTCTAAGTCCCTTTCGAAAATTTAATTCGCGGAAGTCGCCATTTTAGTCGCGCAACTGTCGATCGATCCAACAAACGAAGACCGCTGAATGTCTTGCTTATTTGAAAGAAAAGAAGTGCAAATGAGAAGAAGAATGACAAACATGACATGGTTATCCCTTGGTGGTGACAAGATCATTGCCTTTCAGAGATAAAAAAAAGTCTACTGTCAGGTGCTTACTACAAAGAGACACTCGTCCGACGGGTTTGACACCTGACAGCTCTAGTGGGTCCTGCCTGCCTGCCTGCCTGCGCCTTACGTTCCGAAGAGGCACATGAAAGAACAAAGTTACGTTCCTTTCGGAAACACGGCTCGGGTTGACTCGGCTCGAAAGCGAACCAACTGAATCCGATATTCGTTTGGTCGTTTATGTAATTTGTTGGCTCAATGGTATAAGAGTGTAGGATTTTTATTTTTTCGATCTCGACCATGGGTTCGTGTCCCTTTTGTCAAAATTTGTTTTGTTTTGTTTTTTTTAAGCAATATTAGGGTTTTAAAATTAGGTTAGGGTTATTTTTTTATTATAACCACCTAAGAAAGCTTTATTTTCGGAAATACAAACGTAACAAAAACGGCATGCGCCGCCGCCTCAACATTAGGTTAGCGACGCATCTTCTCTTTAGTAACCCTGGTTATTTTTTTTATAATCTACTAAAACCATCACTAACACATATAATGCGCGGGGCGGATCTCGGCGTGTCGCCGCCGCAGCGGTTCGTCAGTGTTCTCCCTCGCACCCGCACCGTACTTGTATAGTGTATTCGCGTGGGCGGGCGACGGCACGCCGAGATCCGTCCCGCGCACTATACCACACAAAATCACTCATACATACCACACATTACATTCCTCCTTCGAGCCGAAGTTTGCCGAAAGGAGCTAAAAGATCAGTAGTAGGAGCCAGTAGCTCTTTCAGGTGGCTCACCGCTTGTCCGACACGTCCTCCACAGACTACGTCGCCTTAGTATTGGTTTATTCAATAGACCATTTTTACCAAAATTTAGTTATTGATGCAGTCATCATAGATTATTTTTTTTTTTTTTTTTTTTTTTTCAAATATTTTAAGCTAACATAAACAATATTTACATAAAGAATTTAGCAATTATCTATTCAATATTCGGACATTGAATACATTTTATCGATTTCATTTTGATATAAATTTCCTATACAAAAATATTCAATACCCACATTGAGTTTTAATCCATGGTTATTCAACATCCAAATTCAACCAATGAGGAAGCTGCATTGTCCTGACGTAGCCGCAATGACGCCATGTTGTTTCATCATTCGACCGGTGAATGATTGTCTGTGGTTACCGCATGTGTTTTGTGTTTCGGTCTCTAAAAATCGGGTTTTTCACCTAGAAAAAGATCGTAGAGACCTGCAGTGTGTTTACTAACAATTGTTTGTGTCGTCCGCTAACCAACCGTAAGTAATACGGCAAGTTACCATGATTAACAATGACCCCCACGGGAGGCCGCCTGACCCCGGCGGAGGTTATACCTCTTCCATGCTCGAGGTCGAGCTCGCCGCGATGCAGGCGGCACGCGACGCCTCTAGAGGCCTTCCCCTCTCCCAACTCAACCAACCTTTCCAACTCAATCAACAAATTTTTTCCCCCCCTCTCGCCTCAAATGAGGTGGAAGTGGAAACAATGGATTGCTCTCTGCCCTCCGCTCAAGAAGAAAAAAAAAAGGGTAAAAAACGCTCTTCTGATGACCCGGAGAACTCCCCAAATAAGGAGTTACCTCCCTTGCGACGCAGATCATCCGTTATTAATTTCGATCCCCCACCATCTAATGTAAATAACACACCTAATATAGCCTCTCAGACTCAACATTTGCCCTCAACTGACCCCAATACGACAAACTTTACTCAGAGACCACAAATAGGACGCCAGGAATACTCAGCAAGTGATAAAGCTCCGTTCTTGGTACATGTATCCAGAACGGAAGCCGATGCCAAGACAGGTACAACAATACAACCCATTAATTTCGGACTGTTCATGTTAAAACATAATATCCTTGACGTTAAATCAGACGGTGTAAAGAGTATAGGACGCAATCGCGTCTCGATAGAATTTAAATCCCAAGAAGGTGCTAACTCGTTTCTAAAATATGAGAGATTGGAGGCCTGTAAATACAGGGCCAACATCCCCTCATTCAACCTCACCAGGATTGGCCAGGTCAAGGGAATACCAGCCGACTGGTCTACTGAAGAAATTTTAGAGCACATAAAAGTTCCAGAAGGATGTGGAAAAATTCTTAAAATTAGACGACTAAATTTTAAATCCGTCATAGACGGTATCGTAGTATGGAAGCCGTCTCAGGCAGTCGTCCTCACCTTCGATGGTCAGGTGCTGCCTAGGCGGGTGTTCTGCTGTTACTCCGCTCTCCCTGTAGAGCTCTATCAACTTCCAACCATTCAGTGTTACAACTGTTGTCGCTTTGGCCACACAAAGACGCAATGCCGCTCCAAACCCAGGTGTTTCGTCTGCAGTGAGGAGCACACCGGGGACTCTTGCCCAACCAAACGGGAACAGGCAGTCTGCCTTTACTGCAAGGGAAACCACATCTCTACCAGCAAGGCCTGCCTCGAACAGGAGAGGCAGAAAAAAATAAAATTAATGATGGCAGAAGAGTCCATAGCCTATGTAGAAGCTGCCAAAAAGCTGTCTCCTGTAAAAAAGTCTTACGCCGATACTGCTAAAACCTCAACTCCAACCTCTTACAGAAAAACAGTTTTCACAAAACCCAAGCCACGCCCTCTATTGACCCCAGGCTATGATAAGAATGCCCATCAGGCAATTATCAACGGTCTCCCAATACCCTCCTCACCAAATGGTTCTGGTTATCCAACCGGAACCGGTAATCATGATAGTCCTGTCTCTTCTATCTTGGAGGTTCTCTTAACCTCCTTGATATCTCTTATGTCCTCAACCCACATACCGCCCAACGTTGCTTCCAAAGTCAAAATTCTAAGCCAATTAGTTGATAATGGCCACCACAACAATGCTGCAGTGGAATATAAGGAGCATACGAAATAAAAAACATGACCTTATATTTCTAAGTAACAAGCTGAACCCCATCATCTCTGCCGTCACGGAGACATGGCTAAGGCCTGGTGCTCTCTTTCGACTGCCTGGCTATGCCTGCCTGCGCGACGACAGAGATGATGGTTGGGGCGGTTGCGCCCTATTAATTAAGAACCCTACTCCCTTTTCCCAGGTGAACCTTCCCGCTCACAGTGACAGACTAAACGCTGTTGCAGTGAGGGCGAATGACATCACCTTCCTATGTATATATATTCCCCACCCCCATACTTCAATTGCTTTAGAACTGAGAGCGATCTTTGGCTCCCTGCCCCCTCCTGTCCTCATAGTCGGAGACTTCAACTGCCACCATATCATGTGGGGCTCTCCACACTGTGACTCCTTTGGAACCAAGGTCACAGAAGTCATTGATGACTTTAACTTATGTCTACTTAACGATGGCTCTGCTACCCGCAGGGTATCACCGACTCAGAGTCTCAGTGCAGTGGATCTCTCACTCTGCTCCCCCTCTTTATCATCCCTTCTGTCGTGGAACATATCCAATCTATCATATGGAAGCGATCACTTCCCAATCTCAATAACCCTCCCTCTAAAGACCATTCCGGAATCAAATCTGCCTCCCCTGTTCAAGTACAGGCTGAGCGATGTAGATTGGGACATTTACGGTTCTGCCGTGGAGAATAGTATATCATCATTGCCTGAGGCCACCAATGAGTCAGTGTCCACATGTTCCGATCGGTTCACGGAACTACTTACCTCCACGGCGGATGCCCTATTGCCCTTAAAGAATGCAGCCTCAGGCAAACTTTCTTCCCCACCATGGTGGAACAAGGAATGTACGAGGGCTATAAAATCTAGGAACGCTGCTGAACAAAAATACTGTGGATCAATGACAATGGAAAATTTCTTAGCATTTCGAAAGGATACCGCTATATCCAAACGCTTATTCCATAAGAACAAAAGAGACGGCTGGAAAGGTTTCTGTTTGTCATTATCACCAACAACAAAACCCTCAACTGTTTGGAAAAATATTAGACGCTATAGATCAGCCTTCGCTCCTCAAAATACTCAAAGATCGGATCCAAGTTCCTGGGCTGAGCCCTTCCTGGATAAATTAGCTCCCCCTTCTGTTCCCCACTTTGAGGAACTCCCACAATCAAGCACACACTCTTCACTCAGATCCCCCGCCCCTTCTCCTGAGGACCCTATGCAAACCCCTTTCACCTTGGATGAACTTTCCATTGTTCTCTCCAAGGTGAGGGATTCAGCCCCTGGGGCCGATGGAATCCCATACTCATTTATAGTCAACTCCAAACCTAACACCCTGAGGTACTTCCTGAACATCATCAATTTAGCATTCAACTCTGGCTCTGTACCAGACTCGTGGAAGTTGCAAATTGTTATACCCATTTTAAAGCCTAACAAAGAACCCGACAACCCTTCTTCATATCGACCTATAGCCTTGTCGTCAGTATTGGCGAAGATAGCGGAACACCTGATCAAGAACCGTCTGGACTGGTTTGTGGAAAGCAGGGGTCTTCTGGCCTCAAACCAGTATGGCTTCAGAAAGGGAAAGAGCACTTCTGACAGCCTCAGCATATTTACGTCTGACGTTCGCATTGCATATAGCCACAACGAGTTTGTGGCTGCGGCCTTTTTGGACATAACGGCAGCATACGATAATGTCCTGATTCCCATTCTCAGGAAGAAATTATTCGCGATGAGAATTCCGGATAAGGTAATCAATTTCATAACTAATATGCTAGCTGCCAGGTCAATAACTCTTCGTATACAAGGAGTGCAGACCAATCCTAGAACTGTTTGGAAAGGATTGCCCCAAGGCTCGGTTCTTAGCCCTCTCCTTTATAACATATACACTAGTGATCTAGATCGCGGTGTCTCTCCCCAATGCAAAATTCTTCAATATGCTGACGATTTGCTCTTCTACATTTCTGACCGGTCCATAACCAAGGCCACCGATTTCCTCAAATCGGCCCTCGACTCTCTTGGCGAGTGGCTCACTGATCATGGCCTGGAGCTGTCGGCAGCCAAGAGCAGTGTCGTTGTCTTCTCAAGAAAACGATCAATCCCCACTTTCCAAATTACATTCAACAACACGCCAATACCTATTAGGGAAGAAGTGAAATTCTTAGGAGTTATCCTAGACTCCAAGCTGACTGGCGTCCAGCATCTCAATTACACCACAAGTAAATGTGAAAGAATATAAATATCCTCCGAACCCTTTCAGGGGTGTGGTGGGGAGCCCACCCCTTTACACATAAACTCCTCTATAACGCCCTTATACGCAGCCAATTGGATTACTGCTCATTTGTCCTGGAACCCTGCAGTAAAATGGCCCTGGACAAATTAGAGCGCATCCAATCCAAGTGCATGCGTATCATTCTCGGAGCCATGAAATCCTCGCCCATTAATGCCATGCAGGTAGAATGTGTTGAACCCCCCCTCGCTCTGAGACGCCAATACTTGGCAGACAACTATCTGTTCCGTTCGGCCCAATTTTCCACCCACCCTATCTTCCCTAAGCTCCAACTGCTAGAGGAACTCTGTCACTCTCATCAATACTGGGCCCGTAAAACTAATCCCCCTCTCGTAACAAGCCTTAATAGGCTTAAAAATATAACATCAACAATCCAAAATTCCCCGATCCTGCCTATCTATACCTTCCCCTTCTCTTCCATAATTTTTAAACCACCGATCAACCTCACCATTGGGATAGATGAGGATACTCCCAATGCCGATAGGAAATTTAGGTTCCTCCGACCTGCTTGAGGTGAACCTCGCATGGATTCCCAGCCATGCTGGTATTACTGGCAACGAGCAGGTGGACTCGCTCGCTAAAGAAGCCACCGCTGATGGCTATTCATTCTTCTCTGTTCAGCCCTTAGATCTGGTCTCTATTCCCAAACAACTCCTTAAAGAAAATTAGTCAATGGAATGGATGAGAACCAGCAGGTGGAAGGGTAGACATTACGCTTCTCTTCAACCTGATGTCCCAAGCAAACCATGGTTCTCAAAATTTAACACTTATGCCAAGAAAGAGACTTCCATATTAATTAGAATGCGCCTGGGACATTGTTGCTCCCCGGTCTTCCTGGCTCGACTCCACATCAGAGACTCCTCCATCTGCGAGTGTGGTCTCGCGGATGGAGATCTTAACCACATATTTTTTTCTTGCCCACTACAAAATAAAACTCCTCCTCTTTATGACCTTTTACAAGACCTAGATATAGAGGTACAATTCCCTGTAAACATAAACTCCCTGTTAACTTTCCCCCACCCTACTATTATTAGAACCCTAACATCATTTATACATACAAATAAAATCAGTCTATAACAAATGTGTGGAAAAATCCAATTTCTAGATATTATATCCTGTTGTACTTTTTCTCTCATATGCCTGTATAAAGTTTTTATTATGTGTATTTCATTATTCCTTTATGTTTGTTCTATGTTTGTACAGTGTCTTACCAGGCTCTGCATCTATCGTTCAGCATAATAGACCACACTACAGCATGAATCCCCACTGTACATGACACTGGCAGGAGTGTCTCAGTAGAGACAGTTGCCAATAACTAAAAGAAGAAGAAGAAGAAGTTTCATCATTCTGTTGTTTACACACACACAGTGAACATTGTTCGCACAAAAGGGTCGTTCCGCCATTTCGTTCAAATTGCATTCCCAAGCAATAAAAGCGTGTGAAAATGTATGTTTTTAAAAATTATTTTATTCAAATATATAGGTTTAGATGAAAGGAAAAAGTAGTATTTAACGAATCAGACATTTGTCCATTCAATTAAATAAAAAAAAATAAAAACCTTCAAAATTCTCATTCCTATCCTCTTCCAAACGAAGGATCAGTATTTAGTATAATTTTTTTTTTTAGTTTCTTCAAGTAAAACGAGTATATTAATAAACCCACCTATAGTGTAACTAATAACGCATGTTTCTTTGGGATTCATTTATTTTTAGAGCCATTATATCATAAAAAGAATTAATATTTCATTTTTGTCCGTGGAAAAACGTCATTACCTTCCGCAGAAGTGGTATTATAAATTAGACAGAGTGTGACCCGACTTTAGCCTTCGCTCTACGCTCCGCACGTCGAACGCCCCTCATTGTGTCCCTGGATCTAGACAGAAGAGGACGAGCATCGCTGGGGAAGAAAATACTCACGATCTTCGTGCTCATCAACTACTTTGTCACCGTCCAGGCATCATTACCTTCCGGCTTTTTTTAACATAAGTATACGATATAAAAATTTCATTTAAATTTTAATGAATCAGATTTTAGTCAGAATATTCGTTAATTAATATAATACATTTGTAATATCAGTAATAAGGGAGCAGTTGAAGAAATACATCAAAATTTCATTACCCTCCTTTTCATTCTCCTTTACCCTCAAAATGTTTGCCGGACGGTAATGAAGGGGTTCGGATGGTAATGAAATGTTTACTTGATTTTCCTTCCCTCCTACCTAACTGGGTGGTAGGTTATATCCCGCCCGTGTTGGTACCACCGCAGCACTGAATGAAACGTTGGTTCAAACGGCTATGTAAACGTCCGAATGTCCATGGTCATCGTTGGACACCTTATGGATGGCTTGGTGCCATATGTCGGGCTTTAAATAAAGCAAAATATTTCGTGTTTTCACTCGAGTTCAGTGTAGCCGACACGATGAAAGGAAAGTACTATCAGGGCATCTAGTTCACCAAGGTGTTATGGGCTGACATCACGGATGTTGTAGGTGATGTAAACATGTCAGTGTTCACAAAAAAAAATTGTGTGCACGTAGTAAGTAGTACATAAATAATAAAAATCCAATAAAACTGGACTTTTAATTCTATTTGGCACGTAAAGTATCGACATAACGTATACTGTATACTGTATAACGTATACTGGAGTACGGGGTTTAACCCGACCGGGTCGGCACCAACGCACTGACTGAAGTTCGGTCGAAATGCTATAAAAATTGTTCATGTTTTTGACCAGTTAAGTGTAGCCGGTTCAATTCAGTGATATGTAAGAGTATAGTTGTTTCCACTCAGTGCATAGTGTGTGTGTTCACTAAGTTACTGTATTTTAATTGCGTAGCAACGCAACGGTTAGACTTCAATACAGCCCCGAGTCTAGTGAAATATTCACTAGATTCAGCATAGGTTGTGGCCAGTCCTATTTTTTTCTTCTTCTCTTATTAACTGACGAAAGCAAAAAGGAGTAGGTTCTCAATTCGAAGCTCATATATTTTTTTATATGTATATGACCAATAATTATTTTATTGGATAGGGTATACGTCAAAGTTAGTCCCATTTTTATTTGAAAAAATAAATAAATAAAAGCTTTAACAAAAAATTTTACCGACGAAAAACTGAAAAGCGAAAAATCCTATTTTGGCGGGTAATAAACCTTTCTAGTCTTACTAACAGTCTCAAAATTAGTCACTTGCGTAGCTATTAAGACTAAAAGGGTTTATTACCCGCCGAAATTATATTTTTCGTTTTTTCAGTTTTTTGCCGGTTGAATTTTTTGTTAAAAAGTTTTTTACAATGTATTTTTGTTTTGTTGCTGGTTGTAATGAAGGAACCGGAACCCTCTTGAAGGACCCGAGACTGTACTTGGGGGGAAATATATGGGCAGGGAGAGCGTTCCAGAGTTTACCGGTTCTGTAGAGGAATGATCTGCAGAATCGATTGGTACGCATCCGCGGTAAGTCCAGCGTGTAGGGATGCAATCCCTGCCCAGTGCGCGTGGTGCGAAGGTGGAAAGGGGATTTGTTATTCCAGTTAAAACTTTTTACACTATGAATTATAAATTACTTAGCTAAAATTTTTATGTTAATAGTGTCGAACTTTTGATAATCGTTAACATTATTACTACCATCAGCTAAATAATGGTATCTTTATCATTATCATAATAATAATAATATAATAAAGCAAATTTCATTAAGACATACTAGCATGCTTCATTACCATCCAACCGCATAAATTACTATCCAGGTGTTTTTCATTACCTTCCATCAATTTTCTCCAAAACTAAAAGTTGTACATAGATGCCTCTCTTATGTTACTACATCTAATAAGTACAGGAACTCATATATATATAAATATATTTTAGAAAATAAAAAAATAAAAATTCCGCCGAAACATGCAAATTTGAACGAAATGGCGGAACGACCCAAAAACCAAGTATTTTTCAATAAAGATCTCAAAAATAAGCTTTTTGTTTGTGCACTAAGTGGTGACAACATGGAAGAAGACTAAACACCTGACATTCAGAGGTAAGCACGCGTTTTATTCCAGTTTATAATCTCACACACGTGGTAACACCTTCATTACCTTCCATCAATTTTCTCCAAAACTAAAAGTTGTACATAGATGCCTCTCTTATGTTACTACATCTAATAAGTACAGGAACTCATATATATATAAATATATTTTAGAAAATAAAAAAATAAAAATTCCGCCGAAACATGCAAATTTGAACGAAATGGCGGAACGACCCAAAAACCAAGTATTTTTCAATAAAGATCTCAAAAATAAGCTTTTTGTTTGTGCACTAAGTGGTGACAACATGGAAGAAGACTAAACACCTGACATTCAGAGGTAAGCACGCGTTTTATTCCAGTTTATAATCTCACACACGTGGTAACGTATACACAAACACACACACACCCTCACACACATCCTTTCGATCTGAAATACTTTAGCTACAGCCTGATTATTTAGAAGGTTTGGATTTCAAATTATATTTAATGTAGTCACCTCTGAAAACTAAAACCAAATAGACAGACCATTAGCAAGCTATTAGAGAAAAAACAGAAGCTGCAAACAAAGATAAGAACTGAAGATGAGAACTACAGCTCATCGTCAACAGCAAGAAACCGGAATGAATGGCAAAATTTGCAGAAACAGAACACGAATGAAATAAAAAAACGTATAAAGTTAAATTTAAAGAGATCTATTATCTATTCTCTATACGGTACGATGCTGTTGATGATGATGCTGTACTGAAACACATATAATCAAGAGAAGATGAAACAAAACTTTGTCGAACACATCCTCGAGTGGGATATCGCTGAAAAAGGTTTTAGTTGCTGTCGCCTGATGAACACTCTGTGTATGATCTTAATGTAACATTGAATACATGAATGAACAATTATTAAGCAATATTATTCAATATCCTGTTGAGCTTATCCAATATATATATATACAAAAATTTGCATTTTTATTCAATATCCTAATTAAAATAGCTATTAATCCGTTAATATGATGAATAATGAAATAAATTTTATCATGTGATTAAATAGTAAAAACAGTGTAAAAAACGAAAAAAATTGGTTGTCTGTAAAGTCGGTTTACGGACGATAGTTTTACGTGATAACGTCATACAACCCTTGTTTCATGAATATTCTAAATTTGAAATATTTTCCGACCGGCCAGATATTATGGTACGAGTAACCTCGTTTTAATTTTTGCGGCCCTGGTACTTTTACAAGCCGACGCTTGAGCCGATTGTGCCTCTCTATCGCTTGTTACGCGCTCTCGCTTGCACACACAGGCTCAGATGGAACGTGACGTGATATTCGTGCGTGCAGCCGGTGTTCATCAATTTATAAGACGTTATCACGTAAAAAAATTGCTCCTGTAAAATTACTAAAATGGACATTGAATAAACCAATACTAAGGCGACGAATAGTGGTTGGGGGGTCTGGCACATGAAAGAACAAAGGAAGTCTGCCTGCGCGAATCAGCTGATTGTAAACAAATAGTATGGGTGAATGTTTTGGTGATGTTTTGGTGCTTAAAAAAAAAATTGACACGGTAAATCTATAGAAGATGCGTCGCTACGTGACGCATCTTCTATAATTTAACCCTAACCTAATGTTGAGGCGGGCGCAATCAGCTGATCGCGCAGGCAGGCCAAAAATCCACTTCCTTTGTTCTTTCATGTGCAGCTTGTATGGTTGGGGCGCGATGCGGTGCGACACCTGAAAGACATTCCCGGCTCCTTTCGTGCACACTTCGGCAGACTTCGGCTCGAAGGAAAGTGGTATGTATGAGTGATGTTTTGGAGGTTTAACTAAGGCTAGGCGACGACGCATCTTCTTTATATTAACACTAACCTAATGTTGAGGCGGCGCATGTCGTTTTTGTTACGAGTCTTCGAGCCGAGTGTACACGAAAGGAGCCGGGAAGCATATTTCCAAAGTCTAGTATGCCAGTTGCTCTGATTGGTCGTTCTCAACTTTGGCGGGAAATATACATTTCGGAAGTACTTCCGAAAATAAAGTTTTCTTAGGTGGTTATAAAAAAATAACCATAACCTAATTTTAACACCCTAACATTGCATAAAAAAAATTTGACAAAAGGGACACGAACCCATGGCCGAGATCGAAAAAATAAAAACCCTACACATATACGACCAAATGAATATCGGATCCAGTAGGTTCGCTGGGGTGCCGGAGGCGGAGCCAGACTCGTCTCTCCACCAATCAGAGCATCTCGCATACTAGACTTTGGAAATATGCAGTCAAAGGCACTTCGCATCATTGCGGGAGCGATGAAATCAACTCCAATCAATGCTCTTCAGGTGGAATGTGTTGACCCTCCCTTATACCTACGACGTCAATCTTTGGCAAATAGGTATTTCTTTAGGGCGTGTCAATTTTTAAATCATCCACTGATCCCTAAATTAAATCTTTTAGCTGAATACACATTGCAAAAGTACTACTGGGTTAATAAAGTGATACCTCGATTGGTTAATAGCTACAAAAAATTTAAGTGCCTCAAAGACCCGACCCATAGGTCCCTTACCCTGCCAATGTATGAATTTCCATACTCATCCGTCATTATAAAACCTGAGGTGCTGCTAAGTATTGGCATTTACAAGGACATGCCAAATGCCAATGATGCATTTAGAATTGCCGGTACCAGTAATTGGCCTAATTGGCATGTTTTCTTTACGGACGCATTAAATTGACTCCGAACGGCAGTGTAGGTGTTGCTGTGTTTTGTGTCAACAAGGATGTATATTTGAAAATAAAATGTCCTCCAGAATCCTCAGTTTTTACAGGAGAATGTAGAGCCTTGTTGGAGGCGGTGAAGTATATTTCTTTGAATAGCGAGATAGATAAAGCTATATTTTTTTCGGATTCGCTTAGTTCACTTCAATCCTTGCTTCAAAATCCTTTTAAATCCAAAATTCACAATCCCATAATTTATAATATTAAAAATATATTATCTGGTCTTACCGGGAGACAAGTGGTGTTTGCCTGGATCCCCTCTCACACGTTGACGCCCTTGCAAAAGATGCTGTGGTTCGTGGGGTTAAGGTTGACTACGAAATTTTTTCGCACGACCTTATCGCCCTTCCACGAATTTATTTACACTCTTCTTGGTCGAAAGCATGGAATAAATCCAGTAAAGTCAAGGGGACATACTATGCCAGTATCCAACCAGAAATTCCACTCAAACCATGGTTTTATAAACTTCGAATATCAAAAAAAGTTACATCAATAATATGCCGTTTACGATTTGGTCATTGTTGCTCTCCCGTTCACCTGGCTAGGTTGAGGATTCGGGATTCTTCAGTTTGTGAATGCGGCATTGACGAAGGCACTGTTGATCATATTTTGTTTTCTTGTCCACTCATTAAGCAATATCCCACCTTATATTCCACTCTGCCTGAACTTAAAATTCCCCTCCCTTCTAATATCTGTTGCTTACTATCGTCTATCAATATTGCTATCTATAAACTCATTTCGAAATTTTTTTTTTTTTCATAACATTAATTTGTAACTTTTCAGTTATTAAATCAGAGTTAATCATTTTGTTTTCGTTCTTAGGGTTTTCTTTTGTTTTCTTGAAATTATGCTTTTGTTTTGATTTGTAAAACTTTTTATATCGTTGTTGTAATCCTATCACACTTGACAATGGCAAAGTTCGCGCGTCAGCGCGAGTTGCAAAAAAAAAAAAAAAAAATTATAATTTGTTTATAGTCTGTGGATCTTACTGATAATAGTTTTAGCTCGCTCATCTGATTATTTTCTGTGATTGAGTCAGTGAATCGAATCTGAAGAAATTTATTAGCTCTATATTATAGTCTAGCAGTGGCAAAGTTTGGTTACTCTGGCATTTCCATTCTATCTATCGGCGAAATTTCACAATACTGTAACATGTCAATGGTATGTAGGTACATGCACATGCTTTGTTTTATTTATTTTTTGACTTTCATTAGACAGATAGTCCCCTAGAGATACCCCCTGATGGAAAAATGCAAATTACTGACAAAATTTTTCCAAACGTCTAGCCCTCAGAGTTCAGAAATACGACAAAGAAGTAGTCGACATTGCTAAGAAAATTAACAGCTGAAGTGGCAGTGGGCTGGGCACATCTATCGCAGACCCGACAACTGCTGGGGTAGACGGGTGCTGGAATGGAGGCCTTGTACAAGTAGATGTAGCGTGGGACGCCCCCCGGCCAGGTGCACAGACCACCTAAAAAGGCAACCGGGAGTAGATTGATGAGAAGAGTAGAAGACCGCTTGTGGTGGCATGCTTTGGGAGAGGCCTATGTTCAGCAGGGGACCGACACTGGCTGATGATCATGATGATTATAACAGGTGACTTTCTTGCAAAACTGAGATGCACTGTCCTGATCCTACTTAAGACTTGTATTACACTTACACTAGCTAGGTAGTGTATACAGACAGAGACAAAATAGGAGCGGGCAGAGGCGGACTTTCCTTAAGGCCGACTAGGCCCGGGCCTAGGGCGGCCAGATATTAGGGGCGGCCAATCTGTACCTGCTCCTGCTGCTGGAAGCAGTGAGCGCAGGTACAGAATAGAAACGGTGCCGGCCGGAGCAAGTGCGTGCGACGTGCGGGAGTGGTGAGCGCGGCGGCGGAGACGACGTACTATTTACGCGGGCAAAATAATTTAGCTATGACGATAAGGTCAATATTGCCGCAAAACTTATAAAAAATACTTTTGCTATATGTAAAATAAACCGAGAAATAATATATTTCTGGCAGGTTGAACCGAACGCAATACTGATTTTCGTACAACTTCACATTTGTATCTATGCTGTAAACTTGAAAGGGGCAGCTGCATTGAATTGGGGCGGCTGGTACCAAACGGCCTAGGGCGGCTAAGGCTGCTAGTCCGCCTCTGGGAGCGGGGGGTGACGTCGTTTGCTGTTTTCCTAGTTTTTGAACATTTTCAGATTTAATAATGAAATATTTTTTTGTAAATCCAATGGCCTCGATTTTATATTCAGCTTCATTTTTGCAGTCACTATTAACACATTTTTTAAATAATTAACTACGCTGCGCCGAGCCACCAGGGCTGTCACAACTCACAACACTAACACAATTGACAGGTAGTGAGCCCATCGTGGTGGAAATGAAATTCCACAAAGAGAGAGAGAGAAAGCGAGAAAGAATGAGAGAGAGAAAGAAAGAGGGGGGAGGGAGGGAGAGGGAGCGGCCGGCACATGTGCGTCACCGAGAGCGGGGCGGCCATCACAGACTACAAGCGAGGAAAGTGAGAATGTAAGTAGTGGTTGTGTACGGACAGCGCGCGCTTGTGCGAGTGCGAAATCGGCGCGCTTGTATGAAGATGTATTTAAACTAGTATGTTTAAATTATGGCGGCCTTTTTATCTGAGAAGGGGTCGAATACCTACATCGATAGACGTTTTTTATATTGAACATCGACGGACGTACAGCACGTGTTAAAAATATTCTGCAACAATTTGGTGATGATGATGATATTTGTTTTGCAGACTCATATCTTCAACGTAGAGATGACGTGCGAAGGCTGCTCCGGTGCAGTGGAGCGCGTGCTGAGCAGGTTAAAAGGCAAAGGTGTGGACAGCGTCTCCATCAGCTTGCCGGAACAGAAGGTCTCCGTCACAGCGACACTCAGTGCCGATGAACTGTTAGAAGTGATTAAGAAAACCGGTAAAACCACCACTTATGTTGGTACTCAATAAACGTTGATTTTGTCGGGTGTCCCAACTAATTAAACTCTGCAGTCTTTACATGTTGACTGACCAGAGAGCCAAGAGCACTGGCCGATCACGCTCCTTTGCAAATTAACTGAGACTATTGCTTTCCACTATGATTGCATGACATTTTCAGAAAATATAGTGATTTAGTAAAAACATTTTTGTTATGAAAAAAGAAATTATAATATACCTATTTCAAAATCATGATTAACCAATCTATATTTTTCAAAATACCGAAATCGTAATTGTTATCTATAATTTTATAGTAAATATAGATTGCAAATTGTTATGATATCTATAAGTAAAATGTTTTTGTAGAAGTTTACTACACACTCAACAACTCTTACATCTGTCAAATTAAAACGGTACACGGGGCTTGTTGATGCATGTGACAAGGTTCTCTACAGATTGTAGGTACAGCTATTCAACCACTATGTTGACTCTGCTTGAGTGCATTGGCACTACTGATAAACAGACCAATCGCTTGCCATCGCTCCTAACGCACTCCTTCATTGACAAGTGAATTTTTATAATTATGATTATCGTAAAAAGAAACCTATGTACCTAATAAATATCCTTATAAATTTAGGACATTTCTTATTCATATTTTTATAAATAAATATTCTATATTTTCCACTTAATGTGCTTTATTGAGACCCTGACAAAACTTAAGAACACAAACAACAATTAGAAAAATTATAAGAAACTATTCAACATAAAGTAAATCCACAGAAGCTTCTATGAGCTGCAACACAGTATAGCAAATTGTTTTGCAGTGCTCTTTACTGTTCTAATCTATAGCACCCTCCACCTCATTCAACCTCTCGTCCACTATCTCCATAGCTTCGTGTAGTGCATTTAGGTGCTCTACTATCGTGCTTATCGTCGGAATCACGTCTGCACACTCACAGCTGATTGTTCCGACACTCGCGTCAGTAGTATTTATGCCGTTAACGGCACTTGAAGGCTTGCATTTTTTGACAAGTGGCTCCAAGCTGGGACCTGTAGTGTACTCATTATTTCTACCTAAGTACTGTCTCTTGCCCACCCACTCTATCCTTCCATTTGTGTAACAAACTTCACTACCCTTGAGTGAGATCATCCCCATTATTGACTCTTCATTGCCGGTTGGAATAACTGTTGGATGTGTGTAGATTTGAGGTAAAGGAGGTCTTCTGGGAATGTGACTTGGATCGCCGACATCGCAAAATGTCGCTTCTGCATCTGCAGAACTGACATTAATTCTTTGAAAACCGGCGTATTCATTATTAGATGGTGCTGGACTCACATTGCACTCCAAATGTTCCTCTTGAACGGAGTTTAGCTGAACGTAGGAGCCGATAGGAACTCTTGTGCTGTGATAGCACCGGTTCCATATGTTTGCCCCCTATTTTGACGATTGACTAGTTAGTACAATATTCACAACTTATTAAGTTATTAGGTTGAAGAGCAGCGTCGTCTGAGTTTGCAGTCTGAAACTTCATGACACTTGTCTCGAAATGTAAGTTTCTCAAGGAATATTGAGAACTTGGATGCAGCAGTGGTCATCTCATAACACTGGGAGTAGGGAATAATTTGAAAAATAATACATTTTCATCAAATTAATATATCAAATCATGTATTACATTAAATAATTATTAATAGTTTGTATGAAGATTAACCTGGTTATTCTTGTTCAACTTATGGCCATCTGCAGTTTTACTGCAAGTGGCTGGCGTAACATTCATTGTTGTGTTCTCTTTAGCATTATTATCGTTTAGCTCAGTAAAGTTGCTTTTCCAAATTAAGACCTGTAAGAAATGGTAAAATCAATATTAACTTCTCTAAATAACTCAGCATTTTATGGCATCACCTGTCCAAAGCCTTTGACTGTGAACATTTTAAGACTTAGGATTTTCGCAATGAGCTATTTTCCATTGATAAGTCACATGAAGCACTTGAAATAAAAAAAAATTTACGCCCGGGATGGTACCACCGCACTGAATGAAATGTCGGTCGAAACGGCTATTTAAATAGTTTGTGTTTTCAGTCCAGTTCAGTGTAGCCGGCAGTGGCGGTTCCCCAGGTGAAGCAAGTGAGGCGCCGCCTCACTTAATTATCTTGAAGGTAAAGAAAAAAATAATCAACATGGATGTTTATTTATTGCTAGACTTTGGGCATGTCCTGTCCTCAAAATTAAAACTGCAATACTGTGGTGCCTCACTAAAATTCATTGGCCAGAGCCGCCACTGGTAGCCGGCACGACCGAAGGGAAGCAGACATGGCACCTAGTTCACCCGGTGTTATGGGCTGACATCACGGATGTTATAGGTCATGTAGCCAACCGTGTCAGTTTCCATAATAAAAAAGGTTGAGGTTTACACTAAATCCATATTGATGTTATATTATTTCCATTTTGGGACTAATGCATGCAGCATGACCTTATCCATGCAGTTTGAACTGCATGCATAAGGGCGACATGCTAGCCACCTCTCACCTGCTTGCATAATGTTTAAAACATTCACATCACACAACATTCTATAACAATTATAAATACCTGCTTGTCCTCTCCACCGGAAGCAAAATAATCGCCATCTGGAGAGAATGTGACTGCGCTAACCGCACCGGTATGTCCCGTGAGTGTGTACACAGGGTGACCCTCCAACAGGTCTAATATCTGCAACCACACAATCAATCTATCTACTTGTAAGTCTCGGTAGATTGGTGGTGCTGATCGATGTCCGATTTTCAAGTTAAGCACACCCGGGCATGGTCAGAACTTGGATAGACTTCGCTTCAGTATTAGCCCCCCCATTTTCGCTGAGAGTGTGAAATCGTCCTGGTGTCGCGAGTTTTGGGGCTACGCGAGTGGTCGAGGCAGTAATCTGTGGTTGAGGGCTCAAAAGACGCTTATCGGCTAGGGCTACAAGACGGTGAATTTTTTTTTCCAAAGGTAAAAAAAAATTTTTTTTTAATGCAAAAATGTGAAAAATTCAAATGTTTTTTCGAAATATATCTCTTATATCTCAAAAAATAAATGTGATATCAAAAAATTTTAAAAACCTGTTTAGATTTGGACTTTGGGCTAAATAAAAAAAAAAGCATTCGTCTATCGATGATGGTTCGTGCTGTAGGTGGTCCCTCAAATTTTTCCCATTTTCGCTGAGAGTGTGAAATCGACTTTTGGAAGTGCAACAGCGTAGAGAGCGAGAAGGAATACCCGAATGTATGAAATAAATTGTGAAAAATCAAATCACGTCTCTGCAGATCCTCGGGCGACTTTGTTAGTTTGTTAGTTGGGTTCTGATGATGGAGCCGGAAGGAAGCCATAGGAACTCTTAAACTACACATGATAAGTCCACCTTGTCTTCGCAAGTACTCTAGTCACATATGATTTGCAGGGTCCTGATGATAGAGCCGGAAGGAAGCCATAGGAGCTCTTAAACTAAACATGATAAGCCCATCGTGTTTGGGCTCGTTGGATTTGTCTTCGCAAGTATATAGGTTAGATTAGATAGCGACGCATCTTCTAATCTAACGTAATATTTTTATATTTGATATAAATTATTAATTTCGGCGGGAGGTAAAATCCGTCACGTGGTTTATGAACGCTCCCTTACTTGTAGTTCACAACCACCGTATACTAAATAAATGTGTTTCCAAATATGAATTTGTCAATGGGTGTTTATAGTTGATTTTTGTATAAAACATGTTACTTATATGACATTTGGTTCGAGTGATAGAAACAAAACAGTGTTTTTTAGGTTTCCGTATCCCGTTGTTGTTGTTGTTGTTGTTGTTTGCTGCCCAGCCTCTTGGGAAGGCGGGTGGGCCATTCTCCGCACTGAGACCTCCGTATCCCGTACGGAAGCCCATTACTAAGCCTCCGCCGTCCGTCCGTCCGTCTGTCCGAGGGCTGTATCTCTTGAACCGTAATAGGTAGCCCGTTGAAATTTTCACAGAATATGTGGTAGGTACTATGGCGGATATAACAACAAATAAGAAAAATGAGAAAATGTTAAAAATTAAGGGGGGCTCCCATACAACAAACGTCCGAAAAATCGATTGGTCACACTATTGAATAATAGATGGCGCCACAGGCTTTTATACATTGCATTGTTGAAAGACAAAAGATAGACGGATAATAGCGGATATATACGGAAACCTCCGTGCGCGAGTAAAACTCGCACTTAACAGATTTTTTTTAAATAAATTACTACCAAAAACTATGCTGTGTAGTACACAGTCTGTACAATAAGATATAGTATTGCGACTGTACACAGTGTGTACAGTCGCAATACTATATCTTATTGTACAGACACCTTATTGCACTACATATTATATAGTTACTATATATGTGTGTGTATAATATAGAGCAAAAAAGATGTGTGTGCAAGGTAGGTAATTTCTTTAATATCTTATAGAAAGAAGGCAGGGGGTGATCTATCGGTATGTGTGTGTTGCATGTGTTTTTGGGTCAGATTTGTAAGAAATGTTGTATGGAAAGCTGCTTTCCATGCTTTCTTTATTCATAGCCAAAGACATTCCAACTACCTACTATAGCTAGGGAGCTAGCGAGCATTTCATTGTGCAGAGCCCTGGATGTCTGCCTCTTCTGAAGGATTCTGAACATCAACCTCAGAGGCAGACCTGACCAAATCATATAGTACTCCCTTTTTTTTCACAAATTTGAAGCACTGTCAATTGACAACGCAGCGATACCATGGTGGCAGATTAATGTTTCTTATGGTACAATTATCGCTGTTAATAACATCTGCCACATGAGCAAATTTTTTGCTCGCCAGTTCCTACTAGACCAAACAACAATAAAAGCCATTTTTTGTCGATGCCACAAATGTCAGAATTATGAGTTACATGATATAAGGTGCGTTTTAGTGACTTGCAAGTGATGTCTAGCCAGGTAAAAATTACACTCTGAGCGCTTGGAGCGCGCTCTGTCGGAGACCTGCCTTTGCCTATTTCACATTTTGATAGAGAGACAGGTTTTCACGAGTGCTCAGAGGTGTGCGAAAGAGGCAAGGACGGAGGGTCTTCTTCTTTTTTTTCGGAAGGCTTCCAGCAGGCTATAATATTCAAATGGTGAACCATTCCCATAGCATTCTTAATTCGAACTTGGACAAAAGGTGTAGGTACTTTTGATTTTACTTGAAAAAATATGTGTTTAAGAGAGTTCACAACTAGACTCTGTAAATTATTTTTTTGTAATTATCTTATGGAATTTAACATGGTTGGCTACTGACCCGTGATGTCAGCCCATAAAACCTTGGTAAACTAGGGGTCATGTCACAGTCAGAGCTTCCCTTTGGCTGTGCCAGCTACACTGAACTGCCCCTGTACCGGCGTTACTCACTCGCCGATGTGAGTATGAGAAACGATCTCACTCAACCAATCAGAAGGCGTTCGGTGAGGCATCCGGCCCGGCTATTGGTTGAAATATGCGAGTAGTTAGCGAGTGAGTTAACGCCGGTAGACTCGCAGGACAGAAAACACTAACTGTTTACATAACCGCTTCGACCGGCCTTTTAAGTGAGATGGTGTACCAATCCGGATGAGTTAAATATACCACCTAGTAAGGTAAGAAAGGAAGGGACCTAGTTTTACCTAGAATTCGAACCATGGCCAACCTCTAGGTACAGTTGAATGGTCACCCATCCAAGTTCTGGCCGCACCCGGGTGTGCTTTATTTCAAGAGCGGACGTCGATCCATTGCGCCACCAAACTACTGAGGCTGACCCTGTGCTAATTACATCTTGGTATTATTCCATTCGAACTTACAAATGTTTTAAAATATATTTAATATTGTAATTTTACCTTCATTTTATTATCTTTGCTGCATGTAAGAAGGTAACTCCCACTGGGATGGAAGGATAATTGAGATACGGCATCATCATGAATTCTGTAACAAACATTTTCAATATGTAAATTTTTGGGTAGTTTAGAGGGTCGTTCGACAATTGTTCGGTTTTCATTTCAATACAGTAAAGGTTCAAGCATGTAGAGACTTATATGGTGGCTATTCTGGCATTTGCGGATGACAAGACATTACTAACCCGCAATCGAAAACAGGCTCAGGCGCTTCTCAAGATGGTAGAAGACTATTGTGAATGGACCACAGGGATGAAGATAAAAACAGCGAAGTTGGAGCTTTGCCAGGAAAGGTTCAAAGTTTACATCGGACGATCCAGGTCTTAGTACAACCTTTGCACCTTATGTAAATTTCCTATTAATGTACTATTACTGTTATTATTGGAGCAATAAAGCATTTTCTATCTATCTATCTATCTACAAAAACCGGAAAACCGATCGCAACAGTGTCTGATGAAACCCCTTTAAAATTCTTGGGCAAAAAGACCACCAGCAGACGAAAGGTATATACAGGTACCTAGGTAGGTATTATCATAGGGTACATACAGGTATCAATAACAAAATTTTTATAATATGATGTATATGTGCAGCTGATAGAAATGACAGCTGCTCACCTATAGTGTTGTAAAAGAGAGTGCGTTCTAGTATCGTACAACTTGACGGTGCCATTAGACAGTCCAATAGCGACGTAGCAACCAGACGGATGCCAAGCTATTTGTTGTCCACTTCCCTTTTGTTCCGTGTACGTGTGGATACACCCCCCACTGTCGATATTCCATAGTTTGAGTGTCTTGTCGTCGGAGCATGAAGCGATGACAGAATTGTCATTAGAGAGACGAGCGCAGCGCACCCAGTTTGTGTGACCCACGTATGAGGAGATGAACTTTTGCCTCGCCACTGACCACAGCTTGATAGTTTTGTCATCGGAGGATGTAATTAACTGAAAATTTAAATTTGAGTATAATATATAAGTTTATTGATTGTACAAATAGAACGCATACTAGATTATTACTACACTTTATGAAGAGGATTTATAGCAGAATGTAATTTATTTCATTCAACTTTGTACACGACAATACTTTATCGTTAGAACAGTTTTTCTCACTACATTTTCCTTGGCTACAGTGAAGTGAAACTAAAATATGCAGTTTCTACCTTCAAGCTATCAGAGGTGAAGTGAACGGAGCGAACGGTCTGCGAGTGTGCGCGGAACTCTCCCGTGCTGCCTGTGACGGAGGGGAGCCAGAGTCGCACGGAGCGGTCGCGCGACACCGACGCCAGCAGCTTGCCCGACGGAGAATACGCCACGTCCAGCGCCGCCTCCTTGTGCCCTTCGAACCGGTAGCTACGCATTGTGCCGCCCATTTTCCATACCTGAACACACACGCTCTCGTCAAATTGTCAAATTTGAGCGCACAACACTTCAAATGGGGCATACGCGCGCATTTTTGCTTATATCGAAAATCTTAGACAAGCTTGGCTTTTGAGCTTCTATAGAAAGGCACGCCACTGTTAAGTGGTCATAAAAAACATTACAAACCTAACCGAAACCTATTTTACTACGAATACCGCAGTCAAGTTTTTTTTATTTACAATATCCACAGTAATTATTTTCTACAGATTTTACTTGAAAGCCTTAGATACTAAGGCTTAGAACATTTTATATAGATAGAAAAGAAGATATCAGCCGGCACTTCACTTGGCTTAGCGTATTCGTGTTTGTTGCAAACATTTTAGTTTTATCTCGCTCTTAACAAGCCATTAAAGGGAGACGAAACGGAATTTTTTTGCCAATTACACAAATACGCTAAGCCAAGTGAAGTGCCGGCATTAAATGAAACTTGGACAATTTTACAAAACATTTTTTGTCAAGAGTTTATTCCGGCTTAACGCCGGTAGCCCCCAGGCCCAAGACATGTCAATATTGTCTCCCTGAGAAACAGACTTACATATTAAATAAAGTTGTTGCTATGCATGCTACCCACCATAAGACTAGAGTCAAGGGAACTGGAGACAAGTTGATCCTCATTAGGGCTGAAGCAGAGAGCGGTGACCGTGTCCTTGTGGCCCCGAAATTTGCACTCCAAGGTCGGGTCAGTTCCCGGCTCACACATTCTGCCAAAATCGGCCAACGATGTTGTCGACTATTCTTTAGAATATTGATCTAATCGTTTGTTTATCGATGATGTTACCAGAGAAAACAAGTAAATGTAGAAATTCCAGTAAAGTGAGTGAACCAAGCACAGACAGACAGAAGATGAACCGAGCCAATTTATTTTGCGGTTCACGGTTTCCATTCAAATCAAAGTTTCAACTTTCAAACCAAAAATTATAAACCCTCTTCTTCTTTTTTTAAATATTGGCAACCAAAGAATATAATACTCTAGTGCAATACGACACCTGAAAGCCTTTATTAATCCTGATATACCTTCAATCCTGCAGGATTGCAGCAATCCTACTCCGGGAACCAACAGAAGCCGATATTCGTTTGGTCGTTTATGTAATTTGTTAGGTCAGTGGTAAGCGTGTAGGGTTTTTGACCATGGGTTCGAGTCCCACAAATTTTTTTTGTGTTTTTTTTTAAGCAATGGTGTTTAAATTTTTTTAGGGTCTTTAGTTTTTTTTGTAACCACCTAAAAGCTTTATTTTCGGAAATACAAACGTAACAAAAACGACATGCACCGCCTCAACATTAGGTTAGGGTTAATATATAGAAGATGCGTCGGTACGCGACTGGTAATTTTTTTTTACGTGATGACGTCACGTCTTATAAATTAATGAACACCGGCTGCACACACGAAAAAGTGTCACGTTCCATCTGAACCTGTGTGTGCAAGCGAGAGCGCGTAACAAGCGACAGAGAGGCATATAAGGAGAGTAGAAAACACAAAATATATTTGTCCGTCCGCGGTCCCTGCCACCACTATTGTGTGACCGACCAGACGTCTTTAACCATCCGGCTAAATCGTTCAGGTACGTTACGTACGAGTCTTTTGGAGCGACATCTAGCGTCAATATAGTAAATGAAATACTTCAGCGGTAGTTTACTTGATTGAATGAAGGTGTTGCAACGTTGTATGCGCTTTGATATGTACCTAGATGGCGTAAATAAGTTTATATATAATAAGTTTATATGATTATTAGTTTTTAAAGGGGCTTCATCAGACACTGTTGCGATCGGTTTTCAGGTTTTTGTACTAAGACCTGGATCGTCTGATGTAAACTTTGAACCTTTCCTGACAAAGCTCAAACAGTAGGCACTTCGCTGTTTTTATCTTCATCCCTGTGGTCCATTCACAATAGTCTTCTACCATCTTGAGAAGCGCCAGAGCCTGTTTTCGATTGCGGGTTAGTAATGTTTTGTAAACCAAAATATTGTGAACATTTTGGTGGTAAATGAAAAAAAAATAACCAGAGTTAATTTATAGAAGATGCGTGGCGTAGCGACTAAAATTAACCATAACATAATGTTGAGGTGGCGAATGTCGTTTTTGTTATGTTTCGTTTCGATTCGAGCCATGGCATGGCCATGGCAGTGAACGCCAATGATGCCCCGAGACGCTCGTGGCGCTGCTCAGTATACATTTATGATTACAATAAAACAAAATAATTTTGAAAGGAACGAGACATTTGAAGTTCCTAGTTTGCATCAGGTTTGCATGCACAAATTCTGGTAGACACGCAGTTGGAACGTTGAGTTGGAAATAAGAAGAGAAAGTTAATAAATAAAACATTATACATATATATAAATAATTACTTACATTAACACTTACGTCATTGCATTTTATAAATTTTAAATAAATTTTACAACATGGAAATTTGTTATTATAGAGAGAGCGTTCCATAAAAAAAGTTCCCTTCACCGTTATGTTGGGTCCACTGTCTATCTGTCAAAACAGCGTTGAGGGTTGCTATGTGTACAGATTTACCCGTAATTATCAGTATTTACCGTATTTATTATACGGTAAATACGTAAATATCGATTACATTATTAGGTAATATAATCTTCACAATCTGGCAACAGGAATTTAAGCACTGACAGTGACACTGGCAGTGGAGCCAACATAACGGCGAAGGGAAGATTTAGTTGGAACGCCCTACAGTTTGTATGTTAGTAGGAAGTGGGATTATAAACGAATTTAAAATGGCATATAACGGAGGAGAATTAACCGCGAGGGTAATTGAGAACCTCCTCCTTTTTTTGAAGTCGGTTAAAAAATTATTTACGTCATTGTTAGCAGAGAGGAAAATAAATGGCAATGGCAAGTTACATTGTCAAACACCTGCCCTGATCCTCCCCTGAAAGGCTCGTGTCAAAGCTGCTCGTGTCGAGGACCGAGGAGAGGTTTTCCAGTGTAGGAGACACAAACACAAACCAAACCATAAAGTAAATAAAATATAATAAAATAAAATCTGTGGTTGCCTGCCACTCGCCGGGCCGGTCGAGCTCGTGTCATACGTCCGCGCGCGCGTGTGAAAGAAAAAACAGAAAAAATGAAACATCTTTGAAGCTGGCAAAAGCTTGGCCTTCCAGAATCCGTATAAACCTCAAATCGGGTAAGATTTATTTAGCAGGGAGAAGTGGATGTGTCTATCTGTCGCTGATAGCGTTAGTGCAATGGCCCACCCATTTTAGTCGGTTAATTCGATCTTATTGCGTTGACTGGTTGAACATGTGAGTTGAGTGTTCCATTGACTGTTCTGGGTGTCATCATGCGTTGTGTACGGTGTCTTGACAGCTGTTCTTTGTTTGTATTAGCATCGCCGTGTAAGGATTTTTTGGATGAACATTATATTATTGCCTGGTCTGGCATGTAAGAGCATAACCGACGTGGGGCGGATT
Organism: Nematopogon swammerdamellus; assembly: GCA_946902875.1. Classification (NCBI taxonomy): domain Eukaryota; kingdom Metazoa; phylum Arthropoda; class Insecta; order Lepidoptera; family Adelidae; genus Nematopogon; species Nematopogon swammerdamellus. The sequence goes on from OX336337.1 coordinate 10,830,133, forward strand.
TCCAATACTAGTGTTTGTGAGTGGGGTGGGGGTGGAAACGGGTGGAGTAGTAGAGTGGATCCGAGGGAGGGGGTCAATATTTAGTTTTCCCCCCTTCCCTTTTCCGGAGGGGGGAGGGGTGTTTTAATGTTGTATGATAATAATGTTTTTTTGTTAAGGGGGCAGAGGAGAATGAGAAGGTGTCTGGTTTGCAGGTGTCCCCGCATAAGTCCCACCAGAGTCTTTTATCTTATGTATTCGTACCCATTGTACATAAGCCCGGAACTGATGGTCCTGAAAGACATTGAGGAGTTTCCTGACGGCCAGTGCATCTCTCGTAAGGCAATCACCGATTGGTACAACTACTGCCGGGAAGTATGGTTGAGTACCAGCTCAGCAAGCAGGAGTATGTTAGACAGATAGGCGGCCCAGGAAAAATTGTCCAGTTGGATGAGAGCAAGTTCGGCAAGAGGAAGCACAACAAGGGCTGCCGTGTCGATGGGCACTGGATCCAGCCCGCCTGCGAGTGCAGTACAATGCAGGAAAAATGCAAGACTCAAATCAATGCTAAATAAATGACCACAAACGCATGCAGCACGTCGCAACAAGCAAAATGGCATCCATGCAATCTGGCTAATCTGTACACGCACATGACAAAGTTGCCATAATACAAAATGAAAAATCGAAATTTTTTATATGTATATTTTTTTCGTGTTTTGCTGGGTGCGTGCCCCGCCGGGCGCTGCCTAATGGCGGGAAGCACTCTAGGGAGTAGCCATGAGAACAGGTTATGTCGGGGTGGTGGATTTCATTTCTGCAAAATACGCTAATTTACCTGATTATTTAAAAATCAGTAATCTTTATGGCAATACACACTTGATCACGTGGCTAAAGATGTCGGATTAATGGCGGGAACTTTAAAAAAAAAATGTTTTGCAAACTACATAATATAACTAAGGCCTTTTCTTCAACATGGCCTTATAACTCGAGAATGGCTCGACCAATTTATTATTATTTATTTTATTATTTTATTTTGATGAACAAGCAGCCGAAGCTGATTGGTTCATATCTATGTTCATAAGACTTAAGAGAAAATGGAAGAGAGGTTTTTTGAAAACATGTTTAAAAAGTAATTGTATGGTGTCAAACAAATCCGAGCGAGAAGCTGTGTAATACAATGTTATTTTGATTCGGAACTACACTCTGACCTACCTCACCAAGTCTAAGATGCTAGCAGCAGTAAATATGTCGTTGTAGTCAGTTGCATAATGCCACCAACTTATCAGTGGCGTGGCGTGAACATTTTACTGAGGGAAGCCGGATGCCAGAGTCAAGATAATAATATGAAATTGAATAAATAAAAACCGGCCAAGTGCGAGTCGGACTCGCGCACCGAGGTTTCCGCATCACAAGAAAAACATTGAAAAAAAAAAACTGTTTCTTGTATGGGAACCCCCCTTAATTTTTTACTTTTTCGATTTTTTATTATTTGTTGTTATATCCGCCATAATAACACATATTCTGTGAAAATTTCAACGGGCTACCTATTACGGTTCAAGAGATACAGCCCTCGGGCAGACGGACGGACGGACAGACAGACAGACGGCGTAGGCTTAGTTCGGCTTCCGCAAGGGATACGGAAACCTAAAATATAAAAATCTGTACCACAACACTCAAAACTTACCAATGCAAACTGGCCGAAAGTACCTGGTGCATTATCCATTACTGATATTAATTACGTTTTAGCAAAGATATAGTTAATTAAATGTGGATAAAGCCGTTACAAGAAAGTACATATACGAATTTGGCGAGATGCCTGACGCGACGCGAGTAATGTCGCCGCGTCACGCACTAAACACACTTTTTTGTTTACTCTATTTGTCTACACACAGCCAGCACCACATTAAAAAACGCAAAAAACGCTAATCAATCACTCACACAAAACACTCACTCAACTCAACCCGCGCGCTGCTGATCTGATTTGAGAACAAACATACGAACGAACATCACTGGGTGTGTTCATGACAAAAACAATAAATTATGCAAAGAAAGTGCGCCTAATTTACGCGTGCCCTTTCGTAATACTAATTAAAAGTAACAGAGACAGAACTAAGAACATAATTATTGTTGAACGCACGTCTTAAAACACATTCAGTCAACGTACCTACCTTGTTTGTGGCGGGCGTGTCTCAGAGTAATGAATGACAGAGAAAGAACCATTTGTTTGTATAGCGCTGTCCTTCTGAAAGCCCAACAGAGGCGGATTATTGAAGTGTTTATGGGTGCACTGTTACTATATAAATAAGGTTCAATTTTCTATAGTATTTTTTTCTGTACTTACGACTTTTTGGCTTTTTCATCATGATCTAGTAACTGATTTGCAAAGAGTTTCTGATTTGGAATCTGGCTTGCGATCGCAGCGGGAAGGTTAGGCGTGGGAAGGGGGAGGGGTGGGGGGGGGGGGGGGGGGGCGCAAATGTGGACTCCAGATGTGATGACCGTGTTGCGTGTTGTAGGTATACGTCATAGTGTGCACATCTTGTAGGTTAGGTACAATAGTGTGCGTGCGTACTGGCTCAGGCATTCAGTGGCGCGCATAATATTAAAAGGGAAGCCAGCGGGAATCGGTTTATATGAACGCCACGCCACTGCAACTTATAACATAAACAAGAAATCCAACAAACCAAAATGGCTTACGGAGATATAATTGAAAAAAAACTATTTAAAAAAATATAAAAACCACCTTCAAAAATGTATGAAATAAAAAAATAAAAATCGAACCCTAGAGTTGAAGGCGGTCGGTTATTTTTGCTTGCTTTAGCACCACCGCCTTCAACTCTAGGGTTCGATTTTGATTTTTTTATTTCATAAATTTTTGAAGGCGGTTTTTATATTTTTTTAAATAGTTTTTTATTTCACAGTTTTTTTAGTAATTTTTATTTGCTATTAATGTACTCGGCGGAATTCCGCCTCGCTTTCCATTCCGATCTTGACCAAAAAAAAAATGGGACCACCTTGGAGCTAGACTGAACCGAACACAAAAAGAATCATCGAAATCGGTTCACAATTGGGGAAGATATTGCTGAACATACATAAAAAAAAATACATACAGCCGAACATAGAACCTCCTCCTTTTTTGAAGTCGGTTAAAAAGCGGACTCAAGGCCAACAATCTCTTTCCTAGTAGGTACTTGCCTCAGTTGCATTGCAGGACAAAACATGCTGTTTCGTTGGAACATTAATAAATGTGGGCTGCAGGCATCCAGCTTCAGGCATGAACGGCGCTCACACCCCGGGGGAGGGGGCCGGGGAGGTGGGCCTCATCGCCGATGAGCTGAGTCGAGCGGTCGAGCTGACACTCAACCCGGCCGTGGATCACGCCGCACGCTCACACGCCTACAATGCCTGCGAGAGGTTAACTATATCTTATTATTTCAATTGTTTCTAACCAAAAATCTTTACTTATTACTACCAGCGCTGCAAGGCATACACTGAATCATTAGATTAGAATGCTTGTTTGTTTGTTTGTTTGCTGCCCAGCCTCTTGGGAGGGCGGGTGGGCCATTCTCCGCATTGAGACCCAAGACGGTCCGTTGTATGTTAGATTAGAATGCAACTCGAGACATGTTAGTCAGGACAAAGGCTGATCTTTAAATAGTAATGCTCTGGCTATCGTGAGAGAAGCAAGTTTGCTTGACGTTTGTTTGATTGGGTGATGAAGAAGATTTAAGATCAAAAAAGGTACTCTTTATTAGTTACTAGCTTTTGCTCACAGCTCAGGCCGCCGTTGATGTAGCATTATGATATTTATAGCCTAATACCATCTTGAGAAGTGGCAGATCGTAACAGTGAAAACCCTATGTAAATCGCTAAGTGCTTCTGGAGTTTTAGGGATATTCATATATTATATTGTCAGCCTCGGTAGCTCAGTGGTGCGGTCAGTCGACTGTTATTAAGCACACCTGGGCGCATTTATACACGGTGTTGCAGTTGCCCCCATAATATTTTTTACTGACATAAGGGGGTTATTCTATTGAAACAAAAAACAATTTTTTTCTCGATACAAATTTTAAATACCTATTCTCAAAATGTGTGGAGAAAAATTTTTTTTTTCTTCAAATTAAAAAGTCTTAGAACAAAAGTTGTTCTATTTCACCCCCTTTCGGGTAAAACCTGCAAGGGGGTTGGTTGGGGTTGCAACACCGTGCATATTATCATTTCCGCAAAAGCAAGTATCGCTAACAATAGATTATGCTCCCTGGACTCAATCCATCAAACAATCAAAATAGCACACACAACCAATCGATATAGTGCAGCACTGATTTTTTTTTTTTTTTTTTTATTGACAGCGTTACATATGGCGCCGAGCCACCCATAAGGTGTCTAACGACGCCCATGGACATTCGGTCGTATGCGGGGGTTGCGAATGCCATGCCGGTCTGACAGGTGCCAGATTGTTGACAGATTGCTTATTATCAATTGTAAAAAAAAAACCTATTGGTTAATTATAATATGTATATTTTATGTTCTAATTGAGTAGCGTTTCAGGGACCAGCAGCGTTCATGGCAGTGGCGGATCCAGCCTTAGAGTTTGAGAGGGGAGGGCCTTGAACCTCTAAATCAACCCGGAAAATGTGTTGGGCCTGAACGCTGTAGCCCCTGTTGCCGCCGCTGGTTCCGGCCATGCTCTGTCGAAAACCTGCCCTTGTTAAACAGAGACCGATCTTCAATGTGCCCTGAGTAGTGTGAGCGAAGCAAGTTGCTTGAAACATGCACCTTCAAAGCATCTGAATGAGATTAATGAATTGTATGGAGAACGATGATGAGTGAGATGAGTGCGATGTTATGTTACAGCTTCAAGGAGAACTCGCCGTGGTGCGCGCAGGCGGGGCTGATCCTGGCGAGCTCGCCGCAGTACTCTGCCGTCGTCAAACACTTTGGACTGCAGCTCATGGAGACCACCGTCAAGTACCGCTGGACACAGATCTCTCAGCCTGAGAAGATTTTCATCAAGGTCGGTACTACTGCTAGATTTGAGTTTATTATTATTATTTTTTTTATATGTCCTATTTATTCACTACAATCTGTCTCCGTCTAGGGACATTTGGAAGTTTGTATGACTCTTGATTTCTGACTTGTTTGGTGGGGAACAGTGTCCCTCACTATTCTACTGCAGCATCTACTAGTGCTAGGTTGTCTTGGGGTAGCTTGTAGCGTTTCAGTCTTCGCTGGGATGTTGGAGGGTCCATGAGCTGCCGAGCCAGGATGTTTGGATGTTGGATTATTCGCCTCTTGTAAGATTTAGTGTGGGCCAGGATTTCTTCATTGAACGTTAGGACTTTATTATTTATCATTTATTTATTTTAGACTGGTAGCCTAGGCTGGTGTGTTTACATTCAGGTTCTAGTTTGTAAGTTTCCTTGGAGAGCATGTTTTTCACTAAAAAAATGGTCTAAAAAATATTTTTTTAAAACTTCCCTGGACAGGCAGGCACCTTTTTTTTGTGGAAACTGACACCGTTGGCTACATCACCTACAACATTCGTGATGTCAGCCCATAACACCGGGTGAACTAGGTGCTATGTCAGTGCTCCCCTTCATTTCATGTCGGCTCCACTGAACTGGACTCAAAACACGAACTATTTACATAGCCGTTTCGACCGACGTTTCGCTCAGTGCGGTGGTATCAACCCGGCCGGGATAAACCCTACCATCTAGTAAGGTAAGAAGGGAAGGGACATATGTACAGTTTAACATGGAATCCGAACCACCGTCAGGCTCCAGCGGTCGAGCGGGCACCCATCCAAGTACTGACCACGCCCAGCGTTGCTTAACAATCAATAGCGACAGTCGGCTGTCTCCACTGGGATAATATCGAGGCTGACAAGGTGTTTGTGATTTTCACAGATTATGTGTTATTATTGGCGGATATCCTATCAAACAATAAGAAAAAAATAAATAAAAAGGCTTAAAAAGCCATACAAGAAACGTGTCTTTTTTAATTTTTTACCACTGAGCTACCGAGGCTAACCTACCACTCGTTAGGAGAGATAGGTATGCTGAAATTATGTTGTTTTATGCTGCATTCACGTCATTTGTTCAGCGTGTATGCGTCCACAGCTGGACATACACCTCTACAATTTTGGTCCAGTCCTCCCGGCCTTCAGCGGTACTGAACCACATTGTGCATTGTGTTCACGATTCACCAGAAATTATAGTTGCAAACTTGTAGACAACATTCTCATTAGATATGCTGGTAATGTCGCAATTAGTCTTACATGTGCCTTATCACTATACATAAATTTTCTATAAGGAGGTTAAGGTTGATTGATTACATTACATTTAGAAAAACAGTTATGTATTTGAAAGTGCTATTGCTATCATTAGCAGAACTATTTGTGTCTTGTGTTATTTATGAACATGGCCACCGCCATAATGTTCCATAAATCTTTCAATTTTAGTTTCATTTGTAACACCACTATCATCACGGTTTATTTGACCTATGTGTGGTGGAGCCTTTCAACCTTTCAACAGTACTGCAGGATGAAACAGACTACACAAAAAGTCACACCTTACGATTAGCCCCTCTGGTTACATTTTTGTTGCTAGTTGCATTTTTTTTATTAATTTGTGATAGTGAAAGGATTTTAGGGTTCCGTACCTTAAAATGTAAAAGCGGAACTCTTATAAGTCACTCCCGTGTCCGTCCATCTGTCACAGAGGTTTTTCTCGAAAACTAAGTGCTGTAGAAACTTGAAATTTGCCATAATGATAGATCTTGATTACGCACACATATATCGCTCGTCAATGACTAGATACAATTTATTTTACATTAACCTCTGGGCTTCCAGAAGGGTCGGCCGGCCCCCAAAGCATAATCCGTTAACTTCCGGAAGGGCCGGCCGGCCTCTGAAAAAAATTCTCGAAAAATATTACAAATTGCGAGTTCTATGAATGTTTCTTACGAGAACAAATGAGCAGGACTGGCTGTTCGGATGAAAACCTTTGCCTTTCCTTTAGAACACACGCTAGGAATATTCTCAAGTCTTGAGAATACAATTATTTTGACTGCTGTAATTTTACCTACATTACCCAACTATTTCTACCTAGTAATACTTACATTATTTCTGGCAGGATGGTAAATTGCTTTCTAGTCTTAACGTTAGTTGAATCTCACTTCTTACTATAATATCATAAATGCGAAAGTATATTTGGGGAGGGAGAGAGAAATAGTTGATGTAGGGAGATGAAGGGGAAGGGGGGAAGGAGGGTGGGAAACGGAGAGAAGGGGGATGGGTGGGGGCAAGGGGGAGGAATAGAATAGATATAGAATATGCTTTATTGCTTTCCAATACAATGATTTTAGGGTGTGGATTAGAAGACTACTACATTGATCGCAAATTGCTGGTATGCTTATTGTGTAGGCCGAGATGATGAATGAATTTTAGTGAAAGAATTGTTTGCCGGAAATGCATAGTTCCGGAGAAAACAATTTTTGAAAAATATATTTTTCATACAAAATAATTTTTTTTAAGGCACCAAAACATTATTTTATGTTTTCTATGTTTTCTAGAATATATAAATGAATTTTATATGAAGATGAATTTTAGTCTAAAATTCATGTATCATCTCGGCCTACACAATAAGCATACTAGTAATTTGCGATCAATGTATATTCTAATCCATCCCCTGATTTTACAAAAGGCGGACTTATTACCTAAGGCAATATCTGCCAGTCAAGGAATGGTGGAGGGGTCAGGAAAATGTTATGTTGTTAAAAATAGTCTTTTACACAATATTGTTTCTACGAGTAGTGTAGATTTTAGGATAGTGTTTTTGCAAAATCAAAGCAATCTCACGTGTCCGAAATTGTGTTAGCGTTTGCTACAAGAAGACAAGACCTACAAGAATTTGATGTAAAGCTGTTTCCCAAAGTCAACACCGTACAGGCCTAGTACGGAACCCTCGGTGTGTGAGTCCGATTCGCACTTGGCGGCATTTTTAAATTTGTTTATGGTCTTTTGACTTAACGCAATATGTAGAAGACTGCTCCCAATGTATCCATAAAGATGGCTAAGATAGTCAAATGGTAAAGTGCCATTAAAAAAATAAAGGCAAATTACATATATGACTTTTTTTTGCAGGAGAATGCAATGAAACTGCTTTGGCTTGGTGGTTGGGAGCCGACGCACCTAAACGATGCTCTGGCGCGCGTGATCGTGGAGATGATCAAGCGAGAGTGGCCGCAGCAGTGGCCCGCGCTGCTGGCGGAGCTGAGCGACGCGTGCGCGCGCGGCCACCGGCACACGCAGATCGTGCTGCACGTCTTCCTGCGGCTGGTGGAAGACGTCGCAACCCTTCAGGTATTGTGTACACATAAGCATTACACACCTATGGTGTTGTTTGTGATATTTTAGGATAAACAAATGTCAAATTAATCCAACCCTTAAGGCTCAATTCACACTGGGAAGGCAGTGGCCGGCGCGACAGGCTCGCGTCGCGTGCGCGGTTGCGCGCGCGGCCGCTCGACCTTTTCGAACTTTTCAAGCGATATTGGTCTTTTTAAGTATGTAGATAAAGTTTAAAATTATTTCACACCGAAAGTGCGCGCCGCGCCGCTGCCGTCCCAGTGTGGAATGAACCTTACTGTTAATATGACTGCAAACACTATCCTTTCCAAATGTCACTAAAGAATACCAAATGTGGTGATATCGACAGACTCTGGAGCAGCACCAGAGGCGTAAGGACATCTACCAGGCGCTCACAAGCAACATGGCGGAGATCTTCGCATTCTTCATGCGGCTCATTGAGATGCACGTCCAGCAGTTCCGCGAGAAGACGGCTGGGGGCGACTTCACCGCTGCCGCCAGTAACGGCCAAGTTGTACAGGTCTCTCTTGCTTATTTTGTCAAAACTATTTCCATTTGGGGATTGATATGTGAGTCCACAGCTGGACATCGGCCTCTCCGAAAGTACCTACGTTTAGTATGTATGATTAGTACTTATGTACTTTTATTTAGTGACTTGAATATTTTCAAGTTATTTGAATATTTGCATACATGAAAAGACTTCCCATGAGCAAGATGACAAGACTGATGAGACAAGAGCATGAGGAGTTTGTGCGCATTTGTGAAATAATTTCTGTACCTAATAGCATCGACAAATACTTTCCAAAAATCTAGGGTTATAGGATTTGTTAATGGTTTTTTAACCAGCAGAATCATAACTTTTTCAGGCTTAACCACTCGAAAATCGGAAATGTCTTCCTCATTTTGAACTGCCTAGGCTTATGCAGACAATCTCAAATTAAAAGTTTGCGCACATGTTAACATGTAATTTAACATATTTCATTCATTATGTTTGTTTTACCAGTTGCGGTACACAATGGAATACATTCATTTATGTACTGATTAAATTGTTTGTTTTATCAGTCATCTGAAATGCACTGCAGTCGCTCTGTTTGTATATCGTGTGAGGTGTTTGCAGGTGGTACTGCTGACACTGACCGGCTTCGTGGAGTGGGTGTCGATGAACCACATCGTAGCGAACAATGGACGGCTGCTGCAGATGCTGTGCATCCTGCTTCAGGATGAATCCTTCCAGCTGCCCGCCGCCGAGTGTCTGCTGCAGATTGTCAATCGAAAGGGACCTGTGAGCGTTGCACACCTTCATCCTGCCACTCCTTGTTTGCTATGTTGCCGTCATCAGCACCCAAAACTCTGGAACGCTCTCCCTGCTCATATAGTCCCCAAGTATAGTCTAGGGTCCTTCAAGAGGGGCGTGAATAGGCACCTGTCTGGCCAGCATGGCATTCGCAACTCCTACGTACGATCGAATGTCCATAGGCTTCGTTATTAACCATTAGTTTTGGGCTTAGAGCCAAACACGGAACCATTGACCAGGTGCACAGATTGGTGGAGAGAATAAATCAGTCTTTTAAAGACAGGAGGTGCCTCCTTCCAAATTCTCAAGTCATACCTGAGTGACGAGTCAAAACTGAAGACGATGTCACTAGCCTATCAGGGCTACTTTCCCACATGACTCAGTTCTCGGTCCTATTCTCTACGTAATCTTCACAGCAGACCTTCTAACCCCAGTAAAAGTACACACCGGAACAATCGCCGACGACACTGCTATCTTTGTGTCACACCTGTACTCGAACATGTCTCCCAAATATTACAGAATAGCTTTGACGAGGTGTCCACCTGTTTCCAGGCACCCCCCCCCCCCCCCCTCTCCCTCCCCAAAGAAGGCCCGAGCAGGCAATCTGAAAAAAAAAGTGGTAAAAGGAAATTTTTCACACCCTCCCCAGTAGGCGTACGTATCGTTTTGGCATGTGTCGGTTGCACAGAGCATAGAATAGCGCGCGCGCCCCGCCCCCTCCATGCACTGACTGTGATCAGATAAGAAGTGATTATCTCTGTACGTTCATAATGTTTATACGTATTATTTGCAGACAAAGGAGAGGAAACCGCTAATGATATTATTTAGTGAAGATGCAATCTCCTGCATCCACCGGGCGGCCGTGGCCAGTATCCGCACTGTCGACGAGAAGAACTATCTCTTCCTCAAGAAACTCTCCCAGGTACTGTTTCATCTTCCATTCATTGTGCTAACTACCCCTACTACTGTTGACTAATTTATTCGGTGTTACCTGAAATTTCTTTTGATCCATAGTTCAAGCGTTTGATCATAGATCAATTGATTAACTTTTCGCTACCCACACTTTAAATATGCATATAAAAAAGGTATATTTAAGCAGTAAATTCAGTGCTTACGGCATGAAAACTATTTGAAGTTTGTATTTTAAATGTTTATAGAGAAAATAGTATTCACATTCGCAATAACTGCAGCGCGAACGACCGGCAGCCATATGGAGCACGAAGCAACCACGTACACACTCATTATGCTTGCTCTCATTAATGGAATAGCTACAGAACCCTCTATATGTGAACAACATTTGCTCTTAACCACTCAGGCATCGGTGTTACATACGAGTGGAACGCGTGCAATTCAACGCCGACTTTCGGCCTTGAATTGCACGCTCTTTGAATATTATACTTCCATAATATTGATAATATATGAATATCTATAATATATGAAGTGTCCATTATACTTCTAAAGCCGGATCCACACGTTGACTAAGCAAGGCAAACATTTTAGTTTAATTTCTCTCTAATTGTTTAGTTGGAATGAGGTAGAGCTAAAATATTTGCCTTATTGCCAACGTGTGGATGCTGCTTAAATAAAGTTGAAGATATGCTCTATTTGATCTGAATCACTTTAGCGCTGCAAATGATATATATTATATACTAGCTGTTGCCCGCGGCTTCGCTCGCGTGAAATTCGTATTTCAAAGAAGAATCTAAGTAACTAAGGGCGAGGCCGAAGGCCGAGCTGCGTTCAGGTAAACGATAAATCTTCTCAAATAAAGTAAGCAACTAACGGCGAGGCCGAAGGCCCAGCTGCATCCTGGAAGACAATAAACCTTCACGAAGAAAGTAAGTAACTAAGGGCGAGGCCGAAGGCCGAGCTGCGTTCAGGAAGACGATAAACCTTCTCGAAGAAAGTAAGTAACTAAGGGCGAGGCCGAAGGCCGAGCTGCGTTCAGGTAAACCAAAAACCCTCTTCTGCCTTCGGGCCTCGCCTTAAATGACTTCCTTTCTTCGATAGCATATAATATCGTTTACTCCATCTATTTATTTAATAAAATATATATATAAAATAACTAAATAAATATAAAATAACTAAAGAATTAAACCTACCTAACATACATTAAAATAACTATCATAAAAGGGGCGTTTTCAAATGTTCCTAGAACACTTGCGGCATTACCCCGCTGGATGGCAAAGCTTACCGTTTGAATGAAGTAGGCCCTTGATTGCGGGACACCAGTTGCGTCCACCAGCAGAGACCCAAGCCTCTTCAAGAAGCTTTTGGCTTCAATGACTGCTCCACAGACCGAGGGTTCAACCGCAAACGCAACAAATTCGAAATCTTGAATTATATATTATCTATAATATTTATTGCGTTTGAGGCTCTCCGCCCAGGCCTCGGACGCGCCGGCCGGTCTTGAAGATGCCCGAACGTGACTTGGAGCCAATGTGAGAACACAAATGGCGTCCCACATCAAAGACCTACCCTTGGCCCATGTAACTAAGGTGATACCATCGGGCCTCTTGCCATCCAGTCGGGAATAACCGCAAGGTTTTAGGATGCACGGTATGTTTGCCGTCAGAAGCGTGGACGTTATAATAAAATTTAAATTAATTTAACTCAATCTTAATATCGCTTAGATACCTACTTTATTCGAGATGGTTTAGCTTCATCCAGAACGCAGCTCGGCCTTCGGCCTCGCCTTAGTTACTTACTTTCTTCAAGAAGGTTTACCTTCTTCCTGAACGCAGCTCGGCCTTCGGCCTAGCCCTTAGTTACTTGCTTTCTTCGAGATGGTTTAGCTTCTTCCCGAATGCAGCTCGGCCTTCGGCCTCGCCCTTATTTACTTGCTTTCTTCAAGATGTTTTATTATTTATCAGAATGCAGCTCGGCCTTCGGCCTCGCCTTAGTTACTCACTTTCTTCAAGATGGTTTAGCTTTTTCCTGAACGCAGCTCGGCCCTCGGCCTCGCCCTTAATTACTTCCTTTCTTCGAGATGGTTTATTATTTATCAGAACGAAGCTCGGCCTTCGGCCTCGCCTTAGTTACTTACTTTCTTCAATATGGTTTAGCTTCTTCCTGAACGCAGCTCGGCCTTCGGCCTCGCCCTTAGTTAATTGCTTTCTTCGATATGGTTTATTATTTATCAGAACGTAGCTCGGCCTTCGGCCTCGCCTTAGTTACTTACTTTCTTCAAGATGGTTTAGCTTCTTCCTGAACGCAGCTCGGCCTGCGGCCTGCCCATAGTTACTTACTTCATTCAAGAAAGAATGTTTTTTTTCTTCCTGAACTCAGCTCCGAATTCCGCCTCGCCCTTAGTTACTTTCATCGAGAAATAATATCGTTTAAGTGAGCGCAGATCCGCCTTCGGCTCCGCCTTTAGTTACTTACTTTTTTTTTAATACGAATTTCACGCTGGCGAATCCGCGGGCAACAGAAATATAAATTGCACCAATGACAGCGACATAAGTTCGACTTCAAATTTTTTTATTTTTTATTTATCAAACATTTTGTCACCGACCAGCTCACGTCGAGATGACAGTTCTCCGTTGTCAACTTGTCATTTAAATTTTATAATAATTTTAATTTTTATTATATTTTTTTGTTTATTATGTTAATCCGGGATATACACTGTCACTATACAAAGTTTCGTCAAATTCCGTTCAGTGGTTTTTGCGTGATGCGCGTACAGACAAAGAGAGATTATTAATTTAACGATTTTATTATATGTATAGATAGTATTCAAATTAACGGTTTCTTCAGTTGTCTTCGAGACTTAGCATCGGACGCCATGTTCAAATTCGGGGCAGTGGCGCCTCAAATAAACATGATTTTTTGTGTTTCTGGACATTAGTTTGTTGTTTTTGTGTGTAAATTCGAAATAATACAACATTTCTGAAGTGAATGTTTTAATGGAGGTTTTTATCCATTCGCGAGTGTGAAATCGAAAAAAAAACTTAACCTCACTATATGTGAAGTGATATGTTTGTGCAATGTTCAACTCACTATTGGAATCAAAATATAGGTATGTAAGTGAACTGTAAGGTATAGATAAGTTTGTAGGAAATAATTATAACCATGCTAAATTTGCTGATATTTGCGTCTTCAATCCAGTTGAAATATATGTAAAGTATGTACGTATAGTATATTGATGTAAGTATATGATAGTATGTATATTTCTTATTGTATATATGTAAGGATGTGTAGTGATTGTATGTATCTTTGTACAATTTGTACATGTGTGTATTTATATTTCATACAACTGTTCCCTGTTTAGTACTGCATTGTCCGCCCCTACGTTTTTTCCACATCCCAAAGGTTAGTTCGTAAAGAATGCCGCAAGGCATTAAACTCGTCTTATGTAACCTTTTTATACGGTGTACAATGTACAAAAAAAAAAAAAAAGTATATTTTCATTTAATTTAATTTTTTTTTTCCGAAAAAAATGTTCTTTCTCACCTTGTGTTACGAATCGCGGTTGATATCTCCGATGTCACACGATGTGTGAGTGGTTAACCCCTCAGCCAGGGAAGTTGAGGAGGGGGCTAGTTCTGCTCATTTCTACATTCTAGTCAACGCAGACTCGCTGACGAGGGCTCGACGCGAGCCGAAACGTCTAGCACGTTCTGAGCTCTCTCACAATCACAAGATTGTCTAATTGCTAGCGACATTTCTAAATGTATGCAACAAAATATGTGAAATGTGTTGTGGTGTGCTAGGTGCTGGCGGGGCTGGGCCAGCAGCTGAGCAGCCTGTGGAGCGCGGCGGGCGCCGCGGAGACGTGGCTGCCGGTGCTGCTGGAGACCCTGCTGCTGCTGACGGGGCACGCCTCCCTCACGCTCGCGCACAACGTCAACTCGGTGTGGGTCGCGTTCATGAAGCACGAGCACATCTCGCGGCTCCCGCACCTGCTCGCCGTCGTGCCGCGCTGGCTGCAGGCCACCTCGCCCAAGATGATCAGGGTACACATCCCGTCACCTTCTCTCTACTCACTTACATTCCTCTTGCTTTATATTATGCTCATCTAGGCCTATGAAGTTTTAATAAAGTTTTTGAGCAAATTTTGGAAAATGTAAAAAAATAATTATAAAAAGTATCCCAAAATGTTATAAAAATCTGACTTTACCTATAATTTTTAATTGAACTACGTCATTATATTTGAATGACAGATGTAGGTATACCAACCATAGACCATTACTGGAAATGGTCTCATAATTTTGTATGTAAGTATTAGTGTAGGACTTAAAGTTGCTCCTATTAACATTTTGGATAGAGAAAGCTGCTGTTCCCGAATATATGGCTAATTAACATTCGCTTCAGCCTGCTTACATACATATTCCTATCCCTTTCCTACATGTTATAAGATCCAACGTTCGCTTATTATCAAAGGTCGGATTGTGGGGGACATTCCAGGGCCGCATTCGTATTGCCGCGCGCGCCGCGCCGTAATAATTATACCTAATACTTAATATGAAAGTATTAATAAGTACTTCTTATTAATTCTTTCATATTTATAAGTTTTAAATATACTTTTAAAATATACCTTTTAATAAAAGTATAGGTCGGTTAACTAAAGCTGGCACGTACACAGTACTCACACCAATGCAATTGCCCGCGTGCGAGTGAGACGTCGCACTGCATACGCATCACGAAAACCCGATTTGTCTCACTCGCACGCGGGCAATTGCATTGGTGTGAGTAATGTGTACCAGGGATGTTGCGGATATTCGCATCCGCATCCGTAAATGCGGAACATCCGCATTGATTTTGACATCCGCATCTGCATTCGCATCCGCATTAAATCGATGCGGAACTCATGCGGATGCGGATGTAGTGCAGGTTGAGACTTGAATGAAATTGGGCGGAGTCCGCGAGTGGGCGCGCTGCAATTGACCAATAGGAAGGGAATATGCTGTGCGACGGTGCAGTGCAGTGCTGACGACTTTCAAATTCAAATTCAAATAATTTATTAAATAAAGAAACATGATATACAACATAGAACAATTTGATTTCCATTATTTTGTTTTCCATTATTATTGCGTCATTTCATTCCGTCACGTTTCGTGTATGCATGCGTGTCTAACTAAACACGCGCGACGACGCGTCTTCTAAGTTGAATTTCCGACTCGAGTATTCCACTTCCACTGTATATAGTGCGGCGAAGTATAGTGTCCCAGAAGTGAATGTTATTCATAAAGTGTAACAAGTTACTTTTCATTAAATACAATAGCCCAATCTTGAAATTTTCTTACTAAAAATTGATTGATCAATAAAAGATATTAAAAGCATAATCTCTTTTATTCAAGGACTTAAACTAACCGGCACTTCAAGCAATCTTGTTAACATCCGCATCCGCGGATGTGAGCGTCCAAAAATCCGCATCTGCATCCGTATCCGCGGATGTCAAATAAATCGCATCCGCAACATCCCTGATGTGTACGTGCCAGCTTTAGTTAACTGACCTGTATATTTAAAAGTAAGAAGGTTAAATGCCTTCTCCGTAATGTAAATTAACTTACAAAATGTAGGTATCCACAATTTTCGAAAATGCCGAATTCAAACTAGGTACCAATTTCTTTAGAAAATAAAACCTAACTAACCTACTAACTACTACCTATTAACCTACTAACCTACTAAAGAGACAGGTAATAATATTGTTTGATAATCTTTGAAAAAATTTAAATGGCGCGCGGCGCACATGGAAGCTTTGCCGCATCGCCTCCACGCGGTCGCACCTGTCACATGAATAGAAAAGGGTACCTTCCCTATTCTTCCAGTTCAGTGTAGCCGGCACGACCGAAGGGAAGCGCTGACGTGGCACCAAGTTCACCCGGTGTTATGGGCTGACATCACGGATGTTGTAGGTGATGTAGCCAACCGTGTCAGTTTCAATAAAAAAAAAAAAAAAAAATTCTTGTGCCTGTGTAGTGTGTAGTATTCGAGGAGCAAACAGTACCTACCTACACACGGCGGCGCGGCGCGGGCGCGATCGAGCGTTGCATCGCATTAGATGTGTGTTCGCGACAGGCAGGAAAAGAATACATTTGTAAAATGTAAAAAATTCGAATAATGTAAAAAACGTCGCTTAGCAACTTGTTAATAATAAAAAATGTCTGCTTTTCACTGAAATCTCGTTTTTCTCGTTTACAGATGTGATTTTAGTATTCATATTATATTTGGATAATAAGTGTTTGTTCTTGCAAATTTGTGTAAAAAAAACATGCCACCCCGGAGATTGCCCCGTGAAGACACGGTTAACAGGTGGATAAGGGATTATCCTGAGCTGAATTTTCATAATGGGCAGGTACAATGCAACCGCCGTTTCCTTGTGGTCATACTAGTTTGTCATATCAATATGACTACGAGGACATGTATATCCTCGTTGTCATATCAGTATGACTATTATATAAGGTCTTTCAAAATTAGTTCAGAGTACGCTAAGGGGGGGTTCTGTATCATATAGGGAGTAAAACCTATATAAAATGTTTTGGACCTTGGGCTTTTTTTTATGTAAAATATTTTTTTATGTATTTAAATAAAAAAATAGGTGGTTGATTTTTATAGCCTAATCGATTCAGTATAACAGTAACAAAAAAGTCTTCATCACCATTATGATCTAACACGTGTAAGCTGGTAAAAAAAATCAAATTCTTTCTATTCCATACTAATAAAACTAAAATTGTGGTTTTTCACAATTTCTGAAAGAAAGAGATCTATGTGTTGGAAGACTTTTTTGTTCCTGGCATGAAACTGAAACGATTACTAAAATTTTTTTTTTACATTTTATATTAAAAAAAATATTTTGTAAAAAAAAAATTCTTTGTTCTTCAAAAGTGATCTATTTACGATACAGAACCCCCCCTTAGCGTACTCTGAACTAATTTTGAAAGACCTTATATATATAGGCCAGGATTAAGAAACATTAACAAACATGAAGTCACCAAAGTACCAGGGCAGCAGAAATTTAAAGGAAGTTTCCATAATTTTATATAAGTTAATAGCTATAATAATAATAATAGCGAGAGAATCCTGGCCTCTCCCTGGCCTTGGATGAAAATGCTGGCAACTATTATTGAATACCATGAATACGCGTTTTCGAATAGGTTTCCATGCGCTTAAGTTATTCGTTATTATTATTATAATAGCGATTAACTTATATAAAATTATGGAAACCTCCTTTAAATTTCTGCTGCCCTGGTACTTTAGAACCGTTCCCAGTAGTCTTAATTGGTCAGTTCAGTTGGTCGGAGTGGAAAGCCCATTCTGTGCAACCAGTTGGTCGATTCAGTTGGTCGGAATAACCGTTTATCCAGTTGATTCGTTGGGAATAAAATTTTACCAAATTAAATCGTTTAAAATATCTGATCAACTAGTTGGTTGGATTGGAATAAATGCCTTCATCGAGTTTCATTCTGCACAACTAGTTGGTCCGTTTAGTTGGTCGGAGTGGAAAGCCTGGAAGGAAAATGTGAGTATGACTACGAGGACGCATCTTTAATAGTCATAGATATGACAACGAGGATATACATGTCCTCGTAGTCATATTGATATGACAAACTAGTATGACCACAAGGAAACGGCGAATGCAACATGTGCAATATACTGATTCACTGTTCAAGAAAGTCAAATGTCGAAAAACACATAAGCTCAATTGCGCATGAAGGTAAAGTGAGAAGAATGAATCAGCAAGATTTTTTTTGATCTTGCAATGATATGATTTGCGCCAAAATTCCTTGGATAAAACTGAACCATCGACATTTTAGAGATTTTTTAAGAAAATATTGCATCGGACAGACAATCCCTTTTTTTCTGTCCTTATAGTAATCAAAAATAAAAAATTGTCTATAAATATTAATATATAAATAATTATAATTTTAAATTATTAAGTAAGGGTTTATAACAATATTATTAGGTAAATAAAATTTATTTAAAGTTAATGAAATAAAATAAAAAAAAATATTGCTTGAGAAAATATGTTGTGATAGTTCGACCCTGCAATGTCCCCCGAAAATCCGACCATTGCTTATTATGTACCATGCAATGCAAGAATTTTCCATACAAATTGCTGCAAAGTACATGCAATTTAACACACATTGTAAGAAATTCCCATTATCCATTCTTTCATAGTACATCATGTTACATTGCATTAGTCTGTACGCGACATTATAGGATATACAGCATCACACCATTATTCATATGAACGGAGCAGTGGGGTCAGAAGTGAACGCAGTCGAAAAAAAAATCTACCAATTCGGTTGGCTTTCATGTGATTTATTTGAGTAATACTCACCAATTAACATATAGGTACTTTTTTTTTTTTTTTTGGAAACTGACACGATTGGCTTCCTCACCTACAACGTCCGTGATGTCAGCCCATAACACCGGGTGAACTAGGTGCCATGTCAGTGCTTCCCCCTTTGATCGTGCCGGCTACACTGAACTGGTCGGAAAACACAAACTATTTACATAGCCGTTTAGACCGACGTTTCATTCAGTGCGGTGGTACCAACCCGGGCGGGTTAAACCCTACCACCAAGTAAGATTAGGAGGGAAGGGACCTACAGTTTTACGAGGAATCCGAACCTCGGTCAGCCTCCAACGGTCAGCGGTCACCCATCCAAGTACTGACCGCACCCAGCATTGCTTAACATTCAATAGCGACAGTTGACTGTCTGCACCACTGAGCTATCGAGGTTGACAATATATTATAGGGACTTATTATTAATGTCAAAAGCTATGAATAACATTTGGGTTTTAATCCGATTTGCTATTAAATTACTTGTCTGCAAGCTGAGCCGCGGACACAGCTACATAGTTTGCATATATGCAAAGTTCTTCTTGTAACTGAACTGTTATGCTAAATAAATATTGTGACCAAGAACTAAAGTTATAGAAATGCTTTCATTTCATGTTGCAGGTAAAATACCCGTCGTCGCGTCCCAGCGGCGCCACATTAGACACGATGACCTACGCCTGCATTGACTATGATAGCGAAAATGAATTTAATGCGTTTTACTGTCGGTGTCGGACGGATATTCTGGATAGTTTTAAGTGAGTTCCTTTGCTTGTATTACAAATATGTCTCAGTCAAGTATTCTAGTAATTGAATAATATTGAATGCAAAGTATGCTTATCATCACTATCACTACAAGGCAACACAGGCGATTGTTTGTACCGGCCCGCGCGAAACCAGGACCCTGATTGTTAGTGCATAGATAGATGAATTATATCTGCTTTAAATTATCTCACTCACGCTTTTGTTAGTCAGTCTCATATTATTGTTTCATTCAAAAGTCACAAATAGCCAAGTTAGTTGATGTTTGCAGACACTGCATGATGGTGGCGCCGCTCGTGACATGGTCGTACGTGGAACAGTTCACTCGCGCGGCGCTCGACAAGGCAACCTCTTGTCCTCCCGATCTCGACACGCACCATCCACTCTACCTGGAGTGGGAAGCTCTTTCATTGGTAAAATACTCTCTGCCACATCCAACCACACTCGAGGGGTATTTAGCTGCCTATTTGTAAGTACCGTGTGGGCTCGATACTTAAAAAGACTAGCCCCACTGCATCTGTCCCTGTGCATGTCGTAAAAGACGACTAAGGGTTTAGGACAAGACGACGTGCATAAGGGTGACAGGGTAGCCACCTATCACCTTGGCACGGTCCTATCACCGAGTCATGCAGCAGGTGGGTCTTTGTGCCTTACTTGCTGCCTTACGTGTCCTAATACTTTGCTAATTGTGGTGGGCAGTGTTGTGCTGTAATTTACAAGAGTACTTGCAGTACAACACTGACTATTCTGCTTACCCCGATTGTCGGGATACAGCGTGTGTTATGTATGTATTGTCAAAGATGAAGTAGAATAGAGAGATGTGGCTCATATACTGTGGTCACATAAAATTCGACTTTCGTAGGGAATGTCAGATTCTAACTAAGCCAAATAGTTTTGTAGATAAAAATTCTAGAAAAGTGTAGATAAGACTCGCTCACCGAGGATTCCGCACCCAAAAAAAAAAAATAGTTTGAAAAAACAAGTTTCTTTTTTTTTTTTTTTGTAATCCGGTATGGGTGGCTGAGTTGGCCAGCCAATATCACCTCCGAGAAGGTAGGTGCCATACCGGAGACTTCCCTGGATTGCTGGCTATACTGGACTAGAGGAGAACACAACCGAGGCTGCTATGCGGCCATCTTACATCCAGTACGGTGGTACCAACCCAGTCGGCTACAATTTGAGCCTACCACCTAGTAAGGGGCAAGGGAAGGGACCTACAGTTTTACACCGGTTCCGAACGGTGAAGCAGCAGGTGTAGGTATGCACGTAAATTTTTTCGTCAGAAAAAACTCATTGGTACACGCCGACGGGATTCGAACCGCGGACCTCTCGCATGACAAGCTGATGCCCAAACCACTCGGCCACCCGCCGCTTATGTATCCCCATACATACCCCCCAAAATTTTTCACTTTTGCATTTTTTTATTATTTTTTTTTATATCTACCAAAATAACACATATTCTGTGAAAATTTCCACCAGCTAGCTGTACGGTTTCAAAGATACAGCCATTGGACGGACGGATAGACAGACAGACAGACGTAGGCTTAGTATGGGGTACGGAAACCTGAAAAATGAGATGGTGTTGGTCTGTTTTTACAAGCTTTTATTTAACTTCACTTGTTATTTACTCCCTTGGAACCGGACATTTTGTATGGTGGTATGCTGGTAGCTAACAAGCCAACTGAGCGAATATGCTATATTTATTCGAACCGTGTTGCTGCGGGTGCTGCAGGTGGAGCCGCGCCCGATTGTGGCGGAGGGGCTGCGTGTTAATGTGTATTTGTGTGTGTGGGTGCAGGTGCTGGAGGTGGTGTTGCTGCGGGTGCTGCAGGTGGAGCCGCGCCCGAGTGTGGCGGAGGGGCTGGCGCTGCTCGACCTCTGCGTGCTCAGCTGCCCGGCCTCACCTCATCTACTTAGTCTCCTCCTCTCATTCATATCTGCCCTATTCGTCTTTCTCAGCATGGCATCTTGTCAGCTAGCAGGTAATGTTTATTTTGTTCAGCTTCCCCCTTTTTTTTTTTTTACTTTATCCTTGTTCTAACTTCCACATAAACAACAGACTTTGCTTATCCGCTCACGCGTCGCAGTTGCAAAAATCGGAACGGCAGCGAAAGGTGATCAAAATGTTGCGTTAAAATTTTCGAACGGCGGAGCAGCCGATTTTGAATATGGAGATAAGGCTCATTATACTCTAAATAAAGGTGGCGATATGCCCTACTTGATCTGATTCACTTTGGCGCCAGCCTAGAGCAAACAATTTATGCATTTCTCAGTTGTTTTCGAGATTTGGTAACGGACGCCATGTTCGAATTAGGCGCGCTGCCGCCTAAAATAAACACGATTTTTGTTGTTTTTGACATAAGTTTGTTCTGTTTGTGTATAAGATTGAAAGATGCAACATTTCTGAAGTAAATGTGTTATTATTATTGGAGGTTTTTATCCATTCGCGTGTGTGAAATAAAAAAAAACTTAACCTCACTACATACTGGTATGTGAAGGTGTGGATCTAAGCTTACGATGGCTTCACCGAACATATCCGGGCCCATCGGCAGTAGAGGAGGGTAATAATCGAGGTCGGGACTAGCGAGTGGCCACTCTAAATTTCCCGCGCATGCTTCACGTTTCGGCTCGCTTCAAGCCCTCGTCAGCTAGTCTGCGTTGACTAGGACGCGGGGAAACCACCAGTCCCGCTCTCGACCTCCCTCTCTCTACCTATCCATATTCTGTAGGATGCTTCCAGTGACGTTTTCGAAGCTCTCTCCATATATGAGCTTAGCGTCGATCTTGGGAGCCCTAGATTCTTGAAGAGACTGTAGAGCGACTTCGCTGGTAGTCCTCGTGCAATGTTCGTGCAATCACGTAAAACCGGTGAAGATATAGATATGACGTTGCTACCCCATATTTTTTATAAAGAGTGGAGATTGTTTAGTTCAGCTTTCTTTAACTCACTGGATGAGTTCACGATCAGTAATGACTAATGACTAATAAGGAGATTGGTTGTGTGGCAGGCGCGGGTGCCGGCAGCGTGGGGGCTGAGCTGCTGCCTCGAGTGCTGGACAAGATATTCGGAGCGCTCGTGTTCACCAACGGACATTCGGACGGGCGACCGCGCTCGCGAGTCGTGAAGAACGTCCGGCGTCACGCCGCCAGTCTGCTGGTCAAACTGGGACACAAGGTGAGCTATATATTTTCTCATATCAGTATTACCGCTGCTGTCACAATCTTATCAAAGTCTTTCTTTCCCAATTCTAGTGTATGCAACTGCACTAAGTGTGTGAATGTTATGCATAAAATGTGTTGAGAAGTAGGTGTATATGACGTTAACCTATAAATTTTAATGGGATATCTGGCTATTTGATTATTTTCAGACAATTTAAAAAAACTGATATACATATAATCCAATTGATGGCATTAGGCATTTTTAACCTTTTCTGGAGTTAACATATTTCTACATTTTTATTTTTATTCATTTTATTTTTCGTGGTATTATTTCAGTGTTTATCAAATACGGTATTGCTGTGGAATGTCTGTTTGCGGATGCCTAAAAATGTGGCCGCATGCTACCGGGTGCTTGCGTACTACCGGTTGGACACCACTGATATAGGCTAATAGCGCGCTAGGTTGCCTACCTATATTAGTTCTGTCCTTCTATTCTTATTTCAATTGTCCGTAATAAAGAGTTTCTATTCTATATCGTGACCCCAACGACCTTGATAATCATATGTAAAGAATTATCCAGATTAAGTAAACCTTTTAGATAAAGTTAGATTTTTATTCCTTTTTGAGATATAGTGGAAATGTATAAAACAATAATGATTTATTTTTATTTCTACTGTATCTGTATCTAAAGGAATAAAAAAGTCTTACTTTCTCTATTGTTTGCCTACTTATTATCTTTTATGTTTTTTTAAGTGAACTAACATGTGTGGCTGTGTCGAGGGACCAATCGTGCAGTCGTAAGAGCCAAAATCACCGCTCCTTGCAAAACTACGCTCGTATTTATTAATTTTCTTAGGTAGCGTCCATAAAGCATGTGGTTACATTGTGACCTCTTGATCCTCCGACTATCGCCCCCACTCAGCCCATCGTGGCTTTAGTTGTGCTTGCCGGTCTTTGTGCTACAGATGACAACAGAAGTGAATATAAAGTAAAAGTCAAATAATTTATTTCCAATGGAGTAGTTTCGTACAATTTTACAATTTCTTATAAAATTATTCTACTATAGGAAAAGTCAAAAATAATAAAATTATTAATAATACAAATAAAATTAATATGACAAAAAAGTCAAAACACAGAATAAATTATCATATTTATTAAACAAATTTCAAATAAAATTTAATCTAACCTAGCCTATTATAAATTCCCAGTAGTCAAAAAACAAAATCAAATTTAGTACAAAAGTACAGTCAAAATATACATAAACATATTCCCAATTAAATTTATTTAACACGCTGTATAATGTGAATGTGTGACAGTACCCGCTGCTGCTGCTGCCTGTGTTCGGGCGGCTGCACGCGGCGGCGCGGGCGGTGCTCGCGCGGCCAGACCTCAGCACCATGGAGAGTGTTACCCTGCAGGAGGCTCTCTTGCTCGTCTCCAACCACCTCTGCTCCTACGAGCGCCAGAGCAGCCTCGTCGCTGAGGTTAAGCGCAATCATGTTTATACAAAAGCATAAAAATTACATATGACCGTCTGTATCCATACTACCAAGTAAATAAGGTAGGTGCACATAAGATACAAACTTACAATGTACTGTTGCGTAGTACATAACCCTAAATAAACAACAAAATGCTGACAACTGACATAATATTGTCGAAACATTAATGGGATATTTGCTGTTATCTATGCCGACTGCGTTTTGTGAAATAATTGAAAGCCGAGATGTACTCATGTTTACTTCATCTGCTGTTAATGTAAATATGTTTTAAAGGAAGTGTGATGTGGTCAGGTGTTGGGCGACTGCGCGGAGCGGTGGGCGAGCATTGGGGCGCACATCACGTCGGCGGAGGGGTTCGTGCGGCTGGTGGGGCTGGACGAGCCGCCGACGGACGCGGAGGGCGAGCGCTGGCAGGCGCGCCGCACCCTACTGCACGCCCTCATGCTGCTGCTGGGTGTCGTCAAGCGCAGCACCGTGCCTGACGATCCAGACAAGTGTGCATTTGTTCTCTTAGCGCCGTTCCACCCCTCATACCCCAGCTATTTATTACTTGGATAATGGACGAGGCGGGCTTGAAATGAGACATTTGTAAAGTTACACGTATAACAGACTGTGCTTGGAGATTGTCACTTTTCTATTCATTTGCACCAGCAAGTTTTACTAGTGCTTATTGATGCTTGTTTACACTTTGTTGCAAGTGCTAGTGGCGGAGTATTAATGACGAGTTATGACTACTCAAGACGAGTAATGACTAAGCTCATGTAAATTAGCCATATATAACGCGTTCATTCATACTCATTCACCTTTGCAGTGGTAGTGTGTCACATAACTTCCCAGTATATCGGTAAACTTGAAATAGAAACATTATTGATAAAATAATTTCTGCATTTCCATGTCAGCCACCCATTCTTGGGTACATTGCATTTTATAACTGAACCTTTTCTACTATTTATCGATCATAATTTTCTTCTTTTTTCTCTGCGCTCTGACAGTAGTCCACTGATGATATTATGATGTTACATTAGAATGAGCAATGTGGTTATGGCGCAGAGCATCTCGTGGTGGGTTCGGGGGCGGGGTGACGGCGGCCGGGAACCCGGTGTGGCGCAACCCTTGCGGGGCGCACGTGCTGCCGCTGCTGCCGCACGTGCTGGCGCTGGCGCGCGTGCTGAACGAGCTGCACGCGCCGGCCGCGGCGGCTCTGCGCCACGCCGGCCACGCGCGCGCACTCGCCCTCCCGCTCTACGAGCAGCACAACCTGCTGGGCCTGCGCGACCTCGACCTACCCTCGCCCACGCCGCAGGACCGCATGCAGAACTTCCTCTATACACTACACGATAATGTATGTATTCACTATATTGTATACTACTTTTACATTTGTGTACTTGTTACGCATCATCGAGTGATCACCGGCGCGTAGTGTTCAGAAATAAGTATGACATAATGAAATATTTTAAATTTTCATTATGCTGGTACCAAAGGAAACATGCATGCATGCATGATGCAATGGCACAAGTATTTCTTTTAAAAATATACTCAAGGGTCCGAATATGAATCAAAATATTATTTAACACTTTTAAACTTTTAAGATCTAGTTGTTTTTTGAGGTCGGTGCAATGTTTTTTAAAACAGGTTTTTATTTCGCTTTAACTTTTTTTAGTTATATCACGTAATAAGTTCTGTAGTACTTGGGCGTTAAACCGACGACGTGTTTTTCCAGTGCACACTTTCCACACTTCACTTCCATATCTTGAAACTACTGAACCGATTTTGATTAAACTTGCACTGTTCCCTAAGTTGAAGGAAATGTAAGCCAATAAAAAGAAGAATGGTCACAATCCGATTAATAGTTTCAGAGAAATGCGTGGACAAACATACATACATTTATGAAATTTGGCACACCTGTTTAAAAGCCAACATAGACTAACATATACGAATATTGTGACATTCCAACGATATTACATACATACGGGTGGAATTCAATGGATGGATCGATCAGTCGAACCTTCTTTTTATTATTATTTGAAGAAGTCTGTTAAAAACATAAGCAACACAAAGCAACTTTATTTATAATAATACCGAGACATATGTATAAGAGCCAACTTTATTGATTTGTTTGTTAAATGAAGGTAAGGAGTTGAGAGGTGGCACAGTAGGGTTAGGTGAGAGTTGTCTGTTGAGGTGTGCCTATAGATGCGAAATCGGTTAACATAACCACCTGTTTGACCACGTGGTCGGTTAAAATCCGAATTTATCCGGTTACTTTTAGGAATTTAACCGCGAATTTGGTTTAAATCCCGTATTTTACCGTTACTTTACAACTGTAGGTGTGCCACGTGGTGGGCGCGGCGGCGGCGACGCTGGGCCGCGAGCTGTACGGCACGAGCGGGCTGGGCGCGGCGCTGGCGGGCTCGCTGCTGCACGCGCTGCCGCACCTGCCCCACTACCGACTCAAGAGCATTGTGCGCATCGCACTCCGCCCGCTGCTCTACCACTGCCCACCGACGCACTATTGCGATCTCGCCGTACCCCTCTTACAGCACTTTGCACCTTTCAGTAAGTATCCTTTCACTTCACCTCTATTGAATGGAATAGACATTCTTTATTGCACAACTATAATATAAATACAGAACAAGGAAGACATACATAAGGGGCATTAGCAAAAGCTCATTTCAATTTAATCCAATCATCCTTTGATACAGCTGCGTTTTAGAGGTGGACAGAAAATTTAATTTTTTTTATTTATTTTTATTTATTTATTTGATGAACGAACAGCCTAAGCTGATGTGTTCATGTCTAAGGCTCACTTGCACCAACACGAGTTTAAAGTTAAGTAGCGAGTTATGGATTTAAACGCGGTTCACACATACAACGGGTGCTAGCTTAACGAGTTAAACTGGTTTATATATTAAATTTGTGTTGGTGCAAGTGGGCCTAAGTTCTGTGCTTTGTTATTTTGATGTTAGTTTAGTTTGGTGTTTTTTTTTTTAGGTGTTTTTCGAGCCTGTTTTTAAAGGAATTGGTGGTGGGTGCTTGTACGACATCTTCGGGCAGTTTGTTCCACATTTCCACTGCTCTATTTGACAGGAAGTTTCGTCTTGGATTTGTTGAGCTGACAGTGACATTCAGCTTCAAGCTATGGCCTCGGAGATGAGTATTTGTATTTCTAGTAAAGAGGTTCTCCAGTTCTGGACAATCATAATGCTGATTGAGAATCTTGTTGTTTCTATGAGGTCACCCCTTTCTCTACGTTGCTCCAATGTTGTCAGGTTGAGGATTTTAGTCTTTCCTCGTATGGTTTCCTCTTCAGTGATTTTGGTATCTTGGTCGCTCTTCTTTGAACTCTTTCTAGGAGAGTAATATCTTTGACGAAGTATCTTTCCATATTTGAAATTCATATTCCAAGAGTGGTCTAATGTGAGATTTGTAAATTTGATTAATGTCTCTGCAGTCAGGTTTTGAAATGATTTTCGTACGACATAGAGTATGGCGTTTGCTCGTTTGACTATGGTCTCTATATGATTTGCCCATTTTAGATCTTCTGAGATAGTTATTCCCAGATCTTTCTGAGCCTGTGTAGAAACTATTATGTCTGTTCCGATTTTATACTGGAGTCTTGGGTTGTTATTCCCTATATGCAAAACTGTGCATTTCAAGGGGTTAATTCGTATTAGCCAATGGCGGGTCCATTCCAATATTCTGTCCAGGTCATCTCTGAGTGTCCCACTGCTCACAATGGGGTTGGCAATGAGTTTTGCATCATCGGCGAATAGTCTTGACATGGCTTGGATAACAGCGCAGATGTCGGAGATGTAGAGACCAAATAGAGTCGGTGCCAGAACTGTTTTTTTTTTTATATTTTACAGAGAACAGATTTTGTTTGATATTTTATCCTATTTTAACTGTCTTGCTACAAAAGGGTATTTTCACAGTTTTTCCTTGTTTATTTATAAGTCTAATGTTGAATTAATAATATAATTGTACTGATGTATAACCCTTAACGTCCCACAACAGCCGATCGGCCATAGAACATTTCCCTTCCATTGATGCCTACAACGACAGATCGGCCGTGGATGAGCTGGCGTCGAAAATATCGCGAATAGTGATTTCAATGAATATTTCTTTTTAAAACAAGGGAGAGTGGTGGTTGTATGGATAAAAAACCTTTGCCTTTCCCGGGTTAAAAGAAAAAAAAAATATTTTGACAGCTGTCACTTATGTCATGCATATATTTTAGTCAACCGTAACATGGTTTCAAGTTCTACTATATTTCCCTTACAGTATTTAAAGAGATAATTTCTTCATCTACAGATTCATGTGCTATTTGTGTAGGTAGGGAAATTGTCAATTTTACCTTAGAAAAATTCAGAAAATTATTTCAGGCATGTTTTGTTTTTCTTGGAGTTCAAAAAATCTGACTACTTCTAAATGAGTGAATGCTCACTTTTTTACATGGTTTTGTGGGTAATTTCATTGGCTATAAGTGTCAATAGAGTTTAATGTTCTGACTTAATTATTTTACTAAATATTTGAGTTTAGGTCGAGTTTAGGCGCGCCCATATTTCGTGAATTATCGTGCGGCGAAAGTGGAATGAGAATTAAGGGGGTAAGCATATTTAATTGGGTTGGAGGCAAAGTTATGTTTATGTACCTAGATACAGTACCCGGCAGTAAACAATCAACATCGAGCTTTAGAAAGAGACAATGCGGTTGAGCGTCGTCCCTGTCGCACAAAGACGTGCGAGTTCGTGTGACTGTGACGAAGCTCTACAACCGAATTGCCTCTTTCTAAAGCTCGATGTTCATTGTTTACTGCCGAGTACTGTACGTAAATGCAAATTTATGATGTTTAAAATTAATACAAATTGTTTTGAATAGATATATTCTAATGGAAGTTTACCCGTGTATGTGTGCCGTGTGGGGCCGGTACTTTAAAAGAATAGCCCCACTGCATCTCTCCCCGTGTATGTCGTAAAAGGCGACTAAGTGATATTACTCCCTTCTTATATTACTAGGTGGTAGGGTTTAACCCGCCCGGGTTGATACCACCGCACTGAACGAAAGGTCGGTCGAAACGGCTATGCAAATAGTTTGTGTTTTCCGTCCAGTTCAGTGTAGCCGGCACGACCGAAGGGAAGCACTGATGTGGCACCAAGTTCACCCGGTGTTATGGGCTGACATCACGGATGTTGTGGGTGATGTAGCCAACCGTGGCAGTTTCCATAAAAAAAAAAGTTTGGTTGGGCGCACAACTAACTTGAGACGGGGTAAGGGGCGGAACGTGTACAGTGTGGTGTTGTGTTGCAGTGTTGTCGCACCTGCTGCGGCGGTGGGAGTACGTGAGCTCTCTGTACGAGGCGGGCAAGCTGGAGGAGGAGGCCGGCAGCGACCAGCAGGAGATACTCGAGGACATACTCAACCGCAGTCTCACCCGCGAGTACCTCGAGCTGCTTAAGGTATCCTAGTATGCCCCTGTATGCCTGTATTTATAAACTCTTGATATCCGGAAGGGCCGGCCGGCCCCAAAAAATATATATATATTTCTTACGAGAGCGCATTGGAAGGACTGGCTGTACTAAGGATTAAACCTTTGCCTTTTCTATACCAGTGCATATAGGAAAGGCAAAGGTTTAATCCGTAGTACAGCCAGTCCTTCCAATGCGCTCTCGTAAGAAAAATATAATATACTTTAAAAATATTCCCAGCTCATAAGAAAATAATGATTTTGACAGCTGTTATTTTTTTTTATACCTACCTCATTTGTCATCCTCGATAGCTCAGTGGTGCAGACAGTCGACTGTTGCTATTGATTGTTAAGCAACGCTGGGTGCGATCAGCACTTGGATAGGTGACCGCTCGACTGTTGGAGGCTGACCGTGGTTCGGATTCCACGTTAAACTGTCTTCCCTTCTTACCTTACTATGTGGTAGGGTTCAACCCGCCGCCAGGGTTGGTACCACCGCACTGAATGAAACGTCGGTCGAAACGGCTATGTAAATAGTTCGTGTTTTCCGTCCAGTTCAGTGTAGCCGACATGAAATGAAGGGAAGCACCTAGTTCACCTGGTGTTATGGGCTGACATCACGGATGTTGTAGGTGATGTAGCCAACAGTGTCAGTTTCCATAAAATAAAAAAATCTCTGGCAGGTAAAATGGTTTCTAGTCTAACGTTATTTAGAATGCCTTATTTGAATAGTTACATTCATGATCTACACGTCGATATATGATTCATTCGGCAATTTTAGGTTAGAAACGTGCAGAAAAAATGCCAGGTGTGTTTTGTTTTTCCTGGAGTTCAAAAATTTGGTCTGTGTTTCTAAATAGGTAAATCCTCTCTTGTTGTATACCATTTTGTGGGGAACTTCATTAGTTGTCAAGAGCCCATATAGATTAATGCTCTGACTTCATTATGTACTTTACAAAATATTTGAGCTTACTTGCACGCGGGCACTCCAAAATTCGTGAATTTATGGCATGGAAGCCATAAATTCACGAGTATTAAATATATGAGAAGCCAAGAGGTTAATGAAAATTTTAAAAAGCAGTCAGATAAACTGACTTAACAAAAAATTTGGAAATTGTTTTTTCTTTCTTTAACAACATTATCAAACTGTCCCTTAACTAGTGTGAGACATATTGCATGACAGTGAACAAGGTGTACAGCCGCCGGTGTGATGTGAGTTTGTAATGTGATTGCGCTCGGGGCGATCAGGCTGCGCTGGTTGGCGGCGCGCTGAACTGCGAGTCGAACGCGGGCGACATGGAGGAGGACCCGCCGAGCCCGGTGGCGCAGCGCACGCCCGAGCAGGTGTCGGAGCTGGGCGCTCTCGTGTTGGCCGACCCGGTCGCCGGTCCAGCTACATTACACACGGTCTGTACCCATATACATTGTAGTTCTAACTGCGAGTCGAACGCGGGCGACATGGAGGAGGACCCGCCGAGCCCGGTGGCGCAGCGCACGCCCGAGCAGGTGTCGGAGCTGGGCGCTCTCGTGTTGGCCGACCCTGTCGCCGGTCCAGCTACATTACACACAGTCTGTAGCTATACACATTGTAGTTCTAACTGCGAGTCGGACGCGGGCGACATGGAGGAGGACCCGCCGAGCCCGGTGACGCAGCGCACGCCCGAGCAGGTGTCGGAGCTGGGCGCTCTTGTGTTGGCCGACCCGGTCGCCGGTCCAGCTACATTACACATGATCTGTACCCATATACATACATTGTAGTTCTAACTGCGAGTCGAACGCGGGCGACATGGAGGAGGACCCGCCGAGCCCGGTGGCGCAGCGCACGCCCGAGCAGGTGTCGGAGCTGGGCGCTCTCGTGTTGGCCGACCCTGTCGCCGGTCCAGCTACATTACACACAGTCTGTAGCCATACACATTGTAGTTCTAACTGCGAGTCGGACGCGGGCGACATGGAGGAGGACCCGCCGAGCCCGGTGACGCAGCGCACGCCCGAGCAGGTATCGGAGCTGGGCGCTCTCGTGTTGGCCGACCCTGTCGCCGATCCAGCTACATTACACACGGTCTGTAGCCTTATACATTGTAGTTCTAACTGCGAGTCGAACGCGGGCGACATGGAGGAGGACCCGCCGAGCCCGGTGGCGCAGCGCACGCCCGAGCAGGTGTCGGAGCTGGGCGCTCTCGTGTTGGCCGACCCTGTCGCCGGTCCAGCTACATTACACACGGTCTGTAGCCATATACATTGTAGTTCTAACTGCGAGTCGAACGCGGGCGACATGGAGGAGGACCCGCCGAGCCCGGTGGCGCAGCGCCTTTTCTTTCATAAGCAGTAAAATGTCGCTGGGTCCCTCTAGCCCACTCGTCATGTGCAACTACAGCACATCGATTCTCACGTATGAATATGTATCGGTTCTGTACACCATATAATTATTTTACTTCTGTGCCGTGGCATCACCTTAGGCCGTAAGGGATCTGTTCATTAATACAGCTGAATTTAGACCGCTTTCAGTGTACTTCCATCCAAATGGTTAAGTTCATTTGTATAGCTGTGCCAATAATTGAGGAAGTGATTAGAATTTTTTTTTTTTTTTTTTTATCTTAATTTAAGTTTAGGGCTTCAGCCTTATTCGGAAATGTCAGCCCCATGGTGACTTTCAAGTTGATAGAGTTCAGAAATTAATTAAACATCCCAAGTGAGAGAACTTTTAAAGAATTTTATAACTTCTTGACAGTGCGCGGAGAGTTGATTAGAATTTAAAAAGAATGTTTTTTTTTTCAGTTATTATGCGCATTAACGTGGAATGACTCGACGTCGTCGCTACGAGCGAGCGCGCTGGCGGGGCCGGCGCTGCGCGCGGCGCTCGCGTCGGACAGCGTGTCGGAGGCGGACGCGTGTCGCGCGCTCGCTGCCGTGCTGCAAGCACTGCGCACGCACGGCCAGCACGACGCCAACCAGGCCTCGCTCCTCGCCCTCGCCGTGCAGGTAGGAACATGAGCGTGGAGTGACATCACTCACTTGCATACTTTGCTCTAGCACTCTATTTTGTTTAGTTTCAATGTGTGCTCTCGAATTGGAAGTTACAAAGCAACAATATACCTGAAACGTTTGCTTTATGTGAATGTTATTGCTGTTGTAGAAGTAAGAAATTCCTGCTTTGCTTTCAAACAAATACCTCAAAATAGAGGTTCTTCATGCAATATTTTTGGATTCCATCTATAACCAGGTATACCAGACATACGTGTCTGTCATTGAAAGCCACTAGATGACCGGAGTGGCTGCAGAGCTCAGGTGGGAGGTTTATAAATGGACATGAATATGTGATTTGGTTTGAAAAAAAAATACAATATTAGTGCGTATAATATGTGTAGGCGTACGAGGCGCTGCGGCCGCGGCACCCAGCGGTGCTGCACGTGCTGCGCGCCATCCCCGGCGTGGACGCGCACGACGTGAGCCGCCTCGACGAGAAGCTCTCCGCCGCACCCTCCGCGCGGCCCAACAAGATCGACAAGAGCAAACGCGATCTCTTCAAGAAGATCTCCAATCAGGTAATGCTAGTCCACACTACAGTTTTACAAAATAGATGGGAATACTGAATCCGTACAACTAATAAACAATTTTCTTGGCAGTTGATCGGGCGTAACGTTGGACAGCTATTCAGAAAGGAGGTGTTCATTGTTGACCTGCCGAGCATGAGTGCACCCAAGGACAAGCCGCTGGGCGTTGTGGACGGCGCAGAGAGCACCGGGCTGGAGGGACTTTTCGCTACGGGGCCGCTGACCTAGCACCCCCACCCCCACCCTCACCGCCACACACATACCGCTCACTCTACTAGGCGAGTCTAACTGTTCAGGTGTGCCTAAACTGTTGAGTGTACTTTTGGACGCTTTGAGTACCACGAATAGTCTTTGCGTGATAGTAATTATAAGATTATAAATAATTATGTTGACTATGTGATAGTCGACGTTTGTGCTATAAATTGGAACCGCTCAATGTATAATTTTTTGATGTAATAACCTTGTATCATTACTTTTATTTATTGGCTTTGGTGGCCGATGCGTTGAGTTCCTCTTTATTGTACCTATATCATGTTTCAAGCCAACATTTAGCATCAGTTACTGTTTTAGAATAAAGTCATTGTGATAAAGTGTTGGTTAAATGTGAAAGTGCAAATTATTTTGCCGTCTTAGTTTTTAAATTGTTCTGAAAGTGCAGGCAAAGTTTGGCACATCTCAACTGTTGCTCCATATACTAAATATAATGTTGAATATTTAAACTATTATGCCAATTTATACCTATTTAAATACATACCAAGCTTGTGTAAGCTGTTGTACATTTGTTTCAGACTTTTTTTCTCCATCATTTAAATTTGCGTACATAAACATGCCACCGTGCTGTATCCCGATAATCGAAGTAAGCGAAGCGACCACCAGTCACCACCATTAGCAAAGTATTAGGACAAGATAACTAGCAGGCAGCAAATGTTTAATTTGATGCGTCTGTAATGTAAGGACGGGTCAGGTTCGCAACTACCCACTTGATCCGACCAAGTGATTCGCAGCCGCAGCCACTAGGCAGTTATAACATTTACCTATCGACATAAACCTCTGTACGTATACATTTGACAAGGGATATAAGAAATATCTGCCCTGGGTCCAATCTTCGACAATGAAAGTTTTTGTCAAAATGGATATCTTAAAAGTATGACTATAATATATGATGAATGCTGCTTAATAAAAATATTTTTGAACTGTTCACGTCGCTGTTCCAATAGTGGAACAGCACCGAAAGGTGACTGAAACGTCACGTTCCAATTTTGAAACAGCGCAGCGGCCGACTTTCAGCATTGAAATACATACTCTTCGAATATTAGGATAAGGCTCATTATACTTCTAAATAAAGGTGAACATATTCCCTACTTGAACTGATTCACTTTGGCGCCAGCCAAATGCAAAAAATTTATTTCTCAGTTGATTTGAAGACTTGGTGATGGACGTCATGTTTAAGCACTTGGTGTGAAACACTATGTTTTTGTGTTTTTAGACATTAGTTTGTGTTTGTGTATAAATTAGAATACAATATTTCTGAAGTGAATGTTATTATTGAAAGTTTTATCCCAAAGAGATTAAAAAAACCAGGTTTGTTTTATCCATTCGTGAGTGTGTGAAATCGAAAAAAACTTAACCTCACTATATTTGTGAAGTGAAAAATGTTTTGACTACCTTTGTGAGCATTAATAGAGCATTGATCAGGCAGGGAATAAACTCCACCCTATGCAGCTGTATAGGTAACATGCTAGAATATAGAGCCATCCAGTTCACTATTAACAGCACAACTAGAGGCATCGTAGCCAAAGGATGCCCTCAAGGAGGAGTCCTGTCACCACTCCTGTGGAATCTTGTGGTGGATGACCTCATCAGACGTCTAAACACAGCAGGGCACTACACAGTAGGATATGCAGACGACCTGACTGTGCTGATTGACGGCAAATTCGAAGGCATCCAATGCAATCTGATGAAGGATGCCTTCAAAATCATAGAACGATGGTGTAAAGAGTTCTCGCTTAACGTCAATCCCAATAAGACTGAGCTAGTCCTCTTTACACACAAACGGAAGTTAGGCGACTTAACACTGCCAAAACTCTTCAGCACCCCAATACCCCTGGCAACAGAAGTCAAATACCTGGGCATCACACTTGACAGTAAACTTAACTGGGCCAAACATCTTAATCTCAAAATTAATACGGCTCGTATAGCCTTTTGGCAATGTCGCAGACTCATAGGTAAGACATGGGGAATCAACCCTAATATTACGCTGTGGCTATACTCAGCCATAATAAGACCTATGGTAACTTATGGTGCAGTAGTATGGTGGCCCAGGACCAAACTCAGCACAGTTATTAACAAACTCCAAAGTTTCCAGCGTCTAGCGTGCGTTGCGACCACAGGGTGCAAACAACACCCACGGCAGCGATGGAAGCCATGCTCTGCCTTCCGCCTCTTGAACTTTTCATACAACAAGAGGCGGCAGCCGCAGCAATTAGGCTGAACGTCCTAGGACTGTGGAGGGCTAGTACACAAACACCACACACGACCATACTACAGGAAATCATAAAAAAACATCCCCTGATAGAGGCACCGTGTGATAGAATCAGGAAAACACACGTGTTTGACAAACACTACTATGTAGAACTAGCTGAGGAACCTAAGGACTATTCGGGGTCCGAGGTAAGAATATACACCGACGGGTCAAAAACAGGGTCGGGAACAGGGGCAGCAGCTTTCTCACTTGATCTAAACATACAAAAGACAATCACTCTAGGTATTCACAACTCAATCTTCCAGGCTGAGTGCATCGGAATAATAGAGGCAGCAGCAGCAGTACGCAACAGAGACATCACTGGATACCAGATCAGAGTACTGTCGGACAGCGCATCGGTGCTATAGGCCCTAAACACCGTGACAATCAACTCCGGACTGATACTCCAGTGCCACCAGGCACTAGAGGGTATAGCGGTAAACAACAAGGTCACCCTACAGTGGATCAGGGGGCACAGCGACTCCTACGGGAACGATGCGGCGGACGAGCTGGCTAAACGGGGCTCCAGCTGGAGTGCAGAATGCCCGGAACCGTATGTACCCTTACCAATCAGCCAGTTCAAATATTGGCTACATCAACTTACAAAATCCAAACATGAAAATCTTTGGGCCAACACCAGGGACTGCAGGCAATCCCGGGAAGCCATTCCCAAACCGGACCTGCGACTCAGGAGGCGCCTGCTAAAGTTCCACAGGGGTCAACTGCGGATGGCGGTAGGACTTCTTACGGGTCATTGCCCACTTAACAGACACTTGTTGACAGTCCCCTGTGCAGAGGCTGCATGACAGAGGACGAATCAGCCACCCACGTGCTCCTGGAGTGCCCGGTGGTGCCAGAAGTACGTCTGCAGTTTCTTGGGAACGCGGGAACTGCCCATGGAGTGTGGAAGCGACCAAGAAGAGTGCTCCACTTCATGAAAGAGCTCGGGTGGCTGGAGTAACACTACCCGAGCGCCAACGTACAACGGACCGTCTTGAGGTCTCAGTGCGGAGAATGGCCCACCCGCCTTCCCAAGAGGCTGGGCAGCAAACAACAACAGTGAAAAATGTTTGTGCAATGTTCAACTCACACTTTGGAATCAAAACAAAGGATAATGAACTGTAAGGTATAGATAACTTTGTAACGATTACAACCATTCCAAATTTTGCTATAGGTGTTCATACTTTTTCCACGAATCGCGATCGCAAATATTTCAGAGATTTGACGGAGTCGGAAGTCGTGCGGGACGCAACATGTGAACAGTTAATAAAATGTTTAATACAATAGTATTACAAATATTTTTGTAATTACTACTATACTATATTTGTGTAATAACTACACTGTGATCCAGTATAGAAATTGAAAAGTCTAGTGTTTTTGACAGAAAACAACAGAAACAACACAAACTCAATAATTGAAAATGTATTTAAACAGTTAAATTCAGCACACAATGTACTGTTAATTTGTTTTCTCGTAGGTATAGAGGATGCAGGGGCCCAGGTCGGCGGACTTGCCATTGTCTCGTGCTGTCACTTTGTTATTGCCCACATCCACTTGCAATACTGTTAAGTTGTCCATGATAATACATTTGTCGACGTAGTCCCCCATGACTGGGATCTTCCGCGGTCCCAGTACAGGGTCCCGGTACCTCCACAGCTGGACGCTGCTGCTGTCTGCAAACAAATTATATAATACAGTTAATGTTACAGTTCGATTAGCCTAAGAAGAAAATCATAGGTGTAGTGGTTTACAGACAGAAGCAAAGTTGGTATCAGGCGTTCCCCGTGGATCAACTGAGTGACACAACTAGTTGCACCTGGCACCATCCCGAAAACTGTTCCCAATGATACAACTACCTAGATATCTTAAATTAATTTTAATAAAAGAAGACAATTTAAATGGAACTTTTTACAACCTTCTATTCTAAACACAATACTATTCCGATTCACTGACTACTTAGGTACAATGCCTAATATATTAACGCCTAATAAATTTTTCAGAAAGATTATCCAGTTCTCTTTCTTTGCGCTGGAACTTTTCCTCTTCTAGAGTAATTTTTTTCGATTTTCTCTTTGGCCAATGACATGATGCTCCACATGTTCTGATGAACATTTCTTTGGCCAACATAATCCTTTTTTCATGCACCATATATATTCTCTATCGGGTCCAATTCCGAGTGATAAGGTGGCAATCTCAGGACAGTGTGTCCATGTTTCTTCAATATGTCAATCAATTCTGTACTGCACAAAGCGACTCTTATTTTGAAGGATCAGTTCATAAAGTACAGGTTGGAGCATTGATGCACTATATGGAATGTCATGGGCAGTTAGCCAATCCGTCATTTCTGTCTTTCCAGATTTCGAAGTAAGTGCTGGATTTTGGATTTTGTCGGTCACAAGTCAATACAACTCGCTTCGCCTAACTTCTCAACTTGTATTGACTGTTAGTTCTGCCGTCATACATCAACAAAACCGGACCGGATCAGACAACTGTACAGTGTGGGGCCGGTACTTATATGAGAGCGGGCGGAGCCGCGGGCACAGCTAGTATACTTATATAATTCAAAACATTGATACAAATACTCATGAAAACATCGGAAAGTGCATAGGCATGAACGCGAGTGCACTACGCTCACGTACACACCACTAGTTTTGATTTTCTTCTTAGACTAATCGGACTCGTACAACACAGAGTGGTGTTTTAGAGAAAAAGAAGAAAAGCCAAATGCGTGAGTGGAAAGAGTAGGTGTTGTAAAGATTGGCGAAACGATGGCGATAAAGGCGAAATTAGCCAAGAATAGTTCTATTTTCTAAAACCTATATCTTATTTTACTACATATAACCATTCTTTTTTTATTAAATCTCGACCTTGGGCAAGACGAATTACGGTGTATTTTCAAGTGTAATTAATTTTCAACGTAACGCATGCTGGAGAACTGTAGAGTGGCCACTAGCTAGGTCCAACCTTGATTGACACTCTCTACTGCCAATGGTCCCGGATATGTTCGACGAAGCCATCGCAAGCTGAGTTCAAAGCCTTACATTCAAATTTAGCCTTACATTAAAAGCAAAGCATTCTATTTATAACATAATTTGAATTATCCTTGGCTAACTTGGGCTGTTTCTGTCAGTCAGACACCCACTTATGTTTGTCTTGTCGGCTGTCCTCTAATAGCCAAGTTCTTGTCATGTCTCCGTACTGTAAATCACTATTCGAATGGCAATTATTTTAATACTCTTATATAGAATTTAATTTGTCAAGGGTTCTTGTTTGCCATTTTTTCAATTAGACCCAAGAAATGTGCATACTATTGGATTTAGATACCTATATAGCAGTGGTGCCCAAACGGGCGTTCGCGACCGACTGGTCGATCCCAAGAGGATTTTAGGTCGATCGCTGAAAATATGTAGAGCAAAAAGTGACTTCATCAAAGAATTCATAATATTTTATGTGAGGTATATTATTCCACAAGGACAGCAATAGTAACAAATATAAAGGATGTAATGAACATAGCTTTCAATTCAAGCAATAATGACTAGACATTATTGAACAACGAAATGTTTTGGTACAAGTGTCGATCTCAGAACCTTACATTTTTTGTAGGTAGATCTTCATAGAAAAAAATATGGGCAACACTGCTATATAGAACTAGGGAATTAG
This sequence comes from Nematopogon swammerdamellus, assembly GCA_946902875.1. Lineage (NCBI taxonomy): Eukaryota > Metazoa > Arthropoda > Insecta > Lepidoptera > Adelidae > Nematopogon > Nematopogon swammerdamellus. The sequence continues at coordinate 10,869,676 of OX336337.1, forward strand.
ACCAACACAGTAAAACAAAACTTCAATGCACAGTTTCATAACCTCTGTAATGTATGTGTAATGTAATCTTTACCTTTGATAGTCTTCACCTCCTTCGCCAATTTGGCCTTGAGCTTGTCCACTGAGTCTCCAGCGATGAGCGTGAGATGGACAGTGAAGAGGCCGCTCAGCGGTGTGGGGTTTGAGAGCTGCACCTTCACCCCAGGTTCCACTATGAAGTTGATATGCGGCTGTCCGGGGCTACAGTCTTCCCGGGTCTTTTCTGGTGTGTCTGCGTTGTCTGTGTATTTTACCTCGATGGAATCCAACTGCAAAAACAAATGTACATTTTGTACCGTGTGGGGCCGGTACTTAAAAAGAATAGCCCCACTGCATCTCTCCCCGTCGCATGTCGTAAAAGTCGACTAAGGGATAAGGAAATTCTTCAGTCTCGGTAGCTCAGTGGTGCGGTCAGTGACTGCAGTTGTTAAGCAATGCTGAGCGTGGTCAGTACTTGGATGGGTGACCGCTCGACCGTTGGAAGCTAACCGTGGTTCGGATTCCACGTTAAACTGTAGGTCCCTTCCCTTCTTACCTTACTAGGTGGTAGGGGTTATCCCGGCCGGATTGGTACCACCACACTGAGCGAAACGTCGGTCGAAACGAAACGGCTATGTAAATAGTTCGTGTTTTCCGTCCAGTTCAGTGTAGCCGACATGAAATGAAGGGAAGCACTGACATAGCACCTAGTTCACCCGGTGTTATGGGCTGACATCACGGATGTTGTAGGTGATGTAGACAACCGTGTCAGTTTCCATAAAAAAAAAAGATCAGCACAGAGATATTTGAACTTATCCTGCAAATTTTTATTTTTGGTTTGTTTTTGTTGCCAAAATGATCAAAAACTCAAAACAAAATAGTTAGTCGACTCCTGTTAGTAATTATATTGCATGTACAATGAATTAGTATTAGTAGCAATGTACTTACATCTAAAGTATTGCTAAGATACTGAGTGTTCTCTTTCAAAATGGCGGCCTCATCGAACTCTAGAGCTACAGAGAGAGCGTCGGAGCCGATCTTCTCCATGTTCTCTCTCGTCGCCTGCACGAACGGCATCACTCGCTTCATATACTTCTTCAACTCTGGAATACTGCCGAGATTCGTAGAGATTATTTTATTGTCTGGCAGCTCAGCATTTTCCTGAAAAGGTATGCGCATGTTCTCAACGTGTAGTCTATTTATTCATTTGGTTTAAGAAAGGCAGCCTAGGTGTCTAAATGAAGTTTACCAGCTGCGTTCTAGCGACCCTCCGCCCATGCCCCTCTCGCACCCCTCTGAGCACTGGTGAAGACATGTCTCTATCAAATGTAAAATAGGCAAAGGCTGTTTTAAAAAGGCAGCCGAGTGTCTAAATGAAGTTTACCAGTTGCGTTCTAGCGACCCTCCGCCCATGCCCCTCTCGCACCCCTCTGAGCACTGGTGAAGACATGTCTCTATCAAATGTAAAATAGGCAAAGACAGGTCTTTGACAGAGCCCACTCCAAGCCCTCAGACACCGCGCCTCAGAGTGTGATTTTTACGTAGCTAGCTAGAAGTCACTTGTAATTCGCTAGAACAATCAATTATTTTCACATCAACCAGACCCAATGTCAACTCGCCTGTGAAAGTTTCTTTATGGTGGTGAGAATAATGTGCTGCCACTGAGGATATTGCTTGGCAACCCAAATGATGGCCTTGTTGGGCTTCACTATGGGGATCACTGCTTCTCCTTTTTTTGGTTTCCTTGGGGCGCAATGGTTCTTGAGCATTATTCGGAAGTCATGAGCTGCTCCCATCAAGTAGTTGCTCGCTTTCACGGCGACCTCGTCGATCTTTCCTAGCACGGGCCAGAGTTCATGCAAGATGCTTGCTTTCTGAGGATAAAGAAAAACAATTTTTTTAGACGACCGGCATGGGTCGCTTGTGCCTGAAAGTTCAAAAGATCAGACAGCCGTTAACACCACTCCTTGGGAAACCACACTCAGAGAGGCATCAAATTCCGAGCGAGGCGCCGATGGGTGTGGTGAATACGGATCGGAGCAGGAGGAATGAGGGAATAATTAGGCCTAGTGTGCGATAAAATAATTGCTGCTGCAAAAAAAATTGTGGAATGACGCATTTTCGTTGCGATTCCATTATACAGAATTGCAATATATGGCACATTGTGAAGGTTTTTTTTATTGAACTAGCGAATGAAAATCGCATACAGAGGCATAAAGTGTGCGTTAGACCTAATACTACTTAGTGTAACAGTTTTAACCTCTTGGCTTCCGGAATGGCCGGCCAGGCCCCAAACCATTTACATGGAAGGGCCAAAAGGCCCATAAAAAAAAATTATCGAAAAATATCATAAATTGAAATTTCTATGAACTTTTCTTATTGCAACTTGGAACGAGTCAGAATGCAGGTCTGTAAGAATAAAAACCTATCCTATAGAACACACTAAAAATATTCTTCTTCTTCTTCTTTTTTTAAATATTCCCAAGGCTTGAAAAAAAAACAATGATTTTGACAGCTGTCAATTTATTTTTTATACTTACGTCATTTCTGGTTGGATGCTAAACTGGTTTCTAGTCTAACATTATTTAGAATGCATTGTTAGAATAAATTCATGATCTATATCAAGGCTGCCCAACCCCAGGCCCGCGGGCCACATCGTGATTTTGTGAACGAATTTTGAATGGCCCGCCGCCCGCGGACGTTTCATTTCTTGAACTTGAAAGAGCAGGTGTTGGAATTTTTAGAGGAAAAAAGGTGCTACCTTTGAAAACTGATTTACTGAAAAAAGAATCCTGGTTTAGTGATCTTGCATTTCTTCTTGACATTACTAATTACCTCAATATTATCTCAAAATACAAGGCAAAAATTGTTCACTTCCGACTATGTTTACTTTGATAAGCGGATTCAAAGCTAAATTAAATCTGTCTTTAATGAATTTAGCCAATGAAAATATTTACCTTTTTCCTACACTCAAAGATTTGAAAAAGAAGCTCAATATTGCCCCTATTCATTTGTACTGAGTACAAATCTAAAATTAGGTGCTTATTACAGTCGTTTGTGAGCAGATTCCAGGACTTCGAAAGTATAAAAACAAATTTACAATTTTTTGTGAATCCTTTTACAATCAGGTTGACTGAAATATTCCGTTATCCTGCTAATATTCAGTTTGAACTCACTGACCTGCAAACTCATTCTGCACTAAAAAACCATAGAGTTGAAGGCGGTGCAAAAGAAGGCTACACAAAATCACAAAAGGATATCATCCACTCATGTTTTCTTTCATCCATAATTTTTGCTTGCTTTAGCACCGCCTTCAACTCTAGGGTTCGATTTTATTTTATACATTTTTGAAGTCTGGTTTTATATTTTTTATAAACAGTTTTTTATTTCACAGTTTTTTTTAGTAATTTTTTGCTATTAGTGTACTCGGCGGAATCCGCCTCGCTTTTATGTCATACAGTCGAATTGAGAACCTCCTTCTTTTGGGAAGTCGGTTGAAAATACGAACTGTCAGTGGTCAGTGGCCCGCCTGTGATTTTTGAATCATCCGTTTTGCCCGACTGCTAAAAAGGTTGGGCAGCCTTGATCTATATACACGTCATATATGATTCAAATAGGGTAATTCGGCAATTTTACATTGAAAATTTGGAAACAAATTTTGGGTGTGTTTTGTTTTCCATGGAGTTAAAAAAATCCATATTGTGCTTATAAATATGTCAATCCTCACTTGTTGTATACCGTTTTGTGGTGAATTTCATTAGCTGTAAAGAGCCAATAGAGGTTATTGATCTGACTGCATTGGTTTACTAAATATTTTGAGTTTACGGGCGCGCCAAGTTTCACGAATTTTCGAGCGACGGAAATGGAATGTAAGCCATTTAATAATTGGGAAGCCATAAGGTTAAAACAAATTTTAATTAAATGTTGGTACTTGTAGTGCTTTGATATGTTGGTTGTGCGTGCCTGCGGTTTGACGAGCAGCCCGCGCGCGTGGGCTAACCACTCACCAGCACACATTCACTGCATTCCTACCGCGCGCCAAGTATCCATGAACTGCTTAAGCATTTGTAAAATCTACAAAAAAATGATTGTACATTTCCTAGAAGCTCCCAAACGTGTTCGGCAACATGCGGGCAGATAGGCGACATGATCTTGGCCTGCGTGGCGATGTACTGCAGCACGAGATCACGATGCATGCCGGCCTCCGAGCACAGTTCCCGATACTTGTCGCGCGTCGCCTGCATCTCGAAGAATCCAGTCCGCAGAGCCTCCTTGAACAGCATCCGCTTGTAGTTGTCATCTGTCTCGGCACATTTCTTGTTCATCTCACTGACAAACACTTTGTCGTGGAAATTGTAATCATCTGAAGAAAAAGAGCATATATCTATGATGAGAGGAGGCGATATATCTACCTACATGTTTGAACCTAAGTTAGTTGGGTTGACTTACTTACTTGTTCTTAAATAGTTTTTGGAAGCGATAATTTCCTTCACCCACTCTATAAACGTGAACAGTCGCAGGATGCCTGCATCGGCAGTACTCTCCACGAAGTTGGCATCCTCGACAGAGTCGCCCGCGTCGGCGAGGGACAGTCGCATTCCATCCGCACTGAACTTATCCACTGCCTCGCTCAGCGTCAGAAAGTTTCCTTCCGATTTGGACATCTTGGCCGAGTTCAGCATGAGATGTCCGTTCGCTCGGATTCCCTTGGGCCACATCTCCTGCTGATCCGGCCAGATGGCACAATGGTTGAAGATGTAGAATGTCAGATGGTTCTGAATGAGATCTTTTCCCGACACTCTTAGGTCAACCGGATACCTGAAATGTCAAATTTTCACATTCACTAAGTTTAAGTAGTTATAGTAACCTTGGCCAAGAACAGGAAAACGGAGCGCGGGAAGACCACACATGATCACATGCGATACGTCTGAAGTAAACTGCGGTTCTGTTCCGCTGAAGGCCGGGATGATTGGAGAGCTATTGGACAGGTGTAGTGTGTCCTGAAGTGGGCATTAAGATACTGACTGATCTAACTCGAAAATCTGTTTAATTAGATACAAACAATTACCAGTAGTGGAATTCGTTTTTCATTCTGTCCAAAGATTTCTTTGCAATCTTCGTGGTTTTTGGGAACGGCGCATTCTTGAAGAAAATGTAATCCCAAACATTGTCCGTCATCTGTTCAGGTTTTATCTTTAGCACATTTTCCTTATCGCCCCTGAAAGTGTTGCCTTGAAGAAGGTGGGCTATAGTGTAGTAAGCATTGTAAATTGTAGAATCCGACAAGGACTCAATCAGCCATTGCTTATCCCATGGAAGTTTAGTACCTGTAATACAATGGTAAATTTTATATTTTATTTTATTGATCTTGAAATATCACCATTAAGAGTTTTTCTTATTTATAGTTTTTTTTTTCATTGTGTACAATGTACTCTAATAATGTTACAGAAAACACTCCTCAGTCATCACATCACAATGCAAACAATAATTATTTTAGTTAATTCTAAAAAAATAATTCAGTGACTCCAAACTTGCGTTTTCAGTGCGAAGAGAGCAGCGTTCACACCAGCCTCCTTCCATCCTAGGCACATCTTTTTTTTTAAAGTAATACGGTAACTGTGTCAGACGAGCTAAAGCACATGCTCCGACCAGCCAATATCACCTCCAAGTAAGTAGGTGCCATACCGGAGACCTCGCTTTGGATTGCTTGCTCGCTATATTGGACTAGGCGAGAACACAGTCGAGACCGATATGCGGCCATCTTACATCCAGCACGGTGGTACCAACCCAGTCGGCTACAATTTGAGCCATGTCGGGGTCCTCAGAGCCAGTCACATACCTAACCTAAACTTTCGACCCAATATCGAGGGCAAAGCCAAGCTGGCTTCTAAGAAGCCAGGCGTACTCAATAACGTGCGACGGTACTGGGCCAAAAGCTGCTTTTATATAAAATGCAGATTAGGTCCTGCTTGGAGTGCACCTTTGAACTCAATCCAGCGTCGAGCCGACTGGTAGGTGTTGCTCGAATTGCCCCGCGATCTAGAACCACTGAAACTCCGTAGGATGTCAGCTCTCTAAGTATGTTCTATCGCTTATTTCATGGGCAGTGCACAGAGGAGCTTTTTGGAGAGATCCCACTGTCCACTTTCCACCTCCATACCACGTGCACTGGGCAGGGATTGTATTCCTACATGCTGGACATCAGTTCTGTAGATCTTTCCTCTTTAGAAGGTTGACTGATAGACATTCAAAGGTTGACTGTAAGGAGTCTCTGAAAGAAATAAGTCCGCCTTTGCACCTAAAGTAAATTTTGTTATGTGCTTATTACTGTTTAATATTTCTTGGAGCAATAAAGCATTTTCTATCTATCTATCTATCTAGAAGGGGATTTGGTACAAGACCATACAAGCGGAACCACTTCGGCAGCCATAGTTTATGGGCTCAGGTCTTTCACATAAGCATAACCTTAATCTTATGACTCCGATCTCCACACAACAGTCCATTAAAGAAATGAGCATTAAAATTCAAACGAAAAGACGAATTCACCAAATTGCATTTTTTGCAATAAATAAACATTAAAAATCTACTTTTAATACAGAAAATTTTAAAATACTCACTAAATTTTTTAAAGCTACTCTAGCCCTCAGACGTTTGAGATGCTTTGGACAATTTTTCAATAGTCAAGATAGGGCTGGCATAGTCGCAAGGCCTATTCCATAGGAGAACAAAAGGTAAAGTCTAGAACACTCGCCTTGCCCATATATTTCCTTCCAAGTAACAGTATTCGAGTCGGATCAGAATGGTAACTGTATGTCCATGGGTGTCGTTAGAAACCTTATGCGAGGCTCGGCGCCACATGTCACGATTTTAATAAAAAAACATTTTTCAATCAATTCCTTAGTTAATGAAAACATGATTAGGTGGATAGTTTGTTGCTAATTAGTTGGTAATTATTAGTTTCCGCAATTATGATTTTGTTGCTCTATAATTATTTTTTTTCTTTTGGTTCTCATGTGAAGTTAGCTAGTTAGAGCAACAAAATCAAAATTGCGGCAACTAATCATTAGTAACAAATTACCCACCTAATCACGTTTTGATTCATGAATCATGTTTGGGGATGGATGCTTCGTTACATTCACATTGATTTGATTGTAGATATGACTAAGGAGAGTATTACCGAGGCCGTAGGTCCTGGAGCAGGCGTACTCGTGCAGCCACCTAAGCGTAACCTGGAAGTTCTTCCTGACCTCATCGTGATACATGTTCATGTCTGCCAGCGCCTTCTCTGCCTGAGCCTTCCACTCCTCATTGCCGTAGTCAAGGTACCACTGGTTGCAGAGAGCCACCACACACTCGTCCCCCGACCGCGAAAATATGCTCCTCTCCGGCTCGTAATAGACGACGGCGCCTCCGCTGCTCACCAGCAAATTCTGCAGCTGCTTCTTCACATCCTGAACTTTCCTGCCCTTGTACTCTCCGACCAACAGAACGCCATCGTAGAACCCTTTCAGATACACCATCTCCTTAGCCTGGGTCAGCTTCTCCTTGTCGTTTTGGCTTTGGATCTTCAGCTTTTTGTACAAGTACACAGCTGAGAGATTTCCAAATTCTGGTATCTCCAGTATGGGTACCGGTTTGTAAGGCAAGACCATCTCGTCCCTTATGTTGTACTTTTCCCTGAAGGCCGGCTTCTTCTGGAGGTCGAGGAGGGCGGCGTAGTCGTCGGGGGAGTCGGAGGGAACGCTGGTGACGACGCCGGTGCCTTTGTCTTCCTTAATGGTAAGCATCGGAAGAGTGTAAATGTTTTCGTAGCTCGTCAGAGGTGCCTTCAGCGCTACTCCAAATACCTCTTGTCCTGCAAACTCCGCTAGTACGTCAAAGATTCCATCTTTCGCGGTGAAGCCCTGATATGACAGATTACGTGCTGCTCGTCTCGTCGACACAAATATGCCATCTTTGACCGTTTCGAAAGCAATGTACATGATGTCCGGATGAATCCAGCAATTTGTTTGGCCGTACATTGTCTCTGGTCTTAAAGTAGCGGCAACAAAGTACACCCTTTTTCCAGAAAGAGATCTGGAAAGTGTACATAATATTTACACATTTGTTTATGGAATCGGACATCACTTGTCACCTGCACCGGTCATGTCACATTACTAACACACACACATAATGCATTGCACCTTGATCCTGTCGGATCTAGGTGCCTTATTGCTTAGTTGTGCCACAAACCTTTTTCATTGTTGTTTCGACCAACCTTCATTCAGTTTGGTGGTACCACTCCGGACAGGTTTAAACCTAGTAAGCTTAGGGTCCTATAGTTTCACTAGCAGGTTTAATCCGTCCAAAATAATGGAAGCCAAGATGTAAAGTGCAAAATATACAAAAGTTTACTTGAGAGCAGGAGGAAAGGGTGTTTGCAGTTCCATCTTGACGAGGGTGTACTCCTGGGGGCCTGCGCCTTCGCCGCTGCTGCGGTCGTGGTCCATGCACGGCTGATTGTCCAGTGGCGAGAAAATTGTGTACCGCTTCCCGTACATTATCTTGTTACGTTCCCTCAGGTGATTAAATTGCCACCGAATGAATGAATCATAGAATTTGTTTGCATCTGTTGTTATGAACTTTCTGCGCCAGTCCACCTAAAAATTGGATCTGTAATCAATCAACAGACTCCACGAACGAAAGTAGTCCCAAGGAACAAATATTGTTTTTGACATCGAAAATGTCTTTTCGATCGCTTCAGTATTTCCAGCGAGAGTGCGAATTCGCCCTGGTGTCGTGAGTTTTAAGGCTACGTAAATATTTAGGTATCAAATGACGCGTATCGACAAGGGCTACAAGACGGTGAAAAAAAAAGCATGTTTTTTGAGAAAATCGTCAAAATCTGATTAAAATCGCCGTTTTAGTGGGTTTAAAAAGGGCACTTTTAAACATATTTCTAAATATATATTTTTAACTTTTATATTTTTATATTGTAGAATGACTCAATATCTCGGGTGTTTTTTTTATTTTATTAAAAAAGTTAAAAATTTGGGAGTAATGATTTTTTATTTTTTATGTTCCGTTACGCGAGTTACGAGTCGTCTTTATCTTGCAGTGTGAGTAGTTAAAATGGTTTTCGTGTATGATAAGTTGATAACTTGAAAATTAAGAATTTAACTTTGAAAATTTTTGTAAATTTTTCAAAATTGACATATTTCAGTATGAAATAAAGTAAATTGTAATCAAATTTTTAAATTTAATACATGTTAGTATCTAGAGGAGTAGGAGTAATTATATAGTTAACAGGTGCGCTTTAGAATCTGGAGTGTGTTCGCTCGTTGAGTTCGTCGCTTCAGCCACACCAGGATATTTTCACGCTCACAGTCGGCAACTCATTTATACGCTTATATTTGAATATGCTCTAAAAGTAATTTTCAGTGTAAACAAAGGTCATGCAAATGAGATATGTGAATTTTTTTTCTTGTGGAATATGTAGCAATAATATAATTTACAATCAACAAATGTGTTAGCTCAAATATGCAAGTTGATTATGAGTTGTTTTCACTAACTTGCTGTTGGTCCGAATGACAAAATTATAAAATGGATTTTAGTTCCCAAATCACTTGCTATTATAGTGGCACTGACATCTTCTTCCATAGTCTTTTTCGCTCCGGTGCAACATACAAACTCATAATCGACTTTCATCTAGGACAGAAGTGACGGCAATAAGTTTTTACATGTATTCCGATTCTCTTCAGGTCATCAACGGCCCTCGGCGGGAAGTAATCGACCCAGTAGTAGGCGTCAGCAAACTTCTTAATTTCCTCATCCTCAATTCCGAGACTCTGCATGATCTGCCACTGGTACTTAGCGCCGCCCGCCTTCGCCACCGCCTTGCTCTTTTTCCCCTTGCTCTTGTCCTTAGGTATGAGGTCCCCCTCCTCCTGCACCACGGCCAGCTCCTCGCTGGGAAACGCGGGAGGACAACCGAACACCTCCATCTCACGCTTCAGCTTGTCGGCGCACGCCTTAATCGGCATACCAGTGCAGTGGAACCCAAAGGGGAACAGCCCCTTCTTGCCTTTCAGCCTTTGGTATCTCACCGAGAACTGGAAGAATATTATTAATTGCTGTCATTGTTTCAATATTCACACAAAATTAGTACAATTATTTGTTGGCTGTTAGCAACTGATATATAACAAGCAACATCAACTGTAACAATAAAATGTTTGTTACAATAAAATCAACCTTTGATTGAAACAGTAAAGTTCAATTCAAAAACAAATTAAGAATCCGTTCAACATACCTCACATTTGGACAGAGAGAAGGTGTGGCCGAGATGGAGGCGCCCATTCATATAGGGATAGGGGAAGGTGCAAAGAAACTTCTCCTTGGAGTCGCAGGAATCGGGCGCGTCGACTTCGAAAAGTTTCTCCTCTTCCCACCTCTGTTGGACTTTCCGCTCGATCTCCTGCAGATACTGCACCTTGAAGGTACCCTTCCTGTCGAGTGCCGCCTGCCAACAACGTATTTATCAATAACTGGAAATTAGAGGTATTTATATGGAAAGGACAATGGGCAATTTTGTATGGCAGGTTTACCCAGAGTATAACAACTTGAGACTTATACACTTATATAAGGTCTTTCATTAGTAGGTAACTTTACGCTAAGGGGTGTATGTGTATCAGATACTGATCACGTTCCCCATACCATTTTTTTTCCGATATCAAATACCTACCCATCCTACTAAAATAATAGTTTATGGAACAATTATTTCATAGCATGGGTAGGTTTTTTAAATCGTAAAAAAAATAAATGGGTATGGGAATGTAATCAGTATCTGATACACATACACCCCTTAGCGTAAAGTTACCTACTAATGAAAGACCTTATATAACAACCCTCCGTTTTTTTCATCGGAGGTTAAAAATAGTTCCGATCTTGAAGTGCATCACATGATTCCTTGCCATTCCCGAAATATTATACATCAATGTTTTTGTTATTTCGATGACATTTTCACCTCTGGACAGTATTTTATACGCTTTCTAGTAATAACAATTTGCCAATTCTGCCACTAACAATTCAGATTTTATGATTGAAGTATCTGAATTTACATTTAAGATTGATTATTGAAATAAAAGACACATGAGTGCAAAGAAAGTTTTAAGGCAACTGCAGCGCTAAACGTAACAGTTGAAAACACAGCTGTCACAGACGTCTCATATACCGCACGCAGGCGGCAACGACCTAGACGTTTATATATAGTAATCGCTTACGACGAATCACGATGATGCTGCCCAACAAGGCGGTATATGAATTAGATAATTATTTTTTATGTAATCCGGTATGGGTGGCTGAATCGGAGGGGCCAAAGCACATGCTCCCAGCCAATATCACCCCCGGTAAGGTAGGTCATAATGGAGACTTCCCTTTGGATTACTGGCTATACTGAACTAGAGGAGAACACAACCGAGGCTGCTATGCGGTCATTTCACATCCAGTATGGTGGTACCAACCATGTCGGCTACAATTTGAGCCTACCACCTTGTAAGGGGCAAGGGAACACAATTGAGGTTGCTATGCGGCCATCTTCCATTAATTATGGTAAATGTAAGTAAAGTATTTGATGCTCTGTGGTGCATACAATATACACATGACTTGTCCACGCGCGTGTGTAGGCGCAAAATGCCGATATCACCAACACAGCACGGCGCACGCACACGCACACAGACGTGACGTGTCACGTGCTGCTGCATGGCATATGGTGACTCACCTCCCGTGTGGCGCCGAATCGCATTATGTTGATAACGCTTCACCAAGCGTAAAGAAAACAGTTTGACCTTGAATGCTTCGGGTGTAGGGAGCACTGAGGCTCTGATAAATGCCGCCGAACGAGACACCTATATCTAACCAAAAGAATGCAGAGTGAGATGGGGCGATTCACTTCGTCGGCTTGTTTTACCTCTGTGATTAACCTGATGGCGAAATTCGCATTACTTAACGTAAGTTTTATAGCTCAATGGTATATGCTTTGCTTTTCAATCTATTGAGGTGAATTCTTTTTTTTTTTAGGGTTCCGTATCCGGTACGGGACCCTATTACTAAGCCTACCCCCCGTCCGTCCGTCTGTCCGAGGGCTGTATCTCTTGAACCGTAATTGGTAACCCGTTAAAAGAAAATTTAAAAAAAAAGAACCGGTAGGCATCGTCCCCTCCCACAGTCCACCAAAAACTGGTGAATAACACGGGATGAAATCAAATAGAATGCCTTTAGGAGCAAAATACCTACATACTGTTTTTGCCATGTATGATGGCGTTGGTGACATGACACACATAATATAATGACAAGATTGCCTTTTTCAAATTAATATTAAAACACAATAAAATAAAATCATGTTCTTTTTTAGATTACGTTGAAGGTGTACAGCTGAATGCCCGAGCTCGGTTGACTAGGTCATATCGGCAGAGTGCCCGTGAGCTGCACCGAACATTCAGCCTTCATACGGAAACATTTTACACATTTATGTAATATTTTGTTACTTCACAATTTGCACTTATGATCCAATATATTCGGCACAGTCTACGTAATGTCAATTCCAGTCCGGCATTTATTAAGAGTTAGGTGTTCCCGTCGTATTATCATAAGATCAGTAACATGTGAATACAAAAATTATAGGTAATTGTTGTGCAAAAGGCATACTTACACCTTGCAGCCTGCCGCCGACCTCAAGAAACATAGTTCTACTGAAAGTACAAATCGACAGAATGTTCAAAACATAGTCTAAACAGTAAAAATTACCTGAAAAAGAAAATACTTAGAAAATTTTCACAGAAAATGTGTTATTATGGCCGATATAACAACAAATAATAAAAATAAGAGAAAGTAAAAAATTCACGGGGGAACCAAAAAGTGTATCGTATAAATTTACCGAATAGATTATGAAACATTTTCTAATCGTGCGTGACTAAACTAATATGAAGCATTTCATAACACGCCATCTAGATGGTGTGAGTGGCATATTAAAAATAGGCTTGGGTACTTTTATAAGTTTTTACAATCTTTCTTCCTTTCTTTCTTTCTTTCTTTTTTTATTTTTCTTTCTTTCTTTCTTTTTTCAGATTGGGTTCTTTTTATAGCCACATAAAAACTTGATTTTCGATAGTACTTTTTTGAAAAAAATTTGCTTTAGGTTTTTCAATTTATCATAAAGTAATAGCAAGGTGGTAATAATAGGTAAATAGCAATAATAGGTGGATTTTTAGTAGCCTCACTAAGATTTATTGGTCAAAGCCGCCACTGATGGGAACCCCCTTAATTTTTTACTTTTTCTATTTTTTAGTATTTGTTGTTATATTGGCCACAATAACACATATTCTGTATAAATTTCAACGGGCTACCTATTACGGTTCAAGAGATACAGCCCTCGGACAGACAGACGGACGGATAGACAGACAGACGGCGTAGGCTTAGTAATAGGCTTCCGTACGGGATATGGAAACCTAAAAAAGCAATGTCCGGGTTTTATATGAAAAAATCCGGGGTTTTACTTCTTTTTGTCCTAGTTTAATGACTTTAGAGATGGCAGCCCTAAGTACAGCTTTCTCAGGGGGATCCCAAGTTGCTTGCGCTCGTTAAATAATGTTTTTTCCAAGCGAGTTGTCTGTCGATGTGAATACTTGGGTATCTAACATGCTCGGCCTAAGGAATGGGGAGACTATTTAGCGTTACTGGAGGACATATCCCTCATCTGATAGTCAAGGTGACATTTGTTTACTTGCTTTCATTTGCCTTTTTCTCCAATTTTTAAGCCATAGTGATGTGTCGTTGAGGTTTTTTTGGATCATAGTGGAAGCTGTAGCAGCATCTTCATAGCATGCCAGGATCGCTTTGTCATCAGCAAATGTGCTGGTAGTGGTATCACTATTTGTAGGGAGGTCTGCAAGGACACTTCCTTAAGGAACACCAGCTTCTATTGGGTAAAGGTCAGTGGTTACTTCTCCACACTGAATAACCAGGAAGTTCCTCTTTGTTTATTATGGCCTGAGTATAAGATAAGCATTTTCTGGGATGTTTAGCTGTATCTTACAAAGAAGCCTTTCGTGCCATACTCTTATCAAAGGCTTGCGATATGTCTAGGAAAGCCGCAGTAGCTCTTCGATTCAAAAGATTGGTGCTCACAGGACAGTCTGAAGCCAATATTGCAATATTAGGGCAGAAAGGATAAGTTTTGTGGTTGGGCACTGATGAGTCTCGAAGGTCGAGCTGCGTAGCCTTGAGTGATGTCCACGGTGATGTGGTTGTGAGGTGGTTGAAGAATTCCATAGATGTCGAGGTGTAAACGATATCTGCTCGGTTGAGGTACTCCAGTGAGGACGATATTCTGTTTATTCGCGCATACCTTGAAATATTTTACTTATTTCTGAGCAATTTCCTCAGTAATTTTTTTTTTCAAGTATCATTGTTCAGCGCTCAATGCTTGGCTCGGATGGACATTTAGTTAGGTACCTGCTCGTCTATGGCCTGTCTCTTTGTTTATTTTATTCAAGTAAAAAAAGAGGCCGTAATGAATAAAGGATCTTAGTTAACAATTTTTTTTTTCAGATGTGGAAAGCAATGTGTTGAAGCAACCCATTTCACAGATCTAAATAATCTACCACGCCATGATGATGTTGTAATTTTACTGAGTTTTCAAGGATGCTACTTACCTAGGTTGTCACTTACCATTATGAATATTTAGATAGCAGCCTCGATTTGCTACGAAGGGGAACCGCGAGATGTCAGTCCTGCAACCAATGACCAGATGCCTTTGAAAGGGCACTGTATTTATATTTAATATAGGGGTTGGGGTTTCCAAAGGGAACAACTTTCTGTCAACTAACTGGTATGATAGGCGTGTAATTTACAATTCTAGCGATGTAATTTTTTTTTTTGCTGCAATTACATAGTATTTCATTACAATTTTTTTTTTAATATTCATGGAGTGCATAATATTTTTGTAAATGGTCACGCTGTGTGACTTACCAGCGAGATCATTGTTTCACGCATACACTCTCATAGCTTCTGTAAGTAAAATATTTCATCAAATTCAGCCCATGCTCGCCTTCGCAGCTCAGACCAGCCTCAGCCGCTGCGGCTCACACGCGCGCCTGCGCTTTGTTACAACGGACGGGGGCTGCACACCCTCCGCGCCTCCGGATAATAAAAAACAGTAGGGAATAGCCATACTAACAGGTTATGTCGGGGCGGTGAATTTAGTTTTTCCGCAAAATAACCATGTCTGACCAGGGACCTGTTTAAATTTTCAAAAAAAATTTTCTCGAAAAGTATCGATCTCCTCGATCCAATTCTTTCACTAATAAACTCGCTAGTCCCGGCCTCGATTAATACCCTCCTCTACTGCCGATGGGCCCGGATATGTTCGGTGAAGCCATCGCAAGCTTAGATCCACACCTTCCTTCTAACATCCTAAACTACAGGATATAACTACCAGCAATTTGCTAACAAACCTGCCATTTTGCCCCAAACATCAGCCTGCAGGCTAAGGTTTTGGGGTCCTTTATGGTTTTTTTTTTTTTTTTACTTGTTCGTAATGGAAACCCGCCCCAATATAGATAATGGGCAATGTGTTCCAGGGTCACTTGTAAATGTTTCTCCTAGATAATAAACCACCACAACATGTGAACCACGTTGGTACCTAGCCAAAGCTTACGTACCTTAGCTCAAAGAGAATATAACCTAACCACCAGTAACCACCTTGCTTGCCCGCCGATCACACACAGATTAGCACAGACAGACTATACAGAGGATACTAGCGCAGATTAGATTTTCTGCTTACTGCCGGCCGATCGATGGCAAACTAAACCAACATTTAATTATGATATACGTGATATATACTATGATATACGTGTCGCGAATTGCGGCTACAGTCCGTTCACAGGTTATTTTACCTCTGACACATGTCATTGTATCTTCCGCTAGTTTGGCACTACGGACGGTCCTACAAACAAACGTTTACTTGCTATTAATATTTTACCCGTGGTAGTGGAAATTAGGTTTATGTAAGTACCTGTTATACTATCGATAGCCGCGCCCCCCCGTAGCGTAGCCCGGATTTCGTCGGGATTCGGTCGCAGTCTATGAGCGACCTAATATACAAATGTTTATGCTACAGAAGGATTGCGTAATCGTTAGAACTAATGTTATGAATACATTGATAAATAATAAAAATACTACCTACCATACTTCTTTCTCTGTATATATGTTATTCCTCATCCATCATCCAAAGGTTGACTGGAAGAAATCAATTGTAGTGATAAGCCCACCTTTGCGCACTCCAGTATTTCTTGTTTCTTGTCGTGTACTGTTCTCCTTTCAATTTGTGTGTAATAAATAAAGAGTTTTCATTCTATTCTATTCTAAAATATATATTCAAATATTTCGTACAGGGAAATAATACGAACCAATTATGGCAACGCAGAGCTCAGGTTAGCCAACTTGATGGCTAGAGGTAAAATAACGAAACGACACCTGAAAGACATTCCAGCTCCTATCGTGAACACTCGGCTCGAAACGAAACGAACAAAAACTTAGGTTAGGGTTAATATCTTTTTATTAGATTAACCCTGCTTATTTTTTTTTTACCACCAATCATCACTCATAGAATACCACTTTCTTTCGAACCGAAGTCTGCCGAAGTGTGCACGAAAGGAGCCGGGAATGTCTTTCAGGTGGCGCACCGGTCGACAAAGGACTCAAGTGACGAGGGTCTCTTTGTAGTAAGCACCTGATAGTTTTTTTTTTTAATTCTTACGGAAAGGCAAGGATTGTATAACCGTATAGCCATATGTCTTGTATTTTCATTCTTCTCATTTGCATTTGTTGCACCTCGTAAAAAAAATACAGGAACATAAAGGACCACAAAACACTGCTATTAGAAAAGACTTAGCCTGTGGAAATAAAAACTGGGGCTAAAAATAAAAAAAAATTTAATTTCACGAAAACAAATTCATGCAAAATGGCGACTTCTGCGAATTTATTTTCAATGGCGACTTAAGGCGGCTACTGACACACCTGCCGCAGGGGCAATTTCAGGCGCACGGTGGTCGGGGCAATTTAGGAGCTGTCTCTACACACATGCCTGCCGTTCAGTATGAGAGTGAACGTCCCGCTGAACACACGCGTTGAGAATGGCGCCGGTATATCCAAACCTCAAAGGTTCGTTTGTTTTTTTTTTTATGTAATCCGGTATGGGTGGCTGAGTCGGAGGGGCCAAAGCACATGCTCTAACCAGCCAATATCACCTCCGAGAAGGTAGGTGCCATACCGGAGACTTCCCTGGATTGCTGGCTATACTGGACTAGAGGAGAACACAACCGAGGTTGCTTGCGGCCATCTTACATCCAGTACGGTGGTACCAACCCAGTCGGCTACAATTTGAGCCTACCACCTAGTAAGGGGCAAGGGAAGGGACCTACAACTTTCTTTTCTATCATTTATTGATTTACGTTTTTTTGTTTATAGACGTCCAGAGATACCAGCCTTTCGGCTACAAAATCGAGACGTCTACTACCTGCACTCTTGCGAGTACAGTGATCATGTATGCCAGATCGAGGCCCCATAGCTGCTCTGTCGAACATCCGTTCTTCCGAAATAATCCCATGGGAAACACAGGCTGCGACCTTTCCCCAGCCTCATTGGTACACGCCGACCGGATTCGAACCTCGGACCTCCCGCATGAGAAGCCGATGCCCAAACCACTCGGCCACCCGCCGCTTAAAAGCCTTATTAAGCCTCGTTATAGCCTTGGCTCTTTCCGAGGTGCTGTTCTCGGAGGTTGTGATCTAGAGTTCTAGGAAGGTCTCGCGCCCCTGCCGCCCTGCCGCAGGGCCAATCTAGAAATTGACCCTGCTTGCCTATACACATCGCAATCAAGGAGTCAATCAAGGAGGCAATCCCGAGATTGCCCCTGCGGCAGGTGTGTCAGTAGCCGCCCTTAGGATACGAGTCCTTCATCGCAGGAGAGTTTTGCTGCAGCTGCGACGGACGGCACTATGCGAGTTTTCTCCCCAAACAGAGATTATTAACCTGTTTAGGCGGTTTAAAAAAAAATAACAAGTGTTAAATTACAGAAGATGCGTCGCACAGCGACGCAACTTCTTTAACCCATTGATTACCATTGCCACCACATTAAAGATTGTTTTAATAAATAAAAAATTAAATAATAATTAATACCCTGAAAATATGGGTGACCGCGCCCTGTGCGTTGGTGGCGCTGGTGAAGTATTTTTCATCAGGAGTGCCATTCAACGCACCATTTGCGTTCGAATCTAGAAAGTATTATGCAACAAGTAATTACTTTTTATTCTTTTTTTATTTACTGTGGCAACCAGCGAACTTGCGTCGTTTATTACTTTTTAATTTAAAGAAAAAAAAATGTTTTACCCATACATTTTGAGAATAGGTATTTATAAATTCCCTAACCTAATGTTGAGGCGTTGCATGTCGTTTTCCCATGGTGCAAACTCCCATAGTGCAGTTTGGCTGCTACCACAGCAGCTGCGTCAAAGCTCTCCTGCGATGAAGGAATCGTACTTAGGATTGTACAAGTAAAATTTCTTCCATTTTGTAGTTAAAAGTACGAAAATTACGAAATTACGCAATTACCGCGACACCACAGCCGTTGAATCTGAACGCTCTGATCTGCGCGACTTTTGAACGCCACCGCCACCGCTACTTTGGCCGCCACCGCTATGACCGCCACCACCGCGCCAGTTTGCGCTTAGCATAAGAGAGTGCACGACAATGGCTTTCAGGTGGCGCACCGTGCCGTGAGACGAGTGTCTCTTATAAGAATATAATACCGGTGCGCCACCTGAAAGCCATTGTCGTGCCTGCTGTTCCTGCGATCCTGCGGAACCACTCCTTGAAGTGAAAAATAAATGAGGTTTTGGTGGTTTAAAAAAATAATAACGCGACGCGACGCATCTTTTCTATATAATAACCCTAACCAAGTCTTTGAACTGTCAATGAACTGTTAATATATTTTTTTCTAGTACAAAAATAATTAAATCTAGACCTAAAAATAACTAAATTAACTATAAAAATAAATCTAACTATAAATAAAAATAGTCGTCCATAGGGACCATAGGCATGGTCCCCATGACGGAAGCGGCGTTCCCCCTCTGGATCGCCAGGCTGATCCGCTGGTTGAAATACGCCCGAGCACGGCGGTCACCAGACGCGTCAATGAGTAGTTTTCCCAATTTCTTGGAAAAACTGATCGCGTCCGGGCTCCATGCCCCAAGTGTCTCTACAGCAAAGGCCACAAACTCGTAGTTGTTCTTGAGTTGGTTGTATTTGGCATGTTTAACCGATTGGGCCTTTGCTGCAGCAAAACCAGCCACCCGAGACGAGCCCACCATGTGACTGGGGGCGAAGGTGTCCGCACACGTCGCATCCCAAACCAAAGCCCTCCCGCACACCCACGGCAACAGAGTGACTCCGTCCGGCCTCTTACCATCCGACCTAGATAGGCCAGGTGGTTCGAGTGCACTCGGGATGTTGGCTGATGCAAGGGAGCGCCTGATGATGTTGTTGATGGCAGCGTGGCGACACAGCCTGCCGGCACTCCTGGAGCATGAAAGGCCGTGATGCCCGAGCGCATCAACAGCTCCGCCGCACGCACAAGTGTGCGGTTCGCAAAGCTTGGCACCCACCCTCAGACCGAATGCGACGCGCAAGCTATTATTGTCTAGAAGTGTACCCAACTGTGGTGATGGGTACGCTTCCAGCCACGCGCCGGATTCCCAGCGGGAGGCTGCCAAGACACGCGCACGAACTTTTTCCTGGCCATCCAGAAGGAGAACGTCGCGTGATAATTTTGCGATTGGTATGTCCCAAAGCTTTTGGATGGTCGGTCGGGCCGGTAATTCTTCGCCAGGACAACGGTCGCGCCAAGCCTGAATGGCCTCTCTCATGTGCGTCACCTCATAGTCCCCGCATGAACGTGATAAAACGGTTCCTACGAGGTCACGCACACAGTGAGCTGATGCCACAAATGCTGGCAAGGCGACGTCCTTTACCGAGCGAATGCCTGTTCCACCAAGTTTCACCGGAAGCCCAATTTGTTGCCAAATCGTGTCATCACATCATACAGGTCAATACTGAAATTTAGAATATTATTTATTGTAATTCTAAGGCTATTGTCGATTTTAGTCATAAGATCTGGATATTTAAATATTGGGCTTGTTCTGAGAAAATAAGTAAGTTTCGGGATGAAAAAACAATTTTTTAGCAGGTGAAAGGCCATGTGGTTGTTAATTTGTGTGAGGTTCTGACAGAATTTTAAAAAGATTTCGTTTTTATTTTCCAAAAGACCTTTTATACCAAATTCATTTATAGGGGCACCTAACAAAGACATTTCCTTAATTGGTGTTTCTGTAAACTCTGAAGATATATTTTGATTCAAATTATTAAGAATCTGAGTCCTAGTTAATACGTCAACTTTATCAAAAAAGGAGATTTCACATTTACTAAAATTAAGGGACAGACCAATCTCTCCAAATGAAGTACATATAGTTTTAAGATCTGAGATAACTTTATCTGCAGACCCTCCTACTACCCCATCGTCCAAGTACCATAAATTTAGTTCAGAATTACATTTTTCTATAATTGGCTGAATATACAGGCTAAATAATGCAGGACCTAAAGGGTCACCTTGCTGACACCCTACCGCAGACAGTATAATATCACGTTCGTTGTGATATAAGTGCGTCGGAGCGGAATAACACTGCCAGAGATAAGCGTAAACCATGGGTATTTGCTCTTTAACCTCCTTCAGAAGGATATCACGGTCTACAGAGTTGAACGCATTTTTTACGTCTATTTTTACGATTATCTCTGAAGTCTCACTTGTGGTGATAAAGGTACGCGTTGCATGTACAATAGTTTCGCAGCCACTTTTTGTGCCGAATCCCATTTGGTATGGTCTAAACTTTTCCCCTAACGTTGTGTATAAACAACGACAGGCTATTTTGGACACAAGACGTCTTAGAGTACTGCCAACAGCTATGGGGCGTACACCTCCATCTTTCTTCTTAAGGGCGCACAAGGATCCTCCGTACAGTATTGGTGTGATTTCGTTGTTGACTTTGCCGGCGAGCATCAGGTTTGACATTTCCGTAAGCGCTTTCAACAGGTTCTCGCCATGAACTCCATTGGCAGCCATTACGAGGTCTTTAAGGTGTTGTGGTCTTAAGCCGTCTATTCCTCCTGATGAACCGTTCGGAAAAGATTTAATCGCGTTGATTACGTCCGCTACGGTTGCTTTACCGTGATTTTCGTCATCACTTGGAGGAGAGGGATACTGCATGTGATGCAAGGGTGTTGGGTGCTTACTGAGCAATGCTTCATAGGTGTCAGATGAATCCTCAGCCATACAGTCATCAGAAGTGAGTAAGCGTACAGCTCCTCTGACATCCCCATCTGAGACCTTTTCTTCAACCTTTCTGTATAGATAGTTTTTCAATAAATTTTTCTTGGGTCGACGGGCAGTGTCTAGATTTTGAGTAATGCATTGCTCGAAAACTTGTACATTATTGTTTATCTGTGAAGCCAGGGAGGGCCGGTCTTTAGATTTGTTGTTTGATTGTACATGGAGTACCCTGTATGCAAAAGTAATTAGATCTTCCCATGAGTTTTTAGAATTGTCTTTCACACATTTTTGCAAAACTGCGCAAAGCTTGTCTGCAACTGTGGCTCTACTTCCCCTAGGGATGCGCTTCACTACTGGGCATGATGATTTGAGGAATTTCAAAGTATCTTCAAAAGAAGCTGCAGGCTGGACAGCTGAACTGGGAATAACTATTGGAAGGTCCGGTGGTACAGCAATACCTGTACTCGGTCGGTGTTTCCTAACGAGGTGGATATTCAAACCTCTGAAGCCACGGAAGGCTCTGCCATCATTACAGATAGAACATGAAACTTGAAGTGCATCATCGTTGACTGGATTTGTATCAACCAAATTATTGATGCTCTGGGACGCGGACATGTGGCATCTTATAAAATATTCTTCCCAAATTAAACACTACGTAAAACTAAATTATTCGTAGACTTTTACACTACTAATATGAATGATTTTAATAAAAACACAATTTCTAACCCTAACCTAATTTTGAGGCGGTGCATGTCGTTTTTGTTACAAGTTTGTATTTCCGAAAATAATTCTTAAGTGGTTTTTAAAAAAACTAAACACCCTAAAACAATTTAAACACCGTAACATTGCTTAAAAAAGAAAAAAAAGCAAAAAAACCAAAAAGATTTGGTGGGATTCGAACACGGTCCAAAAAATGCAAACCCTACATGCTTATCACTGAGCTAACAAGTTACTTAACCGACCAAACGAATATCGGCTTCTATTGGTTCGCTCCGGGCGAAGGAGTAGGATCGCAGGAACAGCAGGCACGACAATGGCTTTCAGGTGTCGTACGCCTCGTCTCAAGTGGGCTGTGAAACGGAGTGGTTATTATTCTATCTCATACGGACTCAGCGTTGCCATATGTACGGATTTATCCGTATTTATACGGATTTTCAATGTAAGATAAGGAATTAAAATACCTGCTGTACCTGAGTTTTCATACAAATTTATCGTTTAGACGGATTTTCACGCAAGAAGATTTCTATGGAGTACGGATTTTCTATAAAGCTTTTCATAGAAGAAAACACATTTATACGGATTTCGATAGTAGAATTACAGAATTCGACTCCTCAAAGGTTGGCAACACTGTACGGACGGACTGTGGCGGTGCGCCACCTGAAAGCCATTGTCTTGCCTGCTGTTCCTGCGATCCTGCGGAACCACTCCTTGAAGTGATAAATAAATGATGTTTTGGTGGTTTAAAAAAAAAATATCCAGGGTTAATATATAGAAGATGCGTCGCTACGCGACGCATCTTCTATATATTAACCCTAACCTAATTTTGAGGCGGTGCATGTCGTTTTTGTTACAAGTTTGTATTTCCGAAAATAATTCTTAGGTGGTTATAAAAAAAAAACTAAACACCCTAAAACAATTTAAAAACCGTAACATTGCTTAAAAAAGAAAAAAAAAAGCAAAAAAAACAAAAAAGATTTGGTGGGATTCGAACCCATGGTCCAAAAAATGCAAACCCTACATGCTTACCACTGAGCTAACAAGTTACTTAACCGACCAAACGAATATCGGCTTCTATTGGTTCGCTCCGGGCGAAGGAGTAGGATCGCAGGAACAGCAGGCACGACAATGACTTTCAGGTGTCGTACGCCGGACTGTGGTCGTGGGCAAAGAGAATATAACGACGTCGTGGGTTGATAGAAGTTACTCTATGGTGGGTTGGGTGCAAAGAATTTAATACTACTGGTTGTTTGTCTATTCTTTGACTGGTTGGGACTTGGGTGCGTTGCGTTTGCGTCGTGCGGTGCAACAAATCTCAAGTTGCTTTGGTTTGGTGAGGAGAAACAGAAACACGTATCGAATTATTGGACGTTTACTTACAATGGCTCCAAGAACTACGAAGGCTAAGGTAACATACATAAAATGACACATCCATTTATTATTCTCCATGATCCAAAACTCGTTACATTACAAACTCATTCTTCCATCTTTGAAATGAACGGCGTGAACTTAACACCACGCTAATTCTAAATTTTACCCCATCTAACTGACTTCCTATTGAAACACAGGCTAATTCCTGCAGATATTTGGCATAAATATCGGCGAAAATGTTGGGGGAAAGCGCAAGCGCAAAGGAAATGTTTGGCGGAGTGAGGGAGGCGCGGCGCGAGAGGCGGCCGGCGCCGACGTTATTGGTTATTTTAACGGTCTCCGCGCACCGCTCACGCGTCTACCCTGTCCCGACACATGCTCAGTCTTGGATTTCGTTTGATAAATTATCGTGTTGGCGGTGGTTTTATACTGGGGAGCCGAGGTAGGTATTGATTTACCCCCACCCCCTCTGCCGGAGGGGGAGGGGTGTTTTTGGAAAAGATTTTTTTGTGTTTTTATAAATATGATAATGGGGGTGGCTTAGCAGAGGAAGAGGAGGTCGGCTGGGTGAATGGTTTGGTGGTTAAAAAAAAATAAGGGTTATTTTAACCCAACCCTAACCTAATGTTGAGGCAGCCCATGTTGTTTTTGCGTACATTTCTATTGAATATCAATGTTTATGGTGCTTTAAAACAAAGTTGTAATTTTCTATGAAAAAAACTTTTTAACAAAAAATTTAACTGACGGAAAAGGAAACTCAAAAGTGAAAAATAAGAAAAACCTTTTTAGTCTTAATAAAAAGGTAGCCGGGGGTGGATGGAGAAGAGGGAAGACTGCGTGTGGTGGCGTGCCTTGTGAGAGGCCTATGTCCAGCAGTGGACCGACACAGGCTGATGATGATGATGACGAGTCTTTAATAACTAAGCTCCTAACTAATGTAAGTAACTAATTTGAATTTTACGGGTGTATTATTTTTTTATTCAAATTGGACCAACTTTAAGGTATACCTACCAAGGTATATCCTATCCAATAAAAAAATAATCATCACAATCGGACTACTCTGTAAAAAGTTATGGGTGGTCATACGAGGGTGGATCCAAAACTTCTAAGCCGGATCATGAAATTGAAAGAAAAATGAGTCCAAATAAATTTTTATTTTTCGACATAGTCTCCATCAAGGTCAATGCACTTTTTCTACCTGACCTGCAACTTGTTTATACCTTGGAAAAAAAATTATTCCAGAAGGTCGTCAAAATACTGATTTACTGCGGCTATCACCTCTTTGGTCGAAAATTCTTTTTCTCTTTGGAGAAATACTTGTCTATGCAAAGTATATAAATTCACTTAGTTGACAATTAAATTGTATAACATATTCCAATTGCAGAAAGGAGTTATTTCTGAAAATCTGAGTGGTAAAAAGAATCTGGGGCGCAAAATAACAAATAATGAAGAAGAATCCTCACTTGAAATAAAACTTAAGGTAGCGGAAAAGACAGAAAATTATAAAAACCAAGAAATTGACAATTCTAATCAAAACAGAAAACTGGACAATGAAATTCTGAATGAAAACAAAGAAAGGTCTACTAAGGCTAGAGCCAGAAAACAAGAGTTTAAGACTGTAATTCTAGAGGATCATCAAGAAAATGTTGCCGCTAATTTCACAATGGTCGAAGGAGTTGATCCTCACCAAGATAAACCAGTGACAAAATCTAGGGGTAAAAAAGCAGCAAATAAAATTAAAAAGCTCCCTGACAAACTAGCGCCAGACCAAGAAAATGGTGATAACATTGAAAACAATGCAATTAATCCTAAAGCAGAGAAGGAAAAATTTGCGCCATATCAAAGGAGTAGGAAAGGACAAAAGAAAAATGCGGAGGAAAATCTCGACGAAGACAATAAAAGTGTAAATAACGAAAAGGATGAAATCACAATCACAAATGCAAGAGGGAAAACAGTTCAAAACAAACATTTCAGAGACAATAAACTGATGGAAACTGATGCTGAGAAAATAACGGAGAAGGCAAATGAGAGGGGCAGAAAAGGCAACAAGAAAGCTAAAATAGATAAGTTAGAAGATGATTTGATGAATGTCGATGATTTCGAAGCCGTGGAAATCTCATCTCAGAATGATGCTAAACCAAGAGGCCGAGGAAAGAAAATTCTGATAAAAAAAGACATAGCATTAGCTGAAGACATCGAGTCTGATTCTACAAATTCTGCAGAGAAAACTGAACAAGCAGAAGGGCCAATAGCAAAAAAGGAAAGAGCAAAGAAAACTAAAGCAACAGTGCAATCTGATGAAAATGATGACAAAACTAACGAAGCTGATAAGCCAAAGCCTAAAGGAAGGAAACCTCGCAAGAAAATCGTTCACGAAGAGAAAAAAATTGTTGAAGAAATAATTAAAGACACTTTTAACATTGCACCAACTCAAGTAACGACTCTGAATGAGAATGATGATATAGAAAAAATAAAAGAGAAGGTTAAGGGTAGAAAACCACGCAAGCGTGGAGATGCTAATGAAGTACAACATGCAAGTGTTGACAGTTCAGAAGGCAATGCTATTAAACAGCGCTCTAATGATACTAAGGAGCACAAAACAAATCATTCCGTTACAGATGCATCTGAGAATGTAGCCACTGCATCTACAAATGCAGAACCTCAGCCAAAGCAAGCTGCAAAAGGAAAAAGAAGTGCCCCCAAGAAAATTACTCCGAAGGAAACTGCAAACGATGAGTCTCAAGAGGTTCAAGAGCCTCCTAGTAAGAAGAGTAAGGGTGAAGGTAAATGTTTGTTTTGGTATTTGAATATTTATTAACACAGCATTCATATCTGAATTCTAAATTTCATGTTATATCATCAATTATTTTACAGAAAAGAAGCCCTTAAAAAATAAAGCTGTGACAGTTTACGAGGACATTGACTTCTCCAACTCTTCAAAGACCTCAGAGGGTCAGCCGTGGAACCTAAAGATCTGCACTTGGAATGTGGGCGGAATCCGGTCGTGGTTGACCAAAGGCGGACTCGATTACCTGAAGCACGAGAAGCCGGATATCTTGTGCGTGCAGGAGGTAAAATGCTCGAAGACAAAGATACCCCAGGAGGCAGTCGTCGTTCCCGGCTACCATCCTTACTGGCTGTGTAGCGAGCAGGACGGTTATGCCGGCGTCGCAGTCTATACCATTAAGATGGCCATCAACATTCAGCTCGGCCTACGTGACAAAGAACTGGACACAGAAGGCCGTATAATGACAATTGAATACGAACAGTTCTACTTGATTTGTACGTATGTACCTAACGCGGGCCGCAAGCTGGTCACGTTGCCCAAGAGACTGAGATGGAATGAAATTTTCCATAATTACGTGAAGGAGCTGGACGCTAAGAAGCCGGTTATCATCTGCGGGGACATGAATGTAGCACACAATGAGATAGGTGATTAATGTGTATATGCAGGTTGTTGAATCAGTCATTACATTCATTTCATCATTGTAGTTTTCTGAAAAAAAAGCAATATTAACAGAAATTAAAAGCACAAATAAATAAATAAATAAATAAAACATTTAAGGCAATTAAGTGAGAAAAATGAAATAATGACAAATAACAATAAAAAAGCTCCCAAGCGCGAGTCGGACTCGCACACCGGGGGTTCCGTACCACCACACAATATATTTGCGTTATGTGTTTACCAAAATAATTGTGTTTTCGAAAATAACGAAACACATAAATAAAAACTACAGCAATGGTTTGACGTTCAGGCAAACCATTGCTTTTTGTTCTTAAAATATAACAAAATACTGTTTTTTTGCCGCAACTAGGTATTATATTGAAATAAAAAATGTTAGCTTACGAAACCTAGGAGAACAATGTGAGAGGGGGGTATTTTTGCACATATTTAGCTATATCATTAAGACCACTGAACTTAAACCGTTGAGTCTCCACCTATTAATAATGCTTGTAAAGTTGTAAAAAAAAATATAGTTTTAGAATCCTTACAGTTAGTTCTTTCAAATGATATCCCACATAATATTTTAATAAAAAAAAAAAAATATTGGTACCAAACTTTGACCCCCATATACAATAATTTTTTATGTAGTTATTGATGAGGGATATATGTGCGCGTTATCAAGATTTATCATTAAACTAAATTTCAAGTTTCTACGTTATTTAGTTTTCGAGAAAACCTCTGCTACAGACGGACGGACACGGTGACCTTATAAGGGTTCTGTTTTCATCTTTAAGGTACGGAACCCAAAGTACAAACAGCAACATACAAAGTACACGCATCAGCTTAAAGCTGCTAGTATACATATACTAAATCAATAATAGACATTAACATTGAAGCTGCACCAGCAGCCCCAGCGCTGCAGCGTGCCACCTCAACTCAGTCGCGCCGCACGCGCTCTCCACTACCTTCGCCGCGCCACCCCTCTCCACCCTGGCTCATTTTCAACGTGACATACTTTAATTAATCCGGCTTTGCGCATCCCCACTGCCTACCGCCACCGATTACTTTTACATAAAACTTGTGAATTTGTTTGGAAGCTGTGTTTTTTATACAGGCTATCAGAAAAATGTTCATACACTTTTTTGTTCCTATTGATTGATTATTGTTTATTGAGCATTCTTATGGCAGTAAAACTACACTCGAACTTGTTACAATTTGTTCTATCCGGTTCGATTACACCCGCGAAGAAGAACCGGCAAGAAACTTCGCAAGGTATTTTTAGGTTTCCGTATCCCTTACGGAAGCATACTACTAAGCCTACGCCATCTGTCTGTCCGTCCGAGGGCTGTATCTCTTGAACCGTAATACGTAGCCGGTTGAAATTTTCACAGAAATGTGTTATTATGGCGAATATAACAACAAATAATAAAAAATAGAAAAAGTAAAAAATTAAGGGGAGCTCCCATACAAAAAACATATTTTTTATACGCCACATAATTATATACGTTGTTCAGCATTTCAGTGACAGCATTCTTCACCTAAAATTTGTTATATGACATGTAAAGGGAAATAGTCAATTTTAGGCTAGAAAAAAAAATTTTGGGCATGTTTTGTTTTTCCTGGGGTTCAACAAATACATCTGTGCTTCTAAATAAGTGAATCCTCACTTGTTTTACATATGTAGTTTTGATTTCATTCGCCATAAGTGCAAATAGATTTTCTTGATCTGATTTCATTATTTTATTAAATATTTGAGGTTTATCTCTGCGCGATCTCAGCGCGGCGAAAGTGGCCAGGAGTCGGGGGTAACCATTATTATAACCTGTGGGAGCCAAGAGGTTTGTAGTGATTGATGCAACATCGTGTATAATCAAATCAAATGTGAATTTTATTGACCGCATCCTTCTGAACATAAAGCTAATTGTACCTTTTATTTTATGTTTCAAGACTTGGCCAACCCAAAGACAAACAAAAAGAATGCAGGTTTCACAGAGGAGGAACGAGCAGGCATGACGAAGCTCCTGAACGATGGCTTTGTGGACACGTTCCGCCATCTCTATCCAGGGAAAACTGGAGCTTACACTTTCTGGACTTACATGATGAACAGTCGCGCAAAAAATGTGGGATGGTAAGTTGTTTCTAGATGTTTTACATCCCGCATCACCATGCTGTATTATCATACATAAGGTCATAACATACGCACCCAGATGTGCATACTGTCTGTACATCAAGCAAACAAAATTACACAAAAAATAGACTTAGCGCAAAATGCCACAAGATGTCATAGCCGAATGGTAAAATTATGCGGATGCGACATTGGTCACCCTATTTGTCACATACCTACTGAACAAGACACTTCAAATTACAGTCACACATACTTCTTAATGTCAAAACCATATTGACAGAAATGTGACATTTTTTTACACAAAATTTCCCCAGTTTGCGATAGCCTTAAAAGAAGACAAAATTACCCTCCTTTGCGTCGCGCAGTCGGGTAAAAAAGAAAACATCCATGCATTAGGTGTTCTTTCTCCAAGAAAGCTATAAAAATGGAACCCCTATTTTTTTTATTTTTTATTGAAAGCTATATGGAGTTTCGAGCCACCTAGGTTTCTAACGACGTCCATGTACATTCAGTCGCATACGGGCAGGTAGAACAGGGTTTGATTCACGGCCCTCTCGAAGGAGCCGAGAGTACTTGGGGGGGAATATATGATAATTACATATATTGGTGTTCTCTAGTTCAATCATCTTGTCGGGACATTGTCTTAGAAATGCAAAAAACTATTGACATGTGATCGATCAGACATACATAACTTGAATTTTATGCTGCGTGAAAATTCAGTGATTAAATACTAAAAGATTTTCGTAAATTTTGTTTAATTTTCAGGCGTTTGGATTACTTCATTATGTCGGAGCGCCTGCTGCCGGCCCTGTGCGACAATGTTATCAGAAGTGAGGTGTTCGGAAGTGACCATTGCCCTTTGGCACTCTTTCTTCATCTGAGCAGTGTTCCCAAGATACCTCCAGAGTAATCAACAATGTTATCACTTCTGAAATAAATCTGACATTGATGTTGAACCTAGACTGCAAATTTTCATATGCACTTGTTGAACATAAAATATTGTTCGTTAATATTACGGTGAACAAAAAAACCTGTCGAACACCCTTACAGTTTAATTTGCCCTGTTTCAATTATTCCTAAAGTATCAAGATGTTTTTAAATAACTAAATTATGTCTGCGTGCCATCATAACAGTAAGGTGAAGTTAAACCGTACTACCATATTATGTCTTAAGCACATAATAGCAATTTTCTAGGTACCTACCTAGGTAATATTGTAAAACTTATTAGTTATACAAAATAACAGTTTGTTGCACACTAACTGACCTCAAAGCACTTACCGACTTCATTTTCAGTATAGAAGACAAAAAAAAATTTTATAGACAAATTATTTTACAAATAATTTCACTAAAGACATAAGAAAACGCACTCTGCCTTCACTTCAGTCAATGCCGCCTCAAGATAATTTATGACACCGGCGCATGTCGCGTGCCGCCGCCTAGGGCATTGTTTACCAACCAATGGGGCGCGCCCCACCAGTGGGGTGCGACGTTGCCCCCAGGTGGGGCGCGGCAAAGCGAATTATAAAACATTCACAGTACCTATAATGGGTAACAAAGGCCCAAGATAAATAATCTGGGACAATCTTACATACTGTGTTTTAAATAAAGCTGGGAGTCCACAGCGGCGCACGGATGTGCACGCACACGCATGGCCTAGCCAAGCACACGGATGCGCGTGTACGTGGGCGACTCCACAGCCAGCTATGCCGAGCCACGCGCTTCATTTGTTGGAACGTTTCAAACGAAGCGGACGTGCCTACTGGCGTACTACCTATGGCGGAGGCGGCGCAAGCGTAGATTTTACTCGATCTCGACAGTTCTTCCGACGATAGTGACAGTGACACCGAATACAACGAAAATGTACCCAAAAGAAAACATCGATTTTGGCTTGAAAGTCATATCGTGCGCAGAGAAGCGTGCGTAGGTGGAGGGGAGCGAGCTGCGTGGGTCTGGCTTCGCTCGCCTAGCAAAGCCAAACACACGCGTAGCCGTGGGTGTGACGTCACACATCCACGCAGCTGCACGCAGCTCGCAGTGGAGACGCCTCCATATAAATCCATAGGAGCGAATCTAGACACAAGTGCGCAGCGTGGCCGTGCGCCGCAGTGGAGTCCCCGCTTAAGGCAGCGTATAGACAGGCGCGTTTGTAGCGTACAGAGATAGATATGTATGTAATTTGAGCCTGCGCTTCCTCTGCATGCCGCGCTGCGCTACTCTACCACACATTCATCTACCTACCTACCTGCGGCGTCGTCCGTTTCCTTCCGCCACATATTAATTTTTTTTTGTTGTGGGGTGCTTCGTTCAGGATACATTTTAGTGGGGCGCGAACTAAAAAAGGTTGGGAACCAATGGCCTAGAGTAAAGAACTTTGCATTAGAAGTAAAAGGTAAAATTAGTAAAAGTAAAGGTAAAAGAAGTAAAATTTTGTCCCAATTAAAAAAAACTAGCCTATCCGATTCAGTATCTGAAACTGTACTTCCTGCCTTCGAGTGTTCGACAGGTTTTTTGTTCACCGTGTCCCAAAACTCAACGTCAAGCGGGAACCAGGGAGTAGGCCAGTTTATGACTACCCAGGGAAAAATAAGAAAAAAATAATTTGAGTCATTTATTTTTTTAGAAAACATTTTAACTGTATATTTTTTTTGGTAAAACTATAGGCATTCTGGTTTTGTTTGGAATACTGATCAATAGCAGAGTTATTTAGGCTACCAATAAATTTTTTTTAACAATGATATTTGCAAATTTCTAGTTGTAGTACCTAAAAATGTCAATTTTCAACATTTCTCAAAAAATGCTCATCAAAAAAACCAAATGACTGCGATTTTTTTCTTATTTTTCCCTGAGTAGTCATAAACTGGCCTACTCCCGCCTGGTCCCCGCTTGACTTTAAGTTTTGGGACACCCTGTATGTACAATACTGTGAAATTACTTGCATAAGCGTGTACAAGTGTGACAACCCTGTCGCTGACTGCTTTATAATCATAACTGCGCGTATCTGGCACATTGTGTATCACACTATGAGAGACTTTGTGTTCGTGTCTCCGGCCTGGTGCCGGTCACCGACCGTTTTTATGTTTATACTAAACTATCTGTGCCTGTGGCTCCGTTTCGTGAAAAAAAAATATCTTATAACCGTCCTATATGCCAAAATACTTTAATGAAACCCCCATACAAATGTATTGAGTATTTCTCGACTTTAAACCAACTTTTATATTGATGATGCGCAGATTGATTTAAGTATATATATACAGGCTATTCGGCACATCGATGGCCAATTTTTTTTTTGTAGGTAAGTAAGTGGGGTCATTTGCAAGGTTACATTTGCATCATCATTGATCATTTGCAAAATGATACCGTTTGGGCAAGTGTCACGTGGTATCGAGATACAATTTTTTTTTCTTTATTTTTGAAAATTACCAAAATCCCATCTTTAAACCCTTGTAACTTTTTTGTTTATGATTGTATCAGCACAAAATAAAATTTATTGGATTTTAAGATGTATCCTTGTTCTAGAAAAAATATTAGTTGATGAAGTTAATACCATGAAAAGGACTTGTGACAACCCAACGTCCTGAAGACGGGTTAAAATATGGCAGAATCTTAATTACTTAATTAATAAAAAAAAAACTGACAGCAATTGAGAGCTTCGTTTTCTTTTAAAAAGTTTGCTAGTTAACGCCCTTTCCAACGGTATACCACATGCCATACAAATCATTCACTGTGTGGCCAAAATTAGGGATAATTTGCAAATTCTAAACATTAACAATGGAAGCGAAGTAGTTCGAATTGAACAAAGTGCCCGCGCGACCGTTACATGCTCTAAATTTGAAAATGCTCCGGAAAACGCTCTCAAACACGAATCATTATCAACTAAGATTCGACGTCTGAGAAAGAGACTGGCAATCAGTGGTAGGCATCAGTAACGTTAGCAAAGGCAAACTTAACAAAAACACATATGGCAACATGGTACAGTGAGGTCAAATTATTTCAGAGTTGGGCTACATATTATAGTTCTTAGGAAAGTGAAACTGTATAGTTTGATAAGATATTCGTTTTTAAGGATACCGTTTAATTTTAATAACAATTATTGAACTGATTTTATTTTTGTGCCAATAATTGTAAACCTTTTATTTCAGTGTTTAGATTTTGTAATGGGTATAATTTCAGAAACCATGTGAATCTCTTCGAGTTAATTTTATTTGATGGTGAATATAGTTCGTACCACGAAAACAATGCAATATTACATAACATAAGATCACACCTGTTACCCAGCAGTGTGGTAGGCAGAGACTTATAAAGTTTATATTGTATTAGTAATCCACTTTACAAGTGTGTAAATTCTCGTGGTGCTAGCTATATTACTGATGTATGAACATTACCATTCTGAAACTAGTTAACATTCTATCAGCTGATCAATACATTAGACCACGTGCCGTGCGGTCGTCAACTAGAGGATTTGTGGCTCGTAATTAATAGGTCTTAATTTAGCAGTTCCAATTTTGTTATGACGTAATTTGGTTACGACCAATTATTATTAATCCATTGAATGTTTTGTTTGTTTTTTATTTAGATATTATATTATATATTGATATTATTTTCAGCATTTATAATATTATTGTAATAAATTCTACAATAAAAGTAGTTTGCATTTTATTACATAATCCTATTACTTTAAGTGAGCTAAACTTGTATATATATATATCCAATTGGTTTCTCGGAAACGGCTCTAACGATTTGGATGAAATTGTGTATTTACTATTTAGATAATGTTATTTTTTATAAGTTTATCTAGATAGGTGTAGACGCCGAGCGAAGCTCGGTCGCCCAGGTTCGAAAAGGACAAAGTAAGTCACATTTGTATAGATGGAACACTCTGACAGAGCACTGCTCAGTACACTAAATAACATGTATTCTAAAACCATTTCAAAGAGTTGCTGAATATCATGGAAATATATTTGTCATACATACATACATACCGCACACGCTGTATCCCGACAATCAGGGTAAGCAGAGTAATCGGTGTTGTGTTGCAAGAACTCTGGAAAATTGCAACACAACATCAACCACCACGTTAAGCAAAGTATTCGGACAAGATAACTATCAAGCAGCAAGTAAGGCACAAACAAAGACCCACTTGCTGCATGACTCGGTGGAAGAACCGTGCCAAGGTGAGAAGTGAAGTGCAATTCTCATATTTTGTAGTTTTTTAGTAAATCACGCGCCGCATTTTTTATTTTCTTAAAAGCAGACCGAAGTTTTTGAACAAAGTATCGCTGTCTCAGTTCGCCACGCGCACTCCTCTCCAACCCCAACGCGAGAGGGACAGCTGCACCCTCAGCTAATATATCTACAAATTATGTCTAAATTTGTCTTTCGGGACTAATGTATTCCCAACTCCTAAACCTTATCCGATTTTTACAATTATTTTTGATACAACAAAGCTTCATGATATCAACAAATTGAAAATTAATTTTTTTTCGTTCGAATAAACAATTTTTAACTCTGGCCTCGTATATTTAATGAAACCTAAAATGGCAGGTACGTAGATTAGACTGTCCTTATTACAGGAAAAAAGAATTATAAAAATCGGTCAAGGTTAGGGGTTGGGAAAACATAAACCCCGTAAGACGATTTTGTATGGAGAAAAATTACTTATCACGGGATCTGCCTGCAAAATGTTCTTTCTGATCAGTTGATTTGATTACACAGCAACCTTTGGTTATCATCAATTTTATATCTCAATTTTTTTCCTTCTGACTCATCTGTTTCTGTTGAGACATTCAATGTCAGTTTTTGAATTATCCATCCCAATAAAAAGCCATTTTTTGGAAATCAACCTAGAACTTTTGTACCCATTTTTGTGTTCCACTCCGGTTTGCATTTTATATTATGTATTGAAATGGGAGTTACGACGATACAATATGCCACCATCCTCCCATATAAGTGTTTTAGTAAGTGAAATGTTTGAAAGAAAAACTACTTTATAAAAAATTACTTGCGTACACTGTACACCTATAAATGAAATAATAGTAAAAAAAATAAGTCTCGTCTTTACTTCCACTGCCATGTGTGCATGGGAGGGTGCGTTTGTGTGTGTGTGACGGAGTGTGTTTAGGTCCGGGGCGTATCAAGCCCATAGAGTACTTAACTTGGTGCGCCGCAGGGCAGAGTCGAAATAGATGATATTCTGGTGCGCTACAGCTAGTCAAGAGTGGAAGTGAACCGGGTCATTAATTTGTGTTGATTAGATTTACTTACTTAATTAGAACCATGGATGGACCGGAGAAGATAATAATAAATATTCGTCAGTCTCATTAGCTCAGTGGTGCAGACAGTCGACTGTAGTACATGGATGGGTGACCGCTCGACCGTTGGAGGCTGACCGTGGTTCGGATTTCACATAAAAACTGTAGGTCCCTTTCCTTCCCTTCTTACCTTACTAGGTGGTAAGGTTCAACTCGCCCGGGTTGGTACCACCGCACTGAATGAAACGTCGGTCGAAACGGCTATGTAAATAGTTTGTGTTTTCCGTCCAGTTCAGTGTAGCCGGCACGACCGAAGCGAAGTACTGACATGGCACCTAGTTCACCCGGTGTTATGGGCTGACACCACGGATGTTGTAGGTGATGTAGCCAACGGTGTCAGTTTTCATAAAAAAAAAATTATAATGAGTCCATACTCAGGTCTGACTAGATAAAGTGATGATTGTTCATCCTGCAGCGCGTAGCACTACCCAGCGCCATCTATGAGTCTTTTGAAATTAAAACATTGTATAAGTTGAAAGGAATATCGCATAGATGGCGCTATCCTGATCGAAATAATTAAATTAATAATTGGATTTTAAATACAAAGCGTCTGTGTACCCATCTGTCACATGAACATTAGTTTTGGTCATATCTCAAGAATCGCTGGTCCGAGATATGACCAAAAGAAATAGCATGTGACAGATTGGTAGATCTCATAGGAAATGTCCAGTTTGAGTACCAACACTCGGGTTTAGAACAGCGGTTTAGAACCAGCAGCGGTTCTCGAGATATGACCAAAACAAATATCCAATCCATCCCGAGGACAGTTCTGCTGTACATACGTACTGATTTAAAAACCTTTACACAACCAAAGAAAGCAGCACTGGTTCCAACTGCCCGGACAGAAGCACGCAAAGGCACTACTTTCTGGGTACTCGCAGAAATTCACTTCAGAGGTATTAAACCTAAAATAGGACGAAATAAGAATCCTAATAAGGACCTTAAAAGGACAGTGCAGACTAAACAAATACCTAGTTACACCGGCCTTATGCCGGCGCCAGACATAGTTAAAGATTTGAAGACATTTGAACAAACGTTTGAATGAATGTTACCGCTACCTGCCAGACATGCTTTGCAAACATGTGCGCTGCAGTTTTCGAATAGACAGCAAATAAGATGGACGAAGATATTGTGGACGCAGTATGCCTATATTATTTAAGTGTTAATTACAACACTCATGTAATTGTGGATGGCATGAAATGGAAACCATGTTAGTCTGTAAATCTCGTCAGCACTGGACCCTGTTTTTGTATTCTTTTAATTTTTTTTCAAACATTCTCTGTATTGGTGACCCAATACAGTAAAGAGTTGATTTTCTTTTTTAGTTCTTCGATAAAGCAAGGCAATGAAAAATTATTCTCTAATTGATTCCAGGTGTCATTAACAAAATTTCTAAATGCATGGTTCTCCCTGAAGCAATTCTATAAATTCAAAAAGACTTTCGTTGCTCCAATCCATCTTGAATTATTTACGCGAACGACACGACCGCCTCGCTTAGCGATGCAAACTCAACTGGACTTTGCGCAAGTGTGGCAGGCTTAGCTAGCACACATTTGAACTTTGAACGCTTTGATGTGTGCTCAAAAA
This sequence comes from Nematopogon swammerdamellus, assembly GCA_946902875.1. Lineage (NCBI taxonomy): Eukaryota > Metazoa > Arthropoda > Insecta > Lepidoptera > Adelidae > Nematopogon > Nematopogon swammerdamellus. The sequence goes on from OX336337.1 coordinate 10,906,662, forward strand.
CCGACACTGGATGGCAAAGTGCAAAGTGTCTGTGTGCAAAGACACTTTGGCGCCGGCGACACACCGGTGACACACAGGGTCTGTATAAAAGGGGACGAAACGCCCATTTGTGAATGTGAAGTTCTCATTCATAGTAGAAGCCATATTCTTGGAGTTTATATTTTTAACCATGTCAAATACAACCCCAATATCAAACCCAAGAATATAAGTCGGTTGATAGCGGAAATCGGACTTGGGCGTGAGCTATAACTATTGCGAGAACAATAGATCTTCCTAGGTCGCAGTGACAACAGGACTCAGGGGCCTAACTCTCAAACTTTAAATAATAATAAATCATAACCATATTTTTACCCGACTGCGCGAAGCAAAAAGGAGTATGTATGTCATTTCTATGGCACACGCTGTATCCTAAACGGCTTGATGCATTTTAACATATGAGGTTATCGTTTTAATTGTGAAAGTGGAAAAATTTAAAAATTCAAAATGACGGCCCTTAGGCGACATCTTGTCAACCTTTGAAAATAGTTTTTCTTCAAACCCCATCGAGTGGGGTATCATTGGGAGAGCTCGAAAAGGTGATTTAAGAAAAATTTACATTTATATAAAAACCGACTGATAAAAAAATTAACGAAAAGATCAGTCCAAAATGCTGTAGTCGCGAGTGTTGACTACAGCGTTTTCAACTGATCTTTCCTTGTTTCCTTAATTTTTTTAGCAGTCAGGTTTTATAATTATCGAAATTAATTATCCATATTGAAAAGCTTTAACTATGCCAAATTCTAGTCTCTAGCTTGTATCTTTTGGGCTTGAGACAGACAGACACATGAGAGAGTGCGTTGAGTGTTGTTTTTTTTTTTGTTGAATGTTAGTACAGGGAACTAAAAAAGTAGATTGGTAGCAATATGTTGATGCAAATAACTTTATTCAAACACAAAACATTCGTAATATACTACACATTTCACTGAATATTAAGAACCGACAATTCCGCTCCCTTCCGACGATACTTCAGATGTGTCTGTAATGCGAAAAAAATCATTAATTAGATTCAACAACACATGATCCTGAACATCCGGTAAAATAAAACATCATGGATAAACCACTAGGTACACTAACAATGCATTGTTGTGTACAGGGTCTCCTGGAAGAAATTGTATCCGGCAAAAATGACGTACATCGACGGCGCCTACGTATACTCGCCTATCTACAAAAACACAATTTTACGGGAGAGCTGTTTTACGGAAGACGAAACATTAATATTTTTTGCTATAAGACACGTACAGTTACCAAATTTTGAATACATGCTTATATAGGGATATACTTTGACGGTATAAAGTTGATTTTTCGAAATTCTTAATACTTTTCGATATTTTGTAGACCGTATACAGGTATACGTGGGAATTTGTCATATAACATTTGGCTATTTACCACATAGCTGGTTATACGCGGGATTTTGTCGTATACGTGGGATTTCTACCGTGTGGGGCCGGTACTTTAAAAGAATAGCCCCACTGCATCTCTCCCCGTGTAGGTCGTAAAAAGCGACTAAGGGATATGACTCCCTTCTTATATTACTAGGTGGCAGGGTTTAACCCGCCCGTGTTGGTACCACCGCACTGAATGAAAGGTCGGTCGAAACGGCTATGTAAATGGTTTGTGTTTTCCGTCCAGTTCAGTGTAGCCGGCACGACCGAAGGGAAGCACTGACGTGGCACCAAGTTCATCCGGTGCTATGGGCTGGCATCACGGATGTTGTAGGTGAAGTAGCCAACCGTGTCAGCTTACATAAAAAAAAATGAATTCCTTATAGTTCTGTTCAAATTCCACTAACTCTTTAGCTCTTCCTCCTTTCATTTTTTAGATATGATAAGTATATGCAGCTTTATCCGAAAATAATGTGATCTAAAAATTTTAAATTATTTTCAAGACGTCAGATGTCGCGGTCTGTGATTCTATCGTTCAACGTAGACTCGGCCATGTTAACATAGGCGCTTATACGGCGGACGTTTTGAAAAAGTTTGTTGAACATAGCTGTTTATACGTCTAGAGAATACCTTTAAATTTACTAATTTCGCTACAACTCTTTAACATAATCATAAATACCTAGAATTCTAGTTGAACGATGCAATAAAGTCAAAATACCTAAAGTTGTCAGATAGCCGAGTATACGTAGGCGCCGTCGACATACTTACTTTATATTGATTTGAACCTGATATGACTAATACCTGTTACATCCGTCTTATTGTCCTTTTGACTGACCTGTACATCCGTCTGATTGTCCTTCTGACTGGCTTGTTTGATTTCAAATTTCTCCAAAATTTTATTTATTTATGAATTTTTTTTCACTTGTTTATTATAAGTAATCATAAATTTATACCGTGCAGCGTCGGCATTGGATACTAGCAGTAATAAACGAATTTCCTATTCGTTTGGTTGCCACTATTTAAAAGAAGAAGAAGAAGAAGATAGCATTACTCATTGGTAATCATCATAATCATATAAAAAACAATAAAAAATAAAATGTTGCTATTTGTAGGCATAACATTTAAAAAACTGCCCTATATGGTGCAGATTTCTTATAATTTTCAAAAAGTGCCAATATCTCGAAAACCGTGCGGTTTTTACTGAGGTCATGTTTTGTTACTTTGTTACATTGTTTTTACTGAGGTCATTGTATGAATAAACATTTTCTTTCTTTCTGTTAGATTAGTTTGATTGTGCTTCTGACTGAACTGTAACCTCCGTCTGATTGTCCTTCTGACTGACTTGATACATCCGTCATGTCAGCTGAGTACACCATGTTACTGGCTGAACTAGACTTTATGTCAGTGGTCTCATTTGTTGTGTCGGTGTCACTGAACTGGAGGGAAAACTCAGAATTTTTTTTATAGCGGGCATAGCAAGTTTACCTGAATGATTTTGATGAAAACATGCCGGTTCAACAGACTATAAGCGGTGGTGAGAGCGGCCAGCATGGTAGCATCCAGCTCCGTCAGACCTGAGCAGAACAGATCGATACCGAGCTCCAGACCCGTCCCGAAGTCACACTCGTCCATGGCTATGTTGGCGTACGTGATGACCGGCTGCAGGTCCGAAAGTATCTTGTCCTTTTTATCGTCAGACTGGGCGGACGATAGTTCGGCTAGCATTTTCTTTATACTGGCTGAAAAATGGAATGTGATTTTCAATATGCAAAGAAATTATATACCACTGTTGCCCGCAGCTTCGCTCGTCTGAAATTCGTATTTCAAATGAAGAAAGTAAGTAACTATGGGCGAGGCCGAAGGCCAAGCTGGGTTCAAGTAATTCTCAAATAAAGTGCGTAACTAACGGCGAAGTCGAAGGCCGGGCTGCATTCTGGAAGACAATAAACCTTCTTGAAGAAAGTAAGTAATTAAGGGCGAGGCCGAAGGCCAAACTGCGTTCAGGTAGACCATTAACCTTCTCGAAGAAATAGTAAGTAATTAAGGGCGAGGCCGTAGGCCGACCTTCGTTCAGGAAGATTTTTATTTTTATTTTTTGTATGGAAACTGACACGGTTGGCTACATCAGATAAAACATCCATGATGTTAGCCCATAACACCGGGTGAACTAGGTGCCATGTCAGTGCATGCTAACGGAGCATAATTTTTTTTTTTCATTTGTATTTATTTACATATTGGACGAGCAATTTATTATGAATCATTTTTACTTAAATATACATGATTTATTGGAATCTTAATCCTATCCATAGCCATCTATTTAAATCGACTGACGTTTCATTCAGTGCGGTAGTACCAACCCGGGCAGGATAAACCCTACCTAGTAAGATAAAACTTCTTGAAGAAAGTAAGTAACCAAGGGCTTTCGGCCTCACCCTTAGTTCCTTACTTTATTCGAGAAGGTTTTATCGTTTTCGAGAATACAGCTCGGCCTTCGGTCTCGCCTTTAGTTACTTACTTTCTTCGAGATGGTTTATTATTTATCTGAACGTAACTCGGCCTGCAGTCTCGCCCTTAGTTAATTACTTTTATAGGTTTATCTTCTTCCTGAACGCAACGTTTACCATAACCCAGCTCGGCCTTCGGCCTCGCCCTTAGTTACTTACTTCCTTCTTTTGAAATACGAATTTCACGCGAGCGAAGCCGCGGCCAACTGCTAGTAAATCGAAATAAAACATACCTATGATTTTAAGTCAGGAGCTTAGGTATACAATAAAGAAAAAGCCATTGAAATCAAGTCAGCCTTGCTAGCTTTTCTCGTTCCAGTGTAAATTAAACTAAACAGTGTAAACTAAATCCGTGGAGCAGTATTATGCTCCAGGTCTAAGCCTCCTGGCTCACCTAGATCTGAAGTTTGAGTACCAACACGATTTGTCTAGAACCAGTGGTTCTCGAGTTATGACCAAAACTAATTTCCATGTTATAGATGCGTAGATCTGACCGAGTTGTCCATTTTGAGTACCAACACGATGGTTCTAGGCCAGCGATTCTCGAGTTATGACCACAACAAAAGTTCATGTACCAAGTACCAACAAGATGGGTTTTTTTACCATATTATTTATAGACCATCGTTTATAAACCAAATTATTTTTTATTTACTTCATTCCATTATTTTTCATTTATTTATTTCATGAAGGGATGCCTATGTCCAACTATGCCTTGTCTCTCCTTGCAATTTCTGCTAATGATAATAAATTTTCTTATTGAAAACAAAAACACTTAATATAACATTGGTACAATGCTACTTCGAACGCTAAAACCGTAGAGCACCTCTATGTCCGTCGTAGTACACGGTGGCGCTAAGAGATGGCGTTGCGTCTACTTGCGCCACTTTAGGTGAGATAATTTGTATGGAAGGCCATATCCTTACTTTAGCATATCGCTGTATAGAACACACTTTAAAAATATTCCTAAGTCTTAAGAAAACAATTTTAACATATTTGTAAATTGTTTTTTCTCTATACCTATGTAATCACTGCTAGGATGGTAACTGGTTTCTAGTCTAACATTATTTAGAATGCGTTATTTGAATAGGGTAACTAATTCGGCAATTTTAAAATAGGAAAATTCGGAAAAAATATCAGGAGTGTTTTATTTTTCCTGGAGTAAAAAAAATCCGTCTGTGCTTCTAAATAAGTGAATCCTCCGACGATTTGGTGGGGTACTTCATTAGTTATCAAGAGCCCATAGAGGTTAATACTCTTGACTGCTTACGAATTACTTAAGTTTACGGGAGTGCCAAAATTCGTGACTCGGCGCCAATGGCATGAAATCCAAGGTGTGTAAACATATTAAATATTTGCGAAGCCAAGTGGTTACTTATGGCAATGACAGTTAGGACATAAATTCATAAAATACTAACTTTTGAATGCTGCTTGGCTCGCATGAAGTATGATATAGCCTATTCACTATGTAGGTAGACAGACAGACACAAATCTCATGTAACCATTTTTATAACAGTAGAGAGATATCTCATTCTACGCACCGTCGTTTTCAACTAAAGGCCTGTAGCCCAACTGGGAAGACTTGTTGTACGGTACCACAATGCCAGCGCCGTGAAAAGTTCTAGTAACAGCTTGTGATGCCAATCTCTTCCGTGTGTCGTAGCTATCCAGAGTAAAGTTATTCTTTTGGGCCCACATCTTCAACTTTTCTATTATCTTCTGATAACTCATAGCTGCGAAGGGTGACTTCCTTTTCTCGGCCTGCAAATGCAAACTGAAAAGAAAATATAATATAATATACTAACTTCAAATGAAATAGGTGAAAATATGAACAATTTAAAACAAACTGATCATCCGATAGTGTAAAGTCATAAATGCCAGCTATGTATAAAAATACTAGCTAGGCCTGCGGTGCTCCACTCGCTCGCGTGAGCCCTGGGCCTCGCCGGCCAAACTTGCTTCGCGCCCTCCGGCGGCGCGCAGCCAAAGACCTTAAGCGCGGTGTAGGGCGAAGTTACTCGGTCAACGGTTTCGCACACCGCATTCTTACTCTTCGGTCTTAAGCTCTTGGTTGTCCAAGTTAAGTTTGATGCTTAAAATTCGGTTTTCAGATGTGTTTCCTTTGAATTTCAGTCGCAATTAGAGACCGACCGAAATAGATATTTTTAGTTCGGCTGAAACCAAAACTTGTTGAAAAATTTATTTAAATTTTATTTATACGATAATTTATATTACATTCATTTTTAGGGTTGTGGAAGTAAAATATCAGGGACCGTTATAAATTGGTTGTGTCCATCTGTCCGTCACATAATTTTATCTCCTAAAGTTTTTTTTTTATGGAAACAGACACGGTTGGCTTCATCACCTACAACATCCATGATGTCAGCCCAAAACACCTCGTTGAACTAGGTGCCATGTCAGTGCTTCCCTTCATTTCATGTCGGCCACACTGAACTGGACGGAAAACACGAACTATTTACATATCCGTTTCGATCGACGTTTCAAAAGTATACAAGCTGTCCCGTTTATGATTGAAACTCTGGAGTTTGAAACTAGAGCAAAAATAATCAACAAAAATAGCCCAAAAAGTGGGGGTCTACGTTTGTCTTTTAGCTACATGCAATCAGTTTTCCGACTATAATACACCTACCTACATATATGTAAATACAATAAAAGGATGCAGCAGAGGGGTTGGCAAGGAGAGAGGCAGGTTGGGTGGTCGAAGGGCCAGAGCCAATAGTACCTCTCCCATTTAACCAATTAAGGATCACAACACAAGCAAGGGAGCAACACCAACTGCAGTGGTCACAAACAAGAGACTGCAGGCAAGCCAGAGCGGCGGTGCCAGCCATCAATTGTTAAATTGTTAATTTGTAATGTGTTTTTATGTGCTAATAAATCCATTTTCTTTCTTTCTTTCTTTCTTTCATCAACAGTTAGCTCACCAAGGGTATTAACAGTCTACAGCTGAACAAAGGTTAAATCAGATTAGCGATATGAACTTTGACTGGACACTGCCCACTAAATATAAGCACTTAGTCATTATAGGTCAAATGGTTTCTTCAGCCCTCTATGCAGAGGTTGCATGGGGGCTGAAGAAACAAAATCCTACGTCATACTAAAATGTATGGGGGTGGCAAATAAGCGGGCAAGCATCCTCAAAAACCCTTGGTCACTCCAAAAGGCCTGCAAGGACACCGGCCGCCTGCAGGACTTCCGGAAGGAGCTGGGCTGGATGGAGTAGTGGCCGGGGTGACACGCACATCGGCTCCAAGCAGAGCATGCGGAAACTGCTCATCAAGAAGAATAAGATGATTTCCCTTCGAAAGTTTTGAACTAAGCTTGCGATGGCTTCACCAAACACATGCGGGCCCATTGGCAATAGAGTCGTGACTAGCGAGTGGATGCTCTGTGTAGTTATCCTATAGTGTATGTAGGATTCACAAATTTGGTTTAATTTACCGTTATACTTACGTCAATTTTTGAGCAATTGTGAGGTATTCTTAAGACTTGGTTAGAACTTTAAGGATTCTTCTAAAGGTTTGGATCTGAGACCATAGCTGCTGCTGCAGTGTCGTCGGCAAATGTGCCTATATGTCATCTCCCTCCGTGGTTGGTAGGTCTTGTGAATAGCAGCATAATCAAGTTTTAAAAGATAAAAAGTTAACACATTTTAACAATTTATTTTTATTTAAATATGTCTTACGAGAAAGAACATTGTATTATAGGAATTAAAATATGCCTGCGAAATTACATTTTATTTATAGGGTAATTAGGTACTACTTGTCACACGTACAGTGGTATAAAGTGTAATAGTATAATAGTTAATAACTTACTAAAGCGCACCAAAGATATTGGACGAAATTGGTGTGATGGTGCAGCTCTTAGAGCTGTCGTTGCTTCCGACAAAAACAGGATCATCATTTGGTGAGTCCCGAAAATACCCAAAGTGAAATTCACTCTTTCCTCTGCCTTTTATTATTGCCTGTAAAGAAAAATATATAAATTTATTTATATGTAAAGGACGTCATTGGTTAAACAAAATTAAAGGGGGTGGCTTTATACTGGAGAGCCAACGTAGTGTTAAGAGGGGTGGGCGAGTATTGATTTACCACCATCCCCTCTACCGGAGGGGAGAGGGAAAGGGAGGGTGTTTTCTTTTTTGTATATGGAAAATATTTTTCTGTATTTTTTTAAATATTATAATGGGGTCGATAGAAGAGGGGAGCAGAGGGGGAGGGGAGTCAGCTGGGTGAATGTTTTGGTGGTTGAAAAAAAATACCAGGATTAATTTAACCCAGTGGTTCTCAAACAGTGGTACTCGTACCCCCAGGGGTACGTGTGGGCGCACATACCTGTCCAATCTTATGTAAAGAGAGAGAGAGAGACCTAGCTACTTATCTCATCATCATAATTATTGAAAATTATCTCCACTGATTGATTGGGACGTATTTCGTATTATATTGTGATGAGTAGATATTAGAACTTAATAATGACTGATATGATGGTTAAACAACATATACATGCATATTAATATTATATATAATATAACCTATGTAAAAATAACAATATTATGAATATTGTTTTATTTAAACATTTTACTAAGCCCAAGTAGGGTTTCAGAAAATACACTACGTGGTACCGATTAAAATATAATTGGGAACCGCTGATTTAACCTAACCTTGTCTCCGGCAAACACTATTTCACTAAAATTCGTCTTTTAACTCAGCCTACATATAAAGCTTACCAGCAATTTGCAACCTCGGCTCCCCAGTATAAAGCCACACCCACATTAGACAATGATAAATTACTAACTTGAAATTCAGGCGGATCATAGAAGAACCGCCAGTGAACCAGATACCGATCTTTATCTTCAACTTGAGGCAGCTCGCCCCGCAGAACATCAAATGCACCTATTGCTTCTAAGTTAATAGCTTTCAATACATCTGTACCTGATTCATTCTCCTTAGAAATAAATTGCCAAAAACTAAAGAAGTCCTTAGGCATTTCCATCAAAAATAGTTCATTGATCATTTTGGCTTTATCAACACCTGCATCCTCAAAATTGTTTACTTCCACTGTAGTAGGTGCCCATGCAGGTTCGTTCGTAATAGATTTTTCTATGTTAGGAGTCTCCTCGGAGACTGGTACTGTTGCTGCAGTGGGTGGTTCTACTGTTGCTGCAGTGGATGGTTCTACTGTTGCTGCAGTGGGTGGTTTTACTGTGGGAACTTTGAGCTCTGAATCAGACTCTGAAGAGTTACAGTCGACGATTTTCTTTTCACTTTTATCAAAATCATCACTTCGCCGTTTTGGAGACTCGGGCTGAATTTTGGCGCGTTTCGGTGTTTGCTGTTGTTTATCCGGCTTGCGTTTGGAATGTGGTGTATGCTTGAACTTGGCGAGGTGTTGAGAATTCTTCTGATAACATTTTGCACCATACTTGCAGATAGTACGTGGATCGTCAACGTATTTGCTCCACTCGTCTGCCATCGTTTCTTCTTCCTTACTTCTTCTTTCTTACTGTTTCTTACGGTACGTGCACGTGCACCCTCAGAGCTACATCGTGCTCCGACCGAGCCCCACCATATAAGTTACTCTATGACCGAGCCCGAGCCATATATAATATATATTGGTAATCTGTGTCAAAGCAAAGCGGTAAACGCAGTTCTTAGTCTGTGACGCAGGCAGTCGCACGCACACGCATATATATTTTTGTCATGGTCATTCATGACATGAGTCTTCTATGTTTAAAGCTGTGTGTATACTCTTTGGCTGTGTGTACTCTGTTGGTGTTTGTTATTTTGTAGTAAGCACCTGAGAGGTAACATTTTTTTTTTCTTACGGAAAGCCAAGACTAATGTGACCGTATAGCCATATGTCTTATTTTTTCATTCTTGTTCTCATTTGTATATGTTGCACCTCAAAAAAAAACATACAGGAGCATAAAGTACCACAAAACTCTGCTATTAGAAAAGACTTAGCCTGCGGAAATCAAAACTGGGGCCAAATTGTTGGAGGGTGGTCCCAGGTTCCATACATTTTTGCCCATTCTCCTTTTCAAAATTGACAACGCTGCAGCAGCGGCCCTCGTACAAACGGCATCCACGTTCATTTCAACCCTTGTCGCACTGTAAAATGTACGAGTCCTTCAATGCAGGAGAGCTTTGACGCAGCTGTGAGGGAGAGAAGATGTCACTTGACATGCTTATTTCCTTCATCCACGCTGCATCTCTCTCTGTGCTCTAGGTATCTCTTCAGTTTAGAACAAAACCAATCTTGTTTTCATTTCAAGCTATAACACTAAAAGCGACTCGCTGACAGACGTTTCACGTTAAAACCAACGGCCGTGTGTTCCGCCCGACACAGCCCCACCCAATTTTTCGGAAGAAAATTAGGTTTTGGTAATTTTTTTTATAACCTCATAGGTACATCAATGTTTTTCCGATGAAAATTTGGTTCTGGTTATTATTTTTTTATAACCTCATACATAACACTGTTTATTTTCGGAAGTACTCCAAAATCATTTCAAAATGCATATTTCCCGCCAAAGTCGACAGGTGTTCAACGATTTTCTCGCTACGTTCGCTGGGGTGTCTGCAGCTGAAGCAATATTCCTCTCAACCTTTATAGGACTCTTCGTCAGTGCTGGCTGAGTGCCCGAAAGCAAATAACTCAAGTCAAGAGTACTGAGGCAAATAATGCGTGTCGAGCTTTAGAAAGAGACAATCTGGTTGTAGTGTAGAGCGTCGTCCCTGTCGCACAGAGACGTATGTTCGTGCGACAGGGACGATGCTCTACAACCGAACCGGATTGTCTCTTCTAAAGCTAGACACGCATTATTTGCTGCGGGGAACTTGGTACAGGGTCAGGCCCATAGAGTAACTTATATGGTGGTCACAGGCCGCAGGCCTCTTCTAAAAACTCATGCATTCAGTCATCAACTCATCACCATCATGAAATTAAAGTGTAAATATATTTAGGCTTATTTGTATGTACATAGGTATAAGTGCTATGCCTATGCAAAAGGAAGTAGTTATTTGTATTTTTTCTTTTCATTTTTACCTTCGTCCGAGTGCTAATTATTCATAAATTCCGTTCTTGATAAATTCATACCTACTCAAAATTTTTAGTTTTCTCCATGACACGGAGAAAACTAAAAACATATAACATAAAACTAATAACATTGTATTGTCTAGATTCGACGCTGGCACCAATAACCAAAGATATAGAGGCCTACCGATTGCCAAGTTAAAAAAAAGAGAGAGAATATATAAATAAGTCCGTTCCTGAACATAGATTATGTACTGAATGTGTTCCTGAAATGTGCTGAAATACAACGAGAAAAGCTCATCTCCGGCGGCGGTCGAGCTTGAGTGCTGGCTGGAGGCTAACTGCTGAGATGAGCTTTCGATTTCGGTGCAGCGCTAGGAGCGAGTGCACGGTCTCTCAAACGTCGTTCGGGAGTGACGCGAGATAAAAGTCATTCGCATGTCTAAAATAATACAAGACGTGTGGCTGAGCGCCGCCGCTCGCTGTAAGCTCGCGATCTTGCCGACGGACTCCTGTGAGTGGTATCGATGGTTCCGTGCTATAGTGTCTCGGCCGCTCGAGTGAGGACATGTACATACTAACTCGTAGTCGGTTATTCGGTTCGTCGATCTCGGCAGACATTTCGTGGCAATGTTCTTCAGGTGGTTGCGGTACGTATTTAGCTGACGATTTTCCATCCATGTCATCAACGTTTATGAGGTACACTTTATAATAAAAATGTCGGTATAATAGTATACCTAGGTAGGTACTGGAAAAGCTGACTTAAGTCCAAATGTTATGCAAGTTGACCAATTAAAATTCCTTAGAATTCCTAAGGAAGTATACAGTACCGTCCCAGAAACCGATGATAATCCTTTGACAGCTGATAGGGGTGCTAATTACCTCTCAGAATATCTAATTTTAGGTTTAGTAAAAATGGCTTAGTTTTTGAGATATTGTCATTTTTGTAAACATCCATGTAATATGCAACTACTTACAAACAAATGTTGTTTTCCAGAATATTGTCTCCATGTACTTACCTACTTGCAAATAAATTATTAATTTGACAGTGTTGAGTGTCTGATACTTATACCTTGGGCTGGGGGACGCCGGACTAACATACTAGCCCGGACACTGGGCTAGTATGATAGTTTGACTTTTTGAGAACATGTAGGTGTAATTTTCCGCGCAGAAATAAATCCTTCATACAAACAAAATTTCAAAGATGATTTCGGGTGTGACTTTATACTGGGGTGCCGAGGTTGCGAATTGCTGGTAAGCTTAACACGCTCACTGCGATGCTAAATTCTGCTTACAATCGTATAGTGCTATAGAAGGCTTTTAAACCTTCAACATAACATTTTAGCCATGCGATTAGGGGCCTATCGACCTTTCACGGGGCCAGATACTTCAAATGCATTTTTTTCGGCGAAAATAAAAACAAATTAAATCAGACTGGGATCTATCTATTGAAGAAGGGTCATTCTGTCTTATTTTGCGTTCGCCCGAAGTTCTGAATATAGAAAATCGCTAAAATCAAGAAAATGTTTAGGGGGCACATAGACCTCTTACAGCACTGAATAATAGGTACAGTTTATGTTAAAGCTAGTGATGTGCTTAAATAAAGAGGCAAAGTTATCGATTGTACAAAAACACTTTGATTTCAGCAAGTATTAAAATATATGACTGTCATACTACAGAACTAGTACTAGGGCTTACGTATATTTGAAGGTTTCCTTCTTCATGTGGGAGGACGTATTGAATAAATATCTTGTATTATTTTTATTTTACTTCGGGCTCTACTAGACGGTTGACTTTTTAGAATTTGCAGACATTCTTTGGTAAACACGTTGATATTTTGGAATTGAGGTGTCCTCCTCTGTCTCACTTATATTTTGTGCTAAATGCAGAATTGTCCAACATCTTTTGCTTCCATGAAAAAAATTTCATGCAACCGAACTTGTTATTTCACTAATTAGACAAACTGCAATTTACGTGCTTTGCTTATTGACATACGCGCTTCACTGGTTCATAGGTCAAGTATCATAGATACTAACAGGTGCGGGAGGGGGCGGATAAGCCCACACCTTCTATTTGAGGCATATAGATCCCGCAACCGCACAGAATCGTTTTTTTTTTCTCTTGCAGTGCGATGAGAGGTACCTCTCGCACATTTTTAGGTACCCACTAGTGCTATGTGAAAATAGAAATCCAATCATATAGTTATCTCTTTTAAATTATACCTATAAAACTCTAGTAGTTACGAGTTCCGCACGAGAGCAGGACGAATGCATTTTCTCTCGCACAGCGCGGGAGTACACACAGGTGGTCTTTAGACCTCTTACCGCAGTGAGCGTGTTAATATGTAGGCTGAGTTAAAAGATGAATTTTAGTAAAATAATTTTTTGCCAGAGAAGCGTAGTTTCGGAGAAATAAAATAATAAAGAAACAGATGTACCGTGTGGGGCCGGTACTTTAAAAGAATAGCCCCACTGCATCTCTCCCCGTGTATGTCGTAAAAGGCGACTAAGGGATATGACTCCCTTCTTATATTACTGGGTGGTAGGGTTTAACCCGCCCGGGTTGGTACCACCGCACTGAATGAAAGGTCGGTCGAAACGGCTATGTAAATGGTTTGTGCTTTCCGTCCAGTTCATTGTAGCCGGCACGACCGAGGGGAGGCACTGACGTGGCACCAAGTTCACCCGTTGTTGTGGGCTGACATCATGGATATTGTAGGTGATGTAAGGCAACCGTGTCAGTTTCCATAAAAAAAAAAAACAGATTTTCCCTACAAAATTAATTTTTCGTACAAAATTTAAAGTTATAATTTTTTTTAAACACCAAAACATTGATTTTGAATATACTTAAATGTATGCAAAAACGGCATGAGCCGCCTCAACATTAGGTTAGGGTAGCCGCCGCTGCTGGCTTTTTTTTGTATCGCATGTGGTAAATAAATAAGAATATAAATATTTGTTTTATTGATTATCCTAAAATACAAAGATTTGCCTATTATTTAAAAAAAATATATACCAATATCTTCATTAGTTATTTTTCTATAAGCTAACCAATAATGCTGAAAATCACCCGCGTCCTAGGGAATTATAGAGCAAACCACATTGTAGAGCGGCTCTCTCATTAACTCTTCTCTCGTCTGTACTTCTCTATCCTACACGACTTCATCCTCCCCCACATGTGGAAGTCCAACAGTCAGTTCTGGACTCCTCGCAGGCCATGGTCCACCTCTTCCGATCCATCGACGTGGATAATTCTCGTCGAGGTAGTCCCGTACAGCGCGTCGATAGTGCGGAGGACATATTGTGCTAGTAAATTAAATTCTGCCGAATGTCGAGTGGTACATCATCTAGAAGGCCTGGCAGCTGATTAACGAGGTCATATCCTCCGCGCATATGCTTATGGATGAGAGAAAACACACACAATAATATTTTCAGAACTTTGTTTTTGCCCCAACATTGTAGTGCATCTGCAATGTTCGCTGAAACCAGAGTCACAGATTACTTAATAGTTACTTCGTAACAGATAAATCACTCCATAGAAAATGTTCCTACCTTCGGGCTTTAATAGTCTACTGTTAGTCTACATCGCCAATCGCTGCGTGCGAAAATGTACCTTAACGATCGGGTATAAAGTGGTTATTGCTTTGCAGCTGCTTTGGCGAGCGTCTATGTATACTTCGCGCGGCTGACGAATTTCCACTGAAATAGACCCCCGGCGGCCCGTCGGGCGGTAGGTAGTTAGCGCACGCAAGTACATAGAGTGCGTGAGGCCTGCCAGAGTTGACAGATCTCTTGCCCTAATTAGAAAACAAATAGCTTTAAACATAGAATATATCGATCTGATAATAGCGATAATATGCGTGTACAATATCTGGAAAAGCAGTATCTTTAAACGCTGCGAGAATGAGCATGTTTAAGCATCAATATTTTAGGTACTCTTACTAGGCCTCAGACACTCCTTCATAGCTACCGCGATAATCACCTACAGCGCGCGATATTTTGAGAATACAAAACAGTCCGGGCAGCCCCGCGCTTGCGAGCGCACGAATATGTAGGTACTTACGGACACGACGCGACAGTTAGTCGATTGCCTGGTGATGGAAAGAACGAACTTCAATGCCTATTCTTCGTTATAATAATGGAGTTACTAGGAATCGTAGTTAATAAAAGAACCAGATAGTTCATTAAAGTTATTTTCATTTAATATAATTTGTTTCGTGGAGCAATGTTGGCGGATATTACGCTATGAATATAATAATAATAATAGGTATATGAATGATAATAATAATAATAGGTACTTAACTTAAATCAAATCAAATTTATTGAACTAGGATTTTATTGCAATTTATGAGGGAGAGGAGTGAGCATGGAGGGGGAGGGGCGATTAAGGCAGGTGAGATAGGGAGGTAGGGAGGACGGAAGGAGGGTGGGAAGGGAGGGAGGGAAGGGGTGTTAGGTAGGACGGTAGGAGGGGCAGGAAGGGAGGGGTCAGGGGACGAATGTAGGGAGGTGGAGGATGTCGAAAGGATTTAGGGTAGGGGGAGGTAGGGGAGGCGAGGGAGGAGTGTAAGATTGATGAGAGAGGGAGGAGGAGGTGGGGAGAGGGTGACGAAGGAGAGGGAGGGGTGAGGGAGGGAGGGGGAAGCGGCGGGGAGAGATGGATGAACGAGGGCTGAGGGAGGGAGCGATATAAGTGGCGGTGAGAGGGAGGGGGAGCGAAGGGAGACGTGGATTGGAGGAGAGGGAGAGAGGAAGGAAGGAGCGAGAGAGGCGAGGGAGGAGGGAGGGGGAGGGAAGAGGAAGGAGGGAGAATAGTGGAAGGTAGGGAGAAGGTGGGAGGGGAAGAGGAAGGGAGCGAGGGGGGAGGGAGGGAGTGGGGATGGGGGAAAGAGGGGAGTAAGGGGGCGAGGGAGAAGAGAGAGGGGTAGGAGGGTAGTAGGAAGAGAGGTATTTAGCAGATAACGAGGTTAAGAAGAAGGGGAAAGGGGGACGGAGAAGAGAGAGGGGCTGAAGTGAGGGAGGGACAGATGGTTAAGGGAGGAATAATACAAGAGAGCCAATCGTCTATTTATCATTTTTGTGTTTAAATTGGATTTGCTATTAAACCGAGTTTACAGCGAGCGAAGCCGCAGGTAAAAGCTAGTGAATCAATAAAATTAAAATTAAAATTAACATATCATACTTACGAGAAGCCACAGAGTAATTTATTCGTCACAAGATGACAACTCTAACACTGCACGTGTCGCTTCAAAAGAGATAGAGTTACGCGATAGAAAGAGCAGCGTGATGTAGGCTATTAATCGAGTTAGGTATGAAGCTCTGTGCGAGCTGAATTGCACTTTATTGCGTCTCAGCAAGAGTAGCTATTCCTTTAATCATAATAATCATAATCATAATCCTTTATTACGTGACTTTCACAGTGTTGTAATACATTGAACAAATTAGAATTAGATACATTACTATGCACAGTGTCAAATATGACCATAAAATCGGACACGTCCTTTTTATTCCAGAAATTTATAGATTTAGTTATTTAAAATGCTAGAGTAAAACTCCCCCGCCTCTGCGACTTTTAGTTTAGGAGAAATAAATTTTTGAAAATTACACTTTTTTAGTTTCGAAAAAACGAAAAATAATTCTACAATTAAAACTAAGCTACTTATTTAAATTTCACTCAGCCTTATCAAAGACCCTTTCGAATATCCACATTTTAAAAGTTATTCGAGGCTGTGAAAGTTTACAGAAATCGAATTATATATTTTTTTAATTTTATTAATTTTATTTTTTTTCTCCTAGATCCCGTAGTAGTAGGCGGAGATATTTATACCGAAAATAGTTCACTATTTCCTCTGTCCGTTAAAAAAAACCGACGCCTAATTCCATGGGTTTAAGAAGTTATGCTCATTTTAGTGCAATTATCAAGTTTCGGGCAATAGGGTTGGCACTTTACAAAATCTTTTATTTTTCCGCAAAATGATGATATGGTCCCAGCAGTGGATGTATATGGACTGGTCAGTTAGTCAGTCAGTGTGTATGTGTTCACTGCTGGACATATGCCTCCCCAATTTTAAACATAGTAGCCGACATGAAATGAAGGGAAACACTGACATGGCATGTATACCTAGTTCTCCCGGTGTTATGGGCTGACATTACGGATGCTGTAGTGTAGGTGATTTAGCGAACCGTGTCAGTTTCCATAAAAAAAAAAAACAAAAACAAAAATCAAAACAAGCTAATTATTATTAAAAGAAATCACGAAACAATACAATAACATTAATCAAATGTCAAAAATAAATAAAAAATGGGAAAATTTTTATTCATTCTAGTAACAACCCTAGCCCATAGCGAATAACTCCTGTAACTTCTTAATCCCATGGAATTAGGCGTCGGTTTTTTTTTTAACGGACAGAGGAAACAGTGAACTATTTTCGGTATAAATATCTCCGCCTACTACTATGGGATCTAGGAGAAAAAAAATAAAATAAAAAAAATAAAAAATAAATATAATTCGATTTCTGTAAACTTTCACAGCCTCGAATAACTTTTCAAATGTGGATATTCGAAAGGGTCTTTGATAAGGCTGAGTGAAATTTAAATAAGTAGCTTAGTTTTAATTGTAGAATTATTTTTCGTTTTTCCGAAACTAAAAAAGTGTAATTTTCAAAAAAATATTTCTCCTAAACTAAAAGTCGCAGAGGCGGGGGAGTTTTACTCTAGCATTTTAAATAACTAAATCTATTAATTTCCGGAATAAAAAGAACGTGTCCGATTTTAAGGTCATATTTGACACTGTGCTATGCCATGATGCGAAAGAAAAATACGCACATGAATAACAATAACATTATTATAAGTGTAAGTGAATTAAAATTATTGTCTTAGATTAAAATCCATTAAATTTTTCTAAAATCAATACAATGCACTAGCTAGATGAATTCATTTTTCTTTAAAAATACCTACAAATAATTTAAAAATAGAACAATAAATTATAATTAAATAAAGTTAAAAAAATAAAACAGATTTAAAAAATAAGTCATACGTCCAACTAAAACAATTAAAAGAAAGAGTAAAACATTAAAATCCAAAGCAGTATAAAATAAATCTAGGTAATTAAATTGAGAAAATTCATAATCATTCGTAAAAATGAAATAATAAATTAAACAAAGCGTAAGATTACCTACAAATTATAAAGAATAAAATTTTTATTAAGATTATTATTAAATTAGTCAAACTCAGTCGAAATTTAGTCAAAATTAGTCAAATTAATAAAATTAGGTTCTTAAAATTATACAATGTCAAGTGTCAAAACTAAAATGCTTATTTTGGAAAAATTCATCCAGTTTATAATAGGGCCTATTAACAAGATATTCTTTCAGCTTTTTTTTAAACACATGAACATTACACAATTGTGTTATTGATTCGTCCAATTGATTAAAAATTTTTATACCCACGTATTCTTGACTATTTTTAAAAATTTCACATTTTGGTAAAGTTAATTTTAAGTTTTTGTTATCTCTTAAGCTATATTTCTGTATTTTCCCTACCGTTTCTAATATTCCTTTGTTTTTAAAGATATTAACAGCTGATAATAAGATGTAAAGCGCAATCACAGTTAATATTTTATGCTTCACAAAAAGAGGCCGACATGTATCTCTAAATTTAGCTCCTTCTATAATACGTATTGATTTCTTTTGGATTTTTAGTATCTTCTCTATATCGACGCAGTTTCCCCACACTTCCTTTATGTGTCCTTGTAGAGTGTCGCTTCTGGTACGATAGTACCTATTAAGTATTCTGTGCTCTTACCCTGCATTTTGTTAGTTTTAATTAATGTTAGTACAATTTGTATTTCTGTATTTTTATACTGTGGAGTCTGTGGACCTGTGTCTGATATAAAGATTATTTTTATTATTATTTTATTTCTTTATTTACACATTAACTTGAAACAAATTTTGTAGGTACCTATATATTAAAAATATCTAAATTTAAAAACATATACAAAATTAACCTTAAATAAATTTAGTTTCCGCCGCCGGCGGCGGCGGCGCGGCGCGGCGGGGCGAACCCAGGCTACCGATGGTCGGGTCCCAAAGAGAGAAACCTCCGGACTATGCGCGCAGTATCGAGCAGGGTTGCCTTCTGGATCTGGCCCTTGACCCAACCACTCAGCGAGAGGCTCTTAAGTGGTCGTCGAGGCTCTTCGCTATCACCCCATTCGCCGATACGACAATGGGCACAACGATCGTCGAGTCGACGGGCCACATTGTGGTAAACCGGTGCTGCAGGTCCAGATACTTAACATCTTCTCTGCTTCCTTACTGACGAGGTTACCATCATGCGGCACGGCGATATCGACAAGCGTTGAACGCCTCGCCTCGTCGTCCACTATTATAATATCAGGTCTTTTCGCGGGAATAGTACTGTCTGATAATGGACAGATCCCAGTAGAGTGTGACATGGCCGTTTTCGAGAACTGGCGGAGGATTGTACTTATAGTAAAGCACCTCCGTACCCAAAAGATTGAACTTTACGGCAAGTTGCTGGTGAATAATCCTGGCTACTAGGTTGTGTCTATGCAGATACTCGGTGTTGGCAAGCTGCGAACAACCGAAAATCACATGTCTGAGGGACTCGCCAGGTTGGTGGCAGGCGCGGCAGATGTCAATGGTGCCATCCTTCATGATGTGTTTCCTATAGTTGTTCGTCTTAACAAGAAACTTGTATTGCAAAGACAAAACCCTCTGTTTCCCCGAAGCGTAGCTAGTGCACAGAAGCGAGTTGGTCCACATCCCGTGAGAGAGCGGAAATAGCTACCGTGCAGCTTCTTACCTTTCCACACTTCCATGCGGTCCTTGGTGCTCAGTACAACTGGCTTCCACCAGTTCTTATATTACTAGGTGGTAGGGTTTAACCCGCCCGGGTTGGTACCACCGCACTGAATGAAAGGTCGGTCGAAACGGCTATGTAAATAGTTTGTGTTTTCCGTCCAGTTCAGTGTAGCCGGCACGACCGAAGGGAATCACTGACGTGGCACCAAGTTCACCCGGTGTTATGGGCTGACATCATGGATGTTGTAGGTGATGTAGCCAACCGTGTCAGTTTCCATAAAAAAAAAAAAATGCTCTTCCCATGCCCAGCGGGGTTAAGACTGACTCAGGACTCTGGGACTCTGGCACACAAATGACACATACCCAAACTGTATGTATTTGAGAGATCATACACCAACAACTTGGCTGGAGAAGACAAAGATCAATGAGAGGAGGTGTCGGGATCATTGAGGCAGCACAAAAGGCAAACTTCATTACTTTACGAAATATTTGAGTTCAATTTGTCAAGGCCGGCAGTCGAGGCCGCGGATATGACAGCCCTGGGACAGACGGACGGACAGACAGACAGACGGTGTAGGCTTAGTAATAGGGTCTCGTACCGGATACGGAACCCTAAAAATCACTGAAATCCTATTATTTTAAGTGAGCTAAACTTGTATATAAGGTCTTTCAAAATTAGTTCATAGTAAGCTAAGGGGGGGTTCTGTATCGGAAATAGATCACTTTTGAAGAGCAAAGAATTTTTTTTCTAGGAGTAAACCTAAAAACTATTCATTACGTACTAGCTACATGTCTCCTCTACTTCCATACCAAATTTTATTATCCAACTAGAGCGGTTAATGTGACTAAAATAGAGAAATTTCAAAAAAAGTTAAAAAAAACATAACTTTTAAATTGATTTTCGCGGAACTAATGTTTTTTTTTTAAATGAGTCAACATGATGTCCTCCATGTAAAAAAATTTTTGGACAACTATAACTGGGCCATGTATACAGGATGCTCGGCACAACGACCTACAAAATTTTTTTGTAGGTAAGTGGGGTAATTTGCAAAGTTTTGACCCATGATACCTTTTGTCAGATGTCATGTATGTGGTATCGAGATACGATTTTTTTTCTTTATTTTTTAAAATTACCATAATTCCAGCTATAAACCCTTGTAACTTTTTGTTTATTATTGTATCAGCACGAAATAAAATTTATCGAATTTTACGATGTATCCTTGTTCTAGAAAAAAAAAAATTATTATGTTAATACCATGAAAAGGTCTTATGACCTCCCAAAGTCCCGAGAACGGGTAAAAATATGACAGAATCTTAATTTCTTAATTAATTAAAAAAAACTGACCCCAATTGATAGCTTCATTTTCTTTTAAAAAATTCACTAGTTTACGCCCTTTCCAACGGTATTTACGGTACGGTTATTTGTATGACATGTGGTATACCACATGTCATACAAATAATTCACTATGTGGCCAAAATTAGGCACAGAGACAGAACAGAACGACCAAATTAGGGATAATTTGCAAGAGTGCCCGCGCGACCGCTACATGTTCTAAATTCGAAAATGCTCCCGAAAACACTCTCAATACGGGAAGCGACCACCGATTAGTGCCTGTGTTGTCGTTCTGTTCTGTCTCTGTGCCTAATTTCGACCACATAGTGAATTATTTGTATGACATGTGGTATACCGTTGGAAAGGGCGTAAACTAGCGAACTTTTAAAAGAAAATGAAGCACTCAATTGCTGCTAGTTTTTTTTTAATGAATTAAGAAATTAAGATTTTGTCATATTTTCACTCGTTCTCGGGACTTTGGGAGGTCATAAGACCTTTTCATGGTATTAACTTCATCAAATAATATTTTTTGTACAAGGATACATC
The DNA here is from genome assembly GCA_946902875.1 of Nematopogon swammerdamellus. Taxonomy (NCBI): domain Eukaryota; kingdom Metazoa; phylum Arthropoda; class Insecta; order Lepidoptera; family Adelidae; genus Nematopogon; species Nematopogon swammerdamellus. The sequence goes on from OX336337.1 coordinate 10,928,340, forward strand.
GTAATATTCAATAAAGTTTATTTCGTGCTGATACAATCATAAACAAAAAAGTTACAAGGGTTTATAGCTGGGATTTTAGCAATTTTCAAAAATAAAGAAAAAAAAATATCTCGATACCACGTGACATCTGACAAAAGGTGTCATGGGTCAAAACGTTGCGAATGACCCCACTTACATACAAAAAAAAATTGTCGGTCGATGTGCCGAACATCCTGTATATACAATTGGTTTCTCGGAAACGGCTCTAACGATTTGGATTAAATTTTGTATTCAGATAAAGTAATTTTTTTCAAGTTTATCTAGATTATTCTAGATAGGTGTAGACGCCGAGCGAAGCTCGGTCGCCCAGGGACTAGTAATTAATAGACCAAAACGTGCTACCGTAGAATGCATTCAGTGCTAGGAAAGGCGCGATTCCTATGGGAGTCGACGGACTAGTCAATAAGTTTCGGGAACGCGCATTCCCGCGCATGGGAGCTGACTACCGACGACCCCTCCCGGCTTCGCAGGGATGGGTACAAAATCTTGCCTAAGAATCAAGCTATCCAGCAGTGAAAATCTTACACAAGATCTTATAGCTGCTGGGACCTTCTTTACTGTCTCACTGTTTATCTTGCTGTGGATATTAAAACACCCCACACAGTGAGTCTAATTTATGCTTCCTAAGCTGTTTTATTAGGTGTATTATCTTTTAGTGCGGTAATTTGTACAGGTCTAATTTAGTTTTCTCGTGTTGTTCAACGTGGTTATACAAACAAACCTATAATGTGGGCTCATTCTCTGCCACATACTAAAAGAATGACGACGACGATTCCGAAAATATGACAATTTTTCAACCGACTTCCAAAAACGAGGAGGTTCTCAATTCGTCTATATGTGTTTTTTTATGTATGGTACTCGATTCCTCCGCCAATTCTCAATCGATTTTAATGATATAAGTAGGATATATCTCAGGGATGATCCTTTCGTAATTTTTATGAAAGAATACCCCTAAGCGTGGGAAATTAAGGGATGAACACTTTCACACTAAGGAATTTTTCAATGACCCACTTCCCTTCAACCGATTTTAATATTATATGATATTACTAAAAAGAGTGAAATAGAAAAACATTGAACCGACTTCAAACCCTAAAAAGTATTAAATAATATTTTGATCTTTAGTAGAAAGCGGTACAAAAGCACAAAAAGGGTCCATCTATACCCTTTTTGTGCTTTTGTACCGCTTTCTACTCCAGATCAAAATATTATTTTTTATGGCAATTCTTTTTATGGTTTGAAGTCGGTTCAATGTTTTTTAAACAGTTTTTTTATTGAAGACTCAACATGTGGACAATATTACGTTTTTAGGAAGATTTTTTACAAAATATTTAATTAAAAAATGTTATATAATGTTAGAATTTCCACTAATCACAGAAATCACACACATTTCCATAAAAAAAAAATACAGCCACCCACACAGCACAGAGCAAGAAATCGCGTCCCGCCCGCTAGAGATGATGATGACACAAATGTTTCATTGCCTATTAATAATAATAATTTAAAACTAAATTATGCTTCAGAAATATTTCGAAAATAGAATAAGAAATACAAGTATATTGTTTTTATAATTAAAAAATTGATTAAAAACATATTAAAGAAAATATACGAAAATGGAGCATTCCCTTCCGTCAACTTCGAAACTACTGAGTCTAAAATAAAAAAAACACAAATACGGATTATAGGGCCTCTTTTATAGTTTACAACAGGCAACCTAAACTAAAATCCTAAGTCTTAAAGTTCTCACGGAAAACGGAATTGTATTGTATTGTTTATTGATCATTCTTATGGCAGTTAGACTGCGCTCGAACTTGTCACAATTTGTTCTATCCGGTTCGATTACACCCACGAAGAAGAACCGACAAGAAACTTCGCAGGGTATTTTTTTTAAACATATTTTTACAAGTATTTAGTGACTAGCCACATAATAACACCGCCCATAGTCCATCTAAAACACAGCTTGAGAGCAAGATTAACAATTTTGCTGAGAGTTCTGACTACAAAGACTTATTAATTAAGTGAATCAGGTGTAAAGAGCCTTTGTCAAACTTTGATACGTAATTTGTATCTTAGTGTATTAAACTACAATGTAGTTTAATTGTATTGTCAAAAATAAAAAATAAAAATATGTAAATATTTAAGATACTTGAAGTATCAAGTTGTCAATGGGTCAATAAAGTTGAGGTACTAATGGTACCTAGTCAAGAGTTAATATTGTTTGTAAAAAATACAATTGTCAAAAAGAAAAAATATAAATATATATGTAGGTATATATTTATGTTTATATATAATAAAATATTATCATACTTGAAGTATCAAGTTGTCAATATGGGTTAATATAATTATTGAGGTACAAATGGTACCTAGTCAAGTATTAACTAATTATGCAGTCAGAACCTCAAGATATGAATTTATCAGCTAAGGCCTCCTTTACAGTGTAGTAGGCTTTCTTTGCAAGGGTACATTTTAAGTGTTTCTTAAACAAAGTATCATTAAGATTTTTTACCTCTTCGGGTATTTTATTATATAATCTATTACTATTACAAACAAAACTTTTCGACATTTTAGATGATCTGTGCTTCGTAATTTGAATATTATTTTTACTCCTAGTGTCATGCTGGTGAATATCGGAATGAAGAGTAGCGTTTTGCATATACTTTCTAGCATAGCTGATATTTTGATAAATATAAACACTGGGTAGTGTCATTATTCCTACTTTATGAAATACATTTCTACAAGAGTCCCTGGCTTTCATACTGAGTACACAACGCAATGCTCTTTTTTGAAGAACAAATATTCTGCTAGATTCCGCTGCATTTCCCCAAAATAATAGTCCGTAAGACATAAGACTATCGAAGTAAGCATAATAGACAGTTTTAGCAGCTTGCATACCACATAGTTCTTTGATTTTTTTAATGGCATAACAAGCTGCACTTAGCTTACTAATGGTACGGAACCCTATCTACGCAGTCCAGTGCGAGACTTGATAGTTTTTTTTAAGTTATACTTCTTTACGTATGTTATGTACCTACATACGTATATTATATTTTTTCTGGAAATCATATGGAGGGGTGCGCAGGAAACTGAAGTCACAATGATAAGGGTGGATGCTGGTGTCAAAGAAAAAAACCGGCCAAGTGCGAGTCGGACTCGCGCACCGAGGTTTCCGTATCGCCATGTCATGGTCAGCGCCACTCACGCCATCTATGGCGTGTTTTATAAAATGCTTCATATTAGTTAAAATTCATGATTAGTTAAAATGCTTCATACTCTTTTCTTTTTAGTTTCTTTTATGGGGACGCTCATGACTTTTTTACTTTTCTTAATTTTTATTATTTGTTGTCTTAGCGGCCATAATATCACATTCTGTGAAAATTTAAACGGGCTACCTATTACGGTTCAAGAGATACAGCCCTCGGACAGACGGACGGACAGACAGACGGCGTAGGCTTAGTACCTAATAGGCTTCCGTACGGGATACGGAAACCTAAAAATGGACGCGTCGAGCAAATAAGCCGAGAGGCTAGTATCTATTTCTAATGTAATTCGGGAGTTCAAGTGCAAGGAAATACGCCTAGGACATAGAAATTCTAGCCAATTATTTCATTTAAAACATTCCGTTTGTTTCCTTTCTTTTTCATTTTATTGATGTGAATAAAAAAATTAAAAATTCTTCTGTTTGTTAATTTAAAATTATTAGTTGTATTTGATAAATTCTCTTGATAAAACTCTTTGACAACATGCTTTATTTAAATGAACGCTACTTATTGCTGTACTTGACTGTAGTTAAATATTTGCTAAATTAAAATACATTCAAGTTTCTGTACACTTATTGCCACAAAGGAAGTTCACTTACTGTATTTCTGTGTTTTATGGTAAGTGGGTCAGAACCTCCCTAAAATAAAATGTCATTGGGTCGAAATAATTAATTTTTTTTTACAATGGGTCGTGAGAATGGGTCAGAAGTGATGTCACTTGAAAAAAAAACAAAATGTTTTTTTTTCACAATTTGAGAAAAAAACATGAAAAAAAACTTGGCACCGTCGTTTTTTTTCAAAATTTGGTTTTTTTTCAGACTATAACTAAAATGAGATGAAACGCTAAATGTGATTGTTTTATTGTAATTTCAATAATTAAAAGTCAAATTTTATTTAAGTAAATAAAATTATACATATTATTAACTTAAAAATACTTAAATTACTGTCAAATTAAGTTTAAATAAACAAAAGTATACATAATATGAACTTAAAAAATACTTGAATCTTCATCTGTGTTAGAATCGCCTGTTACACCTCGTGTTACACCTAACATCCTTGCTCAATTCAACCGAAACATAAACCGAACGAGGATTGGGGAAATCCGTAAACGTGAACATCATTAGGTGTTTCTAATTTATTTTGAGCCGTTTTTGTACTACATATTTAACAACATCAATTTGTAGTTGCTTTAAACCAAAAACAAATTATTATCAACTCGTATTTAACGGTAACCACGTTATGATATTATTATTTTCGTACTGTTGATAAAAAACGTACTTCAGAAAAAAAACTGTATTTTTTCATGTTTTTTTTTCAACGTTTTTTTTTCATGCCAGAAAAAAAACTGTTTTTTTACAACTCTATCAGAACCTTCCGAGATCGGTTTTCCGCTGGCCGGGAGGCGGCGGCGGCGGAGGCGGAGCTCGGCCCGAAACATGTGCCTGTTCGGTGGTATATGCATTTATGCAATCGACCCAATGACCCAAATAAACGACCAACTTCAATATCAATGTCATAGGCCAATGACCGTTGCGGTAACAGGTGCGCGTTGGTACTGATGATATTTTGTACTGCGGGCGCAGGGGGTAGGCGAGCATCGGATCGGGTTGCTCCCTTTAGCTCCGCTCCATAAAATACCTACTAGTAATTCTCATTAGCTGTCTTGACTAGCACTCGCAAAGGTACCATGGGGCTGATATTGACGAATTGCTTTGTTAAAAGCCCTAAAAATAAATTAAATAAAAAAAATACAAACAAATTGTTAATGAATTATTTTAAGGGTTTTACCCTTACAGATTTGTTATAAGCCTAAATGTGAAATAAAAGGCTAAAAACAATCTGTCAGGGATGGTCATGGAGTAAGTTACTTTATTTTATGAGATATAACGTCTGTAGACTCTATTTATGATAATAAAGCTAAATTATTATTGTCGATTTTCAGAAATCTTCTGTATTTTTTATTGATATTATTGGTATTTTGTATTTTCCGGAGAAATCGAGTGAGATCGAGCGAAGTGAGTGAATCGGCGGAGTTGTGAAATGAGCATTCAATGCATTCATGTTGATGTTTGGTTTCGTTGGAGTAGCCTGCTTGCCGATCCTGAGTGTGTTAAGAAATTTCCAGCATTGTGCCGCCGGAGTGCTATTTTCGACATTGGAGCGTATGTGGCGTTGTTGAACATCTCTACACATCTTCGTACACCGATTCGATTAGTACCTTATATTTGCTAAGACTGTCATCTGAGCCATCGCTCCTGTGTTTTATTTTTCACGCTCTCGTTTAACCGTCATAGCTCTGATGTTGTCGCCGAGGTTGTCGCTCAGCCAAGGTGCTGGCGGGTGGCCGCTGGCGACGCGAACTCTCAAGGCTGACTACTCAATAATACGTACTGTGCTGTACGCACTTTTCACAAATCATAACCCTTATTTCGACTTCGCCGTAGTCGAGTAATAAAAAACATAGGTAAAAATTGTATAATACCCGACTCGTGCTCTCTGTTAATTCTAATTCGTTTAAACGCCTGACTACAGCATTTTATATTGCTGTCAACTTGCCTTGTTTTCTTCGTTTTTCATAGTGGGGTTTTATAACATTTTTATTTAATTATGTTTAGTTCTCATGAAGTGTAGTACTTTTATTCTCTCTGTTCCTCTAAATCTCAGTTTCAAGCTCTAAACAATGATACCCACCCGGGTTTTGGAGAAATTTTAATTTTAAAGTTGGACAGAATGGCGACTGGTGGACACGATTTTGAATTTTCTAAAAAATATGGTACCTACACACGTGGCACCAGAATAATTAAAATAGTACGAATCGTTTAGGAGTTGCAGTCATCCTAACACACAGGCTTAAACTAAACACATTTTAGCTTGTAACCGGCAGACAGCCTAGACGCCTAACTGAGCGTGGTGTTTTTTTTTTTTATGGAAACTGACAATTTTGCTATATCACCTACAACGTCCGTGATGTCAGCCCATAACACCGGGTGAACTAGGTGCCATGTCAGTGCTTCCCCCTTTGATCGTGCCGGCTACACTGAACTGGTCGGAAAACACAAACTATTTACATAGCCGTTTCAACCGACGTTTCATTCAGTGCGGTGGTATCAACCCGGGCGGGTTAAACCCTACCACCAAGTAAGATTAGGAGGGAAGGGACCTACAGTTTTACGAGGAATCCGAACCTCGGTCCGCTTCCAACGGTCAGCGGTCACCCATCCAAGTACTGACCGCACCCAGCGTTGCTTAACATTCAATAGCGACAGTTGACTGTCTGCACCACTGAGCTATCGAGGCTGACAACTGAGGCTGAAGGTGGTTTCGCGAGGATAGGTGATTTTGGATCTCTCGGCACAGCCACCCATGTTGGTTTACATAAAAAAAACGTTACCCCCTTTTGGCTTCGTCATAATCGGTTAAAAACGAGTGAATGAAGTTAAATTTAAACTAAACGTGTGTAAGTAGTGTAATTAAATTAATTAATAATTATGCAGATTCCCACATTTACGTTGGGGGCGAACATTTTGCTCAGTGCCTAACGTACCTAATAAGGTGCGGATTGAGAGGCGAGATCTGGCGAGAGACGAGAATGCTCCCTCTTTATTTGGCGGCACCCACCCCTCGCTACACTCACCGAGACCTCTCGCCGACCATTCGCGACAGTACTGCCACCTTGGCGCGCTTCGCGCCAGATCTAGCGCATCTTTTTATTCACAGCGCGTTTTAGCCCTAGCGGATAAGCCTTTCTAGATTTCCTAAAAATATATATGTGTTGCAGAAGCTCTTTAATTAAATTTTACTTGTAATTTTATGGTAACAATGAGTGAATAATTCGTTCAACTGAAGATTTAACGTTATAACGTTAACATTTTCCTTATTCCTCTGTACGGCTGCGTCAACGAATTCATATGTATACAGAGTGTTCGGCACATCGACCGACAAATTTTTTTTTTGGTAAGTGGGGTCTTTTGCAACGTTTTGAACCATGATACCTTTTGCAGATGTCACGTGGTATCGAGATAGGATTTTTTTTTTCTTTATTTTTGAAAATTACCAAAATGCCAGCTTTAAACTCTTGTAACTTTTTTGTTTGTAATTGTATCAGCACGAAATAAAATTTATTGAATTTTAGGATGTATCCTTGTTCTAGAAAAAATTTATTTGATGAAGTTAATACCATGTAAAGGTCTTATGACCTCCCAAAGCCCCAATAAAGAGTAAAAATATGACAGAATCTTAATTTCTTAATTCATTAAAAAAAAACTAACAGCAATTGATAACTTCATTTTAAAAAGTTCGCTAGTTTATGCCCTTTCCAACGGTATACCACATGTCATACAAATAATTTACTATGTGGTTAAAATTAGGCACAGACACAGAACAGAACGACAAAATTAGGGATAATTTGCAAGAGTGCCCGCGCGACCGGTACATGTTCTAAATTTGAAAATGCTCCCGAAAACGCTCTCAATACGGGAAGCAACCACCGATTAGTGCCCGTGTTGACAAAATGTTATCATGGGTCAAAACATTGCAAATGACCCCACTTACCTACAAAAAAAATTTGTCGGTCGATGTGCCGAACACCCTGTATAGTTAGTGAGCGAATTTTCAATACTTAGTTGAAAATTCATGGACTTCCGTAATCCTGCATTGTGCTTTTGTTCGCAAGCTGTTGGCGACAGACCTTGGCGGTCCTAAAAGAGAACATTTGACAAAAAGTGGAAACTTTATCGCCAGAACTGTTGAGAAAAGTCATGGAAAAAGCTATGAAAGCAGCCCGAATGTCCTTTGGCGACGCGGACGGACGCGCGGCGCGGCGCAGTGGAGGCGCGGCGGCGCGGGGCGTCACGATGGCCACATATCATAACCGATATTATCCACTCGACTTAATTGGAAAAAAAACGTCTAAACAAACAATCATCAACAAAGATATCAATTATTTTTATTTAAAAAAAAACAAAGTTAATGCCTTAGGAAATCGAGTGAGGACTTTTGCGACTTCTGTATTCCGAGCCTCGTAAAATGAGCAAGGAAAATACTGTTGACTAGATATTCTGTACCAGACTGTGCCACGTAATACCGGCTGACACTCCGCCTCTCCACCGTGAACCTGGAGTAGACTATCATGATAATTAGTTGAAAATTGTCTTCTTTTGTATAGCTGAAAAAAACATTTTGTATATCTTGTAGCTGCTGTAATATCAAAATGAAATTAGCTACTCCAGGTTCACTCTGGATTCTGGCTGGAGTAGCACTTACACTCTCAGAGCTGGGGGTTTGGTTAGGTTCATTTTGTGGATTGCGTTTTGGTCGCATTAATGGTACTTAATAATCATCTGTAAGAGATAATACTCATGAATTAAGTTCCTTTGTGGTTAAGATAGAACCCGGTTATAATGCTAAATTTACGACTTTTAGCAGTACTTTCTTTGTGTTTATTTATATACCTAAATATCTCCAAATTCGGTGAGACCAACAACACAGGTAGGTACATATATTTAGTTATAAGGAGTGCGGTGCGGTTCAAAGCGCTTACATTTTAAATAGTACACGTATTTTGCAATTATTAAATTTAGTTAATTATAAAACCAACCTAACCTAACCCGAATCTACTGTAACAACAATACTGTTACTGATGATTTAACAGAGTGATTGAATGTGATATATCCAGAGTGAACCTGGAGTAGCTAATTTAATTTTGATATTACAGCTAAACTATAGGTATGCAAACAAATTTTTCAACTATACAACATTTTAAGAACATTTTCAACTAATTATCATGATAATTTAAATCTTTGATGATAATCTACTCCAGGTTCACGGACGCAACAAAAAAGAAACAGGAGTAAGAATACGTAGGGCAGGGAACGAGGAACCATTTATTTTTCTCTTATACTTACAACTTATTCATAATAAAAATACTATTTTTACATTTAAGAAGAAGACATAAAATGAAAACTGTCTGGAGTCTGGACATAGTCTGTGCTGAATCTAGTGAAAACTTCACTTCAATTCGTTCGACGAGTTCGTTTTTGCTGCGCGCTGAACACTTCTGTCTGACAGTCTGACCACGCGAATTACCTAAAAGCACTCGCAGACAGACTGTAAATCAGGGCATTGGGGTGACTCATGGTGGGGGTTAAAGTGGCATTACATAAAATCGCATTCAGCCTGTCTCGGTAGGCATGGTTGCTAGTAGGTCTCGACGAGAGTGTGGATTCGAAAGCAAACACATGGTCGGTGTCGCTGGGGGCGGGTCGGGGTCGGTGGGGGCGGGTCGGGGTCGGGGGGGGTGGAGACGAGTAAGTTGAGCTTTGGAATTGCTTCGCGCGCTTCTCGCTGCAGAAGACTTAACAAATTACTTAGGAATAGCCCTTTGTCCGTGCCCCTCGTCTGTGAAACTCAAATTAATTATCTTGTAAAAGTATTCGTGTGTGAACATCGTTTACGTAGATAGATAGTCGAGCACGGTATGAAAGTAGGTACACGTATAAAAATTTAATCATTTTATTTACAAAACCGTTTTAAAAAACATGCACCGGCTTAAAAACAACAACTACAACTTAAAAGTGTTAAATAATATTTTTATTCATATTCGGACCCTTGAGTTGAAGGCGGTACAAAAGCTCACCAGAAAATTGATAGATGGACCCATTTTGTGCTTTTATACCCTCGGTGCAATGTTTTTTAAAACAGTTTTTTTTAATTTTACTCTTTTTTTAGGGTTCCGTATCCAGTATGGGACCCTATTACTAAGCCTAGGCCGTCTGTCTGTCCGTCCGTCCGTCTGTCTGTCTGTCCGAGAGCTGTATCTCTTGAACCGTAATAGGTAGCCCGTTGAAATTTTCACAGAATATGTGTTATTTATTATGGCCGATATAACAACAAATAATAAAAAATAAGAAAAAGTAAAAAATAACCCCCGTGAATTTTTAGCCATAGAAGAAACCAAAAAGTGTGTGGGCGCGCGCCATCTACCGAATAGAGTGAGAAGCATTTTAACTAATCATGACATTTAACACGAAGTAACTATTAAGTAATCTGTGATTTAACTAACATGAAGCATTTCATAACACGCCATAGATGACGTGAATGACGCTAATCATGACATGACATGGCGATAAGGAACCCTCGGTGCGCGAGTTCGACTCGCACTTGGCCGGTTTTTAGTTATATCACATAACAAGTTCTGCGTAGAATTAGGCGTTAAATCGACGACGTGTTTTCCAGTGATTGGTTTGGTACACACTTAACAGTCCATATCTTGAAAACTACTGAACCGATTTTGCTGAAACTTGCACTGTTCCATAAGTTGAAGTAAATGTAAGCCAATAAAAAAGGACGGTCACAATCCGATTAATAGTTTAGGAGAAATGCGTGGACAAACATACATAACATACAAACATACATACATAAACTTATGAAATTTGGCACACCTGTTTAGAAGCCCAGATAACTAACATGAAATATACGAATATTGTGCAATTCCAACGATATTACATACATACGGTTGTCAGCCTCGATAGCTCAGTGGTGCAGACAGTCAACTGTCGCTATTGAATGGAACGCAACGCTGGGTGCGGTCAGTACTTGGATTGGTGACCGCTGACCGTTGGAGGCTGACCGAGGTTCGGATTCCTCGTAAAACTGTAGGTCCCTTCCCTCCTAATCTTACTTGGTGGTAGAGTTTAACCCGCCCGGGTTGATACCACCGCACTGAATGGAACGTCGGTCGAAACGGCTATGTAAATAGTTTGTGTTTTCCGACCAGTTCGGTGTAGCCGGCACGATCAAAGGGGGATGCACTGACATGGCACCTAGTTCACCCGGTGTTATGGGCTGACATCACGGACGTTGTAGGTGATGTAGCCAACCGTGTCAGATTCCATAAAAAAAATACGGGTCGAATTGATAATAACCTCCTTTTTTTTAAGAATATGTTTGTGAATAAGAGAGTAGGTTTCTAAAAAGCTCTTACTCTATCGCATTAGAAGAAAATATGGGACATTCAAAGTGAGACCTAATGGGCCGAGACCACGATATCAGTCAGTTGCGGACATCGAATATAATATATACGTGCACGCCGCGCCTCCGCAGCCGCGACCGCGCATACATCTAACCTCCACACAATACTGGCTGCTGGTGGTGTGCCCGCGCTGTCTTTGGATTTGGGCTGTGTTGTTGTACGTAGGGCCTAGACCCATTCCTTATGTAGCCTGTCTTACCCAGCCATTGCTAACCCTTGATGCTGTACATGGGTACTTATAAGGGTATGTGTATTTAAAAGGGATTCAGGTCCCTGGCTCTCTGTAACTCTGACTGACTCAGCGAAGCTTACCCTCGTCTCCAAGGTTTTCCGCAGGCTTGAGGCTTTACGGCAGCTCCTCTCGGTGGTTTGGCGGCCTGCTGTGCAAGTCCCGGGAGCGAAGTCTGACTTGTCGGCCTTCCCGGACATCTCGGGGTCATAAAACCAGTGAAGGTGTCCAATGGCATCCACTTTAGGTCCATAGCGTTCGTGGTGTTCGTCTTACTATAACACCCAGCGCACGACCGATTCTTATCTAACTAAACGGTTTAGTCGTAATCAAAACAACTTTCAAAATACATGCAAAATGTAGAGGGTGCTCGAAGGCCACTCAACTGTTTAGTTAGCACCGACTCTCCACGCCTCAAATAAAAAGTTGTACAACTTAATAAAGTCTATGAACGCGTCTACAGTCAGAGGCGTTCGTAGATTTCCCTCCGTTAGACCCCCTCCGTCGCGCACACGGCCGATTTTTTGATCGGCTGTTGACTGTTTCGACGTTTTAATGAATTTGTTTACCAACTAATCATAATGTGCACGACCGCGCGGCCCGCCGGAGCAGACGTCTTATCTGTGCTCCATAGAGTCCGAGCGAGACGAGACGGCTGCCTTTGATTACGCACTCATTCAGTATTCATGATTATCCTGTAAATATTAATGTTCTTGTGAGCGAGCTTTTGAGCGTTAGTAAGGGTTAATTTATTTGCAAGTTACTATAATAATAGGTCTTTACCTATGAAATTTGAGATTTTTAAAACCAGCATTTTCAGAATCAATTCTCTGTGGATTGGCGCGCAATTCTAAATTCAAATAAATTTTATTCTAATGCTGGCACTTCACTTGGCTTAGCGTATTCGTGTATTCGGCAATAACTTCCGTTTCGTCTCCCTTTAATTGCTTGTTTAGAGCGAGATAAAACTAAAATGTTTGCAACAAACACGAATACGCTAAGCCAAGTGAAGTGCCGGCATAAAGCCATGTTATTCTAATTTCAAATTCAGTCATTTGTTTTTAGATAGTGTTTTGTTTTTGTGAAATTGTGGTAGTTTTTGGCGCTATGGATAAACTGTAAATTCGTACAATTTTCGAATATGAGTTCCTACGTGGAAATACCGCTGCGCAAACAACACGAAACACGGTCCATTATTGGCTCAATTGTTTTAGATCTGGAAATTTTGAGTTGAAGAGCGAGCCTCGCGGTCGGCCGGTAACTATTGTCGACAACGACGAATTGAAGGCGATAGTGGAAGCGGATCCAACTCAATCTACGGCTGAGCTTGCTGCGGGCTTTGGACTGAGGGAGTTAGGCCCGTATACATAGAGCGTGCTCAAATCGCTTCTTACGCTCAACTCAGTCAAGTCGTTCTCAAATCTTACTCGGCCGAGCGCACTCAATCGTATTCATAGTTAAATCTTGTCAACATCTCCGCCGAGACTACTCAAGCAAATCCTGAGTAAATCTCAAGTCAACTTTTTTTGTTTTTGCTGTGAACGCCAAGGATATAACCATATTGCGCGATTACTGCGTAGTGCAGCCGTTCCTTTTTGTTGGTGGTTCGCCGACTTCGCTCGCCGTCGTTTGTACCATAGAAAAAATTGAGTTGCCATAATATGAAATTACCCCAAAATATTTGATTTCTGAACCTATAAGCAGTAAATTATTTGAAGTAATATTTTTTTAGAAGTACCTAATATTTAATTAATTGACATAAAGTATAACATCATACCCCTATTTGAAATCAATAAATAATGACGAGCAATGTTAGATCGTTCAAAAACGATGCGATATATATTAACTTGGTTTTTGTGAGAACAGAAACACATTGTTATAAAATGCTTCATATTAGTTAAATGTCATGATTAGTTAAAATGCTTCACACTCTATTAGGTAGATGGCGCGCGCGCATACACTTTTTGGTTTCTTCTATGGGAACCCCCCATTTTTTATTATTTGTTGTTATATCGGCCATAATAACGCATATTCTGTGAATATTTCAACGGGCTACCTATTACGGTTCAAGAGATACAGCCCTCGGACAGACAGACGGACGGACGGACGGACTAGAGTTGTAAAGATGCCGTTTTTTGCACTTTGATACGGATTTATTTGACTTAGGTACCGTGAAAAACGGAAAAATACGAAACGTATTTTCATATGAAATACTTGCTCTTTTCGCATTTTATTCCTGTTCTTTGCTTGAAACCAAAAAGTGAGTAGGTAACCAAAGTTCGCATCGAACACCGTAAAACACGGAAAGATTCGACAGGAAAAGGGAATAGAGTCGCGAACAGCTCTATCGCAGAGAAGCCTATCATTTAAAAATTATGTAGGTACTCACAATACTTCTTTGTTTTAATTCAACTATTTATCTATGCCGTAACATAATTTCATAACATTTAATTATACGGTATTGTTTACCTTTTAGTAAATTGGTTGGTTAACTACTCAATAAATAGGAATATCTTATAATATCATACCTAATCATAAAACATATTTACTTACTTGCCTAACTCAAATAGGTATCATCGATGGTCTGCCTGCGTGTGATTTCCGTGCTGATGCTGACTAATGCCAGTTAAACTTTATTTATGTGATGAGTGATGATGACTGATGAGATGACAGATTAGCTGTCACATTTCCATCAATACTAAAGTCGCGTAAAAGAAGAAGATGATTATGTATGACATTTCCGATTTCAAAATAATAATAGAAAAATAATATACCAAATAATCATTATTAAACTTTAAAACAATCGTTTCCATTAATATTCTGTTCTGAACTTGTATAGCATGCATGCGTGCAACAAACCTAAAGTTCTAATGTCACTTGAATTTGACTCTTAAAATGAATGTTTTAGGTACTAAAATACGGCAGCACCGTGATTTGCCGACAAACGCCGACAAAGGAATGGGCTTAACGCGCGGTTTTCTTTAAAGACGCGCGGCTTCCTTTGAAGAAGCGCGGCTTTCTTTGCTACGCGGCAGTCGGCACCGCTCTTTGTTTCCCAAGAGCGGTGCCGACTGCCGCGTAGCATGCAATTTTGTGTTCTATGTATATCTGTCTAAGAATCATATTGCAATTACTTGTGAAGGCACGAAGCAAGAAGTCCATTTCGTCAAGCTAAGATGAACCTAATAATTAAAACAAGATGATCTAAAATTCGCTGTACTTTTGAAGCGTTGACGCCGCCCGGCCGCTGTTGAACCTACGTAAAATGAATTTTTTTTTACGTAGGTTCGGTTCGACAGTGCAATTTTATTTTTCATTCGTTTCTCGTCTGTCTTTACGTTCGGGCGGTTCGAGCACGTTTATATTTGTATTGTAGCACTCACGACTACCAACCCAGTCGGCTACAATTTGAGCCTACCACCTAGTAAGGGGCAATCTTTGTTTTCATTTGTGTTTTATAGGGTTCCGTATCCGTCGTACGGTACCCTATTACTAAGCCTACGCCGTCTGTCTGTCTGTCTGTTTGTCCGTCTGTCCGAGGGCTGTACCTATCTCTTGAACCGTAATAGGTAGGTACCCCGTGAAAATTTTCACATAATAGGTATGTTTTATTATCAGGGATCGGAATTAGGTAGAGTGATTGATTTGGTACCAAAGTAGGTAAAGTTCGCGAGAGGATATAATATGGAGTTGTTAAAACCTTTGTATGGGAATTCTGAAAATTTCCTGGGAAATTTCCGGGACTGGATTTTTCTTCGGGATCGTATTTATTGACTAAATACAAGCTTATTTTGTTCTTAGATGATTTTCTCTAGAGTGGCCGCTTATGGAGATATAATTTTTTTCATAAATTTTTATTTCTACTCAATTTACAGGAAAACAGGGGAAGATGTGATAAAATAATCTAAGAGTGTATCGAACTGCTTACAAAACAAGACCTAATTTGTTGTCGTAATATCATTGGTTCTCGATTTATTGCTCGCCGCGATTCTGAATTATCCAAGGACAGCATTTGTATGGAAAGCTCCGCCCCCTTTCCTGATTTAATTTCTCGAATGTTGATATTTTTTCGCCTGAATCTTATTTCTAGACGAAATATAAGACACTTTTATTCTTGCAAGTTTTTGAAAAAAAATCGATATTTCCGAAGAAAAAAAAATCTAAAATATTTGTTTTCCAAAATGTTCTCGATTGCTAAATTTTTTTTGGCGGATTCTTATTTCTAAACGAAATATAAGACACTTTTATTCTTACACGTTTTTCCCTTAAGTCGATAATTCCGGAGAGAAAAATAAAACAACCTATTTTTTCATATTTTCTCGAATGTTGATGTTTTTTCTCCTAAATCTTATTTCTAGATGAAATGCGAATCTGTAGTTTCAATCATTTAAATTATTTTCAGAATCATTTAAAAAAAGTGGCCGCCATTTTGAACTTTTTAGTTACTGGACCAATTGCTTTCAAAATCGCTATCTGGGTGTCTGTGTGGGCTCTGAATACGAATCTGTAGTCAACATTTATAAAAAGTGGCCGCCATTTTTAACTTTTTAGTTACTGGACCGATTGCTTTCAAAATCTATATTTGGGTGTTTCTGTGGGCTCTGAATACGAATCTGTTGTCAAAATTTAAAAAAAGTGGCCGCCATTTTGAACCTTTTAGTTTTTTACTACAAATTCATATTCAGAGCCCACACACACACCCAGATATAGATTTTGAAAGCAGTCGGTCCAGTAACTAAAAAGTTCAAAATGGCGGCTTCTTCTTTTAAATTTTGACTACAGATTCGTAATCAAAACCCACACAGACACCCAGATATCGATTTTGAAAGCAATCAGTCCAGTAACTAAAAAGTTCAAAATGGCGGCCACTTGTTTTAAATTTTGACTACAGATTCGTATTTCGTCTAGAAATAAATTCAGGCGAAAAAACATCAACATTCGAGAAAATATGAAAAAATAAGTTGTTTTATTTTTCTCTCCGGAAATATCGACTTAAGTGAAAAACGTGTAAGAATAAAAGTGTTTTATATTTCGTTTAGAAATAAGAATCCGCCAAGAAAACATCAGCAATCGAGAACATT
Source organism: Nematopogon swammerdamellus (assembly GCA_946902875.1). NCBI lineage: Eukaryota > Metazoa > Arthropoda > Insecta > Lepidoptera > Adelidae > Nematopogon > Nematopogon swammerdamellus. Next base: position 10,944,972 of record OX336337.1, read on the forward strand.
TTGGAAAAAAAAAATTTAGATTTTTTTTTTTCCGGAAATATGGATTTTATTGAAAAATGTCTAAGAATAAGAGTCTTATATTTTGTCTAGTAATAAGATTCAGGCGAAAAAATTAAAGAGAAATTAAATCAGGAAAGGGGGCGGAGCTTTCATCGCGGCGAAAATTTCATCCAGTATTGGTATCATGCATGAAAGAAACGGAAAAACCCCGTGTTTTTCGTTTTATTCAAAATGTATTTGTCGGTATTTTTCTGCCTTTACAACACTAGGACGGACGGACGACAGATAGACAGACAGACAGACATACGGCGTAGGCTTAGTAATAGGGTCCCGTACCGGATACGGAACCCTAAAAATTATACTATATTAATTTATGGCCTTCGACTGGATTTGGAAGATTACTACAAATAATAATCAATACCCTAATCGACAATTTATTGCACGGTACCTAGGTAGTTCTTTATGCACCTTTATATCTAAAGAACTTAAATCAACAGGTGCATTACAAAAAATAATTGGGTCAGTAGTTTGTACGTGATCCAATAAACAAAGAAACCCCGATACAAACAAACCGACAGCCTGCGTTCCATTTTTCAATCATTCGCATTGATTAATAATAATGCAAATGATGCGAACTTGGAACGCCAAGTCTGTCTCGAGCCGTAGGATTTTGCTAAGTCGTGATATTTCGAGACTTGGGTTCGTCTCGGCTCAGCTGAGATTATTGTGAGTAGAAGTTGTGAGTCTAGTCTAGTGTTGTAAAGGCAGAAAAATACCGACAAATACATTTTGAATAAAACGAAAAACACGGGGTTTTTCCGTTTCTTTCATGCATGATACCAATACTGGATGAAATTTTCGCCGCGATGAAAGCTCCGCCCCCTTTCCTGATTTAATTTCTCGAATGTTGATATTTTTTCGCCGGAATCTTATTACTAGACACAATATAAGACACTCTTATTCTTAGACATGTTTCAATAAAATCGATATTTCCGGAGAAAAAAAAAATCTAAATTTTTTTTTCCAAAATGTTCTCGATTGCTGATGTTTTCTTGGCGGATTCTTATTTCTAAACGAAATATAAGACACTTTTATTCTTACACATTTTTCACTTAAGTCGATATTTCCGGAGAGAAAAATAAAACAACTTATTTTATAATATTTTCTCGAATGTTGATGTTTTTTCGCCTGAATTTATTTCTAGACGAAATACGAATCTGTAGTCAAAATTTAAAACAAGTGGCCGCCATTTTGAACTTTTTAGTTACTGGACTGATTGCTTTCAAAATCGATATCTGGGTGTCTGTGTGGGTTTTGATTACGAATCTGTAGTCAAAATTTAAAAGAAGAAGCCGCCATTTTGAACTTTTAGTTACTGGACCGACTGCTTTCAAAATCTATATCTGGGTGTCTGTGTGGGCTCTGAATATGAATTTGTAGTAAAAAACTAAAAGGTTCAAAATAGCGGCCACTTTTTTTTTTAAATTTTGACAATAGATTCGTATTCAGAGCCCACAGAAACACCCAAATATAGATTTTGAAAGCAATCGGTCCAGTAACTAAAAAGTTAAAAATGGCAGCCACTTTTTATAAATGTTGACAACAGATTCGTATTCAGGGTCCACACAGACACCCAGATATCGATTTTGAAAGCAATCGGTCCAGTAACTAAAAAGTTCAAAATGGCGGCAACTTGTTTTAAATTTTGACTACAGATTCGTATTCAGAGCCCACACAGACACCCAGATAGCGATTTTGAAAGCAATTGGTCCAGTAACTAAAAAGTTCAAAATGGCGGCCACTTTTTTTAAATGATTCCTTAAATAATTTAAATGATTGAAACTACAGATTCGCATTTCATCTAGAAATAAGATTCAGGAGAAAAAACATCAACATTCGAGAAAATATGAAAAAATAGGTTGTTTTATTTTTCTCTCCGGAAATATCGCCTTAAGGGAAAAACGTGTAAGAATAAAAGTGTCTTATATTTCGTTTAGAAATAAGAATCCGCCAAAAAAACATTAGCAATCGAGAACATTTTGGAAAAAAAATATTTTAGATTTTTTTTTCTTCGGAAATATAGATTTTTTTCAAAAACGTGCAAGAATAAAAGTGTCTTATATTTCGTCTAGAAATAAGATTCAGGCGAAAAAATATCAACATTCGAGAAATTAAATCAGGAAAGGGGGCGGAGCTTTCCATACAAATGCTGTCCTTGGATAATTCAGAATCGCGGCGAGCAATAAATCGAGAACCAATGATGGTACGACAACAAATTAGGTCTTGTTTTGTAAGCAGTTCGATACACTCTTAGATTATTTTATCACATCTTCCCCTGTTTTCCTGTAAATTGAGTAGAAATAAAAATTTATGAAAAAAATTATATCTCCATAAGCGGCCACTCTAGAGAAAATCATCTAAGAACAAAATAAGCTTGTATTTAGTCAATAAATACGATCCCGAAGAAAAATCCAGTCCCGGAAATTTCCCAGGAAATTCAGAATTCCCATACAAAGGTTTTAACAACTCCATATTATATCCTCTCGCGAACTTTACCTACTTTGGTACCAAATCAATCACTCTCCCTAATTCCGATCCCTCATAATAAAACATACCTATTATGTGAAAATTTTCACGGGGTACCTGCCTATTACGGTTCAAGAGATACAGCCCTCGGACAGACGGACAAACAGACAGACAGACAGACGGCGTAGGCTTAGTAATAGGGTACCGTACGACGGATACGGAACCCTATAAAACACAAATTAAAACAAAGATTGCCCCTTACTAGGTGGTAGGCTCAAATTGTAGCCGACTGGGTTGGTAGTCGTGAGTGCTACAATACAAATACAAACGTGCTCGAACCGCCCGAACGTAAAGACAGACGAGAAACGAATGAAAAATAAAATTGCACTGTCGAACCGAACCTATGTAAAAAAAAAAATCATTTTTCGTAGGTTCAACAGCGGCCGGCGGCGTCAACGCTTCAAAAGTACAGCGAATTTTAGATCATCTTGTCTTAATTATTAGGTTCATCTTAGCTTGACGAAATGGACTTCTTGCTTCGTGCCTTCACAAGTAATTGCAATATGATTCTTAGACAGATAAACATAGAACACAAAATTGCATGCTACGCGGCAGTCGGCACCGCTCTTGGGAAACAAAGAGCGGTGCCGACTGCCGCGTAGCAAAGAAAGCCGCGCCTTCAAAGGAAGCCGCGCGTCTTTAAAGAAAACCGCGCGTTAAGCCCATTCCTTTGTCGGCGTTTGTCGGCAAATCACGGTGCTGCCGTATTTTAGTACCTAAAACATTCATTTTAAGAGTCAAATTCAAGTGACATTAGAACTTTAGGTTTGTTGCACGCATGCATGCTATACAAGTTCAGAACAGAATATTAATGGAAACGATTGTTTTAAAGTTTAATAATGATTATTTGGTATATTATTTTTCTATGATTATTTTGAAATCGGAAATGTCATACATAATCATCTTCTTCTTTTACGCGACTTTAGTATTGATGGAAATGTGACAGCTAATCTGTCATCTCATCAGTCATCCATCACATAAATAAAGTTTAACTGGCATTAGTCAGCATCAGCACGGAAATCACACGCAGGCAGACCATCGATCTGATACCTATTTGAGTTAGGCAAGTAAGTAAATATGTTTTATGATTAGGTATGATATTATAAGATATTCCTATTTATTGAGTAGTTAACCAACCAATTTACAAAAAGGTAAAAAATACCGTATAATTAAATGTTATGAAATTATGTTACGGCATAGATAAATAGTTGAATTAAAACAAAGAAGTATTGTGAGTACCTACATAATTTTTAAATGATAGGCTTCTCTGCGATAGAGCTGTTCGCGACTCTATTCCCTTTTCCTTTTGAATCTTTCCGTGTTTTACGGTGTTCGATGCGAACTTTGGTTACCTACTCACTTTTTGGTTTCAAGCAAAGAACCGGAATAAAATGCGAAAAGAGCAAGTATTTCATATGAAAATACGTTTCGTATTTTTCCGTTTTTCACGGTACCTAAGTCAAATAAATCCGTATCAAAGTGCAAAAAACGGCATCTTTACAACTCTAGTCTAGTCTCAAGCATTGTCTATGAATGCCAAATGACGACTTGAGACCGAGTTTTTGCCAAGCTAAGACTGAGAACTCTTTATGTATACGGGCCTTAGTGTCAAATCAACATTGAAGCACATGCGTCAAATCTATGTCTATCTATGTCTATGATACATATGAAGTACTTAGATCAAATTCCTTACATTTCATCAATAAAATATTTTTTTGTAAGTCTTATATTTAATGAACTACAGTGACGAAAGATAATTTTTTTTCCAAAATAATCTTCACACTGCAAGTTTTTATCAAATTAGTTCTCAAATTATTGAATCTACGTCCAAAGTATGTACAACAGACTTTAAGAACATAAAATTCCACATATTTTCGTGCATAAATCGTTCTTGTAACTATAATACATAACCGTTTACAGCTGTGGCTTAAAGATGAACTATTTTTACATATCTTTTTTTATTTTATCTAATGTCATTGTTTAATCTGGCGGGTAGTCCAAGACCACCAGAATAGTACCTACCGGTAGGTCTAAATAATTCCGGAGTTAATGTTGTTGTCTGTGTGCTCAATCGCGTCTATAAATAAACTCATTTTCTATCCTCGTCATTATATGGTTTTCCAATGATTCCTCGTCTTCATTGTCGCTATCGATTGTATGAACTTGTGGCGCATTTTCGCACTATCCATTGCAGAACTTAGAAACAATTGAGCACAATAGTCCAGCTTTTCTGCAGCCACATGCCCCTCTACAGCATCCTTTCTTACAATGGCATGAAATGAAATTCTGTAAGGTCTCGGGCGCTGATTTATCTTTCATTGTAACAGAAGCAATCACATTGGTGCCACGTAGCCAGCCCCAGTCCACGGGATTTTTTTGGATTCCGTACCATTATTGGACTTGATGGTACCTTCTTTAAGCATGATATCGTGCAGCGTCGTTCGTTGGTGGCCAAGAAACAATGACATTAGATAAAAAAAATATGTAAAAATAATTCATCTTTAAGCCACTGTGTAAACGGTTACGTTACAAGAACGATTTATGCACGAAAATATGTGGAATTTAATGTTCTTTAAGTATAATGAACATATTTTTTATGTAAATACTTATTTTATAAAAACATGAAGAATAAAAATTTTTTTGTAAAAAAATTCGCCACGGTAGCTCATTAAATATACCTAAGACTTACAAAAAAAGTTTTTACTGATGAAATGTAAGGAATTTTATCTACTTCATATGTATGTCTCATAGACGGTTTTGTTCTAGAATGAACCGGTAAACCATTATTTTGCAAAAACTAAATTTTTGCACGTTCAATCCAATATGGCGGCTCGAGCGCAAGGTCACAGATTACTAAATAGTTACTGCAAGGTCACCAAGGTCGAAAACTTTGAACTTTCATCAGTGCCCATACCCAAACAACATAGGTATATGAAAATCGTTACTACACCACCTTTTGTAAGGTAAAATCACCCACTGACTGGATTATAGACTTATGGTATTATATTGTTATTGTTTGCGGCAGACTCGGTTTAATAGCAAATCCGATTTCAACGCAAATATGATATTGATAATAAATGATCGCTTCTTATATTCTCTCTCTCTCCCTCTCTCCCTCTCCCTTCCTCACTTCCCCTCCGTCCTTCTCTCCCCTCTCCATCAATCTCCTCCCTCCCCTCTCCATCCCTCCTACCTCCCCTCCCCCTCCCTACCCTCTCCCTCCTCAAATATCTCCTATCTCTTTCCCCTTACATATCTAACAAGGAATGCTCCTTCGCGACTTCCCTTCGGATTAGTGATGATTACATGTGCATTTATTTTCACCAGTGGAGCGCGGCGGGCCTCACTCGCTCACAACCCTAATTCTAATACCAATACTAGGTATATGACATTTTAACATATTATATATTTTTTTATGATAAATTAATTAACATTTTTTGACAGCTTAAATTATGATTGCCTTCATTGTTTAGGTTCCGTATGGATACGGAACCCTACAAAGTAATGCAATGTTGTGCCTATAAGATCGTTATTTTTGTTATAGATTTTTCTTAGATTCGAATACCTACCTATAGATTCCTAAACATTAATGCCTGTAATCTCTCAAAAAAACTAATGAGGCATTTTGTTTGTCCACAGGCGATGAGATCGTGAAGACAGGATGGAGCGAGAAGCGCCGACCGCGACGCCGAGCGAGGAGACAGGCCGCGGCCCGAGCACCCCAGCCGCCACCCCGTCGCCGCCCAACGCCACGAACACCACTGCTGAAGATCGCGATCGAGTGCGAATCGAATTTTACGCCACATACGACGTCATGACCGGCGTACGAATAGCCGCCACACTTGGTGGTTTTTTTGCACTTATGGTGTTTCTAGTCGTCTACAAAAGCAGAAGTAAGTCCGTAAAGGCACTCAGAGATCCCAAGATAGTGGAGCTCGCGGAGGCGGCGGTAGCGGAGGAGGTGGCTGTCGAAGAGGAACGACAGCTGACGGCGGCGCTCGAGAGCGCACTCGCCGAGAGGGCTCGTTCCAGACCTTCGCTGGGTGAGGTGCCTCACTGGCCGCGTGCCGCTCCTCGCTTCGCGTCCGTCGGCGGAGGTTACGGCAGCCTGTTGGCGCCTCCACGTCGACTCGCCGCACTCCGCGGCCATTCACTTCCGGCGTCCGCTCTGCGATTCGATGCGCGAATGTTCGTCGAGGATCCAGAGTACTCCGGGCGGCGACCTACTGGCGGTGGACCCATTCGCGACAGACGCCTCAGCTCCGCGACGTGCTCGAGCTCGGGTAGCTCGTACCTGGAGCGACGGGGCTCTTCCGTGGTGTGTTCGTTGCCAGAGCGTCGCCTCTCCCCGTGTCCCAGCGAACATGACTCGGCAGAGCGCTTGGCTCCGCTCGCCTCTGTGGGTAGCTTCGGACCCTCATTCGCAGTAGAGTGCGAGCTTGCATCGGTGGGCGCCGACTCGGTTTTCGGGGAAGGCGAGGACGACGCCTCCACAGACGATGAGGTGGAGCAGTTCTCGACAGATAGCGGCGGAGGTTGCGAGCCGAGCGGCCGCGGTCGACGCCTCGACTCGACCGAGATGTCTACCAGGACTATGGTGTCGTCGCCGATGGACATAGATTGCGCGAGTCGGTCGCGGGAGACGCTCTTTTAGAAATGAAAGTACATCGAGGATGCAGCGAGTATTCAAATCGCTCTGCCGAATTAGTTCGTAATAGATACATGACTCCGTTATTGATCTGTCGTCATTTAGAGTTAAATAGTTTTCGAAACATTTATAAACTACCATCCGATAACTATTATCGGTATATTACGATGTCTTCGATGTTATCGGGCTAAACGATTGTTTATTGTTTCCTGTTCGTTTCCGATCTCACCGCGGCCGGGATGCGGTAGATTGACCACACGGATCGTTTTATTAACCTTTAGATTTACTACATGTTAGTTCAATGTACTTACTTGTTCGTAGCTCGAAATAAATGAGCTTCTGGTATTATTGTAACCCTGTAAAATGTTGAAATGTATGTAAAATTTGTAAATATAAAAATTTCAAATGAATGTGTAATTTTATTTTTATGTCGATGTAATCTTAGGGTAACATGTCGATGTACATTCTGTCAAAAAAGTACCGGGAATTGGTCATTTAATCCTAATTCCAAATTCAATTCAAATAATTAGTTTCTGTTGCTAAGTTGGCACAACTGTTTTCCATATTGGCGCTTGATTGGCGCGAAGTTGGAGCACCATCTGTCATTTAGGTAGTACTAATTTCTATTCTGTGCATTTAGTTTGTTTACAGTGCTCGATTTTGTTAGTTCATCTCAAGTGTGTTTTGCGATTTTTATAACGGATAAAAATATCGAACAAATAGTTTGTAAGTCTCAAATTTTGCATCGCAAATGGAATTTCGTATTCAGATTATAGTTCAGCAGTTATGTACTTTTACCTGGAAAATAATCCGAAGTTAATGAAACTTACAGGTTGTTTGGGGGTACACTAGGAATACTATCCTAATTTTTCGACCTCGAGGACCCTGTGCTAACTTTGGGGGGTGGGCAAAAACCTCAATTTTTTTGTGACTTTTCAGCTTTTCGCTTAAATCTCTTAGACATATTTTGTTTACCACATTGCATGACAAAGTTGGGGAGCATTAAATTTCCTAAAATTTCATTGGCGAACCAGATTTTCAGGCCCAACATTAACGGAGATACAGCCGATCAAAGTTAGACAAAGTTTCTAATGTAAAAAATAGCAGAAAAACGAAGGTTTTGACCCTATAACTAATTGTTACCATCATTTCCATGTTAATTATTTAATCACTCATCTCATCACATCAATTTATCAACGTCTTGGAAAACCTATGAACCCCCCCCCCCCCCCCCCCCCCCCCCCCCCACATTCCTCCGTCGAGCCCAAGCGGCACATGTAAGAACATAGGAAGATCAGCTGTTTTCGCGCGCACCCACATGTACGAAACGAAACGTAACGAAAACGACATGCACCGCCTCAACATTAAGTTAGGGTTAATATTCCTTATATTAATCCTGGTTATTTTTTTATGATTATTTTTTTGGTTATGTTTACAATCAGCTGATCTATAGCAAGAGTCAATCATATTCCTTTGTTCGCTCGTGTGCCAGACCCCTTCGAGCCGAAGTTTGCCGAAAGGAGTCAAAGGATCCGTCGTAGGAGCCACTTGCTCTTTCAGGTGGCGGACCGCACGACCCACAGATTACGTGGTGGGCTGGCGGTGCGCCACCTGAAAGCCATTGTCGTGCCTGCTGTTCCTGCGATCCTGCGGAACCACTCCTTGAAGTGATAAATAAATGATGTTTTGGTGGTTTAAAAAAAAAATAACCAGGGTTAATATATAGAAGATGCGTCGCTACGCGACGCATCTTCTATATATTAACCTAACCTAACCTAACCTAATTTTGAGGCGGTGCATGTCGTTTTTGTTACAAGTTT